>CM060697.1:163643621-164936621 GCA_030686995.1 Artemisia argyi
CATTAATTTCCACCTACTCCGCACGCTCTATGCATTTATTATTCTATTTTCTTTTGTCATATTCTTATTTTATATATCTTTTATCTAATCTTAAGAGTACATATATATAACAAGATTAAATAAATAAAAACTTTTAGAAGACTCACGTTCAACTCCAATCCCTTTGTGATTGTAGACCACGTTAAAAGAAATCAAATACCATACTTAATGAAAACGAGTAACTCAAATACATGAAATTCTACGTTTTGTTAGTCATGTAAGTGGGTCGACAGGTATTTTTCCACACGTTAAATAAATAGTTGGTAATGACACATTATGGAAATGTATGGATTCAAAGCACGACAAGTTTCATTGGTCAACCTTTTCAAGTATTTAAAAATGTCAACATAAACCATTTATTGCATCATATCTCTTTAATATGATATGGATATTATATACTTTAATAAACTACTAGATTTTTATACGATAGTAGCATCTCTTTATTTATTTTTTTGTAAATAATTCAAAAAATTTCATGGAACATAAATGATAAGGTGTTCATCTCCTGTAAAGACGTGCAAGTCAAGTTCATGTGTAAGTTTTGTATTAAAAAATATAGTATGTGAATGGAAATGAAGAATTAACGACTAATTGGGACTACTCGTTCAACTTTACTTGGTCAAGTTCCATAGATTTTCTTTTTCGACTTCTTTTTTCTATAGACATGGTTTTCCCCCAGCAATTAGCTATAAACAAACGATAATTTAAACTTTTAAAGTCCAAAGTCATACCTAAACTATGTGACACGATCAACTCTTTTAAGTTTTAACTGGTCGTTTAGTAACAAAGACAAGTTCATTATGCTATCTTTGTAAATGATTTATTTTTAAATTAAACATGGAAGCAGTCATAACAAGTTACGTGAGGTAAGATTTTCATGGGTTAATTATGTGATTATGTCTTTCACTTTGACCAGGGCAAGGTGCAATCCCAAGGACGCGGTCCTATTTGAACAAAGACAAATGCTGTTAGAGGGGACTCGAAACTTAGACAACGGGCTAGTTCCAATGCTCATGCGCTTCAAGGGATGATTTGCGATAAGGAACTAGGTATACTCAACAAGAGGACACATTGGCTGGACCGGCCTCGTGAACTCCGTATGGACACATTGCTTTTGCGTTTTGAAAGTGTGATTTGATTTTGATCTTGTAACTGATAAACGAAACTAATTAATCATCTGTAGTTCTGTACACTAAAAGATAAAAGTACAACTGGACATTTGGACGTTTGGATAATGTTATGTTTTTGCATTGTGTTTTATCAAATTATTGTCAACTGAAATGTTGAGATAACATTGCGATTCAAACAATGAGACATTTGGAGGCTAGTTGGTGGAAAATTAAACACAGTGCATGGATAGATCAGTCGTAATTGAATATAAGATACTTACAAATTTAAACATATATTTCATTGATTCATTCAGCTAATGAGTGAGTAGTCTCTAAACATATGTCGTGTGACTAAAGTTTAAAAATGTATTCTCTTAACACCTAACCCGTTGTGTTCACCTCACCAATAATTTTTTCACACATAGAAAGTACATTTAATTACTGATAAAATAAAATTTGTTAATCTAACTATATTTGTTTATTTGTTCCATGTTCTAGTTAATCCTTGTATGTATAGGCCCATTAATGACCAATAACACGAATACACAAAGTCGCATGATAGAACACTTTAACTAATGTTAAGTCACACTATTATCTACAGTATTTCTTAAAATAAAGGTCGGTATGATTTCGTAAGATTTGCAAAAATAGTACAACTGAAATAAGTATGTACTAAATTAGAATATGAAAAAGTTAGTAAGAGTAATTAACATAAAAAGATACTAAAAGTTGAACCAACTAAAAAAAAGGAACTAGAAATACTAAAAGTTTCATTAAATTAACATAAAAAGGGAAAGGTAATTGTTTCAATCTTGTCCGTGTTTGTTGCTGTTGATCGAAGACAAATTAAGGAGTTAGTTACAAAGTTCTCGAAAAGAAGCCGTTTGTTTTCAAGTCATTGTCTCGTTTTTTTTTTGTTTATCAATTGCCACTATAAATATATACTTTTCTTAGATCATTTTACTTAACTACTTTTGGATGTTTGTCATAAGAGTGCAATATCATTTTTTGAAGATACGTTTGATAGCTGTAACTACTCTTAACAGAAAAAACGCTTCCAGCAAACGCATAAATTTCCCCAAATATCTACTAGTACAAAAATAACACCAATCTTTTCTAAAAAAAATGCTACTAAGAGCACCAACCATGAACTTTTTTATGTCACGTTATGTCGTATCATTTTCTATGCTTTTTATGTTATTTTTTCTCACACGCTAAAATACACTTTCTATCTGGCTCAAGCCAAAAACCGTATTTTTGAGACTCACAATTTTTCTTTATTTATTATTATTTTTTTAACAAACTAATTCTTTCATTCATTAAAATAAAATTACAATTACAAATTTTTTTTTTAAGTTACGAAATAAAAATTACAAATTACATTAATATTTGAAAAAAAAAATAATAAATAAAGATAAAAATAAAAAAAAAACTAAACTTGACCGTTCAAATTGGACACTCCTTGTCATTGTCATGCTTTAAGTAATTGTCTCCGAGGACTAAAACGAGTAATGTACAAATTTCAAGATACTTAAAGATTTACAAGTAATTTTTAACCTATAATAATAATAATAATAATAATAATAATAATAAAACTCTTCATCTTCAACCTCTCAAGCACACACACTCACACATACATTACACCAAATACACACACCAAACACAAACACAACACAAATAATACACTTTTGGTGCCATGGTGCCGCCATGGCGTGGTGACACGTCAAAATGGAGCGAGCGAACATCATGATACCTTGTGCTTTAAGTAAATATAGCGGGTTGTAATTTTTTCTTTTTTTTTATGACCTTTTGAAATTGGACCAAGATGTATCCAACATTTAAACATTAAAAAAAATGGTTTACCTACATAAAATATCAGAATCTAAAATTAACTACACACAATTTAATATTGGTAATGTTGATCCATTATAGTGTAATTTTCCAGGCTTGTAATTTACATCTGAGTGAAAATATAAAAATATCAATATATAGGTTCTAAATCAAAGTCATTTGGTTGGGGTGACATTTGGAGGTTCATGCTTTAGTGCTTGACTCATTTGTAATTCACATCTATTATTGGATTTTCAAAAGTCAAGGCATAATATTGTCGAGAGTGAAAGTACATTTACGAATCAAACTATATTTTGTTCGAATAAAAGTAATATGTGTGTTTATTACATTTGTAATATATGTAATCAGAACAAGATAATAAGAATTGCAAGCTTTCTAAAATTTAAATCTTTTAAAAATCTTGTACTTTTTGGGGTATGTTTGGCGAAAAGTGATGTGAGAAGTGAACAATGAGCATTTTAAATTTTAGTAGTCGTTTGGTAAAAAAACGATGAGCTTTGGTTAATTTCAAGACTAATTTTCTAATATTTCTTTAAAAAGTGGTGAGATGTAGCTACTGCTCACAGCTCACAACCACTGTTCACTGCTACTTTTAACAAATACACTCTTAGAGCATCAGGTGCTATAACATGTCAAACCTTTAGTTTTTGTGTCACGTCATGTATCAACTTAAACACTAATATCACACACCACCAAAATCACCCTCGTTCATAACATTGTCATAACACCCATTATGTTCCCAAAGCGAAATATCCCAATGCTCTAAGTGTCTACCTCGTAATACTCTTTGTATGCGCCTGAATACCCCTTTTTTATTTTTCCCTAAGCCCTCCACTAAGTCTTTTCGCCACCTTTATCGCTTTTGTGACACTTCTCTTACCCATTTTCTTTATATAACGAGTGTTATCCCTATTCAACTTTCCTTCATTGAAATTCTTCTTAACCTCAACCCTCCATTTTTAATCATAAATAATTAAATACTTTACATTTAGTTTATGAAACTCAAATTTTATAGATATATATAGATTAGTTTTATTTACTCGTATTTACTTTACGCTTTTATAATCTTAATTATGTTACAATTATTGTTAATTTATAATTTCAACAAATTAAAAAATTTTATAAAACAAGTATGAAATCTTATATGTGATACAATATAATGAGGAATTTTTTCTTTAACTGTATATCATTTGCAAGGTAACAATAACCAACTGTGCTAGCTCAGTTGGCTATCAATGATAACATTGAGGATGTATCTTTAGAGATGTCTCAGGTTCGAGTCTCACCATTGACCGTCAGGGGCAAAAATAAATAGAAGAATGAGTGAGGTTTATCCCCTAAGGTGAATGTTTGAGGCTCTATACTGCTCAATTGAATGCCACTGTTGACTTGAATCACTAACTATTAACTTGCCGTTAATTTTTTATTATTTTTATTTTTTATTTGCCAAGTAACAATAATTTGAAGACTAAAAAGGTAAAATGATACTTCGTATTAATATTTTCTAAAATACATATAGATAAGACCTTATGATAGCATAAACGTATCGAGTTTTCATGATCTAAGTTATTTGAGGAGGGCTAGGTTTTTCCTATTTGAATCACGTGGCTTCACTGGTTAATCTCTAGATTGTTTCTGACCTTTCTCTTGCCAACCCTTATTGTCCAAGCCGCGAATATATATACCTATTAAAGTTTTTTAAAAGAAACAAGTACCTTACGGTTAGGGGTGTTAGTGGGGTCGGGTTCGAGTCAATATAAATTCGAGTCAATTCAAGTCGGATCAATTCTGGTTGAAGCTACAAAAAAATACATAAACCCGACTCTATTTAGAACTCGGGTTTGTCGGGTTTGAGTCTATTCGGGTCGGGTCTATTCAGGTTCGATCAACCCTAATATAAGTAAAATGATTTAAAAAATGGTTTAGTTCAATATGTTTACATAGATAATTTATGACAAAATATAACATAAAAGATTAGAAAAAATACTTATTCGGGTCAATCGGGTTGACCCGAACCCGAGCTAGCCAAATATTTTCAAGCCGATATCTGATTCTATCTAGTATTTGGGTTACTTGAATTGACCCGAATAATACATTTTTTTTCTCGAATTACCCGACCCGAATAAGCTTAATCAAATTCAAACCCGCATGACACCACCTACTTACGATAGTATAAAATTAATTTATTCGCATCAAAGATTTGAAATAGATTAAAATAAACCAAAACAATCCAAAACTTAAGCCCATGTGGCAGTATTAAGTATGAGTAACAATTAATTACTCATACATATCATTATATCATGAGCCACAAAATTAGCCTCTAATCTCCTAAACCTCATCGCCGGATCCCGCCGGTCACGTTTGTCAGTTTCCACCTCCCTCCTCTGACTTAGCCCCTCTCTTTGACCTTCTCCTCACACCCCCTCCCTCATATATATATATAAATACCACACCTTTTATTTTATATATCACTCATTCATCCTTCATTTCACCCCTCCGTTAAAAAAAACCTCTTTATCAATGGGATCACCTACCGTTGATACACAGCTTATTGACGGTGAAAATAACAAGAAGAACGTAGATATAAATATCAAATCACAGCTGCCGGAGTTAACTAACGGCGAGGATCACGGCGATGATTCATCTGTTGATGATTCTAATTCAACTAACAGTGACGGTAGTTCCGATGACACCGTTAATTCCGGTGACGTCATTGAAGAGACCGTCGTAACTCCGCCGCATCCACAGCTTCCACAGCCGGAAGCACCGCCGGGAGTATTTGAACACACGGAGGAGACGGTTGTGATGAAACGATCATTTTCGACGCCGGAAAACACAGTTCAAATTCCGGCGATCGGAAAGTTTTTCCGAGAAAAAAGCAGCAGTTTATCAGCAGCGATCACAAAACGGTTATCATTTTCGAAAGAAGGCGAAAACGACGACGTTTCGAAAAACGTAACAGAAATAAACCTATCAGGTTTAAAAGTCACAGTAAAACTAAAAAACGAACAGAACGAACACGAACGCGAACAGATATACAAAGGAACAATCACCTTCTTCTCACGCTCCAACTGCCGAGACTCCACAGCCGTCAGATCATACTTCCGCGACCTAAACTTAAAATACACCGAAATCAACATCGACGTGTACCCCACGCGCGAACAGGAGCTAATCCAACGGTCAGGATCGAACTCAGTGCCGCAGATATTTTTTAACGAGAAGCTGTTTGGAGGATTGGTGGCGTTGAATTCGTTACGAAACTGTGGGCTTTTGGAAGAGAGGATGAAGGAGCTGCTTAGTAAGAAATGTGGAGAGGATGCGCCTGTGGGGCCGGTTTATGGATTTGATGATTATGAAGAGGAGGTGAGTGATGAGATGGTGGAGGTTGTTAGGGTTTTGAGGCAGCGGTTGCCGATACAGGATCGGATTATGAAGATGAAGATTGTTAAGAATTGTTTTAGTGCTGGGGAGATGGTTGAGGTTTTGATTCAGCAGTTTGATTGTGGGAGGAAGAAGGTATGTGTTTTTGACTTTTTTGACTTTGACTTTTGTGTTTTGGTTTGATTAACTGTCGTAATGTTTTAAAAACCGGTTTTTTATTAAGTTTTTTTAGGCTTTTTAGTTCAAAAACCGGCGCCGGTTTTTGGTTCAATGGTTGAATTGACCCGATCAACACGGGTTTTAAAATATTAGTCGTGACTCGTGATCTGTCTTAGTTTCAAGAGGTGGTTTATAAATTGGCTTCGAGTTTCGAGTGGTGATTTGTGCTCGAAAAGCTTTTAAATCTTTCAAAAATTATTTTCACCTGGCGATCAATATATGAAAAGAAATGTTACTTAAAGATTGTTAAATTTGTAAAAAAATTGTAATTGGATTTTTAATCTGTCACCTCTAGAACTTAATTTTTATCATTACCTTTGTTATATGTAATTGTTGACGCATAAAATTGCTTTTAATTTCCATCCTTGAGGGCTTAAGAGTTGTTATAGCTATTTTTAAAAGAGAAATGATTTATCTTCCTACAAATATTCCAAATTATATGCTAATTCAAAATACTACGTATGATAGTAGAAATTATTAGATTATGAAATGTGGGCTGTTTGATTCATTTAATGAAAATAAGATAAGATATGGTACCAGAAAGATAATTAGGTAAATAAATCATTATCCTTTTTCAACAATCATTACCCTTTTTCACATTTAATCAAATTAGTATCTCTCTAAAAAAGGTAATTTGTGCAAGGAAAAAAATAATTCAAGATAACTGTTTTCATTTCAAATGATTGTTAAAAAAATCAAAAGGCTTGTAAAATTTGAATCTTTTGGAACAATTATTTGAGATTCTTGCTTTTATACAATGTGTGAGTAGTGTAACTTTATAAATTTTTTTGCTAAAATGTATTTTCATAACTATTCAAAGTTATACTTTTTACTTTATACATATGAGTTAAAAATTTTCTTGTACAAATCAAATACAGTAATTAAAAACATTTTTAAGCATTTTGATTGCTTGATTAATACGATTGGTTTGAAATTTGAAATAATAATTTACAATAGTTTGAAACTTCCGGCGGCAATAGGAAGTACTCCACAATTTTTTGAGTGGACTGCGAAGTAGGAGATTATTGTCTATCTTTTGTTTAAGCCATGAGATCCAGAGTCTTGGATGGGGTTGACCTAACTCTACTTGTTTTGTGTTTTTTTATTGTAAAGTAAGAAAACGTAGAGGGACAGAATCATGAAGAATTAGTTTTTAAGTTAAAATCTTACGGAAGATGCTTAGATTTTAATGTTAACAAAAAGTTGTTACAAACATATAAAATGCATGTGATATAGGTAATTTCATAAGGTATTCATTTGTCACATATATTATTATAATGGATATATGTTATAGAGTGTGTCATTTTAATTTTATGAATGTTTTATGTAACTCTTTTTATTTTGGAGCAAGTGTTTATTATTTTAGTTTGTCTCATAATACATGCTTATATCTAAAATTTTAACCAATCAAAACACTTTTAAAAGTAAACGTGAGATTTTATTGTATGAAATGTAACAATTAGTTACAGTGCTTTTTTATGATTCCTAAGTGTCTCCAGATATTTTTTTTATTCAATTCAAGTTAGTTATGCTGTAGTTAGTTGTCTATAAAGCATGACAATTTGTAAGATGTTTTTTGGATTGGGGAATATTTTGAACTTAAGGTAATGCTACAGGATTTGTTTACAAGACATTTAAAGTCATCATTGATGACACATGGTTTACTGCTCAAATTGATTCTTTATTGCCAACATGAATCATGACTTCTTCAGTTCTTTGCATGCTGCTGGATCATGTGCTTCCTTGAAAATACAAACCATTAATCAAATACTGTAGTAAACAGAATATACTGTACTATACTATGGGCATCTTGTGTTGAATAGTTTAACAACCTTATAAAGAATATCGGGGCTTCAACTCAATTAGATATTGAGTTTGGCTTCGACTCAAAGTAGCATGTGAACATTTTTGTGGGGTTAGCACACGATTTGGATGACATGTTAACAGATGAACAAAACTATCAACCTACGTTAGTCTACGAGAATTAACGTTTATCTAAGGATGACTACACTGAACTATGGCATGTATAATTGACATACGTATTCTATAAAATTTTCCGGATGGACTCCATAAAATATTCATGGTCTATTGATTTGTTTGTACACATACAATTTCTTTAATAACTAATTGTAATTGTTTGAATCAGGCTGTCGAGATGGGGAAGCAGCTAGCAAGAAGACACTTTATCCATCATGTTTTCGGGTAACATTACAATTACACATGCTAAACATAAGAGTTTCCAAATATGACACATCTACTAATGAGTATGCTAAAAATATTGGATCTTCAACTTTTCCATTCCGATATATTATACAGATACGGAAGTATATAACTTAAAATGAAATGTGGTCAAATGAGTTGAACTTGCAAATTAAAATATGTTTGGAGTATGCTTCTAACTTAATCATACATTAACACTAATTATTGGGGAAAAAAATTGAAAAGTTGTTTCGGCTGACATAACCCAACCATACTAAAAATGACTTGTTTTGACAAGTTGCCCAACCAACCAATTTTCGCCACCTCTAGTAAAACAAAGGGCATCAGCATTGCAGCTATTGATTATGATGTTTGTGCCACAGGGAAAATGAATTTGAAGATGGAAACCATTTTTACCGGTTCCTTGAGCACGAGCCTTTCATTCCTCGATGCTACAACTTCCGAGGATCCACAAACGATCTCGAGCCAAAGGCTGCCAAAACAGTTAGCATAAGACTTGCCAAGATAATGTCAGCAATACTTGAATCCTATGCATCTGAAGATGGCTGCCATCTCGATTATTTGGGTATCAGCAAGAGTGAGGAATTCCGGAGGTATTGATTGAATGATGTTTAACTAACGACAAAAGGTTAAATTTTTTAATTTCCAATAATTAAACTCTATGAATTACTTTGCAGATATGTAAATCTAATGCAAGAGCTTCAAAGGGTGGACATATCGACACTATCAGATTCTGAGAGACTTGCCTTCTTTCTTAATCTGCATAATGCCATGGTTATCCATGCTATTATTTGTATTGGACATCCCGGGGATGCAGTAATTGATAGGAGATCATTTAATTCTGATTTCCTCTACGTCATTGGAGGCTTCCCTTATTCCCTTACAACAATTATAAATGGTGTTCTTAGAAATAATCGAAGAGCACCTTACTCGTTTACAAAACCTTTTGGTTCTGGAGACAAGCGTTTAGAGGTATGTGTCCAACAAATATTTCCATTTATGGTTGTTTCAAGGTGTGGTCAAATATAACCATTCTTGAATAAATGAGGTTAAGTTGTCGCGTGTAGTTTGTTTCCATGATGCCATGTGCTAATTATTGTTTGCTACATTTTGCAGTTAGCTTTCCCAAAAGTTAACCCATTGATACATTTTGGTATTTGCAACGGGTCGAAATCAAGCCCGCCTGTGAGATTTTTCACACCCCATGGGGTTGAATCTGAACTAAGATTTGCTGCTAGAGAGTTTCTGCAAAGGGATGGGATCCAAGTGGATCTTGCCAAGAGAACAGTGCATCTTACTCGTATCTTCAAGTGGTGAGTCAGATATACCATCCACTTAGTCACTACTTCAATACAAACCAAACCATACACTAAGAATTTAACTTTTACTTTTCAGGTTTAGTGTCGACTTTGGGCAGGAAAAGGAGATCTTGAAATGGATCATTGGGTACTTGGATGCAACCAAGGCGGGCCTGTTGTCACATCTTTCCAGTGACCGTGGTGCTGTGCATATTGTTTACCAGGACTATGACTGGTCCATCAATTGCTAATGAGCTATGATCGCTGGCTCAAACATTTTGTATATAGAACTATAAATTGATTTTTATTAGAAGACGACTCTATAGTTGGTTTTCAGTCCATAAAATAGATTATAGACTTTAATTTAAGAAGCAGATCTGTTTATGGAGGCGTTTGTTGATAATCATATCAAATACTATAAAGTTGTATTTTTGTTTGATTAAAGAACCCATTTCAAAAAGATAGGAATGGAGTGATGGTTTAATATGTATCTGTTTGAGTCATTTATGCTATGTTTGTTATATCACTTGTATTGTAAGATCAGTGTTAATTCCTTGTATGTCAGCTCTTGTTATCTAATGTTTTACTTTGTACCTAAACCGCCTATAAGGAGGTATCTATGAAATTGGTGAATATGGATAGAAGATAGAGATGATGGAAACACATGTTAACAGCACGAGGAATTAGAAAACAAAAACATATGCTACGCGCCTACGCAAATGACATGATTTAACAGAAATCCATACAGTTAGGTTGGATGCCAAAATCAGAAAGACGTATTCCTAACAGAATAAACCCACAAGGAAATACATAGCCCAAACACTCATAAAAAGCGGAACAGATGACCAAAATGCCTTGCTTTTATGGTAATTCATTCAAAATCAATTTTGTGTTCATAGAATATAAGATGAAAAATTAACAAATAAGCAAGAGATAATGCTGAGTGTACCTAAACATAAACAAAAGAATGGAAAAAATAGAAAACAAAGTAACAGGCAGCATCTTTTCTACTTTCAACGTCAATCTTCAGAACACCATTGTTCCTCTGCTACACAAAATTTGTACATGATCAATCATCATATGAATTATTTGTCCCAGATTAATAAACAAGTTTCAGGTTTTCATATATATTTAGAAATTAACAGATGGGATTAAATATTTGCAGGCCTTGGTACAGGTGATAGATTCAAATATGAAATCTTTAGGTTGTAAAAAACCAGTTCCAGGTATTTGAGCAACCCAAGCCAAAGGTTTTCACATTGTACACGTAGTTTCATTCCTAATCTACCACCAACTCTACCTGTCCTAGGTAACCAATGAGAGTTCTAAATTGATTCCGTTATATTTCACACATATATCGTTTTAGTGGAAAAAACAAAAGTCGACTTGTAAAACACTAGGTTAATAGTGACTTGCTCAAAGCAGATCAAGCAAAAGATGGACTAATATCCCATTCTTTATGGTTTTTAAAATTTAACCTACGCAAAGAATTTTTTGGTTAACTACGATTGTTTAGGACAAGCAGTACCTTTGATATCCCGATTCTTGTTTCGTATCTGTGTCTTTGCCTTCACAAAAATCGAGTTTTGTGAATTGTGAATACGCTGCAGTTGTACATAAAATGTTAGCTCAAATGTTTGGCTGTAATGAATTAGTACAAAAATAGAAAATTACCTGGTAGTTCTCTTCCCTTATTACATCAGGAACAAAGAGATTGATACCAACCTAAAAGAATTTTAACTTTAATGAGCCAATGGCTTATGAAATAGGAAAAAGAAACGAACGCTCATAAATAGCAAGAACTAACCTCATTGCGTTCAGCTACATACAGTTCTTTGCCTGACTTTCGTTTTTCTGGTTTGAACTTGAACACATCATGTAACAGTTCATTTTCCTATATCATATATTCAGTAAATTATGCCAATAACCAAGAGAAACTAATCAATAAATAAATATAGAAGTTGAAAAAAAACCCACCCTCATGTGCACAACAAATCCAGAACCAAGCAACCGCTTCAAAAAATTATGCTGCGTAAGATACAAAAACACTTAGAAAAGCATTTTAAGAGATATTGTTTGCAAGGTTGAAAAGTAATGGATTATACCTGAATTTGTTGAGGTGACGTGTTGACTGTTAATAACTGTTTACCAATCTTTACAGAAATTTCCGAGACATGATCATCCTAAAAGTCAAACATATTGCTTATAACCATTAAGACCAAGTAGAACATATCACATAGTATAAAGAAAAGTTACCTTTACTACAGTTCCGACATTCATCTCCTCCGGCACTGACGTGTCACATTTGGAAATTTCCGCGACATAACCATCCTAAAATTCATAAATGTATTTGATAATACCCATAAAAACATAGTAGAGCATATCATACAGCTAAAGATAGAAAAGTTACCTTTACTACAGTCTTAACATTCGCTTCCTCTGGTGCTGACATGCCGCCTTCAGAAATCTCCATGACATGATCATCCTATACGTCATACAAATATTACTTACAAGAATGAAAACTAATTAGAGCATATCATAGAGATAAATATAGAAAATTTACCTTAACTACAGTCTTGACATTCATCTCCTCCGGTGCTGACGTGTCACCTTCAGAACTTTCCGGGACATGACCATTTTCCTAAAAGTCATATAAATATTGATTATAACCATGAAAACTACGTAGAGCATATCATAGAGTTAAAGATTTAAATGTCACCTTTACTACAGTCCAAACATTCATCTCCTCCTGTGCTGATGTGTCAACTTCACAGATTACCCAGCCTTCAAGATCCTTTACAAAAAAATAAGGGTAAGAAGCAATTTTATCCATCTCTGAATGCACACCCAATGGATTATTTGATCCATATTGATGCAATGCGGCCAGACGAAGAAGACTGGCGCCTACTAAAACTTATAACCATGAAAAATAAGTAAATATCTTAGGGTTAAAGATAGAAATGTTACCTTTACTACAGTCTCGACATTCATCTCCTCTTGTGCTGATGTGTCACCTTCAGGAATTTCCTGGACATGACCATTTTCCTAAAAGTCATATACATATTACTTATAACCATAAAAACTAAGTAGAGCATGTCATAGAGTTAAAGATATAAAAGTTACCTTTACTTCAGTCTCGGCATTCATCTCCTCCGATGCTGATGTGTCACCTTCAAATTTCTCGAGGCACCCTAGTTCATATATTAGAGATAGTGCTTGCCTAGCTCCAATGACAGTAGATTCGTGGTCTGCTTCTAGTAACTTCTTAAAGAATGGAATTGCCCTATAGTAATAAAAAATAATGTCGGTTTGGGCTAAAATGTATCTCAAAACAGGTCAAATGGGTAAACGGGCCAAACAGGTCCAATTGTTTTTATTCTGATAAATATAGTTTCGGAATCATAAGTAACAAACTTATTATTTGTGAATTTCAAATAAGGTGTTTGGGCTGCTCTGTCGAGAAAATAACTGATAAGATATAAAGAAATACCCTCGCCAATGTTTGTAGTTGAGACTCCAACTATCCATGGTACTCAAAAGGAGTGACCAGGAGAGTATAGCAGCATTCTGAGCATCCTGTGACGCAAACCCAAAATAGAATCAGCAAATTTTCCAAAAAAAATATTTTAACAACCGCACATACTGAATTTGCCACAAGTGTGCTAGAATATCTCAAGAACTTGCCTTTAGATGTGCTCTTGAATGCATGAAATGCCAAATACTTTGCATAGATCTTTCAGTTTCTTCCAATTCATTGCCCCCAACAAATGTGATAACAGCCAAACTATCCAAGATCTACCACATTAAGTCTTTAATTAATACTAATAATTAAATAAATATTAACTGAAGTAAAATATTGACCAGCACATCATATAAGTATACTAAGAATTTTGGCAAGGGCATACTAATTTTAGCTTCTTTGAATTAGACTCGGTGTTGAGAGCTTCTGAAAGAATCGGGGCTGATTCTTTATACAGTTCTTGACTGTTTTCCCCACAACCAATGTTAATAGCTAGCAATCCTGGAGAAAAAAAAGATGTATAAACATTTGCAAAGTCAAAAAATAAACACTGATACTTAAAGAGAGCAAACTACCTAAAGCCTCAACACCCAAACAACTCTCTATAGCTGAACTCCTTTTAAATGCTTTCAAAAACTGGTAAAGTAACTCAGCGAAGCTGCAAGGGCACAAGAAAATTTTTCTCCATCAATACATACAATAAGTCTACATTACAAAAATACAAAATACCCGAAAAAATACTGACTTTTGCTCAGCAAATTTGTGTTGATAGCCAAAGCTAAATATCTGAATAATTGAAGAAAGTGCAGCCTCTCTTGTTGAACCCCTAAACAGTTGGACGATTAATGAAAAGTTAAGTTCTATGGACATAATATCTTGATGATTAAAAACAAAAAATTAAAATTATAGTTTTCTTATAAAGCACCTTTTCTCGTATAATTGTTCTAGCAGTTGTTTCAAAGTCTTTGATACTGGTTGAGGACGTTTACTTGTGCAGGCGTCTGTATCTGTATCAATTTCCAGATTTCCACCTTTTAGAGTCACTGTAACAGAAAATTAAACTTACAATGAAATGCATATCACAAACTAAAAACAAAGTCAAATAAATTTCCTAGTCATTGTTACTTGGCAAATGCGGTTCTGCATATTTTAAATAAGATCACGTGCCTAGCCCCTGGCCCGCCTTGGTAATTTTAAGCTATAACTTTGATCAATATTTGTTAGTCATAAACAAAATACTTCATAAACTGATTCCAGCATTGCTAAACTCCAAATTTTATGTACAGCATATGTTCTAGTCAAGTCTGTGTATATCTTTATCATCCGGATGACCTTCTAAATCCTAAAAACATCTATTCAAGATTGTCACGCATTACATATTTTTCATCTTTCTTGCTGAGATTAATTTATTATGTGTACCTTGACAATATTTGTTTTTTTGCCTTCCCATTGTGAGTTAGAGAATTAATCTTCCTTCGCCTCAGAAACCCTGTCGAACACCAAACAAATGCAAGTATTCATATCAGATGCGTAATACGATAAGAATCTATCAGTCAGCTGTCTACGACTCTATTCAAAAGGCTAATCAATCGGTTTTTCCATGACTTTGAATCATTCAGACCAATCATTCATTCAACATTGGGGGGTGTTTAAGTAAACTTATTTAAGCAGCTTATTGGCTTATTGAGATTTCAAAACACAATAAGCTGTTTAAATTAGGCTTGACAGCTTATTTAGCACCAACAAAGCCATTGTGAAGATGCTTATTTGAAAGGGCTTATCAAACTCATAAGCTAGGGGGTGTTTGTTTCGGCTTATATAGCCGGCTTATGACTTATTTGGTTTTGGGATTATGTTTCACAACCTCACTTTTTGTGGCTTATTTTGACACTTTCCGGCTTATATAAGTTCGTTATGTCGTAATAACTCATAAACTTTGAAACCTGACCCAACCCCCCCTTCAAATAAGCCCTTAATACAATTCAAAACAGTACCAAACAACTTATTTAGCACAAATAAGCTCTTATCTAAGATGCCATTATGGATGTGCTTATCTAAATTAGCAAATTAAGCTAATAAACATAATTAAAAAAAAATTAAGCAAAAACAACCTTAGAACAAACACCCTTTAATTCAAATTAACATATTAAACAACCTTAAAACATTATATATGATGTTTTTCTTAACAACAAAAGCGTAGACATATATCAAATTAACAATACCTATCTATAAGAATTAAACAAAAAGAATAAAAGATAAAAGTATACCGTTGAAATCAAATGCAGGCGATTAATAGTGTTGGTTTATGTCGACTGTTTGGTTTTATTTAAGGGTACAAAGTTAATGATAAAAAAAGGTTAATTTATTTGGTCTCCTTTTTATACACGGATTGTAGCTGGATCATGTCACGTGCGTCGCACGTGACGTCTAATGTTCTTTTCTTATTTTGGAAAACCGATAAAATTAAAGTAGAATTTTTTGTTCGACGGTTTGTTAAGATTTGATTTCGATCAATTTGTCATTGGCTTGTTTGTTTAAGTTTTGTATTGAGTGTTAAAGATACATTGTGTCTAAAAGAGAATTATACAACAACTTGGATGCAATTTGTATATCATGTTGAATTACAATAGTCATGAATGATGTCAAGTGCCTATAAAAGGTAATGAATCCTCTTTATTTGCATAATTGCATCCCATCTCATTTCTACTTTTACAATACGTTATTCGTTTGTTATTGCAGCGCTACCCCACCACCCTCCCAATAACAGATGAATAACTAAAACACATTCTTTAACAAAAAAACCAATAACACTTTGTAAGTCTCATAAAGTGAAATACCAATCAAAAGGTGCAATAGCTAAAATATTAACGGCGGACGAATGGCTTGAGGGACGGTGCAGAATGACGGATGAATGGCACGTTATTGGGGTGGACGAAAAACCCTCCTACACCGATTTACCTATTTATTTTGATTGACATATTTATTTAGCATACAAAACAAACATAAATCTATGGTTATGTTTTTATAATGCCAAAGCTGGCGATTAGGACTTGGTTAGCAATTGATGATTAGTTCAATTGTAGTTAAAATACACGACGTCATGACTTCTTTTCAAGTACATAAGAACCTTAATTAATATTAAAATCTAAAACAACTATGACAACACCACATTCACTAGAAAGACGACATTGGTTGTATACATGTAGCCCATGACACACAAAAATATACTCGCTATGTCATATAGTAAGTGTTTACATTGCTATTTTGGGTTTCAAACAATCGGATGGAGGTAGTAATTTTTTTCGTTTGCGATCGTAAGTGACACTTGGTATCTTTTGTGAAATAGTTCTCGATTTGCTAAATTCTTTGTCTTGTGTGATGTAAAAAGTTTCGTTAAGCAAAAAAAAATGGAAAAAAAAGTTAAAACACACCCAATATCGCGACGGATACTCTGCAATTATTTACTATTAGAGTATATACAAAACAAAAGGACATTGTTAATCAAATTATAGTCTTTTGAGAATTTATTACTAAAGTATGATGTTGTTGCACATGTATTACTTTTAGAAAGCTCTGTGTCATAGATTATACACCCGCGTTGTGGACAAATGTTGAAGCTTATAACCGCATCATCGGCACCGGCTCTTGCGCCATAGCCCAGCGTCGTCATGATCATAACAAGCGTTAACCGATATTTGTTTACTTGTAAAAAGTGAGTGATTATTATTTGTGTTACAATAAAGTTGCACGTGGCATGTTAAGTATAGGCACTTATTTATTTCTTTATTATTATTATTATTATTATTATTATTATTTATTTATTTTTTTAGCATTTTCAATTGATAATTATTAATAAATCAACACACCCAAAACTTTTTATAACATGCTAGACTAGCATTTACGATATATAACGGAAAATAATTATATTTGCGAATTTGTGGTTTTGATGTTACTCTTGATGCAATATTACAAATTCTATTTGTAGTCATTGATAGAAAATAGTTTATAGGTTACTAGAACGGTACCCGCGCAATGCGGCGACGGGTACCATGTGATTATATTTTGCATTATTTGGTTATACGTTTACTTATCTTCATTCTTTATAAGTAGAGATATTAGAGGATGGTTAAGCCAAATAATTTTAGTTTGAACAACCAACCTGCTTCCTAATCAATTAATTTTGAATCTTTCTATAATAAACAAGTAAAAGTCTGAATTTTAAGTCTTTCTAATTATAGAATTATCTCAAATACATTATATAGTAGTATAAATAAACAAAAAATAATTAAAATTTGTGAATTAAATAATATTTAAAATATTACTCGTAATTTATGAGTAGAGTTTACACGACTTTTAAATTTATGAAAAAATCATAGATTAACAAAATTTTAATATTAATAAACAAGTTTGAACCTAAAAATATCTCCTAAAATAGGTTGCCCACACGGCACTTTTTAGTAACCTTGTTTTAGAAAAATCTAAAATATACAAAATCTAAAATATCCCTGAAGAGAATGGACTTCGGGTTAGTAGGGAGAAGACTGAATACATGAGATGTGCTTTCGGTAGGAGCGATATCAGCCACAACGAAGAAACGGAAGTCTGTATCGGAGACCAGATCCTCCCATCTAAGGAGTCTTTTAGATATTTGGGTTCGGTGATTCACAAATCAGGGATGATAGACGACGACGTAACCCACCGTATCGGAAGAGGCTGGGCGAAATGGAGGGCGGCGTCAGGGGTGCTATGTGATAGGAAAGTACCCATTAAGCTTAAGGGTAAATTTTATAGGGTGGCTATTAGACCGGCTATGCTGTACGGGTCAGAGTGCTGGCCTATCACAAAAGCTCAAGCAAACAGGGTGGAAGTAGCGGAACTAAGAATGCTCAGATGGACTTGTGGTAAAACAATGTCTGACATGATTCCTAACGGGGTGTTCAGATCGGCACTTGAAGTAGAATCTATTATCTCGAAGATGAGAGAAGGAAGGTTGAGGTGGTTTGGTCATGTCAGGAGAAGACCACAAACAGCGCCAGTAAGGAGAGTTGAATCGCTTATAGTCGATGGTCGGAGAAGGAGGGGTAGACCTAAACTTAGATGGGAGGATAGGCTTAAGCTCGACATGGAGGAGCTACACTTGTCCGAGGACATGACCTCAGATAGGAACGCGTGGAGAGATAGGATTAGTAGTCGTGGTTAGTTTTGGGGCTAGGATGGTTGAGGGTTTGGGGTTTGTTGTGGTTTAGGCTTTTTTGGGTCCCTTGGCTTGCCCCCTTTAGGAGATAGGTGCTTTTGCTTTGCCTCGGCTAGTGCTTTGGTTTTGCCTTTGTTGTGCCTTTAGGCCCTTTGCCTGTGCCTTTTGCTTGCTCTTTTTGCTTTGCCTTAGCTTTAGGCCCTTTGCGTTGCTCTTTTTGGTCGTAGCTGCTTGGTTTGGCCTTGGTCTTGTGTCCCCCTCGCTTGTCTAGGTGGTTTTGTTTTGGTTGTTTTTCTTGGTTGTCTTGTCGTTTTGCTTTGTTTGCTCTTTTACTTGGTGTGTCGGTTTGCTTTTATGTTTGCTTATATGCTTGTTGTGTCGTTTTGCCTCTATGTTTGTATTGCTCTGTTTGCTTTTATGCTTTTATTCTTTCTTTGTTTTGCTTTCTATTTCTCGTTTTTCTTTACTTCGAGCACACTTTGCACACACTTGCCGGAGGTCTTTCTGGAAGCAGTCTCTCTACCTGCAGGGTTCCCTGGGGTAGGGGTAGGATCTGTCTACATCCCACCTCCCCCATACCCCGCCTAGGCGGGATCGGGTATGTTGTTGTTGTTGTTGTTGTACTTCTTCTCAATTCAGTTCAGCTCCCGGTACTCCGGTCACTTCTTTCCTGTTTGTTCCAAGTAATTCTTTTACCTGATCCTCAACTCCCTTTAATAATTACTGTTACTGTAATCAGTAAATTATCTATTACTTTGTACATACAATATGCATCATTTATAGATTAAATCCTTAAATATGATTGTATACCCATGTATTTATACCCTTTGAACTTAATTTAATGTTGATGACGTGTCCATGTATGGTAAAAAGGTTAATTTGTGGTTTGTTTGATGATAGGTATGGCTAGTTGGTTGTGTTTGCCACATTGGCAATTTGGTTCTCCTTTAGTTGACTCTAGAGTGTGTCCGAATCATGTCCGGTTATTCGGCGTTGGTCATTCGTCTGTTAGGTTTGGGAGATTCAATAAGTTTAAGGTGGTTTGTAGTGATTCGAATGACGGGCAGAGTAATAACCAGTCGGGACGGACTGGAATACAGCTTTATGGTGAGATCGAGAGGTAAAGGGATAGGAATAATAGTATTGTTTCAGATTCTTCGTTTTTATGTGGTGTGAGCTGAAAATGACTGTAACCGTGTCGTGTCATCCGTTTTGTAGGTTACTAACAGAGACCGTGAGGCAATCACAGGGTGGGTGGGGTAGTTCAAGAGATTGGCAAGAAGTCGAGGTAAGACTGTAAAATGAACATTATTTTTTTTACCAACGACTAATTATCTAAATGTAATAGGTTGATCGATTTTGTGTTGCATAGTAAAGTCACATTTATGACTGTTCTAGAGCAATTTGTATTTGTGTATATTTACTTTGTTCATGTACGGAAGTCTGTGTTTTCGTCAACTTTAGTTATTACGTTTCATTTAGGACTCAGATTAAGTTCAAGGATACTTAATGTTTTTCAAATTTCAGGGAGCCTGGGTATTGAGACCGAAAAATTCAAAGCCAGTGGCTGTAGTGCATTTTGTTGGTGGTATTTTTGTGGGGGCAGCCCCTCAGCTCACCTACCGCCTATTTCTGGAGCGACTTTCAGAGAAGTAAGTGATCTTCTATAGTTCCATGTCTATATGTCTTTAAAACCACAATGACTATAGGACTACTGATATTGCCCATTAAACCAATTCAGTCATTTTCTGGGGCTTAAAATTTATTCTCGTCACTCATCCCCGTGAGAACGCCTTTAAAAGTAATATTGTTCATCCTGGAAAAAAGAAATAGCATGACTTCTTGGTTGTTTAGGGGTGTATTGGTGATAGCAACAC
Source organism: Artemisia argyi (assembly GCA_030686995.1). Lineage (NCBI taxonomy): Eukaryota > Viridiplantae > Streptophyta > Magnoliopsida > Asterales > Asteraceae > Artemisia > Artemisia argyi. The sequence goes on from CM060697.1 coordinate 163,664,330, forward strand.
CTTATGCTAGTGGCTTTGATCACTTCTATATAGCAGACGAAGTTCAGTTTAAATACGAAAGGTGTCTAAGGGCCCTACAGGAAACCGTAAGCTTAAAACTCTAAGTTGCAGACAGTTTTAGCCTTATATTAAGTATTTTGCCTTACTTTAGGTTGCTCGTTATTTAGGTGCAGGATCTTCCATCCTTTGGCATTGGACATTCTCTAGGATCCGTCATCCACCTTTTGATTGGTATTTCACTGCTTCATCTTATTAAAGTTTTAGAACACAATTTATTAGAGCGGGTGACAAGCATGTTGCAACTAACTTTATGTTGATCAGGTTCCAGGTATGCTGTGCAGAGGTGTGGTAACATATATATGGCATTCAACAATAAGGTTATTGGCCACTTCTCTTTGTCACTCTCTCTTGTGTTTGTGTGTATGTACATTGGTTGGTTCGAGTATTGCAGTTTTCATATAATAGTAGCACTCTTTATCCATTTTCCATTTGATAACATTAGGAGTATTTCTAGTGATCTTTCAGGATGCTAGCCTGGCTGTCCCATTATTCTCGCCTGTTCTTTTACCAATGGCTCAAGGCATTGTACCAATCCTGTCACAACTTGCATCATCACCAACAATACGTTTAGGGGTAAGAAAGATTACTTTCATAAATATTATAAATATTGGTTGGAACTTGCTACATTATTTTTTGCAGCATATCATCAATATTATATACAGTATAATTCTTTGCTTTTGTTTGTATACAGGCAGAGATGACTATGAAAAATTTAGAGAACTTTAGCCCGTCAATTATGAAGCAAGTTATACCGCTGTTGGAGCAACTTCCTCCCTTGTACATGGAAATGGCCAATGGAAGAGAAAATTTCTCTCCAAAACCAGAAGAAACTCGAAGACTAGTATGTCAATCGGCTATTGTTGTCTGCATACACACATACATACATATGGGCATAGATTTTGTTCAATTGTAGTTGAAAAATTTTAAGTTGACAAGATTATGACCTGTTGTTCTATTTGTTCAGATTAAATCATACTATGGAATCTCGAGGAATCTTCTAGTTAAGTTCAAGGATGATACAATTGATGAAACCCCTATTCTTGCTCAGGTGCTTAGTTCAGAGGCTGCCATTAGTTCAGTCTTGGATATGTCAATTCGTTCCCTCCCTGGGGATCATGGACTTCCTTTACAGCAGGTATAATTACAAAGATGTGAAAAAATGGATGGGTTGGGCAACAAGTCAAAACGTGCTGGGTTGACTTTGAAAAAATTCACAGTTATACAACTTTCCATTCATTTGACTCATTTTGTTAGCTTTATTTTTATTATTTTACCCGTTAGACACAATAGATAACCCCAACTGACCCATTCATAAGTAAATGGGTTGGAATTGTTAACTCTTGTGTTCAACATTAACAAATCCTTTTGATTTGTATTCATCAGGCTTTACCAGATGTTCCACCAGGAGTGGTAGATGCTGTAAACCGTGGTGGAGAGCTTTGGGCGAATTTGACTGCAGGGACACCATTAGAAACAGTTGCTAAGGAAGTAAGCAACTCACTAGGAGTAGACTCTACATCTCTTCGTGCAGATCTGTCAAAGGAATTTGACTTGCTTGTGGATACAATAGCTGCTTGGATAATTACCAATGCTAGTGCAGGTTCAAGACTTTTGAAGCCATAGGAAGTCAACAGCGATATCAAGTTAATACAAATTTGTTGCAAAAGAGAACACAAACTTTGGGTATACATGATTATGCAACTTTAATTGTCATGCCTAGTAATCATGATTGTGATGTACATGTATAATTGGGTTTGTATATGCATACTGGTGGCTATATACAGTGATGGTACAAGATCCATACCTGGTGTTGAGAACTTGAGATACATCCAAGAAATTAGACTGATACTGGCAATGTTGTATTGCAGTGACTGATTTGCTTCAGATAAATGAAAACCACACCTTGTAATTATGCATTCTTATCGGTTTATTTGCATGTTTTGTGGATGTGAATGGGTGTTGCCCAAATGGAATTCAGCCAGTTTTGTTAATCGTCCCTAAGCAATTGTATATGAACAAATTACATACAGTTGTGTTTCTTCTCTGTGTTCTTTCGTTTTTCTATTTCATGTTTCTTTCAGAACTCTTTTCCTTTCAATCACAATAATGAAAACACCAAAAGACATTTGTATGAGTTCAAAAAGGAACTCCTTACTGTAATTCTAATTGTCTTTAATGCATCAAAATTCACTCGCACACAAGTGAGATGCAGGTCAGCTATATAATAGCTAACGACATCATTTTAACTTTTGCAACAAAACAAACATGTTATTACAAGATCAGAAAATTGTCTATACAAATAAAAAAAAAGATTTATGCAACATTTATTATATCCATTTCGATAAGTCCATAGGTGTAGCTCACTCATTGGCATCCATTCATCCATCCATATATTTAGGTAGCATGGGAAGTACTCCCATATCCTACCCTATTTCTACAAAAGGAAACTTTTGACCATATATTTATTATAATCTTCTCCGTAAGTCATCTACAGCATCTACTCTTCATGATAAAGGTATAAGCCAAGTCCAAAACGAGCACATGCTTTGCAGAAAGCTATTTCTTCCGCTGCAGCAACAGGATCACCACTTTGACCATTGGTTGAAGAAACAGTTCCAGTCGATTCACGGTGTGCCTGGATTAGCAGAATTCTTAGTAAAAGACTAACAATAATGAGCACTTTCCACCCTTTTGAATACAACAATTACAAGAAACTTCCTTTGATCATATCAAACCATTACAGGTTTTTAGGGTGCAACAACAGCTATAGTAGGAAACAAGATGAGTACACAAAGAAACCCACTACCTCCATCCCAAACTTATCGTCCACCTTTTTATTTTAGCTTGTTATAGAAGAATTAGCATAATAAAATGAGAGAGCGCAAAAAAATGACCATCAGATTTGTGAAGCACGTTTCTCTGCTATAAAACTTTTCTAACAGATTAGTATGACCCACAGTGACATCCACACATGTATCCTTAAAAGAAAAGAAAAGAAACGAAAAAAAAAAAAAAAAAAAAAAAAAGAGAGAGAGAGAGAATGAATCTGAACTATCAGGGTTTTTTCACTTACGTACAAAATCAATGTTGACGCACATATACTTTTTGGCATATGGTGATTTAGTTCCTTTCAACATCATAAAGTTAAACTCATTAAAGATTGAAAAGACGATCAATGATCACTGAATTATGCAATTTCAAATTCTCTGAGTGTATGAATCTTCCTTAAGATTACGAGAGTCTTGTTTAAAAGTTCAAATGATAAACACAGCCTTTGGATCTCCCAACAAATGATATGTTCCCCTAAATGGAATCCCTTTTACACAAATGGTTTATACACCCTTAGACGACACCAGTTTAGACCTTAAATGGTAAATATGACTTATCTTCTCATTAGTTATCAACTTACCACCAATCAAACATAAATCTTATTACTCCGTATAAAACAAAATTCACATAGCAAAGCTCACATATACCCATCAAACCAAAGTAGCCCACTTGTGCTACAAACAGATTTAGCTAACTAGCCAAGAAACTACTGATGAGCCGAGGATAAGAATAATAATGGTTTAGGCATACCTCTCCATCAGAACCACGTACTGTGACACGATAAACCACAGTCACACTTCCGTTATCTGAGAAAATTACATCACGTATTTCTCCACACCAACCTAATTGAAAAATTGTGAGGCAAAGAAGAAATATGAGGCTTAGTATTGACTTAAATTACAAAATGTAACAGTTAGTGTATGACTGTGTGGCTATGCACAGGTTCATAGATACATACTGTAAATTGCAATTTAATAAACTCAGATACCTAAAAAAAGAGTATAATTTATTAAAAATAACTGCGTTCCACCACTAAGAAGGTAACTAATTCTAAGAAAACACAAACAAAAGTCGAATAAAGCTCATTAATTGTACAAATTAGCATCAATACTAGAGCATCAAACTATTTGGCACAAAAATTCTAATCTCAGAGTATTAGAGAAAAGGCATAATTATCAACTAAAATTAGCTACATGAATTATATTCTTCATCGCAACAATAGCATAAAATATCAATTTACATAAATATAACAACGAGAAGAGTCTTTTAATTTAATCAATAATTTACTCATGGAAAAAAAAATCCAAGTAGGTAATATCTATTGATTCACATGTGAAAACTACAGTCATGCTTTCTTGTACCAGGGCAAATTAAATACGCCCAAAAATCTTTTATATCCAAACCTATTGAAAGCTCGCTCACAATCGTTTTTGCTTATGGTTGACCCAAAAACAAGTCAATGCAGAACTTTCCGTGGGTATTAGTCGTGCACACACAAAGGTCCCAATTTAGATTACCATTTATGGGTAATAACTACTACAAATGTGCATATGCGACCACAATATGCCAACTGCCAAGTTAAACCTTTCACCAGTCTCACCAATTCAAACACAAAGTTTGATGCTTGGGGAGAAAAACATGTGAGAACGCCCATCATGGGCTCTTTCTACGATGGGCAAATTTCCTTGATTTCAACACAAAAACTACAAATTAATAAAACTTCGTCAATCAAAAAGTGACATAATTAAACGGCTATTTGCTTCTATACTTTGCTAAGATGTATTTTCCACAGAATTCCTCTTTCTTACATGTAAGCTTCTTTTTTTTTCCTCTTTGTTATATGTTGTGTAAAAGTATGAAGCTTCTAGACATCTTAAAGCATTGTGAATCCTGAATGCTGTAGAGAAAGAAATATGGGCCATCCACACGACAAAGACAAAGACAGGAATCATGTGCATATTATGCCAAACAATAGAAGCAAGTAGGTGTTGACTTACAAGGTAAGTATAAAACTGAAGTCCCTTTTGGATTGGTAATGTTTTCATTATTTTTAGTCTCTATGTATGTCTTTACAGAAAGATGTGGAACAAAAGAGAATGAGATGACTGTTTGGGCCAACTAATCTAGTCATCTAACAATGACCAGTGTAATCATCTAGAAAAAGGCTAGAGATAGCAACAAGTTCAATTGATGTAGCTTTGAGGTTGCTTCAACTTCCAAAAACATCAACCTTTGAAGACGCGATGATGGGAAGTTCACTTGGTGGTTGGCCCGTTATGGCCCGCATATAAACACAAGGAGCAGTTGTTATCTACATTAAGCCACTGTGCACAAGACTCTCTCTGATATCATCGAAGAGGTGTATATAGCCTTATAGCCTATTTCACGGCCCAACCATTAAATAAACGATTCTGAGCAAGCTTAAATAGTTGCATACAGCATTTTTAAGTGTATTGATTACCCTCAATTAAGAAGTAACATGGCTACAATATTTTCACATAATAAAACAATAAATAATGTCATTACGAAGAGGCATTTCATCAAGATAATATCAATTCATCAAAAGAATATTTTAGGTGCAAGATATATTTATGTACATTGGTATTTTTTGTGCCCATGGTTTCGGGGGAAGCTTATTTAATTTGGACTATAATGTGTTTAATCTAAGATTCAGATTTGATTATTGATCCTCATCACTAAAAATGAGCTTTCTTCGTCATTTGTTTGTGGTTTCACGGAATCGGTAATCATAAAGCATAAACTACGTCCTTTACTCGTATAGGTATTTTATAACAAGCTCATAATAAAAAAGACTACATTGTTAACCAAAACCAACACCTCAATAAAACTATATAAACCAAGTTCATATTAATAATTCCTTAATTCACTCTTAAAATATCAACTAACCGTTTCGGACAAACATTCCCAAACACCCTCAAAACTTGAATCAAAACGCAATAACCACATAAACAATTTTAATAAGCTGAATTGAAAAATGAAATCAAAATGCGAATTGGTTCGCACGTACCTGGAGCATAGAAACTTAACATCCTGTTAGCATGGTACCTATAATGCATTATTCAACCACCCAAAAACAATTTAATTAAAACCAAACTAAACACGAAATTAATATAGTATATGTTTAGCTGATTGAATAACGCATTACCAAGGGATGAAAGCAGACCGAGTAGTATCAGCAGGCTGTTTAACAATAATATTATCCGCGATCCGTTTATTAAGGTCTCTTAGGATCTCAGCTAATGGTCTAGTAATGCATGAAGACGAATCAAACGGAACTACATAGTTCGAGCTAGGTACACCTGATCCAGCTCTACTTTTGCTACTAGCATAATGCACCAAACTCAACTTTTTACCAAACCCATTGGTGCTATTGCATAATTTTAATGAATTTGTGGTTGATTTGGTGTGTGAATTGGTCAATGTGAGAGTTGATGGGAAGAAAGTGGTGGTAGTGGTGGTTTGTACGGACATTTTTTTTTCTATAAAAGGAATTGTGTGTGTTGTGTTTGACTAGGAATGGAATAGTATTTGAAGAAATGAGGAAGGTGTTGTGTGTAGGGGTTTGTTGAGGAAGAAGCGGGTAGGTGGGAGGGGTTTTATTGTGCACCGGTCCACGGTTTTATCAAAGTGCTACCTGCCTACTATTTTTTTTTACGGGAGTTGTTATGCATAATTAATAGTTCATCTTTCTCAAATTTATTGTCCGCTGTTGATTTTTTTAGTCTTTCTTTTTCAATTTTGACCTTAAATATTAAATATTTTTATAGAGGTTATATAATATTTGATGCAAAATATATAATTGGATTGAGTTTTAAGTGTACTTTTCAATATTATAATTTTTCATCAAGTATTATATAAAAAAAAATATATATATATATATATTTATGGTCAAACTTGAAGTAGTTTGAATTTGAAAATTCATACTGGACAATAAATTTGTAACGGATGGAGTATTATAAGATACTAGCAGGGTACTCGCGCGTTGCAGCGGCAGGTACCTTGAAATAAAAAATTTCGATAGAATTAATAAAAATGTAACGGGAAATCATTCCGACACCTAAACTTGACTCGAGAACGAAATATTAAAAGATTTGGTAAATTACACTTCCTACCATAACATATATTTACAATCTTAGTCCCTAAGGGTGCAATAGGGTTCACACAAGGTCCAAAACACTTTCTTATATAAACCTCATTATACCCTCACTTAGAGTTTGACACCCTTTCTCTCTCAAACCAGCCACACCCTATTTCTTCTTCTTCTCCAGTCGTTTTTCCGGCCAAACAAACACCACCGCCGGCCACTTAAACTCACCGCCACCACCACCACACTCCTTACAACCTCCCCATCATTTTAACGGTCATCACGCGCCTAGAAACACCTCCCAACACCACGATTAACACCACCACAGCTCGAGTTCATCACCAAAACCATCTCTCTCTCGTTTTGTTGATACCGGTGGTTGAAGGTAGGAAAACCCACCACCCTTTTTGTCGTTCTAGCGACGGTGGGGGATAAGTACATGAATTTTCAAGAGTTTTTTTTATTAAATAAATATTACAACTAATAAATATGAAGCTAAATAATTGTTTGGTATTATTTTCTTTCTTTTTGTTGTTGTCGTTGTTATTAAGTCGCGAAAACAAGGGATGCCGTGAGCTTGAACTCACAGCCTTGTGTATCGAGTCGAGTTTTATTGAGTCGAGTCTTGGTCACAGGTGCATGTCTAGGTTAAGATGGAGGGTCGTATATTGTGTTTAAATGTTTGTAATATTGGGTGTAGGAGTGTTTTTAATGCTATTAATATAGAATGAGGATTGTACATTGTGTTTAAATGATTGTAATATTGGGTGTAGGGGTATTTTTAATGCTATTAATGTAGAATGAGAGTTGTACATTGTGTTTAAATGATTGTAATATTGGGTGTAGGGGTGTTTTTAATGCTATTAATGTAGAATTCTAAGGAAAGTGGTCTGAATTTTGATTCATGCTAATTTTTGTTGTACACAATGCTTTGATTGTTGTAATTATGAAAATTGCTTGCTTTAAAATGTTGTAAACCTTGCATCATTTTTTTTGTACATCTGAATTTTTTTGGAGAGAGAGTCATCCCTCCATTATAAGTAATATAGATTTTTTTAACAGTTTTTATTTCATATTTTTTGTTTTTTTACGGGGGCTATATTTGTCAAAAGTAGTAGTGAGCAGTAGCAATGAGGTTTCTTAAAAAATAGCAAATCTCACAACTCTTTTGCCAAACGAACATTAAAAATCAAAAAGCTCACTGCTCACTGCTCATCGACCTAAAATATTTGTCAACTTTTATATTCTAACCAATCAAAAGAGACTTTAGTGGAGATAGATGATATTTGATTGGTTAGTATAATAGTTAGTGGAAATTTTTTAAACTTTGTGCAAAATGAAAGTGGACTTATAATTTGGGACGGAAGGACTATCAAATTTGTGTTTCGTGTTTTTTTATTTTTAATTTATATTTTTTGTTTCTAATTTTATAACAAAAATAAATTTATAAAATCTAAAAAAGTTAAAAAAAATTAGAAAAATATTACAATTATTGTATTTTTTATTACAAAACAAATAGTTTTTAAATGATTTATCATTTTGAAATATTTGATAAATCTTTTTGGGTTTGCTAACAATAACTAAGTTTTAGTTAAGACAATATAAAATGTCTAAATACCACTAATCTTTGTCTCACTTGTATTCATTTAGAATAAGGATCCTCTTATATTCATTTAAATATAAAAGGTAAATGTTGTGCTTATACATTGTCATTATTGCAAAATATTTATTTTATTATAATTCAAATGTATAATTACAACATTACCTCTCACGTTCAGATAAGCATGAAAGAATACTTATCCATTCATGAAATGGTTATATCTTTGAAAATGGATATGATTCCCTCACTCCCACCAATTTTGAAAGCAATTAAATTCAACTATGATGCTTCACGGCGATCTCGTAGTGGTAAAACAAGGCTGGGTTTCTTAGAACGTAATTATGAAAGGATTGTGATCATTTCAAGTCCAATAAGCATAAAACTTCTTCAGTTTAATTTTATTTGCAGAAGCAAGAGCAGTGCTATGAGCTGTTCAGGTTGGTCGAGATAGACATTTCTCAACAATTAAAATGGAAACTCACTCCTTGATTTTACATGAGTCACTTGATCAAATAGACATCTTCTTCAAATTGTTAGTTTGTGAAATGATATTATTGAGTCATCTTTTTGACTCATGCAAGTGAACTTTCGTCAAGCAATTTAGAGATGTGTCAACTAGCACAATAGCAAAATCGACATTAGACCATTGGCGCAGCTATTTAGGGGCGAGGAGGGGCGCCCGACCCCCCGAATTTTTTTTTGCGATGTAAAGGGTATATAGTTTTCGTGTAGAAAAATTTCGGTATATTCGGTTTCGACCCCCCATTTTAATTGTGAATTTTTTTTTATACATTAAGCAATAAAATTGATCCATTACATTTTACATAAGACCATCTCTCCAAACTAAAATCCATTAACAAACCAAATCCCAAACTAAAATCCATTACTTAGCCCATTAAAAAAAAAAAAAAAAAAAAAAAAACGGAACAATCCCTAACAATTAACAAACCAATTAACCAAATCTCAAACCCTCCTCCTTCGACCCTCAGAATTTAGCAAACAGTATGGTGATTTACATAGAAAAAGAAATTGCTAACAAGTTTGATGCGGAGTCCATAATTGAATAATTCAAGGATCTTAGAGGTCGAAAGGCTGAACTCTAATTTCTTCAATGAATCGAACCAGGTACCAACCGTTTGCCTCCTTTTTAATGTTTAGTTGTCTTGGATAAATGCTTAGTTTTTTAGTGATTGAAACTTTTTTTTTTAATAATAATAGTATTTAATTTTTGACTTGACCCGAATCGAATCACTGACCCGAACATATTACCCGAAAAATAGTGTTAGAAAAAAAAATTTAGATCCCGACCCACCACTGAAAATTTTCTAGCTTCGCCACTGCATTAGACCATGCCCTTGTAGAGTTGACGAACTTGTTTGTAATTTAGCAAGCTTTTCGGTAATTGCAGATACCTGTATTAGTTAATTTAAATTCATATATTTTAATAAAAAAATGTTTGTTAGTACGGTTTTTTAATTTTTCTTGTTATTACTGGCGGCTTGAATGAAGTCAAGCAATTTGTAATAGTCAACTATCTGAATTACGGAGTATATGTTTGCACACTAGTTTGCATTAAGCAAACATATTCAAAATATAATGTCGTTTTCTAGTTTTAATAAAGAATATAAGTTGTTCAAAATGAAAAGATAAAAGATTAAAAGGCTGCTTTTGTGATATTAGGATGCTATATCATTCATTTATCGCAAGACAAATGTATATCCTCGTAAACTTATTTATACTAATCCTTTTAGTTTTATATGTTATTGTCTAATGAGTGTTGTCTCATGAATTTTGGTGGCGTTGTGCCATTATAATGAAGAGGTTTTTAAACATACACACATTATATACATTAAGTAGTGTATAAACTAATTAAACTCAATGCTCATATTGTGTATGTATATATAATAGAAATGCTTGAAATTTTGTGATCCTCGTTAAATAGAGGCCATATGTAATGACACCGCTCATACTCCTTTAAAGACGACCTGCTACTGAAACATATAAAAGTGAGTATTTCTTGTAAATGAATTAATGTTTAACACTTTAACACATGTCATTAGAAAGATAAATAAAAATAAGTTTAAGAAGTGATATCATTTCTAAATGATTGTGTGTTTTTTATGTTTTCTCTTTGGAGAATTTATAATTACCAAAAGTTGTAAAAAAGCTATAGTACTAGGGGGTCAATTATAACTATCTCTTAAACCAAGGGTCTCAGTACCAAACACCAAAAATCACACCACAAAAACCCCTTCCAAAACCCTAGTAGCACGGTAGCACCCACCCACCCACCCACAACCACCAGCCGGAAAAAAAACCCACCATGGACACCACACCACCAATCGGCCCAACCGAACTCCCGGGAAAAGGCCGAGCAATAATCTCCCTCCGCCCCATAAAAGGCGGAGAAATCATCCTCCGTGACACCCCACTCATCCTTTACTCCGCCCAACCATTTAACCCAAACACCCCCCTTAACCAATACTGCTCACACTGCTTCAAAACCATTTCCAAACACCCCCAACAAACCCAAACCTCATGCCCATCTTGTGGGTCCCACTTCTGTTCCTTAAACTGCCAACACATTTCCTCAACATCTTCCCACACACCCTACATTTGCCAAACTCTGTCTCACTTACAACAGTATTTCTCAAACAACAGCCATGTTCCCCTCGAACTGCATTCGCAGGCGCGGTATGTTGTTTCCGCGTATAATTTGGCTGTTGTTTCGCCCGAAAAGTTTCAAAAGTTGTTGTCGCTTCAAGGAGGCGAATTGGGTTGTGCGTCGGATGAGGAGTCTGCCAAGTTTTTGTTTTCGCTTGTTAGGCCTCCGGTTGGTGATTTGGGGTTTAGTGTGGAGTTGGTTAGGGCTTTGTTGGCGAAGGATAAGGTGAATGCTTTTGGGTTGATGGAGCCGTATAATGAGAGTGGTGAGAGGTCGGTTAGGGCGTATGGGATTTATGGGACTGCGTCGTTGTTTAATCATGATTGTTTGCCGAATGCGTGTAGGTTTGATTATGTTGATGGTGGTGGTGGATTGGGGAGTGGTGATAATACGGAGATTATGATTAGGATGATTCATGATGTACCTCAAGGGATGGAGATTTGTTTGAGCTATTTTCCGGTTAATTTGAGGTATAGTGAGAGGCGAAAGAGGTTGAAGGATGATTATGGTTTTGTGTGTGAGTGTGATCGGTGTAAAGTTGAGGCGAATTGGTCTGAGAGTGATGACGATGGGGCTGCTATGGATGATGGTGACGGGGAGAATGTGGGAGAGGATGAGGAGGAAGTGAACATGGATGAGGATGTTGATGAGGAGATGGACAGTGAAGGTGAAGATGGCGGTGTGGCGAATGGTGGAGATGATGATTTTCCACATGCGTATTTTTTCGTGAATTTTATGTGTGAGAGGGAGAATTGCGGGGGTACGTTGGCTCCCTTGCCTCCGTCAGCTGCGACAAGTGATGGTGTTATGGAGTGTCATGTTTGTGGTAGTTTTAAGAAACTTGATCAGGTTTGATAGCCTTTTAGGGTATGTTATGCGTTGAGTTTTCAGCTTGAATGTCTGATTTGGGTGTGTTTTATACTCGTTAATTTAAGAATTATAAAAATGGGGCTGGTTGTATTGGTGCCTTGATATAGTTTCACATGTCAGATTGCTTATGCCGGTATAATTTTCATCAGAGTTGGTTTACTTTAGTATTTGTGATAGTATGAATGTATGATTCATACAAATGTTTTTGTTGTGCTAGCTCATGTGTAGTTTAATATGTTTTGGATCATAGGCAAATGTTGGTTCCTTAGTTTGTTTTGGTGGTTTTTGGTAGCTATCTTAGTTGTAATTTAGCTATCTTCTCAGCTAATGACAATTTTGACTGTTGAAAAAAAGTTAAATGTTAATATGCCATGAATTATGTTTATATTTTACAAACTCTAGTTGTTATCAGGTTGAAGATGAGCCTTAGTATTCGACATGATGCCTCATACCTCTATGACTATTGCCTGTAATAACTTATGCTGAGTAAGTTCTGTAATAACTTATGCTGAGTAAGTTCATATGCACAGTAATCGCCTTTTAAGTACTAAAAGCAGGGTTGAGGGATGGATTGTGAGGAAGGATTTATCTAATTCAAGTTCTAGCTGTCGTAGTGAAGCTACATGTGAATTTCATAACCCATGTGTCTACACGGAATACAAGCAAGTCATCTTATAAATGAATCCATATATTAGTATCTTGACAGATTATATGAAGTCTACCTTTAATTAATAGTCAAAGTCTACTGTCTACTCCATTTAACTGATAGTTCGTTCTATTTCGGTGCAACTACATTGGAATTTTATAATAATAATAATAATAATAATAATAATAATAATAATAATAATAATAATAATAATAATAACCCTGTGAATTGTTATAAATTGGATGCTTATAAGCAATTAGCTTAAGCATTACTTGGCTAAATATAAACTAAATGACTTGACCCGACCAGACCCCGACTACTAGGACACATTGGCTGTTGTCCAGATGACTTTTACGTCTAAGGAACCACCTTAGTTTCTCGCATGGGTCCGCCACTGCATTTCAACTTTGGATTGCGAAACAAACAATCTTTCAATGAAACTTTTGTGGTCCGCAATAGTGTTTCTCAAACAAATATATATCTACATAGAGCTTTTTGGTTCTGAAATTTTAATTTTTGAATAGAAACGCTTTAGTGTTTTATGTTATTAATTAATAGAGTTGTGTAGTTACCATTTAAAGGAAGCAACTTATTACCTTTATGTACCTTGAAGTTGGATTGTAGATCTCTTTTAATTAATTTGATAAGCCTTTAATTTTCATTTTCATTTTTTCTTACGCAAAATCTCCAAATTCAGATTGATATAACGATGGACAACATTCTTTCGTTGAAGTTGTTATTTGGCATACTACCTGTATTTGCCAGTAAGAACTTATGTTGAAGAAGTTCATGCACATTGATTGCATTTGCAAATTAATGCTATAGGTTGAGGGATCATCATGAAGTTTAGTCTAACACAAGTTATAGCCGTCATAAAGAAATACTTGTAGATCTAAGTGGTGTGACGTCGGGTGCACTTGACCAACGAAACTAGGAAGCATGGCCTTCATGTGCGTCATGATATAGCTAACTTGACGCCTTCACTCGTTTCGATGGGCGATAAGCCCTTGCTAGCGCAAATTTTATAGGTTTGAAAGTTTTGGTCATCAACTAGCATTTTTTGATGTCCTTTTGTACTTTAAAGTTTATATTCTGTCATAAATAATATCTATAACAAAAAAGAAATGTGTGGCTTAGGCTTTCCTATCAAAACTCTATCTTTTTATATCTACAAATCTACAATGTAGAGCAAAATAACATTTTTTTTTCTAAACTAAATTTAGTATCCTATAAAAAGACTTTCATCTTAGATAAAAAAAATTTGTGGTCACGGGTATCTTTGCAGGTTAGATAAAATTGAATTTCACGGAATAGTTAATTGACAAATTACTACGAGTATAAATTACTCAAATATATAATAATTTTATAAAGGCTGTGACGTTAACTGTATTTCTAGAGAAATGAATACTTTCTTAGTACATGAGATGTTGCATAACTGCATAAGGTTTTTCCTCATTTAAGACAATCTTTCATTTCTTTCTTCGTATATTTTTCTTTAAAAAAAAAAAAAAAAAAAAAAAATCTACTTTCATTTCAAAGTCAAAGTCTCCCATAGGACCCATACATCTCACAAGTCCATGGCCATTCAATTGCAGAAACGACCTTGAAATTTCCCCGTACCCTTTACAAACAAACTGTGAATTGTTTAAAACCGATGCTTATAAGCAATTAGCTTACACATTACTTGGCTAATATAAACCAAATGACAACTCCATATATACCAAATCCTGATAATATATGTATCAAGATTGCGAATGAATTATATGACAGCATCCCTTATTTCCAGTTAGGATCCGTCACTCCAAACATCACCCTATATACAACCGACGTGTATTTTTTACGGGACTATTGTTATGATACAGCCCGTGATACATATGATACTAAGGTGGAAAGTCAGCCTATGGTGTGGATTGGGATCTATATTGCAATAGCATCATTAGTTTGCACCCTTGCCATGGCTGCAGATTTATTGCATGGTCTTCGTAATAAAAAATTCTGGTTTCCTTGTAAAATTTTCACTCTCAATGCTGCATCTATTACAGTGATAACAGTTGCCATGAAATTGCCTGTGGATCTTACTAGTAAGATGCCAAGTGAGATGGACCAAGTAGCCAAGCTCGGGAGTCTGGCGTTCATGTGCACAATTATGGTTAACTTAATGCCTTCTTTGGCAGCTATGGATAACAAGACTCTTCTTGCAAATGTCATAGGTTTGTCCATTCTTGTTATTACCGTGATTGTGAATGTTATCATTCAGATACAAACTAGTATTATTGATTCTACTGTCGAGTATACAAATGGATACATGTTCATTCTTACTTGTGCTAGGGCCGCTTACATCTATGCAACTATGCTCATTTTGTTACTAATAATAATGATTTCTTCCTCTCTAACAATTCCAACCTCAAAGGAAATTTTAGAATTTAAGTATCAAGCCACAAACAAAACATCTTCAACTGAGCAACAACAAACCCAAATATCTAAGGTTGAGAAACTAAGACAAGATATTAGAAGGTTTTGGGTGATGGCAGAAACCGGTAGCCCTCAATTTGTAATGGCTAGTAGTCCATTATCGACTGCTTCTGGAGTAATATGTGTAGTTGTTTCACTCTTGCAAACATATCTTACGCTTACATTAATGCATCTTACAATTTATTATGATTCGGTGTACAAGCGATCGATAATTTTCATTCTCATAACACAGTCCATTGGAATCGTGGTGGGTACAATTGCTCCTATGTTTAGATGTTTTTCAGTTTTGAACTTTAAAAATGTCACTAAATGGGATAGGAATCAATTCATGGTTTTTAAAGTAGAGAAGTACTGGACCCAAAAGTTATATGAGTGGAAACAAAATCATATACCTATTCTACTAAGCAGCCGTAGACCAAGAAGCGTCCTCTATAATTTAAAAAATATAGCTTTGAGCCTTTGCATTGGATTTCAAACGGTATTAGTCGTATTGTGCAAAGTGATATGGCTCATCCCGATAGTTGTTCTAAAACTTGTTGTCTATTGCTTATACTGTTTGAAGTCACTCAAGGCAAAATTGTTTACTCCACCCATCGAATCAACTGCCGAAATAAACGAAGACCTTAGCAAGTATGTTTTACAAGTTAACGATGAGATGGAGCTTGCTGAGAGAACACTTAAGCGCATTTCAAACGCCATGAATTCGTTCATCTTAAAGGCTGAAAAAGAACAAAGTAGCACTGTTTTAGAGCTTCTTAAGAAATCTACCGGTTTCGATGGAGTAGAGAAATTTGAAACGGGTCATATTCAACCTCTTCATTCTCTTGAGCTAGTTAATAGTTGGAGCTTACCAATAGTGACCTTAACATGTATCGCTGTTTCACTCCCGCATATTCCCAAGGATAGAATTGAGAGCTTGGTGAAAAGTGTTGGTGAAGGTCTATCATACACCCATCTCGTGGAGGAAAGCCTCAATATATCAAGTGAATATGTGAATATTCGAAAGGCCACTATTACCTTATGGCATGAGGTCGAAAACAACTACAAGTGGTTAAAGAATAGTCTATCAAAAAATTCTTTTGAAGGGAAGACTGCAACAGAAATTCTTAAGTGGTTTGCTGATAAAGCTGAAGAAATTGTTATAGAGATTAGCAAAAGTTCCAATGGAATAATGGTGGAGAACAACATTCCTAAGGAGTTGATCGCTTCTAATTCAATGTACCGAGTTGCACGAACAATCTTGCATAGAGAGCATGGCAACTCACAACCGCTTAGCAAAAAACAGTTGTTTGCCCTTTTAAATGGCATGATTGGAGACATATTTTCTGCTTGCTTTACCAACATACCGCGAGTAATAACAATGAAATGCCATGAAAGTGTGATAGAGAAACGTGAGGCAAGTGTCAAGGCTGCGGCCAAGCTTCTTGGTAAGACTACAAAGATAATAGAACGGCTAGAGACAATTGAACTGCCAAGCATGGATGATGATAAGATGGCATATATTGATGAATGGCATCTTCACTTCAACCAATCAATCCCTTAAGGTACTCTCTCTAGCTTCATTATGTTATAAAAATTGTTAAATATCATGTTAGTATAGGCGTAACTTGTGTTTGAGTGAGTTATACATGCGGAAATTTCTATTACATTTAATAATGGACGTATCCATTTTTCTTGGTAGGTTTTCTCTAGTGTATTCTTTTTCACATCTCTTAAAGGTTCCATGGATCGTACATCATGAAGCATCTCGACGACGATCTTTCACAGAGAATTTGTGCTCAAGTTCTTTTGATTTTTAGTAGTCTATAATTCACATGTTATGTGTAACAAACTTCAAGTGTTACTGGTACCTATTTAGTGTGGCTAAATGTATTTTGAATATGTTGTATTGATTAAACTTGAATTTGCTTGCTTTTGAACAATTGATTGTCCAAGCATTATGAAATACTGAAGATATTTTTTAAGTTGTATTACATCGGGTTCTTGGGCAGTTTTGTATTACACTGAATATATAATACTAGCTAAAAACACTGGTGAAATTCACGCTTATTTCAAAGAAAATATTCTAAAAATATAACTTATGTGAACAACACTGAATAGTACTTGTAAGAAAACTATGTTGTTCGCAAATGAGTACATACATGCAATCTAACCAATTGTTTCATAACCATAAAAGAATATAAAAAGGTGAATAGACAGGTTGTGTGGTCTCTTATTATCCATTCTTGTGTAACTGAAACGCAAAGCTTGGTGTGTGTGTTTTACATTGGCACCAAAAAACATTGGAGCATGATTACAGGTTGTCACAAAAGAAAATGTAACGGGTCGACCCAACCCTTTTGGTCCATGACCCATTCGACCCATTCTTAAAGTATGACTTTTCTGAACAATGACCTGTTTGACCCATGGCACAAACCGAACTGGCCTATTTTCCGCCTCTAATAATTAATTTTTGTGTTACTTTTTGATTATGTGAGATTAAATCTATTTTACTTACTAGACGATTACCCGTGCATAGCAACTTTGGTGGGTAATAGCATTAATTTGTGTGCGAAATTTAGTAGTTTAAATTGTAATTAAATATTTAAGTATTTAATAAATTGCATTGTTTTTTATAAGTAAGGGTATTTTAGTACGACAACGTTACTCATTTCATAAGTTTTTGTTATTGCAAATGGACCATTGCTATATAATTGTCTCATTTGGTTTGAGATAGTCCTTGAGGGTATTTTGTGTTAAAATTTGTTTATACACACAGCACGGCACAATTGCATATATATCTCTCCTAAAGTGAATAATTATATATATCCTTTATGGCAACATGTAAAGGAAGTGTTGTATATTGTTTGTCATTGTGTGTACAAAAGAAATAGGATCGAGGATGGTGATGAATTATGGTATGTATTGTGATTTTTAAACTGATGCCCCTCCAAAAGGTAATTCATTTTCACACTTTTTTTTTTTTTTTTTTTTTTTTTTTTTTTTTTTTTTCATGCAGGTATTAAGGTTTCTTATGGCACTGCTGGATTTAGAGCTGATGCATATATCTTAAAATCCACCATCTTCAGAATCGGAATACTCGCGTCTTTGAGATCATTGAAATGCAATGGAGATGTCATTGCATGGGTTGATGATCACTGCTTCACACAATAAAGTGGATGATAAGGGTGTTAAGATTGCTGATCCTAGTGGTGGAATGTTGTCTCAAGATTGGGAGCCTTTTACGTACTGATCATATTGCTAATGCTCAAGGTGCCAAAAGTTTTCTTCAGGTTTCTTTCTTTTTGCTTATGTGTTTTTGTTTTGTGTAGTTTAGGTAGAGTATGATTAGGTTTAAGTGTTGTTGGCTTGGGTCTAAATAGCTTTTTTGGTTTAGGGTCGTGTTTGCAGAGACCCACTTAAGCTGTTTACTAAACATGTCATGTTTGGGTTAGGTTGTAAACGAATTGACGTTTGAACCCCTTTAGTCTTTTCAAAAATAAAATTGCTTCAGAGGTCATCAACCTGCCAATCCGTGTAACCTGTTTAGATAAACGCGCTACACGTGGTGGGTTCGCACTAAGATTGACATGACTGACCTGATGTCGTATTCCAGTTTAGTTGTTCTAACGTGCTGTTAGTAAATTTAGTGCACTTGAGGGATTAATTCACACCTGGTAATGGGTTTGGAGGTACGGAGTGTACACCCATTTGGTCACTGAATCCCCTGACTCAATAGTGGTTATGTAATGATTCCGCTGATAGCAGGAATCTAATTCTGCTGATGAGAGATTCTGCCGATGCCTGCTAGTAGAATCTGCTGCTAGTATGATTCTGCTGACGGCATCAGTTTATTCTGCTGCTCGTTTTTAACCACTGATTCCTAATATTATGGAAAGTATTATGTTATAATTAATGGGCCGTTAATTATACATAATTCCATGGGCTAGGTTTGAGTATTCTCTATTATAAATAGAGGTCATAATACATATGCATGGATATACGAAATCACAAAACCCTAAACACTTGAATACGCATCTGGTTCTTGGTTTGTGCCTAAAACAAGAACATCACTTGGTCTTATCCCATAGAGATATTCGTATAACCCAGGCATAGAGTCGAATAGTTTCTGTTGGAAAGTGATACCAAGATTTCAAGTGAATATCCGGTACCTTATTGATTATCTTAACCCTAATCTGGGAACTTGTTAACACTTATTTAAACAACAATCAATAGAAACTATTAGTGATAATCAATGGCTGCTGCTATGAGACAAATGGCTGCTAACTTTTCCAAGTTGGAAAAGTTTGAAGGTGTTGATTTCAGAAGATGGCAAAAGAAGATGCACTTCTTGTTTTCAAGTATGAATGTAGTTTATGTTCTCACAACTGAGATTCCAGAAGATTTTGGAGATGATGCTACTATGGATCAGATGAGGGCAAGAAGCAAATGGGAGAATGATGATTATGTTTGCAGAGGTTTAATTCTCAATGGTATGTCTGATTCTCTGTTTGATATTTATCAGAATGTTGAAACTTCTCAAGAACTATGGGATTCCTTGGAAGCCAAGTATATGGCTGAGGATGCATCAAGTAAGAAGTTCCTTGTAAGTAATTTTAACAATTACAAAATGGTTGATTCTAGACCTGTCATGGAACAATACAATGAACTTCTTAGTATACTTGGTCGATTCACACAACACAAGATGAACATGGATGAGGCTATTTCAGTTTCTTGTATCATCGATAAACTGCCTCCTTCTTGGAAGGATTTCAAGCATATGCTTAAGCATAAGAAGGAGGAGTTAACTCTTGTTGAGTTGGGCAGTCACTTGCGCATTGAGGATTCACTCAAAGCTCAAGACATTGACAAGCCAAAGAGTAGCACTGCTACTGGTCCATCAGTTGTCAATATGGTGGAGCATAACAACTCCACTAAGTACAATGACAACAAGGGCAAGCGTAAGCATCAAGATAACACCAAATCCGATCCTAACAAGAAACCTAAGGTGACTTGTTGGAAGTGTGGGAAACCTGGACACTTCAGGAAAGATTGCAAGGGTGGTAAAATTGGAAATAAATCCAATGGATCAGGCACAGGTGGAGGGAATGGTAACACCAATTCTCTGAAAGGTCAGAATGTGTTTAATAAGTCTTTTAAGATTTATTATGTTACATATATATCTGACATTTACTTTGTGCAGGATGATGATGTTGCGTGGTGGGTTGACTCTGGAGCAACAATTCATGTGTGTAAAGATAGAAGCTGGTTCAAGACCTATGAGTCAATGAATGATGGTTCTATTCTTCATATGGGAAACGAGTCAACTGCCCTGGTGCATGGAAAAGGATGTGTTGATTTGAAGTTTAGTTCTGGAAAGATTGTTTCTTTATTTAATGTTTTACATGTTCCTGATATTAGAAAGAATTTGGTTTCTAGTAGTGTTTTGAATAATTGTGGTTATAAACAAGTTATTGAATCTGCTAAGTTTGTTTTGTCTAAAAATGGTGTGTTTATTGGTTTTGGTTATTTGTGTAATCAAATGTTCAGACTTAATATTGTTCATGATAATATTGATTCTGCTTTTATATCCACATCTAAACTTTATGATTCAAACCTATGGCATGCAAGACTTGGCCATGTACATTTTAAAAGAATGCAAGATATGTCCAAGGATGGGTTAATACCTGCTTTTGATATGAACACTGAAAAGTGTAAAACTTGTATGTTGAACAAAATAACTAAAAAACCTTTTCAAGGAGTAAAACGTGAAACTAAAGTTTTGGAGTTAATTCACAGTGATCTTTGTGATTTACATGCTACTCCCTCTTTGGGGAATAATGTAGCAACTCGTACATTTCAGACTATAATTAGACTATTTATTTTGACTTATTATTATTTTAATTTTAAGTAATATTACTTTTATAAGTAATTACGTAAAATCAATCGCGTACGCTTAACTCGTAACCAATAATAGACTATGATCAGTCTACGTGTTTTAGGCATTTAGTTTTCTAATAGATATATTTTATATGTACTATTGCTATTTTGCTATTTTTCCATTCTTACGTAAACTTTATACATTTTATGTTTTATGTATACTCGAACCTATGTTTCTAAGTTTTAACTATATTTACGCACTCCGTTACACTTATCACTCATATAATATACTAATACAGAGTATATTGATACGTTTTAATATTTTTATAAGTATTATATTTTTTATGTTGCCCGGTTTTAAGTTTCGTAACTTAAAGGCTTAACATTAGTAATTACCGGGATCAAACTATACTCTCTAGACCCTACACTATCATTAAGTAACTATATTTTATATAAGATTAACATGAAATTTCAATTTCATCTCCTGGTGCCACGTCTACTCAACATAGCATCTGTCTATATAGTTAATAACACATCATCACTTTGCTTTCGTTTTGGGTTTCTCTATATATTTTCGTTTCGGTATTGGTCGAGTCTTCAAACAAAGCTTTTCACGCTGCCACAGCAAGTTCTCTTCTAATTTCCAAAGGTTATATTATTTCCTATCATTTATCTATATTTTTATCATCAACCGTAGTTTATATATAATTATTATATGTGCTTGTTTCTTGTATTTTTAGTTGGTATTCTATATATTTAGCAAATGAATCTTGAAACCCATTTGTTTATGCTTGTGCTTTCACGTGAGATTTCATCATGTTTAACTGCCTATGCAGCCTTCTTAAATATTTTGCATAGCTTTTATAGTAAAAAATAAATAAATAAATAAAACAGTTCAACTTAGTTTGACGATTAGTAATATTTAACCCACTATTAGAAAATAAACTTGTTTATCTCTTTTTAGACTAATAGACCCGGACATAATTGTTTACGGGATAGAGCATAAGAACTAATAAAAATGACATAAAAACTTAAACATTGCATAACTTATAATATAGGGCTTATTAATATTTTAAACTTGGCAAAAACTAAACTTTTACATTTTAAAACATATAAGATGTCTACAATGTCAAAAATATATAAATACTTTTATAAAAGTTATTTTGTGCTTTCTCGTCATACATATTTATATATATCTAAGACGCGACTATTATATTTTTAGGTCGTTGTTAAAAGCTCGTGACTTCTTGATATACGTTATATCGTTGTAATCCACTGCTAATAACTACGGTGAGTATTCACGAACCCCTTTTTCTAACTATTTTAATCGTTTTGGGGTGGATGCATGAACTATATTGTTTACTCTTAAACGAACTTAAATGACTATTGCTTCACTATTTATGCTCGTAAGTAAATCGTACTCAAACAAACTTGTTTGCTATTTTACGAACACTATTATTTGAACCCTTGACTTATCTTGAACCTTTTGACTTGAACTTTTGGACTTAGTGTACTGTATGATCTAAGACTTAAAGTCTCCTTTGTTCGGAGCAACACTATAAAGTCTCTCCTGTTCAGAGCATCCTTAATAATTCTCGCCATGGTGGAGTGACTAATAATTCTTCGCCAAGTCGGCGGAGTGACTAATAATTCTTCGCCAAGTCGGCGGAGTGACTAATAATTCTTTGCCTAGGTGGCGGAGTGACTTCAAGTCTCCCTTGTTCGGAGCGGCCTTGACTTATGTTGTACTATGTGCCCTTATTGTGAAATATATTGACCATATGTACTTGACTACCGAACGACTACTTTATGTGCAATGGGTGGTAAACACACAGGTTACAAGTCTCTTATGGCGGGACTTGGAACTGAGTGGATTTACAATGCCTTTGCCTGGCGAACTTTCTCAAATGGTTTTCTTATTATTTAAAACGTTTATACTCACCAACTATTTTTATAGTTGACCGTCTTCTCTCATGCATTTCAGGTGATCGTCAGTAAGCTTATCATCAAAGTCTTGCATAATGAAGTTTTCACATGTCACTTCTTTTCATTATGTACTAAAATACCATCTTTTGGGAATCAAACTTATGTCTTATATTTGCCAAAGTCGGCAATAACAACGTTGTAATGTTATATTTTTACTTAATGTAAATTATGGTATTGTTTTATTTCTCTTTGGTGATGTATATCGATTTCGTTACACCTCGTGTTTCCGCCTTCGACGAGGGTGTGACAGATTGGCATCAGAGCCAGAGGTTATAGAGAATGCCGATTTTTCTAAAATAAAAATCGCAACTATAACCAAAGTAACATTTTTCTTAAAAAAAATAATAAAAAAATAAAATAAAAAATGATACGAGTCGACTAGTCCTAGCATTGCATTATTAATCCTCAAGTATGCATAGCCTGATCACCTATGTATAATTCAGGAAGAATCGTGCGATGAAGGGAGTAGTGGTCAAAGATCATGTTTGGTCGAGTCTAGAGAGTCTGGTCACCTGAAGTTGCATTGGTCGGGTGGGTATGCATAACATGTTTATATGTTTCAGTTTGTGTTACCGTACCTTATATATGCATTTATGTATATGATTTCTTTTTGCTACCTTACGTCTCGTTAGATTAAGCATGCTTTTGTTTCCATCATTTTGCGATCTCTGTGTCACGACTGTCATTATATCGTACATCATCCGTCATCGTTCATGTATCGCTCACTCAACCAACTATTTTTGGTCTATCACAGAGCCATGGCCGCAATGAACACTCCCCCAGGACGTAATAACAATGAAGGCCCGAATGACAGTGTTGCTGGATTAGCAGACCTCCTCACTCAGATTGTTGCACACATTGATGCTGGACGACCTAATAATGGAGCAGGTACCTCGAACAACGGTCAAGGATGCAGCTATAAGACTTTCATGACATGCAAGCCAATGGAATTTTATGGCACCGAGGGTGCCATTGGACTGCTATCATGGTTTGAGAATGTTGAGTCGAAACTCAGCATCACTAAATGTGCTGAAGGAGATAAGGTTGAGTTCTCTGCGGGTCTGCTTCAAGGTCGAGCATTGACTTGGTGGAACAACCAGCTACAGACTCGAGGAAGAGAGGCTGCAAATGGATTATCTTGGGAAGCATTTAAGAAACTACTAACTGACGAGTACTGCAGAAAAGATGAAGTGGAGAAGCTGGAAGTGGAATTTTGGAACCACTTGATGGTAGGAGTAGAAGTTGACAAGTACACGGCCCGTTTCCATGAGCTAACTAAGATGGTTCCTCATATGGTCTCCACTAAGGAAAAGCTGATCGATCGATATATTTGGGGATTGATTCCTGAAATCAGGAGGGATGTCACTTCATCGAACCCAACCACTCTGCAAGCCGCTGTGGGCATGGCATACCGCTTGACAAATGATGTGATCAGGTCTGGTGAACTAACAAAGGGAGATAATGAAGGACGAAAGAGACAAGGAGATCAGCAAGGAAGCCGTTATCAAAATCAACAGGACAAGAAACAGCGAGTAGCTGGAAACTATGGAGCAATAACTCAAGGACCCGGAGGATATGTAGGCACACAACCTAAATGTACCCGATGTAACCTACACCACACAGGAGATTGCCCAAAGTGCAATAGCTGCGGAAAGACAGGTCATTTTAGTAAACATTGCAAAGGAAATCAAGTACGAAGGTCAGCATGCTACGAGTGTGGAAGCTTGGATCACCTCCGAAACACCTGTCCAAAGTTGAAAGGAACTGCTAACCAAGGAGGAAATCGTCCAAATCTGGCATTGGCAATTGAAGCCCCTCAAGATCAGAACATTGAGATTCCACCCGCACATGGCAGAGCTTACTTCTTAGGAAATCCTATCACCCAACATGTCCACGATAGCATAACGGGTACATCCTCTTGAACAACTATCATATTTCCGTACCACTTGATCTTGAGTGCATAATTTACGTCTAACTATTACCTAGTTTGCTCCATCGATTAATCTGAGACCTAATGTTATCGACCTTGGTTATATTTTTTTTGTGGGTTGATTTGATTGGTGCGAACAATTCCAAAATCGAGCCAAACTTTCAAAAGACCTTTCCAAGGATTTGGAATCCTATTTTTCAGATGGATTGATTCCTAGCTTGATTCTAGTGACAGTTCTTGTCTGATGAGTTGTGGGATCAAGTAAAAATCGGTTACCTAGAGGTCTTTTGAGTGCTACGCTCGAGAATGGGAAAGTTTGCCCCCATCAAATCTAACCATGAGAACGTACATTTGTAGAACGAAGGAATTGAATTCAGGGACTGAATTCCTTTGACGGGTGGAGACTGTAGCAACTCGTACATTTCAGACTATAATTAGACTATTTATTTTGACTTATTATTATTTTAATTTTAAGTAATATTACTTTTATAAGTAATTACGTAAAATCAATCGCGTACGCTTAACTCGTAACCAATAATAGACTATGATCAGTCTACGTGTTTTAGGCATTTAGTTTTCTAATAGATATATTTTATATGTACTATTGCTATTTTGCTATTTTTCCATTCTTACGTAAACTTTATACATTTTATGTTTTATGTATACTCGAACCTATGTTTCTAAGTTTTAACTATATTTACGCACTCCGTTACACTTATCACTCATATAATATACTAATACAGAGTATATTGATACGTTTTAATATTTTTATAAGTATTATATTTTTTATGTTGCCCGGTTTTAAGTTTCGTAACTTAAAGGCTTAACATTAGTAATTACCGGGATCAAACTATACTCTCTAGACCCTACACTATCATTAAGTAACTATATTTTATATAAGATTAACATGAAATTTCAATTTCATCTCCTGGTGCCACGTCTACTCAACATAGCATCTGTCTATATAGTTAATAACACATCATCACTTTGCTTTCGTTTTGGGTTTCTCTATATATTTTCGTTTCGGTATTGGTCGAGTCTTCAAACAAAGCTTTTCACGCTGCCACAGCAAGTTCTCTTCTAATTTCCAAAGGTTATATTATTTCCTATCATTTATCTATATTTTTATCATCAACCGTAGTTTATATATAATTATTATATGTGCTTGTTTCTTGTATTTTTAGTTGGTATTCTATATATTTAGCAAATGAATCTTGAAACCCATTTGTTTATGCTTGTGCTTTCACGTGAGATTTCATCATGTTTAACTGCCTATGCAGCCTTCTTAAATATTGTGCATAGCTTTTATAGTAAAAAATAAATAAATAAATAAAACAGTTCAACTTAGTTTGACGATTAGTAATATTTAACCCACTATTAGAAAATAAACTTGTTTATCTCTTTTTAGACTAATAGACCCGGACATAATTGTTTACGGGATAGAGCATAAGAACTAATAAAAATGACATAAAAACTTAAACATTGCATAACTTATAATATAGGGCTTATTAATATTTTAAACTTGGCAAAAACTAAACTTTTACATTTTAAAACATATAAGATGTCTACAATGTCAAAAATATATAAATACTTTTATAAAAGTTATTTTGTGCTTTCTCGTCATACATATTTATATATATCTAAGACGCGACTATTATATTTTTAGGTCGTTGTTAAAAGCTCGTGACTTCTTGATATACGTTATATCGTTGTAATCCACTGCTAATAACTACGGTGAGTATTCACGAACCCCTTTTTCTAACTATTTTAATCGTTTTGGGGTGGATGCATGAACTATATTGTTTACTCTTAAACGAACTTAAATGACTATTGCTTCACTATTTATGCTCGTAAGTAAATCGTACTCAAACAAACTTGTTTGCTATTTTACGAACACTATTATTTGAACCCTTGACTTATCTTGAACCTTTTGACTTGAACTTTTGGACTTAGTGTACTGTATGATCTAAGACTTAAAGTCTCCTTTGTTCGGAGCAACACTATAAAGTCTCTCCTGTTCAGAGCATCCTTAATAATTCTCGCCATGGTGGAGTGACTAATAATTCTTCGCCAAGTCGGCGGAGTGACTAATAATTCTTCGCCAAGTCGGCGGAGTGACTAATAATTCTTTGCCTAGGTGGCGGAGTGACTTCAAGTCTCCCTTGTTCGGAGCGGCCTTGACTTATGTTGTACTATGTGCCCTTATTGTGAAATATATTGACCATATGTACTTGACTACCGAACGACTACTTTATGTGCAATGGGTGGTAAACACACAGGTTACAAGTCTCTTATGGCGGGACTTGGAACTGAGTGGATTTACAATGCCTTTGCCTGGCGAACTTTCTCAAATGGTTTTCTTATTATTTAAAACGTTTATACTCACCAACTATTTTTATAGTTGACCGTCTTCTCTCATGCATTTCAGGTGATCGTCAGTAAGCTTATCATCAAAGTCTTGCATAATGAAGTTTTCACATGTCACTTCTTTTCATTATGTACTAAAATACCATCTTTTGGGAATCAAACTTATGTCTTATATTTGCCAAAGTCGGCAATAACAACGTTGTAATGTTATATTTTTACTTAATGTAAATTATGGTATTGTTTTATTTCTCTTTGGTGATGTATATCGATTTCGTTACACCTCGTGTTTCCGCCTTCGACGAGGGTGTGACAAATAAGAAATACTTTGTGACTTTTATTGATGATGCTTCTAGGTTTTGTCATGTTTACTTATTACATTCTAAAGATGAAGCATTAGATAAATTTAAAGTATTTAAAACTGAAGTTGAATTGCAACAAAGTTCCCTTATCAAAAGATTAAGGACTGATAGGGGAGGTGAGTACATGGATACTCTGTATTTTCAGTCTGTTGGTATAATCCATGAAACGACTGCCCCTTATACTCCTCAGCAAAATGGTATTTCTGAAAGGAAAAACAGGGTGCCGAAGGAGATGGTTAATTCCATGTTGTCTTATTCAGGGCTGAGTCAAGGGTTCTGGGGTGAAGCTATGTTAACAGCTTGCTATTTATTAAATAGGGTTCCCAACAAAAGGAACAAAGTTACCCCTTATGAACTTTGGACTAAGAAGAAACCTAACCTTAATTATCTTAAGATATGGGGTTGTAGGGCTGTTGTAAGACTCCCTGATCCAAAGTAGAAAACTTTGGGAGAAAGAGGCATTGAATGCATCTTTGTTGGATATGCTGAGCATTCCAAGGCATATAGGTTTTATGTTATAGAACCTAATGAGTCTGTTTCAATTAATTCAATAATTGAATCAAGGGATGCACTCTTTGATGAGAACAGATTCTCATCTATCCCTAGACCAAGTCAAAGGATTCCAAATGGAACCAATGACAATGGTGTTTCAGAAGTATCTGATGAGGTTCCTGCTGAGGTTGTGGAACAACAACCTGAACCTGAGCTCAGAAGGAGCAATAGGGTGAGGACTCCAAAGTCATTTGGACCTGAGTTTCAATTATACTTAATTGAAGGTACAAGGAGTGAGGTCTCTGACCAATACTCCTATTGCTTCATTGTGGAGGATGATCCCAAAACATTTGAAGAAGCAATGAAGTCCCAGGATGTTGCTTTCTGGAAAGAAGCAATAAATGATGAGATGGACTCCATTATGGGCAATAACACTTATGTGTTGACTGATCTACCACCTGGTTGCAAACCTTTAGGTAGCAAATGGATTTTCAAAAAGAAAATGAAGGTAGATGGAACTGTTGAAAAGTTCAAGGCAAGATTAGTTATTCAAGGCTTTAAACAAAAGTCAGGAATAGACTACTTTGATACTTATGCTCCAGTGGCACGTATCAGTACCATAAGATTACTAATTGCTTTGGCATCAATTCACAATCTGATTATTCATCAGATGGATGTGAAGACAGCTTTCTTGAATGGTGATTTAGATGAGGAGGTTTACATGAACCAACCTCAGGGCTTCATCATGCCTGGCAATGAAAACAAGGTGTGTAAACTGATTAAGTCTCTTTATGGACTAAAACAGGCACCTAAGCAATGGCATCAAAAGTTTGATGAAGTGGTTTTGTCTAGTGGTTATTTACTTAATCAAGCTGACAAATATGTATATAGCAAATTTGATGAATCTGGTAAAGGAGTCATCATTTGTCTATATGTTGATGACATGTTGATCTTTGGCACTGACCCAAATCAAGTTGAACTTACAAAAGAATTTTTGTCATCAAAGTTCTCCATGAAGGATATGGGGGAGGCTAATGTTATCCTTGGTATTAGGATTAAACATGAAAGTAACAAAATTTCTATCTCTCAGTCTCATTACATTGAGAAGCTGTTAAGGAAATTTAATTACTTTGATTGTACTCCAGTGAGTACTCCTATGGATACAAGTGAGAAGATAATGCCTAATACTGGCAAAGCTATATCTCAACTTGAGTATTCTAGGGTGATTGGCTGCTTGATGTATGCCATGACTTGTACAAGACCTAACATTGCTTTTGCTGTGGGAAAATTGAGCAGGTATACTAGTAATCCTAGTGCTCATCATTGGCAAGCAATTCAGAGGGTCTTTAAGTATTTGAAGAGAACTATGGATTATAGTCTCTCATATACTGGTTATCCTTCAGTATTAGAAGGATACACTGATGCAAGTTGGATCAGTAACACTGAAGACAATTCGTCTACTAGTGGCTGGGTATTCCTACTTGGTGGAGGTGCAATTTCTTGGGCATCCAAGAAACAAACTTGCATTACCAGTTCAACCATGGAATCTGAATTTGTGGCTTTAGCTGCTGCTGGCAAAGAAGCTGAATGGTTGAAAAACTTGCTTCTTGAGATTCCATTGTGGCCTAAACCTATAGCACCTATTTCTATCCGTTGTGATAGTGTTGCTACATTGGCAAAGGCTTATAGCCAGATGTACAATGGGAAGTCTAGACACTTAAGTGTCAGGCATAGCATGATTCGTGAGCTTATCATGAATGGGGTGATATCTATAGAGTTTGTTAAATCTCAACAAAACTTAGCTGATCACTTGACGAAGGGTTTGGCTAGAGACTTGGTTTTGAAGTCTGCTAAAGGGATGGGTTTAAGTCCAACTTAGTCACTGAATGCAAGGATACCCAACTCCCTTCTAAGGAAACTTGGAAGCTGAGTTCAATGTGGAAAGCTGATCATTTAGTGGACTGAAGCACATGTATCACAAACATCCCAAGGTTGTGCTTGTTATCTGCTGGAAAGGAGGATGAAGTCATAACTTCTTAATGGTTAATTTTCTTTGAAAAAGTGCTAAGCAGGAGCATGAATTAAAGATGAACCACCTATGTGAATGTTGAAGTTTTGCCGCTTCAAGAAGCTTTGGACTTTTAGATTTTACAACATTTATGAATTGGATATGGACACATGGCTTGTATAGTGGAAATTCAATCCTCAGGATATTTTCATTTATTACTAATGTGAATGTTGATTCTCGAATATTTGAAAGTATATGTACTAATGTGGAAATTCAATCCTCAGGATATTTTCATTTATTCACTTGTTTTGTTTTGTGTTTAATTTTTCATGCAAAGGAAGTGAACTAAATTTGGGGAGGATTGTTAGTAAATTTAGTGCACTTGAGGGATTAATTTACACCTGGTAATGGGTTTGGAGGTACGGAGTGTACACCCATTTGGTCACTGAATCCCCTGACTCAATAGTGGTTATGTAATGATTCTGCTGATAGCAGGAATCTGATTCTGCTGATGCCTGCTAGTATGATTCTGCTGACGGCATCAGTTTATTCTGCTGCTCGTTTTTAACCACTGATTCCTAATATTATGGAAAGTACTATGTTATAATTAATGGGCCGTTAATTATACATAATTCCATGGGCTAGGTTTGAGTATTCTCTATTATAAATAAAGGTCATAATACATATGCATAGATATACGAAATCACAAAACCCTAAAAACTTGAATACGCATCTGGTTCTTGGTTTGTGCCTAAAACAAGAACATCACTTGGTCTTATCCCATAGAGATATTCGTGTAACCCAGGCATAGGGTCGAATAGTTTCTATTGGAAAGTGATACCACGATTTCAAGTGAATATCCGGTACCTTATTGATTATCTTAACCCTAATCTGGGAACTTGTTAACACTTATTTAAACAACACGTGCCAACTGGAATTGCAATCCTTGGTTTTTTCTATTTGAATTGGTTGAAGAAAACTGTATGTAGTTGTTTAAATGCTTTGTATTAAGTTTGTCACAAAGATGGAAATGAAATATGTTGACTCTAATTAATTGTGTTGTATTATGGAATAGTTGATTACTGAATTTGCAAAGAAGGAAAACATACCACTTGATGGCGCAAAGCAGGCAGTAGTATTATTGGGAAGAGACACAAGGCCTAGTGGTGAATCACTAGTTGAGGCTGCAAAACAAGTAAGACTCTTTAATGTAATGTTTTACTAGCTTAAATCTGTTGTAGGGTAGATGATTCATTTGAGATACAATTTTTACTTTGAATTTTGTGATAGGCATGTAGATACTTAAGCAGTCATGCATTTCAATTTCATGAGACCAAAGGGGGTAAACCAGATTACTTATAACATTATAACCTATTTTGCCAATTGATTTTGGATACCAGGGTATCTGTTCAATAATTGGAGCTGTTCCGATTGATATGGGTGTTGTAACAACTCCACAATTGCATTGGATGGTTCGGGCTAGAAACAAGGACCTGAAAGCCTCTGAGCTTGATTATTTTGATCAGCTTTCCACTTCTTTCAGGTTTGTTACTGTTAAAGCCTCTGAGCTTGATTAAAATGTCCATGTCGTCCCTTAATTATTAAATTCTAGCCTACCAAATATACCCTAATTGTATAACATTAGATGCTTGATAGAGCTGATACCAAATAAGGGTGGAGATAATCATCCAATTGGCAAGTTGATTGTTGATTGCTCGAATGGAGTGGGTGGGGAGAAACTTCAAGTTCTGAAAGAGAAGTTAAATTGGTTGGACGTAGAAATTCACAATTCAGGTAAAGAAGGTGTACTAAATGAAGGAGTTGGTGCTGATTTTGTACAGAAAGAGAAGGTTGTTCCTCAGGGGTTTGGTCCTCTAGATGTTGGCGTACGGTGAGCCATTATCCTTTTTTTAACACTAGAAATTATAACAACTTCTTGTTGCATAATAAAGGCTATTAAATGGTGAGGTGTGTGACAGGTTCCTTTAGCGGGTCAAACTGGGTTGGGTTGACCTAAAAACATTTTATGTTATAGTTTATAACCTAATTTTCTTATTTAAAAAAAAAAAGGATTACTTTTATCAAGTACTTACCATCTGACCAATTTTCCTTTTAGATAGTCTTATAAATCAGAAGTAATTAAGTGTAAATTGCCACCTCTACAGTAATGGGCAATGGTAAATAAGATTAATAAATTCAGTTGTTCTAGTTTTTCAGGTGTGCAAGTTTAGATGGAGGTGCTGATCGATTTGTATACTTTACAGTTATATCGAATGGAAACAACAAAATTAACCTAGTAGACCGGGACAAGATTTTATCGCTGTTTGCTTTATTTATCAAAGATCAGCTAAGCATTTTCATAGATTATAAAGATGAATATCAACCTCACGTTGGTGTTATACAAACAGCTTATGGTAATGGTGCATCAACCAAATACTTAAACCAGTTGGGTTTAGAAGTCATTTTTTTTGGTGCCAAGGTGAACATATATTATTAAACACTTAAACCTCATACAATCATACAAAAAACTATAGAGAGGCCTATAGATCTTAGAATGGAACAATACATCAGATAACAAGTGTTATCCATAACAAAAAACAATGAAAACATACTCATAAAAAGACATTCTTTTCTTCCATTCATTCTGCAGCCAACACAACAAGCACATCCATGCTGCAGCAGCTAATATTCACCTTATAATGCACCAATTACCATCTAGTTACATTTCCACCTTATCTACCCATCATGATCATTCAACCTGCCACCACAATAATCATGATGAGATAGATTAGTGGCTTCACTAGGAACCCATAACCTCTCTAATGAGGCGAAAAATGGTCCGTTTTTAGGGGGTCATTTAAGCCCGAATCCGACTTTATTTGATCAAATATTGCCCTAAATCGTTCCTTTTGTGATTTTAGGTGTTTGGAGAGTGAATTCTGGAAAAGAAGCCATTTTGGACGTTTTTGGAGCATAAAAGTGAAGAAAACGGCAAAGTATCAATTTTCCATGCTGAAGACACTAGGTGACGGCGTCAAGAGTTACACCCTGACGGCGTCAGACATGAAGAATAAAATACCGTAGGTGGTGACGGCGTCAAAAGTCATCATGACGGCGTCAAAGTGCAAAGAATAAAATACCGTGGTTGGTGACGGCGTCACATAGGCCGTCATAAGTAGATCAAGGCCGTCCGAGGAAGTATTTGGCGGCGAGGTGACGGCGTCACATGGTAGTCTTGACGCCGTCAGCCCAGTTTTCCTATATATAGTTTTCTAGTTTTTTTTCATTAAAGAGAGGAGAAGTTTTGGTGAAACCCTAAAGACGAATTTGGTGTATCTTTTACAGGTTTTTCAAGGGTTCCAAACCCTTGATACCTTGCATTGTAATTGAGATAAGTGTTCTTCCAATTCAATCAATATGTCTATGTGCTGGTTGTTTATATCTTGTTCTTGTCTCAATTCCATTATGCTAGGCTATATCTCTTTTGTGTTTGCTTAGATCTAATGAAACCTAGATGTTGATTATGTGTTGATTACTTGTCTATTCTTGTCTTGGATGAATGATTTTATATGTTAGGCTTAAGAAAACTGGCAGATCGCCAAATGGTAACATGCTTGAACGTCTTAAGAAACATGAACCGAGGCGTACTAGGTCTTTATTGGTTGTATTTAATGCATGAGCCACTGTTTACAATCCCTATAGTTGTGCTGGGTCATGGTGTAGGAGGAGATAAGAGCTCATAGAGTTGGGGAGTTATGTATGCCACCCCACGAATGGTATTAAGGAATACAATCCGTCATCCATACAAGTATAACAAGTAATTAACATGTAAAAGATATCTAGGGAGTAGTTAAGTCTAAGTAAACACAATTTCTCCAATTACTGCTCACAACCTTAGTATAATTTAGTTTAATTTCATTTTTAGTATTTTATTTTGATTATATATTAGTTTTGGGTTAGTTGAATAGCAACTAATTCCGCCCACTCTTCCAAAACCCGAGATTTTACTTGCTTTCATAAAAATATAAAAATACAAAAATAATCATTCCTCACCTTTAGAACTATTAATTAGGTTTTCTAATCCTAGCGACACTATTCCTAAGCTGAACGATCAATCCCCCGGTACTTGTCACTATACTATACTACAACGATCAGGTACACTGCCTGGTGGGGGTTGTAAGCTTCTCGAGATCCCTCGAGAGGTAAAGCCTGTTGCGATTCCCACGCATCACTCTCCATGGCAAGTGCTATACCAACTGTGCTACATTTCCATTTACTACAATGGCTTCACACATTTGGGAACACAACCTTGCAATGAGTACCAACCATTACCTCCTTAGCAGTGCATATCTAGGACCATGTAGGTTCATCTTTCACTCCTCACAATTCCTAGAAACATGCACCACCACACCAATTCACTCCACCCTTCAAATATGGATACTCACTTTATGGTTTTCAAAATAGATCATATTCTGTTTTTGACCCAAATCCTCTATTATTACCTAACAAAGGCCTACAATAAAGAGATTCAGACAAAAATTCCTATGAACTATTAGAATCCCAAGTTATAGAGCCAACATCTTTAAGTGAACACGTCTCAATTCAGATTCTATGAATCAGAAACTGAAGAGAAGGTTAAGAACCTTAAACTGTAGAGATAGCAAGAATCTTACCTCTGCACTTCACAGGATTAAAAAGATCTTAATAACCATAGATCTTTAATATTGTTATCAATACTCTTCATTATGAACTTATCCATAGCCACCAATATCACTCTGCTAAACACTCATAACAGCATACCATAACAACACAATCAACACCATTCTACCCATTCATTCCAGAACCTCAAACCTCTATCTAGAGTTCACTTTGTTGAATCTTTAAATGTCACATCCCACTCCTTTCCAACATCAATTATTGCTCTAGTTTTCTTAACAGTGAGGCTGCTCAATCTGCACTTAATAACATCACATATGCATTGAACAAGTACATCCACATTTCTTTCATCTTCTCTGAATATCCTATTGTTTCTTTCTTGCCAAATCATATGTACACATGTTGCCAAGCATAATCTCCTTACAACACTGCCAATATTGTTGCCATTCTTCAAATTAGAAAGTTGCTCAATGAGATCCTTCCAATCTATATCAGCCCACTGCATTCCATTAATTTTCATTAGTACCTTAGCCCACACTTCATTAGAGTATTTACATTTGAAGAATAAATGCTCATGTAAATCCATTTCCTTATAGCACAAAGAACATGCCATCAAATCATAAGAGCCCCACTTCCTCAATCTGTCCTGAGTAGTCAATTTACCCTGGATAGCTAACCAGACAATAAATGCATACTTGGGTATATTCTGTGAGAACCAAACCAACTTGCTCCATGGAACTACATCTCCATCATCAGTCAAATCATTGTAAGTTTGTTTCACTGAGAATTTACAGAAAGTACCATCATTGCATCTCCACATTAACTTGTCTTGTTGCTCATCATTTAGCTCAATCTTGTGATTCAAAACATTGATTGGAAGCTTATTATTCCAAGAGCTTGGCCAATTACCACCATTACTTTCAACAAACACTCTAACAGTCATCTTAACATTGTATCTTTCATCATAGAGATCCCTATATGTGATGTAATTATTAATGGCACCAAATTCTGTCCAATTATCAAACCACATTGAAGTGCTTGCCTCATCACCCAATGTTTTAACCATATGAACACAAGCTTCCTGTCTCATTCTTAGAATATTCCTCCAACCCCAACTGTCATTAGAATCCTCACACACCTCCCACACACTTCTACCTTTTAATTTGAAAGTATTTATCCACTTGACCCATAAAGAATCTTTATCCACTGCTATGTACCACAGATGCTTTGAAATCATAGCTTTATTCCAAGTACTCAAAATTTTCAAACCAAGACCACCTTTGCTTTTAGGCTTACACAAATTCTTCCATGCAACTTTTGCTTTACCATCTGCTTTCTCATTTTGATTCCATAGAAACCCTTTAAGTAGCTTATTAATATCATTAACCACTGATTGAGGTAACAAGAATACACTTGCCCAATAAACATGAATGGATTCCAAAATAGATGTCACCAATTGGAGCCTACCAGCATAAGACAAGAACCTATTCTTCCAATTCAGAATTCTATTTCTCACTTTGTCAATAAGGCATTTGCATTCTTTTACTCCAATCCTTTTAGTGATCAAAGGAACACCCAAATACCTCACAGGAAGCTTTTCTACTTTGAATGGCACCACCTCTAAAATTTCCTTCTTAATATCATCTTGCACACTGCCAAATATGATGGTACTTTTATTATAGTTAGGCTTCAATCCAGAAATAGAACCAAACTCTTCAATAACATCCTTAACAACATTAACTAACCATTTGTCTCCATGGCAGAACATTAGTAGATCATCAGCAAAACAAACATGAGTAAGCTTCACCTGCTTGCAGCCAAAGTGGTACTGAAAATCATTGTCATTCTCTGCTCTCCTAACCATTAATAAGTTCAAAATTTCCATGACCAATGTAAACAAATAAGGGGACATAGGATCCCCTTGTCTGAGACCTCTCCCCCCTTTAAAGTATCCACAATTCTCCCCATTAACACTTATAGAAAATGATGTTGAAGACACACACTTCATGATCCACTGCACCATCTTATTATGAAATCCAAATCCCTGAAGAATATTTTCTAAAAAACTCCATTCCACTGTGTCATATGCTTTTTGCAAATCAATTTTGAGAGCAACTCTGCTAGGACCCTCTTTTCTCCCATATCCCTTCAATAATTCTTGAGAAATCAAAATGTTGTCCTGAATATGTCTATTTGGTATAAAAGCACTTTGGTTATTACTAACAAGCTTCCCAAGATACTTCTTTATTCTCTCAGTAATGATCTTACTTACACATTTATAGATGACATTACAGCAGGCAATTGGCCTGTAATCTGACACTTTGGCAGGGGTCTGGATCTTAGGAACAAGAGCAATTAAAGTAGAATTAACCTCAGTTAGAAACTTCCCATTGTCAAAAAACTCCCGAACAGCCTTACATATATCATCACCTATAACGTGCCAAGCTTTTTTCTAAAAATGTGCAGAAAAACCATCGGGACCAGGAGCTTTGTTTCCATCAATTGAAAATATTGCTTTTTTAACTTCACAATCAGTAACCTTTCTCACCATGAATTCAGCTTCTTCAATGCTAAGCTTATTAGGAAACATGATATTAGCATCATTAGTATTTGATTGGGTCTGAACTAGTCAACTTTTATTAGTCAACCACTTGTGAATGGTCAACCGTAATAGTCAAACAGCTTAAACCAATGCTCCGCGGAATATAGTGTTTCCCCGGGTCGTTATGTCCCGACGAGGTGTGGATGGTATTAAAACGGGTTTGTGATCGGGTGAAATTGGACGGAAATGGGTATAAGTGAGTTGTGATTATTACACTAAGAAAATACGGATGAGAACGATGTAAACAAACTATATTAATAATAACGCGAAACCAAATTAACCTAAAACGTAATCTAAGAATTTAAAATCAGAATTTGCTTATACGTAAGCAGAAAAATAAGCCAAACGGCTTAAATAGAAGCTATCACTTTATTTATGTTTTTGGTTTTTCTTATTTTACAAACTACTTTTACAAACGTAACGTAGATTTAAAAACGTAAAAGTTATTTAAATAAAACGTGAGTTAAAATTAAAAATAACGCGAACGCGCAAAATAAAAAGTGAAACGTGAGCAAATAAAGTCCTACGAACGTGAAAATTATATTTTTACGAACCTAATGATAAAAGAAAATTTTAGAAAAAAGAAAATTATTTTTTTGACTTTTTAATTATTTGTTTATTAATTAAAAACTATTTAAACTTAATTAAACTACTTAAACTAAATTAATTATAATAAATACTAAATTAAAAGTTAAAATTATAAAAATTATTCTACAACTACATTAAAGTAATATAAACTTTATAAAAATATAAAATTTCCTAAATACTAATTAATAAGCTATTTTTACAATTTAATACTAATTATTATTTAATACCTAATTTAACTATTTTTAATTTTAATAAATACTAAACTATTTTATAAAAATATGAAAATTTTTATATAAATACTACATACTACCAGAAAGTTATAAAAAATATAAAAAGCTGAAAAGAGTTAAAAATAAGCAGTTAAGATAAGCTAATAAGCAAAAGAGAATGAATAGTATTTAAGTACTAAATTGTGCATGATATTAATGAAAAAATACCCAAGGGCGCATGGTTTCCAGGTACACCCATATCACCTTCAAAGGGGAGAGGTCTCAGGTTCGACCCCTGCCTCTCCCTTTTTGCACTTTATTATTATTATTTATTTTTTTTCAATTTTCTTTTTACAAATCTACTAAATAAGTAAAAATAACAAACTTTAATAAAAGGAACTTTTTTTATATCCAACAAATAAGCTCAGAGTGAGCTTATTTAGCTCACAGTTGAGCTTTTGTGGTTCAACTAGGGCTAAAAGCTGGAACAAGCTTACTATAAGCTCAGTAAAAATGAACAAAAGGCAAAACAATATAAAAACAGATCAAACAAACTTAAGATAGCCAAAGAAAAGAGAAAACAAAGAAAATAAGCTAGAAAAGCAAAAATAAGCTAATCCAATACCACTGCAGTCCAAACAGGCCTGCAACCTTTTTGCAAGGCCAAATTAGCTTATCAAATAAGCTAATAAGTCCAAACAAGGACTGGATCTAGTGAGAGTGGTGGCTAGGCTTCCCAAAAAAACAAAATTCATAGGCTGGGGCCCACAAATAAGCTGTTGAGAAGCTTTGGAAGTTGGGTGATTAACTGAGGTGTGGGACAAGTCTGCTGGTGTGCAGGCTACTTTTGAGCTTATCAAATAAGCCCAAGAGCAGAAAATAGGCACTGATACAACAAGCTTATACAATAAGCTTTTCAAAAAGTCCTAGTTCTCAAGCTAGGGTTCTCTATCAAGCTCTATTAGAGCTTATGGAAGTGGCTAAGCTACACTGATTGGTCAGTGTAGCTGAGCTTGGTGAGTGAACATTGAGAGACCAAAATAAGCTTTCAAATAAGCACAAAATGGAAAAGTAAAAACACAAACAAACAAAATGAACAACAAGCTTTCTAAAATGCCATAAATCTCATACTATGGTGCATAAATGAGCACATGAGAAGCTCTTGATGATTGGCTTATGACCAACTCCCCCTGGTGCAGGGGAGTACATATTCAGACAGATCACAAGAAGGCATCCAATAAGCTATAAAAAAAAATCTATAAAAAGAGAGAAAATTATGACTAGAAATATGAGCTTCTGATCTTGATTTTCCAAAAAAGATTTAGGCAAATTGGTTTGGAAACAAGCACATGAAAAATCTTTCAAAAACTAACATTGAAACAAAGTATGCAACTTTGACTTTTTTAGAAATTGAACTTATTTGACTTTTTTGGATTTCTAATGGTCCTAGATTACTTAATGTGATGTTTTAAGTTAATCTATGATTAAATTAAACAAACTTGACAACTTTCAAAGCTAAACTCATGAATTGGGAGTCCTAATTTCTAAACAGATAAACTGTCATACCCTTTAGGGGTGATTATGACTTTTTACTACAGAACACTTAGTTATTAATGATAAACTAGCCTACTGAGACCTAATGTAACATGTTTAAACCAAGATTAGTAACCAAGAGCTAGTGCACAGTGGTGAAAACCACTGTGCCAAACACTCCTTTAGTGAGATGCAAGTCATTGGTAAGCTGAACTCAAGACAGACCATTGAATCAATCACTTATTACAACATCATACAAGCATTCTGGTAAACTAAATAAGCATGTAAACACAGATAAGCACAGTGTAACAACCCGATATTTTCCACGGCTACGTTTACTCCCAAACTTTGGAAATTCCACTATTTACGTGCATTCTCAGTAAGGACCTCTCATACGGACTAGAAATAGTCGGCATATCATCATTAGGTCATTTACATGTTATACCACTCTTAGGATTTTCAAATATATATATTTAGTATATTTAACGTTTTACGTATAACGATTTCTAAATAAACGTTAACGCCCGACTAATATATATACGACGAATATATCTAAATATTCCCACCATGGTCCCGACATATTTTTATATCCCTTATAATATCTTAAAAGTTATAAAATTCATTTACCCGGTGTTTTGGAAATTTATTTAATTATTATCGTAAGTTTACTAAAATTACGACGGTTGTCGTAGAAACTAAATAATAATTATCTAAACACTCAATATTTATACCCGACATATTTTCATAATTTTTATGACTTTATTATGCCCCGTTTAACTCCGTTAAAAATTTATTTCTAGTTAACTCGGTACCCGGTATTCCCTAAAACTATCAATATACACATTTTATATAAAATAAAACATACTACTCGTATATTATTATTATTTTTACACATGCCGTACCCCCTCTATTTTGTGGTGACATTACAGAAAATCATTTTTGACCAAAGTACCAAATGTTCAATACATGAAACATGGCATTAATAAGATGTGTGCTTGGCTAGTCTTGTCCCCTACTTTTCCCCAAATTTCGGCCAAACCACAAGGGCCATAGCAACTCTACAACTGTTCCTAGCTAAGATATTTTTAACTCATTTGACCAATCTTACTACATATATATGTATAACTATTAATTATACTTAGCAAAAAAATAAATAAATAAAATAAAACCACTCACTCCATCACATAGTTCGATCCACCAAGGAGCCAGGGAAGGAGGAAGTCATTTTGACTAGTTCAAGCATCATTAGGGTGCAATTGTAAGGGTTTAGAAGCTCTAATCTTGGTTTAATCAAGTAACTTGCCTCCTCATCATACTAATCTTCCTAAGTAAGTAAACTTTATACTAATAATTTTCATACTCTTTATATCTTGATGCTAGTTCAAATTGCATATACTTGGTTTATCACTTTGTACATGTTAACCAAAACCTTATAACCACAATAATCTTTTAACTAATGGTTATGTTTTAAACAAATTTTTTTTTATCATGAACAAACTGGTTGGTATAAATTTCAAACAATAAAGTAAAGATAAAAAAAAACACCATATATACATAAACTAGAGAAACTTGTAAAAAGTGGTTTTGACACTAAAAGGTTAGGGGCTGTTCTATTCGACTCACAACAGAAAAATCAGTAGGTTATGAGTAAGATTAGACTAGAAATATAGAAAATATACTCTATAATGAAAATGTAGCCGTTTGAACGGGTTAAAACGGACTTGTAACGAAAAAGATGCGTTAGTTTTAAGTTGGGCGATGGAACTAACTTTCTGAAAATATAGTTGCTGTTAGAGTTTTTCAAGGGGTAAAATCGGATTTTAAAAGTTAATTGGACTAGCCGAGGCACTAAAAATATGCTAGTATACTCAAACACGAAACTAAGGATATATAAAACTTAAGAATCGGAGCTAAAATGAGAAAGTTATAGCCTAATGAAGTTTAGATGAAAAGTAATTATTTGACAGCTTTTATCACTAATAGAAAAGCTGTTAGAAAATTTTAATATGGATTTTGGATACTTTAGAGTCGGTTTTAGCTATAATAACTTAAATAAAAATGGTAGAACGTTATGTATACTTACTAGGCGCATTAGAGGTTTTCAAAAAAATACTTATTAACAAGACGACCATAGTTTAATTACGAGATAAAATAGTCACTTTATATAAAAGGTATATTTTACTTTTAAACTAGCACATTAACGTAACTAAGTTTTTAACCATTAAACTCTACAACAAACATGTACGGGTGGTATAACTTTCACAAATTGCATACACGACATCATTTCACGACCTAAATCATACCATTCATATTAGGTTGTGGTTAGAGCATCGCGCATCGTTTTCCGTGCACACCTACTTGTAACGCACTACCTATTGTATCAGGTGAGTATTCACAAACCCCTTTTTCTAACTATTTTAATCTCTTTGGGGTGGATGCATGAATTATTACTTGAACACTTTGAACATTGTTTTGAACCCTTTGATTATTATGAACTCTTTTGACTTGTCTTGACCTTATAACTTGTTTAAGAACTCTTGAACTCAACTTGAACTTTTGAACTTAATGTACTGTACGTGCTATGACCAAAAGTCTCACCTTATTGGTGGAGCGTTCTTAACCCTAAAGTCTCGCCTTATTGGTGGAGCGTGCTAAGTCTCCCATGTTTGGAGCGTTCTTAATTGTATATAATAGTTGTATGATGTACTGTTCGTACATTCGCATTGTTCGACACCTATTAGTAATATGGATAGCGCTATTAGAGGTCGGCCAACCTCTCGTTCACTATGTTATGGGACGCATATTATTTAATTAGGGGCTTTGCATGGCATACATTATTATATATGTGGTGCTTATATTGTGACTTATTATGACCGCGGGTACTTGACTACAGGACATAATACTTGACAACGCCTTTGGCTATGAACTTTTTCAAATGGTTTTCTTATTATATAAAACGTTTATACTCACCAACTATCTTTATAGTTGACCGTTTTCTCTCATGCATTTCAGGTGATCGTCAGTAAGCTTGTCAGCAAGGTCTTACATAATGAAGTTTTCACATGTCACTTCTTTTCATTATGTATTAAAATACCATCTTTTGGGAATCAAACTTATGTCTTTTATTTGCCAAAGTCGGCAATAACAACGTTGTAATGTTATATTTTTCCTTAATGTAAATTATGGTATTGTCTTATTTCTCTTTGGTGATGTATATCGATTTCGTTACACCTCGTGTTTCCGCCTTCGGCGAGGGTGTGACACACAGGTAGGAGCTAAGTGAACAGTGAATGGCAAAAAGAGAAATAATTGCTTACAAGTTATCCAATGCACCAAACTGAGAAACAAGTCCAAGTAACCATCCTAATAGCTCACCACTGAGCTTTTAAACCATTTCCATTCAACCTTTTTAATGCTTTGCTTTTTCTTCTTTTCTGCTTCCTTTTTATTATATATATATTTTGTTATGAAACTGAGAATTAAGCAGAAACTTGAATTTATCTAACTGAAACTTAGATTAATTAAAAGTAACAAGTTACATACTTGGAATTTCAACTGAGAATTAAAAGTTACAATAAACTTGAAATTGACTAAATTAAACTAAAACTACATACTACACTAACTAGCTAACAACATAACTTCTTGCTTCCTTCATGACTTATATGGTTCCACTTGAGCCTCTCAGTCATATCTTGACCATTGGTTTGGGATAATACGATCTCCACCCTTGAATGGGATTTTGGCAGGAAAGTGGGGGTTGGCTATTTGGCAGTTAGCTTGTGTCTGGGGTGGGATTTGTTGTTTTGTTATTGTTTTGAGCTGAGTAGGAGGGGGATAAGGTGTAGGGGTGATGATGGAGGGTGTGGAGTTGGAGTGTTTGCAGGGTAATAGCAGGTTTTGCAGGGGTGAGGTGGAAGATGATGTGGAGTTAAAGGTTGACCGGATATTATTTAAAAAGGGGGAAGTGTATTTTGGGTAGTGGTGTGTGGGCTGGGGTTGTTGATGGGCTAGGGGTGTCTGTTTGTGGATTGGGTTTTGGTATTGGGT
The DNA here is from genome assembly GCA_030686995.1 of Artemisia argyi. Classification (NCBI taxonomy): domain Eukaryota; kingdom Viridiplantae; phylum Streptophyta; class Magnoliopsida; order Asterales; family Asteraceae; genus Artemisia; species Artemisia argyi. Next base: position 163,708,213 of record CM060697.1, read on the forward strand.
GGACTTGGATCAGGTTTTATTTTGTGTTGGATTTGGGTTAAAAGGATACAAAGGGTTTATTTGGTTTAGGTAATAAAACACAAGGACCAATTGTGTAATTTCAGAAAATGCAAGGGCTGAAATTGTAACTGTTCCAAAGTATAAGTGAGGATGAAAAATGCCAAGTTTTCGTAGTCCAAATATATAATTTGCAATTTTCCATTTTTGGTCCTTCAGGGACTAAAACTGTAAATGTGTGAAACTTTGAGGACTAAATTGCAAATTTATTCAAACTTTCATTTTAAGGACTAAAATTGATACTTTTGATTTCACAAAGACCCAAAATTGATTTTTCATCCAAAAATTCCCACCAGGGACCAAATCTATCAATTACCGAAACTCTAGGGACCTTTTATGTCAATTTTGGATTCTGAGGGACCAAATGTGTAATTTTCTCAAACTTTTTACCCAAGGACTTGTTTTTAAAAATTTGAATTCCAAAGGGCTTGGGTTGACTTTTCTTTCATTTCAAACTTCGAGGGACTAGTTTTGTCAATTTTTGAAACTTGAGGGACTGAAACTGCCAATTGTGCAAACTTTGTTCGTTTTTCATTTGTTTTTAAACATTTTGCATCTACAACATATAAAACATACTTTTGGAATAATTTCTGTATTTTGATGTGTTTTTGAGTGTTTTTGGATGTTTTGGCAGTTCAGATACGATAAAAATGATGAGTATTTACACACTCATCAGTATTCAATACTGGAACACTTTCACCCAAAAAATTCTTGAAATGTTTGACAAACTGCTCTGCAACTTGATCATCCACATATCTCACTCCATTTTCATCATGAACAACATTGATTCTATTCCTATGGTTTCTCCCCTTTAACACCTTATGAAAGAATGCATTATTTCTATCTCCCAAACTCAGCCAATTGATCTTAGCCTTTTGATATAAAAATTTTTCTTCCACCTTCAAAGCATCATAATACAACTTGATAATTCTACTTTCTTCATCCCTTAGCATTTTATCATTTGGATTCAAATCAATCTTACTCTGTATTTCCTTTAGCTCTTCTTTAATACTTTTCACATTCTCAAAAACATCCCCATTTTTCCATGCTAAACTCTTGAGATGTGTTTTAAGAAGTCTAAGGTTCTTCACAACTTTAAACATTTGGCACCCTGAGCTGTAAGCCCCCCAATACTTCTTAACCACTTCATGAAATTCCTCATTATCAGTGACAAAATTAGCAAACCTAAATGCTTTCTTTCTAGTATGAACAACATTAGGTATGACAAGAATAACAGGGCAGTGATCAGATATTAGGTATGGAAGGAATATAGCATGAGCACTTGAATACTTACAAATAAACTCTGTTGATATAAATAATTGACTGAAAACATTATTCATATCTTCCGATATCTCTATGTTTTGATAATCACAAAACTTAAACTAATCAAACCAAAGATCATGACGTAAACATGTATTTAGTAATAAATAATCACTTTCACCAACAAATCACTTAAGGTATGAATAAACAAAGTGTTTAGTGAAATGCATGATCAAAGGGGTATTTAATTAACTAATACAAAGTTTATTTAATTATATAATCTTATTATATATTTTTGAAAAACACTTTTGGTAATAAGGAAAAATGTTTTAATCATACTAAATATATGATTTCAAATATTTAACCAAAATCAGTTAGTTTTTCACCAAATAAACTTTCCCCACTAAAAGACAAAGTTTCTGGCCGTTACAGTTGGGCGGCCCCCTTAATTATAAGGGGCGGCCCCCTTAATTTTAAGGGGGCCGGCCATGCTTTAAGGGGACCGGCCACGCTCCTCTGTCAGAAACGTTTGCCTATAAATACCACCATAAACCTGGATTTTTTCCCCACCTTTTTGCACAAAAAGTTTCTGTTCTAGATCTCCATTTCAATCCTAAAAATCCTTTGATCATTTCATAAGCCTTTGTTTCCAAGTGATCCAAAGCCTCATTCTTTCAAGTGCAAAGAGAAGAATACTTCTATTAGAAGTATTACAACTTAGTATCATCTTGCTATCTAAGTTGTTTGTTTACATTTCCTTGTACATCTTTCATACTTTGGTGAATAAGGTGTATGTATTAGTTAACTAGATTTAGTTGAAGAATCTAGAATTGTTGTAAGTGTGAAGTGTGACTTGAAGTGAAGAAGAAGGGTTAGATAGTAGTGGTGATAGGAGATTGTAGCAATAGGAGCTTGTAGTGAAGAAATTAAGGATCTCTAGTGGAGAAGACTAGAAGACATTTGTAGATTGAAGTTGTGAAGACATTAGTGGCTTGAAGGTGTCAAGACATTAGTGCATTGAAGGTGTGAAGACATTAGTGGCTTGAAGGTGTCAAGACACTAGTGCATTGAAGTTGCAAAGATATTAGTGACTTGAAGGTGTCAAGACATTAGTACTTTGAAGGTGTGAAGAGAATAGAAGATTGGTGTATAGAAGATTGGTGTGTAGAAGATTGGTGTGAAGAAAATAGTAGATTGGTGTGAAGATTGGTGTGTAGATTGGTGTGTAGATTGGTGTGAAGATTGGTGTGTAAATTGGTGTGTATATTGGTGTGTACGGTTTTCTCCGCCATAAAGGAGGTCTTTGATCTAGTGAAGAAAACTCTCGAGTAGGTGACTCGGGGAGTGGAGTAGGGCAAGGAAGGTGTCCTTGTAGCCGAACCACTATAAATCCTTTGTGTCTCGGTTTGATCTTTCCATCCCTCACTCTTTGATTTATTACTTACTTGCTTTTCATACATAGTCATAATTGATAGTAGTGTGCATATGTTGATTTCACATAAAGATCAAACTAAAATCCATTCATAAAACTAATCTTACAAAAACCAACCTAGTACATAAAATTATATCTATACACTACTACACATATATATGCTTACATAAAATATATGAAATTGTATATTCTTTCCTAACATTATACATAAGCATTGTATATATTAAACCTTTAATAAATCTTGTATTTATACTTTTGTAGTTAAGTGTTTTGAAATTGTACATTGTACATAAGTAATATTTACACAAAATCATAAATTAACTAGTATATATATATTTATGTATAAAAGTGATTTGAAGGTTTCATCTTAGAAACTATCTTTTATAAAATAAGCAAAACGAAAAAGACGGAAAACTATTCAACCCCCCCTTCTAGTTTTCCACAATTGGTACCAGAGCCACGTCTAGCAAGATTTTTAAAATAGACTGTATTTTAAAACTTGTAACGATCTATGGAATTTGAAAAATATTTAGAAGGGGAATTTATGCAACAACCACCATTATTTGAAAATGATCATTTTCTTGAATGGAAAAATAAATTTGAAAATTATGTGAAATCAATAGATCTTGATCTTTGGCATATTATTTCAATTGGTGATCTTAAACTAACCAAAATGGATTTTGAAAATCAATATAATAATCTTCAAATAAAAATTGATAAAAATACTAAAGCTAAATTACTTATTTTCAAAACTCTACCAAATGTTGATTATGAAAGATTATTTCCTTGTAAAACGGCAAATGATATTTGGAAATGCCTTTTAAAGTTTCACCAAGAGAAATGTAAAACCAAAGATGATAAACTTGATATTGCACATGAAATTGTTACTCTAGAAAATTTAATAGATAAATATTTAGTTGAAACAAACACATGTACTACTAGTTCAAATGTGATCATTGAAGGTACTAATAATGAAGAACACATGTGTCAAATCCGAAGAAAGCATGTTAATAAATCATGGTGCAACAAGGACGATAAAGAAGATGTAAATACGGAATACGTGAACATCCTAACAAATGTTAATACAAATAGTGATGACAAGGATTACATGCTCCAAGATCCAAGCAATGCTACAAACAAAACATGGAGCGACATGAACAATGGAGTTGATCACCGTATAGCGAGTGAAGAGTGTACAAGTACAAATAAGGTACAATTCAAAACCAAACATTTTTGCTATGATCAATTTACATTAGAATTTTCAAAAATGGAAAATAACTTCAAACAATTTTGCAACATTGACTCAAAAATTATTTTTAAAAATGAATCTTCAACATCCGCTGAAAATAACTTTGAAAAAGAAATAATTTTAGAAGACAAAATGTCTAGACTTGAAAGTAATATTGAAATTGATCTTGAATGTAAAAATTGTCAAGACTATAAACATGAAATCAAAATGGAAAAGGAAAAAGCTAAAATATTAGCAAAATTCGAAAATAGTTCTAAATCTTTAAAATATCTACTTAACATTCAAAAGTCATTTTATGATAAAACCGGATTAGGATATACGGCAGATGAGTATTTGACAAATACATCAAAACAAATAAAATTTGTTAAACCTAATGGAAAAATTTAGAACTATTATTATTTACATCCATTGATTATTTCTCTAGTCAAGAAAGTTATTGTTTGTTTGCTAAAACAAACAAATAATGAATTCTTGTACTTCTCGACGACATCCTCTTCATATGCATTTAAGTGCATTGGATGTTCGCTACTAATCAACTCGGACCCATGAGAATCTGGGTACCAAGCTCTCTGTCATGTGTAGGTAATTAACGATCAAAGGAACTACTACTTTTTGGATCACTCTATTCGCTTTCTTTCATTTGATGACCATTGTCTTTATGGTGTGTTCGTCACTACCTCATGACGAAGGATTCTTGTTCTACCATTCTTAATCTGCACGACTTGTGATGATTGGCGCGACCGATAGTGTTTCTATGATCAAGTCTCCTTGATCCTCTTTGCATTGGGATATTACTTCGCTTCTTCAACTTGCTTTGGGGAAAACCTTCTTGACGTTTTATATTGCTCTCATGACCACTCTTAAAGAAGAGCTGGACCTAAGGTAAGTTTTCCTTTCAAAAACTTGCCTACATTACATTAAGATAGAGTATGCTTCAATTAGTATATTAATATGTTTTAATTTGCAAGTTGCTATGCTTTTAGATCATGAATACCAATATATGCATACATAACATTAGGATAATTAACCGTCTTATTGCTATGCCTATTATCATTTATTTTAGTTTTCATCTATATTGATAATCTTCTATGATCTAGAATAGAACGCTTGCCACTTGTGCTATATGATCTTACTAGTTGCATTAATAGATGTGTTATAATTAAGACTTGCTAGTGACTCAATATTACAATATGTCTTGTATACATGCATATATACACATGTCTATATTGCATTCATTGATGATTTTCTTTGTCCTTCCCTATCTCATTGCATTTAGATGTTCAATGTCTCTCTCATATCTTTAGTTGCCATTAGAGATGATTACATGTGACAATGGGCTGAATCGATTCTCTTCAAGTATATTTTTCACCTAAAATTTCTTGATTATCAAAATCAATATGTCATATTTAAAAAAAAAAAAAAAAAAAAAAAAAAAAACAAAAAAAAACAAAAAAAACTTCTCTCTTTGAGTTAAAACCCTTCGAATATCTATTTTATGTTTTTTTTGAACAACATGCTTAATCATAAGCTATCATAACATTATTTTGATCTTTATCAAAGCAGAAACATTTTTTTTAAACAAAACAAAATTTGTCCTATTAGGATACAAACTTGAATGTATTTCAAAACATTAAGCCAAGTTTTAGTGAATCAAGAATACTTCATATTTGGTAATCTTCGATAGGTAAATTTAGGAACTCGATTTCCTCTAAAAGGAGAATGACTACTGGAGAATCTATTGACTAGAAATTCAATTTAACCTAACGGTTGAATTGCTTCTATGTGAGAAGTTGGGTGTGTGTAACCCGTAAAAATGGTCGTGTTTAGCCTGAATTGAGCACCACTAGTAATAGTCTCATACTCATTCTCCAACTTGATTAAATTGCACTTCCTATATATACCTAACGCTAGTTTACTTTTGTGAACATTGTTTCTCATTTGACTCTTTCGTTCCCAGATTTATGACATTAAGTGAAAACTTACTTTCAAACATTGTTGAATAAAACTAAAAACATTTTATTTAAAACATTATTATTTTCTCACATATTTCATAAACTTATGTGAAAATGACATCCACAATCTAATCAAATCATTTCATGAGAATCATGGTTTGCCTGTATGGATCTTGTTTGTAACAAGTCTTGAAGTTCATATAATCATATCTTCCCACTTGTTTATCATAAGCTATCTTAAATTCATTTGCACTAATCCTACTTACCTTTATCTTCATATAGTTGCATACTTAACTAAGTTTGCTTTATTGCTTCCTTAGTTACCAAACTTAATTGAAATATTAGTAGATGACATGATTATTAGGAATTAATTGTTTTCTCTAATCATTTCTATGATATTCCCTACATTCATGAATAGTATGCTCTATATTGCCTCAAGAGTTGAACTTACTTGAATCCAAATCCAAAAACACAACCTTTTTGAAAATTTTCTGCCAAAAACCCATTTCTGGCATTCTGGGAATCACCAGATGGGCGGCCCCCTTAAATCATAAAGGCGGACCCCTTAAATTTAAGGGGACCGGCCTCCATTTAAGGGGACCGGCCATCTGATGGTCGGGGATACTATTTTCTTTATCACTTTTTGACCCACTTCAGCCTATACTTCCCAAAATTCACAAACATATCTTGTCCCATACTATCCCTCAAATTTTCCTTCCTAAACCACATTTCTCATACACTATAAATACTCCCCTCCCACCATTAATGCCATCACACCCAAACATGTCATCTTCCAACAACCAAAAACCAAAGATTTCAAGAACCGCAAGGATCTCCGTCAAACCCGTTTGGAGGAGGAAACTTGATTCTTGTCATAACTCTTGTGATGTTGTTTCAAGTCAACCAACAACTCAACCTCAAACCCACTCAAATGAGTCATCCCACAACCTATCTTCCACTAATACCCTCATTAATGCTTCCTCTTTTGATGAGCATGCTCAATCCCAAAACAACAATCCCAATATCTCAATCAACACTTCACATATTGCTCATTCAACAAAGACATCATCCACTCATGAAGAACATCTTCCACCCATATCTTGTTTTCATGATTACCCAAGCTCAAACATGTCTCCACCACCTAGAGTACCACCACCACTTCCTACAACCTCACATGCCACTCCAATGTTGCATGTGCAAACCTTCACCCAAGACAACTATCATGCTCCACCACCATCACCTTCCTCCGAACACTTGAAGTTCGTTGAGGAGCTAAAAGAGGCACATGAGCTTAGTGCTCTTTTAGCATTACATCTTGCTCAACGCAATTTGGATCCACCACAATCAAGCTCACCATCATCACCACATAACAAAAACCAACTTGAGAAGCATGTTAACAATTGCCATTGTTGCATCTTCCTTCAACAACAAACCATTGCTTTGAATGAGCACTTCACTTGGATTGAGTATCTTCTTACTAGATCTCAACAAACCCCATCACTTGAACAACATCACAACCCTCAACCAACAAACTCCACTTCAAATCCACCACCTCCAAGCTCTACAAACTCACCAACACCCATGGAACCAAGAGTTTACCTCCACTAAACCACCAAGCATTTGATATGCTTATGTTTTCTCATTTTCAAATAAAACTCCTCAACCATTTTGGGATTCAAGAAAGTTTGATGACACTTCTTGTTGGCACTATAGGATGTTCTATGTTATTTAGAATTCTATTTGTATTGCCTTTGTAACAATGATTATGGGTTGACATAATCATTTTTCTATTATTGAATGGTTTAATATATGTTTCTTATTCCCTTGTGCCATGATTATTACTTGCTAATATTATGCTATATGTATTTGCTTGTGCCATGCTTGTGCTTCTAATATTTTTCTTGCAAGAATTACTTTCTCGAAACCTTGGTGCCCTCAAACGAGGGGGAGCATACATCAAGGGGGAGTTTTCTACCCGTTTAAACTTCTCTCACGAAGTTTATTCGGCCTAACCTTTTTGATTCTACAAAAAGGGAGAGAAGTGAATGTAAACTTACTAAATACTTGTCTAAATATTAATTTTTGGATTTAATAAGTTTAGGTTTTGTAATCATCAAAAAGGGGGAGATTGTTGATATAAATAATTGACTGAAAACATTATTCATATCTTCCGATATCTCTATGTTTTGATAATCACAAAACTTAAACTAATCAAACCAAAGATCATGACGTAAACATGTATTTAGTAATAAATAATCACTTTCACCAACAAATCACTTAAGGTATGAATAAACAAAGTGTTTAGTGAAATGCATGATCAAAGGGGTATTTAATTAACTAATACAAAGTTTATTTAATTATATAATCTTATTATATATTTTTGAAAAACACTTTTGGTAATAAGGAAAAATGTTTTAATCATACTAAATATATGATTTCAAATATTTAACCAAAACCAGTTAGTTTTTCACCAAATAAACTTTCCCCACTAAAAGACAAAGTTTCTGGCCGTTACAGTTGGGCGGCCCCCTTAATTATAAGGGGCGGCCCCCTTAATTTTAAGGGGGCCGGCCATGCTTTAAGGGGACCGGCCACGCTCCTCTGTCAGAAACGTTTGCCTATAAATACCACCTTAAACCTGGATTTTTTCCCCACCTTTTTGCACAAAAAGTTTCTGTTCTAGATCTCCATTTCAATCCTAAAAATCCTTTGATCATTTCATAAGCCTTTGTTTCCAAGTGATCCAAAGCCTCATTCTTTCAAGTGCAAAGAGAAGAATACTTCTATTAGAAGTATTACAACTTAGTATCATCTTGCTATCTAAGTTGTTTGTTTACATTTCCTTGTACATCTTTCATACTTTGGTGAATAAGGTGTATGTATTAGTTAACTAGATTTAGTTGAAGAATCTAGAATTGTTGTAAGTGTGAAGTGTGACTTGAAGTGAAGAAGAAGGGTTAGATAGTAGTGGTGATAGGAGATTGTAGCAATAGGAGCTTGTAGTGAAGAAATTAAGGATCTCTAGTGGAGAAGACTAGAAGACATTTGTAGATTGAAGTTGTGAAGACATTAGTGGCTTGAAGGTGTCAAAACATTAGTGCATTGAAGGTGTGAAGACATTAGTGGCTTGAAGGTGTCAAGACACTAGTGCATTGAAGTTGCAAAGATATTAGTGACTTGAAGGTGTCAAGACATTAGTACTTTGAAGGTGTGAAGAGAATAGAAGATTGGTGTATAGAAGATTGGTGTGTAGAAGATTGGTGTGAAGAAAATAGTAGATTGGTGTGAAGATTGGTGTGTAGATTGGTGTGTAGATTGGTGTGAAGATTGGTGTGTAAATTGGTGTGTATATTGGTGTGTACGATTTTCTCCGCTATAAAGGAGGTCTTTGATCTAGTGAAGAAAACTCTCGAGTAGGTGACTCGGGGAGTGGAGTAGGGCAAGGAAGGTGTCCTTGTAGCCGAACCACTATAAATCCTTTGTGTCTCGGTTTGATCTTTCCATCCCTCACTCTTTGATTTATTACTTACTTGCTTTTCATACATAGTCATAATTGATAGTAGTGTGCATATGTTGATTTCACATAAAGATCAAACTAAAATCCATTCATAAAACTAATCTTACAAAAACCAACCTAGTACATAAAATTATATCTATACACTACTACACATATATATGCTTACATAAAATATATGAAATTGTATATTCTTTCCTAACATTATACATAAGCATTGTATATATTAAACCTTTAATAAATCTTGTATTTATACTTTTGTAGTTAAGTGTTTTGAAATTGTACATTATACATAAGTAATATTTACACAAAATCATAAATTAACTAGTATATATATATTTATGTATAAAAGTGATTTGAAGGTTTCATCTTAGAAACTATCTTTTATAAAATAAGCAAAACGAAAAAGACGTAAAACTATTCAACCCCCCCTTCTAGTTTTCCACAAACTCTTCACTTCCCATTACTCTGTCTAGCTTTTTAAGAACACCAGTACAATCACCTGTTTAGCCTTATGAAGATTCTTAGTCCAGGTATAGAAAAGCCCACTACTTGTTATATCCTCTACTTCAATCATATTAACACATTCCTTGAACTCTACCATATCTTTTGTCATATTAGAACCACCAGAAGAATGTTCTTTAGGATCAAGAGTAACATTCATATCACCCATAATAACCCAAGGTTCATTATCCACCAACATCTTATATTGTCCCGATTCATTCCATAATATCTTCCTTTCATTTCCACTATTAGCAGCATATATAAATGTACAAAATATGGCCATATTACCAATAATGGGCTCTATTTTGCACAATATAGATTGCTTACTATAGTGGATAACATTCACATTAACAATATCACTATTCCATCCTATCATAATTCTGCATCCCTTATCACAAAACCTCATATTATGAACCCAACTCCAATTCTGATATACATTGTCACCAATTTTTTGCAGCTTTTTAGTCTTTAACTGAGTTTCAATAATACCACATACATGTAACTTTTCATCATCAATATACTTCCTCACCTCCTTTTGTTTATCTGAGGTACTCAAACCTCTAATATTCCAACATCCTATTTTCAGATCCATAGACATATTATTGACTACTAATCACCCCCTTATCTATTCCCTCAATAACATCTCCTTCCATACCTTGTGCTATCCCATTCTCATCAGGCATTACATCATTCTCCTCATTACTACTATTATTTTTGTGCTTATCCTTATTCAATGAACCACTGTTATCCACATCATCATCATGCATTTCTAAACTAGCAAACTTATTAGCAGACCTCTTTAACTCTTCCAATATCTCAACCTGAACCTTCCAAGCTTTCTTATTAGGAGAACTTGGATTTTCCAAAGAAGACTTGTTACTATTTTCACCTTGTTCTTTACTAACTTTCTTTTGGTATACAAATTGGGACTGTTTCACATTTTGGTTCCTAACTCCTCTGTTTGGACCTTGATTGTTTGTTTTGTTAACAGGACCTTTTCCATTAATACCTCCACCTTTGTTCTTTTTATACCTAACTTCTTCAAAACCATCCTTCTGTGCACAATCCATTATCTTCTCATTTTCAGACCTATTCTCTCCACTATTAAAACTATCAGTAGCCTTAGTCTCAACATTTTTCTCCTCATTACTCACACAACTCTTACATTCCTCATCATTATGACCAAACACACAGCAATTAGAGCATCTCGGTGGTGTCCAATCATACTCCACCTTAACAGACTTCCTACATATCTCACCTCCATCTCTGTTCCTATAAATCATCTCAATAACATCAGGTAAACACTTCTTAGCAGACACTTCAACCATTACCCTTGCAAATCCCACTCTTCCTACTCCCAATCTACACATATCAGCAGTAATAGTATCCATAACCAATGGCTTCCCAATTCTACTAGCTAAAGCACTAATACCATGTGTAGTCCAGGCTTCCAAAGGTAGATTACATATTTTAATCCAAACAGGAACTTGCACAGGCTCTCTCTTATCCAAACAGACATGAATGTCCCATTTTTGGACAAAAAAAGCTTTGTTGCTTACCATCCAAGGCCCACTATTCACCACATACTCAAGCCCTTCAGCATTGTGAAATTTTATGAAATAAACTCCATTATTCACATCAACAATATCCTTAAACCCTTTCCTACCCCACATTCTCCTTAAACAGTCATCTTATGCCCAACAAAGTAACCACATAAAGTCAAATCCCATTTCTTACAACCCTCCTCTATCATTATTTCATCAAACACCACATATTCATAGCCATTTTCATCTACCTCAGTTGGAACTTCAAACAATTTCCTAGACATATCAAGCTTAGGATCATAAGTGGCTCTAGCATAAGACATAGTGCCATTATCTACCCTAGCCTCCTCAATCTTACTATTAGCCTCTGTTCTTTTGCCATTATCTTCCTCACTAACCTTCTCCTCAGTATTCACTTCAACTGTACCCTCATTCTCAGCTCCATTATTACTATCACCATTCTTAATCTCACTGTTTTCCACATTGTTTTCCACTATACCTGTTCCACCATTCTTTTCACTAACTGTCGACTCTACACCATTACTTGCTTCATCCTTCCCTTGACTACTACCAAACAAACCATTTCCCAAACTACAGCTACTATCTACACCACTCTTAGTACCAGCACACTCATCTCCAATTACAAGATCTTTTCCCCCAGTTTTATCAGTATCAACAACAACAACTGACTTCTTACCATTCTTTTTTGCTCCATTTTTCTGATTATTCACAGCAGTACCATTGTTATGAACAAAATCATCCAAACTCCTAGGAGTTTTAACAGTTCTCTTACTTTTCATGATTCTAGGGTTTAACAATTTTGGGGAAAAATTGAATTGATCTTATAGATGTCACTAAAACACAATTAATAACACTCGATGAGTTGGTAAGAAGATCAATGATAATAGAAACTGTAAATGTAATGGAATCAAAATTTGGTGCCAAAATTTTAAAACTGGGTTTTATAGTAAATCAGCATAAAATTTGGGGAAAATCGTATCAATCGGTGCAGAATTGAATTTAGAATCGATTACACTAAATGAATTATGAATTAACGTGGAAAATCGGGTGTAATTGATCGATTTACATCAATTAGTGATGGTGGATATATGACGGGAAAAATTAGGGGAGAGAGAAAATTAGGGGAGTTTTAGAAGTCATTTTTACACCAACAGGAGTGAAGTATTTGCATGCAAAAGCAGAAGAATATGATATTGGTATCTATTTTGAAGCAAATGGTCATGGAACCATATTATTCTCATAACAGTTCTTGAAATGGTTAGAGGGTAGAAAATCAACATAAAAAGGTGAAGACTTTATTTTGAGTTTGACTTCAATTACACTTGTGATATTTAAGGACAACAAATGGTAATTTTGAAACTAAAATTGTGTTTTTTCTTTCAAGGTTTAGAAAAGCAGAATGCTGCCAAAAGACTATGGGCAGTCACTAAGCTGATCAATCAAGCTGTGGATGATGCTCTCAGTGGGTTGCTTTTGGTTGAAGCAATCTTGCAACACATGGGATGGTCAGTCGATAAATGGAATGAGCTTTATCATGATTTACCAAGCAGACAACTAAAGGTAAGATTTTCCGTCCCACATTTTTTTCTTCATGGGGTGATTAGAGATGGCATTTTCAACCCATTGACTCTTGAATGAGTAGATCTGGGTTTGTTTCATCTCTACGAGCCGAACTTTTCTATTAATAAAACAAAATATTATGGAACTAAGAAATTTGTGTCAACCCAACCTACCCTACCCACCCATCTTGCCACGTACTAATCGTATGGCTGATTTTGACCCATTACGTGTAAAACTCAGTTTACCACCTCATTGGTGATGGTGAGCAATAAATCTTAAAATATCAATATAGTTTAATATAATTGGTATGTTCTGATCTTATCTGGTCACCAAGTACTCTTATGGGTTCCTCAATTTGTATACAAAATGAAACATTTTCATGCCTTCTCTTGTTCATTGAAGTTTTCAAATGTTAGTTTAGTTCACTCTTGATTGCATGTAAATCCCGGGTGAAAGTTGCAGATAGAACTGCTGTCGTAACAACAAATGCAGAAACAACTGTTGAGAAGCCCACTGGCCTTCAAGAAGCTATCACTGCATTAACAGGTAACTACATAGTCTACTTAGATGTTTCAAATTCAACCCTTTGACTTGTAAATGGGCTTATTTGGGCTTATGCTTTTATCTCTGATAGGCCAAGTAGGTAAATAAAAATATTATAGCTTAAATGGAAGTATGTAGAACGGTCAAAAGTCGACTAAAGCCTGTTCTTAATGCCTAAAACATCCTCAATCATTTATATACAAAAAAGTTAGTCTATGATTAAGGTAATATAATATTTGTAAACGCGTCGCACTTTAGTTATTCATAAAAGAAAACCTAAAGAATTTGAGATTGAAGTCTTTAGGTCAAGCCAACCCGATTGCACTGAATTTTAATTGTTGACTTGTTAACAACTCGTATGTCTACCTGTATTGGGGCAAATCATCTTTGGCTTGGCCTTTTTAATTGTTCGAGACTTCGAGCATGACAAACAGTTAAGTAAATGTGTGCAGTAAAATACCCACAAGGCAGATGTTTTGTTAGACCGTCAGGAACAAAGGATGTCGTGAGAGTTTATGCAGAGGCAAACATACAGGAGGCAGCAGACGAGCTTGCCTCTTCTGTTTCAAAAGTAGTGGATCAGTTTCTTGGATTCAGCAGTTCCTGAAGTTCTTAGAATTGTGAAGGTCAACGGTGCGATCTAGTGTGCTTCCTTATTTCTTGTTTATAAATGTGCTCCTTTTAGATTGAGTGTAGGATGAAGTCATGGGTGCTTATTGGTATAATTGATCTTTCCATGTGAACTATATCAATTACGAATATCTGTTATCTCAGGAGGATTGATTTCTGCTATACAGAATTTTGTTACATATTTTGACGCCAAACCTCTACCCTTCAGATTCCACATTTACATGGATTGCATTTATTTTAAATTGGTGTTCGATCAGTTTGGTGAAAATGTGTGTAATTATTGCATATTCTACTATTAGTACCCTTGCTATATAAGATAACTTGATTGCAGAGATTATTGTCATGTTATAATAGGTGAGTGACCTTCTTTTGGTACAAATAAGTTCCGTTAAGTTTTTCAATAGTTTGGTACAAATAAGTTGCCATCCTTGCGTAGTTGCGTCCATGTATTATCATCTTCACTTTGCAATTAAAAATCACTCAACATTAGCCATTAAAGAAGCAATCAGTTTACAATGTTAAACATCGTGTCCCATTTAATATAATGGTAACATTGTCTATTCTTCATTTAAAATATTTAAAGTTAGATCCAACATCGATCGTGTACCATTTATAGTGTAAACAGGGTCTGCTTTTTCAGCGTGTTAACGACCATAATTGACAACAATAGGTCATGTTTTAGTTCAATTCATTTCCCCTTTGACTTATTTATAACTGAATGTGTCAAACTTGCCACAACTACCCAAAAACATCTCTCCTCGCAAACTTTGCAACCTGAAAACGGACAGAAACAACCAATTAAGGCTCGTCCTTGGTTCACTAAACACAAAACCGCCTATAGCCTAACAGATATACCTTCAGTATCAACATTGTATCACCATATTTATTTCGTTATGGAATCAATCAAACATAAGGTCTTCAACCTTTATGTAATACAACTTTAAACATCAACCCTTTCTTTTTAAAAATCGATAAAGGCAAACACTAGTTTCACCGACTTGACACTATGAACAGTTTCTTTGAACAAAAGAATTATGATCCTCAACTTGGACCTTACTAAGAACACATTTAAAGTTCTAATTCTTGTATGAGTTGTATCTTCTTATATTAGAAGATGAACCCCGTTAGATTGCAATGATCATAGATTCATAGAACTTCAAATAAGTTGGAGCACACACATAGGCACATAGCTTATTCATATGGGCCTAATCAGTTGCATACAGGTGGGCCCTCTTGGCTTGAAAACTTCCCGCCAAAACCACAACTTGGATCAAAGGAAAATGTTGATTTCTGATAAGTTATGTATTAGGCGGGAGTAATATAAAGTATCACATTTAAGATGGCTATGCTGTTATTGTTTTTGTTTTATCACAGTGGTTATCTTCAATATATATATGTTCGCTTTAGTATTTTGTCATAATATGAATCATGCAAATATGCAATGGTTTTCTTTACCTAGCTTATTTGTAGTTCAGATGTTTTAGCTTTTACTACATCACAACTTGGATCAAAGGAAAATGTTGGTTTCTGTCTTTCTGATAAGGTATGTATATAATGGGCCCAATACCAAGGCATCATGACAAATTGACAACACGTTTGGTTAAAGCCCAAAACAGACCTCTCACAAAGACTAGCATTTCCAGCACCTCGGGTTTCCAGGTCAAGGTTTACAGACCTAGCAATTTTTTTGCCAGTTTCATAGTACTAAGTTAATGTCAATATGCCCTTAATTATTTTATGTTCTCAAGCAAAGTTAGCGTTTGCGACTTGGTGAAAATCTTTACTTAAATCATACGTAGTATATTTTTTTGCTAATGTGCTTATTCATGTGGGGGCTGTGCTTGCACAAACACAAACCCCTTTTTATTATTATTATTATTATTATTATTATTATTATTATTATTATTATTATTATTATTATTATTTTTTATTTATTTTATTTTTTTTGGGAAAACAAGGTAATATATATTGAATGAGATCAACAAGACCCTCAGTGGAGAATGGAGATGATACGTTTTGAGATTGAGAAATTACACATGAACCATTGAAACATCAAACTAAACTATGAACTATCTATATCCATACTACTTATAATGCATATTGACACTTCTATCCTATTAATTTTTTAAGATTTCCTAAAATAGATTTTAAGTAAATACAAGTTAGAAAACATAATTTATAACTATTTGAAGCACAAATACAACTAAAAAACCAATATTCAAAACATACAATTAATACAATATTTAATTCACCCCTTCATCAAAAAATACAACCATTTAATCACAAAGTACAATCTAATCAAGCTATTAAGCCAAGTACTAAAAAATATATCCGAGAAAACTAAAACAATCTGAGAAAACATAAATCCATCAGTCCAATTCCAAAACGTAAATCTGAGAAAATTTTTGCTTCCACGGCCATCAGTCCAATTCCAAAACATATTTGTACAATGTTCCCGGAGGATGGCTTGACTTCTATTATTTTGTAAGAGATTGAAAACTTGAATAAATACATGCAGTGATATAACAAATAGAAGAACATATCACAAATATTTTCCTTTGTTGCTTGCATTTTTCATCGATTGCAAACTAGAGAAATAAGATCAATCATCTCCTTGATAATTTAACTCATATTTAATAAGTAAAGAAAAAAAGAAAGAAAACGAAATCCGACCACCGACAGACAATATCATGAATCATATGCCAACTACCTCGAAGCCCAAATTGATTTATGATTTATCACATAAAAGACATGCAGTTGATTGCGTTTCTCAAAGGGTAGGTTTTTATCAGAGGCGTGAGATCGAGAGAAAGTTAAAAACAAATAGTGTTGTGTGCCAAAATCATATTTAAAGGGAATACACAACTAGGGTTTTATTTAGTGTATTTGTTAACAATAACAACTTAACAAGGCCCAAAGCGCAAAGCGCAAAACCCAAACGAGCATACTACAAAAAGTAAACAAATAAATTAATATTACCAACTAAAATAAAAGTGTACAAAACATAGTATCGTGCTAAATTATTTACTTCACTATAAGAAATATTCTTTGCAAGTAAACTTTTTAAGTCACATTGCTTGATATATAGCATCTGGTCATGTCACATGCTTCGAAAAAACTTTAAACACATGATTGATTCAAACGATATAATGTAAAATTGCTCTATGTGAAAACAATAATACTCGTTTCGAAAAATAATTGTCCACTTTTCTATTTTGAGTTATCTCAAAATAAACGTTTACTTTATATTTTAACCAACCAAAGAAGAAGTTAGTGAGTATTGATGATATCTGATCGATGAAAAGTATGGTTAGTGATTTCTCAAAACTTTGTATAATTTAAAAATGAACGTTTATTTTGGACCGTGCTTAAAATTGTCAATGCAAAATTACGTAATTGGCCCTCATTCACGCAGTAGCAACTACCGTTTATATATAACCTTTATAATCTTATTTGCTACTGTCTTAGTATCGTACGTGTGACATGCTATTTCTATATAGATACTTTGCTATTGCTTATATTTATTACAATCTAAAATTATCACCATATGTAAAATTATTATTGTCACTACCCTAAAAGTATTACTCGCTTAAAATTTAATTATAGGGTACCTGCTACCTCAACGCGCGGGTACCCTGCTAGTAATATACTAATGAGTAATGACTAACAATAAATATTAGAGGTAATTCCATAAACACCCCACAAATACAAGTCCACGCACCCTATGTACCCCAAAAATTTCAGTTTTCTTCAAATACTGTCACACCCCCAAAATCGGGTCCAGCGGAAGCATACGTGTAGCTGGGGTGTAACTCAATTGGTATTACAACACTAGTTCAAAAATGGTTTTCACCTCAATCATTTAGAATAAAATAGTTAAATCAAAAATATTGAATTTACATCGTTAAAAGTAGTGCGGAAGTAGGCCCTTAAAATAGTTTAAAACGGTCCCCATATAAATAATCAGAGTCTTCTATGACCATGCCATGCCCTGCCAAAACCTCCTGTAGCGTGCCATAGGTTAAAACCTGAAAATACATGCTAAAGTGTCAACACGAGGTTGGTGAGTTCATAGGGTTTGCTTAACAAATAAAGTATATGGAAAAATGATCACACAGCAAAGGCATCGTAAATCCACTCAGTTGCAAGTCCCGCCATAAGAAACTTGTAACCTGTGTGTTCACAACCCACTGCTAAAATAGTTTATGTCTGGTAGTCAAGCACATGAGGTCAATAATAAGTCACAATATAAGCACCACATATATAATAATGATCAAGGCCGCTCCGAACAAGGGAGACTTGAAGTCACTCCGCCACCTAGGCAAAGAATTATTAGTCACTCCGCCGACCTGGCGAAGAATTATTAGTCACTCCACCATGGCGAGAATTATTAAGGATGCTCTGAACAGGAGAGACTTTATAGTGTTGCTCCGAACAAAGGAGACTTAGCACGCTCCACCAATAAGGTG
This sequence comes from Artemisia argyi, assembly GCA_030686995.1. NCBI lineage: Eukaryota > Viridiplantae > Streptophyta > Magnoliopsida > Asterales > Asteraceae > Artemisia > Artemisia argyi. The sequence goes on from CM060697.1 coordinate 163,726,948, forward strand.
AGACTTTAGGGTTAAGAACGCTCCACCAATAAGGTGAGACTTTAGGTCATAGCACGTACAGTACATTAAGTTCAAAAGTTCAAGTCAAGTTCAATAGTTTAAAACAAGTTATAAGGTCAAATGAGTTCAAAGAGTCAAGTAGTAATTTATGTAAAAACGAGCATGTATTCTCCCCCAAAACGTTAACAAAACAATTTAAAAGAATAGGGGCTATGACTCACCTGGTGCGATAGCTACGATGATAAAGTGGATACACAGAAATGAGGTTCGATCTCAAACCGCAACCTAATAGGAATGATAGTGATCTACTTAGATCATGAAATGATGAAGAGAGTATGCATGCACATGATACCTATACCACTCGTAACTTGGAAATAATTGTTATTATCAAAGTAAAGTACTTTCCATACTTAGGAAAAATAAGTCCAACTAGAATAATAAAAACTTGTCGTAATATATCGTATATAAAAACGTTAGTGTTATATTCCTCGTCTTGAAAACCTTATAATAGTGTCTAGTAGTCGCGTAAATAAACCTTGGGTCGTACGTATTTCGTTAGTTAAAAATAAACCCCTTGAATAAGAAATCTATAAAATATGTCATTTAGTACGTAGTTATATTATTTTCTAGTAGTGACTAAATATATATATAGTTGTGACGATTTTAAAACATATATAACTTGGTCGTTTTAAGCTCATTTTACTCGTTCTTTATATCTACGGATTCGTTTTAGTATATACTAATATATTTTTGATAGTTCGGCTCCTCTAGGTTACGTCTAACGCCTCTATTTGTCCAATGAAAATCGTCCAACAGCATGCAGTTTTTCAGAAAATAGTTTTCGTCGTTAAATTCGGAAAATCATATCTCCTTCGTTATTAACTCGTTTTAATCCGTTCTTTCGCCAAAAGTTTCGTTTTTGAAAGTATTTTCTAAATCTTTGATCAAAAATTACCCATCATCCACTGATTTTCCCACGTTTCAAAAATAGGGACAGTAGGTCAATATGTAGTTTCAAAAACCATTTCTAGTGTTCCAATCTAGTTCCAACTTCAACCAAACCACTTTCAATCATCACAAATCTAGTCTAATCTTACCATACACCTTCTTAGGGTGTAATGGGTTCCTAAACATCATAAATCAAGTGGATCTAACAAGGATCTAACAATAATCTATTTCTAGGGATCAAAAGTTATATATATATATATATATATATATATATATATATATATATATATATATATATATATATATATATATATATATATATATATATAAATGAGTGGTATAACTAACATATGCATGTAGATCTTGAATGGAAATCATATGACCATAAAAATAACATGAAGAAATTATGAACAAGAGTTTGACAACTTACCTAGAAAGATTATAGAGCTTGGATGAGTAAAACCAAATAAACCTTGAGTTTTTATTTCAAAACTCAAACAAGAACAACTAAAGGAACTAGATTAGAGCTTGATCTTGGAAAAATGATGGATTCTTGATGTTGTTGTTGTTTAGATCAAGCACCACCAAAGGAAAAAGGAGAGAAAACTAGTTGAATTATTGGTTGAAATGAGAAATGAGATGAGATTTTGCTAGTTACTTGTATATATATTTTATTTTTAGACAAAAAGGACTAGTATTAATGAGTTAGTAGTAAAATTTCAAAGTGTAAGTTGATTGGCATGGAGAGTAGATTAGTATGTAAGAAGTTCTTGGACTTTGGTGTATAATTGGGTAGATATTATTAGTTTTAGGTGATACCGGGTACCGAGTTAACTAAAAATAAATTGTAACGAGATAAAATAAAATATAATGAAGTTGTAAAAATTATAAAATAATATTCCTGGTGAGAATCGAAAGTTAAAATAATGATCGGGTTGAAATATCGCAAACCGACGGAGTTATAAGCTTCGACCGGAAAACGTAACAGTTGATTTGAAAACACCGGGCAATTTAATAATAAAATTTTTATATTATTATTATGAGTATAAAAATGTGTTAGGACCATAGTTGGGATTGTCGGATCAATTATTCAAAATAATAGCTCATAAGATAACGTTTATTAGGTAAATAACCGTACGTATACAGAAATGACGCAACTCACGCATAAACGAGAAATTTTCTCCGGAGGTGAATAGTGTTTTATGAATAGTAAAATTTTTAAACGCTTCTCAGAATCACAAACTGACTCCGAAAAAGATGAATAGTAAAATTATGAATAGTGATGGATGAATAGTAACCGATGAATAGTAAATGTGAAAGTTAGGGAAAAGACCAGAATTTACGAGTTGTGACAAATACCCCGGGGGCGACTCTCTCCTAAAAAATCTTGGGCAACTCCCACCATTGTTGGACAAGTGTCCCTATGATTGGGCCCACATTGCACTTACATAGTACTAGTTAACCAGACCATTTATTGGGCGACTGAGCCCACATTTTTTGGGCGACTTCGCTTTTTTACTTTTAGTTAACTTACATTTTTGGTCTTTATGGTTTGCTTGGTATTTCAATTTTGATCCTTGTGGTTATTATTATTACTATTAATATACACAAACACAAACATATACTCAAACTCACAATCATCCTCAAAACATATCACCAAACCCAACCCAGATGTCTATTTAAACTAAAATCCATCACAGATCCAGATCTAAAATTACTCAAGAAAACCAAACACACAAACCGCCACCACCAAAACTTCATCGCCACCACCACCAAACCCTCATCACAACCACCACGAAACCGCCATCAGTATAACCATTAGGTCCCACCACCAAACCCTCATCACACCGGTAAAGCTTCCAGAACACCACCACCATCAAGAACACATACGCGCCACCAACCACCTCCCGTCGCCACCCATACGCGCCACCAACCACCTCCCGTCACCACTGAACACCACCACCATCAAGAACACAACCACCACCATCTTTTTTTCTTCGGTCTAAGATCTGTTAAAAATCGGGTTCTGTTGTGTTTGTTATTTGTTGAGGAGATGAGATCTGTTAAATATCAAAGTTTCATTAACATCACTGCAAGAGTTATCACCACAGGTACGGATGAGATCTATGATGGGTTTTGATCCATGATGTGATTATTTCTCTTGGTTTTGATTTGTTTACATAGATCTCATCCGTATGTAAATATTCATTTTTTTTTCATTTAAAGATCTATGATGGGTTTTGATAACCTCTTAAAGATCTATGATGGTTTTCCTGAGATCGTTTTGCTTTGAAGTTGGTGGGATATGGGTTTGGATTTGTTCAGTTGTGGTTATGGATTTGTTTCGGTTTTTGATTTGTTTTAGTTGTGATAAAGTAGCAAGATTATGTTGGTGGTGGTCGTATATCTTAGAAGAGGTTTTAACAATAAAAAATCTGGGTTTTGGATTGATTTTTTAATATGTCATATGTATGAGATTTCACTATCTGGGTTTGATGAAGGATTTTTGATGAAAGAAGATAAGATTTTTGATGAAACAATAATAATAACCATAAGGATCAAAATTGAAATACCAAGCAAACCACAAAGACCAAAAATGTAAGTTAACTAAAGGGCAAATGATATTAAAAGGTAATATACTTGCCACAAATTCATCGAATGGGTAGTGAACTATTTTTTTTCATTTTGAGGGTAATTTTCTTTCAAATTCATCATCTTTAGGGTATTTTGCAAAATTTTTGGACAATTTTGCCCTTCGAGAAAACAAATTTTGTATTAGCTATGAGGGGCAAAATTATCCAAATTTTTTACAAAATACCCTAAAGATGATGATTTTGAAAGAAAATTACCCTCAAAATAAAAAAAAATAGTAGTTACTACCCATTCGATGAAATTGTGGCAAGTATATTACCTTTTTTTATTATTTGCCATTAACTAAAAGTAAAAAAGCGAAGTCGCCCAAAAAATGTGGGCCCAATCGCCCAAGAAATGGTCTGGTTAACTAGTACTATGTAAGTGCAATGTGGGCCCAATCATAGGGACACTTGTCCAACAATGGTGGGAGTTGCCCAAGATTTTTTAGGAGAGAGTCGCCCCCGGGGTATTTGAAGAAAATTGAAAATTTTGAGGTACATAGGGTGAGTGGACTTGTACTTGTGGGGTGTTCATGGAATTAGGTCTAAATACAGTAGAAACTCGATAAATTAATACTCAATTATTTAATAAACTCTCTAAGATAATATTTTTTGCCGGTCCCGACTCGGGGATAGGGTGCTAAATTAATAATTCGCTAAAATTATAAGATAATAAATTTTTGATAATTTCTTTAGACCCCATATAAAATATAAATTAATAATTCCTTATATATAGCATATTACATGAATGATTTATGAAGGTTTCTTGAAAAATGACTCAATTGTCTTTTGTTTTTTGTTGAAATCAATTTCCCTTTGAATCTCGTCTTTAATTTTCCTTAGCATGGTAAGAACTTCTGGTGTTGTTTTCTCATAGCTCAACAAGAAATTGTATTTATATATAAAATATTTTTAATATCCATAAAGTGATACATTGAACACAAGAAGTATAATAAGGTGGGAGATTGAAGGTTTCTTTCAAATTGGGCCGTTCATTTGATATACATGCATTGTATACAATAATTAAGTGGAAGCTTGAAAGGTGTTTGTAAACTAAGTATTCTACTATAAATTAATAAAATAGTAATTAATATATAAATTAATAATTATTAATTTATCGACTAATTAATAACTCTTTTAATTAATAAATTTTGGTGGTCACAAGTGTATTATATTATAGAGTTTCTACTGTATTAACGCAACACTCGAAATTCAACGTCTGACTATGCACTTACTTGAACAACTTGGCATGATACATACCACAACACTTGAAATATCTTGAAACACTCCTGTTGATTAATTGAATTAAGCTACTTGACACTAGTGGTCCAAATATGTTAGCGGTCTAGTTTCTTTGATAAACGTAACACTTGGTTGGACCAAGTCTAAATAATTGATAGGCTCCAAACTTTAAATTTTTGTCGAATTATACAAAATTTCAACTTGGATTGCGATGCAAAAGAATCTTTCGATGAAATTTTTGTGGTCCGCAATAATGCTTTTCAAACAAATATTTGAATAAGTGATGTTATTGGTATCCCTTCTTGCCTATTTTTACCCCTCATATTGTTAGTTTATGGACACATTTAATAACGTATGTTCGATTCGAACTCGAGACTATAGGATTGCACGCATTGCATCTGAGATTCATTGTATAATAATTAATATAAATTTATGATTTGATTATTATTTTCACAATAACGTTTAACGGTCGTTAGTACTTAACGGTAATTAGTCTAACGATCATTAACTGTAAATAAAAAGAACTAGAAGAGAACATAAGACCGAGAGAAGGTTCTAGAACCCCTCTTGGGCCTATGTACAATCGGCCAAGGGTTCCCATAAGAGAATCCCTTGCTAACTTGGACTCTAAGCTATCATAGTATAAATACAAAGGCATGTATTCATTCTTTTGTACTCTTGTGAAACCCTAACTAGCCAAGTCTTCTCTTCTTTCTCCCTCTTTCTCCTTGCATGATCGAATTACACAACCATTAAGGTTGTGTGATTGCCTTGAGTGAAACCAAAGTGATTTGGTTAGTTATTGTGATCAAGGAACTAGCATTCATATTTAATCGCTAACAATAAGCATGTACAAGACCGTAGGAAAATCCCTCTTGGATTTTTTTGTGAAACCCTAATCGAATCAGGGTGTGTTCGATTTGCCTAAACCCTAAACTTTAGGGTTTGTGATTCTTGATCTTTTGTTTTCGCGTGGAAGCTTGCAAAGTACGTTTACTATTTAAATTCAAGGTTAATTAATTACATATATTTGCCTTTCCAAAAAAAAAAAAAAATAATTACATACATTTAATCTATGACATCCGTTGCGTGCTTTGTGATTTATATTTATTTATATGATAGTCATGATATCTAAATTCCAACACATATTAATAGTATAAGACAATTTTTAATTGTTTTTGTTTGTATTTCCTTTTCTGTATGTATTTTCCGTCTTTAATAAGTTTTGTATTGTCAAACTTTATATTTTTCGGTCGCGTACTTTCAGTTCCGTAGTTTTAAAATAAAAACAATATTATAAAAATAGAGTAAAAATTTAAAACGAATAAAAAGATTTTAGAAAATAGTGGTTAGAATCATTTTAGTTTTTGGGTTAGGGGAATGGATAAAATAAAAAGAATTTTATGAAAGATGTATATATTTTTGTAGATGTATCTAAAATATGTGGTTATTTATTATCCTTCTAATTTTACTTTTCTTTTGTTATTTGATCCTTACTCTTTAGTGTTGTTAATACAATTGTCTAGGTTACTATGTAAAAGAACCAACTTATTACTATACCTTTATGTACCTAGAAGTTGGATCGTAAAAATATTTTAATTTGATAAACCTTTAATTTTTATTTTCCTACTTCAGATTGATTTAATGATGAACAACATTGTTGAAAGTCGTCATTTGGCATAATATGTGTATTTGTTAGTAAGAACTGATGTTAAACAAGTTCAATACAAGTTCTAGTCGTCATAGGGAAATACTTGTAGCTCTAAATGGTGCGATGCTGGGTGGCCTCATGTGCGTGATGATGGCTAACTTGATGCTTCACTCGTATTGATGGACGACAAGCCGTTGCTTGCATATTTCATTAGGTTTGACAGTTTTTGTCATTAACTAGGATTTTTTGTGGACACTTAAATAAAAGTCTTAAAGTATTAAGTATATACACTTATTTATTATGAAATTGTGTCTTAAACACTTACAATTAAGGTAAATAATAAAACACCTCATGCATAAAATGTAACAACCCACAAAATCTCATCACTATCATTCTCGTTACAAATACCTATAGTAGGTATTTCACTGGTAAATTTTTGCTTTTTATGAACATTCATTACTTGCATGACTCTCTAGATCTGCTCACGTATCCACACAAGCCAAATAACTCAACACTCACATCCTATAAACTCCTGGTATGTCAAGCATAAGATCACAACAAACACCGTAATAAGTAATCTACCAATCTAACACACTAAACATATCACAAAACCCTAATGAACCCTAATTAAGCCCTAATTAGGTCTATGTGCTTACTAAACCCTATATGCTTAACTAAATGATAACGTACCCTCCGTTCTGCTAACGAGCGTTACCGTCACTTTGGTACTTAGCTTATCATTTGTACAAAGGGTAATGATGTACCCTCCTAAAGGATGAAGCCTACACCTTCGTCCTACACATAATGGTGGTGTAAAGTCATTCATAATGGCTACCGCAAGGGAATCCGTCAACATTCACCTAAAGCACTCATAGTGTCTAACCTCTGTCACAGTTTGGATGGGCCTCCATCACTGTTTGGAGGGACCTCCATCACTGTTCGAAGGGGGCCTTCGTCACTGTTCGGAGGGGGCCTCCGTCCCTCTTCGGAGGAGCCTAATTCATGACCTGGTCTTACCCACGTCTCCTCTTTCTCCTTAACTCCCCCGTTAATCCAGAAATAGTGGGGCATTAAGCCCTAGCGGTTACCACAAATCATGGGACGCCCCCATGATCTCCTAAATACGTGCAAACACTCTCCAAGGCTGTTTCTTCCCCTATAAATAGTCTTGGACGAATCACAAGTCTGGTATGCAATCTTTACTACTCCACTTTACTACATTCTCACTTAAACTCATCATACCAAATACTGATTCACACTTCGGAGTTGGTTCGCAGGGTCCAACCCCTGCGCAATCACTTAACGTAGTGTCTTCGTATTTCTTATTTTCAGATTATCTTGCACTCGACATCACCACCATCACCCCTAATTCCGTTAATCACCATTAACGGCCTCGTATGTGCATCTTTTTGTACAATCAGTGGCGCCATCCGTGAGACCCGCAACAATAAGTCTCGTTTTACCGAGTCAAATAATCGTTTTCCATAAATAACGGTGGAATTCAACCGCAATTCCCTACATCCTTGTTACCACATGGAAACACCACTAAAATCTCCACTTTTATCTCATATTACGGCTTGTTTTATGTTTCGAATTGGAGAAGAATGGGCCTCTATTTCAGTTCATTTTCTGAAGAAGGCCCAAATTCATGAGCCTTCATGTGGGCCTCTGTTTCAGTTCGTTTTATGAAGAAGGCCCAAATTTATGAGCCTTCATATGGGCCTCTGTTTCAGTTCGTTTTATGAAGAAGTCCCAAATTCAAGAGCCTTCATATGGGCCTCTATTTCAGTTCATTTTCTAAAGAAGGCCCAAATTCATGAGCCTTCATATGGGCCTCTGTTTCAGTTCGTTTTATGAAGAAGGCCCAAATTCAAGAGCCTTCATATGGGCCTCTGTTTCAGTTCGTTTTATGAAGAAGGTTCAAATTCAATAACCTTCGTAGGAGCCTCCTTCTGGGTTCATTTCACGAAGAAGGTTCAAATTCAATAACCTTCGTAGGAGCCTCTGCTTGGGTTCATTTTACAAAGAAGGTTCAAATTCAATAACCTTCGTAGGGGCCTCCTTCTGGGTTCATTTCACGAAGAATGTTCAAATTCAATAACCTTCGCAGGGGCCTCTTTCTGGGTTCATTTTACGAAGAAGGTTCATATTCAGTAACCTTCATAGGGGCCTCCTTCTGGGTTCATTTTACGAAGAAGGTTCAAATTCAATGACCTTCGTAGGGGCCTCCTTCTGGGTTCATTTTACAGAGAAGGTTCAAATTCAATAATCTTCGTAGGAGCCTCTGTTTTGGGATTCATTTTATGAAGAAGGTTCAAACTCAATAACTTTCGTAGTTTGACCAATAAGGGAGTAAACCCGTTACGTAATTAGAGAAGACGTAAGCACAGGATATGAGCATATGGATGCATTCACATGATGTTACGTGAAATATATAAGCTCCCTAAGTTTAGAAAAGCCTTGGCTAGAGGCGATAGATAGAAAACATGAGTTGGCGTTTTCCGGTAAATGGGTGCTTTAAAAGTTGGATCTCTCTAATCCCAAAACTCGTTTCGAGTGTTCTCAATTAAGCACATAACATATTCATACCTGTATTGAAAGATCCACATTTGTCGGGTAAGGGGAAAGCCGACTTTCAAAATTCATCCCGAATTTCACAGACGCCTGGCGCGTTACCCACGCGTTGACGCGTGGGTGGCGCGCCAGCAGCAGACATGTGAATCGGGGAATTTTGGCTAACGTTTGCTATTTTATGTGTTTCGATGGTTTATTTGTCATCATTAAAATATAAAGAGATCTTGATCATGTTGCCTCAACAAAAAGTTATCAAATTAGGGTTTTAAAATAATTAAATAAATACGAGAAGGGGGAGCGTGAAGGACTTACCGTCGAGAAAAGAGGATGGGCTGAGGTGGCGTCGGTGGTGGTCGAGTGTGAGGCTGTGGTGGCGGTGGCGGAGTTGTAGGGCGCGTCGACACTCGAAGCCTTCAAGAAACAAAGAAAATGGACCGATCTATAAGATGAGGTGATAAAAAAAACTCGCCGGAAAATTTGACCGGAAAAGTTTTCCGGCGACGGTCGGTGGTTGTCGCCGGAGAAGAGGTGTCGCCGGAGAAGTGGTAGAGAAGAGAGAGAGAGAGTGAGAGAGAAAGTATATTGTTTTTGTGTGTGAAAAATGAGGAAACAAAAGAAATGGAGGCTTATATATGAAAGGAGGGACCAAAGCTGGGCAAAAGGAAAAGTGTAAGGGTGAGAGTGAAAAGGTAGGCCGGAGGGACTAAAACTGACAACATAGGTAAACTTTTGATAAAAACACTATGAGAGTCATTTGATGTACCAAACGGACTCGAAAAATTACGAAACTTGCGTCATTGTTTCCAAAATGATTTTTCCAATAAAATCAACTATAAATATGAAAAACTTTATCGAAATTAATTTATTTGGCAAATTCGGTTCGTTTCATGTCATTTGAAGTTTACATCAAACACAAAATTCCGGGAGAAACGCGCACGTTTACTGTTATTCAAATCAATTAGAATAAAGTCACGCATACCGAATCAAACACGTTTTAAACATGTGTTAGTATTTTGTGTGAAACCACATAAAAATGAAAAAAAAAATATATATCTAACGTGCCGTAAAACCCCGTAGCAACGCCGCTCGTTTACTAATATAAACCAAATGAATTCATACGGTAATTTTAAAAAGGCTATGATGTTGTATTTCTAGAGAAATGAATAGTTTTTTTTATAGGAGATGTTGCAAAAGGTTTTTCCTCATTTATGACAATCTTTCTTTTTTCGTATTTGTTTTCTTTAATCTTTTTATTTTAAAAAACTTCTACTTTTATTTCAAAGTCAGTCTTCCCATGCATTTAATAAGTCCATGGCCACTCAATTGAAAGGAAGTTTATCTACAACTACATCGAAATTTCAGGGTACAAACAAAATGAGGATTGTTATAAATTGGATGCTTATAAGCAATTGGCTTACACATTACTTGGCTAATACAAAACAAATGACTTCATTTATATGCATCAAGATTGCCAATAAATTATTTGGCAGCATCCCTTACAATACCCCGTACGAATCCTCTTTCACTCCAAACATCCCCCTATATAGAAAGGATGTGGAAGATTTAAAGAAATATTGTTATTATGAATACCATAAAACGGAGGATGGTGATTCCGCAAGTCAGCCTATGGTGTGGATTGGGATCTACATTGCAATAGCATCATTAGTTTGCATCCTTGCCATGGCTGCGGATTTGTTGCATGGTCTTCGAAATAAAAAATTTTGGTTTCCCTCTAAATTTTTCACACTAAATGCTGCATCTATTACGGTGATAACTGTTGCCATGAAATTGCCTGTGGATCTAACTAGTGACATGCCAGGTCAGATGGACCAAGCAGCCAAGGTCGGAAGTTTGGCTTTCATGTGCACGATTATGGTTAACTTAATGCCTTCTTTGGCATCTATGAACAACAAGACTCTTCTTGCAAACGTCATAGGTTTGTCCATTCTTGTTATTACCTTGACTGTGAATGTTATCATTCAGATAAATACTCAAATTATTGATAATATCTCTATCAATAATTCTAACTATATTGATTGTCAACTACTCGCGTACATCTATCTGGCTATGATTATGTTGTTACTAATAATAATGATTTCTTCATCTTTAACAATTACAACCTCAAAGGAAATTTTAGAGTTCAAGTATCAAGCCACAAACAAAACATTTCCGGTTGATCAACAACAAACTCAAATGTCTTTGGTTGAGAAACTAAGACAGCGTGTTAGAAGGTTTTGGGTGATGGCAGAAACGGGTAGCCCTCAATTTGTAATGGTTAGTAGTCCATTATCGACCGCTTCCGGAGTAATTTGTGTAGTTGTTTTACTCATGCAAGCACTTGTCATGTTTGCACTTCTACATGGAGATCTTAGACATGTACGTCAAGTATGGACTCTAGATGGGTCAGTAAAACCATATGGGTCAGTGTACAAGTGGTCGATACTTTTCATTCTCGTAACACAATCGATAGGAGTCGTGGTGGGTACCATTGCTCCTATATTTAGATGTTTTTCAGTTTTGAGCTTCAAATTGTTCACTAAAAGGGACAGGAATAATTGGATGGTTTTTAAAGTAGAGGAGTACTGGACCCAAAAGTTATATGAGTGGAAACAAAGTCATATACCCATTCTACTAAGCAGTCGTAGACCAATATCTGTCCTCTATAGTTTGAAAAATACAGCTTTGAGCCTTTGCATTGTATTTCAGAAGCTATTAGTGGTATTCTGCAAAGTGATATGGCTCATTCCAATAGTCGTTCTAAAACTTGTTGTGTATTGCATATATTGTTGGAAATCGCTGAAGGCAAAATTGTTTACTCCACCCATCGACTCAAGAACTGGCGAAGTAAACGAAGACCTTAGCAAGTTTGTTTTACAAATTAACGATGAGATGGAGCTTGCTGAGAGAACTCTCAAGGGTATTTCAAACTCCATGAATTCCTTTATCTTAAAGGCTGAAAAGGAACAAAACAGCGGTCTTTTAGAGTTGCTTGAGAACTCTACTGGATTCGATGGAGTAGAGCAATTTGACACGGATCAAATTCAACCTTTGCATATTTCGTTGAGCTAGTTAACAGTTGGAGCTTACCAATAGTGACCTTAACATGTATCGCTGTTTCACTCCCGCATATCCCCAACGACATAGTTGAGAGCTTGGTGAAAAGTGTTAGTGAAGGTCTATCATACACCCATCTCGTGGAGAAAAGCCTCAATATATCAAGTGAATATGTGAATATTCGAAAAGCCACTATGACCTTATGGCATGAGGTCGAAAACAACCGCAAGTGGTTAAAGAATAGTCTATCAAAAAAAGCTTTCGAAAGGAAGACAACAATAGAGATTCTTAAGTGGTTTGTTGATAAAGCTGAAGAAGTTGTTACAGAGATCAACAAAAGTTCCAATGGAATAATGGTGCAGAAAAACATTCCTAAGGAGTTGATCGCTTCTAATTCAATGTATCGAATTGCACAAACAATCTTGCTCAGAGAGCGTGGCAACACAAAACCGCTTAGCGATATGCAGTTGTTTACCCTTTTAAATGGCATGATTGCAGACATATTGTTTGCTTGCTTCACCAACATACCACAAGTCATAAAAATAAAATGCCATGAAACTGTGATAGAGAAACGGGAGGCAAGTGTTAGGGTTGCAGCCAAGCTTCTTGGTAAGACTACAAAGATTATAGAAAGACTGGAGACAATTGAACTGCCAAGCATGGATCATGATAAGATGGCATATATTGATGAGTGGCGTCTTCACTTCAACCAATCAATCCCTTAAGGTACTTTCTCCAGCTTCATTATCTTTATAAAAAAAATTATCATGTTTGTATAGGTGTAATTTGTGGTTTAAGTGAGTTATACATTACATATATATATATATATATATATATATATATATATATATATATATATATATATATATATATCACATTATATTGTGGACGTATCGATTTTTCTTTCCAATTTTCTAAGTTTCCTAATTTATTCTATTTAGTGTGGCTTACTCTATATTGAATATGTTGTATTGATTAAACTTGAATTTGCTTGCTTTTGAACAATTGATTGTTCGAGCATTATGAAATACTGAAGATATTGTTTAAGTTGTTATACATACATTCTCGTATTACATCCGGTTCTTGTGCAATTTTGTTGTTATGCTTAGCAACCTGCTATACATGATGATACAAGTTTTTTTTTGGTTTAAAACAACAACGGTCCAATCCAAGCATTCTGAACTACTAGCATTTTAGAGCTTTGAGTCTTATCATACTATATTATAAAACATGAATGTCTACTATTAATAGAATACTTAAAATTAAGCATTACACATTTTAATGTTAAAAGTACAAGTGATTCAACATAATTAGACATTTTTTGTCATTAAAGTTTAAAATTAATGACTTAAAATTGAAAATTAATGACTTAAAATTGATCATTATGTATATTAAATACAATTAATTAAATAATCAATAAATACAATTAATACACTTATTAAAACACCCCTTACATAAGAAATACAAATTATCAAGCATATTGTACAACCAACTTAAACACAAATTCCTGCATTAAATGTCACTAATACAAATAATAAAGCATATTATACAAATTTTTAAGCCCAAATGAGCAATGGACCAAATGGGCTCGAGCCCGAATGGGAACGGGTCAAACGGGCTCGAGCCCGAACGGACACGAGCTAAATGAAATTTTTGATATCCGTAAATTTATTATCAAAAATAATATAATAAACTAAAATATGTTCACATATTGTACAAACCAATCAAACTACTAAACAAAAACATAAAATAAATAATAAATAAAATAATACAAACAAAGCAAAATTTTATCAAACTTTTACCATAAAAAACTAATCAGTAAAGTTATTGCCAAAAAACGTACAAATAAAATAAATTATTAATCGAAAAAATTAAATTACAGGGTGCCCGCAGCTGCATCGCGCGAGGACCCTGCTAGTTTCTTTTAAGTCATCTTAGAAAGTGCTCTTTCAAGGTTGGTCGTTTGATCATTTATGATATACTGTTGTTTTCAGGGTCTTTGACAATTCATAAAATCCATTTAATAAATGGGTCTAACTGAATATATAATATATAAATGTAGTGAATCATTTTACGGAGTATGATGTAAAAAAGACAAAGTGGATGCTAGGTTAGTTGTTTATAAGACGTGGAATAAGCACTAAATGATTAAATGTTAGGTTTGATAATATGAAATATGATTCTTTCTGTTGAGCGAGGTTAAGATCATATGAAGTCCATGTGGGTATACATGTATACTTTGTTTCAGTCAAGGACAAGACTAGAGAGAGAGCACCATCCGGTCATTCACAGTACCACACCCTTTGAACCATTTTTTTGCATGTTTAGAAATATTCATGCCTTCTATATAAAATTGGGTTACAAAGTTTTTGTTTTTTCAAAGGCAAAAGTTGTTTATAAATTAACTTTTACCATAAAATCAATCAAGTAATATTAGCGACTCATTTATTTTATCAAAAAAAAAAAAAAAAAAAAAAAAAAAAAAAAAAAAAACTTTTATCCTTTTTTTTAAAACTTAAATATCTCGCAAACCGTAAATCGTCAAGCTAAAAAAAAAATACCATCGCGACGAGAATTAAATTATCTTTCTATAGACATACATTGTTATATACTTTCGACGAACTTTTTTTTTTGATATTTTTTTTCTTCAAATTTTTCGTCCAGAAAAATCATATATGATTTGTAAAAATCATATATGATTCGTTAAAATCAAATCATATATGATTCTTACGAATCATATATGATTTTTTAAAAATCATATATGATTCGTAAGAATCATATATGATTTGATTTTAACGAATCATATATGATTTTTACAAATCATATATGATTTTTCTGGCCGGAAATTAAAAAAAAAAAGTTTATCGAAAAAAAAAGTTTGTCGAAAATATATAACAATGCATATCTATAGAAAGATGATTTAATTCTCGTCGCGATAGTATTTTTTTTGTAGCTTGACGATTTACCGTTTGCCAGATATTTTGTTTTAAAAAAAAATGGAAAAAAAATGAGTGAGTATGATTAGTTAATTGATTCTATTGTAAATATCCGTCTTTTCAATACGTCTATTAAAGATAATAGTAAAACAAGTACCAAATTCTCAAAAACGTGTCACATTTCAGTATTTTTTTTACAAAAAATGAAAACTGATAATGACATACTAATGTTAAATAGACAAAACAAATATTACTTCTGTAATTATACGTGTAACATTTCACTTGATTTCCTTTCGCGCAAAGTGAAAATTATTTTCCAAATAAAAAGAAAACATAAATATATCAACTTACATAGTTTGTTCTTTTAAAAAGTGTAAAAATGATAATCAGAACACTAAAACACAATCGATTACACCCAGCCAATCACCCCTTGGTATATTTTATTAAGAGTTAACTACATTTTTGGTCCTCGTGGTTTACCGGGTATAACGGTTTTGGTCCAAAACTTTATTTTGTAACGGATCCAGTCCAAGATCCGACGACCCGTAACACTTTTGGTCCATCTTTGGTTGACCGTTAGTTTGACCAGTTAAAAAAACATGAAATGACTAAAATACCCTTGTCTTGTAATGAGAAATAACTAAAATATCCTTCTTTCTCTTTCTATTTACTTTTTCTTTTATTATTATTATTATTATTATTAGTATTATAATTATTTATACACAAAAATTAAAACAAACATTTATATAAAACTCACTTTATTATTACAAAAAAAAACACAAACATCACAAACACTTATACGAAATCAGTAAATCACATAAAAATCAAACATCAAACACCAAACACACATAAAAAAACACAAAAATATTATTTAGGGTTCTTATATTATTTGGGGCTTTTCATATTTCTTATCAAATTCAGAACAAACAACATCAATCTCACAACACAAATCCATAAATCCATCCCACAAACAACAATTCAAGCAGGACCTCAATCCATCCCACAACAACAAATCCATAACTATCATATTCCCATCCTCCTTTACAGTCACAAACAACATCAATCTCACAACACTCATCTAACACAATCAAGACTCGATTAACAAAAGAACATAAAACAAGATCTCAGGTTTATATTTGCAAGAGCTTATAACAAATATTTAAAAGATTTTAACCACAAACCCATCATCGATCCGTGAGAAGCACGACACTTCTTTTAAATATCCGAATACATTAAAAGAAAGATCAAAACCACTGTTTCAACTTTTCTTTAATTCGGTTTAAAACATAACACGCAAGAAATACCTACCCGAGACCTTATTTACAAGATCTTGAAGCCATGGTCTTTGTGTTCTTCGAATCAAAAGAAGACGAGTTGTGTTTGTGTGTGGTTCGTTTAAGCAGAAAGATACCAAGGGGATGTGATGGTGTTGCCGGTGATGTGATGGTATTGGTGGTTGATGGTTGCTGTGGTGTTCAAAGGTCAAGAGAGAAAAAAATGGAAGAGATATAGATGAGAGGGTGAAGATGGAGAGATAAAGAGGAGTTTTATTATGTTTGTCTGTGTTTATGTGAAAACAAGGATATGAGTGAGTGGTTGCGTAAAATGACTAATTTACCCTCTCATTTAACAGTCAATGAAAGTCAAACTAACGACATTAACAAAATTGGACCAAAAGTGTTATGGGTCGTCGGATCTTGGACTGGATCCGTTACAAAATAAAGTTTTGGACCAAAACCGTTATACCCGGTAAACCACGAGGACCAAAAATGTAGTTAACTCTTTTATTAACAAAAGCTATAGTAGATAAGTCCTTAAACAGGTGCTTACCAAACAAGATACAAAAGACAAGTGTAATCTCCTTTAGAAGGACACTACACATAAACCTCACTACAATGAATCATTCACACTCAAACTAGAAGAATCAAATACAGAGAATGATTCTTCAATACAAACTCACTAGCAGATATCAAAGTGATATCAAGAACTAAACCTCACAGATGTGAACAAGAGAGAATCAAGAGAGAATAAAAGCTGCGTATCAAAAGTTATAAAACCCTAAACTGATGTGTAGCTTATATACTACTAAAATACACATCAGCCCTTTAACTTCACAACTTGTCATTTATAACTCAAAGTTATAATAACTTTGTAAGACTTTGAAACTTGGCAACTCTAGTCCCTCATAATATTTAATACCCCTCCTCAAGTTGATAAGTCTTCACTTCAACATTAACCTTGCTCTGAATCTGACTGCTACTCTTAGCTTCATTAGATATACCTGCAAACATGTCAAACATACCAAGATTTTTGCAAAACAAACTATGTTGCCTTTGTCCAAGACACTTAGTAAAAATATCAGCAATCTGCACATCAGTATGAATTTTGATAGTTTTAATAACACCTGCAGAAACCTTTTCTCTAACCAAATGCACATCCAACTCAAAATGCTTAGTTCTTTCATGAAACACATGATTAGCAGCAATTTGAATTGCTGCACTATTGTCAAAAAAAAATTCCACAGGTAATATATTTTTAAGACCAAGACTATTCAACAAATTTCCCAACCATATCACTTCACAAGTAGTAGAAGCTAAACTTCTATATTCAGCTTCTGCAGAACTCTTAGACAAAGTAGCTTGTTTTTTACTTTTCCATGATATAAGAGAATTACCCAGGAAAACACAAAAACCAGTAACAGATTTTCTAGTTTTAGGACACTTTGCCCAATCTGAATCAGAATAAGCTCTAAGTTTAAGATCTGATTCTTTGTTAAACTGTAAACCTGAACCTGGAGAACCTTTCAAATATTTCAATACCCTTAAAGCAGCCTTAAGATGATATTGAAGAGGACTATGCATATGTTGACTTAAACAATGAACAACATAACTAATATCAGGCCTGGTATTAGTCAAATAAATCAACTTACCAACCAATTTCTGATAATTAGTAATATTTTTCAACATTTTATCATCATCAGTTTCAACACAACTCAAAATAGTATTTTCTGGCAATGGAGTATCAACAGGTTTAGATGCAAGCAATCCATATTCATGCAACAACTCAAGACAATACTTCGTTTGAGTCACACATATTCCAGTGTCATTTTTCAAAACTTCTATGCCAAGGAAGTATTTTAACTATCCTAAATATTTTATCATGAATTTAGAGCTCAGAAACTGTTTAAACTTATTAATTTCAACTTCATCATTACCAGTGATAACAATATCATCAACATAAACAAGTAATGTCATAAACACAAAACCTTTTTGTTTAACATATAAAGAATAATCCAACTTACTTTGTTCAAAACCATGTTCAACCAAGGCAGTAGTAAGTTTAGCATTCCACTGTCTTGGTGCTTGCTTAAGACCATACAAATACTTGTTAAGTTTGCACACTTTAGAATCATCACCTCCATTAAACCCCTTAGGTAAAACCATATAAACATCTTCATGCAAATCTCCATACAGAAAAGCATTATTAACATCCAACTGATATAAAGGCCAATTCATATTAACAGCAATACTAATTAAACACCTAACAGTGACCATCTTCACAACAGGACTAAAGGTTTCATCATAATCAAACCCTTCTCTTTGACTATACCCTTTAGCCACAAGTCTGGCTTTATATCTATCAATTTCACCTGTAGACTTGTATTTAATTTTCCATAACCATTTATAACCAATAGCATGTCTACCAACAGGTAATTCACATTCAGTCCAAGTATTATTCCTCTTTAAAGCCTCAACTTCACTATTCATAGCATCATTCCAATTAGGATTTTTAATAGCTTCTTCATAACTTTTTGGTTCACAAGATTTATTAAGAGTGGAAGTAAAACACTTATTATTTCTACTAAGACCAGCATAATTTACATACTTTTCTATACAATATCTAACCTTAGATTGCATCACATAATCATTAAATCTAATAGGAGTTTTAGACTCTCTGTTAGACCTTCTTAACACAGGTGTCTGCACATCTTCATTTACATTTATAGACTGAGTTGGAACAGACCTTATGTTTTCAGAACCGGGACTGCCCTCAGACCAGTGTTGGTCACCAAAGTGGGTTGCAGATTGTCCTTCTTCATGATGCATTTGGGTAGTATCTGTCAAATTTTCTGTTGCATCATGAGAGAATAACAAACTACCTTCCTCAACTGGTGTAACTTCCCCATCATAATTGAAACTTTTAATTTCATTTGAAAGAAGGCAGGTCAAGGAGTTAACCACCCTGTTTGCACCTTCTTGACTGAGTAAATGTTTGCTTAAAAGAAGAAAAATACTTACAGTGGGAAAAGAATGTGGAATGAATCACAAACTTACTAGATTCACTAAGTCTAGTAAGATTGCAATCAAGAACCGGCCCAACAATCAAGATACCACTGGAGAAAATAGATCCCCAAATTTCCAAATTAGGGTTTTTGAAACCCTAACCAAGAAACCCACAAAATCACCAGATCTAATTCCAAATCAACCACGGCCGTTAAGAAAACAACCTCAATTAACCAAATCAACCTCCAATTACGAAAACCCCTAAAATCTAAAGAAACCCTAGAAACTCAAATCCACCAGATCAGAACCTATGGCTCTGATACCATGTAAAAATGATAATCAGAACACTAAAACACAATCGATTACACCCAGCCAACCACCCCTTGGTGTATTTTATTAA
Organism: Artemisia argyi; assembly: GCA_030686995.1. Lineage (NCBI taxonomy): Eukaryota > Viridiplantae > Streptophyta > Magnoliopsida > Asterales > Asteraceae > Artemisia > Artemisia argyi. Next base: position 163,746,669 of record CM060697.1, read on the forward strand.
CAAAAGCTATAGTAGATAAGTCCCTAAACAGGTGCTTACCAAACAAGATACAAAAGACAAGTGTAATCTCCTTCAGAAGGACACTACAGATAAACCTCACTACAATGAATCACTCACACTCAAACTATAAGAATCAAATACAGAGAATGATTCTTCAATACAAACTCACTAGCAGATATCAAAGTGATATCAAGAACTAAACCTCACATATGTGAACAAGAGAGAATCAAGAGAGAATAAAAGCTGCGTATCAAAAGTTATAAAACCCTAAACTGATATGTAGCTTATATACTACTAAAATACACATCAGCCCTTTAACTTCACAACTTGTCATTTATAACTCAAAGTTATAACAACTTTGTAAGACTTTGAAACTTGGCAACTCTAGTCCCTCATAATATTTAACAAAAAGTCCCTACTTTTCTTAAGTTGTATAAATAGTTATTGCATAAATCCTTTGTGGATAACACTAAAATCATCACTTTAAAAAAAATATTGACAACAACTCCTATCACTTTTAGGAAGCAAATGCATAATAAAACATTAAAACTCATCATTTTTTAGAGGTGATTTTGGCAAAAAGTTTTGTAAAAGCCATCCCTTAACATATTTAGCCTCCTAAAAATATTGCTCATAGTACATTCAGGGCCGTCCCATTAATTTGGGTGGCCTGGTGCGAAATCACGAATGAGACCCTCATAAATTATAATTTTAACTATTTTTGAAAATAAAAATTTCTATTATATTACACAAAAAACACTAAAAATTCAACTTTGATAATCTTAACTATTTATAATGGAGAAATAGTCAAGTGAAATGTTGAGTTTTCAACACTTGATCAAATGAGAGAGAAAGTTACTAATCATATCAATCAATATTTATTTTGATTAAATCAGTAATGAATGTATCCTAAAACTAAATTATACTGTAATTAATACTATTATTAAAATACCTCATTACTTAAAAGTATAATGATTTATTCACATTGTACAACCAATTAAAAACATATCTACCAAATTAAATATAACCAATTAAAACACCACTTACTAAAAATTATAATAAAAATTTCATAATGTACAATTTAAATAAGCTACAACTTAATCCATATAAAATAATTAAACACGCTAATTAATGTTATTTTTAAATACCCTAAAATGAAAAGTACATGTTATTATACACATTATACAAATTAATAAAACACATAAAGATTCATACAACCTAATAAGTTGATAGTACATATAGTTTTGAAAACTGGACGGGACCAACGGGTTCAACCGGGAACTGGTGTCGCCATCGGTTCGGCTAACCAATAAAAACCATCCGAAAACGAACAAGAGAGGACCCGTTGAAACCGATACAAACTGGTGAATCAGGCCTCATCGAGATCTATTTCTCCGGTTAATCGTCACAGGGTACCCGAAAGAAAAAATGAAAAGCAAAAAGTTGAAACTAAAAAAGGAAATGTTGAAAACATATATTTCAAAGGGAAACTATTAATACAAATAACAAACCGGGTTGACCTGGTACGTTTCAAACCCGACGAGTTGACTCGGTTTAATGTGACCCGTTTTAGACCAACCTAGCAAGTTGAACCGGTTTAAATTGGCCTATTTTTCGACCGGAACGGTTCAACCGGTTGAACCACCCGGGTCGAACCGGGTTTAAAACATTATGTTTAATTCCCAAATCTTCAAACTTTTATTATTTTTTGTTATAACCTATAAATTTTTTTTTATCAATAAACTATAAAATCCCGTTGCTATGCACGGGTACTTGTCTAGTATTTAACATAGATACTAAAAATTCAAAACATTATATATATTTAGATATGTATAAAACTAAAAATATTAATGAATGTATACTAAATTGGATGCCCCTTACAATGAGGAGCCCTGTACGGTTGCAACACTTGCACATACTAATCGCCGCCGAGTACATTGATGCTTAATGCTAGTTTTGGAGTTTACTCTTTGGTATAAAAATCACCCACTCTTTAATCTTTTTTTGCCGTTTAAAAAAAAAACACTATTGGGCCATGCACCACATGTTCTTACTTCTCATGGACCACCTCACTTATCATCCTGGGCCAAATCAGTTACATTACTAGGTGGGCCCTCTTGGCGCGAAAACTTCCCGCCAAAAACCTACTAACAAAGACCTAAAAAAGAGGCGCTCACACTCACAACCACAACCCACAACCCACACACAACAAAAACACACACAGAGAAACAAAATGGCCGGAGAAAGCAACCCACCAACCGACCCACCATCCTCATCAGACCACAACGACAACCCTAACTCAAGCCAGTTCAACGGCAACCCACCTGGCACACCTGACTCCCCTACCTCAGCCGGGTTCAACACGGATCAGCTCCCTCGAACCTCCGAAAACTACTCCGATTCGGACGACGAGGCTGAGGTTGAGCCTCGTCTCATTAACGATGAACCGGATGAGGTTGCGGACGAAGATGATGTGGAAGGTGAAGATCTGTTTAATGATAACTTCATCGAGTAAGATCTCGCCACGTCATCTCTTTCATTTTCCCGCCAATTTTATTTATTTCCCGCCAACTTTTGTTTACTTACAGTTACACTTTATTATGCAGATGCTAGCAGTTACTGTTGCTTAATTAGGCTGTTTTTGTTGATTTAGGGTTTATGCTTAAGATCTTGCCACGTCATCATTTATTTTCCCGCCAAATTTTTTACCCTAACACCTTTCCCGCCAATTTTTAGCAGTAGTTAATTAGTTTTTTTTTTTTAATTGAGATAGGGTTTATTGGAGGATGTATGTATGTTTAAGATGTGGCCACGTCATCATTTACTTCCCACCAATTTTTACTTACTTTGTGCACATGTTATTGGAGCCTAGGACGTTGTCTGGGCCCACCAAGAGCCATAGTTAGTTGCTGTTTCCATTTGGTAGTTTTTTTCTCGTTGTTGATACGGCAAGACCCAGCCAGATGATGTCTGCTGGTCGGATGTATGAGCATATGATTAAACACTTTTTATAAACACAAATAACTATTGTAGTAGATACTGTATTTTACTCTTACATTTTTTTTTTTTTTTTTTAATTTTTATTTTTTTTTTACTTTTTACAGTCATTTTTAAAAGTTTATGGCTTAAATAAATCTGCGAATACATGTTAAATATGTTATTACTGTTAATTAGGATTTAGGATTCACTTTGTGATTGATGAGCATGATGAAATACACTATATAACAAACCCACAAACATTTGGTAAAACCAACACTAAGTAGAAATTTGTTTGACTGTAAAAACTCAAATTTACTGTGTTGTTTGACTGTATACTTTGTTATGTATGTGAAAGTTTAGTGGAAATTTAGTATACTGTTTTTTGTTGATTTTGTAATGTATGTAGAACTAGTTGTTGATTGGGTTGTTTTTGTGAATCAGTGATTACCGTGAGTTGGGTGAGCAAGATCAATATGAATCTGCTGGGCTGGATGCTTCGTTTGAGGACGAAAGAAATTTGGATCAGATTATAAGGGATCGTCAAGCTGCTGAAATGGAGCTTGATAATAGAGATGGTGTTGCTTCGCAGCGAAAGTTTCCTCAGCTACTTCATGATCAAGGTTTGCTAATTGTTTATTTTTTGATGTTCAATTGAGTCATTTAATTTTGAAGGGTATATTGTCATTTGTTACATTATATTGTTTTTTGTTAGTGTACTCTCTTAAAATGTATCATGTGTTACGTTACGTGTAGTCTTAATTTGTAGAAATGGGAACAATTAAGCATAGTTTGAATGTTTTGTAGCTGTACTAGCTACTTATATCGTATATGTGTGTAACATAGTTTGACTAAATACAGTTTTTGTCAAATATGCCTTTGAAGCTTACTATAACTCGATTATATTTATCTTAAGCTCATGATAGACTTTACACAGTTGGCTGAAACCATACAGTTTTGTTTTTGTTAATTCAACACTTCAAGGATTTATCTTATGTTACAATGGTTTAGAGTATCTGTCTTGTTGGTTTAGGATTACTTGTTCAGACTTTTTTTTTTTATCATTATGTCATGAATCACGTCATTATGCTGATTTTTTATAGTTTTAAATGTGTAATTGACGTTTGTTTTCATATTTATGGTTACAGATACAGATGATGATAGCTACCGTCCTTCAAAAAGAACTAGAGCTAGACCTCCTGGTTCACCAGGTGGTGGTTCACCACCAACCAGTCCACCGAGAGGTGGTGGAGGTCCAAGAGGTCCACCAAGTGATACGGATGACACTGATGTGCCTATGACTGATGCGTTTGAGGTGCTTAGTTTATTTCTTATTTTGGTTATGTTTTTCATTTGTCTATCAGCATCATCAAATCATATAATTTTAATTTTCTGAATTACCCTTGGGCATGTCTTTGTACTTTTGTAGGATGATGATGATGATGAAGGTGAGTTCGAGATGTACCGTGTTCAGGGAACACTTAGGGAGTGGGTTACTAGAGATGAAGTGCGTCGTTTTATTGCTAAGAAGTTCAAGGAGTTCCTTCTTACCTATGAGAACGCTAAGAGTGATCATCGTGATCTTGAATACCTTAGGCAAATAAATGAGATGGTGTCAGGTAAAGAGTCCCATATTTACTTGGCTTATAACTTGTACGTGCAGGTTTTTTACTTTGCAAATTGGCCATGTGATAGCTGTATTGAATGAGGTGTTTATATTTGCAGTCAACAAGTGCAGTTTGGAGATTGATTACAAACAGTTCATCTATATCCACCCAAATATTGCCATCTGGTTGGCTGATGCACCTCAATCTGTTCTTGAGGTTATGGAAGAAGTTGCTAACAAAGTTGTGTTTAATCTGCATCCAAACTACAAAAGAATTCATCAAAAAATCTATGTGAGAGTGACCAACTTACCTGTTTATGATCAGATTCGCAACATCAGGTATGATCTATTTTGGTTATTGAAGGCATCTATAGCGTAGACTTATATGCATACATTATAAGAACCATCTTGCATGTTTTTTTTGCAGGCAAATCCATTTAAACACTATGATTCGCGTTGGAGGAGTTGTGACCCGACGATCTGGAGTTTTTCCTCAATTACAGCAGGTGAAGTATGACTGTAACAAATGTGGATCAGTGTTGGGACCTTTCGTCCAAAATTCATATTCAGAGGTGAAGGTTGGATCCTGCCCAGAGTGCCAATCGAAGGGACCGTTCACGGTCAATATTGAGCAGGTAAGATATATTTTTCTTTGCGTTTTTGTATTTGATTTTTTTTTGTTTGTACTAATACTCCCTTTGTGGCAGACTATATATAGGAATTATCAGAAGCTTACCCTTCAAGAGAGCCCTGGCATTGTTCCAGCTGGCAGATTACCAAGATACAAAGAAGTGATACTTTTAAATGATCTGATTGATTGTGCTCGTCCTGGGGAAGAGATCGTAATATTCTTTTCCTTGCTTCATTATATAGTTTTTTTCTCTTGTATTAGTAAACACCCTGACGTTTTGTTGCTTCTTTGTCTTCTAATTTCCAGGAGGTCACAGGCATTTACACAAACAACTTTGATTTATCATTGAATACAAAAAATGGATTTCCTGTCTTTGCTACGGTGATTGAAGCAAATTATGTCACAAAGAAGCAAGACTTATTCTCAGCCTATAAGCTTACCCAAGAGGATAAGGAAGACATTGAGAAGTTGTCTAAAGACCCTCGAATTGGAGAAAGGGTATGTTGTCATATGCCCATACATTGGAAGTCATATGCTTGTGGTTAAGGGATTTGTTTTTTTTGTTTTTTACTCTCCCATGGTGATCCAACTCATTTAAAGCTTTTAGAATATTTAAATTGACTAAATTTTGCTAAATTGAGCACAGTTAACATCAAATTTCTTACTTGGAGTATAAGAAGACACATTCATGGTGTACACATCATATCATTTTTTACTCGCAATATTACAATCCTCACAATGAGATGCAACATTACAATCTCATAATTTTACTCGCAATATTTTAGTTTTTCACGTTATATTTAAAAAAAAAATTTATACTTGATGTTACATGTAATATCCAATATATAACACCTGACTTGAAAATTGGATTTTTTGGGAATTTGGACAGATTATCAAGTCCATTGCTCCATCAATCTATGGTCATGAGGACATAAAGACTGCAATAGCTCTTGCAATGTTTGGAGGTCAGGAGAAAAATGTGCAAGGAAAGCATAGATTGCGTGGAGATATTAATGTGTTGTTGTTAGGTGATCCCGGGACTGCAAAATCTCAGTTTTTAAAGTAAGCGCTTCAGGTTTTTTAGCTACAGTTGGACCATATAAGAATCAGCGGTAGCACTAACTTTTTTCAAAACTTTGTTATGTAGATATGTTGAAAAAACTGGACAGAGGGCGGTTTACACAACAGGTAAAGGAGCTTCTGCTGTTGGACTTACAGCAGCTGTGCACAAGGATCCAGTCACACGAGAATGGACACTTGAAGGAGGGGCTCTCGTGCTAGCTGATAAGGGGATATGCCTTATAGATGAATTCGACAAAATGAATGATCAAGACAGGTAAGTAAATATGTGTATTATCTTCTATAGTTTCATTGGTAGTTATATTACTTGTCTGATACAATCTCGACATTTTCTAGGGTGAGTATTCATGAAGCAATGGAGCAGCAAAGCATTAGCATATCTAAAGCTGGAATTGTAACTTCTCTTCAAGCTCGATGCTCTGTCATTGCTGCTGCTAATCCTATTGGAGGAAGGTGAGAATAAAACTGCAAGTTTATATAAATACTTTTTATATTTGCTAGGTATGAATCTAATATTTGTCATTGTTTGCAGATATGACTCATCTAAGAACTTTTCACAAAATGTTGAGTTAACAGATCCTATTGTCTCTAGATTCGATGTTCTCTGTGTTGTAAAGGTTATAACTATTTTCAGCTTCCTTTTTTATCATGTTGTGTGCTGTAGACTTGTGGTTAACATGTATGGAAAATGGTTTTGATGCAGGATGTGGTTGACCCAGTCATGGATGAGATGCTTGCAAAGTTTGTGGTGGATAGTCATTTTAAGTCTACACCCAAAGGTGGGAAAGCAGATGACAAGTCTACAAATAACTCTCAGGAAGATGTTCAAGACTTTGCCATGCCAGTGGATCCTGAGGTACCTTGAATTCCGACTGTTCCTATTTGTTACTGTTGTTGGAGCTGGGTAAAATGTACCCTTTTCTAGAGGTGACTTAATAGGTGGATAGGGTAATGTTAATCAATACAGCTTACCGACTTGTACCATCTAGAATAAAATTGGCTTAACGTGTTACCTCTACTTTTCTTGATTGATATATTTTATTTTCCATTCAGATACTTTCGCAAGATATGCTAAAGAAGTACATCACATATGCCAAGTTAAATGTATTCCCAAGGTTGCATGATGCTGACTTAGACAAACTCACGCAAGTTTATGCTGAACTACGAAGAGAATCATCAGTGAGTTTACTGTAATTTATAGTTTTAGCTTACAATCTTTATCCTAAGGGTGTACTTTGTTCTAATATAATGTCACATTTATAGCATGGACAAGGTGTTCCAATAGCAGTAAGGCACATAGAATCGATGATTCGGATGTCAGAAGCTCATGCTCGAATGCACCTTAGGCAGCACGTCACTCAGGAGGACGTGGACATGGCCATACGTGTTTTGCTTGACTCCTTTATTTCCACTCAAAAGTTTGGTGTGCAGAAGGCATTACAGAAGGTATTGTGGAGCCATTTACAGCACTTAATTTTACCAAAATTCGATGTCCTAACAAATCCTTAAAATTAAATTGTGTAACAGAGCTTTAAAAAGTATATGACATTCAAGAAAGATTTCAATGCAATTGTGCTGCATCTACTGAATCAACTTATTAAAGAGGCACTGCACTTTGAAGAGATAATGTCTGGTCCTAATAGAAACATTGCACATGTTGATGTGAAGGTGGAGGAGTTGCAAAGCAAGGTAATTTAGTTCTATGCCCTTTATTCATATAAGTGTGGCTGTTGCTTGAGCGATTGCTGATGGTTGCTTTGGTTGTTGTGTTGTTCAGGTCCTGGATTATGGCTTAACAGATCTGAATGCATTCTTCAATAGCCCAGAATTTGCTCGAGGGAACTTTGAATTGGATGAAGAAAGAGGTGTGATAAGGCATCACCTTGTAAGATGATGGGTGGTTGTCTGGATGAGTTAACTAAGTGATTTATTTTGAACTAAAGTTAGATTTTTATTTGGAAGAAACGGTCTTCCTTGTTGAAAGCCCGATGGCATTTGCTTCGCTTGTGACAAAAAGTACTTATATATTATTGCATCATGTGTTTACACTTGGTTAATCTTTTTAAGTAGAGCAATTAGTATACCTTCCGTGTTTTTACTATTGAGAGCAGGTTTGTACGGATTAATTAGTTAACTTGAGGATTCACATTGATCTTTGTCATTCTAGAATGTAGAAAGAGCAAGTTTCTTTAATTAGCAATGTTGTCAGGTTAAAAAGGTTATTTGAGCTCAAAAGTCTGTTTAGTGAGAGACTTTAAAGTTATTAGACTGGTGACAATATTACTAGAGGTAATTGTTATGCCCCAAAATGTTAAGGTAAGAAATGTTTGGATTCTGATAATAATTTGGAAACTACTCTAATAGATCTAGATATATTGAAAGTGGGCAACTTATGAGTTCAAACTAAAAGTTTCAAGGATTAAAACAATGAACAAGTGAGTGTTTGCGAAAGACCCAAATTTGATTAGTGATCTCTAAGTGCTTTTAGTTGTAAGAAATTTGATCAAGTGGTGTAGCTCAATGCATGAAGTTGCTGTGAGAATTTGTTTTACACATTATGATTACAGATTTACAGCTATGACTACATTACCAAATATTTTGATAGAAAAAAACATCTACCGCTCGACACAATTAATAGGGACAGTAACCCCATGATGAAGGACATATAATGTAACCCAAAAGTAGGGCTGCAATCAAGTTAAGCTTTTATCAAGCAACTCGAACTCGACTCGATTAAGTCAAGCTTTTATCAAGCTCAAGCCTAAAAAATAGCTCGAAACATATACGATCCAAGCTTAAGCTTTTGATAGCTCGGCTCGAGCTCGAATCAAGCTTTTTTGAGCTTTAATATAAATATATTTCCATTATAAATTTATATAACTAACTAGGGATAATTTGAGTATTTACATAATTATAACGACTTACTTTGTAAATAACTAAAGTCATTTAAACCTAATTAATCCAAACGTTTTGTATCCTACTTTATGTATCTTCACACTTCTTGGGCTGTCGACTGTTATAGTGTTACCATTTGTGTAACACACTTGTAAGTTTGGCTATTATGGTTTAAGTTTGTTTTACTTTATACATATATCTATTGATGGGTTTGGCTATTAGATACAATATTTTTATATACACTCAAGCTTTTCAAGCCGTACTCAAGCTTTTATCGAATTTTTCAAGCCAAGCTCAAGCCTGGATGATTAAAGCTCGTCAAGCTATCAAGCCAAGCTCAAGCCTAACTTATGTTGAGCTCGAGCTCGGCTCGACTCGATTACACCCTACCCAAAAGTTAATTTACTCTTATAAAAATATAAAAACATACATAGCCTTTGGGCCAGTTTTTAGGCCAAGTTAGCCCAAACAAACAATAGACCAAAAAGTCTATCCATCACTCCTTGTTTCACGTAACTTCCGTCAAAGCAACCGTCAACTCCATTTCAGATGGCAGGCGGTCGGAAATTAGCTCTAGCAGCAGTAATTCTGATCGGATTATTTACACTAGTTAAATTCAAAGGCTCATCATCAACATCATGGAACAAAGAATCAGTAGTCGAAATATTCAAAAACTTATCAGATCAGTTAGGTAATTGGGCTATCCCTGTCTACGTGGCAGTCCACACTGTTTCCTTATCCTTATGCCTTCCGTACGCCGTGTTCTTCGAAGCTGGTGCTTCGATTTTGTTCGGATTCTTTCCGGCTTTGGTTTGTGTGTTTTCGGCTAAAGTTCTCGGTGCCTCGCTTTCGTTTTGGATCGGAAGGTATAATTGTCTGATTTTTGTTGATGAATTTGTGAATTAGGTGTTTTGGTTCGTGTTATTAACTTGTGATTTAGTTTGTAGCCTTGGTATGTTTGGCAAGTAGTATTTAAGAGCGTTTAGCGTTTTGATCTAAAAACTTGTTTTGCAACTAGCGTTTGTCTTTTCTAAATGCTAAACTTGGACGGAACTTGACAAGTTTTACTGGAGGCGACAAACTGTAATGTACAGGGCCGTCCTTGAATTTTTGAAAATTAGGCATTTCGTGAAGGAATGTTACATATACAGTGTCACCGTTTATAAGATATAATGCAATTAGTTATCTAAACGTTCAACATACTCATTTAAGATATTTTCTCATCTAAATACTTTTTTCTTGGTGAAAAATATGTGTACATATGCATATAATTGTTAATTGTTAATGGGACAAATTTTGGGCCCTCAAAAATATTCATGCCTTGAGCGGTTGCCCACCTTGCAGACCCTCAAAGACGGCCCTGGTAAATGTTTGTTTTAGGGGGCCAATCTACATTTTCTTTTAACATTTGTACTAATAATGTCTAGCACTAAAAAATATAAAGGTTAAAAATGTATTTGTAATTGAAAGTTGTGGGGGGGGGGGGGGGGGGGGGGGGGCACAACCCCTCCCGTACTCACTAAGTTCCGTCCGTGATCAGGGGTGGACCTAGGAGGTTACGGGGTTCACGGGAACCCGATAGATGTTTGTCGCCTAGTGTAAATTTTAGTTAAAAATCCCAATTTCTCTTACATGAATCTGGTCCCGAAATTTTGTGTCATACATATACATGCATGTCTTGTTTAGTTAATCCACTAATATATCAAAAGAAATGTATGTCTTCTTCATTTATTTACCAGTTTTAATGAAATCGTACATTTTAGTTCTATTTTATTTCCTTTATACCCTTAATAAAAGAAAATTGTGCACCTGGTGACTTAGAGTCCTGGGTCCCCCTGACCATGAAGCTACTTGAAGATGCATTTAACGTTTCGTCAATTTAGACTTGTATAATTACATGTACATGTACATTACCAATCACGGTTATAAAACAAACGACTATTGTTAATTGCTACTTCTTAAAGCTTCTAGTTTTACCGAACATGTAGGAGATTGACCTGACAACATAAGTAAATGTCGAAAAAAAATAAACTAAAAGTTGCTGCTGTAAAATTTTGTTGAATTGGAGATCACATAATAGATCGGAAGGTTGAGTAGAATGAATTGGTAGAATGTTACTAAAAAGTAGACAACATAAGGTTTAGGATTGTGCCGAATTAGAACTTGTGTAGGTGCGCGTTTTTGCAGGAATCTATTGCTAAATAACATTTACTAAGTTCCGTACTCACTAAGTTCCGTACTCACTAAGTTCCGTCCGTGATCAGGGGTGGACCTAGGAGGTTACGGGGTTCACGGGAACCCGATAGATGTTTGTCGCCTAGTGTAAATTTTAGTTAAAAATCCCAATTTCTCTTACATGAATCTGGTCCCGAAATTTTGTGTCATACATATACATGCATGTCTTGTTTAGTTAATCCACTAATATATCAAAAGAAATGTATGTCTTCTTCATTTATTTACCAGTTTTAATGAAATCGTACATTTTAGTTCTATTTTATTTCCTTTATACCCTTAATAAAAGAAAATTGTGCACCTGGTGACTTAGAGTCCTGGGTCCCCCTGACCATGAAGCTACTTGAAGATGCATTTAACGTTTCGTCAATTTAGACTTGTATAATTACATGTACATGTACATTACCAATCACGGTTATAAAACAAACGACTATTGTTAATTGCTACTTCTTAAAGCTTCTAGTTTTACCGAACATGTAGGAGATTGACCTGACAACATAAGTAAATGTCGAAAAAAAATAAACTAAAAGTTGCTGCTGTAAAATTTTGTTGAATTGGAGATCACATAATAGATCGGAAGGTTGAGTAGAATGAATTGGTAGAATGTTACTAAAAAGTAGACAACATAAGGTTTAGGATTGTGCCGAATTAGAACTTGTGTAGGTGCGCGTTTTTGCAGGAATCTATTGCTAAATAACATTTATGGTGAAACTAATACTAATATGTATTTTGGGAGTAATATATTTTTCACCCTTGCACCAAAAAATACTAATATGTACACATTTTGATGTCATAGTTAAATCTGAAAACATAAGTACTTGTTGATAGACTTAAACTGAAAGTTGCTAATATTCAGTTGAACTGAAGATCACGTCGTAGATTAGAAGGTTGACGAAATGAATTAGTAGAGTGTTAGTACTTGAAAACAGAGAGAATAAGGTTAGGATTCTACTGAATTCTAAAGGTGTGTGTGAATGTTGTACGCCCGCACTATTTTTTTTTTTTCCTTGTGAATTTTCTTCTATGGCATTTTATGTTAGATGATTTGTATGTGGTTTATGGTGTGTATGTTAAGATCGGCTATATGACATTGAGTTTAGCAAAGTATGTTTCTTTGTCTAGAAGAAATGACTGATATATTTGATCTTCATGTGGACATTTAATGTAGTATTTGTTAAGTAAATTATCGATTATGTGTAGATACTGAAAGTGAAATAGTACGGATATGGGAATAGATGTGGTTCGGCCTTCGAAAGTGATTCAGGTTGTTAAAAATTGCATAGTAATTATTTAGGCAATGAAGATACTCTATAAAGAATAACTAGGCAATAGAAATATGCTCAATTGCCACTTCTCAAGCTATTCCCCAATTGAGAGTGCATGGAGAAATCTTTAGTTGGGATGTAGTTGAGCTATAGAAGCATCAAGAGTGCTACCAAACCACCAAATACCAGTTGATAAAGCTTGCAAATGCCGACATTTTCTCAGTAAGCTGTTAATGATCTCAGAATGATTTGGGGAATGAAATAATACATGTTTGCTTTTAGAGTACGTGATAATACCAATAAAGACGTTAGGAGCTAAATATCTTTTGTAGTGTTTGTAAAGAGAATTTTAAATATCGAATGGAAAGTCTCTTTGAAAAAATATAAAGGTTAAAAATGTATTTGTAATTGAAAGTTGTGGGGGGGGGGGGGGGGGGGGCACAACCCCTCCCGTACTCACTAAGTTCCGTCCGTGATCAGGGGTGGACCTAGGAGGTTACGGGGTTCACGGGAACCCGATAGATGTTTGTCGCCTAGTGTAAATTTTAGTTAAAAATCCCAATTTCTCTTACATGAATCTGGTCCCGAAATTTTGTGTCATACATATACATGCATGTCTTGTTTAGTTAATCCACTAATATATCAAAAGAAATGTATGTCTTCTTCATTTATTTACCAGTTTTAATGAAATCGTACATTTTAGTTCTATTTTATTTCCTTTATACCCTTAATAAAAGACAATTGTGCACCTGGTGACTTAGAGTCCTGGGTCCCCCTGACCATGAAGCTACTTGAAGATGCATTTAACGTTTCGTCAATTTAGACTTGTATAATTACATGTACATGTACATTACCAATCACGGTTATAAAACAAACGACTATTGTTAATTGCTACTTCTTAAAGCTTCTAGTTTTACCGAACATGTAGGAGATTGACCTGACAACATAAGTAAATGTCGAAAAAAAATAAACTAAAAGTTGCTGCTGTAAAATTTTGTTGAATTGGAGATCACATAATAGATCGGAAGGTTGAGTAGAATGAATTGGTAGAATGTTACTAAAAAGTAGACAACATAAGGTTTAGGATTGTGCCGAATTAGAACTTGTGTAGGTGCGCGTTTTTGCAGGAATCTATTGCTAAATAACATTTATGGTGAAACTAATACTAATATGTATTTTGGGAGTAATATATTTTTCACCCTTGCACCAAAAAATACTAATATGTACACATTTTGATGTCATAGTTAAATCTGAAAACATAAGTACTTGTTGATAGACTTAAACTGAAAGTTGCTAATATTCAGTTGAACTGAAGATCACGTCGTAGATTAGAAGGTTGACGAAATGAATTAGTAGAGTGTTAGTACTTGAAAACAGAGAGAATAAGGTTAGGATTCTACTGAATTCTAAAGGTGTGTGTGAATGTTGTACGCCCGCACTATTTTTTTTTTTTCCTTGTGAATTTTCTTCTATGGCATTTTATGTTAGATGATTTGTATGTGGTTTATGGTGTGTATGTTAAGATCGGCTATATGACATTGAGTTTAGCAAAGTATGTTTCTTTGTCTAGAAGAAATGACTGATATATTTGATCTTCATGTGGACATTTAATGTAGTATTTGTTAAGTAAATTATCGATTATGTGTAGATACTGAAAGTGAAATAGTACGGATATGGGAATAGATGTGGTTCGGCCTTCGAAAGTGATTCAGGTTGTTAAAAATTGCATAGTAATTATTTAGGCAATGAAGATACTCTATAAAGAATAACTAGGCAATAGAAATATGCTCAATTGCCACTTCTCAAGCTATTCCCCAATTGAGAGTGCATGGAGAAATCTTTAGTTGGGATGTAGTTGAGCTATAGAAGCATCAAGAGTGCTACCAAACCACCAAATACCAGTTGATAAAGCTTGCAAATGCCGACATTTTCTCAGTAAGCTGTTAATGATCTCAGAATGATTTGGGGAATGAAATAATACATGTTTGCTTTTAGAGTACGTGATAATACCAATAAAGAAGTTAGGAGCTAAATATCTTTTGTAGTGTTTGTAAAGAGAATTTTAAATATCGAATGGAAAGTCTCTTTGAAAAAATTATCACTCTTTCAGGCTTTCACACTTTCAAAATAGACCATCAGATGAGTACGATAAGTATTTATAAAGTTATAACTATTTGAAAAATCAGTCGATGTGGTCAGTATGTTTGTTCCATATGAATGCTATTTGGCTTGTTATCAGATGTCTGGTACTTACGGCCCAGTGTTTATGTGTTTGGGGTAGCTGTCTGGATGGAGTCATCCAACTGTTCTTTGATCTACCTAAAAATCATCGAACAAACGCATGTGCATGCATGTAGGAGAGAGTGCGTGATATTAATGTTACAAGTCCAATCTAATACTCTAGAATCTTCACTTGGATATTGATTTCTGATCTCAAGTTTTAACTTGATCTTTGCTCTGATTGCTAAATATACAACCAGATATGTGCGTTTTTGTAGTTAAGTATACATTGGGTGTCTTATTCAAATTTAACAAAATGTAAAACAGAGGTGTCTGGTGAGTCCTTAAATAAATCCCGAATTTTTTCGATTCTCCCCTAGTCCCCTGTTAAAATTTGTCATATATATTACTATTATGTTTGATGATTGCTCCTTTTATTATTTTTGGTTGTATTTGTATAAGATTTGTCATATATATATCCACGTTACGTGTCCGTCGTCGCAACATAGATCCAATACCATAATGTATGTCTCAAGTGATTTAAGATAAACAAAATTAGCCCATGATTCGTCTTTATCTTGCTTGTCTTATGGTTCGTCAGAAAATCTTATCCATGTCTACCTGTTTAAGGAATTTTCGCCAATAATCTTGGGAAGAACACTCACATGTCTTCGCCCCCCGAGAATGTCCATCGTGTCTGTTCAGTAATGGGTTTTGCTAAATTAATGTTAGGATGTTTTTAGGAATTTTGCTGCCTTTTGTAATGTCAGAAGTTGGGTTAATTTATAATTAAACCTAGAGGCGAGATACTTTGTTCTTTGTTGCGCTCCTCAATATTGTCAAACTACTCCTAGTCAAACCTAGGTGTCGTCGGTTTTGACCCACATACTTATGAGCGGGTCAATTTGGGATGCGTATTATCGCAAAGCGGTCAAGTAAAAGAAGTTAGCTAACATTGGAATGGTTCAAATGAGTCACAAACGGTTCAAAGTTATTCAAATTATATATTTAATGTATACAGGTTCCTCAATCGTCTTATTTAAAGATATATAGATTACTGGTGTGAATGTGTGATAATTTGTTTTTAACTCAAGTTCATAATTAAAGCATTAATTATTCATAAAACATATAAGAATGGACAAATATATGTTTGCATGTCAACCCAATCCAACTCGGTCCATTTTGATCGCTACTAAATACCAGCCTGTTTTCACCTACATTAGAATAATCAGATATTACATTTGGACTTATTACCTTTTAGTCAAAAAATGGGATACTGGATGAATCTTGATATGCTTACATATTTAACAAGTATGGAGTAACTGTATTCAAGAATCATGGCATAATTGTGATAACAATTTACTGTTGTTACTTGTTATTGAGCTTAGATTACATATCTGCTTAGAAATAGATTTCTCCTTCTTTGTTGATTTAATGAGTCGACGGTGCTACTTTTCAGGCTGCTTTTCCGGAGTTCTACTTTGGCAACACAATGGGCACATGGAAACAAATATTTCCATGTCCTTTCCCGCGGAGTTGAACGTGACGGTTGGAAATTTGTTCTTCTTGCCCGTTTCTCTCCCATACCTTCATACATCATCAATTACGCTTTAGCTGCAACAAACGTCCGATTTTTAAGGGACTTTCTTGTGCCAACTGTCCTCGGGTGTCTGCCTATGATCTTACAAAACACATCCATCGGTAGCCTTGCTGGTGCAGCTGTTGCTTCCTCCACCGGGTCCGAGTCAAACAAGTCAAAGATATGGTCATACGTATTTCCAATGATGGGCATTACATCTAGCATTATCATCTCGTTGAGAATTAAAAAGTACTCTTCCAGTATTGCAATTGATGATAAGCCTGAGGAGAAGACCAAATGACAGTTAAAGAATAGTTACTGAACTTCTATACTTGGCTGCTCTTCCTTAATCTAGTTGCAGTTATGGTAAGTCTATTTTAAATTGCTAATGTTGTAATCGCAAGTAGACTGTAGAGTTATGTTGTATCCTCTTTAACTTTTTTAAAAGTCTGGATGCTCAGCAAAACAGTTATAACCGGAGAAGCTCACCTCATTTATTTTTGTACCAAGTACTAATCAAGATATCAAACAAGTTTGATCAAGTATTACATAATTTGGTTACCGTGTGTTTTTTGACTGGGAGTCCGGGACAGTAATTTTGAGACGCAGGGAGTATAAAAAATAGGGGTCATTTTAGTAAAAAAAAAAAAAAGTTTATCCATAAAGGTTGTTGATAGAGAGGATAATATATGTCTGGCAAGTTGTAGAAGAAGTTAAATTTGGTGAGATTTGATTGGAGATTCCCAGACAGACATAAAAAAGCAATATCATGTTGTGGGTCTAGTGCATGAATCTTGATACTATAAAACTGTAAACGTAAATTTGTCTTTGGCGGGAAAATGAATATAAATAGAAATATATCATTGCAATGAAACAAATTATTTTTATAGAAATTTTGGGTGACTGTTTGGGTTTTTTTTGTAAAAGTTTACGTCTTTTCGAAAAAATGAAGTTTAGGTGAATGGATGTTTGGCGTGCATCGTGGAGACTAAGCTGTCGATGTCATGATTCTATAAAAGAACTAGATTCTGGTCGTTAAAATGTAAATAAGGTAGATGTTTGTGCAGATATATGCAGGTACATTATATCATACTAGAAACGTGCCCGCGCGATGCGGGGGCGGATTGTTGGGGTGAAGAGGAGGGAGGTGTGGTGGTGGAAAGTGGTTGTTGAGGTTGTTATAAATTGTTGGGGGTGGTTGTTGAAGTGGTTATAAATTGTTGGGGTGGTTGTTTCCATAATTAGTAAGTAAAAGTCTGAATTTTTAAGCCTTTCTAATTATAGAATAGTCCCAAATACATTATATAGTAGTATAGATAAGAGGAAAAATATTGAATTAGATACAAAGGATTTAGGTAGAATGTGTATGTATTATCAAACGGGTAATTGATTATGCTATTATGCATACTTGATCGGGTAAAAATATTTACCGGATTATATCTATAGTTATCATGTCTCATGTCAATTTAGTATTTCAAATCATTAGATGGAAACTGATACAAAGTTAGTGACTTTTACCAAGGCTTTTCGATTTGGAGGAGTCTAAAGTTGTAAACGCAACTTTAGTAAAGTTATAAGATTGTGAGTCATTGGATTTGATCTAATGGCTAAAATAAAAAAAACTTCTTTTGATTTGAGCTATTGGATCAAATCCAATGGCTAAAAATCTCACAGCTTTATTAAAGTTGTCTTATACAATTTTAGAAAATCCTTTTCCTTTGGTTTTAGTGGTTTTAGTGGTATCTGAGTTGCACACAAGTTAATAGATTGTGGGTTAAGTCTTATACAATTATGAGATAGTGGTATAGTGTGCCGTTAAATATAAAATAAAATTAGTGACTTTGTTAGACACACAAACTTTCATTCATGTGCAAAGACTTGTGTTAAGTCCCATCACTCATTATTTGTTTTGTTTACTTTTGCTTTATGTTATGACTATAACGCAATAGACATTTTGTTTTGGGTTCTTGTAATTTGCTTTGAGTTTGATGTGACTAAACATGATATGACAGTTGTTTACTTCCTAAGAATGTTGATTCAGATTCTTAATTAATTCCTTCCTGATAATCATAGAATTTGTTTATTTTTTGATGTTTATATAATTGATTACTTAAATCAATAATTCTTCGTGATTAGTGTGGTAATCTCTATGGATATTTTCATGTGTCTATTACAAGAAAAACAGCAGTAGCACATGGTTTGATGGATATATAAAACAATAACAAAATGATCAAGCTGTTACACTAGGATACCGTTTTCTGTTGATAACTTGTAAAATAGTAAAGAAATATATTCTCACTCTGGACTTTAAATGTATGACAAGAGGGGCCCACCGCATAGCGTGTCAAATGAACCACCAAATTAATAACGTTTGTTATTTATGATTGATTGGTAGTCCAATAAAAGTTTATTGGTGTCGTTTGATATGATTTTCCAAATCAATACCATGATTTGAAGATAAAATGAGATACTATGAATTATCAGCCAATATATAAGATGATATATGAATTATTTGGCTGGTCACCTCAATTATTTTGGCTAAGAGCACAAAATGTGGTTGATACTTATAACTTTTACTTCTATAACACAACCCTATAGCTTTGCGTCATAATATGTCATTATTGGTAACATAGAGTTATAGGTGCACTAATACTCACAAAATAACGAATGCCATATATTCACAAAAAATCAATGAAACATGTAAACAGAAAATATAATTACACATCACCGCACCATGATCAATGGCGGCGATTAGCATGTGCAAGTGATGCAACCGCACTGGGCCCGGGGCGCCCAATTTAGTATACATCCATTAATATTTATAGTTTTATATATAAACGTTTTGAATTTTTAGTGTCTTTGTTAAATATTATCAAAGTTGAACTGGGGCACATACAAAAAATAGAATAGAAACTTTGGGTCATATACAAAAAGAGTAAAAGACTTGGTTTATACGAGTCTCATTTGTGATTTCGCACCGGACCCCCAAATCAATAGGACGGCCTTGGCCATGATGATGCGCAATGGCATATAACACGGTTAAGAGTGTGGCGGCTCTAAGCCATAGGTACCAAGATTTACCTATAACATCCGGTGTCTAGCACTCTAAGAAAACTTGTAAACAACGTGTTACAAACTTATTAAGCAGATAAATGGATATGAATATAAATTAAAAAATACCTTAAATTTTTGCAATTTACTCTCACCCATAATGTGGCATGTTTTGGTAGACCACAAATCTACCCCTACACAACATGTCACGTAGCTATTGATTATTTTGTATGCACCAGTGGTCCAAAGATAACTTGTTCTTAGTGTTTAGGTCCATGAATGCATGAATCGTCAACATTAACAAGATTTGCAGCTGGTCGTCATTTTGGATAAGAGAAAATTGAATGGATCATTCGAATTACCTTGTACATTGCAAGTATATATGATAGAGTTTTTTTTTTTTTTTTTTTTTTTTTTTTTTTTTTTTTTTTTTGATAGATTAAGTTGATTGTGTATGAATCATATACGTGTCAGCACATGATCATAGAACTCTAATGAATGTGTTGCCACTTATTTCAGAAAACTATCCCAAAAATCATGGCTTTAACACTGTGTTCTCAAGTAGTACTTAAGGAAGAAAAGAAAATGAAATGGAATGAAAAGTAGTATTACTCCGCATTTTGTTTATTTTTAAAATAAAGTGTTTTCTTACAATTTTAAGAAAAAAAAATATTTACTTTACATTTTTTTTACTTTTATTTAATAATAAAACTGAAGAGCAAAGTGTAACTAGAACTTTGAGGCTATAACATCACTAAATGTCAAGTCACAGTGACGCTAAACATGGTCAAACTCATAGTAAACTAGTAAGGATTGCTAAGAGTACAAGGTGTCTTGGGAGCCAAAAGTTCGTGGTATAGCAAAAAGTGTTGCTACCTCATTTTTTCTGCCTATAACTCAAAACTTTATAACTTAACCCAAAAACATTATTCATCCATCAATCAAGTTACAGAAGGCCCTCTGGCCCAAACATAACGCAATAAAATACAAATAAAACACAACAAAAGAAAACACATATGCCCGCAAAAAGAAAGAAAAAAATGCATATGGCTTGGCCAGTTATCTTGACACCAAGTGCTCAAGGGGGGTGTGATGGTCAAGCCATAAGGTGGTGTCATAGGCTATAATGCAACTTACGGCTTGTGGATACTGTGTGCTCTAACGACAAACCCTGAAAACATCACAACCACAAACCACGTTATAATGTTTGATATATCAGCAATGCTAAAAATAATTAGTGACCATATAATACTAAGTTAGCTAACTACTAAATCGATATTATCTTTACAAACAACTTGATGCTATGTAACACCTAAAAATAACAAATTATGAAAAGCGAAAGATGAATACACTTTTGTGGGTCGATGTATTTAGCCAAAAGGACGTAATGTGTAATTAACTAATCAAGCTTTATTTAATATAAAAGGTAGATTTATAGATAACTGAAACGAATATAAATTAGTAAGGGTTTTGCTAAACACTGCTCACTTGGCAATGTTTAAGCTACATTAAACAATCTGTTCTTTTCATGTCTAAAGTAATTATATATTTAATGCACAATAAATGAACATAAAAATTAACTTAAATATACGCGATTTTTGATTTAATAAAGTCTAAATTTCTTTTTATATCGTATTAAACATTAACCACTGGCATTGTTTAGCAAAACCCAATTAGTAATAAGGTATTATTACTGGGGAAGGGTGCGATTAAGATTAGTGCTAAGATTGGAAGGTCACGTGCAAGGAACATGGTGGAAGCAACATATCACATGCACAATAAACACTACACCCAATGCCTGTCTGTTTCTTTTTTTAGGCTACCCACAGTAAGGGGATTCAATCCCCTTACTTTTTCCTGTCACGTCAGCTTTCTCTCTCCAGCGACCTGCAGGCGATTCAGTGCCCCAGTAAGGGCGACCTAGTTCAGTTTTTTTTTTTTTTTTTTTTTTTTTTTTTTTTTTTTTTTTTTAATCATTTTTAACACAAACTAAAATTTCATTAATAATTAAAAAGTTACATAATAATTCAAATAAAATAAAACATTACAACTCTTATTAAAAACTAATAATCTAGATTAAGTCGTTCCTTGATCGAGTCTTTGATTTCTTGCATTTTTTGCTGTTGTAATGCGGGCAAAGCTGGGTCGATTGGTGTGATATAGAAGATGAGGTCTTTTTGATTTTTTCTTTCTCGATCAAGTGCAAGTTTTTGTTCTTCCATTGCCAATCTTCTGTCTTCTTGTTCCGCTTTCTTTTGCTGCAGCTCCAATTCCTTATCCCTTTGCTCCAACTCTTTTCTCTTCAACTCGTAGTAGCCGTCTGCAAGTTCCTGCTTCTTACCCAATGCCATTGACTTAATGGTTTTCCATTTGTCGGCTACCCCTTCTAAATACGAAGACTTGGAATTCTCCGACAATTTCTTCTTACTCTTAGCTTTCTTTGCAGCATCACGACCAACTGGTCGCTCATTTTGAGGGTCTTCATTATCCGAACCGGTTTCAGAAGTCCTTAGTTTTTTTCGAGCGACATGTTGGTTTAAAAAAACCGGCATCTCATTTTTCTTCCAAATCTGATGGTCCCTCAAAATCTCCCAACAATGATCCAATTGAAAGGCATGGTTCATCATTATTTGATATTCTTCACATGCTCGTTTATAAACAGTGAGATCATTCCCACCACTTCCAAAATTGGTAAAAGCATTGTCGTAAATGGCACAAAATGCACCAACTCTAGGACGAACCCTATTTTTCCACTTGCTGACAATTGAGTTGTACGATCTACCTTCGCCAACTTCTTTCTCAAAGTATGCAATCACTTTCTTCCAAAATCCCCTAGAATTTTGGTTGTTTCCAACTATGCTATCCTCCGACGAATCACACCAAGCCATGGACAACGCGATCTCTTCTTTGCGTGTCCATGGAGCAGAATCCTTTGTGTTGTCCTCAACCTCTTTCTCAGCCGCCGCCTTCTTACCCCTTGTAGCTCGTTTCTTAGGTTTAACCGGCGATATCGCTTCCGGCGACAACTCCTCAGGAAGATCATCAGTTGGAACCGAATCGTGAAACGACCCATGAGCCGAACCTTGATAACCCGGTGACACTTGTTGACTCGGATAACCCGAACCGGTTCCAACAAAAAAACTCGGATTGTTTTGTAATTTTTCCATAAAATCACAAGCATCTAGGTTGATGTGGTTAACCGGAGAATAATTTTGATAATTAGAATATGAAGACGATGATGAGTTCATTGTTGGACGATAACAAGAATCGGGGGAGCCATACATAGATTGTTGGCTTCGACGGGAGTGGGTTTGTTGTGGTTGTTGGTTGTTTTGATACGGGGGAACAAATGGATGATTAACATTCGGATGCATAGCAAATGGATTGAATGTTTGTTGTTGTTGAGGTTGTTGAGAATCATAATCAAGAGAACGGGGTCGGAAATTGACGTTTGGTGAGATACCAGTTAACCGGAAAGTCGAATCCGGTGATACTTCCGGGATGTTTTGTTGTCGGGATTTTCGGCCTTTTGCTTGTTATGGTGTTTTCTTAGACATTTTTAATAGAGATTGTGTTTATGTTGTGTGAAGAATTGGAATGTGTTAATGTTTGGTATTTATAAGGAGAAATGAATTTTTTTTTTTTTTTTTTTAACCCAAAACAAACGGTTCATTTTTTTTTTTTTTTTTTGAATTTATCACTTCAAAAGTAGCCTAAAGTGGCAACGGTTTGATTTTGCAAACAAAAATCCTTCGATCCCTCACTCGACCGTTTGTCGCTTTTGTCTTGCCTCGACCGAGTACTCACAGAAGAGGCGATCGACATGGATCGATCGAATGTCTCGGTCGCCTTCCTCTACTGTCGCCAGCCTTAAAATTTCTTTCTAATTATACCAACTAGCAAGTAGTTTGCAGCAACTAGCAACCTGTCTTTTATTGGCGGATGTACATGTAGTTCAGGGGTAGCGACCGCTACCCCTGAACTTTTACCCGGTAGTAGAATTTTTGGTGATTTTTGGCCATTTTTTGACGATTTTGCGACCCCTGAAACAAATTTTCGCTACCCCTAAACAAATTTTCGTATTTCGCTACCCCTAAACTTGGCTTCTAGTGAGTTTTATACATTTTTTTCTTAGAGCATGCCTATACGTAACGTTGAGCCTCACGTTAACGTGCGTTAAGCCACGTTAACCGTTGCACCCTCCAGCGTTAAACCCACGTTAACTGCGTAACGCAGCGTTAAGGGACGAACGTTGTATAAAAAAAAAAAAAAAAAAAAAAAAAATCCATTCAACCCCCTCCCCACTTGTAAACAACGGCTACTTTTTTAAAAAAATTACAATTTACCCCCCTAACGTAAACTTACACAAAAAAACGGCTACTTAGCCTAAAAAAAAAAAATACCCATTTACCCTACTTCTTTTTCCCACACTTTCACTACTTACTATCTTCTATCTACAACTTCTAATCTCCAAAAAAAAAAAAAAAAAAAAAAAAAGTCTCAAGGCAACAACAACAATCCTAACTCGTTTACGAACCTCTTCGGTGGGTGGGGGAACCCATATGCGGGTTCATCATCAAATCCGAATCCGAATCCGAATTCGGACAATCCAAACTTATTCGGTATGTCGAGCCAAGAACTTTACCAACAACATGAAGCTTTACGATTTTGGCAACAATCCCAACAACAAAATACCTTAAACACCAATTTTGAAAATCTCCAATTCACTCAACCATCCCAACAATCATTGAAAAATACGGGTTGACAAAGCGTACATAATAAATAAATGTGTTGTGGTTTCATTTTATTTTTTTTATGTCTTTTTTTTTATTGTATTAATGTATTGTGTGTTTTTTTTTTTCTTTTCTTTCGTAATGTAATATATTCAAGAATTAATGTTATGGTTTTAAAAAAAATGAAGTATTAGTTTTAGTTTAGGGTTGAAATTGAAAATATTTAAAAAAATTGAGTTAAAGTGAGTTAAGGTTGAGTTATGAATGGGGTGTTTTTTTGTAAGTTAAAGTTAAAGTGGTAAAACTGATATGGCGTTGAGTTATAAGTTAACTCAGGTTACGTATAGGCATGCTCTTATCAACAAATATTAACATTATCGTTAGCCCCAAATAATACAAGATTTTGTCCTCCTTTCGGATACCTTTTTAATCGAAGTTGTCTTTTCTTCATAGTATTATTGTATCGATGGTTTTTGGTCAGATAGAAAGACAACCTAACCCGCTCATAGCGTAAATATATACGACTACGTAACAGATTTGTTTTATCATGAACATGATTTTCCTACTCTCGAATGGAAAGGCCCTTCTCTTGTTGGGACTTTTGGGCCAGTTGTGGGCAAGGAGGGATTTTGAAACCCCGACAGCGTGGTTCATAGCCATGTGCTGTAATTTTCTCAACTACAGGCCTTACCCCGTCTTCACTGGATCTATTTTCGAGAGTACCCTAAAATAAAAAAAGAATGTTTGCTCCCCCAAAAGTAGATGTCAAAGCGCTTTTATCTCTATAAGAACGGCGTGTTATGAGGTGTGAGTTGTGTTAATCATTTATGGACGAGTATCTCACATAACATAAATAACGAGATATTAAGTGTCTTTTAGTGATATCAAGTTACCAACGGTTATTCATATTAGCTTTATTTTTCTTTTAATTATGTAAGAGAAGTATAGAAATTAGTTTTCGTCTATATGGTACTCCGTAGTAGTATAAGAGATCCAGATATTTTATATTTTAATGAAAATTCGTGTTAGAACATGTCACAACTGTAAGTCAAATTTTCTTGCTCGCAAGTCAAAATTGTTTCCTTCCATTTCTTTACCAAACCAAATACCTACTCTTTTTCCTAGCTATTTCTTTTTGATAAAAATCTAGAACACGTTCAATGATTACTTATTTCACTATTCTATAATTCTAACTTTTTATAGAACATTTGCAAATGTTTTAAAACATTTGAACGTATCCAATAATCATGCGTAAATTCAAAGACTTTTGTTGGTTTTTCTACATGAAGGCGAAAGACCATAAAGTTGTTCTTTTTCCCTTTGATGACGGAAGAAGTAAAGCTAATTAGTACAGCATATGCCTATATGGGATTATTAATATGAAAATTATTTGCTTAGTACTTTGTTATGTATGGGTCAATTATTAGTTTTTGTGCAAAGATGCATAAAAGAATTTATATTCATTTTCCCTAATTCTTATACAAATTCGATAATTTCACATTTTAATACTCGGTTTGTTTCTTAAGTATGTAGCTAAGTTGGTTCCAAAGTAGATAATTTTGTCATAAAATAGTCACATTTCTTTAAAGCATATATACATTTTTCTTTGAAGTCTGCTGAGTCGGTATAAACTTTATCTTGCATATTCTGTTCTTGTTGTGAATAACGTGTAACCCACTTCGATATTCTCCGTTATCAAAATCAAAACAACAAAATTTCATATCGATGGAGAAGTATGATTCAAAACTTTTGTCATTCGAATGCTAAACCAATGCTGTATAGATATATAGTTTGATTTCCGAGTAATACTTAGACTAGTTACAATAGTCACAACTCTCTTCGTCTCAACATCAGCGTCACATCATCATTTAATATATCACCACTCTACTCATCTTTTAGCTCCAACTAGTAGGGTGGTCACCGCACATTTTTTTTATGTCACGCGTGAGGGGAGGAGAGGAGCGCTCGAGTAGGGGTGGCGCATGATAGGTGGAGGTGAGGGTGACACTCCATTGCATACGGTCTTAGGTTATCAACTTTTTTTATGGTGTGATTTCCTTACCAACCTCAAATTCACTATCTTTTTTATACAAAAATAGATAAAATAGTACAGTTCGTGTATATGAACTAAAGTTAAAATATTACAGCTAATCCCATAAAGACGATCTCTGCTCAACATAGCTGGCTGTAAACTGTAACCTCTTGTATATATGCTTGCTTCATTATTGCTACTACTCATTTTCCCTCCAAATAATAATAACAATAAATTAATAACAACATTAATAACACATCCACATATTTAATCTAACATCTAAAGTCTAAAACCTATATATATACACACCCCTCCTACCCTCCAATATATCCATACCCCTTCATTTATCACTCATATCCTTCAAACCAAAAAAATGCATCTAAACCTAAGATGGGGTGTTGGACATCTTGTCTTGGTAGCTTTTAGTATCTTTGCATTGTCAAATGTTGTACTAGGAGCAGCTCCTAAGAAGCCTGTTGCGGTTCCTTTTGGTCGAAACTATGTACCAACATGGGCATTTGACCACATTAAGTACTTTAATGGGGGTTCTGAGATACAGCTTTTGCTAGATAACTATACTGGTACCGGCTTCCAGTCTAAAGGGTCGTATCTATTTGGTCATTTTAGTATGCAGATTAAAATGGTTGCTGGTGATTCTGCTGGCACTGTTACTGCATTTTATGTACGTATCTTAAATACTAGTAACTTTCTATTTATATCTATATATGGTTTTTTAGCTACGCCAAATAACATTTTTGATGTGTTTTATTTATAACAGCTGTCATCACAAAACTCGGAGCATGATGAGATTGACTTTGAGTTCTTGGGGAACAGAACTGGGCAGCCATACATTTTGCAAACAAATGTGTTCACTGGGGGCAAGGGTGATCGTGAACAACGTATCTATCTTTGGTTTGATCCAACTAAAGCTTACCATTCTTACTCTGTCCTTTGGAATATGTACCAGATTGTGTAAGTTCTAGCTAGTTACTTTTGACATTTCATTTTTGCTTAAATTTTGGTATTTTATTAAGTTGCATAGAGATTAATACCGGTTAAACTTAAGAGTTTTCCAAAGAAAAAAATAAGAATATTATCTTTGTTATCCAAAGAAAAAATAAAATAAAAAATCATTGTCCAAATATAGTATACACACTCTATATCACCTAGGACATATACTACGTAGTATATAGTATCGAGACCTTAAAAGAGAAATAAAAAAATGTACCAATAAATTAATCTATCAACAATACTCGTAAGTCGTAATAGATTATTGCTTCTTTTTTTTTTCCTCCTAAAATATAAAAAAAAAAAATAGGAGAGAATTTTTTAAATAGCGTAAAAGTGGAAGGGTACCAACATCTAGTCTAACAAAAATCAACTTCTCAAAATGGTTGTTGTTAGAGGGTTATAGGATTCATTTTCTTATATTTTTATCTATACTACTTATAAGAAAAAACAGTCAAAGTGAAAAGTTGAGTTTTCAACACTTGGTCATATGAGAGAGAAAAATAATATAATTAATACTTTTATTAAAACACCTCATTACTTAAAAGTACAATAATTTATTCACATTGTACAACCAATTAAAAACATATTTACCAAATTAAATACAACCAATTAAAACACAAACCGGGTTGACCCGAGATATTTCAAACCCGACGGGTTGACCCGGTTTAATTTGACCCATTTTCGACCAAACCTAGCAAGTTGACCTGGTTTAAATCGACCTATTTTTTGATCGGAACGGTTCAACTGGTTGAACCACCCGTGTCGAATCGGGTTTCAAAACATTATGTTTAATTCCCAAATATTCAAACTTTTATTATAAACTTTTTTTATCAATAAACTATTTGTCGCTATAAAATCCCGTTGATATGCACGGGTACTCGTCTAGTTAATAAAACACATGAGCGACGTCTAGTAGAATTTTAACACGTGTCATATTTTGTTAATAAAATACAAGTTGTCTGGTACTCTGGTGAGTCTAGTAAAGTCCTCTAATTTATTTTGGGAAGTTGATTTTTTCGCTAGATGTTGAACTACTTTTCAACTTTTGATCAATTTACGTAATTTAAGTAATTCGTTCATAAAATAATATAGTTACTATATTTTTGATGCAGGTTTTTAGTGGATGATATACCAATCAGAGTGTTCAAGAACAGTAAAGATTTAGGAGTTAGATTTCCATTTAACCAACCCATGAAGATTTACTCAAGCTTATGGAACGCCGATGATTGGGCAACAAGAGGTGGGTTAGAAAAGACCGATTGGTCAAAGGGACCATTTGTTGCTTCTTACAAAAGCTTCCACGTGGATGGCTGTGAATCGTCCGTAAATGCAAAGTTTTGTGCTACCCAAGGTAAAAGATGGTGGGACCAAAAGGCTTTCCAAGACCTCGACGCCTACCAATGGCGTCGTCTTCGATGGGTTCGTCAAAAGTTTACGATCTATAACTATTGTACCGATAGGAAGAGGTTCCCGACTATGGCTCCTGAGTGCAAGAGGGATCGGGATGTTTAAGTTATGAGAAATGATTGATATGTTTAAAGTCCGTCAAAAAATATAACACAAGGACGATGTTATATGTACTCCTAGCTTATTATCTCATTTGTTACGAGTCATGGCACTATCTATTGTTCTTGTAAAAATACCTTGGATCCCTTGTATCACCATTTGATTTGCATCTCTTATTTTTATATAATATTGTATGTCTAAAGTGGGGATCAAATTTAATGATGTGTTATTATATTAACTAGACCATGTTGTTATTGCACTTTTATTCAATTTTTAATTGCTATAATGGAGTCGAGTTGCCTCTTAATTTCTAAAGTTTAATGGGGTTAGGTTGTCATAGATTGATTATTTTGTATTATTAGTGACATACAACTAGTGTTATATTTCTAGGTAAGTTGGATTTGGACAAGTGACCATTTTGTGACTATGAAATACAGTAACTAATAAATAAGTCTTGTTACACTAATAATTTAATAGAAGGGGGTTGCAAGTAAAAATGAATCATATGACTTGTAAATGTTTGATATGTAGGTAAAATGCGACGACATGTTTGCACACCTCATAAGTCGTCTCTGCTTATAATCAACTGGGCTTAGCTCAGTTGAACACCTGAGGTCTCCTAAAAAGCTTTGGAGAGGTTGTTTTCCTGAAGTCTCAAGTTTGAGCCTAATTGGATTTTCCTTCTAACTTGAAGGCATCACAAGCATGCAATTTTTGTTTAAAACAACAATTGTCGGTCGACCCTTAAATACAAGATAAAACTTGATACAAACACCTATAATTTGTCTTACTAGAAAGGAGACCTTAATGGACAACAGGATGGAATTCATTATGAATCATAGACATTAGATCATGCTTTGTCAAAGTTGAAATTTGACTAATAACTTAACAATATTAATGAAATCATGTTACATATGTTATGAATGGACTTTCTTTGTCTTTTTTTCCATCATGGTTTATGCCATTTGGGTACTAGTCCGTCAAACACGTGATTTTTAAGTTCTTTTTTGACGAAAAACTGGAAAAGTACGACAATTTATGTCATGAAAAGACTCAAAGAGGGGTGTAAAACAGTAAGATAACATGTACGTTGTACAAGTATCAAATTTATTTTTTCAACAGTGACATAAGGTGATTGTAATGAAACGTAGCATAAATGATGTATACCTAAATTGCTACAAGATTAGACTTGCTCTAACTTTTTGATCGGCGAATCAACTAGAGTAGATGGGATGAAAATTGTGTATTGCCATTTATACCCTCATAGAGGTGAAGAGGAGTACAAGTAATGTAAGGGTATAAATGACAATACACACTAAATTAAAGTGTACCAATCAAATTGTGGAGTGTGCAAATCACCTCCCCTATCTTATACTATTTGCCTGTTTTGTTCTTTCTTCTTTGCATCCTTAATATCATGTTTATATCAAAGTTGTATTTGAAAAGGGGGATAACATCCCTGTTTACAGCAGGGAGTTACCTGTTGTACTCACACAAAACCCACTCCCTGATGTTACTAAATGGTCCTTGAATGTTCATTTTGCAGCAAAAATGATCCCTGATGAAGCCTTTACAGCAGCGAATCATCACTGCTGAGCAGTGATAATTTTCCCTTTAGAAAAAAATTATATCAAAGTGTTTATTCGAGATAATAAGATAATCACAAAATTTATCGAAAATAATCATGCAATAAGCAAACCCAAGTACTTGTACTTATTTTTTAGCTAGTCATTTACTTCTCTTGGTTCCAAAGCTTAAGAAGCATCTGTCTATTATATAAGCAATCCCAAACACCCTCTTAAACCATATTTTGAACATGACACATGAATTTTGGGCTACCCTTTTAACTTAGGATTTTTTATTTTATTTTATTATTTATTTATTTATTTTTTTAATTATAATGACGACGTCTTGAAGCAAAATAAACTAAAGATTTTCACCTGGCTGGAATTAGTACAATACCATATAAAAACCATCTTTTGTTAGAATAATTGATAGATGGTATCGTAACAAACATAGTGGTTGAGCATGGTGCGATAACGATGTTTGACAAAAAGTATGATACGATAACAATTCGGGTTTTACCAATTGGTATGGAACTATATATGGAAGTTTTGCAAAATAAAAGTAAATTTTTTTTTTTTTTTTTTTTTTTTTTTTTTTTTTTTTTTTTTAATGGTTTCAGCCCAATCGGGTACTATTCCAAAACGTATATATTTTAGATTTTTTAAGTTTTAACAATGTGTAGCAAACACAAAAGGAACAAAAAAGGGATTATTCCCATAATAAGTAAGAACGTAAACAAGGGGAAGAAAACACGAGAGAAGAATAGATAACAAGAGAGCAGTATCGTATCGTATCGTAGACACCAACATTTTGCATTGCAGGGGGAGAAGAGGGGGCTTCTCTCGCTAGCAAATTTAAAAATCCCTTATTTGAATCATATCGTTCTATATTTGTTTCTTTTCCGGCGTTTTTAATATGTTTGATTGATAACAATCTTGGGTTGCATTGTTTCCGTGACCCCTTATCCATTTCTTAACGATAAGAAAAGGTTAGAATTTAGAATTTCGTTCGCAATGCATGATATCATGGATCATGAATTGTTATATACCATGTTATGCATGAGTTTTGTTTTGTTTATAGGATATTTGGGGCCTTTTTGAGGAAGCACTGCAACACCATGAAAAGAACTAGTCTTCCTCCACGAGGATTATCAGACAGGCAAAATAGCAATAATGACGCCCCTTCACTCCGTCTATACCAAGTTTGGAGAGGAAACAATGTATGTTCATGATTATGCTCCCATTTTCTGGATTTATTGCATTACATTGTATGCACACAGATGAAGCCAGAACGTTACACCATTATAACATGTATATATATGAACAAAATGGCCCTTAGGAGATAATGTTTGGATTATGCTGCTTAAACTTGTGTTAACTATCAAAAAAAGTCTTATTTATAAGGAATTTACAGCATAAAATGACCTCTAATTAATCACTAATAGTAGTAATTACTTTGACCCGTATATAATCAAAAACTGATTATTACCAACTAGAAACCGCACTTATCAGTTAATAACTTCGAAAATGCGATACTAAATATCCTGTTATGTTGGTTTTCTTCATATTGGAAATAGGGGTATTTGCTTATTATGCTGTTATTGTTTTGTTGCAGAGATTTGCCTTCAGGGGCAGATTAATATTTGGTCCAGATGCAAGGTCACTTTACCTTACAATCGGCCTCATTGTGGTTCCAGTAATCTTATTTTGCTCTCTTGTTTCTCAAAGTCTTGTGAAATTCTTCCCCGATAATATAGGCCGTCTTTTAGTAGCTTTTCCTGCTGTCTTCACTTTCTATGTGAGTTTTTTTCTAGCTTTTTTATGATTTTTGTTTATGATAGCCTTCCTTTCGATCATTATCATGCTGCAGACAACAGCTTTATGTAGAAATAATGCCTTGATAAAGTTGATAAATAAGATTATTTCATGTCAGCCCAACCTGCTCGACTCCTTGCAACCCGCACTTAGAAGTGACCCGTTTTGACCCTTACTTAACCCGCCTGACCGTACATATTGCCACCAAATAACACACATCCAGACTCCCACCTAGTCAGCTTTAAGTCCATGGGTCATTTTGTATAAAAACACTTATAGCCCAACTTCATTGTTGGCTTAAGATAAATGAAAAAGGTTTTGATCTTTATTACATATTACAGATTGTTGTCCTTATCTTCCTTGTTGCGGCAAGAGATCCTGGCATTATTCCCCGAACTCAACCATCTTCAGACCTAGATGATGATTGGGATGCCACTAGCTTGTCTAGCGATTGGGCTCAAAGTGGTAAATATCTAGCTCCTTCAAAAAGTGTTAATGTTAATGGAACGGTGGTTAGAGTCAAATTTTGTCAAACTTGCATGCTTTATCGCCCACCAAGATGCTCACATTGCTCCGTTTGCAATAACTGTGTTGATCACTTTGATCATCATTGCCCATGGGTTGGACAGTGTATCGGCAAGGTATGATACTTTGTGCTACTATATAATTTCCTGTTACGCAATGATAGTTCTTATATATATGGTACATCTAACCATATGAACTTGTGAATTTCAGAGGAACTACCGATCTTTTTTCATGTTTGTATCCTCGACAGCACTCCTATGCCTTTATGTTTTCTGCATGTGTTGGATAAATATCATCATGATTATGCAACAAAACAGTTCCACTCTATGGGAAGCTTTCATGAAGTCACCTGTATGTGGAATGCTTATAACATACACTTTTACTGTTCAATGGTTCGTTGGAGGCTTATCCACCTTTCATCTTTATTTGATCATTACCAACCAGGTAGCGTTTCCTCTTTCACATCAATCTAAATACATGTTCGTCTCCATTATAATGTTTGAATACTAAATTGATGTTTTGAGTGCAAGTAAATAATATTTAGAATGACCAACTAAATGAGCTGTTCAATCATAACTCCTAATCATCTTTCAGATATCTTAGATAGATATTTATCCAAACATAAAAATCTGACTATAGTGACTATAATTTCGATATTCATATAACCTGTCAATAACACAAATCCAAACACCACCTCTTAGGCTCGTAAAACGTCTTTTGTTACAGCTGATTATATTATGTCAGAATCACTTTCATATTCAAACACCTCCGAAACTTTTATGCAGACTACTTATGAAAACTTCCGATACCGGTATGAAAGAAGGAAGAATCCTTTCAACCAAGGATGTGTTCACAATTTTAAAGAAGTCCTTTTCTCTAAAACGCCCCGTTCCCAAAACGATTTTCGTGCATTTGTAAAGCCTGAGATATATTCTCAATACAACAACTCAAACTATTTTGGGTATGCATTTAGCCTGAACTTTTCTAAGAATAGCTATGAAACCGAGACTTCTGTTGATGGAAGCGATCTTGACCTTGAAAGATGTGAAACGAATCCACTGGGTCGTTCTAGTAAATGGGCGGCTGCACCTGATTTGCATAGATTGGCATCAAAGTTTGTAACAGAAAATGTAACGAGAGATAAAGAGAGGAATGCAGTATGACACCATTTTCTGTCAATATATAGATAGAAAGTGAAACAAGTAGAATAGGTGTCTGAATTTGTTTTTGTATTATTTGTTGTTATATAGTTTTGGGGATGTAAAATATGAAGACAAGGCCAACATTTGCTGATGAAAACATTTCTTGGAAGGAAATTGGTAATTTTATTTCATTCTAAATTGTAACATACATGACATGAACAAATATTAATCTTGTAGAAAAGAACACAAACTACACCAAGAGCCGCAAACCTGGATCCTTTACGGTATGATGGAAACAATATAAGTTGGCAACATCAACTTGGCCACCTTGAATGTATTTTGGATTGTATTACATTTGAAATTGTAAATGTTAAGCATGGATCATTGTTTTTACTCAAAAGAGCACCAGGAACTAATTAATTTGCTATTCATCTGGAAAGAATTCTTGTTTGCTCGCATGATAAATCATGAATAACATAATTAAGGCTGTCATCATATGTAAAGAAATTTATTATCAGAACATACAAAGTGGCCAAAAGGACAAATACACCATCATTTTATTTACTGTAATAAATTTTTATAACATGTATATATAGTAAATTTACAAACTAAAATCATGATATAGACAATTCATGATAGTCGATACTCGATAGATACACAGATTAAAACACAAACATATAACATGTATGTTTGCAAAAGAAACTGAAGTATACTGGGGGAAAAAAACTTAAGTGAATCTAACATGCATGATAGTGATATGTAACCACCTAAAGATAAAAATACTTAATCTTGAAAGATGAGAAACAAATCCGATGAACAATAATTCGAGTAAATTAATGGGTGTACGTCTACACCTGATTCGCATAGATTGAATTGGTATCAAAGTTTTAATGGAAAATGTATCGAGAGATAAAGATCGAGAAGAGGAATGAAGTATGACACCACTTGTTGTCGATGTATATAGAAAAGTGAAACAAATAGAATGTGAAGGTGAAAATAAAGATATATAGTTACAAGGCTAACGCTTGCTTATGATGAGTACTTTTTTTAAACAAGTTGGTAATCTTTGTTTCAGTCAAGTCTAATAAGAATTAATCAATACTCGCGTGTGATCGCATCTCCAGTACTACACCCGTAGAATCAATATCTCATATCATGGTTAGTCAGGATATGCGTTAACATGTTGTAGTTTATAAGAGCACCAGCTATGGGAGAAAAATTTTCAGCTTACAATTCCTCAACCACATCGTTACGACTTACGACATTTTGGCTAGTGTTGTCCGGTCAATGTGATGGTGACCACGTTATTGTAAGAAGAATTTTCAAGGTTTTCTTTTTGGTTCTATAATATAAACGGATAAAACAGCAATAATGTTAAAAAAAATTAATTATGACTAGGAGTAAAGAAGGTTTAAGCCCAAATCCAATTGTCCACCAAGTCAAGCCCAAACCAAACCCAATACGTAGTCAATACGGTATCAAATTAACCGCCAAGGAAGCCTATAAATAAAACACATTCCGTGCATGCTGGCTTATTATTCATCTACTTCGAATCCTAAACAATGAAGCGTTCAATTGATGATGCCAGCAACACTGTATTCGTACGTGCTTATAAAAAACCTGTATTCAGATCAAAAGCAGAACGACAACAAATAGCCCTACAACGACTTGAAAAGCAGCTTTCCATCCAATGTAATCAGACCCCTCGTGAACAACGTCGTGACAGGAGGGACAGAGTACGTGAAGAAGAGAATAAGGTTAGAGAGAAAGATGGGATTACAGAGAAGCAAGCAAAGAAGCGAGAAGCCGAAGAGGAAGTTGAGTCGATTAAGGAGCGCGATGTGATTGGTGTCGCCAAGACTGGTTCAAGTAAAGCTGCTGTGTTTATATCTCGTAAGCCGAAGATGCGAGTGATAATACCATGGGAGAAGTTTCGGTTTTCGTTCAATAGGGAGAATATGTACTCACACTCTATAAATTAAGGTTTCTTGTATTATTTTTTAAAAGAAGAAAATCTGTTACTAGTATTTGTTTTACGTACGATCAGATAGTGAGTTATAGTTGCAGTATTATTACAAGTATTATTACCTGAATTCACAGTAGCCAGATAATTACCCAGATATAAAAGCCATTGATACGGTTCATGAAAAAACCGAACCAAAAAAATCCTTATTTGGTATGTTTATATTTGAAAAGGCTATACCAAAAAAAAAGTCATAAGATATGGAAACATGGTATGCTTAATGTTTTTTTGTGACTAAATATACTTGATATGTTTATATTTGGGGTCTTATAAATACTTTATATCTAGATGTTGGATTGTGTCTCTGTTTTGCCAAGATATCTCGCAATCTTTATATATCTTGGTGTATTTGCGTTATGGGAATGTAATTAACTGTTGTTCATGGTTGACAAGCTTGTTATGCTCCAATATCTTGCACTTTTTACTCAAGCATACATTTGCTATTGATCTTTTTACTTAGCTTTTTTCAATATTGGAGCACCTTATATGTTATTTGTTTTAATTTTGTGACTCATGGCAAAAGCCACTCTACACAAAGATGTAAATACTCAAAAACGACTCAGTTCATAACATGTTGTGATGAACATGAACGCTCTTGAGTTTGATACAACAGAGGTCAACGCTATGTTTTGCACGGTGTAAGTTTATACACACATTCACTATGAAATTCACCATGAAATTCACCAGGGATGTAATATTAATCTTGCGCTAGTAGACAGTAAATTGCTAAAATACTACTATCAACGGCTGTGTTTGATGACACGTAGCTGTAAGCAATAGTTGTTTGTTTAACAAAACGTGTTTTGTAACGTAGTTGGTAGTTGTAATTATAAAGTGTAAAATTACGAAAAATGATATATACGCATTAAAATTAGAAAAAACTAATAAAAAAATAATAAACACCATGACACACTAGTTATAACTTATTGGCAAACAAAAAGATTTAACTTATGTCTATTAGAAAAAAATGACAGCTAGCCTTTTCATCCCTAAACGCTTAAGCAAACAAAACTTTGGCACAAGAGGACTTAAAGTGCTTTTTCTAAACAAAAAACACGGCCCTAAAATCTTTAAGGGGTGTTTGGTTCGCCATCTGATGTAATTGTAATCGAAATTACATCCCAATCCTGTTTGATTAGCAAAAAGGTCGAAATTGTAATTTAAATTACATTACGTAGAGTGTTTAGTTTGCTTTAGAAAGGAAATTAAATTCCCCCGATTACATTCGATGTTGTAATTTAGATTAAATAGCAACATCAATGGAAAGTTTTCAATTATATTGTAATTCACATTTTACATCTAAACAATCAATCAGATTATTATTATTATTATTATTATTATTATTATTATTATTATTATTATTATTATTATTATTATTTTTTATTTATTAAAACATAATAATTTTACATAAAGCTGGATGAGAGTCTAGACACAAGTTGTGCTCCCATTCATTTCTAAATACAAAAGCTAACTTTATGAAAGATAAAAAAACCACTTTTAGCATCATTATTATTATTATTATTATTATTATTATTATTATTATTATTATTATTATTATTATATTTTATTTTTTTAAACATCACTTTATTAGAAACTAATAGGATTTACAAAAAGTTAGTGATGAGTCGAGATACTAACTAGACTCCCACTCCTCTAGCTATAGAAAAATAATCCTACTAAAAATATGAGCAGCAACATGTGCTTCAATGTCTTGGGTCATCGAGAACTTTCGGATTCACTTTAGTAAGGTTACTGCATCCTTCTCAAGTTCTCCAAAAGAAGAGAAAAAGAAAGAGATGAACTCATATCCAATATTCGTGCACTTATTATTATTATTATTATTATTATTATTAACCACCACTTTATTAGAACCATAAAAATTTACATGAAGTTAGATAAGAGTTTAGACACAAGTTGTGCTCTCACTACTTTATTATTATTATTATTATTATTATTATTATTCATGTGATACTTTTACTAATTTATTAGTAATATTTTTCTGAATTAATTACGTTACGAGTCAACCAAACACAATATAGATTTCATTAATTACAATTACAACATATTCCAATTTTTTGAATTACAATACTTTCCAAATATTACAATTCTTTCGAAAACATTCTACGAACTAAACGCCCCCTTAATGTTATGGCTATGTCCATTATTTTAATCACTTTCAATCACAGAACAAAGTGAAAGACGAACAAACATTACCATGCAATAAAACACGGTGAACTTTAGTGCTAAATATAGAGAAACTAATGTAGTAGCCTAACAAACATTACCATGCAATAAAACACGGTGAACTAAGTGCTAAATACTAATATAGAGAAACTAATGCAATATGTGAGGGTATATATTGTAATTTTATAAAGAAAAATACTTGGAGCAATTCTCGAATGCTTTTTCAGAAAGCATTTAAGATTGGAACAATTAGTCATGTTTCAAACATTTGGTGAGGTGTTGTCAAACAAGCAAATGTTTACCGCTTGTCACTCCTAAAAGCTTCCTAAAGCTTGTTGCCAAACATGGCCATAATGTGAACATGTCCTTATTGCCATGTATACCTGCAAGCTATGCCAACTTTTGCTAATGAACATTAATGTAATTTTTTTTGAAGTAAGTTGGTAACCTATATTAAATCCGAGTGTAACCACACTCCAAATAAATAACCCGCAAGTTTCACTTGGTCTTTTACTGGCACACGTAGAATCAATCTCATATATATAGTTAGTCACGGCATGTGTTAACGTGTTGTCGTGTTGTAGCTTAGAGTAGGATATGGGAGCATTTTTCAGCTTATCCCTTAACCACATCAGTTTATAAATGGTATGGAAGGATATGCAGGCGTTTGTTTAAGCTTATATGTGTGCTTATTAGCTTATTTGATTTCGGCTTATATGATTCAGTCAATATGATAGTGACCATGTTGTAAGAAGAATTCTTAACCTTTTTTCTTCTATAATATAAATGGGGAAAAGGATGAGGTTTAATTTCTCTATGCGGGTTTCTCGGAGATGGTGAGTCTTTTACTCAGATGCACGGCTTAACCAAAGTATCTATATTGCCGTTTCTGACCCTTTTACTAGCCACCCCAGATGTTTGTGCCTAGCAAAAATTGAGCTATAGAACTCTTGTGAAGATCGGAATTCGGAAATATGAAGGTTAAAAAAAATGCAAGCCCAAATCCACGATGTCAAGCCCAAGCCAAGGCCTACTATGATTACGCGTGGTCAGTAAGGAAAGTACCAAACGAAACCTATAAATACTTAAATACTACTACCTCCGTCCCATAATTATTGTCCACGTTTGACTTTTGAAGTCTTTATTTTGCCACTTTGACCTTAAATAATTTTATTTGTGTTAAGTAATACTTGATGAAAATTATACGAATGAAAATACATTTAAAACTCAATCCGTTTATATATTTTGCATCAACTAATATATATCACAAAGAAAAATATTTATGGTCAAAGTTGAAAGCTAAAGACTAAAAACGTCAAATGTGGACAATAATTATGGGACGGAGGGAGTAGCACTTTTTCAACCATAGAATAGTCTTATTAAGTTACTAGTATTATTCATAACCTTCAATTACACCATGAAGCGTTCAATAGATGACGTCAGCAACAACTTATTACATGCTAATAAGAAGCCTGTATTTATATCAAAAGCAGAACGAGAACAACTAGCCTTAAAACATCATCAAGAACCAAACCCTAAC
This sequence comes from Artemisia argyi, assembly GCA_030686995.1. Classification (NCBI taxonomy): domain Eukaryota; kingdom Viridiplantae; phylum Streptophyta; class Magnoliopsida; order Asterales; family Asteraceae; genus Artemisia; species Artemisia argyi. The sequence continues at coordinate 163,786,280 of CM060697.1, forward strand.
TCATCAGTTAAACCACCGTCTGATGACGTCACTACACGTCACCACAAGTCATCTCGTGATCACAGGCATAGGGATAGAGAGTGTGAACGTGAAGAAGAAAATAAGGCTAGGGAGAAACGTAGGATAGAGAGGCAAGCAGAGCGAGATCGCGAAAAGGAGCTGGAGTTGATAAAGGAGCAGTATTTAGGATTGGAGAAGCCGAAGAAACGAGTGATGAAACGAAGTGAGAAGTTTCGGACTTCGTTTGATTGGGAGAATACTGAGGATACGAGTGATAGGAATGTGCTTTATGAGGCGAGGTTGTTATTTAGACGAGGTTTTCGCGCTGGTATGGATCGCAGGGAGCAGAAGAAGTTTGGTGCTAAGAATGAGAAGGATATACGAGACGAAATTAGGAAGCAGGACAAGGCTGTTGATGCGCGGAGAATTAAAGATGAAGCTGCGAAAAGGTTTAATAAGAAGCTTGAGGAGATGACAGAGAGAGATTGGAGGATATTTGCGAAAGATTTTCATATATCTTATAAAGGTTCTAAGATTCCTAGGCCTATGAGGAGTTGGGTGGAGAGTGGGTTAAGTAGGGAGATTTTAAAGGCTGTGGATCGAGCGGGGTATAAGAAACCGTCGCCTATTCAAATGGCTGCTATTCCACTTGGGTTGCAACAGCGCGATGTGATTGGGGTTGCCGAGACTGGTTCTGGTAAGACTGCTGCTTTTGTACTTCCTATGTTGACTTATATTACTAGGTTGCCTCGTATTAGTGAAGAGAATGCGGCTGAGGGTCCTTATCCGGTTGTTTTGGCCCCTACTAGAGAGCTTGCAGAACAGATTGAGAAAGAGACAGTTAAGTTGGCGCGTTATTTAGGGATTAAGGTTGTTTCTATCGTTGGTGGGTGGTCGATTGAAGAACAAGGGTTTAAGATTAGTCAAGGGTGTGAGGTTCTTATAGCGACACCAGGGCGTCTTATTGATTGTTTAGAGAGGCGTTATGCTGTTTTGAATCAGTGTAACTATGTTGTTCTTGATGAGGCTGATCGTATGATTGATATGAATATGGAGAAAGAAGTTGTGCGTGTTCTTGATGCAATGCCGTCAAGTAACGTAAAACCTGAAAATGAAGACGAGGAGCTTGATGAGAAAAAAATATATAGGATGACTTATATGTTTAGCGCGACTATGCGGACAGATGTTGTGAGACTAGCAAGGAGGTACTTGCGGAACCCTGTTGTGGTGACTGTTGGAACTGCAGGTAAAGCAACTGATCTTATTACGCAACATGTAATTATGGTCAAAGAATCCGAAAAAATGTCTAGACTGCAAAAGTTACTGCATGGTCTTGGGGACAAGAAGGCTATTGTCTTTTTAAACATGAAAAATACTGTTGATTTTGTATCCAAAGCATTGGATAAATCAGGTTACCGTGTGACAACTTTGCATGGTGGCAAGTCGCAGGAGCAAAGAGAGATTAGTCTTGATGGTTTCAGGACTAAAAGATTTAATGTATTGGTTGCTACTGATGTTGCAGGGCGTGGTATTGATATACCTGATGTGGTTCATGTTATTAACTATGACATGCCTGGGAATATTGAACAATATACTCATCGTATAGGACGTACAGGGCGTGCAGGGAAGACAGGAACAACTACTACTTTCTTGACTCTTGATGATGCTAATGTGTTTTATGATCTCAAGCAGATGCTTATGCAGAGCAATAGTCCGGTGCCTCCTGAACTTGCTAGACATGAGGCTTCCAAGTTTAAGCCTGGATCAATTCCTCATAGGCCACCCAGACGGAACGACAAAGTTTTCGCACATTGAGGGGATTATGGTGCGTGACATGTTTCCGTTGCATTAGAATTAAAATGTTAGGTTCATTTGTGTTGCATATATGTCTGATTTTGCTGATGTTATAGCAGGAGTTGAGAATTTCACATTGTTGGTTACTTGATAGGTTTGTGTTTTCCATTTGCATCTTGATATATTGTTACTGTTGATTTTTTGTTTTGTTTAACTCTTTTTATCTTAATCATTGTTATTTTTTTATTTGATATAAGCCAGTGGCCAAATGAGGAAGATGACCCATATGCGGTTCTTTTCTACCTGCAGTTACGTCACTTTAAATTAAGATGACAGTAGACATTTTACAAATCCCTGGAAATTATGAGGTTGTCATAATTCTGCTTTAACTGTAATTCTATATATGCTGAATACTTGAATAGTATGTTAGAGAGTTCTTTTAAAACAATTAATAAACTTGAAGTCTGTTAATGGTAGTTGGGTAATAAACAGTAGCTATAGAGGAATATAACTTAGAGCTGGTTGATTCGTGGATCTGCTTGCTGCTACTTCGTTGATTAGGACCTGTGTGTGAAAGTTCAGCTAATACTTGAAAACAGTTCCGATCTATGGGAGGCCTTAATGAAGTCACCTGTACCCGACATGCTTGTAAAAGACACACTTTACAGTTCAATGGTTCGTAGGTCCTATTTGCATTTCATCTTTATTTGTCATCAATCAGGTACCCTTTTACAGTTCCGGTCTATGGGAGGCCTTAATGAATTATCAGCTTGGAGAGCAGCAGGGCTAAACAATTTTTATCTAGAGAATTGAGTTCTTCTAGAAGAGTTCGAGTGGATTGAATCATCCTCGTCTAGCCTGCTTTATTGAGACTTGTCAAGCTATCGAATTAAGCATATGAATTTGGCTCGACTCCTTGACTCTAGTAGTAGTGGATTATACAGCGATATCTGTGATAGTACCTAAACAAAAGCTGTGTGTGCCACAAATTAAGCCTCTACATCCATGAAATCATATACAATCAGATGCATGATTTCAAGCTGTCGACGTGTGAAGAGATACAAACTGAAGCATATCTAAGTTAATTATCTCAACAGAAACTGTGAGATCAATTGAGATTACACTAAAATAAAAAAACAAGTTTAAGTAAGTAGTTTTTTTATTTGGGACACACTAATCATTTTTGTTTGGTATTTAAGCGCTCAAAATTTATTCCCTTTTTTTATTGTTGCGCGGTTATGATTTATGGTTTATAACCGGTTTCTCACCTTCTTTTCGATATTTAGTTTTCTCCGGTTCGGTTTAACTTATATATAATTTAGATATAGACTAAAAATATAATCATGATATGATGATTTAGATAAAGTAGTCCAGTTGAAAAAGAGAAATTTTGAACCCACGCTCACTGTTTTTATTATGGGAGATAATTTGTACACCATTTATTTTAGACATCCATCATTAAATTACACCAGTGATGAACACAATACAACACTGCTATGCATGATTTAGTGGTGGATGGATAAAAGAAAAAGTGTACAAATCACCTCCCTTTTATTATACCAACTTCTTTTTTCAGATGTTCCTCCTCGATTATGCTTGTACATTTACATATATACGCTTTATACACTGATTTGATGAACTGACGTTAGTAATTATTGTCATTTAATTTAATCTCTCAATTTCCAAACACATATTATGTGTATATTCATTAGAGAAGTTGATGGATCTGACAATCTTATAGTAAACTTCCATTTCATATCCGGTTTTTTGGCTCCAAACCATTTTGGGATGTGGGATACTTTTTATTTATTTATTTATATTTTCCTAGTTTTTGTAATTCAAGTGTCTCACTTAGAGACACAGATATTTCATGTATAGAGTTCGATGCCCTAAAAAGTATCAAAAATTAAAAAAGCTAAAAAGTATTTCTAGCCACTAAGATAGTGCCATGTGTCCCCCACCCACTCCCTCATTTTTTTTAATATTTTCGGTTAGAGGGCATTTTGGTCATTTGACCAATTTTTTTAATTCCACCTTAAATTTCAAATGCAAATAACTTTCAAACGACAAACTTTTACAAAAAACCGATTTCACCATAATTTTTAAAATTTAATCCTATTTAATTTGGTATAAATCTTTTTAATTTTTTCGAAACTTTTTTTTTTGACATATTCATTGGGTCATGATTTTCTTGAAAATTTTAGCATTTTTGGCTCTAATTTTGTCTAGTTTAAAGGCCGAATTTTGCAAAACTTAAAACACGAAAGTTGTAGCTACTTGGCCATTCTTTACCCAGAAATTTGAATCACTCAAATCCAATATGATATGAGTGAGATATCGTGTGTTAAAGATGACGTTTTACTCATATTTGTTGCACACAACGTGTTTGATGAAATGTTTAGGTTAGATTTTTAGTCTTAAAATCGAGTTAAATGCACTAATTTTTATACAACAATGCACCTTTAGTCATTTTATTAATGTAAGATTCAAAAAGTTTTGTTTTTTCTTGTTTTTTTGTTGTTTTTTTTAAACTGGTGAACCATATTAACTGATGAACCTTATTAACTGATTTTTAAAAAAGACATTTTGTTCATCAGTTACTTTGGTTGAACTATATTAACTAATGAACCTTATTAGATGATTTTTAAAAAAAGACATATCGCGCATTAAAGATGAAGTCTTAGTCATATTTAGTGCACATAAAGTGTTTGCTAAAATGACTAAAAGAGATTTTTCATATAAAAACACATTTAAATGCACTAATTGGTCAAGTTATTTTCAATTTAACAAAACTATCAGTTTGTTTTGTTAAATAGAATTGATGAACCCAAACATTTGATCAAATTGATGAACCTGGAAAAATTAATGAACCTGAAAAGAACTGTGATCAATTTTATGAACCCAAACATTTGATCAAATTTGATGAACCTGAAAAGAACTGTGATCAAACATTTGATCAAATTGATGAACCTGAAAAGAACTGTTATCAATTTGATGAACCCAAACATTTGATCAAATTTGATGAACCTGAAATTGATGAACCTGAAAAGAACTGTGATCAATTTGATGAACCCAAACATTTGATCAAATTGATGAACCTGAAAAAAACTGTGATCAATTTGATGAACCCAAACATTTGATCAAATTTGATGAACCTGAAATTGATGAACCTGAAAGAACTGTGATCAATTTGATGAACCCAAACATTTGATCAAATTGATAAACCTGAAAAAATTGATGAACCTGAAATTTGATGAAACTGAAAAGAACTGTGATCAATTTGATGAACTCAAACATTTGATCAAATTTAATGATCCTGAAATTTAATGAACCTGAAAAAATTGATGAACCAAAACATTTGATCAAATTTGATGAACCTAAAATTGATGAATTTGAAAAATTGATAAACCTGAAATTGATGAATCAAAGTAATTGATGAACAAAATGTCTTTTTTAAAAATCAGTTAATAAGGTTCATCAGTTAAAAAAAAAAAAAAAAAAATTTTGAATCTTACATTGATAAAATGACTAAAGGTGCATTGTTGTACAAAAATTAGTGAATTTAACTCGATTTTAAGACTAAAAATCTAAGCTAAACATTTCATCAAACATGTTGTATGCAACAAATATGAGTAAAACGTCATCTTTAACATACGATATCTCACTCATATCATATTGGATTTGATTGATTCAAATTTCTAGGTAAAGAATGGCCAAGAAGCTACGACTTTCATGTTTTAAATTTTTCACGATTCGGCATTTATTATGGTACAAAATAAGGTCGAAAATGCCAAAAAAAATCAAGAAAATTAACACCCATTTCGTATGTAAAAAAAAAAAGTTTTGAAATTTTTAACAAAATTTATACCAAATTAAAGAGGATTAAATTTTAAAAATTATGGTGAAATCGGTTTTTTCTAAAAGTTTGTCGTTTAAGAGATATGTGCGTTTGAAATTTGAGGAGGAAAAAGAAAAAACAAGTAATTTTACTATTTTGCTCCTATTCAGATTTTTTAAATAAAATAAATGAAGGACACGTGTCAGCACCAAATTTCTTTTTAGGCTTTGCAAAGTTTGGGTACTTTGCAAGGGATCGCTTGTCTTCATGTATATATGTATATATTCACTGGAGAAGCTGATGGATCTGTCAATCTTATAAATCCTTAGCATTGCCAGATTATATCGCGTCGATTTCTTGTCCACTTATATGTAGCCCCACTCGGTTCTCAAAGCGTGTGTCACATTATCGTTTTTGAATATTGACTGGAATGGTTACTTATGATATTAAATAAATAATAGCGGAACCCACTTAATTTTCCACTATCGGGGCCTGAAAATGGTCATGACTTTTATAAACCTTTGTTGGCTTGGAATTGGAACAATGGTGGCGATTGGTAAGTGTTAAGTTCATCTCAGGTGACTCTACGTACGCATAAACATGTTCCATGGACATCAAGTAAAGATGACCTTATAAATCATATGGAGTTGTCATTAACCATTTATTGGTTTATTCATCTTATGTTGTTGGCCTGTTGAATTATATTGATTAAAGAGAAAATGGAATATAACTTGGAAAAAGAAGTATATGGCTCGTGTTTTCTTGGACGGTTTTCAACTTTTTAGTTAGTATTTTGTTGAAAAAATCAATTGAAAAAATAAAATGACAAAGGTGAAAATCATTTTTAGCCATATCTTAAAACGAATGACAGTCTCTTTTCTTAAAGTGATTGAATTTAGTTCATTCTCGTAAAATGGGGTAGGAAGTAGTCCACTTTGGTAAATATTTTTTAATAGATGAATTAGATGGTTTTGACCCAGATCAAATATAAAAGGAAAACACGTACGATGCGTATAGTTTTCCACTTTTCCATCACCCAAAACATCAACTTTGATCATTAAATTAAATAATCATGCCCTTTGTCCTATCAACTATGAATGTGTTAGGTGATTGAAATTTGCATTGGTGCATCAAGTTGCACTATTGCACACATCACATAAAAAATGATGTTTTATGCACGTATAAAGTTTTATTTTATTTATTTATTTTTTTTTTTGAGCAAAAGAGGATGTTTTATGCACATATAAAGTTAAGAGGATGTGTTTGGTAATTTACATTACAATGCATACACGCAAGATGACAAGCATTGATATTTTCTTTTCGGTATTTTATATTGTTACTGCATGCATGTATTTGTTACGACTTTCGAATAATGAGTAAACATTAATTCTATTAGTATTAGTTTGTAATTGATGAGTGCTCAAACACTCATCATTTTTGTCGTATTTAAACTGCCAAAACATCCAAAAACGCTCAAATATGCATAAAAATATTGAAAATATCCCAGGGATTGTATTTTATACGTTTCAGATGCAAAATGAGTAAAAACAATGAAAAACGAACAAAATTTGCACAATTGGCAGTTTCAGTCCCCCAACTTTCAAAAATTTACAAAACTAGTCCCTGAGCATATGTTTTGAAAGAAAAGTCAACCTAAGGCATTTAAAAGTCAAAAGTCATCAAATATGGTCCTTGGGTGAAAACTTTGGGAAAATTACATATTTGGTCCCTATACTTTGCAAGTTTGGCAAAATCAGTCCCTAGGAATTTTTATGGTGGAAAATATCTTTTGTGACCCTCATCTTATTGGAATGGGACAAACTTGATCCCTTGGAATACTTTGGAAGGATGGCAATATGGGTCCTTGAAATTCAGCTTAATTACAAATTTGGTCCTTGTGCACTTAATACCAAACGGACCCTTTGTAATATTATACCCAATCCACTCCAAATACAAACCAAACAAATCCTGATCCAGTCCACTACCAAATTCCCCCAGGCCCAAAAATAACCCAAGCCCACCCCACACTTATTATTAATAAAAACGGACGGGTCAAACCACAGGTCAGCCCCACCTTCTCCTTCCTCCCACCTTTTTGCCACCAAACCAAAACAAACAACCTGCCATCCCCAACACCTTTGTCTCCCCCCTCCTCTCCTACCCAAATCAAGAAGTCTTTAAATGAACGAGCCTCGGGCTCAGGAACACTTCCGAGCAACACGATCGCTAACCCGAGGGGCGATGCTAAGGCGATCACAACTAGAAGTGGTGCTTCTTATGATGAACCCGCGATTCCTACTACCTCTTCTTCCTCTCCTCCAAAGGTAGTTGAACGTGAACCTGAGGTGACAACAGACAAGGTGCAAACTCCTAGCTCACGAAGTACCGCACACGTCCAACCTCAGGTTATTCCATGAACCAGATGCAAACCTGGAGTTGTCTTTGAACCACCTGAAACTCCAGTGGACAACCCTAAATCCAAAACTTCTATTCCTTACCCATCACGTCTCAATGAACAAAAGCTCCGCGAAAAGGCTAGTCACCAAATGGATAAATTTTTCCAAATCTTTCAAGATTTGCACTTTGACATTAGCTTCGCGAATGCTATTCTCTTGATGCCCAAGTTTGCATCAACAATCAAGAATCTGTTAAGTAATAAGGAAAAACTCTTTGAGATGGCTAGAACTCCGTTGAATGAGCACTGCTCAGCAGTTCTCTTGAAAAAGCTTCCCGAAAAGCTTGGAGACCTCGGAAAATTTCTCATTCCTTGTATTTTTCTGAGTATAGTTGAATGCTTCGCCTTAGCCGATCTTGGTGCTAGCATTAACCTGATGCCATATTCTGTGTGGAAGAAACTATCTCTTCCCGAACTCACTCCCACGTGCATAACTTTAGAGCTTGCCGATCGATCAATTTCTCGTCCACTTGGCATCACCGAGGACGTATTTGTTAAAGTGGGAAAGTTCCATTTTCCAGCAGATTTTGTGATTGTTGACTTTGATGCCGATTCTAGGGTCCCTCTCATTCTTGGAAGGGGATTCCTTAGAACTGGGCGTGCTCTTATCGATGTATTTGAGCAAGAGATCACATTGCGTGTTGGAACTGAAGTAATCACCTTCAACCTTGATCAAACATCGAGGTACTCCTCTAATTATGACTCTGAATCGGTAAACCGAATAGATGTCATCGATGTAGCTGCTGAGGAGTACGCTCAAGAGGTTTTAGGTTTCATTGATGATTCTATGAGTGAAAACTTCACTCCATCTTCTTATCCCATCATTGCCAATTCTTCTCCTTCCCTCACTCCATTTGAGGGAAGTGACTTCATCTTAGAAGAGATTGAGTCCTTTCTCAAAAGTGATTCGATTCCCGATGGAATCGATAACCAAGAGATTGACCCCGAGAGGGATATTCTTCTCCTTGAGAAATTATTAAACGAAGATCCCTATCCTCTTCTCGTTCTACCACAAAAACTTCATAAAGAGAAAGTCAAAAATGTTGAGAAAACTGATGACTTTCCTGAGGTTGAACTTAAGGACTTGCCGCCTCATCTTGAATATGCATTTCTGGAGGGTGATGATAAATTACCCGTCATAATTGCTAAAGATTTAAGTGTTGAGGAAAAGGCTGTCCTAATAAAGGTTCTGAAGTCACATAAACAAGCAATTGCTTGGCGACTCTCTGACATCAAAGGCATTGACGCTGAATTTTGTACCCACAAGATTTTAATGAAGGATGACTTCAAACCAGCAGTCCAACAACAAAGAAGGGTGAATCCAAAAATTCATAAGGTTATCAAACAAGAAGTTTTAAAACTTCTTGATGCCGGGTTGATTTACCCTATCTCGGACAGTCCTTGGGTTAGCCCAATACACTGCGTACCAAAAAAGGGTGGCATTACTGTTGTCACTAACGAAGAGAACGAGTTAATTCTAACTCGATTGGTTACGGGTTAGCGTGTCTGCATTGACTATCGTAAGTTAAATGACGCCACCCGTAAAGACCATTTTTCTCTGCCCTTTATGGATCAGATGCTCGAGAGATTAGCGGGGAATGAGTATTGCTTCCTCGATGGTTTCTCGGGTTACTTTCAGATTCCCATTGATCCGCAAGATCAAGAAAAGACAACTTTCACGTGCCCCTACGGAACTTTTGCTTATAAACGTATGCCATTTGGCTTATGTAATGCTCCGGGTACGTTTCAAAGATGTATGATGGCCATATTTTCCGACATGATCGGGAAAACTATGGAGGTCTTTATGGACGATTTTTCGGTCATTAGGAATTCGTTCCAAACATGTCTCTCCCATTTAGACAACATGCTCAAACGTTGTGAAGACACAAGGTTATGTCTAAATTGGGAGAAGAGCCACTTTATGGTCAAAGAGGGCATTGTCCTCGGCCATAAAATTTCAAAGAATGGGATTGAGGTTGACAAAGCCAAAGTTGATGTCATAGCAAAATTACCTCATCCCACTACCGTCAAAGGTGTTAGGAGCTTTTTGGGTCATGTCGGTTTCTATCGTAGGTTTATTCAAGATTTTTCTAAAATCGCCCGGCCTATGACCCATCTCCTCGAAAAGGATGCTCCTTTTATCTTCTCTTCTGAGTGCATCGAAGCTTTTGAAACATTAAAGAAAAAGCTTACTAAGGCACCGATTCTTGTTGCCCCCGATTAGGACTTGCCCTTCGAACTCATGTGTGATGCTAGTGATTATGCGATAGGGGCAGTCTTGGGGCAATGAAAAACAAAACACTTTCAGCCTATACACTATGCGAGCAAAACTATGACCGAGGCTCAAAGTCATTACACCACCACTGAAAAAGAATTATTAGCTGTGGTGTATGCCTTTGAAAAATTCCGGCCATACTTGATATTGACCAAGAGCATAGTGTATACGGATCACTCGGCTTTGAAGTATCTATTTGTAAAACAAGATGCAAAGCCGAGACTACTCAGTTGGGTTCTCCTCCTACAGGAATTTGATATCATAATTCGTGATAAAAAAGGAGTTGAGAACCTTGCTGCTGATCATCTCTCCCGTTTGGAAACCCCCATCAAGATGTCTTCGAGAGGAAAGAAATTAATAAAACCTTCCCTCTCGAGACACTCAATGCGGTTACCTTTCGTGGAGATTCTATTACCCCATGGTTTGCCGATTTTGCAATTTACCATGCGGGTAACTTTGTGGTGAAAGGGATGTCGTCCCAATAGAAAAATAAATTCTTCAAAGATGTAAAACATTACTTCTGGGACGACCCCTACCTGTTTAAAATCTGTGCGGATCAAGTCATCCGGCGGTGTGTTTATGGTCAAGAAGCCACTGAAATTCTCAATGCTTGCCATGCTGGTCCCACGGGGGGCCACCATAATCCAAACTACACCGCCAAAAAGGTGTTTGATTCCGGTTTCTACTGGCCCAAGAATTGGTCAAGTCCTGTGACGCTTGTCAACGTCACGGAAATATTTCACAAAAGAATGAAATGCCTTAAAATACAATTCAAGTTTATGAAATCTTTGACGTGTGGGGCATAGACTTTATGGGGCCATTTCCATCATCTCATGGAAATAAGTACATACTCGTGGCTGTTGACTATTTGTCAAAACGGGTAGAAGCGAAAGCTTTACTCACTAATGATGCCCGAGTAGTTGTAAAATTCTTGAAAGCTCTTTTTGCTCGATTTGGAACTCCACGTGCTATAATTAGTGATTGTGGTACGCATTTTTGCAATGTCAAATTTGATAAAGTCATGCAAAAGTATGGTGTAACTCACCGACTTTCTACTGCGTACCACCCTCAAACAAGTGGACAAGTAGAAGTTTCCAATCGAGGCATTAAGAGAATATTGGAAAGAACTGTAGGTAAAATCGTGCATCGTGGTCGGATAAATTAGATGATGCATTCTGGGCTTTCCGTACGGCTTACAAAACACCTATCGGGTGTACGCCATACAAGCTTGTGTACGGGAAAGCGTGCCATCTTCCGATCGAGCTTGAGCATAAAGTCTATTGGGCCCTCAAGCATGCGAATTTTGACCTCAAAACTGCGGGTGATCATAGGAAAGTTCAACTGAATGAATTAAATGAACTTCGTGATCAAGCTTACGAGAACTCTTTGATCTATAAGGAAAAGACAAAGAAGATTCATGACTCCAAAATCAAGAACCGCGTTTTTAACGTTGGCGATCGAGTCCTTCTTTTCAACTCTAGACTCAAGATCTTCTCGGGAAAGCTCAAAACTCGATGGACTGGTCCATTAACTATCGCAAAAGTTTATCCTTATGGCACCATCGAGTTAGCTCAAAATGACGGTCCGAATTTCAAAGTGAATGGGCATCGGTTGAAACATTACTTTGGAGAGGACATACCATCCATGGTTGTCCCGGATCTCCAAACTTTCTCCAAGGACAATTGAATTCGGGGATCGACTCAAGCTAGCGACTCGATAAACAAAAACAGTAGCACAAACATGGGTTTTCACCCATGTCTCTTATTTCTCTCTACTTTCTAACACCCTAGTGTGGGGGAGTGGCCGTCCCCTGCAGCTGTTTTTAATGTATATATCTTCAAAAAAAAATGTGTGTTTGTATGTACATATAAATAAAGTGAAAAATGAAAAACGATGTTCCCACAGTTAGCTTATAATATTATCTTTTTACGTTCAAAGAGTCGGCATAATAGCCGGGACTTTGAATATTGAGGACAATATTCAATTCTAATTGTTGGGGGGGGGGGGATTCTAGCGAATTTTATCATATTATATCCTCTAGAACCCCCGTTTTTGGCCTAAAATTTTCAAAAATTTTTTCAATTTATTTCAAAATTTTTGTGGTTGTCAGTCCGCCGTGTCTAAACGACAAATCAAATCCGTTGACGGCTTGCAATTTGCCCAAAATTGTATGGTATCTCAACTCGCCATATCCTAAAAGTAAAAGAGTTGGATAGCTCGCAAGATTATGGCTTGTGGTAAAGGCAGTGGAAAAACCATAATTGGTAATCAACTCACCAAGATGTCGATTGTGTCCATCTAGAGTTGGCTAGTCCAGAAGCAAACGGCTTCTGGTAAAGACAAATCAAAACCGTTGAAAGCTGGTGGTTTGCTCAAAATCACATGGTTATCAGGTGGACCATAGTTCTTACTTGAACCAAAACATTTGGCTACTCCAGAAGTGATGGCTTTTGGTAAAGAGATTCAAATCCATTAAGTTTTCCAAAAAGATTGCTAGAGACTATCAATAGTTTAGTGTGGGGGATTGATGAGTGCTCAAACACTCATTATTTTTGTCGTATTTAAACTACCAAAACATCCAAAAACGCTCAAATATGCATCAAAATACAGAAAATATCCCAGGGATTGTATTTTATACGTTTCAGATGCAAAATGAGTAAAAACAATGAAAAACGAACAAAGTTTGCAAAATTGGCAGTTTTAGTCCCTCAACTTTCAAAAATTTACAAAACTAGTCCCTGAGCATATGTTTTGAAAGAAAAGTCAACCTAAGGCATTTGAAAGTCAAAAGTCATCAAATATGGTCCTTGGGTGAAAACTTTGGGAAAATTACATATTTGGTCCCTATACTTTGCAAGTTTGGCAAAATCAGTCCCTGGGAATTTTTAAGGTGGAAAATATCTTTTGTGGCCCTCATCATATTGAAATGTGACAAACTTGATCCCTTGGAATACTTTGGAAGGATGGCAATATGGGTCCTTGAAATTCAGCTTAATTACAAATTTGGTCCTTGTGCACTTAATACCAAACGGACCCTTTGTAATATTATACCCAATCCACTCCAAATACAAACCAAACAAATCCTGATCCAGTCCACTACCAAATTCCCCCAGGCCCAAAAATAACCCAAGCCCACCCCACACTTATTATTAATAAAAACGGACGGGTCAAACCACAGGTCAACCCACCTTCTCCTTCCTCCCACCTTTTTGCCGCCAAACCAAAACAAACAACCTGTCATCCCCAACACCTTTGTCTCCCCCCTCCTCTCCTACCCAGCCACTCTACTCCACCTCCTCACCAAAGTCAACCCAACATTCATCATTACTTTCATCTCCTCCACGTTGACAATCCAACATCTCATATAATACCAAAGTTGAATCAAGGGTTGAGATGAGCCCAATCCCAATTCAATGGTGGGATTTGGTTCCCATGAGACACTGGTGACTTTCCAAAGCTGTCTTACATAAGACAGAGAGCAGAGAAAGAGAAAAAAAGATGAAGAGGTGCCAGTTTTCAATTTCTAATATAAGTATAGGACTTTGTATGCCCTAGAGGCATGTTATCTTTTGTAATTTCTCTTTCAGTATTTGTAACTTACCTATTGTATTTCAAATTAATGAAGTTAATTTAAGTCCTATTTTTTTAGTTTCAAGCAAGTTGTGTTTTAATTCAAAGTATTTAGGGAAAATTGTTCAAAAATACATCCAACTTGCCACCTTTTACTATTGTATGGTATGAACTTTTTTTTCCTATTATATACACGAACTTTCATAATCTTTCCTATTATATACACGAACTTTCTTAATCTTCCTATTGTATACATGAATCTGACGTGGCATAGAGTTAATTACATAAATTTACATGAATCGTCCCTGTGGCTCAAAACAATTACACCATTCGTCCTTAAAACAGTTACATAAAAGGTCCCTGTAACTCAAGAGTTAAAATATTTGCATCGTCAGTCCTCATTGACTATTGAGTTAAAATATTTGCATCGTTAGTTCTCATTGGGTTAAAATATTTGCATCGTTAGTCCTCACTGCCACCCACCGCCACCACCACCACCACAGCCCACCACCGCCACCCACCATCACCGCCGCCCACTACCGCCACCTACCAACACCCATCGCCACCACCCACCACCTCCACCCACCACAACCACCACCACCTACCGCCACCAACACCCACCACCTCCACCCACCACCACCACCGCCCACCACCGCCACCTACCAACACCCACCGCCGCCACCCACCACCTCCACCCACCACAGCCACCACCACCGGCCACCACCACCACCCACCACCACCACCGCCCACCACCCCACCTACCAACATCCACCGACACCACCCACCACCTCCACCCACTACAGCCACCACCACCTACCACCACCACCCACCACCACTGCCACCCACCGCCACCACCACCGCCACCCACCACCACCACCACCGCCACCCACCGCTACCCACCGCTCACCACCTCCACCCACCACCGCCCACCACCAACCGCCACCACCACCGCGGTGGGTGTTGGTGGGTAGTGGTGGGTGGCGGTGGGTAGTGGTGGCGATGGTGGGTTTTGGTGGTGGTGGCGGTGATGGCGGGTGGTGGTGGGTGGATGCGGTGGTAATGGTGGTGGGTGGTGGTGGCGGTGGCGGGTGGTGGCGGTGGGTGTTGGTAAGTGGCGGTGGGTAGTAGTGGTGGTGGTGGTGGTGGGTGGTGGTGGCGGTAGGTGGTGGGTGTTGGTGGCGGAGGTGGAGGTGGGTGGTGGTGGCGGCGGTGGTGGGTGGCGGTGGTGTCCGGTGGTGGTTTGGTAGGTGGTGGTGGCGGTGGTAGGTGGTGGGGGTGGGTGTTGGTAGGTGGCGGTGGTGGTGGTGGGTGGCGGTAGTGGGCAGTGTTGGTGGGTGGCGGTGGTGGCCGGTGGTGGTTTGGTAGGTGGTAGTGGCGGTGGTGGGTGGTGGCGGTGGGACCTTAATTAGGACTAACGATGCAAATATTTTAACTCTTGAACTACAGGGACCTTTTATGCAATTGTTTCAAGGACGAATGGTGTAATTGTTTTGAGCCACAGAGATGATTCATGTAAATTTATGTAATTAACTCCATGCCACGTCAGATTCATTTATACAATAGGAAGATTAAGAAAGTTCGTGTATATAATAGCAAAGATTAAGAAAGTTCGTGTATATAATAGGAAAAAAAAAGTTTATAGCATACAATAGTAAAAGGTGGTAAGTTGGATGTATTTTTGGACAATTTTCCCAAGTAGTTAACCTTCCTGTTATTTCAATCAATTGCACACTAATCAATCTCAGAACCTTTTATAAGCATTGTAAAAAATTATGTGAAGTTAAAAAGAAAGAAAGCTCAGAAAAGAAAAAAAAAAAAGGAAAATACAAAGGAAAATTCAAAAAAAAAAAAAAAAAAAAAAAGATATAAAAATTAGAAGAAGGAAGAAGGAAAAAAGTTGCAGAGCTGAATATGATTATGGTTTAGAATCTCTTAGGAGATGCATAGGCTGTTCTTGGTCATAGTTCTCAGATGCTTCTTTGCAATGGATGACAAATAGGTCACAATTCTCCTTGTTATCATAATTCATAATTATATGATCATTGATGCAAATTTGCTACTTTAATCTGTGTATGAGAGCTCCATTTAGTTTATTATGGCTTAGATAATTAGTTGTGTTGTTTTTTTTTTTTGCTAATTTCATTGTTAAGCTTCAAAACTGTCTTAACAAAGGGGTGTTTGGATTAAGCTTTTAGAGTAGGATTAGGGTAATTGTATTGATTGGAATCTGTTTTAACATCCCTCTTAGGTCAGATATAGGTTAGTTAAAACATAAACTTTGTAGGTTTTTAGTAAAAAGTCAAAATCTTAGACCTATCTCAATATCTAGTTAACTGTGTGGGTTTATGGTTACCAAATCCTGTCACTTAGCTCATTAGTTGTTATCACTGCCCATTTAAGTTTCATTTCAGCTCTTAAGGTCATAAGTATTCAGTTTAGTAGGATTATAAGTCACAAAAGTCAACTGTGGTGGTAAAAATAGAAAGTCAAATTGACACATGTAGGCAGAATCACTAAAATCCCAAGAATTAATGTGAATTTTGTGTTGAGAACTAGGACTTGAAACTTACACAAGTTGTAGTGACCCACCTCAATTGCTGAAACTCACCATCATCTTATTTTTCTAAATTTTTTGAGTGCTTATTTGTGGGCTTAAAGTACCATGCAGGGCAAGGACATGCTCTGCTCCACATGGTCTGACCAAACACCCATTTTCTCAGCCCTCTTGTTTATTCATTAGTGGGACCCACTGACTGTTGTTTGGATTTTTAGAAAGCTGGTGAGTTAAGCTTTTGAGTTCTGAGCTTATTTCAAATTTTGGCTTATTTTACCCTTGCTTGTTTGACCACTTTTGTGACCTGATCCCAGAACCAAAACTGATTACTCAGTTTGTGACCCAATCTTCCCAAGGCCCCCACAAGCTCATATCTTGAGCTATTCGCTTAGCCTTGGACTTTTTGACCAGCTCACTAGCTTAGCTTGTAAGTTCCAAGCCTTTTTCAGGCTTCTCAGCTTATTTGTATAGCTCAATTAGGCCTGCTTGTTACCCCTGAGGGCCTGTTTGGTTTTGTAAGAGGTGTAACAGCTTATTAGCTTATTGTGGCTAGTTCAGCTCATTTTCTTGCATTATTCAGCTTATTTCTGGTGCACTAAAGTTGTTTGTAGCTAGTTTTACTCTCTGTGGTCAGCTGTTGGCTTATTGCTAGCTTGTTCATAACTTCAATCTCATTTTAAGCCTAATAAGCTTACTGCTAGGCTTATTTGTGAGCACAGGGCTTATTTTTAAGCTCTAAGAAAAGTTCCTTTGTAAAAAGTGCTTAATACTAGTTGTAAATTAGTTGTGTAAAAGAAAAATTAAGAAAAACCAAAAATACAAAAAGTGATAGCTTCTATTTAAGCCATTTTGGCTTATTTTCTGCTTATTTATAAGCAACATCTAATTTTAAATTTTTCCTAGGCTTCTGTACTCATAATATATTTTTAGTAATTTTTTCAGATTTTTTCCAACTCTTTTAGTATTTTTTTTATAATTTAATCTAGCTTAAATCAATTAAATAATTAGTTTTTAATTAGTAGTAATTAATTAAAAAGTAGAAAAAATAGGTTTTCTGTTTTAAAATTAGTTTTATAAAATTTTAGATTTTTCTAAATTTAATTTTCATTTTTCTAGTTAATTTTCATAATTAAGTATTAATTAGTGTAATTTAGTTAATTAAAAAGTAATTAATAATTAGTAATTAATTAATAGTAATTAATTAAATAGTTGTAAAAATAATTTTAATTTTCCAAAAATTTTCTTATAACATTAGGATTGTAAAAATATAATTTTCACATTCGTAGGACTTTGTTTACTCCCGTTTCACTTTTTAATTTGCGCGTTCGCGTTTATTTTAAACTCAAACGCGCGTTTTTAGGTTCAATCAAATTTTTAGGTTATCTGACAATCATTAATTGTTAATAAAGTGTTTCTAAGTTATTTTCCATCATAATCTCGTAGTGTAAACATAATAATCAAATTCCTGACCTTCCTGATTAATCACCCGATCATTTAAAACGTTCACAAATACAATTGCACGCCTCGTCGGGACATAACGACCCGGGGATTCCCTAAACTCCTTGGTTAGTTGGTTTTTGACGTTTGACTTGGTTGACCATCACCTGGTCAATTTAGTTGACCTTCTAGGACCAATCAGTAATTATTCCAGTTTTAGATTTTATAACGTACTGTTCTATATATGTTTGTGAGTACGTAGTCCAATTACAACTTTTGCTTTGTTCGATAACATATGACCCGACTTCTACCATAGCTTCTTAATGGACGCCGTGACTTCATAACTGTTAAGTTTATTCAAAACTTTGTGTCAATCATGTGCAAGTAAAATACTCTGTACTAGTTCTCTAACATGATAAACATCGTATGTGTGTGGCATTATTTATACCATGCTTAAGCTCACCAAATATTTATCAAACATGTCCATCATTATTCAAAGAGTAAATTGGAGAAACTCTCCTTGTGGTTTGTCGAGATTGCATGTTACATCCACGGTCTTGTGAAAGTGCAAGCGGCCTCCCTGTGAGGAAAAATTGGTTCAATTTCGTCCCAGGTAAAATTGAAATGCTGAATTTCCCCCGTCTTTACTCTCTTTGACACTTGTGTGTGGACTCAATAACAACTCGATCCTTGATGATCTCAAGTGTTCTTCTTTTGCACTTTGATGTAGAGGAAACGAGAATCACTTATAAACACAACCCGACATGTTATAGTGATCAAAGAGGAAGAAAGAAAGAAACAGAATGTTTTTGTGCAAAGTGGTCTCATTTTCTGAAGAGGAACAGTGCAGTATTTATACATGCCAAGGAGAGAAGTGGCGGTCCTTTATTTATGGGACGGTCCTTTATCACTAAGGGACCATCGGCCATTTAAGGGACCACCCAAACAGACGCTCCTCTTTTTGTCCTGATGTGGTGAAGGTTTATCTAGTAAAAACTTTTACTGATTTGAGCGGGAAATATAGCTGTTACTCAATTTGAATATTGAATATATTTTCTTAATAAAACATTTCTTTAAAAACACAAAAATACTTTTTGTCAAAATGTTTTATCATACATAAAAATGTAATGTTTAGTGAAAACAATATTTTTGATCACTCCACTAGTGTCGGTATTGAGTTTATTCATACCTAAAGTGACATTGTAGTAGATACGTTAAGTAAATGAGTTTTTTCGTACAAAAACTTTTTAACCGTAAGTTTACGTATCGTGTTTTCATATTTGTGATTATCAAAACATGTAGAGACCGAATAATGCAAATAACGTTTTTGACATTATTTGTATTAACACAGGAGATTGGCAAACTCCTGCCCCGAGGGACCCTATATTATATCATTTCATGATATCCCACACATTAATGTTTGAGTTCATGAGACTTATTGCAATATACAATACTGAGATATTTCTGATTTACTATGACTCATCTTGTGTTCAACTGATTATTAAACACAAAAACTATGGATTCACTCAACAATTTTGTTGATTTTTTAGCATGTTTATCTTAGTTAACTAAAGCAGCAATTGAAGCACGGAGTGGGCAATAAACCATTGGTCTTTGGTGTAAAATAATTTCTATCATTCATTCAAACACTTATAACTCTTATGATATGCTAAACAATGGAACTCCTTTCGTATTTGAATTAATAAATGATTGATAATGACTTTCAAAACGTCTCTTTGAGTCGTTTTCTATTATTATGACTGTGATCATCTACATAATACCCCGATTAGTCTTCCGCTGTTATATTGAAATTTAGGGGGTGTTACAGAAAAGCTGAGAAGTTCCATTTTTAACAGCTTACTAACTTATCTAGGTGAGCTTATAGAGTTAAATAAGCCATAAGTCAAAGCAGATGAAGCAATAAGCACATTAGCCATTACATATGAACTTCTCGCCTTTCCAAATTTCAATGTGCCCATGAGCTCTACAAATACTTCAAACCAAACAATTCAACACCTGATCGAACTCGACTAATGATAATCAACACCCATTAATTAGTTATATAATAAACAATAGAGACAAACTTTTACTTGGTAAAATGCAGCACTTTCCCATCATTTTCATTTTTTGATAGAATATCGGGTGCAATGTTAGCTGGTGTTGAACTATTCACTTTGGTTGAGAATGCAAAATCGTTGACTGAATTGTGTAAAAAATGACGTGGTAAAAAAAAAAAGGTTACCTTTGAGTAGCCAAAAGGAGATATTTTAACTCGAGGAGTTATGCCTTCGTCTAACATGTTTTCAACCGTAAGATCTCTATGACAAATTTCGTGCAATATAAACAATCAGTGTTCTAAAAGACGCGCCAAGGCGCCACAAATGCGTCACCAAGGCGTGAGGCGTGTCCTCGCCGCCACGAAATGGACCATGGCGGCTAATCTAGGCGTGACGCAAAAAGGCGTGAAATAAGACGAGTAAATGCGCGAAAAGGCGTGCATTTTGGTAAGGTGTGGCGCCACTTTTTGAACCACTTTATTTTTTTTATTTTTATTTTTTATTTTATTTTGTTTTATTGAACTAGTATTTGGAATTGGGGCAAATTTGGTATATGGGCCTGGTAATTATATAGTAAATAGTAGTTTAAATATCTAATATAGGTTAGTAATATGATTTATAATTAAAAATACATAAATATATGAAATTCTTTTTGCCGCTTTAGCGAAGCCTTAAGAAACGCAATGCAAATTTAGCTTCTTATATGATGAACATTTAGCTTCACACTCCCTAATCCTATCCTCGGGACCCATTCCTCCATACTTCTGTAACCTCTATAGACCGAAAAACCATAATCATTAAAAAAAAATAAAATAAAAAATAAATAACTCTATAGACCGAAAAACCATAATCATAATTTAAAAAACTGGTCAAACCTATTATTAAAATCCAAAACTAGTACTTTGGAAAAAGATCAGGAAAAAGAAAATTCTTTCATAATATATATTAACCTCAAAATTCAAACAAAAGATCGCAAATTTCAACATATCAAACCACTAATAACTGAAACTAACTTAAATCCAATTGATGAAAAAAAAAAAAAAAAAAAAAAAAAAAAAAAAAAAAAAAAAAAACAAAAAGCTTGCATCTTGCAAAACAGTTACATATACAAAAACAGCCAACCAGCTTAGCTATATTTTACCATTGTTTGTTTGCTTTTTGTATAATAAACATATAGCAATCCGGTGACTTTAAATTGAAATAATTCAAAACCTTTAAAATGATTTTAGGGATTAGGAGTTTTATTTATGATTGGTTAGGATTTCTTTGGAAACAAATAAATCATAAAACTTTTTAAAATATAAGATGAGGATGAAAAAAAAAAATTAGAGCATGACACTTGAATAGACAGTAAGTTTTGATCTTCAAATATTCACACCTTATCATTTTTGACTATCTCATAATTTTTGCCCAGTTCATACTGAAAAATAAAAATGAAATTAGGCAACATCCATACTAGAGCTGGCATAACAGGTCGCACGAACCTGTTAAGACACGAACCTGTTAAGGTCAAATACGAACACGACCTGTTAGCTTATCGTGTGACTTTTCTCAAACACGAACACGACAAGAAAATAAACAGGTTAACACTTAACATGCCACAGAACAGGAAACATTATCTATTAGATTCAATCACAACAACCAAAATAAACATTACAACTTCAATCTCTAAAACTTGTTTTGACTCCCAAAAGTCAAAATGTAGCTGTTTAGCTCTATCTGGAGTACTAGTAGGAGGTATAACAGATTTGTCAAAGAGCTCATGTTTATAATGAGAATCTACGTAGAACTAAGGGATCCTATATGGCTATATCAAACTTTTCCCTAAAAGATAGTTGCAAGACTTCCAAATTCCCCTTCCAAATTAGAACTTGAAATAATATCAACAGCTCATAGTACACAATGATTAAAATTATAACACTATTAAAATTGTAACATTATCTCTTAACGAGAACAACAACAAAAACATTACAACAACTTCAATAAAAATTACAAATCCAGAACAACAACAAAAATACGACAACAAAAACATCAAGAATTACAACAACCACAATCTCGAATGAACAAGGTGAGTCGAACCCACCTTGGGGTGAGTCGAACCCAGCCTGTTGCAATCCTTAACGAGGTCTTCGGGTGAGTCGAACCCACCTTGGTCTTCGGGTGAGTCAAACACAAGAACGAGGTGAAAAGGGTTGTGGATTCGATCCACAATCTCGAATGAACAAGGTGTTATTGACGGTCAAAAGGTGCGTATGATAGCTCAAAATGATGGGGAGGAAAAATGGTGAATGATGGTTGTGGAGGTGTAGATGGACGCGCGGTGGTGGAGGAGTAATGGCCGGAAAAGTGGCCGGTTTTTAGTGTGTGTTAAGTGTGTGTGTTTGTCGGCGAAGAGAGAGAGAGAGAGAGAGAGAGAGAGAGAGAGAGAGAGAGAGAGAGAGAGAGAGAGAGATAAGAGAATGACCTAAAAATTATTAGTGTAGTAGTGACTTTATATATATAGTATAATATTAACAGGTCACTAACAGGTCTTAACAGGTCTGACCTGTTAAGACACGAATATTAACAGGTCTTGACCTGTTAAGACACGAAACCTGTTAAGGTCAAACACGAAACCTATTAAGAACAGGTCGTGTCGTATCATGTTAACAGGTTTCGTGTCAAAATTGCCAGCCCTAATCCATACCTCATAAATTTTCACCATCTCATCCTTCATACTGCCATTAAAAAAAGAAAAAAAAATCATCAACAACAATCTACAATAATAAATAGAATAAACCCATAATCAAAGAAAACGGTCAAATAGTTATTCAATTCCTGTAAGAAACATATAATACATGTAACCAAAACAAAAAAGACCAAACCTTGAAATAAGAGACAGTTAGCAGGTTTATTAGGGTGTGTACCGCCTTTCTTGATCCCATCGGAATCCTTGCCAAACTTCCATCGCCAAGTCCACCGCATCTGCTTTCCATTAGATCTAGGAAACCCATTTTTTTTTCTTTTTGTGGGTCAGATCGAATCATATCGTCGTTTTCAAAGTTACTGACTGTGTGCGTCCGATGTTAATTTGATGAGGGAAAGAGATAAGAAAGTGGGTTTGTAAATTAGTGCGTGTTTTTGTGTTAAAAGTGGTTTCTTGAAGAGACAATGATATTTTTATGAGATAGAAAGTTCAAGAAGAGGGTTCTAGTGTGGGAGGGAGGCAGTGGAGAAGAGGATTCTCGAATATGAGTTATTAATGGGAAAACGGAATGGAATGCTACAGTTGTTTAAACAATAGTATAACGGATGAACATTGCTGGTGGTACGGGGTTGCAACCAATGGGATGCCGCTTTTTTGGAACGGAAAAACTGCCTTTTTAATATATAGGATAATATGTACAACATAAATTGCTTGAGTTACAAAATGTCATTGCCTAATAAGAAAATGGTACGAGCAAATTTCTTTGCTTGCTTTTTTCATTTGCTAACATGTTAAATAAACATAAAATGTACAACATAAAATGCATGAGTTACAAAATGTCATTGCCTAATAAGAATTTTGGTTGTTGTTAAGAAAAAGAAAGAAAAAGTTTGCATATATATGATATGGAGACAGAGATTCTCTTGTTGGTATGGATGGCGAACAAACTTGTTTGCTCGTTATGTCACATTTCGTAACACAAGTTTCTAGGATTCAAATTGGTGAAACGGTTTTCTAAAGTCCATACTCGAAATTTCCTCAATTTACAAAGTTATAAAGGAATACACATAATACAATTACCAATTATACATATAATTGTCTCTTTCTTCTGCTCATCATCATGTAATATTTTAGCAACGTCATCATTAAGTTTATTTCATGAAAAAACATAACTTAAATGTGATTTCTCGCCGAAATATTTAATTATACGGATAATCACCGTCGTAACGCGCGAGTAATCAGGTAGTGTCATAAAAAGCATCTAGCTCATCACTTGAAAATTCAAATTAAACGAACGTGATATAGTCTTGTCTATCTAAAATTGTCAATAATACTCAAAGAGGTCGTTTTAGGTGCAAGTCCTATTCAAAGCACATCAAATAATAGGCAATGCATAGGAGGAAAAAGCAATGCGAGTTCACATTGCACATGTACATGCACATACTACAATTCTTTGCCTGTGCCATATTTTATTATACTTTATTCACCCTCTATTCCACGATAGTGATAAAAGGTCATTATCATTTGCACGTATCAATTTTCTATTTGTATATCAGAGATTCTGTTATATATAGAGTACAGACAGTTGCATTGTATATTATACGACTACTATGTCATTCATTACAGTCTATTTAGGTTCGAACTTTCATTTTGAATCCTTAATCAATATGTCGAAAGTAGTTTAGCTATACGTGAAAACATGATTGCAATTTTTCGATAGATTCCGGTTACAGCAATTCAGGAGCAAAATAAGAGTGAGCATGTTATATCTGTGAACGAGTTTTTTCTCTTCTATACTCGTAATACTTCAAACTTTGGTTGTGGTTCCTTTTAATATATGTTGTCTTTCAATTAAAAAAATGACATGATAACTTATACTGGTGAACTACGTATATAACATGTGAAGTTCTAAGATGGAATACTTTGAACTCCAAGTTGGTTTAAATATAAAAATCACGTTGAACCGGTTTATTAATGTAAATACACCGTAGGTGCGTGACATCATGGGAACGTGCACGCGCGGTAAGTCCTATATATATCGTCTGTTCTCTATCAATATAACGCATTGAAAAAAAGTTATAAACATCTCAAATCTGCCTATTATTTTCTTATGGACTTGTTTACACAACTCCAGTCTCTTGAGTCTTCAGATGGAGGCAAATCTTCGGGCTCTGGTTCCAATATGATATCGAACACGATATCTTTGGAAAAGCCGACACTTGCATTTTCCGGGGAGGAGAGATACTTAACGCCACTTTGGGTTTCTAGAAAAGGTTATGAACTTTATGAATCTGATCCCTCTCAAGATGGTAATATGTCTTTCATCCTACTATAAACTTTATCACTCACAGTTCTATTAAACTTTGTGCATATGTATCTCTGATGTGGTTCTCTACTCTTCTCAACAATAGGTTTTGAGCTGAGTGCTGGAAATATCGACCAGTATAAACAGATAATCCATGACAAGATAAGAGTTGCTCTTAAGTTATTAACTTTCCGGGAGCAACGTGTTCTTGTTCAGTTTTGGTCACCTCGTGTCGTTGGGAAACACCAACTGCTTACATCTATAGATCAACCATTTGGTATTGGTGTAATTGATGAAAGACTTCTTCTGTATCGAAAGGACTCCGTGCACAACTATTTTGTTGTGGATAAGGACGATGAAGACGAAGACACTAGTCCGATCGCACGAGTATTCAGGCAAGGATTGCCAGAGTGGACTTCAGATGTAACTAGTTACATGCCTAAATATTTTCCACAACAAGAGTGTGCGATTCGTTGCAATCTCCATGGATATTTGGCTTTACCGGTGTTCAATTTGACTACAGGGTCATGCGTTGGCGTGATTGAACTACTGACACCGTCAAAACATCCGAGTTTTGCTTATGAGGTTCAACAATTTCAGAGGGCATTGAAGGTATATCCATTTTTTTTGAAGATCAATATATCCACATATAGTGAAGCATGTTTTGTATCTCATTCTAGTTTTCACTTCCTTTCATATATAGCTAATAATTTCCAAAATATTGTCAACTTTCAGACACAAAATCTGACATGCCGACAAGTATCTGATGGACCGGTTTCAGATGTAAGTTGTGCCCATCTTTTTGTAATTTGGAATTGGACTACAAAATTTTTTGGGAAATTTGTCTGAATCATGTTTTGCTACTAACCCTTATGTGGGTGATGTCTTTTAAATACAGGTCATTAATGAAGGCAGGCGCAATGAGTTGGAAAAAATCTTCAGTATTCTAAGCATTGTATGTGACAATTATCGATTACCTCTTGCTCAAACATGGGTTGTGTCCTCACTTAGCACAATTGCTTCCCATGAACAAGTTCTAAGAATGAGCTGTAATAGTTTTGATAGTAGATGCCTTGGAAAAGTCTGCATGTCAACATGTGGTTTACCATATTATGTTAAAGACTTGGGTTTGTGGCCTTTTCGAGAAGCATGTATGGAACGGCACTTGGACAAGTTTTGTGGCTTGGTTGGCAGGGCATTGTTATCCCAGGGTTCATGTTTTTGTGAAGATGTAACCAAACTCAGTGAAGAAGAGTACCCTTTGGTCCACTTTGCACGCATGCATTGGTTAACCAGCTCCTTTGCAATCCACTTGCATAGTGTCGAAAGCAACTATGACTACGTGTTAGAGTTTTTTCTCCCGTCCCACATGAAAGATATCAAACATGTATTGAACTTGGTCCAACTGTTGAAGCAACTTTTTGAGGTTGCTTCTCGATTTGAACTGGGTGACAAATCATTCATAGAAGTTGTTAGACCACCTATGGATCTTTGTGTGAACGTAGAACCTGATATTATGGATACCTTTAATGATGTCCCAGACGAATGCTCATCCATCAGCGTAAGCAGAAAATGTAAACGAGGCTCAAAGAAGATGGTGTATGTGAAGGCAACTTATGGAGAAGATAGCAAAGGGTTCTGGTTCCCTATTTCATCAGGGCTATCGAAGCTGAAAAACAAAGTGGCAAAAAGGTTCAAGTTGAAGAGTCAAATGATTCGTCTCAAATACTGGGATGAAGACAATGATTTGATACTATTTTCCAGCAATGACGACTTGAAGTTTGCTAATGTTGCTTCAGGCGGTAAGAATCGAATCAACTTAATCTGTGTTGATTGATGATATCTTTCGAAACAAAGGTTAGGGGTTCAATCCCACCTTACGCCCTTAGGTGGTGATTTAATTTGTTACTCAGTTGTAAAATCTCTATGTATTTTTTTCATCTGTTGTGTACAAGGGTGGTTAGTTAAAAGTTTTTCAATTATGTACGAATCAAATAATTTATGGTAATTACAATACGAGTACTACTATGTAAAAGATTAAATGAAAGCAAAAGGTATGTAATTGTCATTACTTTAAACGGAAGATCTAGTCTGTTGGTTGTAATTAGTAAACGGGTTCCAGATTAGGGTTAAGATAATCAATAAAGGTACCGGATATTCACTTGAAATCGTGGTATCACTTTTCAATAGAAACTATTCGACCCTATGCTTGGGTTACACGAATATCTCTATGGGATAAGACCAAGTGATGTTCTTGTTTTAGGCACAAACCAAGAACCAGATGCGTATAGAAGTGTTTAGGGTTTTGTGTTAATCGTATTGTAAAAACGTGTATCGTATGTCCATGCAGAATGATGTGTCCTCTATTTATAATAGAGAATACTCAAAACCCTAGCCCATGGAATTATGTATAATTAACGGCCCATTAATTATAACATAATACTTTCCATAATAATAGGGATCAGTGGTTATCAGTGGAAACATTACCACTAGCAGTGGTAATGTTAACACTATCAGTGGAAACAATAACCCTTGCAGTGGTAACGTTAACACATCAGTGGAAACGCTAGCAGCAGAATCACATTATCAGCAGGATCATGCTATCAGCAGAATCTGCTATCAGCAGAATCATGCTATCAGCAGAATCAATAGATAACCACTATTGAGTCAGGGGATTCAGTGACCAAATGGGTGTATACTCCATACCTCCAAACCCATTACCAGGTGTGAATTGATCCCTCAAGTGCACTAAATTTTCCAACAATCCTCCCCAAATTTAGTTCACTTCCTTTGCATGAAAATTCAAACACAAAACCAAAACAAGTGCATAAATGAAAATATCCTGAGGATTGAATTTCCACATTAGTACATATACTTTCAAATATTCGAGAATCAGGGTGTTCTAAGAATAGAACTCTTCAACCCATTTGAATACCTGATGATAAATACACACAAGTTTTCAAACACTAAAATTCTCCTGACACTGTCCATACCCAATTCATAAATGTTGTAAAAGCTAAAAGTCCAAAGCTTCCTGAAGCGGCAAAACTTCAACATTCACATAGGTGGTTCATCTTTAATTCATGCTCCTGCTTAGCACTTTTTCAAAGAAAATTAACCATTAAGAAGTGAAGACTTCATCCTCCTTTCAGCAGGTAACAAGCACAACCTTGGGATGTTTGTAATACATGTGCTTCAGTCCACTAAATGATCAGCTTTCCACATTGAACTCAACTTCCAAGTTTCCTTAGAAGGGGTATCCTTGCATTCAGTGACTAAGTTGGACTTAAACCCATCCCTTTAGCAGACTTCAAAACCAAGTCTCTAGCCAAACCCTTCGTCAAGTGATCAGCTAAGTTTTGTTGAGATTTAACAAACACTATAGATACCACCCCATTCATGATAAGCTCACGAATCATGCTATGCCTAACACCTAAGTGTCTAGACTTCCCATTGTACATCTGGCTATAAGCCTTTGCCAATGTAGCAGCACTATCACAACGGATAGAAATAGGTGCTATAGGTTTAGACCACAATGGAATCTCAAGAAGCAAAACCATTCAGCTTCTTTGCCAGCAGCAGCTAAAGCCACAAATTCAGATTCCATGGTTGAACTGGTAATGCAAGTTTGTTTCTTGGATGTCCAAGAAATTGCACCTCCACCAAGTAGGAATACCCAGCCACTAGTAGACGAATTGTCTTCAGTGTTACTGATCCAACTTGCATCAGTATATCCTTCTAATACTGAAGGATAACCAATATATGAGAGACTATAATCCGTAGTTCTCTTTAAATACTTAAAGACCCTCTGAATTGCTTACCAATGATGAGCACTAGGATTACTAGTATACCTGCTCAGTTTACCCACAGCAAAAGCAATATCAGGTCTTGTACAAGTCATGGAATACATCAAGCAGCCAATCACCCTAGAATACTCAAGTTGAGATACAACTTTGCGAGTATTAGGCATTAGCTTCTCACTTGTATCCATAGGAGTACTCACTGGAGTACAATCAAAGTAATTAAATTTCTTTAACACCTTCTCAATGTAATGAGACTGAGATATAGAAATTTTGTTACTTTCATGTTTAATCCTTATGCCAAGGATAACATCTGCCTCCCCCATATCCTTCATGGAGAACTTTGATGACAAAAATTCTTTTGTAAGATCAACTTGATTTTGGTCAGTGCCAAAGATCAACATGTCATCAATATATAGACAAATGATGACTCCTTTACCAAATTCATCAAATTTGCTATATACACATTTGTCAGCTTGATTAAGTAAATAACCACTAGACAAAACCACTTCATCAAACTTTTGATGCCATTGCTTAGGAGCCTGTTTTAGTCTATAAAGAGACTTAATCAGTTTACACACCTTGTTTTCATTGCCAGGCATGATGAAGCCCTGAGGTTGGTTCATGTAAACCTCCTCATCTAAATCACCATTCAAGAAAGCTGTCTTCACATCCATCTGATGAATAATCAGTTTGTGAATTGATGCCAAAGCAATTAGCAATCTTATGGTACTGATACGTGCCACTGGAGCATAAGTATCAAAGTAGTCTATTCCTGACTTTTGTTTAAAGCCTTGAATAACTAATCTTGCCTTGAACTTTTCAACAGTTCCATCTACCTTCATTTTCTTTTTGAAAATCCATTTGCTACCTAAAGGTTTGCAACCAGGTGGTAGATCAGTCAACACATAAGTGTTATTGCCCATGATAGAGTCCATCTCATCATTAATTGCTTCTTTCCATAAAGCAACATCCTGGGACTTCATTGCTTCTTCAAATGTTTTGGGATCATCCTCCACAATGAAGCAATAGGAGTATTGGTCAGAGACCTCACTCCTTGTACCTTCAATTAAGTATAATTGAAACTCAGGTCCAAATGACTTTGGAGTCCTCACCCTATTGCTCCTTCTGAGCTCAGGTTCAGGTTGTTGTTCCACAACCTCATCAACAGGAACCTCATCATCAAGAACATCTGAAACACCATTGTCATTGGTTCCATTTGGAATCCTTTGACTTGGTCTAGGGATAGATGAGAATCTGTTCTCATCAAATAGTGCATCCCTTGATTCAACTATTGAGTTAATTGAAACAGACTCATTAGGTTCTATAATATAAAACCTATATGCCTTGGAATGCTCAGCATATCCAACAAAGATGCATTCAATGCCTCTTTCACCCAAAGTTTTCTGCTTTGGATCAGGGAGTCTTACAACAGCCCTACAACCCCATATCCTAAGATAATTAAGGTTAGGTTTCTTTTTAGTCCAAAGTTCATAAGGGGTAACTTTGATCCTTTTGTTGGGAACCCTATTTAATAAATAGCAAGCTGTTAACATAGCTTCACCCCAGAACCCTTGACTCAGCCCTGAATAGGACAACATGGAATTAACCATCTCCTTCAGCACCCTGTTTTTCCTTTCAAAAATACCATTTTGCTGAGGAGTATAAGGGGCAGTCGTTTCATGGATTATACCAACAGACTGAAAATACAGAGTATCCATGTACTCACCTCCCCTATCAGTCCTTAATCTTTTGATTAGTGAACTTTGTTGCAATTCAACTTCAGTTTTAAATACTTTAAATTTATCTAATGCTTCATCTTTAGAATGTAATAAATAAACATGACAAAACCTAGAAGCATCATCAATAAAAGTCACAAAGTATTTCTTATTCCCCAAAGAGGGAGTAGCATGTAAATCACAAAGGTCACTGTGAATTAACTCCAAAACTTTAGTTTCACGTTTTACTCCTTGAAAATGTTTCTTAGTTATCTTGTTCAACATACAAGTTTTACACTTTTCAGTGTTCACATCAAAGGCTGGAATTAACCCATCCTTGGACATATCTTGCATCCTTTTAAAATGTACATGGCCAAGTCTTGCATGCCATAGGTAATCATAAAGTTTAGATGTAGATATAAAAGCAGAATCAATATTATCATGAACAATATTAAGTCTGAACATTTGATTACATAAATAACCAAAACCAATAAACACACCATTTTTAGACAAAACAAACTTATCAGATTCAATAACCTGTTTATAACCACAATTATTTAAAACACTACTAGAAACCAAATTCTTTCTAATATCAGGAACATGTAAAACATTAAACAAAGAAACAATCTTTCCAGAACTAAACTTCAAATCAATACATCATTTTCCATGCACCAGGGCAGTTGACTCATTTCCCATGTGAAGAATAGAACCATCATTCATTGACTTGTAGGTCTTGAACCAGCTTCTATCTTTACACACATGAATTGTTGCTCCAGAGTCAACCCACCACGCAACATCATCATCCTGCACAAAGTAAATGTCAGATATATATGTAACATAATAAATCTTAAAAGACTTATTAAACACATTCTGACCTTTCAGAGAATTGGTGTTACCATTCCCTCCACTTGTGCCTGATCCATTGGATTTGTTTACAACTTTACCACCCTTGCAATCTTTCCTGAAGTGTCCAGGTTTCCCACACTTCCAACAAGTCACCTTAGGTTTCTTGTTAAGATGAGATTTGGTGTTATCTTGATGCTTACGCTTGCCCTTGTTGTCATTGTACTTGGTGGAGTTGTTATGCTCCACCATATTGACAACTGATGGACCAGTAGCAGTGCTACTCTTTGGCTTGTCAATGTCTTGAGCTTTGAGTGAATCCTCAATGCGCAAGTGACTGCCCAACTCAACAAGAGTTAACTCCTCCTTCTTATGCTTAAGCATATGCTTAAACTCTTTCCAAGAGGGAGGTAGTTTATCGATGATACAAGAGACTGAAATAGCCTCATCCATGTTCATCTTGTGTTGTGTGAATCGACCAAGTATACTAAGAAGTTCATTGTATTGTTCCATGACAGGTCTAGAATCAACCATTTTGTAATTGTTAAAATTACTTACAAGGAACTTCTTACTTGATGCATCCTCAGCCATATACTTGGCTTCCAAGGAATCCCATAGTTCTTGAGAAGTTTCAACATTCTGATAAATATCAAATAAAGAATCAGACATACCATTGAGAATTAAACCTCTGCATATGTAGTCATCATTCTCCCATTTGCTCCTTGCCCTCATCCGATCTATAGTAGCATCATCTCCATGATCTTCTGGAATCTCAGTCGTGAGAACATACACCACATTCATACTTGACAATAAGAAGTGCATCTTCTTTTGCCACCTTCTGAAATCAACACCTTCAAACTTTTCCAACTTGGAAAAGTTAGCAGCCATTTGTCTCATAGCAGCAGCCATTGATTATCACTAATAGTTTCTATTGATTGTTGGTTGTTAACTGTAAACGGGTTCCCAGATTAGGGTTAAGATAATCAATAAAGGTACCGGATATTCACTTGAAATCGTGGTATCACTTTCCAATAGAAACTATTCGACCCTATGCCTGGGTTACACGAATATCTCTATGGGATAAGACCAAGTGATGTTCTTGTTTTAGGCACAAACCAAGAACCAGATGCGTATAGAAGTGTTTAGGGTTTTGTGTTAATCGTATTGTAAAAACGTGTATCGTATGTCCATGCAGAATTATGTGTCCTCTATTTATAATAGAGAATACTCAAAACCCTAGCTCATGGAATTATGTATAATTAACAGCCCATTAATTATAACATAATACTTTCTATAATAATATGGATCAGTGGTTATCAGTGGAAACATTATCACTAGCAGTGGTAATGTTAACACTATCAGTGGAAACAATAACCCTTGCAGTGGTAACGTTAACACATCAGTGGAAACGCTAGCAGCAGAATCACATTATCAGCAGGATCATGCTATCAGCAGAATCTGCTATCAGCAGAATCATGCTATCAGCAGAATCAATACATAACCACTATTGAGTCAGGGGATTCAGTGACCAAATGGGTGTATACTTCATACCTCCAAACCCACTACCAGGTGTGAATTGATTTCTCAAGTGCACTAAATTTTCCAACATAGTATAATGTATCAATATATGGAATACATTTAATTTCGCTCGTGCATCCGTCACTTTCACTATTTATATACATTGTACGTCAAGTGAAATAACAATAATTAAAAAGTTATCTAGTTGTAGACCAAATTCGTCAAATCAACATGAAGCTAAGTAACAAACATAATCAAATCAACATTAAACAAGAATATTAAATACATGTGAAGTTTCTTTACATATATTCCGAAACAAACAATTTTTATCTAGAGAATTGAGTTCTTCTAGAAGAGTTCGAGTGGATTGAATCATCCTCGTCTATCATATATGCATCATAGAGACTTGTCAAGCTATTGAATTAAGCATATGAGTTTGGCTTGACTACTTGACTCTAGTGGACTATACAGCGATATCTGTGATAGTAGTACGTAAACAAAAGCTGTGTGTGCCACAAATTAAGCCTCTACATCCATGAAATCGTATACAATCAGATGCATGATTTCAAGCTGTCGACGTGTGA
This sequence comes from Artemisia argyi, assembly GCA_030686995.1. NCBI lineage: Eukaryota > Viridiplantae > Streptophyta > Magnoliopsida > Asterales > Asteraceae > Artemisia > Artemisia argyi. Next base: position 163,819,714 of record CM060697.1, read on the forward strand.
AGAGATACAAACTGAAGCATATTTAAGTTAATTATCTCAACAGAAACTGTGAGATCAATTGAGATTACACTTAAAAAAAAAAAAAAAAAAAAAAAAAAAAAAAAAAAAAAAAAAAAAGCTAGTTTAAGTAGTTTTTTTTTATTTGGGACACACTAATGATCATTTTGGTTTGGTATTTAAGCGCTCAAAATTTGTCCCCTTTTTTTTTGTTGCGCGGTTATGATTTATGGTTTATAACCGGTTTCCAACCTTCTTTTCGATATTTAGTTTTCTCCGGTTCGGTTTAGCTTATACGTAGTATATAATTTAGATAGATTAAAAAAAAATAATCATGATAATATAATGGGAAGTTAATCGTTGAGACTTAAAGAGTAGATTTAGATAAGGGATTGTCGAGTATACCAGTTGAAAAAGAGAAATTTGAACCCCACGTGTGTCTAGAAGGGACAGATTTTCTTTTATTATCTTTTTCTTCCTTTGACGATGATTCTTTCAAAATGATATGAATAATGTCGGGTCACTGTTTTTATTATACCAACTTCTTTTTTCGCTATCACTCAGATGTTATAACTTAATTACTCCTCGATTATGCTTGTACATTTACATATATACGCTTTATACACTGATTTGATGAACTGACGTTGTCATTTAATTTAATCCCTCAATTTCCAAATTTAATCCCTCAATTTTCAAACACATTATGTGTATATACATTAGAGAAGTTGATGGATCTGTCAATCTTATACTCCCTCCGTCTCAAAATATAAGTCCATTTTGATATTTTCAAAGTATTTCTATTCCAACTTTGATATTAATTATTTTTTGTCGTGTTATATAATACTTGATGCAAAATATTGTCAAGATGAATATTCTCAAGATGACTATTCCATGATCCATGATCATATTGATCGGTATTGCTTCTAAGTAATATGATATTTATAATCCATCGATGGGATGAGTCCCTTTTGATTTTCTTTGTGAAGATAAATGACCTACTTAACTCAGCGGTTAGAGTATCGCTTTCATACGGCGAGAGTCATTGGTTCAAATCCAATAGTAGGTAGAACTTATTAGATACCCCGGTCAATGGTATCTAATAAGTAATTTTTTTTAGTAATATTTATTTTGTATCTTTTTTATTTATTTTCTTTTTCGTTACATCAAAATCTGAGTGTGCTTGATTGTATTTACTCGACAGAATCAAGTCAAAGAATTAAGGTCAAAGTTGAAATGAATAAAAATAATTAAGGTTAAAGTTGAAATGAATAAACTTTGAAAAATCATAAATGAACTTATATTTTAAGATGAGGTAGTAGTAAATTTTCATTGCATATCCGGTTTTTTGGCTCCAAACCATTTTGTGATGTGGGATTTTTTTTCCTAGTTTTTGTAATTCAAGTCTCACTTAGAGACACAGATATTTTTTTTTCCTAGTTTTTGTGATTGGTGTTGCCAAGATTGGTTCAGGTAAAGCTGCTGCGTTTATATCTCGTAAGCCGAAGATGCGAGTGATAATACCATGGGAGAAGTTTCGGTTTTCGTTCAATAGGGAGAATATGTACTCACACTCTATAAATTAAGGTTTCTTGTATTATTTTTAAAAAGAAGAAAATCTGTTATTTGTTTTACGTACGATCAGATAGTGAGTTATAGTTGCAGTATTATTACAAGTAGAATTTGTTTATCCAAACATTAAAACTGATTACTGTGACTTGAAGGTTCATGAAAAAACCGTACCAAAAAATCCTTATTTGGTATGTTTATATTTGAAAAAAACTGAACCAGAAAAAGTCATAAGATGGAAACTTGGTATGCTTTAATGTTCTTTTTGTGACTAAATATACTTGATATGTTTATATTTGGGGTCTTATAAATACTTTATATCTAGATGTTGGATTGTGTCTCTGTTTTGCCAAGATATCTTGCAATCTTTATCTTAGTGTAGTTGTGTTATGGGAATGTAATTAACTGTTGTTCATGGTTGACAAACTTGTTATGCTCCGATATCTTGCACTTTTTACTCAAGCATACATATGCTATTGATCTTTTTACTTAGCTTTTTTCAACATTGGAGCATCTTATATGTTATTTGTTTTAATTTTGTGACTCATGGCAAAAGCCACTCTACACAAAGATGTTAAATACTCAAAAAAGAATCAGTTCATAACATGTTGTGATGAACATGAACGCTCTTGAGTTTGATACAACAGAGGTCATCGCAATGTTTTGCACGGTGTAAGTTTATACACACATTCACTATGAAATTCACCAGGGATGTAATATTAATCTTGCGCTAGTAGACAGTAAATTGCTAAAATACTACCATTAACGGCTATGTTTGATGACACGTAACAGTTAGCAATAGTTGTTTGTTTAAAAAAAAACGTGTTTGGTAACGTGGTTGGTAGTTGTAATTATAAAGTGTAAAACTACGAAAAATGACATATACACATTAAAATTAAAAAAAAAAAAAAAAAAAAACCTAATTAAAAAAATAATAAAGTTATTACTATTTATAATGTATTCATTACTTTTACATGTTTGACATTATATAAACCAAGGCTGTCAAACTCGCGAGTTTACACGTAAGATCGTACGATCTTACGTGCACACCAGTGAAAATCGTGTAGGATCGTGGTAGGATCGCATCTGAGGTAGGATCGTACGTAGGATCGTAGGATCGCACGTAAGATCGTAAGATCGACACGCGATCCGAGTTCACTTTTTTTTTTTTTTTTTTTTTTTTTTTTTTTTTTTTAATCTTTTAAGTCCATCCCACTTGCTTAGGCCAAAAAAACAAATGTGTGTTTTACTCATGTCTAATGAGTAAACCACTATTGTTTCATTTTCTAAATAGATTATAGTTTATACATAGTTTTCTACTTTTCTGAATAAATTATAGTCTAAAAAGTGTTCAATATTTTAATTTACTTTACTTCACTGTGATTAAACTAATCAAATGGTATATTTTGTAATGCCATTTATGAAACGTTTGTTTTCTTGAAATCATGTTGATGGCTTGTATGTTTTGAGACATTTAGGACCTATGTTATGTAATATTATTGCACTAAATCGTTAATGTAACAATTGAAACTTCACTTTTTTGTATTTTACTATTACTTTACTGTTTGAAATTTAAACTTTGTCATTTTCAAGAGGATATTATATGAACTTATCTTTGACGTTGAGTAAAAATGTAAAACAGTTTGACTTGTATATCATTTGTTTACAAAATATGACAAATCGGTAGGATCGTAGGATCGCGATCCGATCTTACGATCTCGATCTTGCAAAGACAAAAACGATCATGCGTGGGATCGCGATCTTGACAGCCTTGATATAAACACCATGACATGACACACTAGTTATAACTTCTTGGCAAACAAAAAGATTTAACTTGTGTCTATTAGAAAAAGATGACAGCTAGCCTTTTCATCCCTAAACGCTTAAGCAAACAAAACTTTGGCACAAGAGGACTAAAAGTGCTTTTTATAAACAAGAGTAAACTCCAAAATACATCCCTGTGGTTTAGCCAATTTTGCACCATACATCCCTCTCAAAAAAGTTACAACAAATACATCTCTCCGTTAGTAAAAGTGAACCAATATACATCCACGAGGATGAACGGTGCAAATATTGTGTCGTTAACTTGAACATGTGACAGTTAAGTAAGGGTAATTCTATCATTTAATGTTTCATACCTACTCTCACCACTCTTTTAATACATTACATTTTTCTGTCAAACACAATTCATAAACACAAATCAAATAACGCACACCCAAATCAAAAACACAAACCCAAATCATAAACACATAGCATAAACACAAATCAAAAACTCATCTACACCAATCCTTAACACCGAAACCGCAGCCCCAAAATCCATGCATTCTTAAATCCAAACAACAAACACAAATTCATCTCTTGTGATTCTTGTTTCTTGTCTTCAAATCCAAATACAAACACAATAAACACCCTTGTATTTCTTATCTTTGACCCATGAAAATAAAGAATTAAAACAACTTCTTGGAATCTTGTTTGTGAGTCGCGAACCAGGTAGTTGGTTCAGAGTTTTGTTTTTTCCAAGATCAATGAAGGTTTTGTTGGATTTTTAAGGATCTTTGAGTGTTTTCAAAACCAAACCCGAGATCTTGTTATTGTTTTGTTTTTTATTTTTATTTTTTTGTTTTTTTTTCGTTTACTTTTTTTGAGAAAAATGTGGGTTTATTAGGTAAAATTCTTTTAAAGAATAGATCGGATCTTTCGAGCTTACACATAACCCATCATCGATCATGCTTTGAAAAAAATTATTACCTTAACCAACAACAAAACCCGTCTCTGACAACAACAACAATGAAGATTCGAACCATAAAAAGAAAAGGGGTGTTCTTGATTGTTTAGTTCTGGTTATAGTAAGAACAAAGGACGAATTTGTTTGTGTTCGATTGTGACAAAGAAACAAGAGAAAAAAAAGGGGGGATTTGGTTAATGTGGTGGCTGCTATTTGTTTGTGTTTGTGTTTTTGATTTTGGTTTATGATTTGGGTGTTTATGATTTGAAGTAGCTGGGATACATAAAATGACACAAATACCCTTACTTAACTGACACATGTCCAAGTTAACGACACAATATTTGCACCGTTCATCCTCGTGGATGTATATTGGTTCACTTTTGCTAACGGAGGGATGTATTTGTTGCAACTTTTTCGAGAGGGATGTATGGTGCGAAATTGGATAAACCACAGGGATATATTTTGGAGTTTACTCTATAAACAAAAAACATGGCCCAAAAATCTTTAAGGGGTGTTTGGTTCACCATACGATGTAATTGTAATCTGAATTACATCCCAATCCTGTTTGATTAGTAGAAAAGTCAAAATTATAATTCAGATTACATTACGTAGAGTGTTTAGTTTGCTTTGAAAAGGGAATTAAATTCCCCCAATTACATCCGATGTTGTAATTCACATTTTACATCAATCCATCAGATTATTATTATTATTGTTACTATTATTATTATTATTATTATTATTATTATTATTATTATTATTATTATTATTATTATTATTATTAACTGTTACTTTTCATTGAAAACAAGAAAATTACATAAAATTTGAGGAGAGTCTAAACACAATCTGTGCTCCTACTCTTTTTTAAATACAGAAACTAACTCGATGAAAAAATAAAAACACCACTCTTAATATTATTAGAGTGGCTGCTAGCAATAGACTTACAAGAAAGTGTATTCAAAGCTTGCACCTCAAGTTTCCCAAGCGTAGAAAACACCACTCTTATTATTATTATTATTATTATTATTATTATTATTATTATTATTATTATTATTATTATTATTATTATTATTATTATTATTATTATTATTATTATTATTATATTGTCTATTTATTATTATTATTATTATTATTATTATTATTATTATTATTATTATTATTATTATTATTCATGTGATACTTTTACTAATTTATTATGAGTAATATTTTTCTGAATTATATTACGTTGCGAGTCAACCAAACGCAATGACAGATTTCATTAATTATAATTCCAGTACATTCTAATTTTTTGAATTACAATTCTTTTCAAATATTACAATTCTTTTGAAAACATTCTACGAACTAAACGCCCCCTTAATGTTATGGCTATGTCCATTATTTCAATCACTTTCAATCACAGAACGAAGTGAAAGACGAACAAACATTACCATGCAATAAAACACGGTGAACTAAGTGCTAATATAGAGAAACTAATGTAGTAGCCTAACAAACATTACCATGCAATAAAACACGGTGAACTAAGTGCTAATATAGAGAAACTAATGCAATATGTGAGGGTATATATTGTAATTTCATAAAGAAAAATGCTTGGAGCAATTCTCGAATGCTTTTTCAGGAAGCATTTAAGATTGGAGTAGTTAGTCATGTTTCAAATGTTTGTTGAGGTGTTGTCAAACAAGCAAATGTTTACCGCTTATCACTCCTAAAAGCTTCCAAAAGCTTGTTGCCAAACATGGCCATAATGTGAACATGTCCTTATTGCCATGTATACCTGCAAGCTATCCCAACTTTTGCTAATGAACATTAATGTAATTTTTTTTTTGAAGTAAGTTGGTAACCTATATTAAATCCGAGTGTAACCACACTCTAAATAAATAACCCGCAAGTTTCATTTGGTCTTTTACTGGAACACGTAGAATCAATCTCATATATATAGTTAGTCACGACATGTGTTAACGTGTTGTCGTGTTGTAGCTTAGAGTAGGATATGGGAGCATTTTTTCAGCTTATCCCTCAACCACATCAGTTTATAAATGGTATGGAAGGATATGCAGGCGTTTGTTTAAGCTTATATGTGTGCTTATTAGCTTATTTGATTTCGGCTTATATGGTTCAGTCAATATGATAGTGACCATGTTGTAAGAAGAATTCTTAACCTTTTTTCTTTTATAATATTAATGAGTAAAAGGATGAGGTTTAGTTTCTCTATGCGGGTTGTTGAAAGATAAGCTAAGGGCTTATTCTGTTATATTGCAATACTTGTTTTTCTTTTGTGTTTGTGTATTTTCAGGTATTATTCTAGTTGAGGGACTGAAGGTGCATTATTGAAAAGATGAAGGACTGGAGGAGCTCAAGTCTTAAAAGTCCGAAGTCAAGACTATATAAGGAACACTTTTACCTCATTTAGTTGATATTCAGTTTTAGGGTTTACTGTGTGTGATTTACACACAGTTGTTCATTGAGTTGTTAGTTGGTTTCTGTTTGTATCAAATCATTTAATATTTTTTGTATTGTAAAAAACATAATAAATCAACCATGGGGTGGTTGATTGGTTGGGTTGATTCTAAATCTGTTAGATTGTTCTTGATTTGATGATAGCTTTGTATTTTTAACACGGATTTCTTGGAAATGGTGAGTCTTTTACTCATATGCAGTGGCGAAGCTTGGAATTTTCAAGTGGGGGGTCGGGATCTAAATTTTTTTTTTCCTAAGGCTATATTTCAGGTATACCAAAATTTTCGGGGGGTCGAAACTGAATATACCGAAATTTTTCTACACGAAAACTATATACCCCCTACATCGCAAAAAAAATTTCGGGGGGTCGGGCGCCCCCCCCCCCCCCCCCCCCCCGGCCCCTTAAAAGCTACGCCACTGCTCATATGCACGGCTTAACCAAAGTATCTATGTTGCCGTTTCTGACCCTTTTACTGGCCACCCCAAATGTTTGTGCCTAGCCAGCAAAAATTGAGCTATAGAACTCTTGTGAAGATCGGAAATATAAAGGTTAAAAATAATGCAAGCCCAAATCCACGATGTCAAGCCCAAGCCAAGGCCTACTATGATTACGCGTGGTCGGTATGGAAAGTACCAAACGAAACCTATAAATACTTAAATACTAGCACTTTTTCAACCATAGAATAGTCTTATTAAGTTAATATTCATAACCTTCAATTACACCATGAAGCGTTCAATAGATGACGTCAGCAACAACTTATTACATGCTAATAAGAAGCCTGTATTTATATCAAAAGCAGAACGAGAACAACTAGCCTTAAAACATCATCAAGAACCAAACCCTAACTCATCAGTTAAACCACCGTCTGATGACGTCACTACACGTCACCACAGGTCATCTCGTGATCACAGGCATAGGGATATAGAGTGTGAACGTGAAGAAGAAAGTAAGGCTAGGGAGAAACGTAGGATAGAGAGGCAAGTGGAGCAAGACCGCGAAAAGGAGCTGGAGTTGATAAAGGAGCGGTATTTGGGAACGGAGAAGCCGAAGAAACGTGTGATGAAACGAAGTGAGAAGTTTCGGACTTTGTTTGATTGGGAGAATACTGAGGATACGAGTGATAGGAATGTGCTTTATGAGGCGAGGTTGTTATTTGGACGAGGTTCTCTTGCTGGCATGGATCGCAGGTAGCAGAAGAAGTTAGGTGCTAAGAATGAGAAGGATATACGAGACGAAATTAGGAAGCAGGACAAGGCTGTTGATGCACGGAGAATTAAAGATGAAGCTGCGAAAAGGTTTGATAAGAAGCTTGAGGAGATGACTGAGAGAGATTGGAGGATATTTACGGAAGATTTGCATATATCTTATAAAGGTTCTAAGATTCCTAGGCCTATGAGGAGTTGGGTGGAGAGTGGGTTAAGTAGGGAGATTTTAAAGGCTGTGGATCGAGCGGGGTATAAGAAACCGTCGCCTATTCAAATGGCTGCTATTCCACTTGGGTTGCAACAGCGCGATGTGATTGGGGTTGCCGAGACTGGTTCTGGTAAGACTGCTGCTTTTGTACTTCCGATGTTGACTTATATTACTAGGTTGCCTCGTATTAGTGAAGAGAATGCGGCTGAGGGTCCTTATGCGGTTGTTTTGGCCCCTACTAGAGAGCTTGCAGAACAGATTGAGAAAGAGACAGTTAAGTTGGCGCGTTATTTAGGGATTAAGGTTGTTTCTATCGTTGGTGGGTGGTCGATTGAAGAACAAGGGTTTAAGATTAGTCAAGGGTGTGAGGTTCTTATAGCGACACCAGGGCGTCTTATTGATTGTTTAGAGAGGCGTTATGCTGTTTTGAATCAGTGTAACTATGTTGTTCTTGATGAGGCTGATCGTATGATTGATATGAATATGGAGAAAGAAGTTGTGCGTGTTCTTGATGCAATGCCGTCAAGTAACTTAAAACCTGAAAATGAAGACGAGGAGCTTGATGAGAAAAAAATATATAGGATGACTTATATGTTTAGCGCGACTATGCGGACAGATGTTGTGAGACTAGCAAGGAGGTACTTGCGGAACCCTGTTGTGGTGACTGTTGGAACTGCAGGTAAAGCAACTGATCTTATTACGCAACATGTAATTATGGTCAAAGAATCCGAAAAAATGTCTAGACTGCAAAAGTTACTGCATGGTCTTGGGGACAAGAAGGCTATTGTCTTTTTAAACATGAAAAATACTGTTGATTTTGTATCCAAAGCATTGGATAAATCAGGTTACCGTGTGACAACTTTGCATGGTGGCAAGTCGCAGGAGCAAAGAGAGATTAGTCTTGATGGTTTCAGGACTAAAAGATTTAATGCATTGGTTGCTACTGATGTTGCAGGGCGTGGTATTGATATACCTGATGTGGTTCATGTTATTAACCATGACATGCCTGGGAATATTGAACAATATACTCATCGTATAGGACGTACAGGGCGTGCAGGGAAGACAGGAACAGCTACTACTTTCTTGACTCTTGATGATGCTAATGTGTTTTATGATCTCAAGCAGATGCTTATGCAGAGCAATAGTCTGGTGCCTCCTGAACTTGCTAGACATGAGGCTTCCAAGTTTAAGCCTGGATCAATTCCTCATAAGCCACCCAGACGGAACGACAAAGTTTTCGCACATTGAGGGGATTATGGTGCGTGACATGTTTCCGTTGCATTAGAATTAAAATGTTAGGTTCATTTGTGTTGCATATAGGTCTGATTTTGCTGATGTTATAGCAGGAGTTGAGGATTTCACATTGTTGGTTACTTGATAGGTTTGTGTTTTCCATTTGCATCTTGATATATTGTTACTGTTGATTTTTTGTTTCGTTTAACTCTTTTTATCTTAATCATTGTTATTTTTTTATTTGAAAACCAGTGGCCAAATGAGGAAGATGACCCATATGCGGTTCTTTTCTACCTGCAGTTACCGTCACTTTAAAGTAAGATGACAATAGACGTTTTTACAAATCCCTGGAAATTATGAGGTTGTCATAATTCTGCTTTAACAGTAATTCTATATATGCTGAATAGTATGTTAGAGAGTTCTTTTAAAACAAGTAATAAACTTGAAGGCTGCTAATGGTAGTTGGGTAGCAAACAGTAGCTATAAAGGAATATAAGTTCGAGTTGACTGATTCATTGATCTGCTTGCTGCTACTTCGTTGATTAGGACTTGTGTGCGAAAGTTCAGCTAATTCTTGAAAACAGATACAGTCTATGGGAAGCCTTAATGAAGTCACCTGTACCCGACATGCTTATAACATACGCTCTTACAGTTCAATGGTTCGTCGGTCCTATTTGCATTTCATTTTAATTTGGTTGTCACCAATCAGGTACCCTTTTCCTCTGTCACTTCAATTAAAAATACTTGTTGCACACCATTAAAGTGTTTGAATGTTCTCTTGTATGAAGTTGGTAATAAACTAATAATCATATATTAATATATGTTTGAGTGTAACAAATTAATAGATAAATTGACCAAAAATTGCAGTTTTAATAACACACAAAAAAAAAAAAAAAAAAAAAAAAAAAAAAAAAAAAAAAAAAAGAAGAAGAAGAAGAAAAGAGAGATGGTTGTTTTATGAGATCAAATTGGTTTGTTTTCGATCGCTTATTTAAACTGCTTATCTGCTTAAAAAATAAGAAGGTGTGAACCTACTTATCTACAAGTGCCTATTTACTTTAAAATAAAGTATAGGAGGCGTTGTTATCCAAACGCTTAATACTAGCAGATAAGCAAATGAGCATCTAAAAACCAATCCCATAGACCATCTAAAAATTCTCAGAATAGGATTAAAGAAGAAGAAAAAAGCAATCACACAATGTGAAACTGATTATCCTATAATCACAGTAGTTACATAACGAGTCAAAAAACACAAATCCAAACTCCCACAACCCGTTTTATGAAGCATGATATTTTGATCTAGACACCCCCACTTGTCGTATTTTTGCACTTGTTAAAACTTTCGATACCAATATGAAAGGAATCCCTTTAACAAAGGATGTGTTCAAATTTTCGAAGAAGCCCATTTTCCCAATGGAGCTACAAAAAAATGTGGATTTTGGGACGATAATCTCGTCCCATATTTGTAAAGGGGGTCGTCCCAAACTAAAAATGACACGACATCTCTTCCCATTTTGGTAGTCACAAAAAATTTTGGGTCGACAATGTAGATGCCAATTTGGGACGACAGGTTGCAGGGCCCCATGATAAATTCAACTCAAAAAATACAAAATGGGACGGCATAGTTGATGCAAAAAGGGATGAGTTTATCGTCCCTAGTTTTTTTGTTTTGTGAAGTTAAAACAAGAGTAGAAAGTTGAAGAGAGTCATATAATGTAAGATTGGATTCATTGATTAACTAATATGATTCAATAAGAAAATAACTTGCGTACTTATGCCAACATAATTAACAAATGTGGCATGTTTGATATAGACAATGATGTTGACCACCTGATTAAGGTGATGTAGCATCTTTGTTTTCTTTTCATCAGTTGAATTCCTCTTGTGTGGTGCTGATTTTTGATCTTTAAAGGTGCGTATTAGTTTTCTGTCATCTTATGCTGGAAGCGCCATTTTGTGTATTAGTACTAGATAACGATATTAAAGATTAAAAAGAGAAGATGCATCAGAATACATATAGTCATCTTTATCTAATAATATATGATACTAATGTAACATTTATTTAATGAACATCAACTACAACTATCGACTATTTGCAAATGGAATCTTATTGTTTTTATTTTCTGTTTATTGTTATAACACAACATATGTGATTAAGATATCTTCCTAGAATTTGATGATGCTAACGTCGTAGCTTAAGACATTGACATCCTTATAGCATCATAATTGTACGATTAAAGCGATTAAAGTTGACAGTGAAGAAGCACTTTGGTGTTACCGTTTGTTGGTTCGTATTCACGCCCTTTTGATTGTGTGTATGTGCATGTCTATAGCTTAAATGATTTAGTGAGTATTTTCAGATCTATCTACTTATATAAGCATTTTATATAGGTGTCATGAATCGTGGCGAAACAGGGGCTGAAATTTGGTGCGTTTGGTTGCTCAAATGGGGGCTGAAACGTGTGGGTTTATGCGATGAAATGGGTAGGTTTGGAGGCTGAAATGGGTGACTTTGGGGGCTCAAATGGGTGTGGGTTTGTAGGCTGAAATAGGTGGGTTTGGGGGATGAAATCGGGGTGTGTAAGTGCTAAACCGCGGGCTGAAAAGGGACTTGGGTGCTAGAATTAGGGCTGAAGTGGGGGCTTTAATGGGTGGTACTTATGAGAAACAAGGTGCTAGAAGATGCTTTTTTGCAATGGTTTAAGAAGTGACGAGTTTAGTCATAGCAGTTTGCATGAAGGAAGAGGGTTGTGAAAGCAGCCGTGGCTTCAATATTGGTGATGTGGGATTAAGCTGTATTTAAGTTCAAGGTCAGTTGTATTTTGCATTTTTTTTTCGTGTACGTTATATTTGGTTTGTTGCATATTAATGAATTGATTTTTATAACTGAAAGTTGCTACCTTTTTTATGAATTGCTTTGATGCAGATGGTTGCTCAGCATCATCTATTGATCAAAAACTGATATTTGAGAAATGACGTTTAACAAAGTGGGTTTTAGATATTGGAGGACATTGTAAGGTTTATGACCCGTTTTTTGTATCTGAAAGTGGGCCTGCAAGCAGGCATGTTAATTCTCTAAACAATGTTGGTATGCAAACCGAGCATGTAAGATTAGTCGGTGTTCAAGCCGAAGGTGAAGGAATGATGTCCGGTTGGTTCTTTATTGATTCATGCTGCAGCTGTTGGAAATGATGGTGCAAGCAGGGTGGATTTCAAGGTTTGGCATGGTTGTTCACGGCAAAATACACGACAAGTTTCTTTTACTACCAATCCAGGCTAAGGTTTTCCATTTTGTACAGTTTTCGATGACGACTGTATAGCAAAGTTTAATAAAAAAAAGAAAAAGAAATGACACTTTTTGAGAAAATAGGAGGATGATATGTGTGACGGGTAAAGGTGCAATGGGTCACAACGGTATAAACACAAATGCGGAAGCAAAACCTTCGTTTGACAACACCTACCCAAACCCATATGAACCTATGAGGAAGTAATCAAATAAGGCAACCTAATCACAACTATAGAACAACCCCTAACGATCTCAAATCAGCCCCAAACCAGCAGGTAATAAAAGTAATCAAACACACAACAAGGACACCAAACTTTTAGCGTGGAAAACCCCAAAACGGGTAAAAACCACGGGACAACTAGTGCCGCTTAAATCCACTATCAACAAGGAGAGGCACACAAGTTCTTCTCTAGATAACACTAGAGGTATACAACAAACATCATAATCTTGGAATCAACATCAAGATATATGGCAACAAACAAAGAACAAGAAAGGAAGAATATCACCAAAACTGATGCAATCTGCCCGGGCAAGAAACAGAACTTCCAGGCCTCAAAATCAGAATCCCAACGGTCAAAGTCTTCCTATATATGTAAGGAAGCTCCAGTTCGAAAATCGTGACGATCCGACGGTTCAAACTCCGGTGATCGACGAAACACTGCTACTGGGTTTTGGATGATATTAACTCCGAAATTTCTTCTTTCTTTTCTTCTTTTTCTCTCACTTCACTCTTGTTTGATACTCTTCCAATTACTGAACATATGAAGTAATATTGAGGACTAAGATGGACCCCAAGATGGTCCTTAAAGTGTTGGGCTCTTAACCTCATGGGCTAAGAAAATACCCAACAAATCTCCCCCTTTTCTGCCTATGAGGAAGAGTTCGCCATCCCGGCGATCGAGCAACAAACCTTGAGCTTCTCCCTTGCTAACGGCTTGGTCAACATATCGGAACCATTATCATCGGTATGAACTTTATCAAGTTCAAATAAACCATCTTCAATAGCATCTCTAATCCAATGATACCTCACATCAATATGTTTTGTTCGCTTATGAAACATAGAATTCTTCGCAAGGTGAATAGCACTTTGATTATCACAAAGAACCACGTAGCGCTGTTGCTTGAAGCCAAGCTCCTGCAGAAACCTTTTCAACCACAATAGTTCTTTGCACGCTTCTATTGCCGCCACATACTCAGCCTCTGTTGTAGACAAAGCCACACACTTTTGCAATCTAGATTGCCATGAAACAGCTCCCCCTGCAAAGGTCATCAAATATCCAGAAGTGGATTTCATGTTGTCCTTATTTCCCGCCATATCTGAGTCTGTGTAACCAACAAGCACGGGCTTCCCATTTCCAAATGTGATACCCAATTTGGAAGTACCTCGTAGATATCTAAATATCCATTTAACAGCTTCCCAATGCTTCTTACCAGGATTTGACAGGAATCGACTGACAACACCAACTGCATGAGCTAAATCCGGCCTTGTACACACCATAACATACATCAAGCTACCAACCGCTGAGTCATATGGAACTCTATCCATCTTTTCAATGTTCTTCTTGGAAGAAGGGCAATCTTTTTCAGTTAGCTTAAAGTTGGGAGTAAGAGGGGAACTCACCACTTTAGCTTTATTCATGTTGAACCTGCACAACACCTTTTCAATGTATTGCTCTTGTGATATATGCAACTTCTTAGCACCCCTATCACGGAAAATCCGAATGCCAAGGATCTGTTTTGCTGGCCCCAAGTCTTTCATAGCAAAAGACTTGCTCAAATCTCGCTTCAGTTGGGCAATTCTTCCAACGTTCTTGCCAACAATCAGCATATCATCAACATATAGCAATAAGATGATGAAGTCATCATCACCAAACTTCTTAAAGAAAACACAGTGATCTGAAGCGGTCTTTCGGTAGCCTTGCTTCCCTATAACCGACTCAAACTTCTTGTACCACTGTCTCGGTGCTTGCTTCAACCCATACAAACTTTTCCGAAGTCTACACACGTAGTCTTCCTTCCCCTTAACCTGAAAACCTTCAGGCTACTCCATGTAGATTTCTTTATCCAGATCACCATGAAGGAAAGTTGTCTTGACATCCATTTGCTCCACCTCAAGATCGAGGCTAGCCGCCAAACCAAGAACAACTCGAATAGATCCCATCTTCACGACTGGAGAGAAAATCTCATCGAAATCAATACCTCTTTTCTGACTGAAACCTTTTACCACCAATCTGGCCTTGTATCTCGGTCTAGAAGTATACTCATCAGTCTTCAATTTGAAAACCCACTTGTTCTTTAAAGCTCTCTTGCCCTTAGGCAACTCTACCAGCTCAAAGGTATTGCTTTTATGCAAGGAATTCATCTCATCTTGCGTGGCTTCAGACCATTCTTTCTTGTGTTCATCTTCCATAGCTTCTTCATAAGACTCGGGCTCTCCCCCATCAGTGAGTAAAACATACTCATGTACAGAATAGCGTGTGGAAGGATGATGATCTCTAGTGGACCGTCTAACCGGAACGAATGGTGGCATAGGTACTGGTAACTCAGGATGAACGTCTTCATCTAGGTATGGTTGCTCTTGAGCATCAACATCATCAGCACCATGTTCTTCATCATTCTGAATATCATCTCCAAACTGTGCATCAAAATGTCTTGGAGGAACCGGATCTAAATCAATAGAATCATCATTATGTTGAGGAATTGTCTCCTTCTCAGCCTTCTCAACATCTTTCAAAATTTGGTCTTCGTCAAACTCTACATCTCGGCTACGAATGAGTTTCTTTTGAACTGGATCATACAACCTGTACCCAAGTTCATCTTGACCATACCCGAGGAATACACATGGCTTAGACTTCACATCAAGCTTTGATCTTTCATCTTTGGGAATATGCACAGATGCCTTGCATCCAAAGACTCATAAATGACGGTATGAAACATCTTTGCCGCTCCAAACCCTGTCAGGAACATCAAAGCGCAAAGGAACACAAGGGGTTAGATTAATAACATGTACCGCCGTATTCAAAGCTTCACCCCAAAAAGAAGCAGGCAACCCTGCATGTGAAAGCAAGCATCTAACTCTCTCAACCAAAGTTCTATTCATCCGCTCTGCTAAGCCATTCAACTGCGGTGTCTTCGGTGGAGTCTTTTGATGCTGAATTCCATGCTCTCTACAATAAGCATCAAAGGGGCCAATGTATTCACCTCCATTGTCGCTTCGAATACATTTAAGTTTCTTCCCTGTCTGCCTCTCAACTAAAGCATGAAACTGCTTAAACACATCCAATACTTGATCTTTAGTCTTCAAGGTATACACCCAAACCTTTCTTGAGTGATCATCGATGAAAGTGACAAAATACGAACACCCACCAAGTGTTTTAGTCTTCATGGGATCACAAACATCGGAATGTACCAGATCAAGTATGTTCTCCATTCTGAAAGGAGACCGACTCTTGAAAGCAAGTCTAGTTTGCTTTCCTGCCAAACAGTGAGAACATTTCTTCAAGTTGATATCATGCACACCGGTTAACACATTCTTCTTAGAAAGAATAGACATCCCCTTTTCACTCATGTGACCAAGTCTCTTGTGCCATAACTCGGTCATATCATCATTGTCTACAGCATTGACAATGCTCTTGGAGATCTTCGGATGTGTCATATATAACTTGGATTCCCTTTTCCCTCTTGCAACAATCAAGGATCCGAGAGTCACTTTCCACAAGCCATTACCAGAACTGTTGTGGTAACCATCTTCGTCAAGAAGACCTGTTGAGATAATATTGATTCTCATATCTGGGACATGTTTCACATTATGTAAAACCACTTCCATCCCTGTGTCAAACTTCAAACAAATATCTCCAATACCAGCAATCCTAGATAGCCCAGTATTACCCATCCTAACAACACCGAAATCACCTGGTGTGTAAGATGAAAAATATTCTTTTCGTGTTGCAACATGACACGTAGCACCACTATCAAGAATCCAACTCGAATCATCATGAGCAAGGTTAACCATATCATAATCAGAACAAACAAAAAACTCATCTGTGGTGGTATTTACTTCAGTACTGTCATCACCATCATCATCTTTCTTGTGTTTGTTCTTCTGGTTGTTGTAGTTTTTCTTCTTGTTCTCCTTTTTCAACTGTCGGCAAAACTTCATCGTGTGCCCCCTTTTATGACAATGATAGCATTCAACATCAGCAAATTTTCCTTTGCTGGAACTACTGCGATGATTACCTCTGTTACTTGGACCTCTACTTTGACTTCTCCCCCGCCTTTCAGTGACCAAGACGTCTGACTGTGAAGAAGAACCTTGTGACTTTCTTCTCATTTCTTCATTCAGAATACTACCTTTAGCCAATTCCATGGTGATAACACCATCTGGTGCAGAGTTGGACAAAGATGTCCTAAAAGTCTCCCAAGTATCCGGTAAAGTACCAAGAAGCCACAAGCCTTGAATCTCATCTTCAAACTTGATACCCATACCTGCAAGCTGATTTATAATACCCTGAAAAGCATTTAAGTGATCAGTAATAGGAGACCCATCAGTATACTTTAATCCCATCATTTGCTTGATTAAGAACAACTTGTTATTTCCAGTTTTTCGTGCATATAACTGTTCAAGTTTGTTCCAAAGAGTACGAGCATGTGTCTCCTCACAAATATGGTTCAAAACATTATCATCAACCCACTGCCTAATATACCCGCAAACCTGTCTATGCAAAATAGTCCATTCTGCATCTGTTTTGTTCTCA
Organism: Artemisia argyi; assembly: GCA_030686995.1. Lineage (NCBI taxonomy): Eukaryota > Viridiplantae > Streptophyta > Magnoliopsida > Asterales > Asteraceae > Artemisia > Artemisia argyi. Next base: position 163,837,140 of record CM060697.1, read on the forward strand.
GGTTTCTCAGCACTAAAAACAGGCAAGTAGTAGTCTTTAACATAAAGGAGATCTTCCATCTATCCTTTCCAAACATGATAATTAGAACCATTTAAACTAACCATCCTACTTGTATTAGCTTCCATCATTCAAACAGGTCAAGTCCCCAAACCAAGAACCAAGCTCTTGATACCAATTTGACGGGTAAAAGTGCAATGGGTCACAACGGTATAAACACAAATGCGGAAGCAAAACCTTCGTTTGACAACACCTAACCCAAACCCGTATGAACCTATGAGGAAGTAATCAAATAAAGCAACCTAATCACAACTATAGAACAGCCCCTAACGATCTCAAATCAGCCCCAAACCAGCAAGTAATAAAAGTAATCAAACACACAACAAGGACACCAAACTTTTAGCGTGGAAAACCCCAAAACGGGTAAAAACCACGGGACAACTAGTGCCGCTTAAATCCACTATCAACAAGGAGAGGCACACAAGTTCTTCTCTAGATAACACTAGAGGTATACAACAAACATCATAATCTTGGAATCAACATCAAGATATATGGCAACAAACAAAGAACAAGAAAGGAAGAATATCACCAAAACTGATGCAATCTGCCCGGGCAAGAAACAGGACTTCCAGGCCTCAAAATCAGAATCCCAACGGTCAAAGTCTTCCTATATATGTAAGGAAGCTCCAGTTCGAAAATCGTGACGATCCGACGGTTCAAACTCCGGTGATCGACGAAACACTGCTGCTGGGTTTTGGGTGATATTAACTCCGAAATTTCTTCTTTCTTTTCTTCTTTTTCTCTCACTTCACTCTTGTTTGATACTCTTCCAATTACTGAACATATGAAGTAATATTGAGGACTAAGATGGACCCCAAGATGGGCCTTAAAGTGTTGGGCTCTTAACCTCATGGGCTAAGAAAATACCCAACAATGTGAAAGCAAAAATTAAATGTATTACCAATCAACATCACTTTATTTATATACTTTTATAGTTATCCTTGTTATATGCTTACTTGTATGTTTGTCGGGCATAGTGAAGAAGCGAGGATAGCAAAGGAGGTTGAAGCAAATCAGAAAATAATTAACAAAGAGCTTGAAAAGCAAGACAATTTGAGGTGAAAGGTATTTTTCAAACCTAAACAAAACTCTAAATATGGAGGTGGACCAGCTTCGATATGTAAGTACCTTTCAAATACCTTCACACTATAATGTGCTAATGTGGATCATGTGTATATTCTAGGAATTTCAAGAACCAAGAATTACTCTATAGCAGCAACAAGAAGACGTAAATGGTAGTTTAAAGAATTTGGGGGTAAGCTTTCTTTGTTATTTCTCGCTATCTTGAGGTGCCAAAATGAGTAATAGGATAATTGTTGGCAAAATGGGTAAATATATACTAGGACCTTTATGCTTTTTTTATCCTGTCGTACTCAATTGAAGTATCATCTCCGGACGAAGACTTAATAAAGCTTCAGGCAGTGGGAAAGCAAAACACCTGGACACCCTAAAACTTTGTCACACCTTCTGCGATGTATACGAAAACGACTTGGAAGCGTCTGGGGATGTGGGTGGGGAGGAGGATGGGTGTGGGGGTGTAGTAATTATTTGGTTTCCGTTGTAGAGAGTGGGAGTGAGGGTGAGGGTCAGGTGAAGATTGGGATTGTGGTGGTTGAGATATCGACTGGTGATGTTGTTTATGGTGAGTTTGAGGATGGGTTGTTGAGGGATGGGCTTGAGGCGAAGTTTTGGGTTTGTGTCCTATTGAGTTGTTGCTTGGTGATTCGCTGTCTAAGTTGACCGAGAAGGTACTTTAGTTGACCGAGAAGGTACTTTTTATCTGATTGATTTTATGTTGATTAAATATGTTACTAATTGATTTTGGTTTGGGTATGCTTATGTTTTAGTAGCTAATTTGATCAAATGTCGAGAAGTATTTGTATGTGCGATAGTAATTTAGTGCTTAGCGTTTGGGTAAAGATATTTTGATTATGAGAGTACTAGGCTATAATAATGTTACTTTTGCTTCTTGGTGATCCGTTATATAAGCTTGAAGGAATTCTTTGCTCGATTAATGTTATGTGTAAAAGAATTTGTTAATTGGCTATGCTTATTTGCTACTATTTTTAAACAGAATCAAGTGCTCATCTTCATGTTGTAACTTCGCTGGGTCGGAATCTGCAACAAAAATCAGCTAAAAATCTTCTATTAAGACTTTAAAGTTTATATACAAAAACAATGTTGAATCAATATAGTTTTAATGGACCTAGAAGTATGAAACGGGTAATAATTAGCTAAAAAGGAAACGAGTTAAATGGCTAAACTAAATTTAGATAAAACAGGAAATATGTGGAATGGGCTGCAAAAAGTTGTCTAGAGTTTGTTAATTCAGCAAAGGTTTTACTACAGTTTTTTTTTTTTTCATATATGAACAATATTTTTGAAGTAATATATTTCATGTAATGGTACTTGAAACATATATCTAAAAATATGAAATAATGTGCATAAGTGTTCTGGGTCAAAAGCTTTTTTTACACAGTTTATTTTAACTCTTTGCTTCTATTTTGCCACTTTTGGTTATAGCCTTATCATTAGGCTATGCCCTCCATTAGTTAACTATTTTGTTGATAAATTGAAAATCTTGGTGTTGAGATCTTTAGTTTTTATCTTAATGCAATAAAATATGTACTTGATGTGTAATTATTAATATCATAAACTAGAACTGCTTATGGTGGTGTATTAGCTGAAGTAATATCTTCCTTTGATACTAAGGCGCGCAGCACATCAAATGATATGCCTGAACAAGAAAATGTAGAGTTAGACGGAAAGACAAAATGCCAGTATTAACACAGGATTAGACGGTATTACGGGGAATTAAAAGATGCCGATGAGGATGTTGGGAAGATTGCGATGGCGGCTCCCGCATTAGTATGTAAGTAACATCTCTATGTTGGCATTATTTCTTCATATGATCTATTCACAAGCAGTTAGAACTAGATACCTTAGTGTAAATGTTAGTTATATGCTGTCATTATTTCAGTGTGACAAAAAAAGATGAAGAAGCCGCGGTTGATTTATTTGCAGCAGAGATACAAAAATGCTTAAGCAATCATAAGCAATCTCTTGATGCTGCAGACATTTTGAATTTCATGTTATGAAGAAAGAAAAGGAATGTTATTTCTAAAAGTGTTTAATTGTAAGGTTGTTTAATGTCATTAGTCTTTTTTGGAGGTCAAAGAAGTGTGCAGATGGTAGTTTGTGAAGGTTCATGTTCTGTAATATATTGTATTTGAGCATTGGAACCAATCTATAATACGTATAAAAGTATGTTTCAAAACAAATTGGAACAAGCAAGACTTAAGAACACTCCAAATCAGTTTCAGTTGACAATCAAACTAAAACATCTACTTCTTTGATGCTTTTTGATCAAGATGTTACCAATATCATTGGTAAATCTGCTCTTAATTTGTGTGATATATTGTTGATAATAAAGACACGACCCCGCTTGGGTTATATGAAATGATTGGGAAACGGTTGTTATTTAGACTACCAAAGAATACTCACAACACATTTACTTATGATGTTAATGTTGTTTCTTGTGTTTCTGATGATCATGTTCTATTGAATGTTTTCAATGAAATTGTTCCATCAGTCGGTCAGTCTTTTAATTTAAATAACATGCAATTCATTTGTTTCATAAATATAACAACCCAACATAGCAACTTCTTTTAAATAATATGTTTAGGGAAAGGATATGGAGCATGAAGTCAAGTAGCTACTGGAACTACACGAAGAGTTCTCAAATATATTATTTATTTTTGTTTTCGTATCGTTCTTTCGTTGTCGCTAGACTTATTGTATCATTTTCAACATTTTGTTTGTGTCATCGGTTTGGATATTTGATGTTTTTCATTAGGGGTACTTTAATTGAAACATTGGTTTGTTGCTTTTTATTTAGTGTACTATAACTTATACGTAGTATTACATATGATTTCTCAAAGCACAGCTAAAACATCACATTCTTCTTTTAAATTCCTTTAATATAACCATCGCAAAGTGTGTGCATTCTGCTATAGTAATTGAATCTTGATACTCGGTATATCGTTTTATTATTTTGACCAGTTATTGAGAAAACCGTCCATCAGACGGGTAGAGACCTAGTTTTTAATTAAATAAGAAAATTGTTTAAAAAACAAAATTTTTAATTAAATAAGAAAATTGTTTAAAAAACAAAATAGGATTACTTTTTAAAAATATTAGGGACGATAATCTCGTCCCTAAGTGTTAAAGTTATTTTATTATTATACATGTTAAGGACGATATACGTGTCAGTCAAACACAAAATGGGATGACAGTTCTGTGCAGTTTAGGGACGACATTGGCGTCCCTATTTTTCCTAAAGCAAAAAAAAATGCAGCAAAACCTGCATATTTTGCAGATTTTTTTCGGGAAAAAATCTACCAAAACCTAAAACCTGCATATTATAACCTGTAATCAACCACAATCCGCAATACCAATTCGACAATATGATACAATACCAAATTACTAAACGATATAATACCATTCGACAAATCCACGATACCATTCGACAAATACGATACAAATTAAACTAACAAGTCACAAAGTTACTAACAAGTCATAAAGTTAACACAAATAATAACATCTTACATCCCTATGCCTACTCCTCGTCCAACTCCTCGTCGGACTCCGCCTCCTCCTCGTCATCACTACTATCATCATTATTCTCGGGAATGCGGCTCAAATGAGGATTATTTTGTAAGACGTATTTGTTAAGGACGTCGGGTGGCGGCATTGCATAATTTGAACTAGAACCCGGGCATGTAGTAGAGTCGGGAAAGGAGAGACGATAACAATTGTAAAAAGAATTATTAGGGTCGGGAAACGAAGCTTGGAGAGCAGCAGGGCCAAACAATTTTATCTAGAGAATTGAGTTCTTCTAGAAGAGTTTGAGTGGATTGAATCATCCTCGTCTAGCCTGCATCATTGAGACTTGTCAAGCTATCAAATTAAGCATATGAGTTTGGCTCGACTCCTTGACTCTAGTGGACTATACAGCAATATCTGTGATAGTACGTAAACAAAAGCTGTGTGTGCCACAAATTAAGCCTCTACATCCATGAAATCGTATACAATCAGATGCATGATTTCAAGCTGTCGACGTGTGAAGAGATACAAACTGAAGCATACTTAAGTTAATTATCTCAAGTCGCAACAGAAACTGTGAGATCAATTGAGATTACACTAAAATAAAAAACAAGTTTAAGTAGTTTTTTTTATTTGGGACACGCTAATCATTTTTGTTTTGTATTTAAGCGCTCAAAATTTATTCCCTTTTTTTATTGTTGCGCGGTTATGATTTATGGTTTATAACCGGTTTCTCACCTTTTTTCGATATTTAGTTTTCTCCGGTTCGGTTTAACTTATATATAATTTAGATATAGATTAAAAAAATAATCATGATATGATGATTTAGATAAAGTAGTCCAGTTGAAAAAGAGAAATTTTGAACCCACGTGTGTCTAGACAGGGACAGATTGTCTTTTACTATCTTTTTCTTCCTTTGACGATGGATGATTCTTTCAAACATGATATGAATAACAAGTAGCAGGCAAACATGATATGAATAACAAGTAGCAGGAACCCGCCGCGTTGCGGCGGGGGCATTTGCTATATCTTTCGACCTTTGTAAGTGTAGAAGTGCCACTGGCAACCTAGTATCTACATTTATAGCTGCCGCTGATTACCCAAAAACGCAGGTTTTAAGCTTAACGTTACGAAACAAAGTAAGTTACAGCCCAAGTATGCAAAAAAAGATATATGTGAATCATAAAACTGTTTCTAGTCAGTATACAACAAAGTTGTTAAATAACATGGACTACGGAATCACACAGTGGGACTAATAAATTTGCCATGTTAGTTTCGCTTGTGCACTCAAATTGAAAAGTTGGTGTAGAGATACTTTGAAGCCCATGGTTCATTCAACGGCATGAGAGACCTATAACGACGAATCAATAAGATTTGACATTATTTGTAGTGATAAAGAGTTAAAAACACACGACATATAAGTAAGTAATTCACCTCATTTTTGTTAATAAGCAGCAGCAGAGATGCCCGGACCATTGAACCGTTCGACCCTCTAAATCGACTAATTAAACTCATGTTTTTATAATCAATTCGATCCCCCGATTGGATCGGGGGCAAACGCCTACGAAAAGATCGCTTGGATTTATCCATGGTTAATTAGAATAAATAAATAGGATTTGGTTTGTTCAAAATCTATCTATATAGAATAACCAAACGGAGAATGCTTAATTCACTACGGACCGGTGAATGACCAAGGATTACCACGTGTACGTGATCCCCACAACATCGTTTGCACGTCTTCAGAACAACCCTGATATTGGCAAATTAATATATCATTGTAAGTATAATAGGTGCTAAACAAATTAGCACTCTGATTTTCAGAGTCATAGCGTACCATTTGAGTTGCTTGTACGATTTCTACCCGTAAATAATAAAAGGGTCAACGACAAAAATTGTACGATTCTTTGTTGCCAAGGATGGCTGCAAACCAATAGTTGCCGCACCATACACAATTAAATCAAACCTGATTAATGTCCAGAAAATGATAAGTGACTTTGAAAATTTGGTTTCTCGTGAAATAAAAATGCTACACAAATCTTACTAATGTGTTCCCCCTTTATTCATTTTATTACTCGACAATGGCTTAGGAATATGGATCTTAAAGATATGTTAAGCATTTTTCAATTTTAAGACTACCACGACGCAATTTGGAATCAAGAACATAATGCATTCTAAGACCAACACTAACCGTATACATAGCGCATTGAAGCTTCTAAAAACTTCTGTTAATTAGCGCCTGGCAAGCCCAGATAATTTTTATACAAATTTAGCTTACAGAAAAATATTACCTCTCGACCCAGCCTTTGTATTCTTCCTTAACTTCCTCAGTATGATCATCTGATGTTGATGGACAGGCAACTTATTGCAGTTTTTTTTTAATGAGATCATCTAACCTTGAATGTTGAGCTTGTGTGGGCTTTTGTTGATCCAGCAACTCAGTCTCAGCCTCTGTAGCTGCAATTCTCTTGTGGTGAGCTTTAAAAAGGTCCTTTTAAGCAACACATACGGCTGCAGACGATGAAAAAGATGGTGACCGATGTTTAGGTGAACCAACAACTACTGACCAGCCGAGGGCCACATTAGAGAATCTGCAACATTCTGAGACAAATGTTTGAATAATTATTAGCGATGCAGTTCTAAATTTATGATTAAAATGTCATTCAAGGTTTTGCGAAGACTTCTCTAAAATATCGTTGACAGATGGCATCACAGAAACTAAAATACATGAAACATCCAGAATCCTATACCTTAGGATGGTATTGTAGCCCATATAACCGCCTCCCAGCACACCCCACAGCTGCGACCGCATCCTGCTCACTTTTCACCACTTTTTCTCACTAACCTCAACCACACCATCTGGCTTCAGCCCTTGTGTAGGTCAGCTGCCTTATTATTTTTTGGAACAAAAGTATGTGGATACACCTGAAATGGAAACATGAGACCGATTTTATAGGGACATGTGATACTAAACGAATATTTATTAAATTAGTCTAGCTTTGAGTGCATACCAAGCCGGAGGTCGTCCCCCAACTTTATCACAGTAGTATTCTCCAACCTATTCTTCAGGTGCTCTACAAACAACAAACACACATGTTACATGACGAACTCGAGTTCATTATAAACATTACCAGCACGACTACTTACAGACATCGACAGCTGCTCCCTAGTTGCAACGACCTGCACCTTCACGCTTAAGCGAATATGCTGCACAAATAATTAAAATGATACTATGTTTAGCTGAGAAAAGTGTAGAATATCGTACAGTTTAATTCAATTAAACCCAAACACATTCCATATAATAAAATTTTACAATAATTCAAATGATGAAGTATAAAAAAGTTAAAACTAAAATTAATTGCACAGTCTCACATGGCATTTGAAGATTAAACTCGAGCCTTTTATTCTTCGTCTTCATGTCCGGCTTCTCACACAACCTGAAAAACGCGGCCGACGATTTTCTGCTGGCGCACAACCTGCACATTGAATAGACGTTAGTTAGTATAGTTTGCAAATACCGATAAACAACTAAAAAGATTTTATCAAACACAAAGGAAATCATAAATATTATCACAGTTTTTCAGCAGCCCTGAACACCCATTTATACCAACCATTAGAGGTATCCTATCGGCCGTTAAAAAGGGCTGATTTCGCCCCTTTACTGCTGCTGATTTCGCCCCTACGATCAATTAATACCATCGTTTGACTTCTTTTGCACATAAACATGGCAATATTAGTTGTACCTGATTGAAAAAAATCCCAAAAATCTGATGTGAAAATTTAACTCTATAAATGAATTCTATATTATAGGACGGACAACAGATATAAATTTATAAGAACCTCATAAACGCATACCACATCATACACATCTACCAACGCCTTGCTTGAAGAAAATATACATACCTTTCATCTTGAAGAATTCGCAGGTTCATCACATACAATCCTAAAAACCAAAAATCAAAACCCAATCAACATCCACATAATCAAATCATCTAAGCTGCACAAACCCCATGAAATCATAACAAAAAAACCCTAAAAATCAAACCTTTAAATCATGAAGACAACACTCACATAGCAAGATGTTAACAGCGATCTGGTTGTTTTCTGAAATTAATCACAAATTTTGAGAGGCGGTGCGTGTAGAAGGTTTCAGAAAAGTGGTGGTCAAAATTGTTGAGATCGGTGTCTATATCTGATGAATCTTCAGCATGTTCACCACCATATGAATCGAAGATGTTGGGGATGAGTTTTTTTGGAGAGGATAAGGCGGTCTTGTATTTCCAAAGCCTAAATGGCTGTGCAACCGCCTCTTGTTCCTTTTTTTTTTAATTGTTTATGTAAAGCATCTATACCCGGTAATATTATTTAATTGGAGAAATTAATTTTTTATACCGACACGGAAATCGAGTCCATGCCCCATAGTATTTAGAGGGAATGTCGGGTCACTGTTTTTATTATACCAACTTCTTTTTTCGCTATCACTCAGATGTTATAACTTAATTCCTCCTCGATTATGCTTGTACATTTACATATATACGCTTTATACACTGATTTGATGAACTGACGTTGTCATTTAATTTAATCTCTCAATCTCCAAACACATTATGTGTATATTCATTAGAGAAGTTGATGGATCTGTCAATCTTATAATAAACTTCCATTGCATATCCGGTTATTTGGCTCCAAACCATTTTGTGATGTGGCCATGTGGGATACTTTTTTTTTTTTTTTTTAATTCAAGTGTCTCACGTAGAGACACAGATATTTCATGTATATGTATATATTCACTGGAGAAGCTGATGGATCTGTCAATCTTATAAATCCTTAGCATTGCCAGATTATATTGCGTCGATTTCTTGTCCACTTATAAATGGCCCCACTCGGTTCTTAAAGCATGTGTCACATTATCGTTTTTGAATATTGACTGAAATGGTTACTTATGATATTGAATAAATAATAGTGGAGCCCACTTAATTTTCCACTATCGGGACCAACCAAATGGCCTGAAAATGGTCATGACTTTTATAAACCTTTGTTGGCTTGGAATTGGAACAATGGTGGCAATTGGTAAGTGTTAAGCTTATCTTAGGTGAATCTACATGCGCATAAACATGTTCCATGGACATCAAGTAAAGATGACCTTATAAATCATGTGGAGTTGTCATTAACCATTTATTGGTTTATTCATCTTATGTTGTTGGCCGGTTGAATTATATTGATTAAAGAGAAAACGGAATATAACTTGGAAAAAGAAGTATATGGCTCGTGTTTTCTTGGGCGGTTTTCAACTTTTTAGTTAGTATTTTGTTGAGAAAATCAATTGAAAAAATAAAATGACAAAGGTGAAAACCATTTTTAGCCATATCTTAAAATGCACAATAGTCTCTTTTCGTAAATTGATTGAACAAGTATGGCTACGGCCGGCCGCAACGGCAAGGTTTTTTTTTCGTTGTATTTGGATCGTATAACAGGGCATAAAAAGGGTTGTTAGCAGCAGAGCTAATTAAGCTAATGAGAAACATTCTAACATATATAAACAAAATATATTAACTCATATGACCTGGAATATACACCCATTACGTAGTCCATTACGTTGTACTATACATTAGAAATACATAGATAAAGTGTATCAGTTCATATAAAATTTCAGTGAGTGTCTTAAACAAACGTCGACTATACTGTACTAAAATTGAACTACTTTTGTTATGAAGTGTTATATGAGACCTCCAATAAGTCTTTGAAATCTCCAATATGTCGTACTTCCAGTTATTTAACTTTACTATGTACGATACTGTGATAATACCTATAAGCACAAATAGCCATCCGCAAAAAGTACAAAGTGAACCTGCAAAAAAAAAAAACAAAAAAAAAACAAAACAAAAGACTTACTCTCGCAGAAAACAATATCTGACATGAAGTAGCAGATACATTTTGGAGTGGATCTACCGTACCTACAAAAATGAGAAGATATCCAATATACAACAAAAACTAACCGCGTTCTTTCTCATGTTATACGTCCACTAACAGGGCTGGGCATTTTTATCATCCACATCAGTAGTAATTCAAGGTGACTCTATCATCACAAAGTCACCCATTTCAGCCCCTAAACACCTAAATTTCAGCCCCATATCATCAGAAAAAGTCACCCATTTCAGCCACCAAATGCACCAACTCCAGCCCCCATTTCAGCCCCCCAAATGCACAGACTTCAGGCCTCATTTCAGCAGCTAGACGCACGCTTTTCACGCACCATTTCAGACCTGAATCCCACACCCATTTGAGCTGCAAAACTGTCCCATTTTTGCCCTACCATACACACCCATTTCAGCCCCATTTCATGACCCTAACCGATCCACATTTCAGCCCCCAAACGCAGCGACTGCTGGCCTCATTTCAGCATCAAAATGCATATCTAAAACTGCATTTGAGGGGCTTTTGTTGGCCTGCTTTTGATATTAGTCGCTTTTAGCTTTTTTAGTGTCAGGACCAGTTGGTTTTTGTTAGCGTTATAATGTTCCATTTCCACACTGGAATCTACTAATAATATCGACACTGAAAGGAAAAGTAATGGCTACAATGAGCATGACAGTTACCAACATTGCATGAAGAAAACCTGAACGACAAACTCACATTAAAATATAATAAGTATACAGTACCTGGAATTGTTCGACTATCTGTATAACCAAGTATGAAGTCATCTACTATTGGTGTAGAAGGTGTCTCTGTATTTTCAGAGAACCCCAGCAAACGTATATCATGATTAAAAGAGAACGAAAATGATCGTAAGGCCACGATTAATGAATGTGTTGATTCTTAAGCATGAAATACATGTAGTAAAGGGACAAATAGTATGTTTATTACTCAATAACTGAGAATATATTTTCAATTGATAGTCTTGATGTTTATTAGGCAATAAATAATAAAGACTCATTGAACAGTTAAAAGATTGAAGAAAATACCATACTTGCAGTAAGTGCCCTTATTTAGGTACATCGTTCCTCCATCCTTCGATCAAGCTCTTTCATTCGCCCCGACCTCAACTTAAGAATGCTGCACACATAAGATAAACATAGTAATGCTACTAATTTTTACATCTGAAGTCTATAAATCTATGATCACTTAGCTTTTAAAACTTTATCAAAAAGGTAACCGCAAAAAAGGCTAGTCATGGTTGAAGTCAGGTTTTAAAACGATGTGATCAACTATTTTCTCATGAGAACGACTTCCCCATGCTTCAATTATCCACACTTTCAAGCGTTCACCTGATCCGAAAAAAAGTTGAACATTAGAAGCTGTAACATGTTTGTAGGTATACAGTGACTTTGATCCTAGTTGACACATTTCAAGTTGTGACATTAAATTTTACTCGTAATAAAACATGGTAAAACTTAAAATAAATATGACATACTATGATTGCAACAATGAACACAATCTCATACCAGTTCCGACCAAAATTTCAAGCTACACATCAAGAACAACGCAATTTATCCTACAATTTCTGTCAATCTACCTTCTAGGTGTAGCTCGCTGATATTTTGCAACACGTAGCTGCACTTTTTTTTTTATTTTCCTGCAATTAAAAGCATATAAATCAAATAAGATCGAAAGCCCGAAGATAAGCTTAAACAAACATCCAAAGCATAAAAGAAATCTATTTGTGTGTTCAACCGATCTTGCGGCACCAAAAATCACAACCAAAGATTGGTTCCTATAAGCCAATAACTAATAATCATTTAGCAATACAAAATTACCTTCGGCTAATACGTTTCGCACTCACGAAAAATGACAACCAGAGGAGAGACAAAGCCTGCACAAAATAAGTCTCAAACGGCTTCTACTCTTTGTGTAATCTTGCTAATTTGAAAGTAACCCAAAAACTAAAATATGCATAAAATTACAATACCTTAAACATTCCGGCACCAAAAAAAAACCCAAAATTAATCAGTCAACTCTTATTGAATCTTGAAGCACAAGTAAAAAAGCCCCGAGAAAATCAAACCCTAACACTCACGTTTTTGTTACCGTCAATTAAAAACCTCAAAACAGAAGTTAACCCGAAATCAAACAAAAAAATGAACAAAAATCGACACCAAAAAAATAAATTTTTTCACAAATAATCAATGGACTGGATTTGGCAAAAACATAAGCGTAACACCAAATATAACAAAAAGCGTATAGATACCTTCAATCGATGTATAGACATGTATAAACTGAATTTTGAGAATAACCATGGTCACACACCCAACACCATTGCCGGATGCCGCGGATGTCAGCAACATAGGTACCGGAAACATGGTATGAGAATCATCTGGAAAATGGTAGATTTGTATTAGACGTGTCTTGTGTTAGGTTTGTGTAGATTTATCTAGAGCAAACTGTACCGGAACAAATATCCGGCTATTTTTGGGCCATTGGAGGTGGGCTGCTGTGATTGGATCGGGAGTGGCAGGCCAAAAAAAACGCGTGTAACCCGCTACACTACACGACGTCGTTTTAAATGATATTTAATATATATAGTAATTAGATGAATATTTTTTAATAGATGAATTAGATGGTTTTGACCCAGTTCAAATATAAAAGGAAAACACGTACGATGTCGTATAGTTTTCTACTTTTCCATCACCCAAAACATCGACTTTGATCTTTAAATTTAATCATGCCCTTTGTCCTATCAACTATGAATGTGTTAGGTGATTGCAATTGCATTGGTGCATCAAGTTGCACACATCACATAAAAAATGATGTTTTATGCGCATATAAAATTTTATTTTATTTATTTACTAGCCTAAGGCCCGGCCGTTGGCCGGCTAGCTTAAAGTATTATTATTAAACTACACAAATTATTATAAACATAATGTTAAAATAAAAAAATCCGAAAAAATGTATAATGTTGTAGAAAAAACTGGATAACACGATATCAGATCCTCTCGTGAATAAACCAAATTAATTTATTGACCCAATTTTATTAAACGTTCATCAGATGTGACACAAAAAGGTTCTTGTAACTTGTAAGTTTCCGAGGAGTTGGTAGAAAAAGGCCCCTGCATAAACTTAAATACGATGATATCAATTGTCAACCCATATATTTTGATGAAATATATTGTGCTAAATTTTTGTTAGAAAAAAATAAGAGAAATACGACGTGGCCTATTAACAGGTAAAAATCTAGATATGTAACTGTAACAGGTGAACACATAATCACCATTAGAGAAACCTTCATCAAGCTAAAGCGCATTACTCGTCTAATATACCTCATGAAGAAGGAACCTACCATACTTTCTAAGAACTAATTTTGACGTTTTGACGGCTCTTAGAATTGCTTACAACACTATACTTAGAAATAAGTTTATCAAAAACTATTTACTATGTATTTTATTTCGAAATAAACTATTTAGCATATGCATAATTACTTCAGTGAAAGAATAAGTACATAAGCACAAAAGTAGAAACAATAAGTAATCCCAAATACCTTTCTAATAGGCTGAGGTTTATTTGTTGTGTTCACATATTTATACTGCTTGACACTTCAATTAATTATGAATATTTAAAAAATGGGCAAGTGTTCCCGTTTTATTAAAGCTAAAAAATAACCAATTATCCGACCCACCCATCTTCCCACCTTTAGGTTAAACACCTGAGCACTTGAATTTTTACCACAAATGAACCTAAGTGACATCGATATGGGCATGTGTGATATGTCAGCGTTAATCAATACTAAGGGGGGGGGGGGGTTGGATTAGCCTATTTTATGGCTTATACTTGAGTTTGAAAAAGCTCCCGAGTTAACTTTGTTGGCTTGTGATCTATCAGTTTAGCTTATGGATTATTTAAGTCCATATTATCAACTTGATAAGCTCGTAAGTCTGAAAATTGTACTTATGATTGCTTCCAAAATCAAATAAGCCCATAAGAAAAAAAGCTAACCCAAACACCCCCTTATTTAATAACTTAAAACCCAAATATGGCGCATATATTAGTTGTTGCCCGCAAGATCCATGCCAACGGCACACATCATTTCCTTTATTGTTATTTTAAGGAAAAGCTTATATAAAATTATATATCCGAGACTAAAAAAATGTTTCATATGCCATGAAATAAGCAATTCAGGCATAAAAGAGAAAAGGAGCTAAAAGAAACAGATTTGCCAAGAAAAATTTACCTCATCATCATCTATAATTCTAGATGCAAGTGCTTTGTAAATCATTGACATTGTTCCAACCTTGTTGAACTCGTCGTCATATTTTCTGCCCAAACAAAGAATTTATTAGCAAGACGCCGATATGACAAAACACACAATCTTGTGAACAAAAATTTATGTTCACCAACCTGTTAGCTACAACTAACACAACTGCTGATGTTTTGTCAACAAAAGTGCAATAAATCTACATTTTGCAAGATTAGTCATTTCAAGGTTAACCATATAACAAAAAAATTACTTGAACAGATTCCAGAGGTCTTTTATGGTGATACAAAGGTATATGCGGATATAATTCTAGATTAGTGAGATTGCAACTTTGATACATAAACCATGAAGCTTACAACCACGCAATTTATATTCAATGATTAGTTGGAGTTTGCATCACAATAGTAGTCAAATACCTCAAAATGTAAAGAAAAAATGTAATCCAAATTGCGGTCTTTTCCCAAGACTGCAGTTGAAACTTATAAAGAAAACGTATATCCAACGTATGTGTTTAGTGCAACTTAAAAACCTTATAGGAGCAAATACAGTTTAGCAGCAGACCTACATTCAAAATACCTACCCACCTCCATCTATTGATTACTTAATTCCGGTCACATGCCTAATTGTAGACTTTGAGCAAACTAATTATAAAGTGGCCTTTGGAGCATATAAAATGCACTATTAGAAATATACATTTAGGGGTGTTTGGTATTGCACATTTAAACTAACTGTTGTTAGGGTGTATGCTAAAAGGTTTTAATGGCCACATAAACATACAATGCGGATGCACAAGTAATCTCCTCAACCAAGACTTGTCCTCCATATTCCAATATAGCAAAAAGAAAATGAAAATGAAAAAAAAAATGTATTAAGAATATGAGTTCTCTCATATAATACCTGGGCTTCCTTAGCAGCTCCTAAAAGTGAAGCCTCCATTGTCTTCATTTATTTCTTCAATTCACGAATCTTCATTTTCAAGTAAATTGCTTCCCAAACTCGCTTTACCTGTAAAACGAATTAAACTAAACTCTATTAAGTCTCAAATGCGATGAGTATGTCACTAACAAACTTTTATTTACTAATTAACACAATAAGCAAATTAGAAGCTTGGTAAAATCAGAAGATAAAAGTTGATTTTTGGAGGGTTGACTTGCCAAATTCCAAAAATGTAGTAAAAACATGATGTAAAAATGTTAAAAATATATAACGCTAAAAGATACAATAATGTAACATAAATAACCTTGTCTGTCACAACATAAAACTTAAACATGCGCAAATATCCAAAATGCAAACAAATTTAAAAGATTACAAACGTCTTCACTCCTCATGTTCTATGACCTGAACTAACTCATTATTTCCCCTATTTGCTTCTTGATCACTTTCATCGTACTCGTCCAAATCAATGATCGTAGGCTTGCCCTTCACAACATGAAAAGATTACTTAATAGACAACATGTTTTTCTAAGTGATATAAATTCCCAAACACGAAATAAGTAACCTTACTAAAAGAAGGAAGCACGTATACCCTTTGACTATATGATATTAAAGCAAAAAAAAGCTTTATAAATTAGCATTACCTAAACAGTTGCTCTAAACATTACTAATTAATGATAAGCACCATAAAAAGATTACCCAAACCAAAAATCAGACTTTTATATATAAATTCTACATTTTAACCAAACGCTTGCATTAGATGTATAATGTTAGTATGTGATAGATTCATACCCAAATTTATTATACAAACCAAATAACAACTATCAACATAATAAGAATATATAGGGCGATAATATGGAAAATGTGTGAATGATTATACATAGTGTGCCTACCTCCTTTAGCCGATCAAAGGAAAGTCCTTACTTGAGAATATACTTGCAATCCTTGATTTTGTCTTGAAGTATCTGAATTGCACATTTAGTGTTTAGTTAAGACTTCAGAAAGTCCTCATTAGGCTTCTTCCTGTATGATCTGGTTTCAATAAAATTCATCTTCATTAGTACTCTTAGTGATTACATTGTAAAATTTGAAAGAATGATAATACCTTTAGTTGTCTAATTCCTCTTGAACTACCTCCGTCTTGCGGTGAATGCTATATTGTTCCTTTTCTAATGAGAAAGCAATGACTTAACGAAATTCAACTCTTTATCAGCGTTAGAAAGTTCCCACTTGCTGTTTCAAGGTTTACTAACAGATGTCTTTCTTCTTCAGTAGTCTCCAGATTTCGGTATTTTATAACGCATTTAGCACGGCCTACAACATCTTTCAACTCAAAGTGAAATGCATTTTATATGGCGTGTAACCTTTTAGAGTTAATTATTGTACATGTAAAATAGTAACATCAATATACCGTCATTGGTCGAGCATTTTTGAGCTGTCTAAACCGTAACACAGGTCTCTATCTATCTGCAATATATTAGAAAAATGATGAAATTCTTAAATGTAATTCATTTTTATATATAATTGGAACAAACACAATCGAATACCTATTACATGAACCTATAAACTGACAAGTGTTAAGATTGGTACATGTAAGCTTTTATCATTCTTAATCTATAAGAGAACGCTATATCTTACTTGTACATACTTTGAAAAGGGAAATAAGGAAACAATAATAAACAATTATACCCTTTTAAGCATCCCTTGCTACAACTTACTAAAATACATCCATATTAATCAATCTTATTACATGTACTTAAAGAAATGATCTTAGTACCAATCACGGGAAGTGGTCATGCTTGGATGACATGGTCGACAACTTCAACACTTTTATACACATGAGTGGTACTGATTGCAACCTATAAAGACAGTCATTCAAAATCATAACACCAAATTTAAATTTACAAAATTAGCAAAGAACATAATGATACAACAAACTCAATGTAGAAACTTCACCTGTGCATATGCATTTCCTTTGGTATAACCCCGAACACTGACAATCATCCAACTACCAGCTGAGGGGTCCCGAAACACATGTAAAAAACCGGGTTGCAGGACTTGGAACAACAGCACAACCAAAATTTATATTCAGCCTTGGAACAAATTACATAGCACTTTCACGCGAACTGAGTTCGTTAT
Organism: Artemisia argyi; assembly: GCA_030686995.1. Classification (NCBI taxonomy): domain Eukaryota; kingdom Viridiplantae; phylum Streptophyta; class Magnoliopsida; order Asterales; family Asteraceae; genus Artemisia; species Artemisia argyi. Next base: position 163,855,054 of record CM060697.1, read on the forward strand.
TGCTATGTAATCCAACGACATAAGCTTCAAACGTATAGCTTGCGACTTTACCAAGTTTATAAAACATTGAACTTGAATATAATTTCATTACAGCAATTCATCAAACACCTTACCTATATATATAAATATACAATAATTAACACTTTTATCTTCAGTTACTTTCCTACAATTACAACATTATCATAAATGTTTGATTTTTATTTACACATCCAAAACACAAATTTAAAAAATATAAAAAACCTAAAAAAACAAAAACTTAAAATTTGAATTCATTATGAATGTCTTGTATCCTGGCAAATTTATAATCAATAATTTTTTTAAAAAAAAGCATTAAAAAACAAACCTGTATGCAAATTATTTTTTCATTTGATTGAATATTATCCATTCGATTGAATACCGATCCCTGAATCTTGTATACTTTTTGAGTGATTCAATAATCATGTGAATATAATCCATTTGATTGAATACCGATCGTCGGGGCTAATTTGATTTAGGGGTAACTGTTTTTTTAGTGAATGGATTGATGGGGCTAATTTGATTTAGGGATAGATGTGTTTGAATGATAATGATTTAGGTTAATTGATCGGTGGTTTTGATCTAAACAATTTGGAGTTTGGGATAATAATGTGTTGGTGTTTAATGCTGTGAGTATTTTTAGGGGTGGTATTGCTTCTGGGCCATAGATTTAAAATAATTTCCAGGTGTCGAGTTTTAAGCATTTTTGAGGGGAAACTTGCCTAAACCCAACCTTGTTTTATATAGGTAGGAGATTTATTGAGCAAAAGAGGATGTTTTATGCACATATAAAAGTTAAGAGGATGTGTTTGGTAATTAAAAAAACATACATTTATCAGGAAATGTATATGCCAAACTTTGTTGCTACAATTTTTTGTGTGAGTGAATGTACAGTGAAATGTACAGTAAAGATACTAAGGGGGTGCTTGGTGGGGGTAAATGGGGGTGGGGAATGGGTAAGAAATTAAAAAGGGCCCACATCCTTCAAATGATGGTGCTTGGTTATGGAGGGGTAAGGTATTGATTACCCCGTAGTAGGTAATCAACCATTATAGAGTAAATTAGGGTGTAAGATATTGATTACCCACCTCACTCATTCATTTGCATTCCTTTCCCTTTTCTTTTCCCTTTCCCCACTTTGAACCAAGCGGACCTACAATATTAGCCCCCTCTATCTCCTCCTTCTTGAAGTTTCTTGCACCTAAATACACACAATCCATTATTAAAAAAAACACGCGCAAAAAAAAAAAAAAACACAGCCACAGGCGACGGCAACATCGACCCAAAAAACACACATACAAACACCGTATTCATCGTTTAAATTTTTGCGCACTTAAGCAGGTAAAAGTTATGGATTTTGAAATTAGGGTTCTATTGGAATTTGGGGATATTGTTTTTTGGGGTTAAATATTGAATCATTAAATTAGGGTTTTCTGATTTTGGGTTTTCTTACCTTAAAAACAATTTTAGGCATATCATAATGGGTAAAATTTGCGGGTTTAGTTTGTTATTTGCTACTGTAAATCATACATTTGTTTATGGTCTTAGGTGAGATGAAACATATGGAGAAGAAGAAGGAACATATTCAGAGCCACCACAAGATGGGTTTGGTTTGGTTTGGTTTGTTATTTATTTATTTATTTTTATTTTTAAATTTTTGGTTTTAATTTGGGGTTTCTCTTGATGTGTTGTACACAGAGGATGATGAGGTTAAACCAAACTTACAGTATAAAGCATCCATCAGGAAAGAAACACATCTATATTGATGTTATCAAACCAATAGCTGTTGTAGAAAAGTATCTGAGATGCCCTCCAATATTTTGAATCAGATTTTACTTTGGTGAGTAGCAACATAAACCATTTCGAATTCCTAAGGTTGACTTATCTTATCGATATTATGATTATTATCCAATTCCAGGTTCCTATATGTTGCAGTCAATTTACTCTTTGTCAGAAAAGGACTTGACTAAGCATAGAGAGTGTTTGTATGCCGCATTTTGAAAATTTTGAAACTCAATGCTGAAATATATATGTGCAGGTGGCAGGGAGCAGGATGTGTGATGTGTCAAAAGGGGTGTTTCTTAACATAGCCAAAAGCTTGGTGGACTTACTAGAAGGCAAAAGGATACCATAAGGCGAAAAATAAAACTAGCGGTGGCAAAATTGCAAGTTTGGTCAGCTGATGGGTCAAAACCTAGGTAACTTGATCGGTTACATTTTGTGTGTGCAATTGGTGAATCTTATATTAGAGGAAAAAGAAAGTGGTTGACAAAAAAATATATGGCTACACGTAAGAAACTTCAAAATCCTTTTTATTCAAAATATTTAAAAACTGCTTTTGAATGGAATCGATATGGGTGAAAGTTAAGATGTTGAACTTTGCAAATATGCATGGTTAGCATACTTGAAAAAGGGGGTGTTTGGGTTGGTTGGGCCTTAGTAACTTAAGCATGTTCAAAGTGCGGTGGTAACTTTCTATTTTCATAAGTATATTTAGAACAAATTTATTTTCAGACAATAAATTCGTTATTTATGTTAAAAAAAAAATGGTGTTTCAGGTATATGTAGCAGGCTACTTTTTGAGTACAAGTCTAATAAAAATTATACATTTTTGAGCAGATGGGGTAAACAACCTGAGTGAATGGAACCAGAAGTTCTTCGTGTTGAACCTTCAAATGAGAAGTCGGATGTGTACACCTTTGGGGTAATTTTGTGGGAACTTGCTTACTTTGAAGCAACCATGGAATAATTTACATCATATGCGCACAGGTCACGACGTAATTCCTTTTCTTTTCAAAATACATCCAAAATATGTCGGAATTTTTATATTGAATGAGATCAGATACAATATTACACCAGAAAAAGTTAGTATTAAGATACCTTTACGATGTTGTCTTGGTCTAATGTCTAGACAAGAACCAAATTTCTTTTTTTGAAGATAGTTTTCTTGATCAATTTCTGGTGGTTATACCACCTGCTTATGTACCCTAAACTGGTAAGAAACCAATTGCCTAATAGGATCCCATGACATTCTCACGTGAGAAGAAAATGAAATCAGGAATCGTGATGCCGTTTACACGTAGACAGTCTCCACTCCGACTACACTTTATATATTTACTGCGAAGTATCGAACTATACAAGTAACTTACGATTCATGACGTAATTCCTTTTCTTTTGGTTAATAATAAGTCGGTATACAATAAAGTTGATCAGTAAATTTTCTTCCCTGTCATTATATGTTTTTCTATTTCGTACCCATTTTCTCTAAAGGATTATGTTATGTGGACTTTGATTTTGTACAATAAGGTCCCTCTTTGGTGCATAAAAGCCCTTAATCGTTTCTGTATTGTGAAAATTACATTAGCCGTGCTCTGGTAACTTTCTCTTTCAAAAGTATATTTAGAACAAATTTATTTTCAGACCACAAATTCGTTATTTATGTTGAGAAAAATAGTGCTTCAGGCTGCTTCAAATTATTTCGTTTCCCACTGTTGTAATCAACTGGAACTTTTACTATATGTAGGTGTCGAATCGGAAGTAGGAGAAGTGCAAGGTAAAATGAGAATGACGCTTTCAAGAAGATGGATTAGGAAGGCCAAAGACGCTTATTCTTCAACATGTATGCAGGTAACACTTCTTACCTTTTTATCTTCATTCCATGAACCACTCTCTGCCTATTAAGGAAGCAAGCTCAAATTCACTTTTAGGTTACATTAGAATGTTAGATTCAATATGACTTTTAACATCTTTTTTATTAAAATTAAAAACAAAAAAACAAAAAACAAAAACAAAACAAAACAAACTGGTGACTACATTTGAAATTCATTAAAATTGAGAAATATCAGTTTTAAACATGAACAAATACCTTATCAGTACGACTATAATACACCTAAAACTTTGGTGAATATTTTTATTTGTTTATTTACCTTACACATTTGAACAAGGAAAAAGCACCTATTTTCATATCTATTATATTCACATACTGTATATATTTTGGAGTCTCATCTCAATGCTTCTGCTTTATTGCAAATCTAAGATAGTTGTGATGAAATGGGGGCTGAAATGGGTGAGTTTGGGGGCTGAAATCGGGGTTGAAATGAGTGGGTTTGGGGGTTGAAATGGGTGCGTTTTGGTGCTAGCCTGGGGCCTGAAATGGGTGGGTTTGGGTGCTGAAATTGTGGTTGAAATGGGTGGTTAACGGAGTAACGGATGTACTTTTTGAGTTCGCTTACGGCCTTATGCTATGCACCTATGCCATGTTGTGATAGTGAGAGTTAGGAGTTGTGAGAATCATACGATCAGCTGTTTGAATGGCTGATAAATTTTTTATTATTTAGATGTTATGTGTGAAATGACTTGTAAGTTATCAGATAATAAAAATCCGTTCTATTGCATCTATTTCTGATTTAGTTATACAAAAACGATTGTTTGACGCTTGAGAAGCTTTTGCTTTTACTATACCCGAACACAATAAACTCATTATTAGCAACATGAAAATGCAATAACAGTTTGCTATTTGTGTTTAATGATCAGATTAGTTGTGGCAATTCCATCACCCAATATTCTATGATGTTATCACTTACATCATTTGTGATAGATAAAACAATAGAGAAAGAGAAAAACATAAGGAGTCACCATTTGGCAAATAGTTATTCTGGAAAGGGCAGAGGAGATATGGAGCAGCTAGAAAAAGGCTATTGGCTCCTTGATTTGTGGTTATTGCGATTTGCGGCCTTTTAAGCAAGGAATAAATATCCTTTTGAACTCTCAATAAGACATGCACTGATGCACACTATTGGTACATATTAGAGTTGGATTATAATCAAAGAAATTGTTTTTACCCGAACTAGGGTTTGGATAGGAGTTTCTTTTAGGGATGTTGCCAACACGGTACATGTTAATATTCATTAATGTCAACAGGGCAAGTGATTATTAATTGTAAGCAGCTTCACCTCGGCAATTGAAGAACGTAACTGACGAAGCAAATGAAGAAATAAATAAGTCTATATTGTTAAAACTATATAATTATTTGATTTGTAGTAGAAAAAGTATCTAAAAAACAACGATACTATGCAAAGGCTATATTGTATACGACAATTTCTGTTAGCGTTGTGTCATGTTAGTATCGTGTTATATTTATGTTGATTATTAATAACAGTAGCAGACCTAATGTGCGATGACGTGTTGATACATACGCTTCACAGAAAATTACCCAAACATCATCTGCTGCATGTGGCCAGTCTTCCAGTTGTGGTATAAACCAAGATATACCAAATTCTTTTCTATCAGCGCTTTCTATTATTAATCGTCAAAAGTTCTTTTCCACACAAATTTCCACTATTTTCTTTAGTAAAGTCGCTACAGCCAATGGGGCGGCTCATTTGCGTGTATTTGAAGCCTTTATGTTAGATATAGAGGTCTAAGGGAGTGTTTATTTTAGCTTTATGGGGCTTATTAGGTGGTTGAGTCAAAATAAGTCTGTTGCAGATTTGCAGCCTTTGGATAAGATCAACCTTATAAGCTTATATAATAACCTTTTTATTTTTATTTTTGTAGCTTATTTACAAGCTTCAGCTAAGCCGATGAAACTGGAAACCATGACAATGGTATGAATCTTGATATCCTATGCTTTAAATATTTGTTTCAGGTTCTTTTGCAGCCTTATGAGTTAATTTTAATTTAAAAAATATGCAGTATATTGATGACAAAAGGGACAAAGGTGTGTTCTCTTTATTTAAAGGAGTCACTTCTGCACGCTCACTGACTTCTGCACTTCATCAACATGCCCGAAAATGACACCTTCAGCAAAGTAAGTTGTTTAATCCTTAGTCTTTAGTCAAGATATAGACCAACAACGACATATATTAAATTTTCTTATGAAAGTTAGTTTAATATATACGATGGTACATGGTTCGTATTCTATTCCATTATTGATCCAATCTAATGTTATTTATCAAACATTTGTAGATACGAGTACAAGTGAGCTGGAATTGGTAAGGAATTATTCGATGCAGACGGAAAAGTATAGTAACACTGCAACATATATTTTCACTCTAAAAGCTGGGTATAGATTGGAAAATGAGTTGAAATAGGCGGGACATTGGGTTACTACTGTTCCAAACCAACCGCAGGCTCCTGCCCTGACGTTAAGAACACAAGAAATGAAACAAAATGAACTGTCACTATAATCAAACTTATTACGTTCTCAGTCATAAAACTGAAAACATTCATGACTCTACACATTGGGTTAAAAGTTGGGTCAAGGTGAGTTTGGTGCCACCTATTTGTGCACTGAGATTGCAATCGCTATATTATGCTTGCAAATCGATCTCCAAGCGGGGGTTGATCGTGATCATCAACTGCCTCAGGACGCGCAGTGTGCACCAGATAAGTCGGTTCAGCAAGTGACAACGGCGACACAGGAAACACGGGTGGTGCTCAATGGATAATTTCTCATGAGATTATTAAGATCCTATAGTTCACTAATACTAGAGAAGCTAATATGGAGTGGAGATGGACGAAACAATAATGTTCTTCAGGTATGCTTGCGTACTATCTTTATAAAAATGTTTCCAAAAATCATACAACAGATTAAGCGCCTTAGGTTGTATATTTATTCTGTAACTTATTGCAGATGGCCATGTAAACTCTAGCTTGATTGTTGAAGCCTCAGCATTGTAGAATAGCATAAGCATATCTGACATATATGTTGTTGGTGTAGGATTTTATATGAACTTATGCACGCTATGAGTTTGCAGTGACAAATGTCTGTTTGGCATTACTTATTAAAGTTGGTTATCTATTTGTAGCTTTCGTTGCACACATAAGGAATTGTTGACTTAGGTAGGGTGTTTGACATTGCATATCGTTGTTATATGCAATGGTCTACCGGATTAAGTAACGGGTTAAAATGGTTTGGGATGGTTGTAGTAGGACCCAATTGCAGAAAATATACTGATTGAAGCGGTTCAGCCAACCTGTCAGCTAAAAAAATATATTTTTATACCTGTGTTTCTATTATGTTTAGTTTTATTGTGCCCAATGTAATTACTGCTGGGTGGTATTAGGTTCTAACTGACCAGGACCATATGGGTGGGTACGGGTCAAAACGGCTAAATCTTCTTGGGTATTGTAACAGGTCAACCAGGTTAGATCGTCCAAAAACCTTTTTTACCTTCGGTTTGTAGTTTCTCCGCTTCAGGCTCATTCACAATATATACAAATGTCTGCTGCAAGCTTCTAGGACTGCTTGATACTTTGACGTACTTTGTCTACATTCTATAATTTATCCGGTTTTTTCGTACTTTAAGATTTTGTTGCTATATGTTCTGGTAGGTTCATTGTACGATTCAAGCAGAATCCGATACTGGTCCGCAAATAGATGGAGGAAGGAAGAATGGAAAGGTGAAGAGGAGTACATCTTTTTATAAAAACAAAGTACGCAATTGTTATCTTTATGTTGTTTTTTTTGTTTCGTGTAAAGCTATAACTGGAATACACTATGTTTGTATTTAAATTCACTGCAGCTTAATATATCCTCATTATAAACATGATATAACAGCAGACTATGGCCCGTCTTACAACAGTTGGTAAACACAACGGAAACTACTCCTTTAGCAAAACACCCCGCGGCAACGCGCGGGTTTCCTACCTTGTTTATATTACAATGCATACATGCAAGATGACAAGCATTGATATTTTCTTTTCAGTATTTTATATTGTTGCTGCATGCATGTATTTGTTACGACTTTCGAATAATGAGTAGACATTAATTCTATTATTAGTTTGTAATTATTCCACTTTTAGAGGTTACTAAAGTTTTCAAAAAATTTGCTTTAAGTTACTATAGTTTTTTTTTTTTTTGTTCAAAGAGGTTACTCATGTAAACGTGTTCGTTTAATTAGGTTACTCCCAAAGTTTGCTACCGGGTGTAACAGGTTTCCACTATCTTTAATGTTTTCAAAGTTAGTACTTTGCGGATAATGTATAGGACCCGATATAAGTTATATCTTGTATTACATATGAACCCGGTAAATTGATTTTATATGTATACCATGCCTTATTTAATTTCTTGATAACATTGACCCAAAATCGAATCAAAACCGTCCTAAATCTATACCGAATCAAAAACGTTCCTATCTCATTCATTATATCTCTTTAATTTCTTGATAACATTCCGAATAAAAAACGTTTCTATCTATACTTGATTTGCTAAACAATTTAAGTCGCTTATCATAATTTGGGAAATATTGTTCACATAGAATCATGAGATCATAAACTCATTTGATAAACACATGTTTCACTAGTTAAGTTGTGTCACAGAATTCAGTGATGCACTTGCCGATTTAAGTAGTTTTTTTTTCATCCGTCAAGTTTGTCTAATTTAATTAAGAAATCAATAACTCATATGACAAACACATACTGTATTTCATTAGCCTTTTTTTTTTTTGCTACACAGAGATTGCTAATGAATGAATCGAATATATCACATAGCACATTTCACTTGTTATACCTTTAAATAATACGAACATTAGTTAAATTGCTTTGAAGAAACATTCATTGGATCTTCATTATTGCTACTTATCCATGTTCACAACTCCTTACCCTGCGAGGTTAATGAAATGTAGAAGCATTAATACTGTTTTCTATTAATATTGTTTTCAAATATATCGATCATGCATGTGTTTTAATGCAATGTATGTGTGTAGTCCCATTATGTCGTAAACCTTGTATGGAGTCCGTATCCAGTTTGTTGATTCGAAAAATGCCGTCTGAAGAAGCACATTGTTGCTTTCAAACGTACGTGTACACAGATTTTGTTTATTACCTCAAATGAATGTATTTTTATTACACTAACAGTTAGCTCATCGACATCCACAGTCAACAACATAAGCGAGGATTCGAGAAAAACATATTAAAAGTAAGGAAACCCCGTTACGGGTCGCCTACAGGAGAGGATTCGAGAAAAAAAATCTAATGACTAAATTTGTTAAACCCGACAACCCACAAGTACCATTTCGTAACTTTTTACATGCTATCATAAGTTGTAATATATGGAGTAACATAAACAACCGGTCACGCAAACAATGGTAACCTCTTTGAACAAAAAAAAAAAAAAAAAAAAAAAAAAAAAAAAAAAAAAAAAACTTAAAGCAATTTTTTTGGAAACTTTATTAACATTTGTGTGTAATAACCCTACTGTTCTATATATGTTTGTGAGTACGTAGTCCAATTACAATTTTGCTTTGTTCGCTAACATATGACCCGACTTCTACCATAGCTTCTTAAATGGACGCCGTGACTTCATAACTGTTAAGTTTATTCAAAACTTTGTGTCAATTATGTGCAAGTATAATACTCGGTACTAGTTCTCTAACATGATAAACATCGTATGTGTGTGGTATAACTGTTAAGTTTATTCAAAACTTTTGTTTATACCATGCTTAAGCTCGCCAAATATTTATCAAACATGTCCATCATTATTCAAAGAGTAAATTGCAGAAACCGTCCTTGTGGTTTGTCGAGATTGCATGTTTCATCCATGGTCTTTTGAAAGTGCAAGCGGCCTCCCTGTGAGGAAAAGTTTGGTTCAATTTTGTCCCAGGTAAAATTGAAATGACTGAATTGCCCCCGTCTTTACTCTTTTTGAATTTGTTCATGATTTTTTATTTGTTTATAAATCAATAAATAAACAAGACAAACAACATTCATAAGAAAAAATAATTCCAAGATTTAAACCATAGACAATCTTACATAAAAAAAATATATATATCTTTGGCTAAAATAAATCAACCAACTTTAAAATACCCGCCACGTGCTCTATCTTTCATATTCTTCCTAGCTACAAAGCTTAATCCATCTGCAATAACATCAATCATACACCTCACAACAACCATAAATTCGGACTCCACATCAACCAATAATCCGGTAACTATGGATCCGTCATCCCCCACCACTAACAGTCATCGGAGAAAAAACGACTCGCCATCGACTGTATAGTGTCAGTCTCCAACACAACATGTAAGTGATGTCTTGTACTAGGGATCCACAGATTGTGAATCTAATTGTGTGAATTTGATTAAATTGATAAATTAGGGTTGGTCTTTATATTTAGTGGCAATTGCATATATACCCACTAAAACTTGCATATATACTCAAAATATGCTAAACTTGCATTGTACATCATGTATTGAAAACTTGTATTTTGAGAAAATATACAAGTTTTTAAGTTTTAGTGGGTATATATGCAATTCTCCCTTATATTTATTAAGAACTTGTGATTAATACATACGAAATAGTTTTTGGGTTGATGTTAGTGTTATTGTCGTTTTCGTTGATATTGCATGATGAACATGATGATAGCGTTGGGTTTTTAAGGTTTTGAATGTGTCGATGATGATGATGATGACGACGACAACGATGGATTTAATCAAATAAAAAAGTAAATGAATGTGATAAAAAGAGTGTTTAGATGTATTGTTGGATTGTTTTTCAATAACTTTAGTTAATTGTATGTGAAAAAAGGTTGTAGCAAAGAATTCTTAAAGTTCTGGAATTTTTTGAAGGGGGTGAACAATCTAGGTAGAAAAAAGTGAAATTAAAGAGAAAAAAAATTCAAAAGAAGCAATTTAGTCATTTCAATTTTACCTGGGACGAAATTGAACCAAACTTTTCCTCACAAGGAGGCCGCTTGCACTTTCAAAAGACCAGGGACGAAACATGCAATCTTGACAAACCACAAGGACGTTTTCTGCAATTTACTCTTATTTCAAATTAGCAATAAAATATGTATGTAATTTGTAATCTTATCATTTATTTCAAAGTAAATAAGAGCAGCATGCATCAAGAATCAATTTATGTTAAAATACTTGACAAGTTAAATATTCTTTCATTTCCAATTATTAACAAGGTTTCTTTTTGACAGACGACAAAGTAAGTAGAAGGCTTAATGCACTCCTAATTTGTCCTCATTTTATTTTTTATACGTCTTAAATCATTTTCAATCTTGTTCAATAGAAGAAGAAGGGAAAAAAAAAAGAACCATATTCAATCTATGGAAAATTTTCAAGTAATTTAAGTCAAAGGAAGGGAACAAATATTCGATCTTCTATTGATGCGTCTCCCTAGGCATTTATCACTTGTGTACACAGTTACATCATTACATGGTCCACTTTTGATCTCTTTCACACATTCATCATAGGGAAAATTCCATAAATACCCCATAAGTACAAGGGTCTCCACCCTAAATAACCCACAAAATTTTGTTTTCTCTAAATACCCCAACGGGAGAAGGTCGCCTCTAAAATTTGGGCGGATAGTGTAATCTAGTGACATGTGTCCCTATACATTAGAGCTGGCAATTTTGACACGAAATCTGTTAACACGACACGACACGACCTGTTCTTAACAGGTTTCGTGTCAGGTCTTAACAGGTTTCGTGTCTTAACAGGTCCGGACCTGTTAAGACACGAATGAAATTAACAGGTTTCGTGTCTTAACAGGTCCGGACCTGTTAAGACACGATAAATACCTGTTACTGTTACAATATTATTAAAGATGGATATATGGTACTTGTGTGGGCTTATTAAAGATGGATATATGGTACTTGTGTGGGCTTATAAAGACCTGGTACTTGTGTGGGTTTACATATGGATATTAACAATTTAACATAAGACCAGTCAACCACAAACACATTAACATAACCACACATCTTCTTCTTTTCTCTCAACCAAAAACCCTAGCATCGGACCCTTTTTTCGGCCGCCATCACCTCACCGCCGGTCACCACACCACACGACCACCACCATTCGATTCCCCATCACCTCCTCTTCTCGATCCACTACTACACGCGCCAATATTTCTTTCTTTTGACCTCGTTATATTTCTTTCTTTTTGTTGGGTTTTGATTAAAAACGTGATATAAATGTGGGTTTACATGTAAAACGAGGTTTTAAACAAGATTGGGTATCCGGGTTTCTATGTTTTTGTGGGTGTCGAGACTCAACCGAGAGCACAATTTGTTATCCGGCTTATATAACTTTTCTTGATTATTTTGACCTCGATGTGATGTTCTTGAGGGTGTTAGGATTAGTTTATTTGAGGGTGTTAGGATTAGTTTTTATGTGATGTTCTTGAGGGTGCTAGCTCTAGTTATAGGTCCAAATCATGTGTATTCGTGTTCGTGTCGTGTAACCTGTTAACTTATCGTGTCGTGTTCATGTTCGAAAAAAGTGACACGATTTGTTATCGTGTCGTGTTTGTGTTTAGGTATTATCGTGTTCGTGTCTTATCGTGTCGTGTCAACACGATATGCCAGCTCTACTATACATGGTCCCATCTTGTACCTTCATGGTACAGCTATCAAAGTGTACTTCTTGGGCGACTGAGACCCACATTTCTTGGGCGACTTGTCTTTTTTAAAAAAGTATTAACTACATTTTTGGTCCTTGTAATTTACTTGTTATTTCATTCTTTTTTAACTTTATATATCACTCACTCCCCATTCTTTGTAATTTACTTGTCTTCACACGGTTTTAACAAGTATATTACTCATTCTTTGTTAACTTTATATATCACTCACTCCAAAATTTGCTTCCATTTGATTCTCATAATGTGGGACACCAAAACAGAAGAAGAAAATCATCTCAGAATCGACACCACCATCCAAACGCCACCCTCATCCAAACACCACCACCATCCAAACACCACCCTCATCCAAACACCACCACCATCCAAACACCACAGATCCGCCAACAAAACACACCCTCATCCAAACACCACCATCGATACCACCATCCAAACGCCACAGATCCGCCATCCAAACACAGCAGATCCGCCATCCAAACACCACAGATCCGCCACGCACACACCACAGATCCGCCACGCACACACCACCATCCAAACACTCACAGATCCGCCATTTTTTGGTTTATATGAAAGATTTGTGGGTTTATGTAGTCGATTAAAGGTTTTTGTTGGTGATAAGATTTATTAGATCTGGGTTTATGTTGGTGGGATCTGGGTTTATGTTTATGTTGTGGGTTTATGTAGATATGGGTTTATCTCTTTTTGTGGGTTTATGTAGATCTGGGTTTATGTTGGAGATAAAGTGATGACTTACTTTATTTTTATGAAGTTGAGGTTTATGTTTAAAGATTAATGAATGCAATTTGATCATGAATTCATGATATTATATATTGTCCTAAGTTTATTTACTGAAGTTGAGGTTTTCATTGGTGTTTGTGTATATGTTTTTGTATGTATATGTTTTTTTATTTATCAAAGAGAGCAAAATTGTGACTAAAAATGAAATACCAATCAAATTATAAGGACCTAAAATGTAATTAACTTTATTATTAAATTTTTTACAAAAAGACAAAATAATGAAGTCGACCAAGAAATGTGGGTCTCAGTCGCCCAAGAAGTACACTTTAATAGTTGTACCATGAAGGTACAATGTGGGGCCATGTATATGGACACATGTCACTAGATTACACTATCCGCCCAAATTTTGGAGGCGACCTTCTCCCGTTGGGGTATTTGGAGAAAAACAAGATTTTATGGGTTATTTAGGGTGGAGACCTTTGTACTTTTGGGGTATTTGTGGAAAATTCCCTTCATCATATCTTCTTATGGGATGTGTTAACCCAACCCTCCCTATGGGAGGGTGTGGGAACATTAGGTTACTGTTTGTCAGTGTACAGGTTTTTCAGTTTTTGTGTTATTTACTGTTTGTCAGTTTTGTCTTTTTTTTTTTTTTTTTTTTTTTTTTTTTTTTAAGTTAAAGTAATAACTTCTTTTTTTGTCTATGTTTTGTTTTGTCCAAGTCCATATCATCAACATAATAACCCAGAACCACCAACCCACCCATATCATCAACATAATAACCAAGAACCACCAAAGCAAAGTTAAAACCATTGTCCATATGCAGATTCCACACAATCACAAAAGTGAAAAACCAAAAGTGAAACACAAAGTTAAAAGTGCAGATTCCACACAACACAGATTTCGTCATCGCCTTTTAGGCTCAGATTTGAAAACGTTATAGAAAAAAAATGTAGATTTTTAGTTAGGCTCGGATTTGAAGGTTGCGCAAGTGATAAAAATATCACTTCGCCATCCATTCGGGTTTTAGAAACCATTCGTCATCGCCTTTTTAGCAAAAGTGAAACACAAAGTTAAAACCATTGTCCAAGTGCAGATTCCACACAAACACAAGGGTTATAACCAAATAGGGAGGGCCTGGATATCACAGATTGTTAACACAATCCAACACAATCCACAAAAGCAGATTCCACAATCACAAGCTGATACAAGCATGTCACAAAACAGTAAGATTCCCAAACTGCATGCCTTGCAGCCTCTAAAAAACAAACAAGCCCAACAGTAAGATTCCCAAACTGTGCAGCTTTGCTTGATTATAAACAAAGCTCAATCACAAACAAAGCTCAATCACAAACACTACAACCATATCAAAAACAACCACAGAACCATAGAACAACCACAGAACCACAGAACCATAGAACAACCACAGAACCACCAACCATAATCCACCATCACATAATCACCCACCACAGAACCACCAACCATAATCTACCATCACATAATCACCCACCACAGAACCACCAACCATTATAGGGCTTGGATAACATTATAGGGAAGGCTGGGAACAATATCAACAAATGTCGAGTTCACAATTTTACACAACTCAGGTAAAGGCTCAGATTATAACAAAACTGCTTTTCATATTTGGCTGCAACATCAAATGTTGCAAAATCAATTTTTTTTTTTTTTTTTTTTTTTTTTTGCCTTTCATTTGAAAATGCCATGCCAAAATCAAGCTTTTCTTTATAAAATCATCATTGCCAATATCAAGTTTCTTTATAAAATCATCATTGCCAATATCAAGTTTCTTTATAACCTTTTTCTGTGGGGAATGGGGTAGGCCAGAGCAGGTATTCATACCACTCAAAGGTGGCAGATCAAGGTGTTAACCTACCCACATAATCACCACAGAACCACCCAAAACGTGTGGATATAATCCACAACATATGTGATATCCACCCCCCCCCCCCCTAAATGGTCATACAACAGATGTATCAAACAAATCATCACAAAGTATCTACCATCACATAATAACCAACCCAGAACCACCAACCCACCCAAATCATCAACATAATAACCAACCCAGAACCACCAACCCACCTAAATCAACATAATAACCCACCCAGAACCACCAACATAATAACCAACCCAGAACCACCAACCCACCCAAATCATCAACATAATAACCAACACAGAACCACCAACCCACCCAAATCATCAACATAATAACCCACCCAGAACCACCAACCCACCTAAATCATCAACATAATAACCCACTCAGAACCACCAACCCACCTAAATCATCAACATAATAACCAACCCAGAACCACCAACCCACCCAAATCATCAACATAATAACCAACACAGAACCACCAACCCACCCAAATCATCAACATAATAACCCACCCAGAACCACCAACATAATAACCAACCCAGAACCACCAACCCACCCAAATCACCAACATAATCATCACAAAGTATAATTAACAACGTTTAATATCCCACCACAGAAACACCAACCCAATTTTTTTTTTAAACCATAAAAACAACAGATCTATCAAACAAATCATCACAAAGTATCATAAATCCCATAATAACCCATCCAGAACCACCAACGTATCACATAATATCCCACCACAGAAACACCAACCCAAACCCTAATTTTTAAAAAATTAGGCGTTTCAAAAAAAACTTATAGATCGGCTCAATTAGAACGAGAATCTTGTAATTAACAACGTTTAATTGTAATAAATCAAGTTAATTTTGAAAACCCCCAAAAAAATTTTGAAACCCTAATTTTTTTTAAACCATAAAAACAACAGATCTATCAAACAAATCATCACAAAGTATCATAAATCCCATAATAACCCATCCAGAACCACCAACGTATCACATAATATCCCACCACAGAAACACCAACCCAAACCCTAATTTTTTAAAAATTAGGCGTTTCAAAAAAAAACTTATAGATCGGCTCAATTAGAACGAGAATCTTATAATTAACAACGTTTAATTGTAATAAATCAAGTTAATTTTGAAAACCCCAAAAAAAAAATTTGAAACCCTAATTTTATTTAAACCATAAAAACAACAGATCTATCAAACAAATCATCACAAAGTATCATAAATCCTATAATAACCCACCCAGAACCACCAACCCACCCAGAACCACCATAAAAACAACAGATCTATTAACAACGTATCACATAATAACCCACCCAACCCACCCAGAACCACCAACCCACCCAACGTATCACATAATATCAAGAAACAACATAATCACCCATCACATAATACTATCAGAAACAACCCAAAAATTTCTAGATCTAAAGATAGAGAGAGAAAAGAGAGAGAGACATAAACGCGTTTCACACACACATGTGTGAGAAAAGAGAGAGAGAGAAAACGTTTTTATAACCCGGTATAAAAACGCGTTTTTTTCGTATTTATTTATTTATTTATTATTATTTTTAAGTAATGTTTAGTTAAAAAAAGTTTTAAAAAAATGTAAAGTTTAGTTAAAAAAAATGTAAAGTTAAAAAAAAATGTAAAGTTAAAAAAAAATGTTTAGTTAAAAAAAGTTTTAAAAAAATGTAAAGTTTAGTTGAAAAAATGTAAAGTTAAAAAAAATGTTATGTTTGTAAATGTTAAAAAAATGTAAAGTTGTAAAAAAATTGTTATGTTTGTAAATGTTAAAAAGTTATAAAAATGTTAAATAGTTATAAAAAAAATGTTATACAAATGTTAAAAAGTTGTAAAATTTGTGATGTATTTTCAGACGTTCGGTTCTGACGAGCAACTAACGGCTTGGGTGCAAAATATAGCTCGTGGGCTCGGTTTTGTCATTGTTAAAGGCAGAACCAAAACAGAAAAGGGTTATTTGTACGAAATAAATTACAGGTGTTCAAAGAGTGGGATTTATAAACCTGAAGGTGCTGGAAAACGGAAAACCAGTACCTCTAAAACAAATTGTCCATTCAAATTGGTGGCAAAATATCGTGAAACAAAAAATAATTGGATTCTGAGGGTGAAGGATGATACGCATAATCATGATTTGCTAGAGTCGTTGCATGGTATACCATATGCAATGCGATTAAAGGATGATGAGTTCGGTTTGGTCAAAGAATTGTCAGGTTACACCGTACGACCACGTATTATACTTTCGACAATACAGGGTCGTAATCCGGATAACGTGTCTAGCGTTAGAACTATATATAACGCACGAAATAAGATCCAGAGAAACAGAGTAGGTGATAGAACTCCAATTCAAGTCCTTTACTCGCATTTGCAAGAATCAGGGTATACATGGTACCCGAGGGTAAATGAGCATACAAACGAGCTTGAGGAGCTATTTTTTGTGCACCCCACGCCGTACGCTATATGGTGTACATTCCCTGAAATCATGTTGATGGACTCCACATACAATACCACTATGTTTAAATTGCCGTTGTTGGAAATTGTTGGAGTAACTTCAACAAATAAAACATTTTCAATGGCATATAGCTTTTTAAACAATGAACAAGGGCATAAATTTCAATGGGTATTGCAACGTGTGAAGGATGTCATAGACGAACGATATTACCCACGTGTTATCGTCACTGACAGAGATTTAGCGTTGGTTGGCGCATGCGAAGCAGAATTTCCCGACGCTCACCATTTACTCTGTCGATGGCATATACAGCAAAATCTAGCTAAGTTTTGCGAAAATAAATTCAGTGACCCAAAAGAGTATGAGTCCGTTAAACACCGATGGGATTGGATGGTTATAGCTCCGACATTCGAATCGTTCAGGCAACATTATCAACGCCTACAACAGAAATTGGTCGACCATCCGGGTACTTAATTAATAACTTATTGTTTTTAATTATTTTAATAAAAAAGCACCCGAATGACCTTTTATTAATTCATGATTTTTTTTGCAGATGTCGCTGAGTATCTGTATAACACGTGGCTGCGACAATACGCACCCAAGTTTGTCTCGTATATTACCGACCAATATCGCTCTTACGGCCAGATAACAACGTGCAGAGTTGAGGCTCACCACGCGTTGTTGAAATTATATTTGGACGGCACACAATCCAAATTAGACAGGTTGTTATGGTCAATCGATAAGATTCTCATTTCGCAAGAAACTGGGATAAAAGAGAGTTTTAATAGAAGCATGAACGAGAAACTAAATCATTGTAATGTTGATCTATTTGAAGAATTGTGGTATAAAGTTTCCAAACATGCTTTCATTCTCATGTACAGAGAACTCCAACTGGCGATCACACCAGACAAATGTAGCCATAAGTTGATGTCAATTCACGGACTACCATGCTTTCACATCATGCAATACTATGTATATAATGGTAAGTAGATTAAATTTATAACTATCAAGTTGTTTCCCCCACTATTATCAGTAATTTACATAAGTCGCTTTTACTGAATTCAGGACGCCCCATTCCACTGGGTGAAATTCCTATTTTTTGGAGAACCCTATCTGTTCCGTGGCCTGTTATCAATAGGCCTCCGCCTGAAGATGGCTACTCCAGTGAAGCTGGTGATGATGATGATGATACTTCGTTTAACAATGGCGTGCAACAATTCAAGAATATTTTTAGCAAATCAACGTCGTTTGTCAAGAAAAATATGTTAACAAAGTTGAGAGAGATATTCCAACCTGAATTTGTTGACACCCGTGAACCAGCTATTCAAAAAAATACCCGTGGTCATCCGAGCGCAAAGGACAAAAAGGGCAAGGCTACACAAGACCCGGACTTGAATGAAGTCCCTGACTTGAATGAAGTCCCTGACTTTGATGAAGTACCAATCGTAGATCACCGAAGAAGTACGAATTCAAGATCTACAAAAGTGCCGAACATGCGAAAAGAACCTGCAAGACATAGCTCTTACACGGGTGATACTCTACGCCACAGATTTTATACTGGAGATAGTGTGAGCAATGCGTTTATTAAGCATATTCCACCTGTTTTCCGTCCACTCGTAATAAGCATACATAATGTTGAGGGTGATGGAAATTGTGGGTTTCGGTGCGTTGCCCACTGTATTGTTCAAAACGAAAATAGGTGGGACGAAGTCAGAGGTATGTTATTGCAAGAGTTAGATTATCATAGGCAAAGATACATAGATATGTGGCAGCAACAAGACTTTGACCGACTTTGGTATACAATAGACTGGTTCAATGGACCTGCACCTAACGATCGCTGGATGGTGATGCCACTCACGGGGCTGGTTATCGCTTCAAGCATTCACCGACCTGTTGTATTTATATCCGATCAAGGTTGGAACACATGTTTTCCGCTTTTTACCAGGCCAAACTCATCACAAGGAACTGACCCCATTGTGATTGCCCGTGTGGGTGCTCACTACATTGTACTGACGCTCGACAGAGATTTTCGACTACCCTATATCCACCCACAATGGAGGCATTTCAGAGAGCCAGTAGCAGCCGAATGGGAAACTTTGTATCAACAACGACTAATGGTTCATTGATTTATGTTGTAAATAATAGAGACACCGACAAAACCATTGTAAATGATTACTGATTTATGTTGTAAATAATAAAGACACCGACAAAACCATTGTAAACATAGTGAATCATATGTTGTAAATGATTATTCAACATCGTTTAAATGTTAATTGTTTGAAACTTAAAAGTCTGTTTTTTTGTAGAGTGTTAGTTCTGCACCAGTTATCGTTACTTTGTTTAAATTAGTAATAACATTATTGATTGCTGATGTAAATTATTATGCAAATTCTTTGGTCAGATGAGCCAAAGAAATCCTTTCTGGTGCCGATGTAATAGAGGATTTATTGTAGAACGGAAATCCTGGCAAAATGATAGTCGTGGGCAACTGTTTTATGCATGTCCTCTTTCAGTGGTAAATAATCATACGTTTGCTTAGTTATGTAAATAATTTGTTTGTTAAAAATACATTTCTTATTATTTTCTTAACATGTAACAGTCAGGTACAAAAGACTATGGGTGTCGATACTTCGCGTGGAAAGATGAATTTGAAGCAGAGCACTTTAATCAACCATCTTCTTCAACGCATTGCTCAAACTGCGTTGCTACAAAAAATGAGAACAAGTTGTTGAAGGCAAGAATAAAGGCGCTGGAGATGGAGTTAGAAATGGCAAGGAATCCTGAGGATCACGCTTGTCAGTCAAGTGCCCGGCTCCATAATCTTTTAAATGAGATGAATAATCTTCATATGTCGTAGATGTTGTTGTTTTTAAATAATATGTTTATTGTTGCAGTTATTTAATGTGGTAATATTTAACGTGATATCATACAAAACATTATACATATACGTTGTTGCAGTTATTTAACGTGATAATATTTAACGTGCTATTATACAAAATATTATACATATACAAAACATTATTAAACACAAATATACCAAACATTATACATATACATTACATTATTATACATATACATATACTACTTTCTATTTAAAAAAAAAAAAAAAAAAAAAAAAAAAAAAAACAAAACAAAAAAAAAACAAAAAACAAAAATACAAAACCACAAAACGACAAAAAAGGGAAAAAAAACAAAAAAAAAAACACAAAAGTACCCTACTAAATAGGGAGGGCTTGGTTAACATTTATAGGGAGGGCGTGAATATCACCACCCCTTCTTATTTATCCTTATGTTCTTGCAATTATGCAATTGCTTTTTGTTCAATCAATGGTGCTTCAAAGAAGAAAAATATATGTATATGTCATAGGCGTGCCAAGAGAATATGTGTTAGAAAATACGAAACGTAAAATATAAAGTTGGTAAGAAATACGGAAGAAAGACTTATAAAACAAAAATACAAAACATAAACTGATAAAAAACTGTCTTATACTGTTAATAAAATGATTAAAATGAGACGAGGGAAAAAGGTGACTATTAGGGTATGCATAACGATACCCTTGAGTTATATTGAAACCAAAGCAGAGAAGTTTGATTTCTTTTGCTTGATCAGAACTTCATGATTGGTCGAACTAATTATATCTTAACTACTTATAATGGGTGTATAGTCAAAGTGAAAAAGTGAAATGCTGAATTTTTTGTCAATGCCGAAAATGCCCTTGTGAACACGAAAATTCTTCTGTAAGCTTCTTTACAAGACAGTTTCAAATCTGAACATTTAATGTCAATTCAAACACAATCAAAAAGATAATTGGTGCCAGCCATTCATATGTTGTCAACCAAATATTTAGGTAAGTTTTAATTATGTATCAATTCGATTTGATTTTCAATTCAACTTCTTTTTCGTTTTTAACATCTTCCATCTTTTCTCGTTCTATCACCCCAAACACACATACAAAACTCACACCCGTGAACACAACCACCACCAGTTTATTCTTCTGCCGCCGCTAGCACTAACAGATTCCGCCGCCAACACAATTGATGTTTTGAGCTTTGGTGGTTTCGTTGGTACCAATGGTTTAGGTGGTGATTTTTTGGTTTTGGTGTTGTTTTGGGTTTGTCTTTTGTTGTGTTTTGATCGGATCTAACCATTCTTTCATCTACCTAGATAGGTAATTTTTAATCATGATTTTGTGTTTTAATTTGTTGAATTTGTATGTTTTGTGTTTTTGTTATTGTTAGGGGGTGTTTGTTTCGGCTTATAGCCGGTTTATGGCTTATTTTGTTTTTGGCTTATTTTGAAACATTTCGGCTTATATAAGAACATTATGACATAATAAACCAATATAAGCCGAAAAATTTCAAAAAAAACCACCAAAAGTTAGTTTATGAAACGTAAGCCCAAAATCAAATAAGCCATAACCCGGCTATATAAGCCGAAACAAACACCCCTTAATTGCGATAAATCTTTAGGGTTTGATAGGAATGTAAGTACATGTATTTATAAACAATTATGAATTTCAATTTGTATGGTTTATACTTCTTTGGCTCAGACTTTGGCTTATTGAGTTGAATTTTTTTTCCTAGGCTGCTAAACATGCAGGGTGGATCGCAAATGATGGTTGTTGATACCCATTAAGTCATGTAGGATTTGGTCTTGTTCAAGCTGATGATTATGAGATACTTGGAACTCGTAGTACTACAGTGGTTAATTTGCTTGACGAAGCTAAAATTCGATGTAAAGCTGTCCTTGTGAGACAAGGTTTGGTCATTCCGGCATTTGACCTGTTTTGATTTTAGTTAAATATTTCTCATAATCTCAAATCAATCTATTAATAGTTTAATGGTCGGGTTGACTTAATTGAAATTTTTAGTAGGCAAGGCTGATGAAAGGACTGCTAAGGAGCTTGATCATACTGCTGAAGCACTTGGATATGGTGCTGTCAAGTAAGATTCTCATACTTATTATGAATGTTGTACTTATGCTAACATTATCATAAACTCACTTGTGGTTGTCATTTTCCCAAGTAACAAAAATTATATTTCCAAAAAGAGGTTCAAGGCTAGGATTGTAGAATTTTAGTTTTTGACCTTTTAGACGTGGCTTTATATATATCAAATATAAACAATGTTTACGGGCTGTTTTGAAGTAAGGTTTGTATCACGATTCAATTGACAATAACCACTTTATAAGCACATACAATTAGGTCCATATAGACTGGTCATTGCCTACAAGTAAAAAGGGGGTGTTCGGGATTACTTATTAATTTTGCTTTGCTGCACATCAGCTTACAATAATTCACAATTGCTAGAAACACAATGAACTCATTGGGGTGTTTGGGATTACTTATTCTTTCTGGTTTGCTGCACATCAGCCTACATGTATTTACAAATGTAGCACACATAGTGAACTAATTTTCTCATTCATTAAACTCGACCATGACAGCATCCTTACAAGTACAAAGGAGTTGTTTGGGATTACTTATATTTTGTATTTGACTGCTTATCTACTTATCGAAATATACGGGTTTGTCAATTGCTATCATCTTATTTAAATGCGTGCAGGTATCTTTTGTACCCTCTTTTGGACAGTGCTCTATATATGTTTTTGAGCCGTACATATTTTGAACCTCAGATGCAATATGGGACATGCCTGAGTATCAATTCTCCGTCTTTTTTGTTTTGAATTTGATATGCTTTTTTAGTTTTAATGTTATTTTCAGTTGTCAATTTATAGGACAATGCCAATTCTGTGAAGAAGAAAACAAAACTGAGAAAGAAAGACCCACATACCTCCTTCACTATTTGTGCATTCATTGTAAGTTTGTTTTGTTGTAGTTAGTAAATAAAGGTTTCCTTGATATGCCACACTGCACACAATTTTGCATGCTTTGATAGTTATATCGCTTCTGTGTTTAAATTTAAGAGTTAATTATGTGCCGAGCATAACTAGAGCTGATGTTGATCGTTTGGTACTAAGATATATAATCCCTCCTTTTTTACAACTTTTACATAGCAAAATAAGATTAATCTTTTTTTCAAAAGTGGGCAGCCATGTGGAACATAATAAAATAGTAAAATCGTTACTTTTAAATACCTTTTTGTTAATTTAAATTCTTTGTGTTTTACAAATTGGATGTTATTTAATTGATTGAATATGTGTTGTAAAGTGCCTTAATACATGTTATTGCTTATCAGAACTCACGGTGAACCATAATACATGCTTTATGAAGTGATCATGGTGGTGTGTGATTGAAGATGTTTTATAAGAGAAGCCTCGCTGTTGAAAGAGACTACTTCCTCCCAATGTTCAGATGAAGATACTATAAGTTCCTGAGCATCAGCCTGTGGGTGCAACCAGTTAAAATTAGTACGTGGCGTCTAACAGATCCACTCTGGTAGAGGTCGCAAGCTGTTCTTTTCGGATTCAGGTTAAAATGGGTCAGGTCATGTTTAACCACAAACCCTTTTGCCTTGCTCCTATGACAACTTTTTTTTATAAACAAACAACACCTTAACTATTATTCACAATGTTATTACACTAATAATCTAGATCTTTGGATAAAATAATTAAAGAGGTTTGCATTATAAACACACTGCACGGAACTTTCAACCCGCCCTTGACCCATTCCTTTTTAGCTACATTTTTCTAATTGAGATACAATCGACCCATTAATAGCCACCTTTACCCTATGGGATGTCTCAATAATTAATGACGAACTGCATAACTAAATTAGCATCATTGCACATTCGTCTATGATTATTCGTATAAGAGATTTGTATATATCCTGCAGAAAGTAACTGCTATTTGTTAATTTGTATATATCCTTTTGCTTATTTGGGCGTCCTTTTTTAAACAGGAAAACAAGAGTATCAGACCAAATTTTTCTGCTGAGCGCATATATGGAGGATCTTTGCTCGCCATATGCTCAAATGATTTTATATGTTTCTATGATTGGACTGCGTGAAGATTAATTCAACGGATTGATGTTACTGTCAAGGTAAACACTCTTACCTCTTCTCTAAGTAGATGTCATGTATGTTTAATCTTTGGTTTTTACATATATAACATGGAAGTCAACATGGAAAATGAACCTGACTACATTGATGACTCCACTAATAGCAACACTTTTCCAGCAAGATGTGATGTCAGCATGGAAAATGATCGGAGAACAGTTAGATCTTCGGTTAGTTTTAGCGATGAGAAAGTGAAGAAGCTGAGGATGATGACGGTTGAAACGCAGGAGATGTATAATTCTACTATTGCTTATCGTTTGCCTTCTGATTTCTCACATCACCGTTAGTTAGTTAGTTAACGCCGTTATGTGTAATTAGTTTTTTTTTCTTGTTTGTTTGTTGAGGTAACGATTATTTTAATGAAATGTTACTGCTACTGCTGAGTAGATTTGGAAATGAAATCTTGATATGATTATGTTATGTGTATTACTATATTGCAGTATATACTAATACTAATTTAAATAATTGGTACATATCAATAAAGTGCTTGATATTTCAATGTTATCGTGGATCTTTCTTTTTTGTTTGTCGAAGATTGTGCACTGCTATGGCTGAGCATAATAGACGGCGACCGAACTAAAGTCCGGACTTCGGTTCAACATTTTCTTTAGTCTGGTTTGGTTTTACTTTAAACCATTATGCTTTGTTAGACTGGACAGAATTGACTCGGATTTGGACCAAACATTTTTGTCCGGTTCTCGGTCTGGTATTTTGGGCTAAATCTGTTTTTGGTCTGGTCTGGGTCGGTTTGGTCCGGTTCTCGGACCGTGATTAGGCCATTGTTTAAGTTTATAATACTACCTCTAATCAAATTATTATTTACAAAATTAAATGAAAGCATTAATTAATTGTTAAAGGATAAAATTGTATTTTAGTTGCATATTTAAAAATCAAGCCAGTTATTAAAATGTGTGTTTTATTTAGATGGATGATAATTTTAAAATGGGGAGTAACTTTGTTACCAGTAATTGTAATTAAAATAGGGAGTAACTTTAAAATAGTTTAAGACATTGGCTTCCAATAGTGAACAAATACATTAGAAGTAAAAAATAATTAACCAAAATTCAATATGTATATGAAGATGCTCAAGTCACTATCAATTCATTTAACATGTTAGCATGCTTTGTAGTTGGTACACTTATCGTTGTTTGCCGCTAGATATCTTGTCGCTCAGCATTTTTGTTATTTCACGTTTTATCACAACAATAACTGTTTGCCGCTAGAAAATCCGTTGCTATGCACGGGTACTCGTCTAGTATCAATAAAAGGCAAACACAAAGATATAGAGCCATGTATTAGACGGTCAAAGGTCAAAATACGGAGCCATTTCTAACTAAATATTCTTTATCACTTATTTAGCAAATTTAATCACTACATGTCTACATATTAAGTTGTTTGTCTTATCAATATAAACATCATTATTGGTGCTTTTTTCATTCATAAAGTACAAATTCTTAAATGACCTTGATTGATCTTTTCTTGTCAATTACTACTATATATCAAATTCTAATATTTTCATTGACAAACATCATCAAGTGAAAAAGTGCAATTCACATAATAATTCATAGGAGTTGTAGGGTTTAAGGCTGCCCATAGTAAGTCAACTTAAGGGGCCGTTTCTTTTTTTTCTGTTAGCTAAGGGAAGTGTGAGGCCAATCCATTTAATATTACGGAGTATTTGTTTTGTAAGTGAGGTCCATTTGAACCCTTGTTTCCTCTATCTCATAGGAGTAATATAAAGGGACTTTCCCCATCCAGACCCACTAACAGCCATGGGTCCCACATGGGCCCCAAACATCTCTTAGCTAACAAAAAACACCCCTTAATCCATTTTTATTTTCTCTGTCACGTCAGCTTTCTCTCTCCAGCGACCTACATGTGATTGAGTGCCTCAGTAAAGACGACCTTAATAATATTAATTGAAAAGTGATAGTTTTGTTTTTATGTGTGTATGTGAGCCGATCGTCGAAGCGACCAATATGCCAAAAAAAAGACCGATCGATCGATTGATGATTGGGTACCACAGAAGGCCGATCGACACTCGATCGAGTGAAACAATCGATCGCATGCACTTAACGTGACTAGCCTAAGAGTTACTAGGTAAGTGGGTTGTGGGCCTGTGATGTGATACATTGTTTTTCTTTCTTTCTTTTTTTCTTTTTTCTTATTTTTTATTATTAATTTTAGTTTTGTAATTCTTTTTTATATATTATTTGTGTAAAGTATTTTATAAAAGGAGGGAAAAAAACATGTAACGAAATTAAAATTTGTTAGTTGAAAAAATATATATATAAATGAAGGTCGTCCTTACTGTGGCAACCAATAATCTTTAAGTCGTCGGAAAAAAAAAAAAAAAAAAAAAAAAAAAAAAAAAGTGACGTGACAAATAAAATGAGACGATCGACCCTCATTAATGTTTAGCCTTAGCTTTTCCAGTTATCATTCAACACTTGACACTTTGAAACAATTCCCATTATCATTCAACACTTTACACTTTGAAAACATTCCCATTAACACTTTACACTTTGAAAAAATTCCCATTATCATCCAACACTATTCAACACTTTACACTTTAAAACAATTACCATTATCATTCAACACTTTACACTTTGAAAACATTCCCATTATCATCCAACACTATTTAACACTTTACACTTTGAAACAATTCCCATTATCATCCAACACTACTCAACACTTTACACTTTGAAACAATTCCCATTATCATTCAACACTTTACACGAACAAGCACACCCATAGACTTTTCGCTCTATTACGTAATAACGTAGGATCATAAGCTGTGAAAAATCATTTTAAGGGGCCTACATCATCTCTCCTAACCCAACCATAAACATTATAAAAAGAGTGAATATGCAAGTATGATTCCCATAGCTTTGATCAAATGCCATTAGCATTTCTCACCGGATTAACAGCTTCTTCTTCTTCTTCTTCTTCTTCTTCTTCTTCTTCTTCACCGCCAATCGATTAAGGTTCGGTTTCTCTCTTACTTTAACTTCTTTCTACACTCTGTCTATTCATAGCTTCGTATGAGTTAATCTGCTTGTTTTGTTATCGAAATGAACTAACCGATTATACGTAACACATAGCTATATTTGCATGTGACGTAGGATCATGTTTTGCAAACCAAAAACTAATCACATATGTATACTTATGTTTATCCTGTCTAGGATCCGTGTTTTTCTCGGTTGTGAAAGTAAATTTTGTTTGAGTACACGGGTTTTTTAATATAGTAAATCAACTAATTATTCAAAGTTGTTCTTTTGTAGTTACTCCGTATAGTTTTAGGCTGGATTTGATTCACCAGTTTAAGTAAAATATAGTAAATAAGTACAAATTGGAATGTCAATTGTACCAACTATCAAATCCAAATTAGATTCTTTCTCCACTTTTATGTAAAAATAGTTGAGTTTAATAAGAGTACTCATTATTTAAATTTTTAAGTTTTAAGTAAATTTATTTATATCTGGTATATATAGATAGAGT
This sequence comes from Artemisia argyi, assembly GCA_030686995.1. NCBI lineage: Eukaryota > Viridiplantae > Streptophyta > Magnoliopsida > Asterales > Asteraceae > Artemisia > Artemisia argyi. The sequence continues at coordinate 163,883,057 of CM060697.1, forward strand.
ATTAACCTGAACTTCACACTTTCCGTTTATTTAATTTTCAAGAAATCTTTAGTCCCAAACCCAAAGACCTTCCTTATTTTATTCTCTAACAAGAATTTATTTTAATATACTAGCTAGGAGTTAAAGTTAGTTATAGATTTATAGAGTCGAACATCATAAATTCAACAAACTTTATTGTTCCACTTATTAAATTAACAATAGAATTTGTACCTTTAACATGATATTTTTGGCCTCTTTGTTAAGAAAACTCATTGGTCACACGAATTTGAACTCTTCTTGAATGGTAATGTTGGTTGTGTTTTTTGATTTTATTCTCATAGTCGTTTTCGGGTAAGTAGGAGCTTAATGTTTGTAATTTCTAATGGTATGCAGCAAAACAAGTCCATTTTCATTTGCAACCAGTCGCATCGGTCTTGCACTCTTACTGACCAAACAATCCCGGCACTGGTATGTACATAGCATATGATTTTCTATGTTTGTAATTCTAATCGTACACATACTATATTTGCCTTTTGGTCCACTATGCCCTTTTGAGTTTGACATGATCACCTTTTATGAATGAGACTTGATTTTTATAGTGTCAAAAAACAGACAGGATGACCATATTCAATATCAGAAATGCTTAAATAAAATAAGGACTTGTTATTCCAGTTCACATTAGAAAACGATGGATTGAACAATATTTCTTTTGAAAGGCAATAAGTAAACATGGATTGAACATTGTTAAAGTTTTTAGATGTTACATTGAGAAAAAGGAGTGTTTGTCTTTTGATTGACTTATAAGCTAGCTTATCTGTTTGGACTTATAAATTAGTTGAGTTAACAAGTTCATGTTGAAGCGTATAAGCTATAAAAAATGAGTTTTGGTTACTTTGCGATTTCTGTATAAACTCATAAGCCATGAAATAAGCTTAGACAAATTTAGAGATAGGATTTGATTTTAGGGTCGGACTGGAAAATAAAGTAAACTAAAGTGCATGATAAATTGACAACTTGTTTAGTTTATGTCATTTTAGGAATTGGACTTGCTATATATGTTATTTTAATTTAATATGAAATGAAAAATAAATAGTACTGGACCCATACAAATTAAAAAGGAAAGAAAATTGAAAACTACTCGCATATAACTAGTGGCTGAGATTTAATAGATGGATATTCAAAAGAGAAAGTACCAACATGCAATTTTTTTTAAAAATCCAACTGTAGTGCTAGGCATCGCAAAAGGTAAGATTTTTAGACATCATGCCAAATATAAAACTCACACCAAAAATATCTTTAGTCTTCCTTATATAGACACGTCACACGTCATTCTATCTCCCAACCAAACCAACTTTACTATGTACAATTGTAATATAGTAGAGTTTTTGACGACACGATCGTTATATGTTTTTCATATGTTCAAAACAAAAATAATTTATTACTTTTTTAATTTACTCGCATACTCATCTTACAAAACGGGTAGTTTGAGACGGGCTGTTATTTGAACCCACGTCAATGATGTCATAGTCATAGAGTATAATACAATATAATACTGCTAGAACTGAAACAATAAATTGGTTCCCAAATATTCAAACTTCATGAGAGAGTTATTAGTCGAAACAAAAATATTTTTTGCAAAAGAAAATAAGTATAGCACGTATCCTTAAGATCAATAAACTAAGATGCCATACGAATAATTTTACCAAAGACGTAGCTATGTTATAGGAGTTCAAAAAGGAAAATAGCGGTAACATTTTATCTTAAATAGAGAGAAATTGTTATCCACCCGTATAATGGTGGATAATATGAGGATCGGATCGGCACAATTGGAAACGTGCCCTCTTAATATGGTTTTTCCTCAAGAACTAACATTGTTTTTTTCAATAGATGTGTTTTATGTGTATTTTTATCAATAGAAATTAAGAAAAAGAATGTTACAACATACTCTAGTAAAAGCGTATGAAGATGTGAAAACACAAGACATTAGGAGCGAGTGAGCACACACTATTTAAAGTAAAGCAGTGCTAAAATCACATAATTTTTACAAAATACTCTTTACATATTGACGTGGTATGCTATATCTAAAAATTCATTTTCTCTCATCTTTTTATTGATCAATCGATGTGTAAGCGACTGTGATACATTATTGCGCAGAATTATGATCTTATCATTTCTTTCAAAGTAGATAGTGTAGAGCATCATATCGTTTAAGTTATCAAGGGAATAAGGATGTGTCATGTTTGGTTTGATAACGGGGTTGGTGTAGAAATTAGGATAGGGTTGGCTTAAAAAAATAGAAAGAGAAAAATATGTTATTATTAAAAAAATATTATTGTTTAAGTTAGTGGAGCACATAAAAGTAAAAGAAAAATTGAAAGGTGAGACCAATTGCAAAAGATTGTAACCAAACCTTCGTAAGTGTGCAGAGTGCACCACGAAAAAATCATAGATTCCTTACGCCATGTTAGCAGGAAGCTTCCAAACACCTCACCTCATCTTTCGAGAAAACTAAAACAAAACATTTGAGCAAGTCCTAATTGAAAAGATGAGAATCTGAGTGATTTAGAAAATAGAAAGTATTATTTATTGTGTTGTGAGTTGTTATTTGTGTCTTAAGTTATTTTTAAATGATATAAATTTTTTTAAAAAATGATTTAAAGAAAAGAGAGAAATTGCTATTATTAAGATAAGGTTAAAAAAAAAAAAAAAGTTTAGAAGGGATAATAAGTTGGTGTGGCGAGACGAACGCTCAACCATACCTTCTTCACCATAAGGGTGTTGGCAATGGGTCATTCACCATCTTTACCATCACTCACTCCTAACCAATCCCCTTATGCCATATCATTCACTCACTTTTTTTTATCACCCACTCATATTTTTGTTGGCATCACATCACTCACCCTTCACTCTAATTTTTTTTATTTTTTAAATTTCATTAAAATAAAATAAAAAACTAAAATTCCATTAAAATTAAAAAAAAATACATAATATTACTAAAAAAAACATAAAATAACATTACATAATACTAAAAATCATCGTCTTCATCGTCGTTTTTTTTTTTCTTTATTTTTTATTTTTTATTTTTGGTTTGGTATCTTCATTGCCCAATATATATATATATACTCCCAAATAAAAATCCAACCGTTAGTCCCTTTCCAACGTTCAAAATAATTCCCAACAGTCGAAAAAAAGAGAGTCGTTTCCTCCCTTCCAATGAATGAAACTTTCAGGTAAATGACTCATACAGTGCGGTACTGCTTTAGCGGCGGCAGTGTTTCCGTGAATGAAGGATCCCTTGCCGTGCCTTCATTCAACCATTGCCAACACCCTAACAAATAAATTTTTTCACTTTCAAAATATTCCTTACTGCCAACCAAAGTATACACGATCAACCAAAGTATTCGTAATTGTTTCGAAATCTTTTCCCTAAACACCCTTTCACTTTTCCCTAGACACCCTTGAAAGGTTTACTTAAAAAGGTTTAAATCAAAGAGCTTTACCTCCCGCCGACAATTCCCACTGCTTAATTATTTGTATCGTTTTGAGTAAAAATCTCAAAAGAATAAAATGTACTAACCGCTCTAACACTCAATAAAATAAGGGAAAATGATCCCTGCTGTAAACAGCAGGGACTTATGTGCAGTATAGTGCAAAAATAGTTCCTCATTCAACACAAATGGTCCTTGATAAACAACCTGATGTGCATAAATGGTCCTTGATTTAGCCCTTACAACAGATAAGTCTCTGCTGTAAACAGCAGGGATCATTTTCCCATAAAATAAACACACCATATTAAACGCACTAGATTAAACGGATAATAATAGAAAAAATTATATATATATATATATATATATATAGTAGGGATCTAGTAAGAAGTAAATTAAAATAAGAAGTGGTGAGAAGTGACCAAAACCACGCATTTGAGATCCAACGACTTGCATTAGATGCATTTCTATTCATATAGATGCAACATCTTGAGTTTCGAAAGTTAATTTGATGTATAGATGGTGCAAATTGATTTTCATGATTTCGGCACGTGCAGAGGAACAAAAAACAAGAGAAATCATGAAATGCATCTAATATACGTATATGCATCTGATTAAAAGCTAGAAAACACACTATGGTGCGTTATAATGCATCTAAGATTATCGGGATGCATCTAATTTAGGTCGGTGCATCTCGGATTTGTGGTTATAGTTCTTCTTATTCCTTCTTATTTTAAGTAATCTTCTTATTTGATCCTAACTCTATATATATATACTAGAAGGGTACCCGCGCAATGCGGCGGCGGGTACCCGGTGACTATTTTTGTAGCGAGCAAATTATTTTCATTTTAAATTTCCTTATCTAGCATGTCCCAAATAGTATAAAGTATTAGAAATATGTTTTTCAAAAGTAGAACGTCTAAATTATTAATAGTGTAAATGGTTAACACTTTTATTTTTCAAATATTAGCATTAAATTGATGGTTAATAGTGAATTTTTCTTATAAACACTTTCATTAAAATGTATCATTATTGGAGGGGGTTACATATGGTTTAAATTAGACTTAAATTTTCATATTTTACATTAATTTTTTACTTTTCCTTTAATAGTAATATTTTTTGTCTTAAAATTTTAAGACTTCCTTTTGTAGTAAGTCTCAAATGCTTTATAATGTAGTATAGATGAATTTTTCTTATAAACACTTTCATTAAAATGTATCATTATTGGAGGGGGTTACATATGGTTTAAATTAGACTTAAATTTTCATATTTTACATTAATTTTTTACTTTTCTTTTAATAGTAATGTTTTTTGTCTTAAAATTTTAAGACTTCCTTTTGTAGTAAGTCTCAAATGCTTTATAATGTAATATATATATATATATATATATATATATATATATATATATATATATATATATATATATATATATATATATATATATTTTAATCAATCCTGTGTAGCTTTCTTCTTTTACTATTAAAACAAAAATCTTTCAAATAAAAATGCATTAGCCGCTCTAACACTCCAATAAAATAAAGTCCAGCTCCTTTTTTTAATTGCTTTAATTAGAAAAAATAAATAAAACTACACGCCTATCAGGTTAAATTCATAAATAATTAACATACTTAAAATTTTGACTCATTTTACATAATATACTTTTTTTATTGTCAAAATACTTAATTGAGTTCGCATTAGTTGTCATAATGCTTAACAAGTTCTTTATTATGCAGAGTGATTTAAATACCCTTGGATCATCATCATCACAAAAAATTCAGTTAAAATTGCTTCATGCGTTCTGCATTTTTTTTAATCAATACTAAGTTTTCAAGTTAGCGGTATTCGTTTACCGAGTTTTTTAGATTAACATTGTGCTTAACGAGTACTTTGAAAAATATTTAACATATAAAAAATATTTCTTTTTCATTGACCCGATCCACCTCTCTTCTCCGTGGCCATCACCCCCAAGAGTCACCAGGAGTCCAGGACCAAACGATGTAGCCATCACACTCGCTTCCTAGTTTTAATTACAAAACACCCGACCCCATTCTCGAATTCACTTTTATGCATTATCACATTCAACTTTAATCCATTAGTCAATACAAGAAATGTATGTTATTATCTATTTGCTTTCTGTAAGCTAATGAGCATTATCATAATTTTATTATTATACGTATCTAGTACTCACAAATAAGAAGAATAAAAATCGTTAAATTGAATGGATAATACGCTAAGATGGAAAAAGAAATGCATAACAATATTGTTTTATTATACATTGATACAATTGTTTATTAAATACTGATACAATTATTTTGTAATACAAAAGTTTAAAGACGTAAGAAATGACGAAAGTATCCTTAACAAATCCTATTAGTTATGCGTAATGAAAAAAACACAAACTTAATTAAGCATTTTGACAAAAAAAAAAGTAAATTATGTAGAATGAGTCAAAATTGTAAATAGGTTAATTATTTATGAATTTAACCCTATTTTATCCCTGCATTAAAAAAGCAAAGGTGGGGTCCATGGTTGTTCCTCCCTCCCTCTGCCCGCCTTTCGTTAACACGAACGGGGTTTATGATCATCAATTTCTGACATTAACTAACAATGTATGTAAATTTTCTTTCATTTGTATCTCCTTTATATTTTTCAAAATCCCCTTATTACTAAAAGCTGTAGTATTATTTTGCATTTTCATCAGAGTACTTATGTATGGATCCGTTGGTATTTAATATTATGTTGTTTGTCTAGTCCATCTCCTCGAGTTTTATTTATTTATTATATGAGAGCGAACAAAGTTAAGGGGGTGTTTGTTTGAGCTTATATGTGGGCTTATCACCATAACGGTTTTGTTCTCGAGTTTAACTTTTAAAATAGTTGACAAGTCTGTTATGTGGCCCCCTACTGTAACTTAGTTTTTTGCTATTAACATACTTTTTTTTGCATAATCTTGAATGAAGTTTGATATTCGACTAGAATGGCTAATGTTGGACTACCTGACTCCTTAAGCATTGCGGTAGTTAAACGTCCTAAAATGTTTAGTCCCCTGTTTAAGGATGATGTATTAGTGTATATGTTGTGCATAGATTTGACCCGATAAGATCAATTTAATTTGGCAAACAAGGACTTACAGCTAAAGATTGAGCTAAACCTTCACGAATACATCTCTTTTAGTAATGGAATTTTGGGGTAAGTGAAATGGATAAGTCATCTTTTAGGCTCGTTTTTGTTGGATTTAGTTGATCTTTTTGGTTGGATTTAGTTATGCTGTTAAACAGAAGGCTAGTTTCTGTCTGTATTTAGTATAGGAGACTATTATAGCTTAAGACATTCCGATTGCACCTGTGTTTTTTAGAAGTGTCAAAATAGGTCGTTGAGAATTAAGATATAAGAAACAAAGGAACATTGTTGTGGGATAGTGGCAAATTGGCATGCGTTTTTGCTTGCATTATTCTTGTCAAAATAGGTCGTTGAGAATTAAGATATTAGTTCCCTCCTGAATTGTAAATATACATGGTAAGCTTGGCATTCTTCGTTTCTGCTATCTAATTTGTGATGATCAATGCTATATTTGGTTATTGTATAGCTTATGAAACACATCCTATGTTTTAAAATAGTTAAAACTAAAATCATCTGTCATTTGCCATACATTTCATCATATTATCTTCTTGATTAAATTTCAAAATGATTAACAGCTTTTGCTAGTAATAAGAGCATTCATCCGGAACAGCTAATAAGTAGTCTCTTTTGGGCCTCCTTCACTGATACGTCTTTGTTCTGTTTTGGTCCAACAGGCTGCTACTGCCAGAGTATATATAGAAATCCAGCAGCTGAACTGTGCCTGATCTCTATGGACTTTCCTGAGCAGTTCCAATCAGGTTGTGTTTCAGGCTTTGGTTTTGGTTTGCTTTGTAATAAGATAACACAATTGGTGCTGAACAAGATAGAACAACCAACACTTTCATCCTCTGGCGATGTGAGATACTTGACACTCCTTTGTGTTTCTGGTAAAGAAGAGCCTCAGGTAGAAATAAATGAGAAAGTAAGAGCTGCACTGAAGCTCTTAACTTTCCTTGAGCAACATGTTCTTGTTCAGTTTTGGTCGCCTCGTGATGTTGGGAAACACCAAATACTTACAACTCTAGATCAACCGTTTGGGCTTGGTGTAGCCAGTGATGAACTTTGTTTTTATAGGAGGAGCTCTGAGCAAAATGAATTTTCCGTAGATAAGGATAATGAAGAATTAAAAGAATACACCGGTCCTCCAGCTCGAGTATATAGGAAAAGATTACCAGAGTGGACTTTTGATATAACCAATTACAAATCAAAAGATTTTCCACAAAAAGACTTAGCAATCCGTTGCAATCTTCGTGGATATATGGCTTTACCAGTGTTTGATACTGCTAGAACATCATGTCTTGGTGTGCTTGAGCTCTTGGTATCTTCCAAACATATGCCCTATGTTCATGTGGTTAAACAAGTTCACAGTGCCTTGAAGGTTTCCATCTAATCTCTTCTATTTAGAGTTTTAAGCACACCTGAACTTTTCTCTCTTTTTTTTTTTTTCCATTTACTACTGTTATCTATTTGATTTTTGGGTAAGCACTAAACAACCTTGGCTGAGTTATCTTGTGTTGTTGTACATATATGCTGCATTAGTTGCTTCAATGATCTTCACGAGTTTTCCGTCTTAACTCCATTGTCCTTTTACTCTAGGCCATGTTGACAAAATTACATCATAGATTCACAAGACTGAGTGTAATGATGGTGGTCACCACCACATCCATGTCAGTAGGGCATCACTACGGCTAGTCTAATAATCAATACTATTATTGTTTTCCTAGATTCTTTACTCTTCCCGGACAAGCTTTCTTAACGCAATCTAAAGTAGTAAAAAGATTAGTGTAGCCAGTATTTACGAATCATTTTTTTGTTGTATTCTAGTTTACACATTCTTTCATTGCTACTCATTTCAAAATTGTTGTAATTTTGCAGAAACAAAGTCTGGCATGTCCACGAGCATTTGTTCGTCCTGCTTCATATGTAAGTTGGGACTTGGGATCTATAATGTGAATTCTGTCGCTCCAAGTTTAACATTTTGTGCAAAAAATTTCTCTAAATCTTGTTTTTTCTTTGGAGCTCTTATGTGGTAGATGACTTTTAATACAGGTTCCCAATGAGTACGACAAAATCCATGGTATTTTGAAAAGTGTGTGTGACTATCACAATTTACCTCTTGCTCAGACATGGGCTGTTTCCCCATCCACTAGTTTTGTTTCACATGATAAAAATATAAAGAAGAGTTGTAGTAGTTTTGATACTAAATGCATTGGGAAGGTCTGCATGTCCACGGTTGCTCTACCTTATTATGTTAAAGACATTGGCATGTGGAAATTTATGGAAGAATGTAGAAACCGACACATGTACAAGTCAGAGGGGGTTGTTGGGAGGGCATTGTCATTCCACGGTGTATTTGTCTGTAGAGATGTAACCGAACTCAATGAACTAGAGTATCCTCTGTGCGGTAATAAGGTAAAAAGCTGCTTTGCAGTTTCCTTGCATAGTGTTGAAGGAGATGATGACTATGTTCTAGAGTTTTTTCTTCCAGTGGGCACCAACGATGATAGACTTGTTCAAGATGTGGTGAAAACTTTGAAACAGAAAATTGAGGTCGCCTCTGACTTTGTACTCGGTGATACATCATCTATGGATTTGTCTGGTACGGATTGAACTTGATACTATTGAAATGTTCATGAATATGATTGCTGACAGATCCATTTTTCATGTAGATAGTTCAGATTCAGAGTCAAGTGTGACAGATGTTTCTAAAAGTACTTGCTCTGCAAATGACCCAGAGACAGAGTCCTCCACCAATGTGAGTATGGAGAATCGACATGCTGCTATCTATACTGATGATGGAGAAACAAGCAGCCCTTTCACACAAGGCGTCAAAAAGCGTAGACAATAATTCATATCTTTACTGAGTAGGTAACTTTTGAAAAGTCTTTTACAAACTTGCAGTAGGGACAAAGATGACAATTTGATGCCCATTGGTAGAAGTTTGTCGAGAATAGGTGTATCATGTCTTATCAACTTACACTACCGTCTTTTTATGTATGATTTTTGACTATAGATGATATTTCTCGGAATATTTCTGAGTTAAGTTGGATCATATGCCATTCGCATGAACACTATGTTATGTGATTACTTTACAAGCCTGCAGTTTTATTTTGTTGCTTATATTTTGTGGCTCCATCTTTTGATTCCTGTTTCCTTTTGATAACGTATCAGGGGATTAGCAAGGGGGGGGGGGGGGGGGGGGGGGGGGGTAGTTAATGTGTGTTTCTATGCTCCTAGCCTTAATTTATATATGTCACAGAAACTTATATGTCTCGAGAGCTTGTATTGTTATTTTTGGTTCCATCTATTTTTATATCTTCTTGCAAAAAGAAAGTACATAACATTAGTGAAATGCAAGCCACAGCTTTCACTGTCATGGTTAACAACCAAATGCTTCTACCTAAATCGAATAAATGAATAATATAAAATTATAGAAGTAGGATCACCAACGAATCATTCATAAGTGGTTGATGAAATTATCCTCCTTGTCCTACGTTAACAGAAGGCAATAGTGGTAAAAAGTTAATCTGTTGAGTACCAATAACATTAACATCTTTGTTTTTTGGTAACTATAGAGTTCTCATCCACGTGACAAAATTTATTCGCATTGTGTATTTATAAATGGTCATGTACTTAGGTTAGCTTGGAATAGTGAGTTGTAAAAGATGAGACTACTTGGTCCTTGCTTGATCTTATCAAAGGTGGTTTTGGTAGAGTTCAAAAGGGAGGTGATGCCTACTTTTGTCTGTGATCATAATTAGATGGTAAGGATGGGGTTCAGATAATAGTATGGAAATGTAGCCTTCTATTGTTTGAACCGGCTCATTGTGATCCCAAGTTTTTAAATGATGCCTCCTTGTGCTTTGTTCCTTATATGTGAGAAGATGACAGACTTTACTATAGTAATCATGTGTACAATTCACAATTGGCGGAAATGTAGTTTAAGCTTGGAATATCCTTTAGAGCATGGTGAAAAACTGAAAATGGTGAAATGTTAGCATTCTGTTTGTAGTTTGCTATTCGGTTGATTCAGCTATAGTGATGACTTCTGTATAGTGATGATTTTTATGTTTGTTTAGTTTGTATTCTTTGTATTGGTACAATTTTGGTTAACTTGGTCATGTCCAGTTTTCCAAGATTGGTAGTTGTACTTATTGATTGGGTTCGAGTTTAATATATTTCACTCTTTCAACGAAAAAAAAAAAAAAAAGCATTGCATGCTTGAATAATCAGTTTTATTGTAGTTAATGTGAAACTGATTATCCTACAATCACAATAATTACATAACCAGTTAAAAACACAAATCCAAACACCCCCTCCCACAACCCGTTTATTAAGGCATGATATTTTGTTCTAGGCACCCTCTAAACTTGTCGTATTTTTGCACTTGTGAAAACTTTCGATACCAATATGAAAGGAGATTGAATCCCTTTAACAAAGGATGTGCTCAAATTTGTAGAGAAGTCCATTTTCCAAATGTTTTATATCAAATGGATTGTGTTCTAATGATACATTTTGTTATGTGAGAAGCTCCCCAACTAAATGGTTGTGGGCAGGGGCGGACCTACTCTTTAGCTTTGGGGGGGCGGTGCCCTCCACGACTCGCCGAAAAAGTTCATATTTTAGTGTAAAAAAAAAATTTTTAGGACCATTTTATTAAAGTGCACCCCTCCAAAAAATCAAATTGCCCCCCACCTTGAAGCCAAAAATGTAAAAACCTTAGTTTTTAGTGTTAAAAAAAAATTATGACCTTTTTATTAAAGTTTATCACGAATTTTATCAAAAAAAAAATTTTTTTTTGCCCCCCGCCTTGGAAAATCCTGGGTCCGCCATTGGTTGTGTGTTCAATATTACTGCAATTTTCTTTTTCTTCTAACACAAACACAACCATCATATTTCTCTAGCAACATAAACCATATCATCAATTTTGTATATCTCAACTCCTTAACTTACCAATCTCACCATAACATAAGAACTTGTTTTTCTTATTTTCTTTCTGTATCACAAATCTCATATACAACCAATATCACTAGTTTAATAACTATATATCCCACAAGAAATAAAGCACTCCAGCCATTCAATTCAATCCAATCCCTACCCTCGCCTTCTTTCATCTATATCCAAATTACATTATTGACATCAACCTCCTCTTATACGGAGTAGTTAGGCATATTTCCTTCCATTAACAATCCAATCCCAAAAACACTCCTTCAACCAACTCAAATGCCTCAACAACAATACCAACAACACCATTCACAAAAGGCCGCGCGCGTAGGATGAGTGTGCATAGGTGGTGCGCGCCATCATGTAGAATTATAAGAAACGTATATTGAATGAATGAGTTTAGAATACATAAGACAATATATATAGTGCACAATACACATGGGCCTAATACATACGGACCTAATCCTAATTCTTATCGTCTAACAACCGAACATGTGGGCCGTGCGCATGGTATGGAGTGCACCGTTTGATGTGGCATCTAGTCATTTGTCTTTGTTTGAATAGCTCAAGCATACAATGAGCGCGTCTAGACCATGCGTGTGTAATGTATGCGGGATGTCCTACACGTGTTGTCTTCCTGTTCGTTATAATCAAGAAATTGTTGAAAGGTTAAACCCCATAGGTTATGATATATTATTTAGCCACTATTTATAGAGTACAAGACATAGAGAAACCATAAATCCATAATAGACCCAACTCACAAGTTAAACTTGCGCCAACTAACTCAATTCTTTAAATAAATAAATTCACAACAAATACTAAGGCTCATTTTCGCTTCGTTGATGCATCAAGATGAATAAAGCTCTAAAGTTGGTTAAGAACCATTGACTGTAATTATAGTCACTCAATGGATATGCTCGTCTTTGGAATGAAGATGGATGAACAGGCACTTAAGCCTGGAACTGATGAAATTCGAGGGAAAAACATGGAACCGGTCACTAGCAAGAAGATATTGTTATCAACAAAAAATTAGTTTAAGCTTTTATGTTTAGTGTTTTCTACTCGAGTCACGTGCTTTCTCGATGTTGCTACTTGTACTGCGGGGGAGTATTAGATGGATTAAGTTAGTTGGCCCAAGCATGACTTGTGGGTTGGGTCTATTAGGGCTTCTATATGTCTTGTACTTTATAAATAGTGATTAGTTGGCTACTAATACTAGGGTCGAGCAACACCGACCGATTCCCAAAAACCGATCAAAACCGACCGACGCTCGATTGTCTCGAGACCGAACTGACACCCTTTGGGTCGGTTGTCGTTTCTAGGTTTTAGTGATTGTCGGTGAAGAACTAAGTGCAGTTTGGGGAAGAAAACCGATACCGACCCGAGTCAAACCAAACCGACCTGACACCCATTTGGTTCGGTTTTGGGATAGTGTTTTCATCATTTTCGGGATCGAGATGGGTCGGGACGGGTTGGGTCGGGTCGGTATTCGGCCCGATTCTGAGCCCTAATTAATACTATATCATAACCTACGGGATTTAACCTTTCAACAAAAATGTGGCACCCTTCGTTTGTTTAATGGAGACACGCCTGCTTAAGTGCATGCGAGCCGTTTTAATAATAAACGAATTTTGTGATCGTTTTCATAATATAAGGTAATAAAGTGTTCACCTCGGTAATTTTGCTCGTATTATTATACCGTACATGTATCTAGGCTTGACTTTATTAGATAAAATAGTGTTTGGGAGGAGGCTTATTAAGGCTTAAACTTCAAAAATAAGTCGGGCTTAATAGACAAGTTTGTAATCTTTGCTAGCCCAAAGTTGAAAAGTCACCAAACAACAAAAACACACACCAGTACGCACCTTTGCTCATTAATTCAATAATTCCTGTTGGTCACTCTCACAATAACGTCCCCAAAACCCTCAAAAATAAAAATAATGTCAGACCACATACCATTCGAAATCCAAGCAGAAATCATGAAAATGCTTCCAGTCAAATCATTACTTCAATTCCGATCCGTTTCAAAACAATGGAAGTCTCTTATTGACAGCTCGGAATTCATAAAAAACTACCACCTCAATCACACAAACCCCCAGCATCATCTACTTGTACGGTACAAGTTAAATACCGTCCGAATGTATACCTCGATTATCGACGACAATACTTTCCCCCAGCAAAAGTTCCCCTTAACCGCCCCCGAGTCCCTTAGCTTACTAAGACACGCATTACCTCTCAGTTCCGTTAACGGGTTGTTATGTTATGTCGGTTTTTACAAAGACACTGAGACTGAGATAGCTGTTATTTGGAATCCTACTGTTAGGAAATCTGTTGGTATTGTTATCCCTAATGAATTGTATATTCGTGATGTTGTTGGTTTTGGGGTTTGTCCTCGTACTAGTGACCCTAAGCTTGTTAAGATTAGTGTTGTTAAAAAACGTGGTATCTGGGTAGTTGAGGTTTTTACGTTAAGTAGACGAGTTTGGGAAACTGTATATATGGGTGCACCTTTTAAATCGTGTGATTTGGTGTGGATTCAGGTTTTTATAGATGGGGTTATTTATTGGCGTGCGTATGATGATTTGGAATTGGATGATGGATTTAGGTCTAATTTTATTATTTCGTTTGATTTGAAGAGTCACAAGTTTGGTGAAGTGTCTCTTCCGGAGAGATTAGTATATTCACATCCTTTGTCGGTGGTGAATGTGAATGAGTCGCTTGTTTTGCTTGAGTATAACGATGAGGGTGAGACGTCGGTTTGTGGTGTGTGGATGAGGAACGATGGTGAGAATAAACTGTTTACGAAGATATATACTGTAAAGGTTGAGGGTAAGTTGCTGTATGGTGGCATATTGGGGTTTAGGAAGAATGGTGAAGTTGTATTGGAATTGGTGGATGATAATTATGAAGAGTCTGAAATTGAAGTTTATGAACCCTCGTCAGGACGTATTAATAGCGTTGGGATTAAAGGACAGTATGGTTCGTTCTCCGCGAGGTCATACATGGAAACACTACTATTGCTTGATCAGTCAAACTCTATCATTGGTTTATAACAATGATAGTGCTATATTGCAAGGTGTCGAGATCAAGTTGCTATAACATCAAGTTTTTATTATTGAGTTTAGTTTATGTTATTAGAAAGATAAATGCGTTATCTATACAGCAAGGTTTTGTTATCTGTTAGTTTCAACATTAATGACTACTACTGATGATGAATTTCATATGATTTGTGAGCAATAGAAACAAATAAATTTTTGACAGTCAGTAAGATGTATTTAGTTATCTGGATAAGTACACTCTCGCCATGCATAAGTTAAGCTGTAATGCACCAAATATTGTCCAACTGCAGTCATATTAAGAGTCTTCGGCTATGTTTGGCGACAGGTAGCAGTAAGCAGTAGCAATAAGCTGTAGCAGTAAGCAGTAGCAGTAAGCATTAGTTGCTTGTTTAAAAAACGTGTTTGGTAACGTAGCTGTAATTGTAATTATAAAATGTAAAATTACGAAAAAGGGCATATATTTATGAATGAATGTTATTTTTTAAGGGTAAATTGGTAATATTAAAAGTAAAACGCTAGCGGTATATTGGAAAGCTTCTTTAGGAAGCATTAAGATTACAAGCTTTTGAGGTGTTGCTAAATGCTAGCAGCAGTGTTGCCAAACAAGCATTAATACAAAAACGCTTGTCGCTTGTCGCCTACCGCTCTTAAACGCTTCCAAAAAGGTGTTGCCAAACATGACCTTCCTTGTATAACACGGACTATAGATAGCTACTAGTTAGTTGACCTTCTGTAAGTAGCAGCTGCAAACCAGCACTGGATGGGAGTGAAAATGGCCCTGTTATGCCAAGCAATCCACTGCTTTGTATTGCCAGTCTACATGTTTATTCAACGCTACTATGTAGGATCACTGGATCCTCACGTAAGTATAGGCCAAACATTGTAGTTCGAGGTACAATAGTAGTTGACCAGCCCTTTGCGGCTTCGCCCATGTTACCATATTCATTTAAAAGCATAGATTGATATAAAGTAAGCAAGTTTTGAACTTACCATGCTATTGTGCTTATCTCGTTCCTATTCTAATGTCAAGTGTTAGGGACTTCGTAATACAGTAACAAAAACAAGCTTATTCAAAAAGAGAGGAATTGATCACCTGATGTTAATGATAAATTAGAGTAATTATGAAACGCTCTCGTGAGCCTTACTTTAAGTTATCCTCCCCCTTAGGAACTAATATAAAAGAAAGAAACCAAAATTGCTATCCTCGCTAGAGCGAACTTGTTGAAGTGATTCATTGTGTATACTTATGAGATGAACATATAAAGCGGGATACCTGCATTTAGAGAATGTCTTGATCAAATTTATGGTTTATGCATTATATATATAAAAGCACCATAAAAAATTACAAATTTACAATGCATGGCTAGGCACATGAAAGATATTCAGCTAGTCAGAATTTGACGATATGAATTATACATTCATTCAACTCCATGTTGTCTTTGATTTTGATAGAAAGGATTATATGGTGTCCATAACAAACACTAACAACTAATTAGAAAACACAAATATGAAAAAAGAGATAATTGAATCAAATCAAAGATCAAATGTATATGGAAAGGTGAGTAAAAAAGCAAACTCAACAAATAATTACATGCGGTGCTTATTTGTGGATCATCATGCTACAAAAATATGGTCTTAGTTGGTCTTTCTGAATGGCGGGTAAAAGCGTTAATCTAGGATTACAAAGCTCATTACCAAGTATAGTATACGATCGATTTCCAGTTGTGAAAAACTTGGCATTTAGATGCTAAATTGATATCTATATTCGTGGTTAATGATCTGATTTTAAGTGTAATTCTATGCTTAATAGTATGTCACTAGCTTCTTTTAAAACAAGTAATAAACTTGAATTCTGTTCATGGTGGTTGGGTAGCAAACAATAGCAATAGAGGAATATAACTTAGAGTTAACTGATTTGTTGATCTGCTTGCTGCTACTTCGTTGTTTAGGACTTGTGTTCAACGGTTCAGTTATTTGTTGAAAAAAGTTCCAATGGGAAGCCTTACTGAAGTCCCCTGTATCTGGCATGCTTATAACATGTTTTACAGTTCAATGGTTCATAGGTCTTATTCGCATTTCATCTTTATTTGTCCGTCACCAACCAGGTACCCTTTTTTCTCTCACACAGTATCACATCAATTCAATATAAGCATTGCTCACCTTTATAGTGTTTGAATGTGCTCTTTTGGTTTGAAGTTTGTAGCAATCATATGTTTGAGTGCGGAAACTAATAGATAGAATGACCGAAAATAACATTTTTGATATAACAAACAAAAAGAAGAGACATGCCTGTTTTCTGAAATTAAAGGGGTTCTTTTTTATTGCTTATTTTAAACTACTTATCTGCATAAAAAATTAAATAGGCACCAACCTGCATTTTGATCTACCTGAGCTTGTCATTTCTTTTGCAGACTTCATAAAAACTTCCGATACTGAAATGAAATGAGGATGAATCCCCGTTCCTACAACCCGATTTATTAGACATGATATTTTGATCTAGACACCCTCTGAAATCTGTAATTTTTTGCAGACGACTTCTGAAAACTTCAGATACCAATATGAAAGATGAATGAATCCTTGTTGGCTTGTTCCCAAAACGATTTCAATACACTTGTAAGACCAGACAGACTTCTATTGATGGAAACAATTTTGAACTTGAAAGGTATGAAACGAACCTAGTAGATCATTCTAGCAAATGGGTGGCTGCGCATGATTTGAATCTAAGTTTGTAGCAGAAAATCTAACAATAGGTAAAGAGAGGAGAAATGGAGGACTGGAGGAGTATGACACCACTTGTGGTCGATATATAGAAAGGTGAAACAAAATTACTGTCTGTTTTTGTTCTTTTTGTTGTTATTTAGTTTTGAGGATGTAAAATGTGAAGATAACTTCGTTAGTGAGACTTATTTTTCGTGTGCGTAATGTGTGTAGCTACAAGGCCACCATCTGCTAATGAGAATATTGGAAGGAAGTTGGTAATGTTTACTTCATTTGGAATGAAATTGTTTAATGTTTTCTCAGTTAATCGATTAATGATTATGCTCACCTTTTTGTAAGTTGATCAACTCAGGCAACATGAATCCGTTTTATATTTGGTATTCACAATGTGTTTCATTCTTAGTTTTCACGTTAGTTGGTTGTTTGATTGTATCATGTTTGTTAAGGTTGTCAATATGTGCTTCGTACTTAAATTTTGCTCTGAATTTATGTTTCTTATGCATGCTAACGTGTAAGACATATTTGGATTATATTTTGAGTTACGACCAATGTTTTTAAAACCTGAGTTGACTCTGCCGGTTCAACCGGTTAAATCGGAAACCAGCTTAGTCATTGGAAGCCAGTTTTGGGCAAATAACCGGTTGAACAGGAAGCTCGACCGGATCAATTGAAAAAACAGTCTCTAAACCATCGGTTGTGACACATTGGATTAGTATTAAAAAATAATAATAATAAATGCTGGGAATATAATTTTGAGATGGAAAAAATAATAATAATAATAATAATAAAACACTTTTTGTTGCTTATACCCTTATTATTTTTACTTTATAGTTTTTACACTCAATTTTTTGGGCTATTTAACCTTCAGGCGGTCACTAGTAAAAAAAAAGTAAAGTATCCATATAGTCACGTGTAAACCACACATCATCTCCATCAAATCGAAACCCTAACCCTAAAATCAACAAAATCAAACCAATAATCATCAAATTAACACAATGAAACGATCAATCGAAGAGGAAGTTGATTCAATTAACACAAAATCAAACCAAGATGAGAAGCAAGCGAAGAAGCCAAAAACCGAAGAGGAAGTTGATTCAATTAACACAAAATCAAACCAAGATGGGACTACAGAGAAGCAAGCGAAGAAGCAAAAAACCGAAGAGGAAGTTGAGTCAATTAAAGAACAGTATTTTAGAACGAAAAATTGGCTTTTGCAGATGGAGTTATATAAACCTTTTCCTTGTCCATGTGGAGGAGGAGATGTAGTTGAGAGAACAGCACAAACATCTGAAAACTATGGTAGAGTTTACTATGCATGTCCTACTTCAAAGGTAAACAATGACAAGTTTCTTATTTATGTAATACTAGAATGGTACCCGCGCTTTATAAGTAGAGATGGTAGAGATAGTTAAGCCAAATAATTTTAACCACAAACTTCCTAACCAACCAACTTGCTTCCTAACCAATTAATTGAAATTCTTTAATAATAAGCAAGAACAAAGTCTGAATTTTAAGCAATTTTAATTATAGAATAGTCCAAAATGCATATAGTAGTATAGATATAAATAATTTGGTTGTTAAAAAAGACATTTGCTATGATTTCCTGTAACAGCCAAAAAACAAGATAAAAAAATATGGATGTGGATTTTTTGAATGGAAGGATGAGCACGAGCCCGATTCTCCGGTAAGTTTATTGTCACGCTTGGTGAAAGTACACTGCCTTTATCAAAGTGTAAATATTTGTGATTGTTTATACAGGGATCTTCAACATCTTCAAGTCATGAAAACGCAGAGTGGTGCTCAAATTGTCAGCTCGTGGCTATGGAAAAAAACCTCTTGGCTATGGAAAAAAATATACTAAAGGCAGCACTAGATATGGAAAGGCATCCCGAGAACTACACATGTCAGTCAGTTGCAATAGTTCATGAGCTTTTAAATGACATGGAAATGTGAAGTAGTTATTCGTTTAACCAAAACAATTTAGCATTTTGAACCGTAGGTTAACTTTATGTCGATTTCCAAATCAAGTAGAAGCAGGCTGTTTATTTTAATGCGTTAATGTTTAAACGTTTAATGTCGTTTATCAATTAGGAATGTAATTCGTATGTTTTAGTTATTCGTATGTTTTTTTCGAGTATTTGTTCTACGGAATGTATGCTCGAAGCCAAACGTTTATCAATTAGGACGGTGTTTGGCTTCGAGCATACATTTTAACCATTGCTTTACAATATATTATGCTACAACTCAAGTACAAATATGAAAGCATCGACGATAAATAATTAACTACATTTACAACTTAAACATAGTTTAACTACCAAAATAATTTTTATAAATAGTAAAATATTATGCGTTGAACAAGTCGCTCCATGACACCTTTAGCAACGGCATTTTTTGTCACTAAATATCTCCCGTCGCCAAAGTTGTTATTGTTATAATGAGTGGGGTATAAAAATGCCACTAAATATCTCCCTTCGCCAAAGTTGTTATTGTTATAATGAGTGGGGTATAAGACGCCTTCGCCTATTCAGGTGGCTGCTATTCCGCTTGGGTTGCAACAGCGCTATGTGATTGGTGTTGCAGAGACTGGTTCAGGTAAAGCTGCTTCTTTTATATCTTGTAAGCCAAAGGTACGAGTGATGAAACCATGTGAGAAGTTTCGGTTTTCGTTTGATTCGATGAAACCATGTGAGAAGTTTCGGTTTTCGTTTGATTCGGAGAATACGTACTGACACCCTTTAAATTAAGTTTTCTAGTATTGTATTTAAAAAGAATGAAAATCTGTAATTTGTTTTACATTCAGATAGTCAGTTTTAGTTGCAGTTATATTACAAGTAGAATTTGTTTATCCAAATATTAAAACTGATTACTCTGACTTGAATTGAATTCACAATAGTCAGATAACCAAGATATAAAAGCAAATCCAAACACCACCTCCTACTACCTTATTGTTACAGCTAATCATCTTATCCAAAAACACCTCCGAAACTTGTCCCTTTTATGCAGTCTACTTATGAAAACTTCTGATACCGGTATGAAAGAAGGAAGAATCCCTTCAACCACGGATGTGTTCACAATTTTAAAGAAGCCCTTTTCTCTAAAACGCCCCGTTCCCAAAATGATTTTCATGCATTTGTAAAGCCTGAAATATATTCTCAATACAACAGTTCAAAGTATTTTGGGTATGCATTTAGCCTCAACTTTTCTAAGAAAATAGCTATGAAACCGAGACTTCTGTTGATGGAAGCAATCTTGACCTTGAAAGATGTGAAACGAATCCAGTGGATTATTCTAGTAAACGGGCGGCTGCACCTCATTTGCATAGATTGGCATCAAAGTTTGTAACAGAAAATGTACGAGAGATAAAGATAAGAGGAATGGAGTATGTGACACCATTTTCTGTCGATACATATATAGAAAGGTGAAACAAATAGAATAGGTTTCGGAAGGACGAGTTACGTTTGTTTTGTTATTATTTGCTGTTATAGACTTTTGGGGATGTAAATTATGAAGACAAGGCCAACATTTTCTAATGAAAGCATTTTTTGGAAGGAAGTTGGCAATTTCAAATGTAAAATGCATGACATGAACAATTAAAGATGGAAACAGCAATCTGTACAATACTACAATGTATTTAAGATATGATGGAAATATACACAATCTACACCAAGAGCCACTAAGTCTAACGGGATCCTTTACGTTATGATGGGCAGAATAACTTGCAACATGAACTCAGCCATCCTCGAGTATCCGTTAAAGTATAGTTTACAAATTACATGTCAAAATAGATCATTATTTTTACTTGAACAGTACGAAGAATTAATTATTTTGTTATTCATGGTGTTAATTTGCTCGATAAATCAAGAAAAAACTAATGTTGTTATTGTCATCACATCTAAGGAAAAATTCTATCAGAACGACACACAAAGTTGTCAACAAGACAAATACTACAATCATTTTATATATTAATTTTCATAACAGAAGTATATATACTAACATTAACAAACTAACATCATGAAATTAAAAGAGAAATAATGATATCTACACAAGCTAAAAAGCACAAACAGATATCCTTATTAGCATCCAAATCTTTCTTTTCAACGAGATGATGAAGCAAGTGCAAAGCATTCTCATTTATCCTCATCAAATCCTCGAGGGTGATTTTTTTTGCACTCATAGTAAAACACACTCGATATCACCAACTATATTGGGTTCACCATTGCAACAACACAAACCAAGAATCGACCCACTCGGATCCTCCAGATAACCGCATACTCATCCGAACCATCCATCACTATGGACTAAAACAAAGAATTACTCATACCACAAATGGCAGCATACCCGAAAACGATTAAAAGAGTAGCCCAACTCCTTTCTTTTAGAATCGCATAGCTTTTCTTGATGGCATTGAGACCGTACACAGGTTCAATGATGGAAATTGCATTAGCCACTAAACAGATGGAAGTGAAGTAGGCGAACACAACAAGGATCATTGTAAACAGAGTTGGGGGGACAAGCGTAATAAACCAAACGACCACATTGTATTGAAATTGATAAAATAGAAAAAGATTACCAAAAGCTACCTCCTTAAGACCAATTTACCAAAAACGACACTTTATTTTCCAATTACAAAAATCTACTTAGAGAGCAAGCTTTTTTGCTCACCCTCTTGCTTTGCTCGCTATCCATCACGTGTATCAATATGTACCGCACAAAAGTCCAAAAGATCCATAGCACATAAGAGTAACATGTAGACTTTTTTAAAAAGGAAATACCAAAATGAACCAATTCCATAGCCGATATACCAAAAAAAAAACCAAATTTTACAAGATTACAAAAATGAACAATTCTCCATTCGACTAACGAGTTTCCACTTTCACACTTTCCTAAATACACCAACTCCACCTCCTTCCTCTATCCTTCCTCGAGATCTAGATCTATATCTCAAGTGTGCCCACCCACCCACCTTCAATCTCATTTTTATTACTTCGTATATGGATAAGTTAGTTGGCTCAACCCTGACTTGTAGGTTGGGTTCATTAGGTCTCCTCTTTGTACTCTATAAATGTTTATCATTAATAAAGTTTAACCGACGGGAAATTATGTAACAATTTTAACCATCATCTTCAATAAAAAAAATTATCTCAACCACCGTAACTATACTTTTCTATGACTAACTTCCCAGTTTGCCTATGTTAATTTTGTGATACTCTATCAAATCTTCGCTGACATTATCCCTATCGTGAAGTTCCATACTAAATCCATCATCAAGACATCCAAAGGGTAACCATGACATTATCCCTATCATGAAGTTCTAAAGGGTTGCTAAAAGACAATCAACACAGCGAGCAAACCTTCCTCGCCTCTCACTTTGCTCGCCGATTTCAATAGGTTATGGGTGCTAAAAGACAATGAACACAGCGAACAAACCTTCCTCGCCACTCAGTTTGCTCGCCAATTTCATTAAGTTGTGGGTTGCTAAAAGACAATCAACACAGCGAGCAAACCTTCCTCGCCACACATTTTGCTCGCCAATTTCAATAGGTTGTGGGTGTTAAATGACAACAAACACAGCAAGCGAACACTTGCTCGCCCCTCAGTTTGCTCGCTTCGTCGATTTCTGTAACACCACTTTCGTTGGTCTATTTTCGTACAAGTTAATTCAAAAAATTCACACTATATATAACCTTTGCTTAGCTTGGAAACTAAGCTAGGTTAATACTAATGGGCCTAATAACCCATACTAATAATTCTAACATCCCCCTCAAGCTGGAGCATACTATGCTGAGCTTGTTATAAAACATTAAACCCAAAAATAATACGGAATAGTCTTCATTGTAGCAATAATCGAAATCTTCAACAAACGCAAAAACTAATCAATCTCACTTGGGTCGAACCAAAATATGAAGCAACCTGAAGAAAATAGGTCTCAACAGATCACACATGGGATCTAATCAAAAGAATAAGCAACCTGAAACTCGGAACAGGTCTCAAACCAAATGAAGAAACGAAGCAACCTAACTAGACTAACTAACACACAAATCCAAAAGACGAAGCAACCAGCGGGTCTCGACTAACTAACATTTCTAAAAGACGAAGAAACTTGTCAAGACAGGTCTCAGCTAACCAAAACTTCAAACTCGAGTAACCAAAATCCAAAAGTGCATAACCAAAATCTAATGGTCTCACCGGGGACCGAACTCAAGATTCTAATCAACCAAAAACTAAATCAGTAACCCAATCGCTAACAAAACTGAGATTCATATACTACTCCACATAATAACTAGACAACCAACTTAAATAAGAGTTTAATATCATAACTCGGAGTCCTACTAAACCAACCATAAACGTAAGCAGGTGACCCAAATGTTCTATGAGCAATGTCTTAATCCAAATCATAGTTTGAATCAACATCACCAAGCCCAAAAATAGTTCCATCATCATAATACTCCATATGAACATATCAGTAACCTAAAAAATAGTTCATCATAAACGAATCTGAATACAAATTGACCACACATAAATCAAGACCCTCAAAACAAACTAAATCCGAATCGAGTGTGACACGTGTGACGTTCGTTTTTGTTCTTTTTTGTTGCAATTTAGTTTTGATGATGTAAAATGTGAAGATAACTTCGTTTGTGAGACTTATTTTTCGTGTCCGTAATGTGTCTAGCTACAAGACCACCATCTGCTAATGAGAATATTTGAAGGAAGTTGGTAATGTTTACTTCATTTGGAATGAAATTGTTTAATGTTTTCTCAGTTAAGCAATCAATGCTCACCTTTTTGTAAGCTGATCAACTCAGGCAACATGAATCCGTTTAATATTTGGTATTCACAATGTGTTTCATTCTTAGTTTTCGCGTCGGTTGTTTGATTGTATCATGTTTGTTAAGGTTGTCAATATGTGCTTCGTACTTAAATTTTGCTCTGAATTTATGTTTCTTATGTATGCTAAGTTGCTAACGTGTAAGACATATTTCGATTATATTTTGAGTTGCGACCAATGTTTTTAAAACCTGGGTTAACTCGGCCAGTTCAACTAGTTGAATCGGAAACCAGCTTAGTCATTGGAAGCCAGTTTTGGACAAATAACCGGTTGAACAGGAAGCTCGATCGGGTCAATTGAAAAAAACTGATTTTAAACTATCTGTTGTCACACACTAGGATTAGTATTATTTTGAAATATAAATAAAAATATTGATTGTTTAAAATGAGAAGTGGACAATTATTTTGAGCCACATAAAAATAAAAATGTGAACTATAATTTTCACATATAATAAAATGTAAAATAAAACTCTTTAGGCGGTCACTAGGGAAAAAAAAAAAAGAAAGTATATATACAGTCACGTGTAAACCACACATCATCTCCCAAAATCCCCAAAACAAATCAAAACCCTAAAACATTACAATCGAACCAATCATCACCAAATCAACACCATGAAACGCTCAATCGACGATTTAGGCGAAAAACTCCAAACCAAAAAACCCGTATTCCTATCAAAAGCAGAACGAGAACAATTAGCCCTTAAACGCCGTCAAGAAGAATTCGAAGAGCAAAAACGCCGTCAAGAACAACAATCCTTATCATCAAACCCTAATTCATCATCATCATCTAAACAGCCTTCATCTGATGACGTCACTCGTCACCGCTCATCACGTGACCACGACCGTGACCGTGACCGTGACAGACGCGATCGTGACCGCCGTGACCGTGACCGTGACCGAGACAGGAGGGATAGGGATAGGGATAGGGATAGGGAGCGTGAGGAAGAGAGTAAGCTTAGGGAGAAAGATAAGTTGGAGAAGCAAGCGGAACGAGACCGTGAAAAGGAGCTTGAGTTGATTAAGGATCAGTATTTAGGCACGAAGAAGCCGAAAAAGCGGGTGATTAAACCGAGCGAAAAGTTTCGGTTTTCGTTTGATTGGGAGAATACTGAGGATACTAGTAGGGATATGAATTCGTTGTATCAGAATCCGCACGAGGCGCGTTTGTTGTTTGGGAGAGGGTTTAGGGCGGGTATGGATCGTAGGGAGCAGAAAAAATTGGCTGCGAAGAATGAGAAGGATTTACGTGACGAGATTAGGAAGAAGGATGGGGTTGAGGAGAGGCCGGAGGACGCTGCTGCGCAAAGAGTTAAGGATGAGGCTGCGGAGAGGTACGATACGTTTGATATGCGCGTTGATCGCCATTGGTCGGATAAGAAACTTGAGGAGATGACTGAGAGGGATTGGAGGATTTTTAGGGAGGATTTTAATATTTCGTATAAAGGTTCTAAGATTCCTAGGCCTATGAGGAGCTGGGTTGAGAGTAGGCTGAGTAACGAGCTTTTGAAAGCGGTTGATAGAGCCGGGTATAAGACGCCTTCGCCTATTCAGATGGCTGCGATTCCGCTTGGGTTGCAGCAAAGAGATGTGATTGGTGTTGCCGAGACTGGTTCTGGTAAGACTGCTGCTTTTGTACTTCCTATGTTGACTTATATAACTAGGTTGCCTCCTATTAGTGAAGAGAACGAGGCGGAGGGTCCTTATGCGGTTGTTTTGGCCCCTACTAGAGAGCTTGCGCAGCAGATTGAGGAAGAGACGGTTAAGTTTGCGCATTATTTAGGGATTAAGGTAGTTTCGATTGTGGGTGGGCAGTCTATTGAGGAGCAAGGGTTTAAGATTAGGCAAGGGTGTGAGGTTGTTATTGCGACGCCAGGGCGTCTTATTGATTGTTTAGAGAGGCGTTATGCTGTTTTGAATCAGTGTAACTATGTTGTTCTTGATGAGGCTGATCGTATGATTGATATGGGGTTTGAGCCACAAGTTGTGGGTGTTCTTGAAGCAATGCCATCGAGTAACTTTAAACCTGAGAATGAAGATGAGGAGCTTGATGAGAAGAGAATATATAGGACTACTTATATGTTTAGTGCGACTATGCCTACTGCTGTTGAGAGGCTAGCTAGGAAGTACTTGAGGAACCCTGTTGTCGTGACTATTGGAACCGCAGGAAAAGCAACTGATCTTATTACTCAGCATGTTATCATGGTGAAAGAATCTGAAAAGATGCCTAGGTTGCAGAAGTTGCTTGATGATCTTGGGGATAAGACGGCCATTGTGTTTATTAACACTAAAAAGACTGCTGATTTTGTATCTAAAACATTGGAAAAATCAGGTTATCGTGTGACAACTTTGCATGGTGGGAAGTCACAAGAGCAAAGAGAGGTTAGTCTTGACGGTTTCAGGACTAAAAGATTCAATGTGTTAGTTGCTACTGATGTTGCAGGGCGTGGTATTGATATACCTGATGTGGCTCATGTTATAAACTATGACATGCCTGGGAACATTGAACAGTATACTCATCGTATAGGACGTACTGGGCGTGCAGGGAAGACTGGAACTGCAACTACTTTCTTGACTCTTCAGGATTCCGATGTGTTTTATGATCTTAAGCAGATGCTAACACAGAACCAATGTTCAGTGCCTCCTGAACTTGCTAGACATGAGGCTTCCAAGTTTAAGCCCGGATCAATTCCTGATAGACCACCAAGACGTAACGACACAGTTTTTGCTCATTGAGGCAATTATGTGTGCTTATGCTGCGTATACACTTGATATTGAAGATTTTATTGCAGGAGCCGCGGATCTCACAAGTCTTGACCAAGGTTGGTAATTGTTTATCATTGTTGCGTATTTGATATATTGATGTCTTATGGGATTACAAATTATGTTGGGCAAAGGTTCACCTTCGCCGTTTTCATGGTACTGTTGCTTTCTAGTTACTTTTAACTCTGAATCGTGAATTTGTGTTTGTTTGGTTGTTTTAATAATCCTTAAAGTTTACTTGTTTGTGTCATTTTTAACATTAATATGAATGCGCAGAGGACTTGTAACCCTATCTCCAATCAAACTTGAACCTCCATTAAAAACCTGTCAAGTGGCTTCTAAATGCTAAAGATTTGGCGTTGCTATGGGTCAGTGTCCAGTTTTACCAAAGATTAAATGTTGATTTGTATGTTCATAATAATAATAAGCGTTTTGTTTATTTTGCTTTCTTAAATAGTTTCATCCATGCCTACGCTGCGTTCTCTCCTCACTGCACAATCGATCGGTCTTCTCATCAATCGGTGTTTATCTTGAGGTTAAATATCTGTTTAGTTTATTATATTCTCTGCATGATATGTATGTCACCTTGATTGTTTTCTGATTGAGAACCCTCTGATGCATGTGTTAGTAACATTAATGTTGCCATAAAACTCTTCATTCTCCAATAAATGCATTTGCCAAATGTGAAAAATATTGAATTGTCCCAAATCTTTATCGTTTAATACTGATAGACAAGTGATGCCCACATGTTTGTGATTTTGAATTGCGTGTGGGTACTATACTACTATATATCCGTTAATATTTGTTTCATTGCTATTAAAGTAGTTCATTATGATTATATGTCAAGACTTGAATGCTCAAGATTACTCGTTTTATATGGGCTTGTATCTTGTAGTGTTTTAGAGGAAGAGTGTGAATGAATATATATATCGATTTGAAAGCACTAAATTATGTGTTTACGCAAATACATGGCCAATGTTTCACTAAGTTTGATTATAAATAACTGAAAGTATTTGCATTTCTCTGTTCTATATCATACATCTAATCCAAGAATTTACAATTAAATGGCATAAATGTATAAGTTTCAGTTTTTTCCCTTCTGACTCTGGAACATCTCATTTCCTTCCTTTTCGTGTCTTCCCTTCTAACTCTGGAACCCATCCTTTCTTCTTTTCCCTTTCCATCTTGAGAAATCAGATGTTTTCCTTTTTTTCTCAATATAAACCTGAGAACGCAGGGCTAGATACGCATGTTCCCTACAATGAAAATACATGTGTGCTACTTTGAATTTTATCATGAGCTGTTTGTAGTCCTGTTCATTACATGAAAAATACATGTATGTTACTATGCTAGTATGTGCAGTTATGGGAATCTTACATGAATCGCTATTTAAACGTCAAACTATTGCCACAGTACTTGAATCACTTTGGCAAAATAAAGATTGTCTTTCTGTCGGGTCTCGAAAATGCTCGTACTTCATGGGATCCATGGTGCATTAATCCTCTATTTGGTTTCTGGTCCACGATCTGCTGTGCTGCACTACTGTTTGGTTTGCTGTTTTGACTCATCTGATCTCATGGTGCGTTTGTCTGCTGTTTCAATTCTGGAGATAGTTCAAGCTCTGCTGCTCCATTGGTTGTCTTGTGTCAAGTCACCTGTAAATTGAGTCCAGCCTTCAGAATCTGTGTATTGTTTAGGATTTTAATTGACGTGCTCGAGTCTTAAGGATCTGTGCTATCAGTCATACATGTTTAAATAATAATCGAAAAGGTCAATCATAAAACTAGTCATTGACAACATTACAACAACATACCCAATCCCGCCGGGACGGGGTGTGGGGATAAAACTAGTCATTGAGAAATGAGAATGCTCTAAATTTTATAGTAGCTGGTTGTGAGTGGCTTGTGACTGATATGTTGGACCCATTGTTGCGTTACATGGTCATAAGCAATGTGTTTAACAAATGTATATGAAATTTTGAAAAATAAGATGACGGGCTATGCTTAAAGTATTTTATCTTTCCGTTTGATTCGACTTGGTGTTTAAAGGCAAAATACTATGTCATGTTGATTGTGCTACTGCTACTGACCCACTTTTTACTGTATTGTGACAAAGACAAATAAGATGTTGTGTATCAAAAAACAAAAATAATCAAGCACTTATCTAGTTATTCGAGTTTGAGCCTGACCAACAAAAAAGAGCACCAACTGCATGGTGAACCGTGTTCGATTTATAAGGGCTCAATTCTAGCTTGGCGATACTCTTGCCTCGTGACAAAATAGAAAAGCTTACTTCCCTCCACCTTGTGCTATGTAAATATGTTAATATTTCGTTACGATTGAAAAGTGATTTGACATGCTTAATTATAGGTTAACAGGGAGCATATGACATGTATAAATCAAATGTTATAACATAGAGCATATGTAATGATGATTTAGGAAAAGGAAAATTGACATGTCATTTAGCTATGCCGGTTATTTTTCAAACTTAATGTATCTGGGCTCCATCGGTTTGAGAGTAGACTAGGGGTGACTAAAATTTGAGAGTCCGACTAACCAAACTGGCCTGATTAAATTGATAACTTGAAGTAACTAAATCCAAAAAACCAAAATCCGAAACAGCCTGTTTAACCTGAAACCGTAAAAAAACTCGGTTACTAAAACCAACACTGAAAAAAGCATGCTTATCGGGTTTTGCATAAACTGAACCGTGATGCAAGTATAGGTAGGCAGTGTTTGAATTTGACTAAATCTTTTATTTTTATATAATACAATAAAACCTCTAGTGGGGACTTTCGTATTTCAAAAAAAAAAAAAATTATTTCTTTATTAAGTAATATTTTAATTAATTATTATTTTTTAATTTATAAATTTCTAAATTCGTTTTGTTAATATATACTACACAAGTTGAAGATAAATACAAAAAATATAGATAAGATGCAAAATTTTTAAACGATTATCTTTAATAATAAAAAACTATAATTTTAAAAAATATAATTATTTATTTTAAAAACTATAATCATAAATCAAACAAAACAAACATTAAATTATTTATTTTTTAATACATAAAAATATGTTATTAAAAAAACTTTAAAAAAACCCGCGCGTGCGCGGGCATTATAACTAGTGATCTATATAAAAAAAAATGGTAAATTGCAAAAATGGTCCTTAACGTTCAACAAAATTGCAAAAACGGGACCGAGACAAAAAGTAGGGCAAAAAAACCACCTATGTTCCACATTTTCGCAAAATCGCCACTGAGAGCCCTTTTCCGTTAACTCCCGTTAGTTTTCCCGTCAATCAAGGGTATAATCGCCATTTCACTCTCTTCCCGCCTTTGAGTACCCCAACTTTATTTCAATGACCAAATTTGCAAAGTTACAAAACTTAATTTTGGAGGCACACTTGGCGATTAACCTTTCCATCTTTTTTTGTGTAACTCGGCAACCCAATCGATTGCATAGGACTATAAAGTCCACGTTTATCCCGCTTGTGGAAAACTAGAAGGGGGGGTTGAATAGTTTTACGTCTTTTTAATTTTTTATAAAACAAATTGTTTAAAAGTTTTCGTTGATTTATAAAATATAGATTCGATGATATATGAAATCTAGTTATACACAATATGAACAACACTAAATATATATCTACTATGAAGCAATAATTATGTAAGTAATGAAATAAGTAAAGGATGGAAAGATCAAACCGAGAGACAAGCGATTTATAGTGGTTCGGCTACAAGGCACCTTCCTTGCCCTACTCCACTCCCCGAGCACCTAACTCGAGAGTTTTCTTCACTATATCAACAAGCTCCCTTATGGCGGAGAAAACCTTACACACCAATATACACACCAATTTACACACTAATTTACACACCAATCTTCACACCAATCTTCACACCAATATACACGCCAATCTTCTTCACACCTATCTTTTACACACCAATCTTCTACACACCTTCTTCTACACACCAATCTTCACAACTAACCTATTTCACAACTAATCAACTTCTACTATCTACACAACTATTCTCTAACAAATATTCACAACTAATCACACTATGAAATAATAATTAATGATGATGCTCAAACAACTTAGATGTGGAGATCACAACTAGTTATAATACTTCTTGTCTTGAGGGATAGAAGTATTCTTCTCTTGCACTTGAATGGATTATGTATGGATCACTTTGAAACAAAGATTTAAGAATGTATGATCAAAGGATTTATAGATTGGAAATGGAGATCTAGAACAGAAAGTTCTGAAGTGCAAAAGGTGGAGAAAAAATCCAGGTTTAAGGTGGTATTTATAGGCAAAAGTTTCTGACAGAGGAGCGTGGCCGGTCCCCTTAAAGCATGGCCGGCCCCCTTAAAATTAAGGGGGCCGCCCAACTGTAACGGCCAGAAACTTTGTTTTTTAGTGGGGAAAGTTTATTTGGTGAAAAACTAACTGATTTTGGTTAAATATTTGAAATCATATATTTAGTATGATTAAAACATTTTTCCTTATTACCAAAAGTGTTTTTCAAAAATATATAATAAGATTATATAATTAAATAAACTTTGTATTAGTTAATTAAATACCCCTTTGATCATACATTGCACTAAACACTTTGTTTATTCATACCTTAAGTGATTTGGATGTAAAGAGAAATATTAATCACCAAATACTTGTTTATGTCATAAGTTTTAGTTCTTTGAGGTTATATTTTGTAATGATCAAAACATAGAGATATTGATAAAAACTTAATAATGTTTTTAAGGCATTATTTATGTCAACAATCTCCCCCTTTTTGATTATTACAAAACCTTAAACTCAAAAGATTTAAAACTTGTTATTAGACAAGTATTATAGAGTTTACCATTTCTCTTCTCCCCCTTTTTGTAAAATCAAAAAGGTTAGGCCGAATAATCTTCGTGAAAGAAGTTTAAACGGGTAGAGAACTCCCCCTTGATGTATGCTCCCCCTTGTTTGAGAGCATAAAGGGAACGAGCAATTGGAATCTTGGCTACAAAAATATTTTGAAGAGAACAACACACATATATATGCAAAAACAACAATTATGCAAATAAAAGTAGATTCATTCAAGCATGATAGAAATAACTAGCATGACAACATTCAATATGCTTGTAGCATATTGATTACAATAAAACAAAATAAAAGATATAGTCCTATATTGCCTAAGAGAGCACTTGGACTTGCTTGCAACCCATGGTTGATTTGTTTTATTTGCTTGAAGGAAAACAAAAGCATGGAGCTTAGATGTTTGATTGAGGTGGATATGGGGTGTTGTATGGAGCGGAAGAGGTGGATCTCACGATGTTGTATCGTGTTAAGGGTGGTATTGGATGATCACGAGTGAGAAGATATTCAATCCAAGAAATATCTTCACTCAAGTAGAGGATTTGTTTTTGAAGGAATATGCAACAAGGGCAAAAGTGAATGTGATTTGTAACTTGATCCAAGTTAAGAGAGTGGGGAAGGCAATTTGCATAGGGTGATGATGGAGGTAGCCCTTTGTTGCGTTGTGCAAGATGCATAGCAAGGAGATCACTAAGATCATGGATTTGGTTTATTTCATCACGGAACTTTTGTTTTTCCGTGGCAATGTGGAGGGGTTCATAGGTTTGGTATGGATGAGTTGGGTTAGAGTAGTTGGAATTGTAGTTTGATGGTTCATCAAACTTGCATGGATCATTATAAGTTGTTGGAGGTTGAGGGGTGTAGTTTGGCTTGAAGGAAGATGTTTGGCCAATGTTGTATGGTTTGTAAAGTGGATCAAATGAATGCCTTTGTTGGTTTGATGCAAAGTTTGGGAAATAAGAAGTTGGTGGGGAGGAATGATTTCCAACTACATTTGTGATGATGGATTTGTTTCTAGGACTTTTTCGTCGCCAAACGGGTTTTTCCGTCATCCTTGCTAGCCTTGAGGCTTTTGATTTTGGTTTGTTTGGAGAGTTCATGATGGGATGAATGGAGAGCTTTGAGGATTGGGGATATTTATAGTGTAAGATTTGTGTGTTTAAGGATGGATAAAGTTTGTTTGGAGGATTAGGACAAAATATGTTGGTGAAAAATGGGAAATGTAGGTTGAAATGGGCTAAAAAGCAGAAAAGATTCTGTAAACCCGACCATCAGATGGCCGGTCCCCTTAATTAGGGGGCGGTCCCCTTAAAATTAAGGGGGCCGCCTTACATAATTAAGGGGGCCGCCCATCTGGTGATTTCCAGATTGCCAGAATTGGGTTTTTGGCAGAAAATTTGCAGAAAGGTTGTGTTTTTGGACTTGGATTCAAACAAGTTCAATTCCTTTAGGCAATATAGCATCTAATCTAACATTAGATATCATGCAAAAACACATAGGCACTAGAGCAAATAATCAACACATAATAAGCAATAGGAGGTAAGTAAATGCAAGCACACTTAAGCTTCCTAAGACACCTATCTTGAATTAAAGGCAAGGGCAATTAGTGGGTGAAAGACTAATGATGGATCAAGATGACACCATTACTAGTGAACTTGTCCTAGTGAGTGTCTATATGCAACAAATGTGGAGTTGTGATTGTTTCGACACCTAGAAGCAAAAAGAAATAACGATCCTAAGAAACAATCCAAATGATCTCCTTGATTCAATTTTTACTCGATCATGAATGTCAAAGACATATATTAGATTATATACCTTGACAATTTATGTGAGAGTTTATGCATGATTTTGAAATATAATGTTTTTAGAATTAGTCAACAATGCAAGGAAAATGGTTTTCATGAGGTTCCTAGATTGCGAGAATAATTTTTAGAGAAAATTGATTGAGTTTAAAAAAAAATTTATGCAACAAAAATAAATTTTCCCAATCTTTAGTTTTGTGCGAAATAGATTCCTAGACTCAGAAAAGATGAAATGGAAGAAAAATAAATTTCATGCAAGTATTAATTCGAAATATTTCAATATAATTTAGTCAACTTGTTCCATCATTCCTAATCCTAAACGCAAGTGGTTGAATAATTCACGCTTAAGGGGTTTTGTGAATATATCCGCAATGTTATCTTCCGATGCAACCTTTTCTATAGATATATTTCCTTTTTGTACATTATCCCTAAGAAAATGGTGACGTATTTCTATGTGTTTAGTCCTAGAGTGTTGCACCGGATTTTTACTTAAATCTATCGCACCTTTGTTATCGCACATAATGGGGACATTTTCTAACCTAATGCCATAGTCTATGAGAGCTTGTTTCATCCATAGTGCTTGTTGACATGCCTTTCCGGCGCTTACATATTCGGCTTCGGTGGTAGAAATAGCAAGAGCGGTTTGCTTCTTCGAAAACCAAGACGTTAGACAACATCCCATAAACGTGCAAATACCGCTAGTGCTCTTTCTATCTACGTAGTCTCCCGCATGATCCGAATCCGCATAGACAATGGTTTCTATGCCGGATTCCTTAGGATACCATAATCCTAAGTGTATAGTGCCTTTAATGTATCGGAAGATACGCTTAACCGCTTCTAGGTGAGAGGTTTTGGGATCCTCTTGAAAACGGGCACAAAGGCAGACACTAAACATGATATCGGGTCTACTTGCCGTCAAGTATAGTAAACTACCTATCATTCCTCTATACTTGGAGTTATCTACGGACTCACCTTCATCGTCCTTTGTGAGCTTTACCTCCGTAGACATGGGTGTTTTTATGGGTTTTGAGTCTTCTAGGCCAAATTTCTTAAGCATTTCCTTAATGTACTTAGATTGGTTAAAGAATATTCCATCTTCTAATTGTTTTATTTGTAATCCTAGGAAGAAGTTAAGTTCACCCATCATACTCATCTCAAACTCATCATGCATGATTTTGGCAAATTCATCACACATGTCTTGACAAGTCGATCCAAATATAATGTCATAAACATATATTTGAACAATGATGAGATTAGGGTCTTTCCTTTTAGTGAAAAGAGTGTTATCTACCATTCCCATGGAATAATCATGTTTAATAAGAAAAGCTTTTAATCGATCATATCAAGCTTTGGGAGCTTGTTTGAGTCCATACAAAGCTTTCTTTAACTTATAAACATAATCAGGTTTTGCGAAGTCAATGAATCCTGGAGGTTGTGCCACATATACCTCCTCATTGATAAAACCGTTAAGGAATGCACTTTTCACATCCATTTGGAATAACTTAAAATCTAGGGCGCAAGCATAGGCAAGTAATATCCTAATTGATTCTAGTCTAGCTACGGGGGCATAAGTTTCATCATAATCAATTCCTTCTTGTTGATTATAACCTTGGGCAACTAACCTAGCTTTATTCCTAGTAACTATTCCATTCTCATCTAACTTATTTCTATATACCCATTTGGTTCCTATGATGGTCATATCCTTTGGATTTGGGACTAGTTCCCAAACATCATTTGCCTTAAATTGATTTAATTCTTCTTGCATAGCTATAATCCAACTTTCATCTTTTAAAGCCTCACTAATATTCTTAGGTTCTATTGCTGAGAGGAAACAAAAGAAGTTGTTTTTATCTTGGGCTTGTGACCTAAGGGTTCTTTGGTTAAGATGTCCTATTATATTATCTAAAGGATGTAATCTAGATTCTTTAATATTAACGATTTCGTTATTTTCTAAGTGAGTTTCTTCATTGTCATTTCCTATGGGTTTTGTTTTACTAACCTCAATAGCTTCTTCTTCGACTAAGTTATCATCTTCTAAAGGTAGCGTTTTAGGAGGTGGTGGTGTTTCATCAAATGTTACATTTAGTGATTCCTCTACCTTCATGGAGTGTTTGTTAAGTATTATATATGCTTTACTATTTTGTGAGTATCCTAAAAATATTCCTTCATATGATTTTGGATCAAACTTAGTGAGGTAGTCCTTAGTGTTTAAGATATAGCATTTACTTCCAAATACCCTAAAGTAGCTTAAGTTAGGTTTTCTATTTCTTAATAACTCATAAGGAGTTTTTCCTAGAATTCTTCTAATTGATACCCTATTTAGAATATAAGTCGATGTATCTACGGCGTGACACCAAAATTTTTGTGGAATTGATTGTTCATTTAACATAGTTCTACTCATTTCTTGTAGTGACCTATTTTTTCTTTCTACTACCCCATTTGATTGAGGAGTACGAGGAGCGGAGAAATTATGAGATATTCCATTTAACTCACAATATTTTCCGAATTGTACTTCGTTATCAAATTCCCTTCCATGGTCCGTCCTAATGGCAACTATTGAGCATCCTAACTTATTTTGAATCATTTTGCTAAATATTTCGAATTTTTCAAATGCTTGGGTTTTGTCACTTAAAAACCTAGTCCACGTGTATCGTGAGTAGTCATCTACTATTACTAAGGTATACGTGTTTCCTCCATAGCTCCGCACAGCGGATGGACCAAAAAGATCCATATGTAATAATTCTAGGCACCTAGTGGTGGATACTATATTCTTAGCTTTGTGGCTAGCATGAGCTTGTTTTCCAACTTTACATGTATCACAAAAATGTTTGTCATATTTTAGATTAGGCAAGTTTCTAACTAATTCCTTAGAGGCCAAAGATTGTATTTGTTGCATGTTAGCATGTCCTAATCTCCTATGCCACAAAGTGGAATTTTTGTCTAGGGTCGTTAGGCATATCCTATCTTCAGGTTTGTTTCCTAGTTTCATAACATATACACCTCCTTTCCTAATACCTTTACCTATAATTTTTCCATTCTTAACTATTTCGCTATCTTCTTCAGAAAAGATAACTTTACATTTATTATCGCATATTTGGCCTACACTAAGTAAGTTATATGTTAAATTATTAACATGTTCAACATTTTCAATAGTAAGTGAGTCTTGAGAAATCGTACCTTTGCCAATAATTTTTCCACGCAAGTCACTACCGAAAATAACGTTACCTTCATTGTATGCCTTATATGTAGAGAATAGCTTGCGATTCCCCGTCATGTGCCTCGAACATCCACTATCCTTGATCCATTCGTTAGGTTCCAAGTCAATTCCAAGGCATATTTCGTCGGTTGCATTTGCCACAAAACACTTTTCTTCTTTTGGTTTTTCCACTTCTTCTTTATCACTATCACTCCATGTTCCACTAACAAATGCGCTTTGATTTTCATAACCCGGCGGCTTTAAACATTCTCCAACGAGATGATTTGGACTTCCACATCTAAAGCACTTTCTTTTCACGTAATTATCACTTCTATTTCTTTGGAACGATTTTCTATCGTCATGTGATGACCTAGTGAATCTTCCTCGTCTCTTGAAGAATTTCTTGAATTCTCTTACGGCCATTGCATATTCTTCGTCTTCACTTTCGTCACTTGAATCATCATTATCACTAGGTTCCTTTTTGGCTTTTAGAGCAATAGATTTGATTTGTTCTTTCTTGACTTTGACCGTTTCCGAATCTCTTCTTATGATTTCTTCATGAACCTTCAAGTTGCCAATTAGTTCATCTAGTGATAACGTCATCAAGTTCTTTGATTCTTCAATTGCCGTGACCTTAGCTCGCCATTTTGGATGCAATGCCCTAAGAAATTTCCTAACACAATTTTTACTAGAAAATGTCTCATCAAGTGCTTTTAAACTTGTGATGATAGTGTTAAACTTAGCAAAAGCATTATCGATTGATTCCTCTTCCGGAATCGTAAATTGTTCATATTGTTGTACAAGAAGATCTATTTTATTTTCTTTGACTTGGCTATTACCTTGGTGAGTGATTAGTAAAGAATCCCAAATTTCTTTTGCGGTTTTACACATAAAAATTCTTTCATATTCTTTGCGTGGTAACGCATTATAAATAACCATTTTAGCCTCATTATTTTTTGCTAGTTTCTTTTTCAAATCATCATTTTGTTTTTCAAAAGCTACAATTTCATCCATTTTGGTTTCAACATTATATTGAATAGGGGGAAAATCACCAAAGGTAATAATATGCCAAAGATCAAGATCTTTTGATTTCACATACGTTTCGAATCTATTTTTCCAATATAAAAATCCATCACTTTCAAATAGTGGTGGTCTTTGCATAGATTGCCCTTCTAAATATTTTAAAGATTCCATAGATCGTTACAAGTTTTAAAATACAATATATTTTAAAATTCTTGCTAGACGTGGCTCTTGATACCAATTGTGGAAAACTAGAAGGGGGGGTTGAATAGTTTTACGTCTTTTTAATTTTTTATAAAACAAATGGTTTAAAAGTTTTCGTTGATTTATAAAATATAGATTCGATGATATATGAAATCTAGTTATACACAATATGAACAACACTAAGTATATATCTACTATGAAGCAATAATTATGTAAGTAATGAAATAAGTAAAGGATGGAAAGATCAAACCGAGAGACAATCGATTTATAGTGGTTCGGCTACAAGGCACCTTCCTTGCCCTACTCCACTCCCCGAGCACCTAACTCGAGAGTTTTCTTCACTATATCAACAAGCTCCCTTATGGCGGAGAAAACCTTACACACCAATTTACACACCAATTTACACACCAATCTTCACACCAATCTTCACACCAATATACACGCCAATCTTCTTCACACCTAGCTTTTACACACCAATCTTCTACACACCTTCTTCTACACACCAATCTTCACAACTAACCTATTTCACAACTAATCAACTTCTACTATCTACACAACTATTCTCTAACAAATATTCACAACTAATCACACTATGAAATAATAATTAATGATGATGCTCAAACAACTTAGATGTGGAGATCACAACTAGTTATAATACTTCTTGTCTTGAGGGATAGAAGTATTCTTCTCTTGCACTTGAATGGATTATGTATGGATCACTTTGAAACAAAGATTTAAGAATGTATGATCAAAGGATTTATAGATTGGAAATGGAGATCTAGAACAGAAAGTTCTGAAGTGCAAAAGGTGGAGAAAAAATCCAGGTTTAAGGTGGTATTTATAGGCAAAAGTTTCTGACAGAGGAGCGTGGCCGGTCCCCTTAAAGCATGGCCGGCCCCCTTAAAATTAAGGGGGCCGCCCCTTATAATTAAGGGGGCCGCCCAACTGTAACGGCCAGAAACTTTGTTTTTTAGTGGGGAAAGTTTATTTGGTGAAAAACTAACTGATTTTGGTTAAATATTTGAAATCATATATTTAGTATGATTAAAACATTTTTCCTTATTACCAAAAGTGTTTTTCAAAAATATATAATAAGATTATATAATTAAATAAACTTTGTATTAGTTAATTAAATACCCCTTTGATCATACATTGCACTAAACACTTTGTTTATTCATACCTTAAGTGATTTGGATGTAAAGAGAAATATTAATCACCAAATACTTGTTTATGTCATAAGTTTTAGTTCTTTGAGGTTATATTTTGTAATGATCAAAACATAGAGATATTGATAAAAACTTAATAATGTTTTTAAGGCATTATTTATGTCAACACCGCTTATTCAACCATAACACACACAATCCCAACGATCAAAACAACCGACGATGACAAACAATGGAAAAGGGAAGAGTATCTACATTGGTACCGAGGAAGAGGAATTTGATAAAGTTTTAAGAACCTATTATCTAAACGATTTACTTCTTGATGCATTTGGCGGAGAACCAATTGATGAGTATGGTTCTTATAGGAAGATATCTAAGGAGTTAAGAACTAAGATTCTGACCCATCTGAGGAAACAAGATGGCTACTATGAAGCGCTTTTGAGTGATGATGAGGAGGAGGACGAGGAGAAGCAAGAGCATGTGGATACCGTTTTACCCAAGTTTGATGAGTTGGAACAGAAGATTTCCAATCTTGAAAAGGTGTTCAAGTACCTAAAGGAGAAGAAGGACAAGGAAGAAAAAGAATTGAAGAAAAAGAAGAAAAGGGGTAATGCGGAAGGCAGCGGTTCAAACTACTAAACAAGTGTTTGTTTAGATATCTGTTGGAAATTTGTAATGGTTGTGAACTCCTATGATCAATGAAAGTTGTAATGTTTATGTTACTGATATGTTTGTGTTTCGATTTTCATTTCTTTATGTTTGTGTTTCATTTTTGAAATATATGGGTAGTTCCTATGCAGCTTATGCAGAAAGCATTAGATAGTTGATGTTTTGCATGAAAGTCAAACATGTGAAAGTCAAACGGGTGAAATTCACTTGGTTTATTGACTAGCACTAGTAAGAAGTTAATACTCCTTGACCTACCACACAAAATGAAGTAAATTATCCAACCAACTAGTATAGTAAAGTCTCTTGTCCAACTTTATCAAAAACATACATATGGCAGAAAATGAGTCGTAATAATACACAGGTAAAGAAAGTAAGTGGTTGTGTAATTGGTCTCGGTATCAGAAATGGGAACAAAATAGGAGGGGGTGGTGCAAAGATAAAGGTGTTGGACGAAAGATGCTTCATCTGTTGTGGGGATGTTAAGTGTTGGAGGCATAGAGTTGTGATACTTGAACAGGCAGGTTGTGCAACGGTAGAGATAGTAAGTGGTGGTGTCATTGGTTTGGGTATTACAAGTAGAAACATAAGTGCAGGGGGTGCTGCAGATGCAACTCAATCAACTGAAGCAAAGAAGAAGAGGAAAAAGAAGCCAAGAAAGTTCATTAAAAATAACACCACAAACTGAATCATTATGTTTAGTCTGTGTTTCTAGGATGTAGTTTTGGGCATGTCCAAACCACAAACTGAATCACTATGTTTAGTCTATGTTTTAATGTTTCATTAATGTCAGCTTCTTGTTTATGTTTCTGATACCTATCAAATACAATAACGAAGTATAAACATATGTGAAGACATTATTCATACAAAATCTGGATCATGAGATCCATTACATTCATTAACCATCACTAATCTCAAAACAACCAACCCCCTCATGGATATTTCATCTTTACAACAAAC
Source organism: Artemisia argyi (assembly GCA_030686995.1). NCBI lineage: Eukaryota > Viridiplantae > Streptophyta > Magnoliopsida > Asterales > Asteraceae > Artemisia > Artemisia argyi. The sequence goes on from CM060697.1 coordinate 163,923,820, forward strand.
TCAATCTTCTTAAACATTTTGTCCTTGACTTGCCTGGACATCATCAACAGTGCATTCGCCCAACGCTTATCAATTGTTTGTAGCCTCCTAAGCTTCTTTGTATTGCTCCTTGCAGTTCTTGCACGTGAGCAGTTTCGAAGTCTACCAATCACATCCCCCCTACGTTCGACCCTTTCAGTAATTTTTTTGGACTTGTACTCCAAATCGTGTGTCTGCTGCAAGTCTTGAAGAATCTCGGTGTGGTAAGGGCCAAACATTAGTTCAGTTAGCACATACGAGTTACAGACAACCCTTAGATTAATATCACATTCAGAGTTGTTCATGGTTAAGGAAAAAGAGAGTTGTGTTTTGCAAGTGTGTTTTTTAAGAGATGCATATTTAGTAGCCTTCATGTGTTTGCCTATAAAAGGGCTTATAAAAGATTGCCACGTACTGTGTAGTCTTCATGTGTGGACCAAAATAAATGACAGTTGACTTTATGCAATTCAACATTTGCAGTTTGACTCTTGAAAGTCTAAATGCAATGGGTGCAAACAAACATAGAATATAGAATCCATTACATTCAGAAACATAAACATTTTTGCAAGTTTGACTTTTGAAAGTCCAACTGCAATGGGTTCAAACATATTGTTCTAAAGACAGTCAAGTTAAACAAAGATTACAAATATAGAATCCAACAGACAATAACGTTTAACATATTGTTCAAAGATCAGTGGGTAACACATGAAGAAGTTGGAAGTGCATGCTCATCATTTGACTTCATCTTTTTAGTTGGCCTGTCAACCTATGGTCTGTGATTGGGTGGTACTATGACTGTTGTAGACTCCATTCTTGGCCAGTATCTGCGGCTTGAACACCCATTGATCTTGAATGAGTACATACGCGCCCATGTTTCTAGGCTGTAAGCAGCATGAACCCACTCTTCAGGCACAGCAACTCCTTTTCCATCCTCATTCATATAGTTTATTGCAGCCACATCATGTTTACATGGTATTCCAGTCAGCTCCCACAACCTACAACCACACTCCTTCCTATCCATGTTTGCAACACAATGATCCTCGTTAGGCACAAATACTTTATATAACGAAGCTGCAATCCATTCAACAACACAATCAGTAGCTTGTTTTTTGTTTCTATCAACCATGGCTTGCACAGTAGGAGTAAGTTGTCCAACACTCCTTTCTATTATTTGCTGAACTACCACAATCCTCTTCACCAAGTACTCCCTGATATATTCAAGACAAACGATGATGGATTTATCTCTGACCTCATTTAGCTGCCTACAGAACACCTCACATATGTTGTTTAAGAGTAGTCCACATAGGGCTTTGCCTATTGAACAAATCACACATTATGTATTAATATATGATCAATTATCAGTGTGCTTTTTTCCACTGCCACTTAATGAATTACCTGAAAAATGTGATCGGCTCCATTGTTCAACTGGAATCTTCAGCAACCAATCATAAGATGCAGCATTGTTATTCTTCAGATGATCCATCTCTTTGTTGAATTCAACAACAGTTGTGGCTCTTGCAGCCTTCCAAAGCATGTCCTTGTAAACACCTCCTTTCAAATGTGACTTCATTTCCTCATGAATATGCTTAACACAAAACCTGTGTGCAGCATTTGGAAACACACTAGCAACAGCTTGTATTAATCTCTGTGAACAGGTAAGGTTATGGATGGTGTTAAAACTTTACATGTTCTCATTGTGCATAAAACACATGATTAATTATACAATAGAAATGTGCACCTTTTGCCTATCAGAAATGAAAGTGAACTTGCAGTTGGTTTCTATCCCAAGATCCTCTCCTAGTAGTTTCAAAAACCAACACCAAGTTGCCTTATTTAGTGCATCAACTACAGCATATGCTACTGGATAAATCCCATTGTTTGCATCAATCCCAACTGTTGTTAGTACTTGACCTGGAAAAGGACCTGACATGGAGAATCCATCTAATCCTAAGAATTCTCTGCCACAAGCTTTGAAACCTTGTTTCATAGCTCCCAAACACACATACACCATTTTAAAAGTTCTTGTTGAACTAGCTGGATTTGGTTCTAGCTGTACATCAGTCCTAACAGTAGTGCCTGGATTTTGATTAACCAACTCTTGGGCATACTCTCTAATGAGTGCATAATGTTTGGTAAAAACGGGTATACCTGATTGAATTTCACAAGCTTTATGGCATAGCAAATCAGACTTACTTACGGGAACATCTTCAATTACCTGATCATCGTCATCAAACAATTCATCATCATTTCGATTATACTCCAAATCCTCTGAATCACTCCCGCCACTCTGTTCTTCTGTTTCATTATCTACCTCTACTACTTTCACATTTCCCATCTGACCACCTACAATTGTAAGTCCATAACATTAACAATTACACCTTTTAAGACAAAAAAAAAACAAAAAAAAAAAAAAAAAAAAAAAAAAAAGGGAAATTAAAGCGGAAAATGCACTGGTAAATATTTGGCGGCAACAATTACTAAATCAGGTATGAGTTGATTTTTTTGAAATGCAAAATTCTCAATAGGGGTTTTATTTTATTATATAAAAGATTGTATGTTAGAATTAAATATGAGAGGAATTTCTATAAGTAGCATTTGTTGTTGTACTTATAGCTTTAGAAGTTGTAAGGCTTAATTTTAAGTATTCTAATAATAGTAGGCCTTCATGCTTTATAATATAGTATGATTAGTAAAATTTTACTACAATGGCATTTTATGTCATTACTCTTCTAGATCATGTTATTTTTCACTCGATTTTATTCGATTAGATCTAAACTGGTTAGCCGCGAACGGACCATTTTTCATTTTGAATACCTGCATGTTCATATATCCACCGAGTACAATTCTAGCAAAGTACTCGCCCGCGTATAGATACCTGCATGGTGGTAGCGGGTGGTGGTGTCAGTTGTGTGGTGGTAAAGGATGGTGGTGGTGCAAATTCAAAAGAAACTTAAACGTGCAAAAATTGTTCCTGTAGTAGGCGAGGGTAAAATAGTCATTTCACCATCCACTAACGAGCATTAGCCAAAATTGGGTTTTTTTGCAGCTACAGTAACCCTTCAATGACATAACTTGCAGAAAAATGAAACGTTCGGGACATCTCTTGTAGTTTTTTTAGAGGGCATTTTTTGCATTTTTCGAAAAGTTTAGGGACTCTTTTTGCTGTTTACTCTATTTATTAATACTATTACCAGTATATATTAAATTAAGACAGAAGTACACCGTTGGTCCCTAAACTTTCCAGAAAGCATCGCCAGGGCCCCAAACTTAAAAATCGTCACCGTGAGTCCAAAACTTGAGTTTTTTAGGCCGATTGCGTCCCTTGACCCGTTTTCCTAAAAACGTCCCGTTATCTGTTGTAAAATCTCGTTATTCCTATTAAATGACTATTTTGTCCATATATAAAGTCATACATCTTTCTTTTTCTCGCATTTCTCACACACTTCATCTTCAAACTCTCAACTTCATTTTCTTAGTATTGAACTGAAGCATGTTTTGGAGTCAAGTAGAAATAGGACATTTCCCACAAGGCCATAAGTGCCGACCAATGTTAGTAATTTGTCACTCTTTTTACAGTACATTGTGAACATAGTCTATACTATAGAGAGTGCCGACACAAGTGAGATTTGATATTAATAGCCTTCAAAAGTTACAGGTGATACATACGGCTAACTTTGTAATTGATCATACTTTCAAGCTCGCAAATCTCTATACTTGATCGATAGTTAAAGTTCTTCCCTGGGAACTCACCCTTGATTGATAGTTTATACTTTCAAGCTCGCAAATCTCTGTAACATAGAGTTACACCCAAAGTCACATGCTAATGTTTTGAACATGATTTGTTTACAAATTCACTTTCTGTTTACAAATATTAAAAAGTATTAAAATAGTTTGTTACTTTTTTTTTTCTTCTTCTTATCACCATAAGACGAATCATTTTTTAAAAGTTTTTGGCTATTGTAAATTGCCAAATAAAAGATGAATTGTCTTAAAGTCCAGTATGGACTATTGAGGATATGGATTACTACTTACTAGAGTAACCATGTACAAATGTCTGATGAAAACTTTCTAAGGACAATTGATAAAGTAACCAACAATGGTTGCACTTCAATGTAGTCATCAAAGCTAGCTTGAATCAAAGCTTTGGAAATGTTTATGTTTGTGGATTTAGAAGATTAATGGGAAAAGATGGTGGTTTGTGGTGATGTTTAGAGATGAAGATGTATAAAGTAAAAAAGAAAAGATAAATTTTGTAATAATTACGGTGGGTGTTGGTGGATGGCGGTGGAGGTAACTGAGACGATGGTGGTGATTAAGATGATGGTGGTGGTAGTGATGGTAGTGTGGGTGAGTGAGGTGATAGTGTTAGCTTTTAGAGTAAATACACCGTTCGTCCCTAAGGTTGTACAACCAAAATAATTAACAAAAGTGAAAATGTCCATTATGCCCTTTTGCCAAAAAGTAAAATGGACGTTGACTATAGGATAACGGGTCAAGGGACGCAATCTGCCTCAGCTCAAAACCCCATGTTTTGGACTCACGACAACGATTTTCTCAAGTTTGGGGCCCTGGCGATGCTTTCTGGAAAGTTTATGCGCCAACGGTGTATTTTTGTCTTAAATTAATGTATTTGCAGGAAATTATCGATATAATAAGAAAAGCACGAGTTACTGTGACATGTAAATGAATACACGAGACACGAGATTATAAATACACGAACGACTCTTGTTATCCCTCTTTATGAGATTAAGTAATGATATCTTGAAAATTATACTTTTTTAACTATTTGCATTCAATAACGACTCATGTTCCTCGTTATAAATTTAACATGCGCACTGGTTTGAAAATTAAATACGGCTTAAATTATTATCAACAAGAATATATATATCAAAATGAAAGCATGACCTTACGGGTTACTGTGAGATAAAAGAAAATAGACGACATTGTACTTATAACAACGACGCATGATTTTTCAAGGGTCATTATGGGCTACTAAGCACACATAATATCTAGAACATGATATCAATAGTTAAATTTGAACAAGATAATCTAAACACCATGACAATTTAACAAAGTCTTCGTGCAACAAAAATAAGTACAAAATAGTAATCGATATTAACACATAATGAAAAAAATATGTAATATCTCGTGCGTGCATAAGTATTCAAAGTTGCAAAATATAACAAATCGGGTATCAATTGGTTGACCGCCTTGTAGCTTGAAATTGGTCTAGGCGGGATAATGAGTGATAAATCGAATTGACATGTTTGAAAAGTTTTGTGTATTTCTGACGATTTTTGGGTAATTCAGGCAAGATTTAGCTTACAAATCAACTTGTAATAGATATAAACACCAACTATAACTAATTAAAACAAGTTTCCGACGAGTTAATTGTATTTCCGGTGAGACTTGCAACAAATTTGACCACCGTTGACCAACATCAACCACCTTCGATCACCGTTGACTGGTTTGTTTGGCCAATTTACAAAAATCGAAAAGGTTGGTGACTGATTAGCGCCTAGACGATGATTAATATGAATTGTAGATTTTTTTTATTTTTTATTTATTTATTTTTTTTTGCAACAATGCCGGTATTATAATTATATAAGTATTAAAAATTTAATAAATATTATAGAAAAATCTTAAATATTACAAAACCATGGATTTATGAATTGTCACAATATTCAACTTCAAAACCATTAGTTTATGATTTGCAGTAATATTCAATTTCACCTACAAAATTCAACTCAAGCCACATCTCTAAAATTTAATTGCAACATAATATTTTTTATGTGTGTTATTAAACTTTACGTTTTTGCTTACTTGAGTTATTAAACAATTTAATTATATAGTTAGTTGAACTTATAAAAATTATACTTTTTATACATACACATCAATGAAGATATAAAACATGTCATTTGGGTTACTTAATTTATTGAAAATTATGTTTCCTGACATTTTTATAAGTTCAATGATCCAAATGTATAAGATAATATTTGGGAAACTTCTCCAAAACATTTAAACCGGCTAGGAAACTGACCCCGTGCATTCTTTTTTGGCAAAACAACTAGCCCCAGACAGTTAACACATGTTTCTTTGGCTTTTAGATAGAAGTTGGGTTGAACATATACCTATTCAACCAAGAGACTGTCTTGACCGGTAACATCAAGTTTGTAATGGTTACTGATATCATTGAGACATTGCTCCAATAGTAATAGTTAATTTAACCGAATAAAAACATAAAGTACTATAACCTTACATGTCAAAATCGCGATCATGATCATAGGATCGTATGATCCCACGATCCTACACACAAAAAAACGATAAGGATCTTAACAAGATCATAATTCAAGTAGGATCGTAGGATCGCACGTAGGATCGTGTGATCGGATTGTAGGATTGGTGAGTGCTTATTCACTCACCTTTTATTTACCAAAATGAGGCTTAATAATCCAAAAACTAACCCAAAATGCTAAAGAATGTGTGTTTTGTGATTGTGAATGTGCAGGTACAGATATCTCATAAAAATGACGAAAAACAAACGAAACCCGGCAAAAACGAGCACGAGGGTGGAACGAATCAAAAAGTCAATGCTGGCAATCCAATTGAGCTTAAAAGGTCAAAAGTGATCCTCCAAGTTTGAAAAATGCACGAGATTGGCCTTGAAGTGTAGTTTGAAGATTTGGCAAGATTGACCCTTACACTTTCAAAGTTGACACATTTGGTCCCTCATTGATATATTTGAAGAAAAGTCAACACTCGCCCCTCAAATATTCAAGAATGGCATAACAAGTTCCTTGAAGAAGTTTGGAAAAGTGACAAGTTCAGCCCTTGCAAAATTGGAAAATTACATGAATGGTCCTTGTGATAACTTTGCCTAAACCGGATCCTTATTACTAGTCTACTATCAATTCCAAGTCCAATCCACTATACTTCTTTATTAAAACAAATCCCAAGCCCATCCCTTTTATTCCCTTACCCGGCCCAAACCAAACTAGCCTAACCCGGTTACAAAACCCACCCACTTTTATACGGTCAAATGGTCAAAACAAGTAATAAAATACCCTTTCACTCTCCCGCCCCCAAATTCCAAGTTACCCAGCCAAAGTTACTATTCACGAAGAACCCTAAAATTACATGTCCCTTTAATTCACCACAATTAAGGGTAATCTAGTCAAATTAATGGGTTTCTAGAAGATGGCCAGTGATGTCAGAGCATGTATGAGCAAAAGAAACACAAAGAATGATACGTGGCAGTCGTTGATTGGGTACTACATGTCACAAATAGTGATCTGAGGATGCAAAATGAAGGGGCAATGATTGGTTATGATCAGAGGGTTTAGGATGACTTTGAAGAAACACACCACATGGAATGCCAGCTTGGCAATTCGTGATTATCACCTCTCTAGAATTTTCCTCTTGTTGCTATAAATAGAGGTTAAGCGTAGCTCATTAGAGGTAGTAGAGTTTAGCAGCGAAGCTCTGCCATTTTCATTTCAGATTGTATTTAGTGTAGTTCCTTGTATTGTATTTCATGTAGTTTCAATAAAATTTCAGTTTTTCTTTAATTCCTCTTAGTTAATTGTTTACACTAATTAGTTAAAAGCTCATTTATCTTTAATATTCAGTTTACTTTCATCTTTTATATAGCTTAAACATCATTATCTTTCAAATTCAGTTTCATCTTATATAAAAAAATTCATAAAAATCAGAAAATAAATAAAATATAAAAAATATTTTTACCTTTTCTTAGATAAGCTTAAAATTTAGTTTGTTTATCTTTTATACAATCCATTTAAGCTTTCTAGCTTATAGTGGACCTGTTTTTAGTTAATACTTGCAATCAAGCATTATCAGTCAACAGACTCTTGATTCTATTGGTACTTGGTGTTTAGAGGTAGATTGAGATTGAAATGGATGGTCTCATCCTATCTAAGAGATAGGCAAGCTTAGTTAATTAGTCCTGTTCATGCTGGAGTGAAAATCTTTGTAAGTTCTATTTGAATTCCAAGTTTCTTAGTTCATAAATTTCTTATTCATATTACTTTTAGCATATATTCAATTCTAGTTTATCTCTATTAGTGTTACTGTTGCATTGATTAGATTAGATGATATTGTAGTTGCTTTTGCTGGTTTGTTCATTTGATATCTGTTTAAATATAGCTAAGTTTTTGTTGTTCAACTGTTATATTTGTGGATCTGTGATTCTGAGTTTGAGTGAGTATAGTGATAGATTTGTGTTCTAGTAATTTATATTAGAGATTGGTGACTGTTTTGGAACATTGTTGTGGAGATTTTAGCTCTAAAATTTGTAGGAATATTGCAATTCAGTTTCTGCAGGGGTGTTTGGATCAGGATTGATATGTGTTGTATAGATGGTTAGCTATTGAGTTTTCTACACACTTAGTTTTCAATAGGTCTAATAGGCTTAGTTATTGCATAAAATAGGTAGTGTTTTAATAAAAAGTCAAATTAGATATTAAAATTAGTTAACAGTTAGATTAGTTGAAAACAATTAGTATAGTTGTATTAGAGATTGCAAATTGGTATTAGATAGCTAAATATAGTTTAATAGTAGTTTATTATAACTTCTAGGTTTAGATTTGCTGAATTGAAATTGATTTTAGTCAAACAAGTGGTGCATAAAAAAGTCAACTGTCAGCAGCATAAGTATTCTATGGACATATGTTCTTAGGCTCAATTAGTATAGTAATTGATAAAATTTGATAGGGCTTTCTGGCTTTTTAGCATCTCAGTATAGCTAGTTAGTATTTGCTTCCATTAGATTACATTTTAGAGCTTAAATAGAGTGCTTATTGTGGTATGCAAGTTGGTGGTGTAGAACTAGTTAGCTGTATTGAGTTAAGGCCAGCAGTAGTGATAATCAGCTTGTTACCTTAGCTTATTTGGTGTTTCTGAGTTCCTTTGAGTGCATAAAACTTGATTACATTGATACTTGGTCTTTGGCTTATTCTGTGAATCAACTACTTATTCTATTGCTTATTGTAAACTGCTTTTGGACCATCCCAAATGTTCCTGTGTAAACTTGTTCTTATTTGAGTTCTTTTTGAACATTATTTGAGTGATTTGAGTCTGTGTTACAAGTCTCATATTGATTTGTTGCAAGTGCTTATAAATAAGCACTTGCAATAAGCTGTTTTAGACTCATTAAGCACTTTTTTAGCTTATTTTCTTTCCAAAATTTTTTCTCAAGTTCATTTTAATATTTTAGATTTTCTGTGATTTTTTCAGATTTTTCTGAATTGTTTTACTATTTTTCTTAGTTTAAATTCATTTTATAATACTTTTTAATAAATAAAAATCAAATAAAAATTAGAAAAAGCTTTTAAAAAATCCAAAAATATTTTAGGAAATTCTTTTCTGGTATTTTAGATTTTTCAAAATTTATTTTGTATTTTTCACTTTTATATTTACAATCTCTCTTATTTTTAATTCATTTAAAAATACAAAAAATAGAAATAAATAAAAAGTCAAAAAAATATTTTTCTTTTTTGTCAAAATTATTTTTAGTTGTTTAAGATTTTTAGAACATTATTTCACATTTGTAGGATAATTTTTCATTAAAAGTTACGTTTTAAATCGCACGTTACGTTTTTTAGAATCGCGTTTGAATTTTCGTCTTTTAGAACTTTATCATTTATACATACATATCTTGTACATCCTGCATTATTTGTTATTACTTGTCATTATTTGAGTTTCTCATTCACTATTTTCACAATTTCCTTCTTTTCACTACACGATTTCACGTTTCGAACTTCAACGATTCCATTCACACCTTCGCACGGACTACGACCTTGGGTTTTGCTTATTTCTTAGCAATTCCTTTGAGAAATCTATACTATATACTAAATTTTGACAATCAAGGATCGTTTAGGATCACCTGTTGTTGTAGTCGTTGTCATCGTCGCCGCCGCCGCCGCTAAAACACAATAACCCAAATCAAATGAACAATTTCTATTGTTCTTTTTTTGGTGCCAAAGGTGAATTATATTAATAAGATAGAAATATTACATTAGTGATATAAAAGAGGTGGACAAACCCCACACTCCTGATACTACTTAACAGAATCACAAACAAAACATTACACATTCTACACATAATAGCAACACATTCAGTCTTGCATCACAGAAGCATCCAATTCACCTTTATCATGCACCAATGTACCATCTGACTACATTTCCCCTTCATCTTCCTATCAAGCTACTCAACCAGCATCCACAGTAGCAAGATAGAAAGGATGATAGGCATCATCAGGAACCCATAACCCATCCACAGAAGAGCTCTGCCAATTGTGCTACATTTCCATCTCTAAAATGGCTTCACACAATTGGGAACACACTCCTCCAGTGAGGACCAACCTATCCTCCTGATTTCACTTAATTCTTTAGAATGTGAACCGAGAAGTAATGGTGGATTTGTTTTTCCATTGGTTAAACGGTAGGTTTTTTCTTCCAACTTTGCCAAACGAGATGCATCTGAGATGGTTTTGGGTGGTAAAAATCTATGCTCATATGTAATTTAAGATGATAACCCCCGCCAAAAATAGTTAACTAGATATTGTTCCTTCAAACCCTCATTGATAAACGTTGAATTAAATGATTCATAATACTCTGTAACCGTACCATATTTTTTGAGAAATTCTTTCATAGAAAATTCAGCAAACACCATAGCTGCAACCGCCATTGATGACCTTCAAAACTTGACTAAAGCAACTGAATTCACAACCCATTAAGAATTTGACGAAAGTGACTGTTTCTTGACCCAAATTGAACAAGAATTAAACCCGTAATAACGAAATTCGCCGAAAAGATAACTGACTCGTCGGAATTTTGCCGGGAAAAAAAATTGATATGAGTTGCCAGGAAGGCAGCTCTGATACCAATTGATACACAACACTTCTGGGATTCACTAAAGAATCGTATAGAAGGCAACAATAAACTTGGAATTCAATGAAAGTATAAATGAATTCGAATTGTGTTATTGTTAGTTTTGGCAAGAAAATGGATGTTGGTTAAATGGTAGTCATGATGGAATGGAGAAGATAACATAATCAAGAAACAAGAGTTTATTCAATCAAAAACTTATCAAATGAATTACAAGAGTAAACTATTTATAAAAGGGTTTTGGCGCCAAAGTAGTTAAGTATGTGAAGGTAAGTTGTAGGAGATATCACGTGCACCTCACGTGCCGCACTACTATCTCAAACACCATTACTCATGTCATCTTTTTTGTATCTATCTATATTATAACAAAAATGTCACATAATCATGTACCAATAAATTAATACTATCTTTTTGCATTAATCTAAATGTTATCACGAAAAACCTACAATTAAAAAAAATGAAACAAGAAGTTGGTGCACGTATGAAGTAACTTTGTGCAAGTATGCATTATAACATATCTAATATTCTACTACTACGATACTTGAAAATATAACTTTTTTTCTTTTATAATCCATTTATATTCGTTTATCATATGAAATATTATATAGAATATAAAATTACAACCCTATAAAAAAATATATACATTTTCATAGAATCTTACGATCCCGATCCGATCTTATGATTATAATTTTGCAAAGATGAAAATGATTATTGGTAGGATCCCGATCCTAACAACCTTATTTAACCTGTATTAGGAAATTAGGAGATTTTAAAAGGAAAACAAAAATGATTATGCATTTCTTCTTTTAAAATAGATAATTATTTTGAGATATCGATATTTCAAAACATGAACGGGTTTATTGTAACAAAACGGATACAGTATACACTTTCATTTTTGGCTTATCAGGTAACTTTTAAGATTTAAATAAAATACTTTGACATTTTAAATTTCCCTATCATTACCCAGTTTCTAAGCTATGTGTTAATATTCTCGTTGTTCATTTTACTTTTTCTATTTATTTTCGTATGAGATATACTATAAACTAGTGTTCTAAAAGGCGCGTCTTGACGCTGTAAAGGCCTCGCAAAGGTGCGAGGCGTCACCTCCACGCCACACAATAGACCAAGGCGTCGTCTTAAGGCTTGGCATGAGATGAGGTGCGATAAGGCGCTATTAGGTGTACTGGTATTTGAGACGTTTAGAGGATTTACTAATAATTGGAATTTGTGCATCGTATTTGAGGTTTACTGGTATTTGGCGTTTAAGGGTTTATTAGTATTTGAAGAAGATTACAAATGTAAAGAGAGTTTCTTGACTTTATTGGTTATGTATAACACTTTTTGTAAACGAAATATGATATACTAATGAAATATAATATAAATCTATAAGTACTTTTTGCCGTCTTAATTCACGCCTTAAAAACGTCATGCCGTCACGCCTCACGCTAAGACTTGAGGCTTGATCTTTCCGCCACGCCACGCCACGCATCACGCTATTTATAAGCTTGCTATAAACCTACACTAGGTGAGAATAATCTTTTCCAAAATGAAAAACATAAAATATATACCATCTAAAATTCTAAACCATCTAAATCAACGGCTCAGATCACCCCTTAATAAAAAAAGATACGATTAAAAAATACTACGTAATCAACTACACACGTTTCAAAATCCAATTGGCTGTACATGTATTTTTTTTTTTTTTTTTTTTTTTAACAGAATGTATGTATGAGTATGAGTATGAGTATGAGTATGAGTGTATGACTATACATGATATACCATATCTGTTGTTTTTCCCGCGCTTACCGTACAATCACCCGGATCCCCAAAACCCAAAAAGCAGCTGCTTCTCCTATACTCTTCTCTTCTTTTCTTTTTTATATATAAAAAAAATTAGGGTTTGGTTATACTCTTATCAATCTACAAGACTTGCCCAACTACTATCATCTCTACACCGTCCAACTAACTTATATTCCTTCATTACACATGTACAAATTTTGATCATGCAGCTTGAATTCATAATTTTATAGTCGATGAATCACCTTTAACATAATCAAGATCTAATTGTTTTTTTTTTTTTTTTTGACGGTGATTGGTTAATATTGAAGATGGATGATTCAACTGAAGCAATTATCTGTGGTGATCATTCTAACAGCGGTGATGCTATTGAATCAAGATATGCAGGCTTCTGCATGGTTTGTTTTCTTTAAAGATCGAATAATTTGAGTATTGGAGTATATATTAATTTGTGTTTATTAGTTTAAAAGTTTCAGACTTGATTTTGGGGTTTTTGACTTTGTTTTTGGTTTTGTAATTGGCCTCTATATATATGGTTATATAGTTTGTGTACTTGTTTTTAATCTTTCTCTTTTATTTTTAAATCTTTCACCAGGCAAAAGAGTTGCAGGTTAATTTTGTGCATCTCAGTCTTTTAAGCAAGTGAGTACCTTGCTCTTTTTGTTGTCTGTTGATGTTGTGGCATAAAATGCATAGATTAATTAAGGCTGGACCAAGTGCCAACCTCAATTTTTTCAAAGCTGGCGCATAGCTGTGTGGTGATTGTCATTAAGGCTGGACCATCTGTTTAATTAATTCACATGCCTAACCGAAAAGTATATAAACTGCATGTTTCCACCATGGCCGTCCCGTTGATTTGGGTGGCCCGGTGCGAAATCACAAATGGGGCCTCATAAATCACGAAAAGTTAATTATTATAGATAATAAAAAGTTCTTTGACATTACGCAAAACATTAACAAATGTCAAATTCTATGCTAAAAAAAATACAAATATATAAAGTGTTACTAAAGTACAAATACAGCTTTACTCTACAAAATTAATAGATATATACTAAATTTGGGGCCCCTTAAAAAGGGGGGCCCGATGCGGTTGCACCACTTGAACACCCTAATCGCCGCCACTGGTTTCCACAAGATTAGTATTAGGGTGTCTTTTATTATAAATAGATGAATAGGGTTGTAATTCACTAATTCTTACTATGTTGAATATTATTAATGGTTTAGTGATTTGATATCACTATTGGAAGAGAGATTGGCCTCTCGAAAGTTGATCACCTATCTTTATTTATCGTTATTGTTCTTTTTATCTATTAATCGGTCTTTCTTCAAAAAATCATCACAAGATTTTTGGGAGATTGATTGTGGTCCACAAGTGTTTAAGTTTTTGTCTTAGGTTGTATTACACTCTTACGTATTTGATCCATCTGTGACACACAAATGATTTATTCAATAAACATGTCTTTTGACTTAAACTGTGATTCTCATATTAAAACTTTCAGTAATTGTGTAATGAAATTTATTTGCTGATCTTTGAAAATCTTCTATTTTTATGACACAAGGTACTATAAACATCAATTTGGGGTATTTTTCATTGCAAGCCGTGTTAATGTGGATGGTCAGTCAGCTGATGTCAACTCTTCTGACTACATATCAAATTGCTATCGTTTTGGATGGCTACTATTTATGGCTCTTCGAGTCGATGCATTTAGCCGTTTTAAGGATTTGGTCACTTGCACTAATGGATTGGTGTCAATCCTGGTGAGTAAAATTGCACTAAAACATATAAAAAGTTTTCTCTTTACTTGCATCATCAATGTCTAATTTCAAAAATGACATTACTGAAACCTTTTGCAGGCGATTTTGATCATTCATATGCCGGCTCGTTTCAGAAACATCAATCTTGATGACTCTTCGCTCTTTGGTAACCACTTTCATCAGTTACCTATTTATTTTTAATATGTTTAAAGGTGTGATTTTGTTTTCTTTTCTTACTGAAAACATGGATAATTTGCAGTTATAAACGACAAAGGTGTGGACCTACTTGCATCACTCTGTAAATTCTATGAGACATCAGAGGATGAAGTGAAAAAAACATTGGTCAAAACAAATAATGTGCTGGCAGAAATCTTGAAGAAAAAACCTTGTTTGGCTTCAGAATGTAAAAATGGAAACCTAGAAAATATCAACGCAGGTTTATCTTCAAAACTGTTTAGCTACATCACTGGATTTACTTATTGTGTGATGTTGTCTAGCTAAAATAAGTACCTAATTTAAAATGCAGATGGGCTGACTTATTTTGAAGATTTATTGGAGGAATCATCTTTGGCTTCCAACTTGAATATTCTAGAAGGTGAATTAGATGAAAAACAAAAACTGTTTATTAAGGATGATGATAGCCTGCTTGGTTCAAGTAGCTTATCTGGTGGTGCAATGAATATAACTGGAGCAAAGGTATCTATATAACTGATATTAGTACTATATCTCAAACATCAAACTGTAAATACACTTGCTCATTGTTGACTTTTTATGATCTGTAGAGGAAATTAGACTCATCCCCAACAAAGATAATGGCTAGCCCTGTTAGCACCGCACTGACAACTGCAAAATGGCTAATAACAATCATTTCTCCACTTCAATCAAAACCGTCTGTAGAACTTGAAAGATTCTTGTCATCGTGTGACAAGGATGTGACTGCTGATGTCGTCAAAAGGGCTCGCATAATATTGGAGGCCATTTTTCCCAACAGTGGTCTCGGTGATCGAAGTATAATGACAAATATGCAGATGGATAATGTTTGGGCAGAACAACGTAAATTAGAAGCATTAAAGTTATACTATAAAGTCTTGCAAGCAATGTGTACAGCAGAATCACAAATACTTCATGGTAACAATTTAACGTCACTGTTAACAAATGAGAGGTTTCACAGGTGTATGCTTGCATGTTCAGCAGAACTGGTTCTCGCCACACATAAGACGGTTACTATGTTGTTTCCAGCTGTCTTGGAAAGAACGGGAATTACTGCCTTCGATCTTAGTAAGGTTATTGAAAGTTTCATTAGACATGAAGAATCTCTTACAAGAGAGTTGAGGAGACATTTGAATTCCTTAGAAGAACGGCTTTTGGAAAGCATGGTGTGGGAAAAGGGTTCTTCAATGTACAACTCTTTAACGGTTGCAAGACCCGAGCTTTCTTCAGAAATTAACCGTCTTGGTTTGTTGGCTGACCCAATGCCATCTTTAGATGCAATTGCAATGCAAACTAACATGTCTTGTGGCGGGTTGTCACCGGTTCCTTCATTGCAGAAGCGTGACAGCTCACCAGGTAAATTTTTATTTCATGCTCCTAGCATAAATTTTAACATTTATAGATAGAGTTGATGCATCTAACAAATACTCCCTCCGTCCCAAATTAATTATCCCCCGACAAAAAAACACACCGTTTAAGAAAAACGTATCTCTCTTACTTTTTACAGAAGTTTTACCCTTAACTAATTAATTATAGTTCTTTAAAGTTTGTAATAATTATATAAAGTAAGGGTACTATATATGGTAATGTAGATCAACTTTTTATATCTATTTTTAGTAGTGGATAATTAATTTGGGACATCCCAAGAAGGAAACGTGGACAATAATTTTGGGACGGGGGAGTATATATTTACCGGTAAGAATGGTGACCTTCGATCACCAAAAAGAGTTTGTAGTGAATATTGAAGTGTTTTGGTTGAACGGAAATCGTTCGCATCACCAGTTAAGGATCGTCTCCTGGGACTAAATAATCTCAAGTCAAAGCTTCTATCACCTGCTTTGGAGTCCGCATTTGCCAGGTAATACAATAACTGATACGGAGTATAAGTTTTATTTTTATGAACATTAATATATCAAGTTGTCTAATTAACAAATAACTGTATTTTTCTTTCTGCAGTCCTACACGGCCACATCCTTCTGGCAGAGGAGAAACATGTGCAGAGACAGCTGTCAATCTGTTCTTTAGCAAGGTTCCAGACACTAACTTTTACAAGAAGCAATTTTTACTAATCAATGTTGCAATATTGCTGACGATTATTTATGGGTTTGTTTTTTTAACAGATTGTGAAGTTAGCTGCTGTTAGAATTAATGGGATGGTTGAAAGAATGCAATTGTCACAACAAATAAGAGAGTGTGTGTACATGTTTTTTCAGCAGATTCTAAGTCAGCGGACTGCTTTATTTTTCAATCGCCATATTGACCAGATCATCTTGTGTTGTTTCTACGGAGTTGTAAAGGTTTGTTGTTAGACACATTACAGAACTTGAAGCCACCAGTTGATGATTAGTTGATTTTTTCTGAATATTTTTATCGTCTTGACCTGCAGATTTGCCAACTGAACTTAACCTTTAAAGAAATCATTCACAACTACAGAAAGCAACCACATTATAAACCTCAAGTTTTTCGTGCAGTGTTTGTTGATGACAGGTCATCTTCTCGGCGTAATGGGGTATGCTAAATGTCTCATCCAGTTCTCTCTCTTCTATATAAACTTTTTGTATGTTTATGATACTTAAATCTTTTTGATATATTTTGCAACAGAAACCAGGGCAAAATCATGTTGACATCATTATGTTTTACAATCAAGTATTCATTCCTGCTGTTAGGCCACTGTTAGTGGAACTTGCTCCAGCAGGAGTTGCTAATTCAATGAAGTCGCTATTTCAAATGATGAAGTCGCTGGAATTATGAACCCTAACTCGCTAATTCAATGAACTCGCTGCATCACCTTTTGTCACAAACTCGCTAAGTCATAACCTAACTTGCTACTTTGAAACTCGCTGAAAGCCCAAGTCGCTGAACTAACTCGCATATTCGCTAGATTAGGGTAGTCTTTTTTTTTTTTTTTTTTTTTTTTTTTTTTTTTTTTTTTTTTTTTTTTTTTTTTTTGAGTATTAGATGTTTTGACTTAAACTCCTAAAGCTAGTTTGGTAATTTTGGTATATTACATAGCTTAGCTTGTATTATAAAGGTAGTTTGGTAATTTTAGTGTGGTAAGTTTCTTAAGAAGTACGAAACTATGTATGTCGGTCAGTTAACATTAAGTTATCTCTTATTTAAATATGAATTAGTCAAAATATAAAGCAAACAAGGCTTATTGTATAACTGTTTTTCTGCTCTTATCATAAACGTGTAATGTACACATTTACTACGTTTATGTATGACATTTTATTAAGGGAAATGATTTGCACACTTCAGTTTTTTATTGGGACACTCCTCCATATACATTAAACTGACAGTGATTTAACCGGTTGTACATATAAGTGTCTCAATCAAAAAATGAAGTGTGTCAATCATCTCCCTTTTATTAATGTTGTATAACCTATAAACGTCAAAAAAATATTTTTAATTAGTGTGCCATGTATGATCATTTGAATGTAATTATTGTGACAGAAATTTTTTACTTTGACTTTAATACAATGGCATTTTATGTCATTACCGTTCTAGATCATGTTATTGTCCACCGGATTCTACTCGATCGGATCTAAAATAGTTAGCCGCGAACGAACCGTTTTTCATTTTGAATACGCCGAGTACAATTCTAGCAAAGTACTCGCCCATGTATAGATATTTTTAGAATTTCCCAACTAACCGAAACTTGAATACCAATAAATAAAGTGTAAACGTATATGTTGATGTTGATGTCATTAGTTGTCTCGTATGGGCTTCCAAAGAATGCGACTTATCCTTGCAGGAGAAGAAACTCCAAGTTTAAACCACCAACCAATGCCTGCTGAACCACATGCGCATGGTCCCTTTTTGTAATTTTTTCCTTCTTCATAAAGATGCAGTTATCTACGGGTTTCTATAGTGTGACTGCCAAAAGGTTCTCTTTTTGGTATTAGATTCAACCTATCGCAAAAAGAGAATTGATTGTATATACCATAAAATCAATCTTTACACCTCAACACTTATTTCTGTTTTAGTGTACAAATCAGTTTTTGTCACAAATAAAATGATCATATTCCACCTAATCATTTGAATTTACAAAGAGCCAATGTACCTCCAAACCAGGGCGGAGCCAGAACTTTATTATCGAGGGGGCAAAATATGATAACTTTTAGAAACTACATTAAAAATTGGTCCGTTGGGAGGCAAATTACAAAAATAGCCGGAAATTTTTGATAATTTACACTACAATTTTTTTCGCCGGGGTCACATGACCCCCGGACCCCCTTTATCTCCAAACCATTTTTATTACTCGTGTTAGTGACAATTTTCAGTTTTAAACATGATGATTGTGTATATATAAAAGTTTTATAAAAAGATTGTCTCTGCCCTCTTGTAAATCATTATAAAAGAAAACCAAAAAAATGTCATGGCTTTTCATGCCTTTTCAAATTGTTATCGTTGATATATATATAAAATCTCTTGCAACTCCAAAGACCAAAATATGAAAATTCATATTTGGGTTCTTACTTTGGGTAAAAACTAAATGCATCTTTGAAAACTAGTTATTATTTGCTACCTGGCTCATGGCCATATCTTTGTCTAGCATCTTAAGTCATTTTTGTGACAAAGTTCTAGTAACCATAGATACAAACTTTTCAAAAATGGGAGGTGAACATCAAATTACTTTACACAAGTCACTTTTGTGACAAAGTTCTAGTAACCATGGATGTAAACTTTTCAAAAATGGGAGGTGAACATCAAATTACTTTACACTAGAGATGTATAACTTTAACAACCGCATAACATATATCTCTTATGTAATAAGAGATTTTCAAGAAGTGAAAAAGAAGTTGAAAAACTCATATCAATTGAAGTGTATCATTTTGACTACGTGATAAATTAAGCATTCCTATTAATCGATAAAAGTTAAAATTGAGTTCAATTTGGTTAAACTCATATAAATTCCATCTACTAAAATAAATATATATATACACATATGTGTGAATTTTGTAAAAAATGTAATTAGTAAAACTTTAATTGTTAAATTTTAAATAAATTATATAAAATTAAACATACTTAATTTACAAATATATTAAATTAATGTATTTGCATCGATATAATAAAAAAAGCACGAGTTACTGTGACATGTAAATAAATACACGAGATTATACGTATACGAACAACTCTTATTATTAGATTAAGTAGTGATATCCGGAAAAGTACTTTTTTAACTATTTGCATAATAATGACTTATGTTATTCTTTGTTATAAATTTAACATGCGCACTAGTTTGAAAATTAAATACGGTTTAAGAATATACATATCAAAGTGAAAGCACGACCTTACAGGTTACTGTGAGATTGGTATCATAATAGATGAATTTGTGTTTGTTTGCTTGTTTTAATAATCCTTAAAGTTTACTTGTTTGTGTCATGTTTAACATTAATATGAATGCGCAAAGGACTTGTAACCCTATCTCCAATCGAACTTGCACTGCATTAAAAACGTGTAAAGTGGCTTCTAAATGCTAAAGATTTGGCGTTGCTATGGGTCAGTGTATGGTTTTACCAAAGATTAAATGTTGATTTGTATGTTCATAATATTAATACTAAGAGTTTTGTTTATTTTGCTTTCTTAAACAGTTTGATCCATGCTTGCGCTGCGTTCTCTCCACACTGCTTAATCGATCGGTCTTCTCATCAATCGATGTTTATCTTGAGGTTAAATATCTGTTTTGTTTATTATATTCTCTGCATGATATGTATGTCACCTTGATTGTTTTCTGATTGAGAACTCTATGATGCATGTGTTAGTAACATTAACGTTGCCATAAAAGTACTCTTCATTCTCCAAAAAATGCATTTGTCAAATGCAAAAAACTTGAATATCAATCATACATGTTTTAATAATAATCGAAAAAGGCCAATCATAAAGCTAGTCATTGAGAATGCTTTAAATTTTGTAGTAGCTGCTTGTGAGTGGCTTGTGACTGCTATGTTGGACCCATTGTCGCGCCACATGGTCATAAGCAATGTGCTCAACAAACGTATATGAAATTTTGAAAATTAAGATGATGGGTCATGCTTAAAGTGTTTTATCTGTCCATTTGATTCGACTTGGTGTTTAAAGGCAAAACACTATGTCATGTTGTTTGTACTACTGCTACATGACCACCTTTTGGGGTATTGTGACAAAGATGAATAAGTAGATGTTGTGTATGATTCAACAAAAATAATCAAGCACTTATCAAGTTATTCGAGTTTGAGCCTGACCAACAAAAGAGAGCACCAACTGCATGCTGAAACGTGTTTGATTTTGTAAGGGCTCGATTCTAGCTTGGCGCTAGCTACTCTTGCCTCGAGAGTCGAGACAATCATGTGATTTTATAAGTGCTCGATTCTAGCTTGACGGGTCATATGTAATGATTAATCTAGCTTGGCGCTACTCTTGCATCACCGTCTTGGCTCAACAAACGTATATGACATGTATAAATCAAATGTAATAACATAGATCATATGTAATGATTTGGGGAGGGGGGGGGGGGGGAATTGGCATGTCATTTAGCTATATGCCGTTTATTTTCCAACTTGACGTTTCTGAGTTCCATTAGTTTGAGTGTATACTAGGGTTAACTAAAATATGAGAGTCCGACTAACCAAATTGTCCTGATTAAATTGATAACAATCCAATAAACAAAATCTGAAAAAGCCTTTTTAACCTGAAACCATAAAAAACTCGGTAACTAAAACCAAAAACTGAAGAAAAAAAAAACATGCTTATTGGGTTTCAGGTTTTGCATAAACTGAACCCTGATGCAAGTATAGGCGGTGTTTGAATTTGGCTAAATTAACTTTATAACCATCATTTAAAAAGCTATATAAAATTGTTTGTTTATGTCTTAATTGTAAAAAAGACGGCTAAAAATATAAAGTAATAAGATGAAAGGTATACTCACATTAAGTTACATAGCAGGGTATCTGCGCGTTGCAGCGGCGGGTACCCTATGATTAAAGTTTAGACGCCAACAAAATAACAATGGCAAACTCATTAACCAGAGAAAAACATGATCTCAGTCCGACCCAATTCACCCATTTTTACCGATTCCGACAGGTCATCATTCATTTCGTTTTTGAACAGCTTTTATTGGCTAGCTGAACCAATGGCGACTTCGGGTTTCGGTTGAACTCGTTAGTCCGGTCCAGTTGAGCCGTTGGTCCGGTCCGGTTCTCAAAATCATATGTAACATTAATTTAATTGCATGTAAATTGTATAAAGTTTTGTGTGTTTTATTTGTTTGTACAATGTGTATTATAACATTTATTTTTTACAAGGGTGCTTTAAAAATAATATTAATTAGTGTTTAATGTTTTATTCATAATATTAAGTTTTTTTGATACTACGTATGTGTGTTTAATTGATTTGTACCAAGTGCTTTATAAGTTGCATGTCTTAATTTTAAGACTTTTGATATTTAATGTGTTTAATGTTAGGAAATTAATTTAAGAGATATTTAATGTTTCAAAATTGTGTTTAATTTACTTGTACATATTGCTTTGTGATACGTGGGAATCGCACCAGGCTTTACCTCTCAAGGGATCTCGAGAAGCTTACAACCCCCACCAGGCAGTGTACCTGATCGTTGTAGTATAGTATAGTGACAAGTACCGGGGGATTGATCGTTCAGCTAGGAATAATGTCGCTAGGATTAGAAAACCTAAATATTAATTCTAAAGATGATGGATGATTATTTTTGTATTTTTATAATTTTTTAGAAAGCAAGTAAAAATCTCGGGTTTAAAGGATTTGGGCGGAATTAGTTCCTAGTCAACTAACCCAATACTAAAGATGCAATCAAAATAAAATACTAGAAATGAAAATAAACTAAATTAAACTAAGGTTGTGAGCAATAAGTGGAGAAGTTGTGTTTACTTAGATTTCACTACTCCCTAGATATCTTTTACACGTTAATTACTTGTTATAGTTGCGTGGATGACGGATTGTATTCTTTAATACCATTCATGGGGTGGCGCACTTAATTCCCCAATCCTATGAGTGCCTACTTCACTCCTATGTCGAGCCGGCTAAGAAGCTCCTAACATGGGATCATTAGAATTTACTCATGCATTAAATACAACCAATAAAACCTAGTGCACGTCAGTTCATGTTTCCTAAGACGTTCAAGCATGTTACCATTTGAAGATCTGCCAGTTTTCTTAAGTCTAACATCGAAATCATTCATCCAATACAACCATAAACAAGTAATCAACACATAATTAACATCTAGGTTTCATTAGATCCAAGCAAACACAAGATAGATCTAGCCTAGCATGATGGAATTAAGACAAGAACAAGATATAGACAACCAACACATAGACATATTGATTGAATTAAAAGAACACTTATCACAATTACACATGAAAGGGTTCAAGGGCTTGAGAACCCTTGAAAAACCTGTAAAATTCGTACTAAATTCGGCCTTAGGGTTTCTCCAAAACTTCTCTCCTTAATGTGTAAAAATTAGAAAACTATATATAGGAAATAGGGTCTGACGGCGTCAAGACAAAATCGGTGACGCCGTCATCTCGTCGCCAAAATACTTCTCGGACTGCCTTGATCTACTTTTGACGCCGTCATGTGTTATGTGTTTCCAGGCCGTCATGCATTTTACTCTTGACGCCCTACTTCGTGACGCCTTCAATTCTGTACTGGGTCGTCATGGAAATTACTCTTGACGCCGTCAGAAATTCCTTCTTGACGCCGTCACCTACTGTTCCCAGCAAGGAAAATTAAGACTTTGGCGTTTTCTTCACTTTTATGCTCCAAAAACGTCCGAATTGCTTCCTTTTCCAGATTTCTCTCCCAAAGTACCTAAAATCACAAAAGGAACGATTTAGGGCAATATTTGATCAAATAAATTCAATTCCGGGCTTAAATAACCCCCTAAAAGTGGTTTATTTTTCGCCTCATCATATACCCTTACACTTGAGATTTGCTTGTCCTCAAGCAAATGCGCTTTTATTCAACTCAAAATACAAGTTAGGGGTCATTTAACACTAATATAAAAGTAATTACAACAAATAATCGTTCCACTAAAGACCAAAGACAAGCACGGAGGTCATACACTAGAACCTCACAAATAGTGTTTAGATACTCACATCTCTCGGGTGTAATAAAGTATAAATTACAGTATGGAAACTGAAGATATCTCTCACTACCTGTCATAGCAAAATAGATTACCATAGGCTTGGGAAAGGATCAAACCTCCACCACATGGCTTAAGCACCTAGGATAAACTATCAAAGAGGTCTTTTAAAGGGTTGTAACGTTAGGTGTAGGGATATGAAATACACGGTTTTGTTGGATAAAGGAAGTTTTTACTGGTGGCGAGTTAACAATCTTGGTTAGTTACATGTACAATATGGCGTTACTAAGTCAAGACAAGACTCGACTTAAGCTAATAAATGAAAAATAACAAAAACATAAAAATGAACATAGAATAAAAAGGGATGGTAGTCCGTATGTTTTTTCTTTTTTTTTTTTTTTTTTCTTTTTTTTTTTTCTTTTTCTTGATTTTTTCGATTTTTTTTTCCATACATTCTTACCCTACCATCCAAAATAATACATCATAGGGAATGAACATTCCCCTTACAATTGAATTTTTACATACTTTACAATTAACTAATCTAATGACTCGAATCAAGAAAATCAAAACACTTGGAGTACTTTTAAGATTAACGCACATATGGGGTAATATATGATGTTCTTCCCCATTACTCCATAAAATAAGTACTTTACCCATGAGTCCCAATCGTCCCAAAACAATATGTACAAGGATATGACTCGACTTAGCAATCATGTAATCAATTAGATAGTTAACTTAGGGTTTAACAAATAACAATAATGCACTAAAAATGAGCGCATACACGGAAGGCTAAGGCGATTTGAGTGTACATTTAAGTGGGTGTAACAAATTCTTCCTTTAAGTAAAATGCTTAAAGTTAGAAACGAAAAGATAGGCTCGGAGGGGTGTACTAGGGGTATCGTGTACTAAAAATGAGTACAACGCTAAGGTGTGGGAAAAATTAGTTGACTTAACTAGCCAAGTAATATGACTTAAATGGTCAAGTAATTATGATACGGGTTTAACACAAGGGTGATCCTAATGCCTCTTATCATGTAGTAAATCCTACTACACGAATGTAGTCTCACTAGCGGTCTCGGGATGCATCACTAACGCAAGTTCTAGAATCTAAATGCTACCGGTACACTCATAAGTACTAATAGTAAATGCTTTTCCTATCAAATCTAAAGGCGAACCTCACATATTTGGGTGGAAAATTTTTCTGAATATACGGTTATGTGCTAGTCATACAATCTCCTATCCATGAGACGCTTGCTATGGCTAAAGTTTCACTCCTAAATGTTGTAAAAAAATTTAAATTTGGCGCTAAACTTGCACTAACAAGTATTTCTCATAGTTTTATTACACATCTACCATCAAACAAAACAAACTCAAGCGAAAGTGTACATGTAAGGTATCATCATTTTACCTTCCCCTTACACTTAAGATGAAGATTGTCCCCAATGTTCAAGTAAAGAATGTAAAAGTGAAATAAGTAAAAAGAATGAAATCAAATACTCCTCTAATTCGCTCGGTATGGATAATAAGGTGACCAGGTTAAATCTTCCTCCAAGAAAATGAACAATCAAAGCTTCCCTTCCAGAATATAAATCATCTTCTTGTCATACGTAACCTGTGAATCATGAGAAAATAGACAAGACAACCTCGCATAAAATCGGCGGCAACCTATATAAGTTACTAAATCCTAGAAAACGAGATAAGATATAATGCTTGTGGAATGAAGTTTGCAGATTTCTTGGAGATTATAAAACTTAATAATTCACAAAAACCATAAGACTCCGTTAGAAGCATTTGACTAACAAATACGAATACACATGTTCATTTAATATTGTGGAGAATCATGATCGGTTTGTTTCTTAAAAACATATTTGGGGTTTCCCCTTACACTTATCTTTTGCAAAAATACTTTTAGGTGGAGTTAAGACTAGGCCAAAACAACAAAGTAAAGTATTTCCACTATTTAATTGAGAAACATGATCTACCAACAATAAAAATAAAGTATGCATACGGAAGCAAATAACAAACAAACAAAATAAAATCACACAAAACATGGGTTGCCTCCCAAGAAGCGCTTTTCTTTATTTACGAGTCTTGTAGCTAGACTCAAGGTCATGGGTTACTACGTGACCTCATCGTTGGTTTCACTCTCCGATTGTAAATATTCTTTGTAGAAACCAATCACCTTTTTCTCAATCGCCCCCATAATCCTTTGGGCCAATTCCTTATCGACTTTATACCTTGGTCCTAGGGCCAAGTAATCTTTGTAAAAAAGACTCCTCTTTTCCCATACATAATCCATGCCCCTTTTCTTATCCTCTTCATTGATGTCCTCAAAAGCACCAACGTTGTCCTTATCAAATCGGGATATAAAGCAAAATTCTTTCATCCTATTAGGCATCCTATAAGTGATACTATCGGTGTTACTTGCAAATCGGATTGTCCCTTCTATCTCATCATATTCCAACTTAGACTCCTCAACAAATTGTTTGCCAAACACAACATTTGATAATCGACAATCAATAACATTAACAAGATCCTCCACAATCATAAAGTCGGTGACAAAAGTGAAATTACCAACAAAGACATGTAATCCTTTAACTCTCCCGACAAAGTTATAAACTCCACCGGGGTATTTGGGATCTCTTCTAGGTTCAAGTCTTGTTTTCACAATATCATTATAAACATTTGAGGACATGATGTTGATTGGGGATTTAAAGTCAATGTAAGCATTTTCAACGTGTCTGTACCCAATCATACATGGTATTTTAGCATTCTTAGGATCGCCTCTCTTTATCTTAGGTTCGATTATAGTGATAGGAGATCGCGGGTTATCAATAAGATTATTATAATATGCAATCTCCTCCTTAGTGGGGTATAGATTAAAGTAATCATTAAGCTTCGGATCTATTTCCCCTTCTTCTAGTTCCTCAACCACATTCACAAAATCATTAGGCCCTAGGTCCTCATTTGAATACAAGGCGGTCGCTAGGTCACTAAATGCCTGGTCGAGCTCAATCTTAATCAACCTATTAAGCTCCCTAAGTTCCCTAGTCTCACTCTCAATTTGTTCACGTAACACAGCCACTTCTCTAGGGGAAAGGGGTGGATTCGCGTTTTCCATAATGATCAACGGAATAGTCAATGAATTTAATTTACTAACAAAGGCACAAAGAAAAATATAGATTAAAGAAATCCTAAAAATAAAAATAAAATCTTACTAGAAAGGGATCTCGAGAAGCTTACAACCCCCACCAGGCAGTGTACCTGATCGTTGTAGTATAGTATAGTGACAAGTACCGGGGGATTGATCGTTCAGCTAGGAATAATGTCGCTAGGATTAGAAAACCTAAATATTAATTCTAAAGATGATGGATGATTATTTTTGTATTTTTATAATTTTTTAGAAAGCAAGTAAAAATCTCGGGTTTGAAGGATTTGGGCGGAATTAGTTCCTAGTCAACTAACCCAATACTAAAGATGCAATCAAAATAAAATACTAGAAATGAAAATAAACTAAATTAAACTAAGGTTGTGAGCAATAAGTGGAGAAGTTGTGTTTACTTAGATTTCACTACTCCCTAGATATCTTTTACACGTTAATTACTTGTTATAGTTGCGTGGATGACGGATTGTATTCTTTAATACCATTCATGGGGTGGCGCACTTAATTCCCCAATCCTATGAGTGCCTACTTCACTCCTATGTCGAGCCGGCTAAGAAGCTCCTAACATGGGATCATTAGAATTTACTCATGCATTAAATACAACCAATAAAACCTAGTGCACGTCAGTTCATGTTTCCTAAGACGTTCAAGCATGTTACCATTTGGAGATCTGCCAGTTTTCTTAAGCCTAACATCGAAATCATTCATCCAATACAACCATAAACAAGTAATCAACACATAATTAACATCTAGGTTTCATTAGATCCAAGCAAACACAAGATATATCTAGCCTAGCATGATGGAATTAAGACAAGAACAAGATATAGACAACCAACACATAGACATATTGATTGAATTAAAAGAACACTTATCACAATTACACATGAAAGGGTTCAAGGGCTTGAGAACCCTTGAAAAACCTGTAAAATTCGTACTAAATTCGGCCTTAGGGTTTCTCCAAAACTTCTCTCCGTAATGTGTAAAAATTAGAAAACTATATATAGGAAATAGGGTCTGACGGCGTCAAGACAAAATCGGTGACGCCGTCATCTCGCCGCCAAAATACTTCTCGGACTGCCTTGATCAACTTTTGACGCCGTCATGTGTTATGTGTTTCCAGGCCGTCATGCATTTTACTCTTGACGCCCTACTTCGTGACGCCTTCAATTCTGTACTGGGTCGTCATGGAAATTACTCTTGACGCCGTCAGAAATTCCTTCTTGACGCCGTCACCTACTGTTCCCAGCAAGGAAAATTAAGACTTTGGCGTTTTCTTCACTTTTATGCTCCAAAAACGTCCGAATTGCTTCCTTTTCCAGATTTATCTCCCAAAGTACCTAAAATCACAAAAGGAACGATTTAGGGCAATATTTGATCAAATAAATTCAATTCCGGGCTTAAATGACCCCCTAAAAGTGGTTCATTTTTCGCCTCATCACTTTGTTAGTTGTATTACTTAATTTTAAGATATTTAAGATAGTTATATATAAACGTCAAAATATCTATTTTTAATTAGTGTGGATGGTAGTGATAAAACAATATCACATTTATTTTACGCTGATGATGCGTTGATTGTGGGTGAGTGGTCAAAGGAAAATTTGGATAATGTGGCTAGAGTGCTCTGGGTTTTTCACCTGTGTTCTGGACTGAAAATTAACATACAAAAGTCATACTTGTTTGGTATTGGTTTGAATGATGAAGAGGTGGAGAACATGGCAGATGCTTTTGGGTGTAGAAAGGGGAATCTCCCTTTCGACTATTTGGGGATTAAGGTGGGAGCAAATATGACGCGTGTGGTACACTGGAATCCGGTGATTGAAACTGTTCAAAACAGGTTGTCTCTGTGGAAGGCTAAAACATTATCGATGGGTGGGAGATTAACTCTGATTAAGTCAGTGTTATCTAGTCTACCCATTTACTATTTATCGCTTTTTAAGGCTCCCGTTAAGGTGCTTGACCATTTGGAGAGACTGATGCGTACTTTTCTTTGGTCCGGGTCCGAGGATATTAGAAAAATACATTGGGTGTCCTGGGAGGTGGTAACTTCTCCTAAGACAGAAGGCGGCTTGGGAATCTCGAGATTAGAAGATGTTAATTTAGCGTTGCTAGCAAAGTGGGCGTGGAGATTTACAGTGGAACAAAGGTCGATGTGGAGAGGGGTCATTGAGGCTGTTCATGGTGGTAGGGGAAATTGGTGTTTTCTTCCTATCAAAAGATCTATAAGTGGATGCTGAAAATTTATAGTGAAGGTTTTGGAGGCAAAGCGGTTCAACGGTAAGTCTATGCATCACCTTATTAGGGGGGTGGTGGGTAAAGGGGATAATATATGCTTCTGGTCGGACTTCTGGCTGGGCAATACTTTGTTAAAGGATCGGTGGCCATGCTTGTATAAGTTAGATAGAGGTAAAAAATGCAAGGTTAACGAGAGAGTTACTCGTTGGAGCAATGGTCTGGTTTTCACGGGAAGATGGTACAGGTTTCCTAGTTCAGTTGAGGAGCTATCTGAGTTCCAAGACTTGGAACGGCTGCTGCACGACGCTGGGCATCATTAGTCTCTTCTGTCCGATTCTGTTGATAAGTGGAACTGGGCCGATAAAAATGGGAGTGTGTTTTCTGTTGCTGGCTGCAAAGATCTGCTGCACGATGGTAATTACACGGGCCAAAGGTTTAAATTGAAATGGGAAAGTTGGGTTCCGATAAAGGTTAATTTAATTGCGTGGAGGGCGGAACATGATCGACTACCTACAAGAGTGGCTTTAGAGAAAAGAAGAGTGCAAATTGATAACGTGTTATGTCCGTTTTGCAATATGGTGGAAGAAGATTTGAAACATTTGCTTGTTGGGTGCGGCTTTGCGTATGAGGTTTGGAGCGGAATTTGCAAATGGTGTAAGTTAGACCCGTTTTTTGCTTATGATTTTGATGATTTATTAATGTTATATAAGAATGTTCATGGTGGAAAATGGAGGAAGAAGATAATTAGGGGGATTGTGATGATCACCACTTGGGTATTGTGGAATGCTAGAAACGCCAAGATCTTTCAAGACAAGAATATGAAGGTGGTGAAAGTGGTGGCAGAAATAAAGTCTAGAGCATTTATTTGGTTGAAGAATAGGTCTAAGTTTAGTAATATTGTATGGAAGGATTGGGCCTCTTACTCGTTGTATATGTGTTTGTAGTTTGTTGGCGGCTTTCGGTTTGAAAGCTAGCCGGTGTTAATGAAAGTTTATGTTCAAAAAAAAAAAAAAAAAAAAAAAAAAAAAAATTAGTGTGCTATGCATGATGATTTAAATGTAATTATTGTGATTGAAAAATTTTAGTTTGACTTTAATATTGTAGTAAATCTTTACTACAATGGCATTCTATGTGATATATTACTGTTCACCCGATTCTACTCGACTGGATGTAAACTAGTTAGCCGCGAATGAACTGTTTTTCGTTTTGGATACTTGCATGTTTAGTTATTCGCCGAGTACAATTCTAGTAAATTACTCGCCTGCGTATACATATTTTTAAAATTTCCAACCAACCGAATCGCCCGGTTAACCTTGTATACCAATAAAGTCTAAACTTATATATTGACGTTGATGTCATTTGTTGTCTCTCACATGGGCTTCCAAACAATGTGAATTGAATAAAATTAAAATTTATTGTTGCGGTACCAACTAACCGAAACACCTTATCCTTCCGGGGGAAGAAACTCCAAGTTTAAACCACCTACCAATGCCTGCTGAACCACATGCGTATGGTCCCAGTTTGTACTTTTTTCCTTCTTCATAAAGCTGCAGTTATCTACGGGCTTCTATAGTGTGACTGCCAAAAGTTTCTCTTTCTGGTATTTGATTCAACCTATCGCAAAAAGAGAATTGATTGTATACCACAAAATCAATCTGTACACCTCAACACTTATTCTATTTTTTGTTGATATGATATTTTGTGTATGCCAATCTAATTTGTTTAGTGTACAAATCACTTTTTGTCACGAATAAGATAATCGTATTCCACCGAATCATTTGAATTTACAAAGAGCCAATGTACCTCCAAACCATTTTTATTACTGGTGTTAGTGAAAATCCAGTGTAACTTTCAGTTATAAACATGCTGATTTTGTATATATAAAAGTTTTAGAAAAAAGATTGTCTCTGCCCTCTTGTAAATCATTATAAATGAAAACCAAAAAAAAAAAAAATGTCATGGCTTTTCATACCTTTTCAAGTTGTTATTGTTGATATATAAAATCTCTTGCAACTCCAAAGACCAAAATATGAAATTCATATTTGGGTTCTTACTTTGGGTAAAAAGTAAAAACTAAATGCATCTTTGAAAACTACTTATTAGTTGCTACCTGGCTCCTGGCTCTTTGTCTAGCATCTTAAGTCATTTTTGTGACAAAGTTCTAGTAACCATGCATACAAACTTTTCAAAAATGGGAGGTGAACGTCAAATTACTTTACACAAGTCATCTTTGTGACAAAGTTCTAGTAACTATGGATACAAACTTTTCAAAAATGGGAGGTGAACATCAAATTACTTTACACTAGAGATGTATAACTTTAACAACCGCATAACATATCTCTTGTGTAATAAGAGATTTTCAAGAAGTGGAAAAGAAGTTGAAAAACTCATATCAATTGGAGTGTATCATTTTGACTACGTGATAAAATTAAGCATTCTTATTAATCAATAAAAGTTAAAATTCAGTTAAATTTGGTTAAACTCATATAAATTCCATCTACTAAAATAAATATGTATAAACACACATGTGTGAATTTTGTAAAAAAATATAATTAGTAAAACTTTAGTTGTTAAGTTTTAAATAAATTATATAAAATTATATATACTTAATTTATAAATTTATTAAAAACCCTTAGAATTTATACCGTTTATTATTATATTTTATAAAGAATATATATAACATATATGTTGTTGTTATGTATTAATAATATTACCAATATATATTAAATTAATGTATTTGCAGGAAACTATTGATATAATAAGAAAAGTACGAGTTACTATAACATGTAAATAAATACACGAGAATATATATATATACGAACGACTCTTATTATCCTTTTTTTGAAATTAAGTAATGATATCTGGAAAAGTATATATATATTTTTTAGCTATTTGCATAAAAATGACTCATGTTATTCCTTGTTATAAATTTAACATGAGCACTAGTTTGAAAATTAAGTACGGCTTAAGAATATACATATCAAAATGAAAGCACGACCTTACAGGTTACTGTGAGATGAATGTATATAGACGACGTTGTACTTATAACAACGACACATGTTTTTTCAAGGGTCATTATGTGCTACTACGCACACATAATATCTATAACATGATATCAATATTTAAATTTGAACAATATCAACCTAAACACCTGACAACTTAACAAAGTCTTCGTGCAACAAAAATATGTACAAAATATTAATCGATATTAAAAAATAATAAAAAATATGTAAAATCTCATGTGTGCAATGGGTATTCAAAGTTTCAAAAAATCGTAAATTGGTAATCAATCGGTCGACCCCCTTGTAGCTTGTAAATGGTCTAAGCGGGATTAATGAGCGATAAAATGGGTTTACATTTTTGGCATGTATTGGGTATTTTTGACAATTTTTTGATAATTCTAGCAAGATTTAGCTTACAAATCAACTTGTAGTAGATATAGACAGCGATTATAACTAATTAAAACAAGTTTTCGGTAAGTTAATTATATTTCCGGCGAGATTTGCAGCAAATTTAACTACCGTTGACCACCTTGATCACCGTTGACCTGTTTTTTTGGCCGATTTGCATAAATTGAAAAGGCTAGTGAGCAATTAGCGCCTAGATGACGATTAATATGAATTGTAAACTTTTTTTTGTCAACACCACCGGTATTATAATTATATAAGTATTGGAAATTTAATAAAATTTTATAGAAAAATCTTAAATATTACAAAGCCATAGATTTATAAATTGTCACAATATTACAAAACCATTAATTTATTAATTGTCATAATTTTCAACTTTAAAACCATGAATTTATGATCTTTTAACTTCACCTACAAAATTTAACTCAAGCCACATCTCTAAAATTTAATTGAAACATAATATCTTTTTATGTGTGTTATTAAACTTTACCTAACAATTTCTTTATATAGTTAGATGAACTTATAAAAATTATACTTTTTATACATATACGTCAATGAAGATATAAAACATGACATTTGGGTTATTTAATTTATTGAAAATTATGTTTCCGTTATTTTTTATAAGTTCAGTGATCCAAATGTATCAGATAATATTTGAGAAACTTCTACAAAAGATTTAAACCAGCGAGGAAACTTGACCCGTGCATTCTTTTTGGTTAAAACAACTAGCCCAGACAATTAACACATGTTTCTTTTGCTTTTAGATAGAAGTTTGGTTGAACCAAATACCTATTTAACCAAGAGACTTTGGCAACATAATATTTGTAGTGAGTAATGATACCAATGAGACATTGCTCTAATAGTAATAGTTAACTTAACTGAACAAAAACTGAAAGTATTATAACCTTATATATATTAACCCGTTTTAGGAGATTTTAAGAAAAAAATTAATTATGTATTTGACTTTTAAAATAGATAATTAATCGGAAATAACGATATTTTAAAACATTAACAGGGTTTATTGAAACGAAAAAACTTTCATTTTTAGCTTATCAAGTAACTTTTAAAATCTAAACAAAATACTTTTAACAGTTTTTATTTCCCTATCCTAAATTTAATCAGTCTCTCAAATTTTAAATATCTCAATTTATTTTCGTATGAGAT
Organism: Artemisia argyi; assembly: GCA_030686995.1. NCBI lineage: Eukaryota > Viridiplantae > Streptophyta > Magnoliopsida > Asterales > Asteraceae > Artemisia > Artemisia argyi. Next base: position 163,957,564 of record CM060697.1, read on the forward strand.
ATATTCCAAACCTACAATATACTCTACTAGAAATAAGAATAATCTTTTCCAAAAAAATAAAAATACCATCTAAATCAATCAACGGCCCAGATCACCCCTCAATAAAAAAAGATACGGTGGCCCACACCACACCATACCAAACCCTATCCCGCCTTACATAAAAAAATCCACCGGTTTTGGCGGTAAAAAATAATCAACTACACACGTGTCAAACTCCCATTGGCTGTACATGTATGTATGACTATACATAACATACCATATTTGTTGTTTTTCCCGCGCTACCGTACATCCACCCGGATCCCCAAAACCCAAAAAGCAGCAGCTGCTCCTATACTCTTCTCTTACTTTTTTTTATAAAAAAAATTAGGGTTTAAATTTATTTAATTGAAACCTTATTGATTTCGGCTGGATCTGTTAATTAAGAGCTGGGTTGTTTATAAGATTTGATTTTGGGAATTAGGGTTTGGTTTTTTTTTTGTGTGTCGATTGGTTAAGATTTAAAGATGGATGATTCTGTAGAAGGTGGATTTAACGTTGGTGATACTATTGAAGCAAGATTTACAGGCTTCTGCAAGGTTATCTTGTTTTCTTTATTCTTTCTTAGTCTTATAGTACTTTTTAAGGAATTTGTGTTATTTATTTTTATTTTTTTACTTTTTTTTTTAATTGAATTAGAGTATTGGAGTGTTAATTTGTGTAGATTAGTTTTGAAGATTGAGATTTTATTTTTTTATTTTTTTATTTTTTTATTTTATTATTATTTTTTTTTTTTTTAACTGAGTACATGTGGTTTTGTTGGTGAATTAGATTATTGGAGTGTTAATTTGTGTATAAAGTTTGAGACTTTATTTTTGGGGGCAGTTTTTTATGGCTAATTTAGGGTATTATGTATGTTTTTGTAAAAGGTTTATGGTTTTTATTTGTTATTGGATTAGATTATTGGGAGAAAATTTTTATGAGTTTATTTCACTTGTTTCTTGTTATGTTTAACAAAGGATTTGTGTTTTGTTTGTTATTGGATTAGAATCTTAAGTGTTAATTTGTCTGTTTTGTCTATTAAAGTTTGAGACTTGATTTTTGGGGTTAATTTTGTTTTTTATTTGTTGTTGTTGGCTGTGATTACAGGATAAGTTAGCAATGGATGATAAGGATTTAGAGGAAGCCATGAAGCTCTTTGATAAAAGCAAAGATCTTTTCTTGACTAATGCATCTTCTCTTGGAAGTGGGACGGTATTGCCCTTGACTTTACTTTCAGTATCTATTGTATATATTTTATAGTAATCTTAATAAACTATGAATATTGAAGATGTTTATGCCTGTGTCATGGTCTAATTTGATATGGGTAGCCTAGTGGTTGAAAGTTGCGGTTTTTGTGTTGTTAAAGACGTGCCTTTGAAATTTGGGGAATGTTTACCTAAGGAGTGGTATTGTGTTGTTACCATGAGCCCTGTAGGTTTGTTGACCGTTGAGTTACCAAAAAATTGGTAGTCTTAAAGCTATGCTAATTATGATTTTTCCTTTTCTCAGAGCTAGAAAAATGGTGTTATTTACTTTCTGACTGTGTCTTAATGTGGCATTTATATTTATCTTCGGAATGATTAATGTTTGTATTCTTTATCAGCCTGAGGAAGCGGAGCACTACTGGTTTGCGTTTCTCTTGTTCTCTTTAAAAAGATTAAGCCAAAAGGATGCTGGGGATGAAGCTGCTAATACTAAGGAGAACGGTTTTAACCTGTGCCAGATACTTAGGGTGGCAAAACTTAAGTATGTTATTGCTTTAATTGAAGTGATGGTAGCTGTAGATTGCCGTGATTGTCGTGTGCTGATTAAATTGTTTGTCTTGTCTCAGTTATGTTGATTTCTTCAAAGAGCTACCTCAATTTGTAGTCAAGACTGGTCCTGTTTTGAGCAATCTTTATGGTTCTGATTGGGAAACTAGACTCCAGGTACTAATGATAACTAAGATTATGTTACTTGACGGTTTTGCAATTCGCCTTATATGGCTATTTGGTTATATAGTTTGTGTACTTGTTTTAATCCTTCTCTTTTATTTTTCAATCTTTCATCAGGCAAAAGAGTTGCAGGCTAATTTTGTGCATCTCAGCCTTTTAAGCAAGTGAGTACCTTTCTCTTTTTGCTGTCTGTTTTCAATGGTTGATGCAACTTTTTATGATAATATTCATCTATAAATCTTCTACAAAAAATCATCACATGATGTTTGGGAGATTGATTGTGGTCCACAAGGGTTTTAAGTTTTTGTCTTGATTTGTATTACACTCTTAGGTATTTGATCCATCTGTGACACACAAATGATATATTCAATAAATATGTCTTTTGACTTAAACTGTAATTCTCATATTAAAGCTTCTGTAATTGTGTAATGAAGTTTATTTGCTGATCTTTGAAAATCTTCTATTTTTATGACACAAGGTACTATAAACGTCAATTTGGGATGTTTTTCATTGCAAGCCGTGTTAATGTGGATGGTCAGTCAGCTGATGTCAACTCTTCAGACTACATATCAAATTGTTATCGTTTTGGATGGCTGCTATTTCTGGCTCTTCGAGTCCATGCATTTAGCCGTTTTAAGGACTTGGTCACTTGCACTAATGGATTGGTGTCAATCCTGGTGAGTAAAATTGCACTAAAACATTTAAATTTTTTTCTCTTTACTTTCATCATCCAAAATGACATTACTGAAACCTTTTGCAGGCTATTCTGATCATTCATATGCCAGCTCGCTTCAGAAACTTCAATCTTGACGACTCTACGCGCTTTGGTAACCACTTTCATCAGTTACCTATTTATTTGTAATATGTTTAAAGTTGTGATTTTGTTTTCTTTTCTTCCTGTAAAAATGACTGAACATGGATAATTTGCAGTTAAAAAGGATGACAAAGGTGTGGACCTACTTGCATCACTCTGTAAAATCTACGAGACATCAGAGGATGAAGTGAGAAAAACATTGGTCAAAACAAATAATGTGGTGGCAGAAATCTTGAAGAAAAAACCTTGTTTGGCTTCAGAATGTAAAAATGGAAACCTAGAAAATATCGACACAGGTTTATATTCAAAACTGTTTAGTTACATCACTGGTTTTACTTATTGTGTGATGTTGTCTAACTAAAATAATTACTTAATTTAAAATGCAGATGGGCTGACTTATTTTGAAGATTTACTGGATGAATCATCTTTGGCTTCCAACTTGAATATTCTAGAAAAAGATTACAATGATGCAATACTTCTAGAAGGTGAATTAGATGAAAAACTGTTTATTAATGATGATGATAGCCTGCTTGGTTCAAGCAGCTTATCTGGTGGTGCAATGAATATAACTGGAGCAAAGGTATCTATATAACTGATATTAGTACTATATCTCGAACGTCAAACTGTAAATGCACTTGCTTATTTTTGACTTTTTATGTTCTGTAGAGGAAATTAGACTCGATGGCATCCCCAACAAAGACAATCACAAGTCCACTATCCCCTTTTCGGTCTCCTTCAAAGATAATGGCTAGCCCTGTTAGCACCGCAATGACAACTGCAAAATGGCTAAGAACAATCGTTTCTCCACTTCAATCAAAACCGTCTGCAGAACTTGAAAGATTCTTGTCATCGTGTGACAAGGATGTGACTGCTGATGTCGTCAAAAGGGCTCGCATAATATTGGAGGCCATTTTTCCCAACAGTGGTCTCAGTGATCGAAATGTAATGACAAATATGCAGATGGATAATGTTTGGGCAGAACAACGTAGATTAGAAGCATTAAAGTTATACTATAGAGTCTTGCAAGCAATGTGTACAGCAGAATCACAAATACTTCATGGTAACAATTTAACGTCACTGTTAACAAATGAGAGGTTTCACAGGTGTATGCTTGCATGTTCAGCAGAACTGGTTCTTGCTACACATAAGACAGTTACTATGTTGTTTCCAGCTGTCTTGGAAAGAACGGGAATTACTGCCTTCGATCTTAGTAAGGTTATTGAAAGTTTCATTAGACATGAAGAATCTCTTCCAAGAGAGTTGAGGAGACATTTGAATTCCTTAGAAGAACGGCTTTTGGAAAGTATGGTGTGGGAAAAGGGTTCTTCAATGTACAACTCTTTAACAGTTGCAAGACCCATGCTTTCTTCAGAAATTAACCGTCTTGGTTTGTTGGCTGACCCCATGCCATCTTTAGATGCAATTGCAATGCAAACCAACATGTCTTGTGGAGGGTTGCCACCAGTTTCATTGCATAAGCGTGACAGCTCACCAGGTAAACTTTTATTTCATGCTCCTAGCATAACCTTTTAACATTTATAGATATAGAGTTGATGCATCTAACAAATATATATTTACAGCTAAGAATGGTGACCTTCGATCGCCAAAAAGAGTTTGCAGTGAATATCGAAGTGTTTTGGTTGAACGGAATTCGTTCGCCTCACCAGTAAAGGATCGTCTCATGGGAATAAATAATCTCAAGTCAAAGCTACTATCACCTGCTTTGCAGTCCGCGTTTGCCAGGTAGTACAATAACTGATATAAGTTTTATTTTTATGAACATTGATTTTACTTAATATATCAAGTTGTCTAATTAACAAATAAATGTATTTTTCTTTCTGCAGTCCTACACGGCCACATCCTTCTGGCAGAGGAGAAACATGTGCAGAGACAGCTGTCAATCTGTTCTTTAGCAAGGTTCCAGACACTAACTTTTACAAGAAGCAATTTTTACTAATCAATGTGCAATATTGCTCACGATTGTTTCTCGGTTTTTTTTAACAGATTGTGAAGTTAGCTGCTGTTAGAATCAATGGGATGGTTGAAAGAATGCAATTGTCACAACAAATAAGAGAAAGAGTGTACATGTTTTTTCAGCAGATTCTAAGTCAGCGGACTGCTTTATTTTTCAATCGCCATATTGACCAGATCATCTTGTGTTGTTTCTACGGAGTTGCAAAGGTTTGTTGTTACACATTACAGAACTTGAAGCCACCAGTGATGATTGTTGATTTTTTTCTAAATATTTTTATTGTCTTGACTTGCAGATTTGCCAACTGAACTTAACCTTTAAAGAAATCATTCACAACTACAGAAAGCAACCACATTGTAAACCTCAAGTTTTTCGTGCAGTGTTTGTTGATGATAGGTCATCTTCTCGGCGTAATGGGGTATGCTAAATATCTCATCCAGTTATCTCTTCTATATAAACTTCTTGTCTGTTTATGGTACTTAAATCTTTTTGATGTTTTTTGCAACAGAAACCTGGGCAAGATCATGTTGACATCATTATGTTTTACAATCAAGTATTCATTCCTGCTGTTAAGCCACTGTTAGTGGAACTTGCTCCAACAGGAGTTGCTAAAACCACCCCTACCAAGGTTCCAGAAGCAAACAATAACGATGAAGGTAAATACTTTGTACCCTTTATCTGCTTGTTTCACTCGTTCAGACTTGTAGACTGACCTGCATCTTTCAACCTTTTTCTATCATCTTAGGTCCATGCCCTGGCTCACCTAAGGTAACAACTTTCCCTAGTCTTCCAGATATGTCTCCAAAGAAGGTCTCCTCGGTGCACAATGTATACGTCTCTCCACTGCGGTCAACTAAGGTATATCTTTTTAATTGATTTAACTTGTGGATGGGAAACAAACAATTATATGTGATCATTAGAATCATGAAATTGGCAAGGCCGCAAGGGGAAAATATAAGTCCTAGTTTTGTTTCTTTAAATTGTTAGGTTGGTTTTCATTAACATATTAAACATGTCATCATGAGAGTTAGATTAAATTGTTTTTCTTATTATGTTTTCAGATGGATGCTTTAATTTCTCATGGATCTAAAAGCTATTATGCGTGTGTTGGGGAGAGCACTCATGCTTACCAGAGTCCATCAAAGGACTTGACTGCCATCAACAATCGCTTGAATGGGTACGCACTTCATTGATACCAACATAAATTATTAACTTGCTTATTACTCCCTTTGTCCTGAGACTGGCATTTCTAAACCTGTTTATTGCTTGTGCACGATTATAACTGAACTGGCAGTAAATTTGAGTCTGTAATTTACTCTGTATTGATTTGTGTCTTCAGCAGCACACGGAAGGTTAGAGGGACGCTCAATTTCGATGAGGTTGACGTTGGGTTGGTGAGTGACTCTTTAGTAGCCAACAGTCTGTATCTGCAAAACGGAAAAGCTCCATCCTCATCAAGTGATCAGCTGAAGACCGAGTGATCAAAAAGACGTAGTAGCTTAGTATTAGTATGTATATAGAGGGGCCATCAGCAACATGAATTTTTATATGGAACTAGGATATGGTAATGGGGATGGGGATGGAATGGGCGGTGAAATTATTGTACAGTAGCTGCCACTAACCTCAATAATCGTGTGATGTTGGATTTGTAGCTGGCTTTGACTCTAATAAATCTGTTTTCCACCCTTTTACTGTTTTGTTTAGTTGTATATAATGCTCTTGTTTTAAGCAATCCCTTAGTTATGGGAGGTGATCATTAATCTGAGTAATAATTAATTTGTTTCCTAATAACATCACAGCAGCAACCTTTGGAGGTATAACATGATCCATTACTGGCGAAGTACAATGAACTGTTTTATTAAATTAACGTTGATTGTGGATTGCATGAACTAAGGATGCTGTTATGCTTCTGCCACGATTACTAATAAACTTAGATTGCAATGCTTCATGTTTGCTATCGCGCTTCAAAGAGCGCCTCTTGTACTAAATTTATTAAAACATGGGAAGAAACGTGTTTGCGATTATGGCTGGATACAGCATTATCTCGAAAAGTGAAAACATAAAGAAAACCTTGTGTTCATGGTCTTCACTGAATAGAATGTCCAACAAATGCCAATTAGAGATTTGCATTTCTTAAGTACCACACATAACCTGTAACTCTGTAAATATAAAGCTTTTTTGTGTTATTCATTCTAGTTCCTTACCAAATACGAAAAATATAAAAAGTAATTAAAAAGACATTCTCATACGCGCATCAAACACTAACCCTCACGCTTTTACCTGAACCTCTTTATAGCCACAGCGACAATTCTCAAAGCTCGTCAAATATTTCATAACAGAGAAGTATAGAAGAACGCTTCAAGACTCCTAGATCGTTATGTGGATTAAAGAGAAATTTAAGTTGCCAGTGATAGGAATATTTAACGATCTTTACAATTTTTCCTTGCCATAAATTCTGTGTTTTCGTAAATTTTTAATGAGGCATATACTAAATATAAGCATCAGCAGCCAAAAATAAGAATACCTTTTTTTTTTTTTTTTTTTTTTTTTTTTTTTTTTTTTTTTGGCAAAATGTTGTGAATATGTTGATACGGATCTGATGATCCAATTGATAATACATTGAAGGTTGTTAGCAACAACCTATTGAGATACATTGACGATAACAACAATTGAACTACTATTGACTTTTGACCTTGAAAGTAAACAAACTACTTAACTGAAACTACAAGACTGGATGAAGATTGGAACACAATTGACACAACAAAGGTAAAACCACTTAACACCATTTAAGTATGCAAATTCAACTTCAACCAAGAAACTTGTGCTTGCCTGAATTTGATGATGGCGCAGCCACTGAACAGAAGAACATGAAGATGCAACACCTAAAAAGTAGAAACCCGATAGAAGCGAACCCCGAGAACCAAACTTACCGAACACTTAACCACAAATATGGGCAAACACCTCGTGGAAGACATTGAAAACGGCTATTGTTGATACAAAAGTTGGGCGTACCTGATTGTTGGGCTTTTCTCTTATATCAATCCGTTCCTTAGCACTTTGTTACCTGCGTACTAAGAAAATAAACAACACCGTCAGGCTTATCGAGGGATTGTCTCCCCCGATTAGACTCCGGCGTGAGAGTAAGTAATCGAATTTAGGTTTTGGTTTAAGAGTTTAGGGATTCCGTGAATCGTACCTTGAATGAGAATCGTGTGATTCTATATATAGGGGCTAAGAAACCGTGTTTCTTGCTCCTTACTCTTCGCACGCATGGTGCTTATCCGAGGTAAGGATATCTATTCCTTGAATAGATGATCCTTATCGGATATCCGGTGAGTTAGATTGGGCCTTTGGGCTTCGTGAGCCCAAGCGTTGATACCACGGCCCATACCATTTGTCATGGTAGCCCATTCGTGATGGGCTTAGGTGTAAGTAATGTCTATCATTTGGGCTTGCGGCCCAAATATAGGCTATACGTCATCATGTCCCCCCAGTCTAGTATGCGCGGCACGTAGCCGCGGGTACTAGACTTAATGTAAGCAGCGGTAAGCGTGGCGGGATAACGAACAAATTGTTACCGCCTTTTTGGAGGTGCAATGCACCTAACAGGTTCAAAATAGTTACCTCGGTAATTGGGGGTGGTGTCCACGTATCACTTGGGATTCGGGAAAAAGTGTTGTACCTTTTGATCTTCTAGCCACACGTTTACTGTGAGTGGGATCCACGTGGGCGTGAATTAGGGTTTTTACCACCCTATATAAGAGTGCCGCCCCCCTTTATTTTCACCACACAGTAAAATACACACACAACCACTATTCATCTTCTTCATTTTGAGAGCGTTTTTGCTAAAAAACCTTTGAACTTCTGTAGGTAACCTTTGTGTGCGTCCACTTAGTTTTAAGATGAACATGGTCGCTCAATTAGAGGAGTTTCGCTCTGCGTTGTCTGTTGAGGACGTGATGCGCTTTTCTTCCGACCATTTTGTGCCTTTGGATGTGCATCCAGAGGCGCCAGATGTCGATGCGTGTATAGCCGACTTCCCCGAAGGGAAGATAGGTTTATACACGAAATTTTTCGAGTATGCTAATTACCGCGTACCTATATCTATATTTCTGAGCGATTTGCTCAATCACTATCGCCTCCACATCTCTCAGCTGCACTGTATAGGTGCGGCGAAAGTGTCGAATTTTGAAATAAACTGCCGTTTGTTGGCGATAGAACCCACTGTCGACTTATTCCGCTCCTTTTACCACTCAACGTGGTCAAACGGTTGGGTCTCCTTTGCGAAGCGCCCGCGGGCGTTTCAATGTTATACGGAGAAGGTTGACGCCCTCAAGAATTGGAGAGAATTTTTCTTTTGGGTAGACGACGTGGTCTTTCCTTCCAATTTTGAGTTTTATACTCAGGCGTCTTTACCAAGGGATGGGCATCCCGCACCCGGTTCCTATAGTATTGCTGACGCGCAGACGTTAAATGCCAATCGATTGGCCATTAACCCCTATCCGGAGGAGTTTTTGGTGCATGTAGGATTGAGTCGCGCGTATTTTGGCGCAGCGGATGAGGTTCCCACTTTCCTGAGTGAGGATGGCCGGGGTGGGTGTTCATCCTTTGTAATTGTTTGTAAGTTTTTCATCCTTTTTCTTCGCGCATTTACCAACTGATCTTTCGTTGTTTTCTTGCTTCATTTTTATATGTGCAGAGATGGACTTATTCGCAGTGGTGAAGCTTGATAAGCCAAAGCAGGTGACCATAGGGGTGCGTCCTCTGAGAGAAGGGGAGCTGCCTTTGCTGGAAGCGACCGCGGGGCGTTTGACTGTTTTGCCCGCGACAGTCCCCGAGGACACGCCACCGCTTGTGGTGACGCCCGTCCAGAGTATGGCGCCAGAGGTAGTGGTGGCGCCCACTGTGGTGCCTGAAGTGGAGGTGGCGCGCGAGGAGGCGCACTCAGGGTCATCTGATAGTATTCGGATCCTGAAACCTGAAGAGGTGCTGAGGGAAGAGGTTGCGCAGAACTTAAAGCGCAAGGGAAGTGCTGGAACCAGTGGCACCAGCAAGAGGCGTCGACACGTCATCAAAGACGCAGAGTCGAACGCGGAAGAAACTTCGACCTCCGGCGCACGGTTGAAGGCTGATGCTTCTCCGTTTCTGTAAGTGTGCACTTCTTCTCTCTTTTTTTTTTTTTTTTTTTTTTTTTTTTTTTTTTTTTTGTAATTACTTGTTGTAATTTTTTGTTGACTGTCTTTGTTCCGTAGGGATGACGACGCGAAGGATGATGAAGTATCCTCTCCGCAGAATGAAAACAAGGGAGAGGATACCTTGGCAGCAGATGGTGGAGAGGCGCAGCAACTTCTTGATGAGTTGGCTGCGACTACTGCCCGTCAGGCTGAGCTGGTGGCGCAGCTGAAGGGAAAGCGCGTTGGGGAGAGTCGTGCTCTGGCCCAGAAGGAAGAGGAGTTGGAGGAGCTGCGCGCGCAATTGGCGGGCGTGCAGGCTGAGCTTGGGGAGTCAAGGGTGTATGGGGAGAAGATGGCTCAGGACAAGATGAGCATCTTGGCTTATCTGCTACATGCGAGGTCGTGTCTCGAGCAGATGAAGGCCAGGGCATCGTGGTCTGTGTCGTTCCTTGAGGAGAAAAGATCTGAGCATTATGCTAGGCTTCAAGAATTCAAGGAGAACATGGAGAAGACGCTTGTGGCGTATGAGGAAAAGCTGCGCGCCCTTAGCATTGAGTACGACGAGGAGCTGTATCCTCATCTCATGTCTGTGATTGCTGAGCGCAGGTATTCTTACACCCTTATCTTTTAGAATTGTTTTCTTCACTCCATTTTATCTTATCTTGTTACCACTTTGTGAATGCAGGTGGTTGATCAGCCATGGGCTTCGTCTGGCAGCTCTAAGTACTTTAGAGTCTGCGGAGGTGGTGGAGGCCTTTGGGAAGGTTGTCCATTGCGCGATGGCGCGTGGCCGTTCGCAGGAGATGGAGGAGCTCCGTGAGGCCAAGCTGTTGGAGAAGGACTTGGCGGAGATTCCTGGTTATAGCTCAACGGCGTACGATGAGCTGGTGGAGGCGATGGCGGGGCTGAAGGTTCTTGAGCTGCCGCATATAGGGAAATTGGAGCGCGACCAAGATGACCCTATAGCTGTGCTGATGGCCGGTTTAACTTTGCAGCGCCATCTTGAGAAGAATGCGGAAGAGGAGTTAGACTATTATCTAAAACCTGATGTATCGCAGCTTCAAGTCCCGGTTTTTGCGCGGCCCCGTGATATCCTCAAGCCTTTTGCTCTGGAGAAGGAAGTCCCCTTGAAGGAGGTGCTGGAGCAACATGCGCAGAGGGCTGCTGTGAAGAAGGGTATCAAGGGCAAGGCCGTGATGTGCGGTATTGGCGCTGCACACCTTCCTAGATCAGATGGCGTGGCTGTAAGTGTTCCAACCGTATCGATGCAGGATGCCATAATCTTGAGTAAGTTGAAGGAGGGGAGTTCCGCCGCTCCAGAAGAGAGCCATGATCACCGCCATAGCATATAGGTTGTTTGTGAGCTTATGTATTTTGTCCTTGTAATTTAATAAATATGGAATAAAATACATTTTGTTATAAGCTCGTAACTTAAATACACTTGCATTGTTTGCTAAGTTTGATTATTTTACTAAGTCTTTTAAGTGCGTGACTTAAATATACTTGCATTGTTTGCTAAGTTTTATTTTTGACTAAGTCTTTTAAGTGCGTAACTTAAGTATACTTGCATTGTTTGCTAAGTTTTATTTTTGACCAAGTGTCTTGGCTCGTTATATTGCTAAGCTCGTACGGTGTACTTGGTATATGCGCATCCGTCGTGGGGTGCGCATATGAAACTTACTTTGACGTCTCAAGAGTAAGGCGCTTAGCAAGGATACGTGATCCAATGTTGATGGGTTTGCAACCCTCTTATTCAACGAGTAAATTAGTAGGTTAACTCATCCTTTATGCCTTCGTGGGTCTTTAAGTGGTGCATGCACGCCATGTAGGCAAAAAATATAAGATAGACAATATTGACATATATGCAATAAAGTAAAAGTGCGCTATGGAGTTAGCTAGAAACCATAACATTTTATTAATACTTGCAAGTTTATTGAAAAAATGGAAAACATAATTCCTAAGAAAGAAAAGAAAGACAAACACTTATTGGGCACCGCGTAGGGTGTGAGTGTGTTTGTGTAAGGGCCGTAGCCTAAAAGTAACATCTTTTGAGATTACAGATGTTCCAAGTGCGCGCTAGGTCGTGACCTTCCATATCGCGCAACCTGTATGCGCCGTTGCCGAGCGCGTCTGTGACCTCGTAAGGTCCTTCCCATTTGGGTCCGAGCTTGCCTGTGTCTTCTACGTGGCTCGCGTCATTGGCGCGGTAAACAAAGTCTCCTGGTCTGAATGAAGTGTTTTTGACTTTTGCATCATAATACTTCTTCATTTTTGCCTTAGCCTTTGCTTCACGTATAGCTGCGCGTTCGCGTCTTTCTTCCAGTATATCTAAGTCTATGCGCCGTTCCTCGTCATTTGTTGTGACGTTGACCTCTGCCGTGCGTATAGTTGGCATTCCTATCTCGGCTGGTATGACGGCTTCTGTTCCATAGACTAAGGAGAATGGCGTGTCGCCAGTACTGGTTTTGATTGTCGTGCGATGCGCCCACAAGACGTGCGAGAGCTCATCTACCCATCTTCCTTTATGTCTGTCAAGGCGCGCTTTTATGCCTTCGCCTAGACTGCGATTAGCGCGCTCAACTAGGCCATTGGTTTGTGGGTGTTTGACTGAAGCAAAGTGTTGTGTGATGTTTAATTGTGCACACCAATCTTTGAATGGGTTATCACAGAATTGTTTTCCGTTGTCTGATACGATCTCGCCTGGTAGGCCGAAGCGACAGACAATATTGTCCCAGACAAAGCGTTTTACTTGGTTTCCCGTAATGTTCACCACAGCTTTTGCTTCAATCCACTTTGTAAAATAATCTATGGCTACGATGAGGAATTTTACTCCTCCCGCTGCGACGGGAAAAGGTCCTGCGATGTCGATACCCCATTTGTAAAATGGCCATGGTGAGGTGATTGGTGTTAGCTTGTGCTGTGGTCGGCGCGGAATAGGTCTATGTACTTGGCAGTTGCTGCACTTTCTTATTAGGTCGCGTGCGTCGCGGTGCATTGTTGGCCAATAGTATCCTGCCCTTAAAGCGCTTGCCACCACGGATCGCGGTCCTGAGTGCATACTACATGATCCAGCGTGAAGTTCGCGGAGTACATAGTCTGCTTGAAGGGGTCCAACACATCTGAGCCATGGTTGTAAGAAAGATCGCCGATAGAGTACGTTGTCGCGGAATTCGAATCGTTGCGCCGTGCGCCGTATTCTTCGAGCGTCTTTATTATCTTGGGGTAGGGTTCCCTTGCTGATAAATTCGATGATAGGTGTCATCCACGTGGGATCTTGTTCTTCTATCACCGTTGATATTTCCATATCAAGGATGGACTTGTTCTTTAAGGTTTCCACCAATACCTGTTTTGAAAGGTGTGCGAAGCTTGTAGATGCGATCTTGCTGAGTGCGTCCGCCTTTCTGTTTTCCCCTCTAGGTACTTGTTTTATTGTGAACCTATCGAAGTTTTTTATCAGAGACTTTGTCTTTTCTAGGTATTGGATCATATGATCATCCTTGGCCTCGTATTCTCCTAACACGTGGTTAGCGACTAGCCGAGCATCTACGTTTGCCTCTAGGTTGCGTACACCCATTTGAATTGCGATGCGTAGTCCGGCCAGTAGGGCTTCATATTCTGCCTCATTGTTTGTGGCTGTGAACTCGAAGCGTAGCGCATAGGTGAATTCCATACCTTCTGGATTTGTAAGAATGAGTCCTGCGCCTGATCCATCTGCGCATGAGGATCCATCGGTGAACAGTGTCCATGGTTCCTGTAGATCCGTTTTTGCTGCAGATGTTGGGCTGTCGCCCTCTGGCTTCTCCACGATAAAATCAGCTAAAACTTGCCCTTTGATAGCAGTGCGCGGCCTGTATGAGATGTTGTACTCACTGAGCATTACACTCCATTTTTGTAAGCGTCCCGATGCATCTGGTTTAGAGATAACTTGTTTAATTGGCTGATCAGTGATTACCGCAATTGGATGCGCTTGGAAGTATCTGCGCAGTCTTTTGGCAGCGAACACTAAAGCCAAGACCAGTTTTTCCATGGCGCTGTAGTTAACCTCTGTTTTCTTTAAGGCTTTGCTTACGAAGTATATGGGTGTCTGGACGGAGTCTCTATCTGTCAATAGTACTGCGCTAACTGCTCCGTGGGTTGCTGATAAGTACATGATTAGTTCTTCCCCTTGTCGCGGTGCGACTAGTTTGGGAAGAGATGCCAGATGATGTTTGAGTTGTTGGAAAGCTTCCTCCGCTTCATTGGTCCAACGAAAGTCTCCCTTTTTTGTACACTTCGTGAGTGTTTTAAAGAGAGGAAGGGACTTGTCCGCTGACTTAGATAAGAAGCGATTCAGCCCTGCCAGCTTTCCATTCAGTGATTGGACTTCTTTGAGTGTGCGCGGGGAGGGGAGATCAATAACAGCCTTTGTCTTCTCTGGGCATGGTTTGATTCCATCGGGTTCTATTAAGTATCCGAGGAACATGCCTTCAGTTGCGCCAAAGGTGCACTTTTTTGGATTCAGTTTCATGTTTATCCGCCCCAACGTTCGGAATGTTTCCTCGATGTCGCACACTAACTCATCCTCTGTATGGCTTTTTATAACAAGGTCGTCCACGTAGACTTCCAAGTTGCGGCCTACTTGTTTTTTGAAAGCTGTGTCCACCAGCCGTTGGTATGTCGCGCCTGCGTTCTTTAAGCCAAAAGGCATTTTTGTGTAGCAGTATACCCCTTGACTGGTGTGGAAAGCTGTTTTTTCTTCATCCTCCACTGCCATTTGGATTTGGTGGTACCCTTTATATGCGTCTAGGAAGCACTTGAAGGGGTATCCACATAGGGATTCAACCTTCCAATCAATTTCTGGCAATGGATAGCAGTCTTGCGGGCATGCTTTATTGAGATCCGTGAAGTCCACGCACATCCTCCAGCTACCATCGCTCTTCTTTACCATGACTGGGTTAGAGAGCCAGTCGTGGTAGTACACTTCGCGCATGATGCCCGCATCTACTAACTTGTGTACTTCTTCCAAAATAGCTTTTGCACGATCTGGAGCCTGGCCGCGCTTCTTTTGTCGTATTGGAGGGTATCCTTGTCGGATTTGTAGTTTGTGCTCTGTGATAGAACGAGGCACTCCTGTCATATGCTTTGGTTCCCATGCAAAGATGTCTAGGTTCTTTTGCAAGAGTGCGCATACGGCTGCTTTACCTTTGTCAGATAAAGATCCTCCAATCGAAACTTGTTGTTCCGGATAGTCTGGATGAATAGCGACCTTTAAATTTGGCGATTTTTCCGTGCGCTGTTCTGGAATAGTATCTGCTTCAGTTGTCACTGCGATACATTCTCTTGGTGGTACCGTTGTGTTATAGAGAGTAACCACTCCTCCTTCGACTGGGAATTTAAGCATTCCGTGTGCTGTGGACGGTACTGCGCGCATGGATGATATTCCTGGTCTTCCAATTATGCCATTGTATGGTGAGGGAGACTTGATTACCATAAAATTTATCCATGCCGCAGTTGAGTGTTGCTCATCTCCTACAACCACCAATAAGCGTAACTGCCCCATGGGCCAGATCTTTTCTCCTGTAAATCCTGTTAGTGACATTGTAGCTGGTATCAACTGACTTTGGATTTCAGGTCGCAGCTTTTTGAAGCAGTGATCATACATGATGTCTGCGGATGCTCCTCCATCAATATACATGCGGTGGATGTCGTGTCCTCCTGCATGTATTTCAATGGTCAGAGGTTCCACGACTGCGTTGTCCGCAGCGATTGTAGGGAAGGATATCTCTTTTTCTGGAGAGAATTTTTGGCTGACTTTTTGCTTTATTTTGCGCTGCCATGATTGTATCATGTATATAGTATCAGCCTTTTCTTTTGGGGGTTCTTTCTTGCCTCCATTTCTCTGTCTCTCTTTTCCTTCCTTGATGTTTTTTACGAGGTGGTCCATCCTTCCTTCTCTCACTAACTTTTCGATTAGTTGTTTCAGTTGGACGCACTCGTTAGTTGTATGGCCCTTTTGGCCGTGGTATTCGCAGTATCCACTACCTTGGCGTTTTTCTTCTGCCGTTTTAATTGGTGGCGGTCTTGGGAAGTTCGCACCTTCTGTTGCAAATATCTCCCTTGGAGTTTTAGTGAGAGGAGTATATTTGTCGTTGTCTCTTCCACTGCGGTAGTTCCTGCCGCGGTTATTGTTTTGATCATTGGATTGTCTCCGCGGCTGTTCTTGTTGCCTATAGTTTGAATATCCTTTTTTGCTATCCGCAGCAGCTGCTTCTCCTTGTATAAAGGATCTGGTGCGTTTTGTGAGTTCATCGAAAGACTGTGGAACTCTATCATTGAGCTTTCGGATGAGTTCTGGATTATTAATTCCATTCATGAACCCTGAAATTTTTAGTATTTCGAGACATGCTTTGACTTGTATGCACTCATCCTTGAAGCGCTCCATGAAGGCGCTGGTTGATTCTCCTTGGCGTTGCTTCACCCTTGCCAATTCTACAGGATTTTTAGCGCACTTCTTTCGCTGGGTGAAGTTGTGGCGGAATGCTTTTCGTAATTCCTCAAAGCCGCCTATACTCCTACGTGGGAGTTTGCTAAACCATGCGCGCGTTCCCTACCAATGTGGAATTAAACATGTGACACCACACAGGCTGTGGCCAATTTTCGATGGTTGCGGCTGACTCGAAAATTTTTAGGTGGTCATCTGGGTCACCTGTTCCATCGTATGTCTTCACATTAGTGGGCATGCGCCTGCGCCTGTCGTCTGAGTAATCACTTATGCGACGTGTGAACGCATCAATTTTGTGGCGTCGCCATGGGAGAGACATATCCTCGTTTTCTTCCTCGCGACGTTTTCCTTTTGATTTCCAGTGCCCTGTTTCTTTATCCTCGTTGTCCGAGGAATCGCTGGAGGAAGAATAATCTCTCCTTCGGCGTTTGCGCCTGCTCCTTTCAGAAGAGGAGCCTGAGGGATCTCTGCTTGGGGATCTCCTCCTCCCCAATCTATCTTGTATTCGCCTACTTTCAGGTTTGGAAGATCCTTGGCTTGGCGAATGCTGAGGCCCTAATCGATCGTGTATTCCCCGACTGCCAAGTTTGGAATGGACATTGGTGCGCCTACCGCTGTCTCCAGAGTTTTGTGAGTCAGGTACCGCACCTAGCCTATCATGGACAGAGGTACGTTCTGTACGTCTTCCTCGCGGGTGGCGCGGTGGTGATGGTTCGCGCTCTGGACCAAGATTAAGTCGGGTTTGCGGATCCGCACCTGCTCTTCTTGCCGCTTCTTCTTGCATGAGGGCATTTAATGTTTCATAATTTTGGGATACAAAGTTTCCCAAAGTCAGATCCGGTGCGTCCTCAGTTGCAAGAATTTCTTCCTCAGTGTTAGGCGCCCTGTTCCGTTCAGGAGCGCCTGGCGGCACAGTGTTGTTCACTGCGGGTGTAGCCTGATGAGGAGTGGTGAAGAGGGTGCGTTGGAGTTCTTCAACGCTGGGGACCTCTAAAGTAATCCTGGGTAGTTCTACCGCTGGGGGAGGTTGGGTTGTCCCTGCCTCATGGTGACCAGGTGTGCTGGTTGTCCCAGCGACTTGTCTAGAAGTTGGATCTTGTTGATTCTTCCTCAGATGGTCACGTTTTTCTGGCTGCGGAGTCCGCTGGCTCGAATTCTTATGTTTCGTCATTCTAGTTCGTTGTAGGGTCCCACGGATGGCGCCACTTGTTGATACAAAAGTTGGGCGTACCTGATTGTTGGGCTTTTCTCTTATATCAATCCGTTCCTTAGCACTTTGTTACCTGCGTACTAAGAAAATAAACAACACCGTCAGGCTTATCGAGGGATTGTCTCCCCCGATTAGACTCCGGCGTGAGAGTAAGTAATCGAATTTAGGTTTTGGTTTAAGAGTTTAGAGATTCCGTGAATCGTACCTTGAATGAGAATCGTGTGATTCTATATATAGGGGCTAAGAAACCGTGTTTCTTGCTCCTTACTCTTCGCACGCATGGTGCTTATCCGAGGTAAGGATATCTATTCCTTGAATAGATGATCCTTATCGGATATCCGGTGAGTTAGATTGGGCCTTTGGGCTTCGTGAGCCCAAGCGTTGATACCACGGCCCATACCATTTGTCATGGTAGCCCATTCGTGATGGGCTTAGGTGTAAGTAATGTCTATCATTTGGGCTTGCGGCCCAAATATAGGCTATACGTCATCAGCTATTGACATTCACCTTACCTCCATACCCGTGTTGCAACCTGAAACATGTGGAAGAATCACGGATATGAAGTTGGAGGTTTGCCGCAGCAACAAAGGAGACAAAGCCGACTGCCATAACGACCAGAAAATGGTCAAAATGACGCTATCCAACAGAGTGGTGGGTCAGCGAGATGCAACAATGGTAGTCGGGGAAGCGGACAGGTCGAAGCTAAACCCGTTGTTGAGGCCAAAAGGCGAACCAAAGTGAAAACTTGATTGGTGAATTGTGAATCAATTATGACGAAGGCTAGTCTAGAGAAGAGCCCTCCAAATCGCCAACATAAAGCCGGAGGCCGGAGGCGACTGTTTATTTAGACCTAGGGTTTTTGGCTTAGAGAGAGAGAGTCTGGTTTGATAATAGTCTTTTAAGGTATCTGGACGACACAAAAAATGCATGATTACTAAACCCACGACACAAAAAATGTACGATTACTAAACCACACCATACACGTCCCATTTGCATCAATTGAGATAGCTTTCAACACAATACCTCAACCCACAGAACCTCTCTAAAAACAGTTATAGAGCCACACAGTACATTGGTTCCATGGCATGTTACAGGTGCCAATTTGCACCCTTGGCGCCCCTCTAACTATGCTTGATCCCATAGACCAAATACCCTCTAGCTTTTCAACTGTAAAACTACAATTCTTTAAAAGGATATAAGCACTTTTATTTCAACATGCTTTGCAGATTTATATTAGCCTCAAATAGCAAAACACAAACAAGGTAACCAGAGCATAAACTATATAGAAACAGATCATTCATTCCATAGATAATACTTCAAAGATCCAAAACTTCAGCCATTACAAAAACATAAATCATCTAAGATGTCTGCTTCCACCAATAAAAGAAAAAACATAAAAAAAAAACTAACACCAAAGACTCAGACTTATATTTTTGTAAGCAATAGACCCCCCAAAGTAGCTTCTAATTAGGCAAAACACCATATTAAAAAGCAAAACAGCTTCACAGATCAATCACCCTTTCGCCTGAAAGAACATCCTTCGGTAAGCCTGGCACGACCTCCAGTAGGTTGGCACAACACAGTTTGACAGTTTCCACATACCACCACGGTCTGAGAGTGACTAAAAACAGTAGTTCTGTTGACAGGAAGAAAAAGCATTACACGTTAATGTTAAGTTCTGCAGATTTAATTCAAAGAGCTGATAAAAATACACACTAATACTGAAACAGCAAAAAACTAGCTATTTTTCTAAACACAATCAGCCCCTTATTTATCCTCGATACAAATAAGAAATTCTAGACAGTCGCTTGTACAATAATATTCATTTTAAGAATAAGCGAAATAACTAAAACACTCCTCATGGTTTGGTCAAATTTACTGAAACACCAACTATAGAATGCCCATTGCATAAACCATCCATATAAGAAAACTTTTTATACCAAAAATAGTTCATCCTCATCTTCAAAGTTTTTAGATCAATATTTTACACTTCCTTTCTTTGAACCAGGCACCCCTATAAATCTTAACCTTTAATAATCCTAAATCCCAAACACCCTCCTATTCTTCACCAACCCCGAACACATGCATAACTAAGATGAAGGTGTTGAACAGGCAACAAAAGAGTGTTTGGTCATTGGCAAATCAAAATAAAGGTATAAGGGTGTGTCCAAACATATCCTGCAAGACAATTTTAGTTTCACAAAATTTGTTCATGTAGACAGACTCTTCAAAAGGTTACCACGTAAGAGGACATATATTAATATACACTTATGCAATCAAAGTTACTTTTGTTAAACTACAATAAAACCAAGTATTGTAAAGGTAACTATGAGCAATCCCAGACAGTAACTTAAACAATACTGTTAGGTTAAAAAGTTTACGAGGTCTTGCAGTTTAGTAATGTACTGAAACCAGCCACTCTACATACTTTTTGATGAAAAAATACTTATAATGGATTTTTAAAAATAAAATGTAGTCCCACATCTTAAATTTATTAAGAAGGCATATTTACCCTTTGTTTAAATTAACAAAAACTCCTATAGACCCCTCCTCTGATGATCCTAATTCAGAATTACAGTCACCTTCTTAACCTACTCCCAACACACAAAAACCAGTTATTTCAGATAATCATCAAATATGTGTCTGTTAGGGTACGTGCAAAAGAAATCTGTCTGAAATAGAGTCACCATAAACATTGTCTATAGCGGTGATTGAATATTTAGAGAATGGGCAAACTAGTTCCTTTTAAACAGAAAAAATATTCAGGTAGACAGTTCCAGAAAAACCGACTAAACCACAAACCACTTAATTCATTTACTAAATAAACAAATTGTTATCAACTGATGTTATCTGGTTACCATATAAGGTTACCATATTGCGCGTCACAACCTGTCAGCTTGATACATATTCCAACTTTGTAGGTTAGCCAAATACACTAATACTGGCCACTCTCCCATACTTTTGAATTTGTTAAAGAGAAATATTTACCCTTTATTTAAATTACCAAAACCCCTATAGACCTTTCACCTTTCCTCAGGTAAGCCCAATTCAAAACAGAACCATGTTCTTCAACAACCCCACACACAAAAACGCGTTCATTCAAATAATCATTGAATATGTGTCCATTGGTGTAAGTGCAAAACAAGATAATGTTTCAAAACTAGGATCACCCAAAGACTGATTCATAACAATGATTGAAAATTTAAATAATGGGCAAACTAGTTCCTTATAAACAGAAAGAATATTCAACTAGACAGTTCCAGCAAAACCGACTAAACCACACAAACCATTTTAAACTTTCAGTAATTTACCATATAAACAAAATTATATGTTATATAGTTTAAATATCACATGTCACCACCTTTTAGCTTCATACATCTACCAATATAGGTGAAACACTTCACAGCCTCATACCAATACATAAAAAAAATAACAATTCATAACATACTATTAAAGTGAATATGCAATCATATATATATATATATATATATATATATATATATATATATATATATATATATATATATATATATATACTGGTAATATATAAATAAAACATAACATAAAATAAAGAAAATACTTACATGTTGAAACAGCCCTGGCACTTAACATCCTGCACATATAAAAAATAAACATTAAAAACATAAAATATGAAAATAAAAACAAAATTTATAAAAAAGAAATGAAAGTAGTAGGTACCATGAAGAAGGAGTTTGGAGATTGAACCAAACGCTTCAACTTGTGCTTCCTCTTCTCAAGCTCAGCTGGTGGGTTCAACAAATCAACATCGTTTGGCAAAGTCTATAGCATTTTCAAACACAATCAATTCATTATTATTATATCATTCAGCAAAATTCATTAATTAAATTGAACAGTGAAGGAAAATCCTACCATCTTGATTCGAGATGTGTTGATTTAAGAGTTGCTGAAAAACAAAGAATGAGCTGCGCACAAAACCTAAATGAACTGATAGAGGCGCTAGTGTTTGATGATATATGGTGAAAAAGTGGGTGGTGACCGTTAGATCTGATCGGCTAATGGTGACCGTTGGATCTAGGTTGAGGGATTGTTATTTTAGTGTTTTTTATTTTGTGACGTGGGCCGTGAAACCGACTTAAGGTTGAGACAGAGAAATGAAGGCCCAACTAGAGTTTTCTACAAGTCTACTTGCTACTAATAAAATGAAGGCCTAACTAGAGTTTTCTACAATTCTACCTGCTAATACCATTTGATATTTGTGTGGGTTTATTTTTGTTGTTTGAAACTTTGTATAAGGTAATTTGAAGTTAGAGGTGTAGATGAAAACCGGTTTTTTTAACCGGTCGGTTAAACCATAACCGGGTTTTAAATAACTTAACTGGTTTTTTATAACCGAACTGGTTAGACCGGTTTTTTACTTGTTTTAACCTGTTTTAATTTTTTTTTTTTTTTTTTTTTTTTTTTTTTTTTTTTTTTTTAAAGGAAACACTATGTGTTCTATTTTGAGTTATACAATATTAGTTACTAGTAGTACCTTCGGTCTTTTTCAAACATTTATACAGAGGTAACCTTGTGACTTTTGAAAGAAAAAGAAATGTGTATGTTTCTTATTGTTTCTCGGCAGGTTATCAAGGACAAAAGGGAATACTTTTGGTCAATATCCTAAAGTATAAAGTAAGGCGTGGACAAATGAGTTAAGAACCAAGTATGTCATTTTCTAGTTCAAACTTTTAAGGGGTCATGTGATGAAAAGAATATATAGCTTGGTGGCAAAAACAAAAGGCGAGAGGTGGGTATGGTTTTTTTATTCTTTCCTTTCATTTCGTGTATTCCGTGTCTCGTTGAGTTAAAGTGTAAACGTGGTGCTTATTTCGTGTATTTCGAACCAGTAAATAACCGATAAAAAATCTGAATCCGAACATTTATAACCGAAAAAAACGAACCGATAAAAAAACCGATTCCGAAAATTTATAACCGAAAAAAACCGATTCCGAACATTTATAACCGAAGAAAACCGATTCCGAAAAAACAAAACCGAACCGAAACTGGTTATTAGAAAAACCGGGTTTTTTATAACCGGTTTTTAAAAAACCGAAAACCGAAAAAAACCGATTTATTTGCGCCTCTATTTGAAGTTAAGTGATATAAATTTGACACATCGGTTTAAGATAGATTCTATTTATCACTTTACATCAAAAGTAAATTTTCTTTAGTATATATTATTTGAGAGTAACTTAATTGCTTAACATGTTATATAAAAACCTTTTTAAGCTTGCTAACATATTAGAGCTTGATATAAAAAAAACTCAGTTTGGGCTTGTTTAGTAAACAAGCTTTATGTTAAACTCGAGCTTGAGCTTGCGCTCGAAACGAGTTTTAAGCGAGAAAGTTCAAGTAGCTCGCGAGCAGCTCAATCTCATTTATTAAGTTTTAGTTTAATTGGTTACACATTTTTATCATATTGTTAAGTCTATTATTATGCTCAAACCTTTACATCTAAAATGGACGACTTTTCAGTGACCAGCCCTAGACAAGAACCAACCTATGTAGCCCAACAAACTATCAAAGAACTAGTTTTTGTCAACAAATAACTTGTGTAGGGTGTTGGTGAGAGTATAGTGGTATGGTTTTACGAGTAGGGGTGTCAAAAAATTTGACCCGGTCTGAATCTTATTAAGCCTATTCGGGTCTGGTTACTCGGGTCAATAATATTATTCTGATTATTCAATTCAACCCGAGTAACCCGAATGCTAAAGAGGGTCGCGTATCGGGTTGAAAAAGTTTGGATAGCTCGGGTTCAGGTTAACCCGATTGACCCGAATAAGGATTATTTTTTTTTTATTATTATTATTATTTTTTATTTAAACGAGTACAAAAAAGCAATTTTATTACATTTTACTCATATTTGAGTTGACCAAAACTCGAAGTGATCCGACCTGAGTAGACTCGACCAGAATTGACCAAAACCTGACTAACACGAATTCAAATAGGTTCGGGTTCGAGTATGTTATTTTTATCCTTGACCGACTTTGACCCGACCGAATTGACATGAACCCGACTAACGTGACCCGATTAACACCCCTATTTACGAATAACATGTCGGGGGTTCCCATTCAAGACCTATCGGCCTTTTCAGTTTCTTCCTCCCTTGCAGCTACTATCGTGGTTGATGCAACGGAAAGAGTTTATTAATAATAATTATGGTTTATAGCAGTGTTTGTTTAAGCTTATATAGCGAGCTTATTGTTTATGTGGTTTTCGGCTTACATTTTATAGGCTCATTTTGTTGTGATTTAGTTTGAAACTTTTTGGCTTATATAAGATTATTATGACATGATAAACTCATATAAGTTGAAAAGTTTTAAAATAAGCTTAAAAAAGTGAGCTTAAGCCGAAAACTAAATAAGTCAAAAGCCCATTATATAAGCTTAAATAAACACCCCCTTATACTCATGATTAACTAAACGTATGTTAATGATCTTTTCCAAGCAGATCCAACAATGTTAACATCTACATGCGTAAATACTTTCAGTGTCTCTTGAAACGTTAAAAACATTATTCTAGTGATTATTTCATCACGTTGGAAACATCATCGAAGGGTGCCTTTTTATTTTATTTTTGCGTATCGTATAAGTCATAACTTGTTAACGTTCGTCCGTTGCTCGTTTCAAAACAAAAGGGTAAGTCACTAAGTAATCAACTTTGACTTAGTGGCAGTAAACTTATCCTTGACGTCCAATACTTTTCAAATGATACCATCTTGCAATATTTTCTCCCCAAAAACGCGTTTGTGGCTTTGTGCAGATAAGTGTCACGTCCCACATTAAGTTTAAGCGTACTTTTTAGACAATGTATAGTAGTATATCTTCTTTAATTTCCAGGCCTATGACAAATTCAACTCCTAAAGACTCAATTCAACTTACAGGAATATATGTTAGCTACTCCGTATTACAGTATTTGGTCTTACTTGAACTAAATCCCGTTAGTACGAGGAAGTTATGATCTTACTTTCATGTCTAATTGTATTTCCTAATTATCATGCTATGTTTTCTTAGTTCTTACCTTTACTTACGCCTATCGTGCTATGATCGTCACGGTATAGCAAATAATAGATGAGAGATATCAATAAACGACATGTATATCGAAGCTTAAGCATGTAAATGTTATTCACGCGCGCCAGATACAAATAAATGAGCACAACGACACGCTTATAAAAAAGCAATTACCGTGTAATACTAGAGTAAGAAAATCTAGACCAACCACTATATGTACATGTCATTTTCTACGTATCCACAACGCCTTTGTGGTAATTCCTTTCTTTGTATCATGTCATAGCTATATATATACTTAATTTGTGTCTTTCTCGCCAACGTAATTCAGATTCGCTTTTTAAAAATTGCTTTTCATGTTTTGGCATCCGGTGTATAACCACACGTTGACACATACAATTGATATATAGATAATCAACTACAAAGCAATCACCCGAGCAGAAATAAGTTAACTACTTAATTAAGAACTAATTTTTTCCGGTTTAGATATCGGCTAAAAAAATTGTTAAGGGATACAGAAAGTAGCTTATACATAGCTATATGAATTCAAATAATCTTACCATGCAAACCATTAACTAGCGATGTATATGATGTATCCATACCTTGCTTGAATGTATTTTCATAAATACTAACAAGATTTTCTAAACTATGTATGCAGAAAACATATGCTATAGACATTTACAAAATATAATGAATACAAAGAGTGTATACAAAACAAAGTATAAATCAACAATTTCATTGAAAAGAAACAAAGGAGCGAAAGACATAATCACTTCCCATGAGTCCATGACACATATGTTTTGTATAAGTATTCAATTTTATACAAAGTAAAATTATAGAAAACGATCTTTCACTGAAAAATTAATGAAAAACCACAAAAGAAAAAAGAAAAAAGAAGTTTAAGAATTAGGCAACCGTAGAGACCGCTACAGAATGAGCCCAAAATCTTAACAGACCTTTCACCTCAACATCATGTTTGCAACTCATAGCTGTCGTGATTGCTACGATTTCATCGGGCTCCTTTTTCGTATTCGTATCTTCATAGACTTTAGAAATCGGATTGCTTGCAAAGATTTGGTATTGGAACCAACATGAATCAAACAGGTCGTAGATTTGTTCTTCTTGTGTTGTCATTTTTAGTGGTGGAAAATAATGATGTCCAACATTATTGAACTTTTGATATTTATAAGACTTGGTTAAGTTAACTGTTAACGTGTTGGAAGTTTCCTATAATCAAAGTAAATTACACGGATCGTCCTTGTGGTTTGCATTTATGTAACACGAATCAATAATTACAGAAAAGTATTTACAAATTAGATGTGATTTTTATAATCTTTCATATAATAAAATATTTATATTATTTCGAAGTATTTTTGAAAATTCCTTCTCATTGAAAAAAAAAATTAGCAGAGCTCGATTTTGCCACGTAGGCGAAATCGAGCAATATAATTGGTCAATAAAAAGTCAAAATTAAATTAATTTTGGTCAAACTTAATAAATTTGGTGAAAAAATTTGATTAAGAAAAAAAAAATGCATAAAAATATATGTGTCAAATTTATGAAAACAAAAACTTAAAAAAAGATGAAGTAATTAATAAAACTTTTGTGATTAAATTTTAAATAATTTATATATATTCAAGTGTAAAATTACAAGTTTTCATGTTTTTAATAACTTTATAAAAAACACAAATAATCTCTTACACTTTATACTCTCTATACTTTATAATATTAACTTTGTTTAAAATTACATGAGTATTAAAATTCATTTTTAAACTTTCATCCATTAAAATTACAAAATTTAATAAATATGTGAATTAGTTTTGATACACGTTAAATATTTTTTTTAACTAATGTTAGTTTTAAACTTTCATTTATTAGAATTTTTTTTAAATAAGGACTTATGTTACTATTTAAAAGTTTAATTTATGCGTACACGTGTTTAAAATACGGATAAATTATTAGTAACGGGAATATAAATATCAAATGGTAAGCACGATACTGTGATATGAAAATAAATATACGCAACTCTACTTATAACAACGACTCATGAAATTGTTATTTAAAATTTATATATGGATATCCATAAAAACATTTTAAAAACTTTACAGAGCATATTTTAACTTCATTAACGCTCATTATGTACTATTAAATTCACACATTTTGTACAACATGATATTAATAGTTAAAGTTAAACAACAAAATCAACCTCAACCTCAACAGGTTCATTAGTTAAAAACGTTATACAAAGCTAATTATTATAAAATATATATATATATATATATATATATATATATATATATATATATATATATATATAAACATGGGTTAGATAGTTATTGTTTAATATAGAAGGTGTTTTTCTTAAATTTATATATATATATATATATATATATATATATATATATATATATATATATATATATGCACGCATCACAATCCTTATTTGATAACAATCACCTCTTAAATAAAATAAAAAAATAAAAATAAAATAAAGTAGGTTACCTAACCCTATTCATTGACGTGATGTTTTATAAAAAAAATAAAAATAAATAAATAACCCGTAATAGTTGGCCGTTGTAAACAAATTAAAAGTATGTACATGGCAATTATTCAACAAGAATATATAAGTAAAAGAAATACCACAATTACAAAACACATCGTAAATTGATAGCACCAGTTTGCAAAATTAAAAGCATATATCACTAACATCTCATGCAAGTCAAGTATCATCATGATTTTGCTTGAATAATAAAATATAATTTTTAATTCAAAAGCACTCTCCTAAAATAATATGTAGGTTATAACTTATACATATGATTTTTTTATTTTTAGTCCACCAAGTAAAACTATTTGAAACATGTTAAGTGAATCATTTCTTAATCGATAATAATACGTAATTAAAACAAAATTTTAAAAACCATGTGCGTGCACAAGTATTATAACTAGTGTAAATTATCAATAGTACAACGACAAAAAAGTGAAAAGTTATATTTTTTTTTTCTTTTTTTGTGTTTTGTCCAACTTAAACGAATCAAGTTTCCTTATCTAAAGTTCAAACGGTTAAACCATTGATATCTTATACAAAAGAATTATGTTTATTTTACCACATGCGTTATGTTGATACATAATCTGGCGCAGACTGGATTCGACGACTCTTCTTAGGCCATTCGTCGTCTTCTCGAGCCCTGAGTAGACCTGTTCAACAAAGAGAACCCGTTAGGAGTGGACCCGAGGCCGTAGCCCCGGGATCCACCTCCGACGGTCAAGTTAGTATCAGTGCGATATGGTTTATGAGAGTTAGGTTTAAAGTAACCTGTTATCTTGTGTTAAGAAGAGAATCCCAGCCCTATATTTATAGGGCATGGATTAGGGTTTAGGCGTACAGTGAGCCGCTGTCTGCCGGGCCTAGCCCATTCCTGACCCAGTCCGGACTATACGTCCACACGTTAAATGTTCAAACTTTTAAATTGATGATTAAATATGCAAGTTACATCAAATTGTTTTGTTTAACGATTATTGGTTTTTAAGATAGTGGCTCGAATCAGTCTCTTTGTGTCGAATGTCACACCTTTTTTTTTATGTTCTCTAATACCTAAATTCATGTTTTTGAAGAACAAAAAAATGCTTGTGTTAAACTGATACGAACATATCCCATACTAGGCTCGTATTGATTCATAAGTCCAAGTGTAGAACTCACTCAAAAAGCTAGCTTGTAAGAGGAGGGGACACCTAGACTTATAAACCACCACCCAATCCCATACTTGGGCGATGTGGGATCGTAACATAAACATAAAGGCTACGTTTAAGAAATACAAATATACATAATTGACATTGACGAGACTTGGTCGATAGAAATTAAATGCAGTGACTAGAAACAGGCTAGGGTAATTGGATGCATGTGGCCCATCAGATGATCACCCATGCATATGAATCGTCCCATAAATTATAAGTTTAAAAACCCTATCATTCCTTTGAAAATCTTATTAGCGAATTCATATCAACAATATTCAATACTCAATAGCATTGTTTGGTAGCCTTTTTTGTTTTCTTTCTGAAGTTTACTAGTTGATTTTTAACCTAAAATAAAAGGTAAAAAGATGTTGGACGACACTGGGTTAATATCGGGACCATTTCAGGCAATAGGAATTGATCTAGGGACAACGTACTCGTGCGTAGCTGTTTGGCAACACGGACGAGTTGAGATAATAGCCAACGAACAAGGCAACAGGACAACACCTTCTTGTGTTGCCTTCTCTGATACCGAGCGTTTAATTGGCGATGCAGCCAAAAACCAAGCTGCCAGGAACCCTGCTAACACAGTTTTTGGTAATTCTTTTCTACAGTAATAATCTAATGTTATAGCTTAGTATTTGAGTAGTCTATAAATTATTCATTGTTTGGAGACTTTACTTTGAAAACTAGGTAGCATACACGTTGAACATGTCTAATGTTAGCATTCTAAGGAGTTTAATTAAATATGTTACGCAGTGTCATGTTTTCCAATATGAACACATTAGGTTCTCTGCTGGCGGAGCGTTGCGTTGCTGATTATTAACGTTTTATGAAAACACATATTAATGCATGAATAGATAAAAAGCAAATTATAAGGTCGAGTTCATTTTTATGGTAGGAATGACATAGCTATAGTGACGAATAAAGAAAGGGGACCCCTAAACTAACGGGGTCTACCCTTCTGCAAAACTGAACTACCCTTTCTAGGGGTACTGTTCATTTACTGTTCATGGTACTTTTTTTTTTTTTTTTTTTTTTTTTGTCTGTTTGCTTTTTTTTTTTTTTTTTTTTTTTTTTTTTTTTTTAATATTACTTTGTGTAATTTTGTCTAAGTGCATAAAGCACACAAGCAATTTTGGTCCAAGTGCATAAGCACACAAGCAGTTTTGGTCCAAGTGCATAAGCACACAAGCAGATTGCACACTTGCAGCACACAAGCAGATTGCACACAGGCTCAGATTAACAATCATCATTGCCGAAATTGGTACACAAGCAGTATTCCACACAAGCAGTTTTGGTCCAAGTGCATAAGCACACAACCAGTTTTTGTCCAAGTGCATAAGCACACAAGTTACAAGCAACAAGCAGATTGCACACTTTCATTTAGCACACAAGCAGATTGCACAAAGGCTCAGATTATACAAAGGCTCAGATTAACACGTAATCATCATCGCCGATTTAGAAAACCATTTGCACAAGTTACAAAAAAGTTTTAGGCTCGGATAATGAAGGTTGCAAAGTGATAAAATATCACTTTGCTATGCCATTCGGTTTTAAAAACCATTCGTCATCGCCTTTTTTTTCCAAGTGCAGATTGCACAAAAGCAATAGTAAGATTCCCAAACTGCAGGAAGTGACAATACCACCATAAGGCTGTGCACAGATTCCTCACAAGCCAAGTAACAACAGCAAAAGCAAGATTCCCAAACTGTAGGAAGTCACAAGGGGAGGTAGGTAGTGAAATAACCATGATATATTGAGCCTCACCACAAGGCAGATTCACAAAGTAACCATCACTACCACAAGGCATATTCACAAAGTAACCATCACCACAAACAAAGCAAAAGTACTACCCCAAGTTTACCACAAGCAGATTCACAAACTAAGCAAGTTACAACAAGTGAAGATTCCACAAGTTACAGATAGGGTTGGGTTATAACACAAGCTGCAAGTGAAAGCCGCAAGTAACAAACCACAAAGAAACAAGTGCAGATATGTCTCGATCACCATTTTACACACAACAGGTAATCACCATTTTACACATTAATAAGAGATAACATTAGGCTCAGATTATAAGCTGTTTCACATAACCAAGTTAACTCATATATGGCTGCAACATCGAAAGTTGCAAAATTAAGTTTTATTTTGCCGTCCAGTCGGAAATGCCACGTCAAAATCATGTTTTATTTAAATCATCATTGCCTTATCTCAGTTTTTTTTTTTTTTTTTTTTTTTTTTTTTTTTTTTTTTTTTTTTTTTTTAAATAACAAACTGCTTATCAAGCATATAAGCAGTTTGTTATTTTCAGATTCATAAGCAATTTCATCACCCCGTTAAACTAAAAAAGTAGCCACAGTGAATATAACCCAACCCGTAAAGTATATAATAACGGGGTCTAATCTGAGCCTGTGTGCAAATGGTTTGCTTGTGTGCAATAAGCACATAAGCACTTTTTTTATCATAAGCACATAAGCAGTTTGCCAAGAAACCACACAGAGCCTGTGGACTGGGGTAGGCCAGAGCAGGTTTTCATACCACTCAGAGGTGGCATATCAAGGTGTTAACCTACCCGTTTGCACCCACACAACTCCGGCAATTTCACATAATCACAACTGCTAAAGCAGTTTCAAGAACAAAATCATTCAAATAGATCTGACTAATTAAACATTAAAGAAACACATAATCACAATAAACATCACCAAATCACCCAGAAACAGATGAATTTTTCCTAAACCCTAATTAAAAAAATTGGGCATTTTTTAATAATCAAATAAATCTGGCTAATTAAACATGAAATAAACACACAATCACAATAAACATCACAAAATCACCCAGAAACAGTTGAACTTTTCCAAACCCTAACTAAAAAAATTGGGCGTTTTTTAACAATCAAATAGATCTGGCTAATTAAACATGAAACAAACACATAATCACAATAAACATCACCAAATCACCCAGAAACAGATAAATTTTTCCCAAACCCTAATTAAAAAAATTTGGCGTTTTTTAATAATCAAATAAATCTGGCTAATTAAACATGAAATAAACACACAATCACAATAAACATCACCAAATCACCCAGAAACAGTTGAACTTTTTCCAAACCGTAATTAAAAAAATTGGGCGTTTTTTAATAATCAAATAGATCTGGCTAATTAAACATGAAACAAACACATAATCACAATAAACATCACCAAATCACCCAGAAACAGATAAATTTTTCCCAAACCCTAATTAAAAAAATTGGGCGTTTTTTAATAATCAAATAAATCTGACTAATTAAACATGAAAGAAACACACAATCACAATAAACATCACCAAATCACCCATAAACAGTTGAACTTTTTCCAAACCCTAATTAAAAAAATTGGGCGTTTTTTAATAATCAAATAGATCTGGCTAATTAAACATGAAACAAACACATAATCACAATAAACATCACCAAATCACCCAGAAACAGATAAATTTTTCCCAAACCCTAATTAAAAAAATTGGGCGTTTTTTAATAATCAAATAAATCTGACTAATTAAATATGAAAGAAACACACAATCACAATAAACATCACCAAATCACCCAGAAACAGTTGAACTTTTTCCAAACCCTAATTAAAAAAATTGGGCGTTTTTTAATAATCAAATAGATCTGGCTAATTAAACATGAAACAAACACATAATCACAATAAACATCACCAAATCACTCAAAAACAGATAAATTTTTCCCAAACCCTAATTAAAAAAATTGGGCGTTTTTTAATAATCAAATAAATCTGGCTAATTAAACATGAAATAAACACACAATCACAATAAACATCACCAAATCACCCAGAAACAGATAACTTTTTCAAAAACCCTAATTAAAAAAATTGGGCGTTTTTTAATAATCAAATAGATCTAGCTAATTAAACATGAAACAAACACATAATCACAATAAACATCACCAAATCACCCAGAAACAGATAAATTTTTCCCAAACCCTAATTAAAAAAATTGGGCGTTTTTTAATAATCAAATATATCTGGCTAATTAAACATGAAATAAACACACAATCACAATAAACATCACCAAATCACCCAGAAACAGATAACTTTTTCCAAAACCCTAATTAAAAAAATTGGACGTTTTTTAATAATCAAATAGGTCTGGCTAATTAAACATGAAACAAACACATAATCACAATAAACATCACAAATCTAACCCAGAAATTAACAAAAACCCTCAAAAAGTTATCATAAATCTAACCCAGAAATTAGAGAGAGAAAAGAGAGAGAGAGAGAAAAGAGAGAGAGAGAATAACACACACACACACAAGTGAGTGGGTGAGTATGTGAGGGTGAGGTGTACGCGTAAAACGCGTTTTTACGTTTTTATTTTATTTTTTATTTTTAAATGTAAAATGTTATAAATGTAAAAGGTTTAAATGTTAAATGTAAAAAATGTAAAAAAAAAATGTTATAAAAAATGTTATACAAATGTAAAAAAAATATAAAAATGTAAAAATGTTATAAATGTAAAAGGTTTAAATGTTAAATGTAAAAAATGTAAAAAAAATGTAAAAAAAATGTTATAAAAAATGTTATACAAATGTAAAAAAATTATATAAATGTAAAAATGTTATAACTGTAACTTATAAATTTTAAAAATTTTAAATGAAAAAAAAAAAGTTATAAAAATGTAAAAATGTTATAAAAAAAGTAAAAATGTAAGTTATAAAAATGTAAAAATGTAAAAGTTATGTGTTTTCAGGTTTTCGGTTCTCACGAGGAAGTAACTGAGTGGGCGCAAAATATAGCTCGTGGGCTAGGTTTTGTAATTGTTAAAGATAGAACCACATCAAAACATGGTCATATGAACGAAATCAATTACAGGTGTACAAAGGGTGGTACGTATATATCTCAAGGTAGTGGCAGACGGAAAACCAAAACAAGTAAAACCGGTTGTCAATTCAGATTAAATGCGAAATATCATCGAACAAAAAATTATTGGGTATTGAGGGTGAAGGATGATACGCATAATCATGATATGCTAGAGTCGTTGCATGGTGTCCCATATGCAATGCGATTAAAGGATGATGAGTTGGGTTTCGTCAGAGAATTGACAGATTATAACGTACGACCACTTAATATACTTTCGACAATAAAGGGTCATAATCCGGATAACGTGTCTAGCGTTAGAACTATATATAACGCACAAGATAAGTTCCGGAGAGTCAGAGTAGGTGATAGAACTCCAATTCAAGTCCTTTACTCGCATTTGCAACAATCAGGGTATACATGGTACCCGAGGGTAAATGAGCATACCAACGAGCTTGAGGAGCTATTTTTTGTGCACCCCACGTCGTATGCTATATGGTGTACATTCCCTGAAGTCATGCTGATGGACTCCACGTACAATACCACGGTGTTTAAATTGCCGTTGTTGGAAATTGTTGGACTAACTTCAACAAACAAAACATTTTCAATGGCGTATAGCTTTTTATCCAGTGAACAAGGGCATAATTTTAGATGGGTATTTCAACGTGTGAAGCAAGTGATTGGCGAAAGATATTACCCACGTGTTATCGTCACTGACAGAGATTTAGCGTTAGTTAGGGCAATAAGAGCAGAATTTCCTGACGCTCACCAATTACTCTGTCGATGGCATATACAGCAAAACATACTTAAGTTTTGCAAAAATAAATTCACAGGTGGGGATATTGACTATGACTCCGTTAAAAAACAATGGGATTGGATGGTTAAAGCTCCGACCTTCGAATCGTTCGAGCGACGTTATCGACGCCTACAAGACCTATTGGTCAACCATCAGGGTACTTAATTATTAATTGATTGTTTTTAAATATGCACCAGAATGACCTTTAATTAATTCATTTTTTTTTCAGATGTCGCTTTGTATCTGCATAACTGGGTGCAAGATTACGCACCCATGTTTGTCTCGTATATTACCGACCGATATAAATCCTACGGCCAGACAACAACGTGCAGAGTTGAGGCTCACCACGCGTTGTTGAAATTATATTTGGACGACACACAGTCCAAATTAGACAGGTTGTTGAGGTCGGTCGATAAGATTCTCATTACGCAAGAAGATGCGATAAAAGAGACTTTCAACAGAAGCATGAACGAGAAACTAATTAAGTGTGATGTACCACTATTTCACGAATTAACGTATAAAGTTTCTAAACATGCTTTGAACCTCATGCACAAAGAACTCCCCCTGTCGATCGCCCCAGAAGACTGTAGTCATAATAATCGGGCAATATACGGACTACCATGCTTTCACGAGATGCGAATCTATGTTATTCAAGGTAAATATATTAAATTTATAACTATCAAGTTGTTTTCCACATTAATATCAGTAATTTATACAAGTCACTTTAATTGAATTCAGTATTACCCATTCCACTGGAACGAGTTGATATTTTTTGGAGAACCCTATCTGTTCCGTGGCCTGTTATCAATAGGCCCCCGGATAAAGATGGCTCTTCGTTTAACGATGATGATGGTAGTGTTGTTGATGATGATGATGATGATGACAATACTAAGTTTAACGATGGCATGAGACAATTCAAGAATATTTTTAGCAAATCAACATCGTTTGTCAAGAAGAATATGTTAACAAAGTTAAAAGATATATTCCAACCTGAATCTGCTGACACACGTGAACCAGCTATTCAAAAAAATACCCGTGGACGTCCGAACGCAAAGGACAAAAAGGGCAAGGCTACACAAGTCCCGGACTTTGATGAAGTCCCTGACTTGAATGAAGTCCCTGACTTTGATGAAGTACCAATCGTAGATCACCGAAGAAGTACAAATTCAAGATCTACAAAAGTGCCGAACATGCGGAAAGAACCTGCAAGACATAGCTCTTACACGGGTGATACTCTACGCCACAGATTTTATGCTGGAGATAGTGTGAGCAATGCGTTTATTAAGCATATTCCACCTGTTTTCCGTCCACTCGTAATAAGCATACACAATGTTGAGGGTGATGGAAATTGTGGGTTTCGGTGCGTTGCCCACTGTATTGTTCAAAACGAAAATAGGTGGGACGAAGTCAGAGGTATGTTGTTGCAAGAGTTAGATTATCATAGGCAAAGATACATATATATGTGGCAGCAACAAGACTTTGACCGACTTTGGTATACAATAGACTGGTTCAATGGACCTGCACTACACGATCACTGGATGGTGATGCCACTCACGGGGCTGGTTATCGCTTCAAGTATTCACCGACCTGTTGTATTTATATCCGATGCAGGTTGGAACACATGTTTTCCGCTTTTTACCGGGCCAAACTCATCACAAGGAACCGAGCCCATTGTGATTGCCCGTGTGGGTGCTCACTACATTGTACTGACGCTTGACAGAGATTTTCGACTACCCTATATCCACCCACAATGGAGGCATTTCAGAGAGCCAGTTGCAGCCGAATGGGCAACTTTGTATCAAAATCGACTAATGGTTCATTGATTTATGTTGTAAATAATAGAGACACCGACAAAACCATTGTAAATGATTACTGATTTATGTTGTAAATAATAGAGATACCGACAAAACATAGTGAATCAAATGTAAAAGTTATTTGTATTTGTAACTAATAGAGACACCGACAAAACCATTGTAAATGATTACTATATTTGTAAAAATGCATTATTTGTAATTTTTGTACTTGTAAAACAATGTAAATAATTATTGATTTTATGTTGTAAATAACTGTTTGTATTATATAGTAGATGATTAAATATTTATTTAAATTAGTAAATAACATTATTGATTTATTATGCAAATTCTTTTGTCAGGTGGGCCAAAAAAAATCCTTTCTGGTGTCGATGTGATAGAGGATTTATTATAGAACGGACATCCTGGCAAAACGGTAGTCGTGGGTGACAGTTTTATGCATGTCCTCTTTCAGTGGTAAATAATCATACGTTTGCTTAGTTATGTAAATAATTTGTTTGTTAAAAATATATTTCTTATTATTTTCTTAACATGTAACAGCCAGGTACAAAAGACTATGGGTGTCGATACTTCGCGTGGAAAGATGAATTTGAAGCAGAGCACTTTAATCAACCCTCTTCTTCAACGCATTGCTCAAACTGCGTTGCTACAAAAAATGAGAACAAGTTGTTGAAGGCAAGAATAAAGGCGCTGGAAATGGAGTTAGAAATGACAAGGAATCCTGAGAATCACGCTTGTCAGTCAAGTGCCCGGCTCCATGATCTTTTAAATGAGATGAATAATCTTCATATGTCGTAGATATTGTTGTTTTTAAATAATATGTATAACGTTGTCGTTTAATTTAATAATAACAGTTGTTGTTGCAGTTATTTAACGTGGTAATATTTAACGTGCTATTATACAAACAAAATAATTATACAAAACATTATACATATACAAAACATTATTAAACACAAATATACAAAATATTATACATATACAATACATTTTTTTAAACACAACACAAAAAAAAAAAAAAAAAAAAAAAAAAAAAAATGACAAAACTGAAAAAGTAAAAAAAAAAAAAAACAAAAAGTACTACCCTAGGGGGTAGACCCCGTTAAAACAAAAAAGTAGCCACCGTGATTATAACTCCACCCTAAAGAAAATATCGAGTAATAATGCAATAATCATTGTTGCACTATATCTTGTCCTTTTTAGCAATTAGCACATTAGCATAGAGTTGAGGTTAGTGCTAACATTGATGTAGAGTGGCCGTTTTATGGTTGCAGGCTGCAAAACAACAGTGTTTGGAAGTTATTCTCTTGTTTGATTCTTTCGAGTTCTTCTAGCATTAAACGCTCCTCTTCTTCCTTCTTTCGCTCCTCTTCATCTTCCTTTTTATTTTTTTCCTCGGCTTCTTCAAGCTTTGCAAGCTTCTCTTGTAATTCTCTTACATGTTTTAAAACCTTCTTTTCGACTGGTTTTAGTATCTTCAATTTCAGCATTTTTACTACCAACTTCATCTACAACTATGGCTGGTTCAGCCCGAGAATGAACCTTCTCATTCTAAAGATCCTTCAAATTTGCAACAACTTTTTCATCCAAGGCGTTCATTCCCAAATGCGTTTGATTACCCATATCACCCCTTTCCTATAACTAGAGCCATTTGTTCTTATCTTAAAGTTTAAATGCTTGGATTTTCCTTGCATATTATTTCTTTAAAAAACTGGAGTACTCCATTAAAACACCTTCAAGGGCCAAAAAACCATAGTTAAATTAAAAAATCAGACTATATTCAGAAAAAGGCTCATATGTGTTCAGTTTGAAATTAGAACCATAATTATTATCCGAAAACTACTCGAATATTCTACACACTACACAAGTAAAATAATACAGGGGTGTTTGGCATGGTGTTTTCATAAAAGATTAGGCAATTGCAATCAATAGGTTATTGGTGCAACATGGAATCAAAAATTCAGATTACATAACAAATCATAATTATTCGAATACTACTCGAATATTCAACACACTACCCAAACATTATGCAGCAAAAGTTACTGATTAATCGGTCAACATGGAACCAAATATACGTAACAGATCATAAAAGTCAACATCCAGAAGCATTGATTTATACAATGGGAATGATATTTCAAGTGTGCTTTACATTAATTGGATTGGAACATGGTACACTTCAATTGCAAGTGACAGTTAGGTGATACGATTCTATTCTATAAAATTAATCTGAATCTAATGTCAGCATGTACTTTTGGTTGTTTGAATTTTTCAGATGCTAAACGATTGATTGGAAGGAGGTATGATGATGCCATCATGCAGGGTGACATGAAGGTTTGGCCTTTCAAAGTAATAGAAGGAGAAAATGGCAAGCCTATGATCGCAGTCACGTACAAGGGTGATGATAAGCGCTTTTCTGCTGAAGAAGTATCTTCCATGGTTCTTACAAAGATGAAAGATGTAGCTAATGCATACCTTAACACTGATGTGAAAAGTGCAGTTATTACCGTTCCTGCTTATTTCAATGATTCTCAACGTCTAGCAACAAAGAATGCAGCTACTGTTGCTGGTCTTCATGTTCTACGTCTGCTAAATGAGCCCACAGCAGCTGCAATTGCTTATGGACTACAGCAAAAGACCACAAATCTTGGTGAAGTAAACGTGCTAATCTTTGATTTAGGTGGAGGTACTTTTGATGTCTCTGTTCTCACCATCGATAAGGGGAAGTTTGAGGTGAAAGCTTCTGGTGGTGACACTCACTTGGGTGGTGAGGATTTTGATAATCGAATGGTGGAATACTTTGTTGCCGAATTCAATAGGAAATACAAGAAAGATATAAGCAGAAATTCTAGAGCTCTGGGAAGGTTAAGGGTTGCTTCTGAGAGAGCAAAGAGGATTCTATCCTCAACGACCCAGACTTTCATGGAAATTGATTGCTTGTATGATGGCATAGATTTTTCATCAAAAATAACCCGTGCCAAATTTGAAGAGCTGAATATCGACTTCTTCGACAAGTGTATGGAGTCTGTGCAAGGTTGCTTAGATGATGCACAATTGGAGAAGAGTAAAGTGGATGAGGTGGTCATAGTTGGCGGGTCGACACGGATTCCCAAGGTGCAACAAATGTTGGAGGATTTCTTTGATGGTAAGGACCTGTGCAAAACCATCAATCCTGATGAAGCTGTTGCCTATGGTGCAGCGGTCATGGCAGCAAAGCTGAATGGTAAGGGCAATCAAATGGTTCAAGATTTGGTATTGTTGGATGTTACACCTCTTTCACTTGGATTAGAGGGGCATGGAAATGTCATGCGCGTCATAATCCCAAAAAACACCCCGATACCTGTTAGGAAGGAGCAGAAATGGTATACTAAACATGACAACCAATCTCATTTCAAGTTAAAGGTTTTACAGGGAGAGAGAAGCAGTTCGACCGACAACAAATTACTAGGTGAATTCCTGCTTCTCAACCTCACTCCTGCTCCCAGGGGTGTTACACACGCCATGATATTTTTTGACATCGATGCTGATGGTATTCTGAAAGTTTCTGCCGAAGAACCTATAACAGGTCAAAAAAACAACATCACAATAACAAACTATAAGGGAGGACTTACAAAAGAAGAAATTAAGAAGATGTTGGAAGATGCGGAAAGATACAAAGTTGAAGATCAAGAGTACAAAAAGAAGGTTGAAACCTACAATGCTTTGGAAAATTACGTTTATGCCATAAAAAATAAAATCAAGAATGGAAACTTCAGGAGCAGGATTAGTTCCGAAGATTTGAAAAAGATGGATGACATGGTTGCAGAGGCAATGAAGTGGCTTGATGTGAATAAGGGAGCAGAAATGAATGTGATAGCGGACAAGAAAAAAGAACTCAAATCCATGTGCAACTCCATCATTGGTCAGCTCATGTAATGAATTAGGAATCTGCACAAGACTTAAACTTTTTGATGTCTTATCAGTAATGTTTTGGTAAGTCCTTGTGTCTTTTTCTGCATGATTACTGGAAGTTGGTTCGGTTTTATGTGTGAACTTGTCTATCCTTTATTTATTCACCATGATGCATATGCAAGTGACTGATATAGGTCATTTGGTTGATCTAACACAGGTTGTTGATAACTTAAAATAAGATGGTTATGCCAAAAAGTCTTCAGATGACAAGATCAATCAACCATAAGGATATGTTTGGCCGTCAGTTTATACTCGGCGTCCAACATCATTTAACTGATACTTATGTTTGATATGCTTGTATCCCCAAAAAGCGCATTTGCGTACCCATGTGTTACATCCCAGTTCAATTCTAAACTTAGTTTGGGAAACAAGTGTTTACGTGAAAATTGAAGTATCTATCTTTTTTTAGACACCTACACGGCTACAAGTTCAATGCATGATGATTAATTGTTGATTATGATTTATAATTACTTTATAAGTACAAGTTACTTGAATATGCTTACATCTAATAGTAATGAGTATCACTTAGCTTTTGAAGAATCATGTTCTGCATATGATACAACTGGTTTGTTATGACTTATGATCTTACTTTCATGTGTGCTTGTATTTCCTGTTTGTCTCGTACATTCGCCATCGTCTGTTTTATTTTGACTTCATTACAACAATAGGTTGGTGAATATGCAACAACATTTATCCCAGCAAGTGCGTTCGCAATATCCTCTGCTGCTCTGCTAATGCTTTCTTCAGTCATGTCTGCTAAAACTTGGTATCACTATACACAAGATCCAGAGAAATGCTTGACGTGTTCACTCATACCTGGACGCACAGTTGGATGAAAAGTTCAATCTTTAGTTATTAGTGTTTTATTAAATGAACCGACGAGTATGAAATTAGCTAATACCACACATGTTTTGCATGAGATTATTAGGAGTGTTATTTATCAAAAAATGAAAACAGAAAGGTCTTTAATTGGTGACCATTTGCTATCATTTAAGCTATGATCACATTTGGTATCACTGGTGAAGACCACTCTAGACGCTTACAAATGCCCAAAACATCTATAACTGGTCAAATGGACACACAATAATTACACAATTTGACCCAAACTAGTTCTGACCCGTTACCAAAGCGACTAACCCGCTTAATTATCTAGCTATATATAGGTCCCCTGTAATTTATCCAAGACTCAAGTTAATACCAAAATTAATACTTCATGAAGCAACCAAAGGCTCAAGCTTATTCAAGCTTTTAGAAGCTGATGTAAACTGATCGAGCTAAGGCTTAGGCAATTTGACCACAAACGTAAAAGAAACCTGAGCCTCAAAAATTTTCATTAAATGCCTTTATATTATGTGAAGCAACGTCATGCTCAACTTGGCTCGAACCCATAACCAGATACATATTATTCAAAAGATGAATATAGGATATATACTAATATACACACAATTAAGCCTGCTCATTGTGATATTTATGACTGAGTTGGCAACCTTACCTTATCACAAACTGACATGAAGTAGTATCCATTTGAAGCTTTGTGTGTTAATATACTTGTATCCTTCACCAAACCATCCAAAGTACGCAGCTGAACCTACCATATGATAAGCATGAAACGCAAACTGAGTCACTATTTTTATAACGATGATTCACAACTTCACATAATTAAGCACTTTGACAAAAGTAATGAAACGATTTAAGAATTATAGATATGACAAAATATAAACAAGCTTAATATATTATCAACAATCAAAACATAATAAACCATAGTGTTCCACAACACTTGCATTGGCAAAACACAAATTATAACCCACATTTGAGTCAAAATTTACCGACTTTCACTTATTAAACGTCAACTTTTACAACTCTAGCATTGATCATCCACTTTTGGAGTTATGTATCTTACCCACTGACAAGTGATTCTTGCGATGCCCCAATCCCTTCAACCACATCTGCTGCATGCAAATATTACTGTAAAGTACAAAACAAAATCAAAACTTAATTGATCCTGACTAATTAAATGTAACTGGCCAAGCAGTGACATAAACTAACTCTGAGCCGGACTATAGACCCGTGACCCGGGCAATCTTGCAATCTTTAAGGAAACATCTATTTTACAGTCGGAAACTGACTGGTTCAACTTAAGAAGGAATAATAGGAGTTGAGTTGTACAAGCGTTTGTGTCCCTTTTTTCAGTTAATTGGTTTCCTTGCTAATTAAAGCTTGATAAAGAAATAAAATCCCTGGGGTAATGTTTATTATCTGTTTGCATTAGATATTGGTTTTCACTCCCAAATTTGATTGCATGTATACTTCACTTTTGAGTTGTTCGACTGAGACCTAATTGTATCACTCTTGAGTCCTTGCCCGCCAAAAGCTACTCTACAATCCTGACCCATAGTCAACATAAGAAAATAGATTTATTTTAAATCATCCAAAATCTAACACTTTAAGACTAAAATAAGTAACAAAAGTGCCTTCAAAATACCAACTAAGTTCTCAGTAACGGTTTCAAAGGAAAAAATATCAATTAGGGTGTTGGAGTGCACCGAGATAATATTAGCCTATCTTTAGTGAATACTAGTAAAAAAAATGCGAAAATGAAACAAATACCTTCTCAATATTAACCTAATAATCCTTTTGACCTTAGTGATCTCAGCCTTCAGTTTTGACAGTATAGATTAAGAATCAACTCACTGACAAATGCTAATGTTATTTCTTAGTAAGTAATGGACAACTTAAATGCAAGGAGAAAAACTACAATAAGCTACTCAAACAAGCCTTATGTTGTACTCTCGAAACTTATAGAATATATAATATGAATAGTTAACTTATTTGTACTCTCGAATTAAAGTTGCTACAAGAGCCAGCAAAGTTATTATCAAATTTCAGAAAATTAAAGTAAAGAAGAGACTGTACTATTGCAATACACCATGGAAAACTTAAACTCAAATTGACATGTATCAAACTGAGATCCTTCTGCTGCATGCCTGCCATGATGACCGTATAAATAAAAAAATCATTAGGTCGCATTTGTATATCGCTTAGTCGATGACCAAACTTTTTAAAGACGTCAGTAAGAGCAAGATGTAGAATGTTATATAAACACACTTGTAAATTTATCTTTATAGCATGTATATTTGTAGCCTTTCCTTGTCGTTTGCATGATCCTTTTAGGATTATATAAACACATTTAATAACTGCAACTTGTCTTATTGTTCACTTATATTTTTGGTATCAACTTACTTGATTCAAGTTGGATGGAGCAGAGAATGAAGAGCTCAATCAATTAGTAACAATTTGACACTTAAGGTGAAATTTGTTGCTGCTAAAGTTTACAAGCAGATAATTGACATCTAAAGTTGTTTTTTTAATATGTTACGTTGATAAGAGCGGGAGGTACGCTCATGCCGTCGCTCGCGTTTTCACCACCAGCCCAAAAACAATGATGGCGCACCGTACCGTGGGTGGCGCCACGGTCGCTCACCACCAACTAATTAATAATAATAAGGGGCCGTTTCTTTTTCCCTCCTCATAAAGAATTGAGTCCGCCAAAGATTAAATATTATTTCTTTTTGAAATGGGTCTCATTATTTTCCTTATAATCCTCTATATCCACAAGAGATAAAAAATGAATCCCTCACCAATAATAAGCAAAATCAGACATGGGCCCACATAGAACATTCTCTTAGCTAAAATAAAAAAAAAAAAAAAAAAAAAAACCCCTTAAGTTGTGTATAACACGTGGAAATGACTATGAATAAAAACCGTACACAATTTCATTTTTGTTAAAAACCGCTTAATGCCATAGAACTGAAAATTTTACGGCACCACACCCC
This sequence comes from Artemisia argyi, assembly GCA_030686995.1. Classification (NCBI taxonomy): domain Eukaryota; kingdom Viridiplantae; phylum Streptophyta; class Magnoliopsida; order Asterales; family Asteraceae; genus Artemisia; species Artemisia argyi. Next base: position 164,001,162 of record CM060697.1, read on the forward strand.
ACACAAATTTTAAGTCGCACGAACTATAAGTCTTGCTCATTTGGTGCATGTGTCGGTCGGCCTAAATCCACAACTTTTAGAGACCAACAACTTAACTATGCACATCAAGACTATTTACTTTTGTTACCATCATTCTTTACCCGTTGCACACATGCTAATCTCATTTAACACATATACATCACAGAGTATTGATGTTCAGGAAGCCACGTCCAGGGGCGGAACTATGTAAGGGCTGGGAGGGTCCCGGCCTCCCCAAAATTTGCGGCACCTAGTGTAAATCTTATAAGTTTTAGGGGTAATTTAGTTGAGGTCACAAACAAATCTCCGATTCGGCCCCCTCAAAAATAAATTTGGCCCCTCCAAAAAAAGTGTTCAAGTTCCGCCACTGGCCACGTCAATCCGATATCAGCATATCGTAGTGTTCATGTGCTGCTATGTTTCAAGGTGAGACTAAAATGAAAGTAAACATCTACACTTTTTGCGCATGATCTCCATCCAACTACAGATCCTACATCACCCTCAATTGTTGATCGGATGACATCTAAAGCGAAAGAACATGTCAACCCATCATCAAGTACCAAGAGACAATTGCCTTCTCCTATACTTGCATCATGTGGTTCAATCACCAAACTCCTTCTTCATGGTACGTACTACTTTCATTTCTCTTTGTTTAATGTTTTAAATGCAAACTTATTTTACCATGGTAAAATATCCCTTTTACCAAAAAAATAAAATAAAAAATGCAAACTTGATAAACGTCGCAATAAGTATATGAAATACATAATCAATATTATTAAGATGTTTCACAATAGCGTAAAGAGCGTGTAGTTTTGCTTGCTTATATGGTTCAAAAACCACATTACGCAGATATGGATAAATGAGTTGAAAAAAAAAAGCATAGGAAAAAACAAACATATGTTAAACCTCAAGGACCGTCATTGTAAAATTTACAACTTACGGACATCATTATCTATCTATTCTATTCTCCGACGTCGGCTACTAATAAAAAACAAATTGTTTTCTCTATACCTGCGTGGGTAGCGAAAAAGGAATTGCCTAGCCCGTTTGGCGGAAAACAAAGTTTGAGCCCACTAAATATGTTAGCCCATAATGGATAGCCGTGACTCATATATGCCTTCTTATTTTCCTTATTTGCCATTTGTTTGCTTCTGCGTGAAGATAACCGAACGTTCTCTTACTTCCCGAGGTTTTGGTAGATAACTGATTCGTTTTTTTTTTTCTTTTTTTTTTCTTTCTTTCCGATTTGCATGTTGTTCTTTCCAACCGTTGTATGCTTGATTTCCTATCGTTGTTTACTTGCTCTTTCGAACTTTAGTTGGTTTTTCCTTTAAAAAAGGCACTGGCCATTTTTTTTTTGGCTCATGCATGAATGTTCAAAAACTATTTTCCCAATTATTTGTGCACAGATCTATTGAACAATATAATTTTCTATTTGCTTCTGTTAACTTTTGTTGCTAAACTCAATATCTAAGTTATGAAAACCAAGAGTAGACCATGCAAAAAGTGTGGAGGTGTAGATCTTTTAGGTGATTCGTCTGGGGAGGATCACTTGGCTGGTGGTTTACGGATTACCAGTATAGGAGACGTAGGACAGTTAGGGGTTGTAAACGCATGCATAGCCGTTGATAGTGTGGAAAACTAGAAGAGGGGGGGGGGGGGGGGGTTGAACAGTTTTACGTCTTTTTCGTTTTATTGTTTTTGTAAAAGTTAGCTTCTAAAGTTTGGATGAAAGCTTCAAATCTTTAATGCGGAAATATAGATACAAGTTTATTTACGATTTCGTATAAACACCACTTAAGTTTAATGTTGGGAAAAAGTTTATAATTTCGTATACCATATATATATAAGCATATATATATGTATAAGTGTTTTAATATAAGTTTGTGTACTTGGTTTGTTTTTGAAAGACTGATATTATGAATGAGTTTTAGTTTGATCTTTATGTGAAATCAATATATGCACAACACAAGCAATAATAATTATGTATGGAATGCTAGTAAGTATGTAATCAAAAAGTGAGAGATGGAAAGATCAAACCGAGAGACAAAGGATTTATAGTGGTAAAACTACAAGGACACCTTCCTTGCCCTACTCCACTCCCCGAGTCACCTACTCGAGAGTTTTCTTCACTAGATCAAAAACCTCCCTTATGGCGGAGAAAACCTTACACACCAAAATACACACCACAACTTTATCACAACACAATCACAACTTCTACACGACTTCTTCACACCAATTCTTCCTCACACCGTTCTACTATGCTCCTAGCTTTTTCACAACTTACTACTTCCTAACTCTTTTTCTTCACGCCACTTGTTTCTTCACTCCTTCACTACTAAGTCCTATTCACTAATACAAGATATACACTACTTCACAACTATTAGGCTTCAAGGTCTTCTCAACTTCAAAGCTTCAACTTCTTTGTCTTCACAACTATCTCCACTTCAATGAACTACCACAACTTATTTTTTCTATCACTAATCCTATCCACCTCTACCTCTTCACTTCTATTACTACTTCACGCCTTCAATAGATCTAGACCCTATATCTAAATCTATCTAACCAATGTATACACTGTATTCACCAAGGAGTGAATGATATACAAGATGAAATAATCAAACAACTTAGGAAGCAAGATGATACTAAGTTGCAATACTCCTAGTCTTGATCAATAGGAGTATTCTTCTCTTTGTACTTGAATGAATGAGGCTTTGGATCACTTGGAAACAAAGGCTTATGAATTATATGATCAAAGGATTTTTAAGATTGAAATGGAGGTTTGAATCAGAAAGCTTTTGTGCAAAAAGGTGAGGAAAAAATCCAGGTTTAAGGTGGTATTTATAGGCAACAGATTCTGACAGAGGAGCGTGGCCGGTCCCCTTAAATCATGGCCGGTCCCCTTAAAATTAAGGGGACCGCCCCTTATAATTAAGGGGGCCGCCCAGCTGAAACGGCCAGAATCTTTGTCTTTTAGTGGGGAAAGTTTATTTGGTGAAAAACTAACTGATTTTGGTTAAAAATTTGAAATCATATATTTAGTATGATTAAAACATTTTTCTTTATTACCAAAAGTGTTTTTCAAAAGTATATAATATGTTTATATAATTTAAATAAACTTTGTATTAGTTGATTAAATATCCCTTTGATCATAAATTGCACTAAACACTTTGTTTGTTCATACCTTAAGTGATTAGTTGGTGAAAGTGATTATTTACCACTAAATACTTGTTTACGTCATAATATTTGGTTTGATGAGTTTAAGTTTTGTGATTATCAAAACATAGAGATGTCGAAAGATATGAATAATGTTTTTAGTCAATTATTTATATCAACAATCTCCCCCTTTTTGATGATTACAAAACCTAAACTTATTAAATCCAAAAATTAATTTTTAGACAAGTATTTAGTAAGTTTGCATTCACTTCTCCCCCTTTTTGTAGAATCAAAAAGGTTAGGCCGAGTAAGCTTCGTGAGAGAAGTTTAAACGGGTAGAAAACTCCCCCTTGATGTATGCTCCCCCCCTCGTTTGAGGGCACCAAGGGTTCGAGTAATGGAATTCTTGCAAGAAAAATATTAGAAACACAAGCATGGCACAAGCAAACACATATATCATAACATCAACAACTAGTAAACATGGCAAGGATAATTCGAAACATATATTAAATCATTCAATAATAGAAAATGATTATGTCAACCTATAATCATTGTTACAAAGGCCATAAAAATAGAATTACAAACAAAGTAGAACATCTTAATGTGCCAACAAGGAGTGTCACCAAACTTTCTTGAATCCCAAAATGGTTGAGGAGTTTTATTTGAAAATGAGAAACATAAGCATGTAAAATGCTTGGTGGTTTAGTGGAGGTAAACATTTGGTTGCATGGATGTTGTTGGGTTTGGAGATGTGGAGCTTGTAGGTGGTGAAATTGAAGATGGGTTTGTTGATTGAGGGTTTTGATGTTGTTCAAGTGATGATGTTTGTTGAGATCTAGTAAGAAGATACTCAATCCAAGTAAAGTGCTCATTCAATGCAATGGTTTGTTGTTGAAGGAAGATGCAACAAGGGCAATTGTTAACATGCTTCTCAATTTGGTTTTTGTTATGTGGTGATGATGGTGAGCTTGATTGTGGTGGATCCAAATTGCGTTGAGCAAGATGTAATGCTAGAAGAGCACTAAGCTCATGTGCCTCTTTTAGCTCCTCAACGAACTTCAAGTGTTCGGAGGAAGGTGATGGTGGTGGAGCTTGATAGTTGTCTTGGGTGAAAGTTTGAACATGCAACATGGGAGTGGCATGTGAAGTTGTAGGATGTAGTGGTGGTACTCTTGGTGGTGGAGACATGGTTGAGCTTGGATAGTCATGAAAACATGAAATGTGTGGGAGAGGTTCTTCATGAGTGGGTGATGTATTTGTTGAATGAGCAACATGTGAAGTATTGATTGAAAGATTGGGATTGATGTTTTGGGATTGAGCATGCTCATCATAAGAAGAAGCATGAATGAGGGAATGAGTGGGTGATAGGTTATGAGATGAATCAATGTTGTGGGTTTGAGGTTTAGTAGTTGGTTGACTTGGAACAACATCACTTGAGTTATGACAAGAATCAAGTTTCCTCCTCCAAACGGGTTTGACGGAGATCCTTGCGGTTCTTGAAATCTTAGGTTTTTGGTTGTTGGGAGATGACATGTTTGGGTGTGATGGCATTAATGATGGGAAGAGGGTATTTATAGTGTATGAGAAATGTGGTTTAGGAAGGTAAATTTTGAGGGATAACATGGTACAAAATATGTTTGTGAATTTTGGGAAGTATAGGCTTAAATGGGTCAAAAAGTGATGAAGAAAATAGTATCCCCGACCATCAGATAGTCGGTCCTCTTAATTAGGGGCCGGTCCCCTTAATCATTAAGGGAGCCGCCTTATATAATTAAGGGGGTCGCCCATCTGGTGATTCCCAGAATGCCAGAAATGGGTTTTTTGGCAAAAAATCTTCAAAAAGGTTGTGTTTTTGGATTTGGATTCAAGTAAGTTCAACTCTTTGAGGCAATATAGGACATACTATTCATGAATGTAGAAAGTGATATAGAAATAATTGAAATAAGCAATAAGTTTCTAATAATCATGCTATCGATTTATTTATCAATTAAGATATGCAATTAAGGAGACAATAAGGCAAATAAGCTAAATGTGCAACTATATGAAAATGATAACATTTAGCCTAGAACAAACATATTGATGATTGTTAACAAGTAACAAATAGGTGGATATGATTATATGGACTTCAAGACTTGTTACAAACAAGATCCATATGGGCAAGTCATGATTCTCATGAAATGATTTGATTAAATTGTGAATGTCATTTCCAATAGAGATGTATGACACATGTGAGAAAGTTAAATGTGTTTTAAGCAAAACGTTTTTAGTTTTATTCAACAATGTTTTGAAGTAAATTCAAGTGTGCATTACAATAACGTAGATTGAATTTTGTTTCATAATGTGAAGAAAAACAACAACAAAAATTTTCAATCTTGTTTTTGATTTAAAGTAATGGTTATGAAAAAAGTTTTAGTTAAAAAAATATTTCATTCAAAAAGAGAGAAGTTTTAAACATGATGTTTTGATCATGATAATCAAGAAGTTGCAAGTGAAGGATTTGAAATGGAAGCTTGTCATGCTTCAAGAGAATCACTTAAGCCCATTGTCACACATAATCATCCTTAGTAACACCTAAAGATATTAAAGTGAAACGATAGATACTTATGATCTAAATACAATGGGACAGGAAGGAGCAAGGTAAATAGTTCATGGATACAAGATAGACATATCTGTGTGTGTGTATATATATATATATATATATATATATATATATATATATATATATATATATATATATATATATATATATATGTGTGTGTGTGTGTGTGTGTGTGTGTGTGTGTGTGTGTGTGTGTGTGTGTGTGTGTGTACAAAGAACATCATAATATCAAGTTGCAAACAAATATCAATTATAATGCATCTATTTATGCAACTAGTAAGATCATATAGCTTAAGTGGAAGGGTTCTACTATAAATCATAGAAGATTAAGAAAAGTGATAATAGACTAAACAACAAGAGGGTTAATAATGCTAATATCATACATGCATATATAATTGTTAATAATCTAAAAGCATGGCAATTTATCAGTTAAATCGTATTCACATACTAATTAAAACAATCTAAAATATAATGTAACATTGACAAGTTTTTGAAAAGAAAACTTATCTCAGGTCCAGCTTTTCAAAAAGAGTGGGCATGACGATGATAGAAGAAATCATAAGAGTTAGTCCACAACAAGTCGAAGTAGCCAAGTAATATCCAATACTCCAAGAATGAATAGCAAAATGCCGAGACAAGAATATTCCCGCAACAACGTCATAGGCGAAACATTTGCAGAAAGTGAAACAACGTGATAGAGACCAATATCCGTCAAAGGTAATAGAGCAAGATGAGTAAATCAACACGTAATAGACACTTCATTCGATAATTACCTAAACATGATAAACAGCTTGGTACCCAGATTCTCATGGGTCCTAGTTGGTTAGATGAGAACATCCATCGCATTTGAATGCTCATGATGAGATGTCGTTGATAAGTACAAGAATTCATCAATAGTTTGTTTTAATTAACAAACAATGATTTTCTTGACTAGAATAATAAGTACTGAATGTTAATAGTATTAGTCCTAAATTTATTCACTAGATTTAACAAATTTTATTTGTTTTGATACATTTGTTGAAGGATCATTTACGATAAATCCTAACCCGGTTTTATCAAAAAATGGCTTTTGAATGTCGAGAAGATATTTTAAAGATTTAGAACTATTTTCGAATTTTGCCAATGTTTTTGCTTTTTCATTTTCCATTTTAATTTCATGTTTGTAGTCTCGACATTTTTTACATTCAAGATCGATTTCAATATTACTTTCAAGTCTAGACATTTTATCTTCTAAAATGGTTTCTTTTTCAAAGTTGTTTTCAGCGGATGTTGAAAATTCGTTCTTAAAAATAATTTTTGAGTCAATGTTGCAAAAATGTTTGAAGTTGTTTTCCATTTTTAAAAATTCTAATATAAATTGATCATAGCAAAAATGTTTAGTTTTGGATTGTACCTTCTTTGTAGTTGTACATTCTTGACATGCTATACGGTGATCAATTCCATTTTCCATGTCGCTCCATGTTTTGTTTGTAGTTTCACTTGGATCTAGAAACATGTAGTTCTTGCCATCAATACTTGTGTTCTCATTTGTTTGAATATTCTCATAAGCCGTATTATCATCGTTTTCTTTGCACTTGTTGCACCATGATTTATTCACGCTCTTTCTTCGGATTTGGCTCATGTATTCTTCGTTGTAGATACCTTCAATGATCACATTTGAACTAGTAGTACATGTGTTTAATTCAACTAAATATTTATTTATTAAATTTTCTAGATTGACTATTTCTTGTGCAATATCAAGTTTATCATCTTTGGTTTTACATTTCTCTTGGTGAATCTTTAAAAGACATTTCCAAATATCATTTGCCGTTTTACAACTAAAAAATCTTTCATATTTGACTTTTGGTAGAGTTTTGAGAATAAGTGATTTGGCTTTAGTGTTTTTATCAATATTAGTTTGAAGATTATCATATTGATTTTCAAAATCCATTTTGGTTGTTTTAAGATCACCAATTGAAATGATATGCCAAAGATCAAGATCTATTGATTTCACATAATTTTCAAACTTAGTCTTCCATTCAAGAAAATGATCATTTTCAAATAATAGTGGTTTTTGCGTAAATTCCTCTTCTAGATATTTTTCAAATTCCATAGATCGTTACAAGTTTTAAAATACAATATGTTTTAAAAATCTTGCTAGATGTGGCTCTTGATACCAATTGTGGAAAACTAGAAGGGGGGGGGGGGGGGGTTGAATAGTTTTACGTCTTTTTCGTTTTATTGTTTTTGTAAAAGTTAGCTTCTAAAGTTTGGAAGAAAGCTTCAAATCTTTAATGCGGAAATATAGATACAAGTTTATTTTAGATTTCGTGTAAACACCACTTAAGTTTAATGTTGGGAAAAAGTTTATAATTTCGTATACTATATATATATAAGCATATATATATGTATAAGTGTTTTAATATAAGTTTGTGTACTTGGTTTGTTTTTGAAAGACTAATATTATGAATGAGTTTTAGTTTGATCTTTATGTGAAATCAATATGTGCACAACACAAGCAATAATAATTATGTATGGAATGCTAGTAAGTATGTAATCAAAAAGTGGGAGATGGAAAGATCAAACCGAGAGACAAAGGATTTATAGTGGTTCGGCTACAAGGACACCTTCCTTGCCCTACTCCACTCCCCGAGTCACCTACTCGAGAGTTTTCTTCACTAGATCAAAAACCTCCCTTATGGCGGAGAAAACCTTACACACCAAAATACACACCACAACTTTATCACAACTTCTACACGACTTCTTCACACCAATTTACTTCACACCAATTCTTCCTCACACCGTTCTACTATGCTCCTAGCTTTTTCACAACTTACTACTTCCTAACTCTTTTTCTTCACGCCACTTGTTTCTTCACTCCTTCACTACTAAGTCCTATTCACTAATCCAAGATATACACTACTTCACAACTATTAGGCTTCAAGGTCTTCTCAACTTCAAAGCTTCAACTTCTTTGTCTTCACAACTATCTCCACTTCAATGAACTACCACAACGTATTTCTTCTATCACTAATCCTATCCACCTCTACCTCTTCACTTCTATTACTACTTCATGCCTTCAATAGATCTAGATCCTATATCTAAATCTATCTAACCAATGTATACACTGTATTCACCAAGGAGTGAATGATATACAAGATGAAATAATCAAACAACTTAGGAAGCAAGATGATACTAAGTTGCAATACTCCTAGTCTTGATCAATAGGAGTATTCTTCTCTTTGCATTTGAATGAATGAGGCTTTGGATCACTTGGAAACAAAGGCTTATGAATTATATGATCAAAGGATTTTTAAGATTGAAATGGAGGTTTGAATCAGAAAGTTTTTGTGCAAAAAGGTGAGGAAAAAATCCAGGTTTAAGGTGGTATTTATAAGCAACAGATTCTGACAGAGGAGCGTGGCCGGTCCTCTTAAATCATGGCCGGTCCCCTTAAAATTAAGGGGACCGCCCCTTATAATTAAGGGGGCCGCCCAGCTGAAACGGCCAGAATCTTTGTCTTTTAGTGGGGAAAGTTTATTTGGTGAAAAACTAACTGATTTTGGTTAAAAATTTGAAATCATATATTTAGTATGATTAAAACATTTTTCTTTACTACCAAAAGTGTTTTTCAAAATTATATAATATGTTTATATAATTTAAATAAACTTTGTATTAGTTGATTAAATACCCCTTTGATCATAAATTGCACTAAACACTTTGTTTGTTCATACCTTAAGTGATTAGTTGGTGAAAGTGATTATTTACCACTAAATACTTGTTTACGTCATAATATTTGGTTTGTTGAGTTTAAGTTTTGTGGTTATCAAAACATAGAGATGTCGAAAGATATGAATAATGTTTTTAGTCAATTATTTATATCAATAGATAGTAGAGTTGACGTTGGGTTGTCTCCAACGAGGTTAAAAAGGAAAGGTCCTTTCCAGCAAGATTTGCTTCCAGCTGTGCGTCAGAAAACCTGTGTTCAAGGTGATGTTTCTTGTGGTTGTTTGGAAGATATACGTGATAGAAACGTTGGGCAGTTTTCCCATGACGTTGTTGTTGAAACTTGCGGTCGTCCGACCTTGCACTTACCTAATGATCTTGAATTGGGCTATGGTTTGAAAAGGAAGACAGATGGTTCATAATGTCAAGAGACGGACCCAAACCGTAAGCGTCTACTGTCGGTGTCTGAGTCACCCTCTCAAAAGATAGGGATAAACAATAGCATACAGGTTTTGCGACCTGGGGAAGGGGAGCCTGCTATCGCCCATGTTGGCTCTTCAAATTCATTTGATACAATGGCCACTCCAGGTAGCGAAAATAACATTCGTCCTGATTCACAAAAATGTTTGGAGAATGTGAGGCGCATCGTTTCGAACAACCTTTGGTTCACTGGTATTGTTTCTGTCTCCTTTTCACAGCTGTTATATGATTTGTGATGAATATGCGTTGACTGTAAACTGATTGTGTACCAATTGCAGCTCCATTGCATGCATCGTTTATTCTTGATTTTCAATCAGGTGATGTGCGACCTGTACCTGCTAATGTTCCATCACCAGGTATGCCAATGTTAGCATGGTTCTTTCTTTCTTTTTTTTTTCTTTTTTTTTTTTTTCTCTTTATAACATGTGATACCAAACCTGTCTTAATACATTGTTATTGCCATAGCTCGGCCTCTTCACACGCGTGAGTTGTCTTCGCCTGAAGGAACATGCTCGTTGTTTGCTATCAGTTAGTGTTTGAGGCCTTTCTTTATCGATTGCACTTCTATTACGCTTTCAACATGTAGAAGCAAATCTGTATTGGTACATTGCGATGTGCTCCTTTTCAGAAACGTTATGTGATTTGTGTTAGATGTGCATTTATTGTAAGCTCATTGCTTCCCAATTGCAGGGCCATTGCGTCAACCACTTACTCTTGATTTTCAATCAGGTGGCATACAACCTGTACCTGGTGAAGCTCCATCTCAGGGTATGCCACTGTTAATGTCATGTAAACAAACTTTCTTGCAGCTTGCTCTCAAAAAATTTCTCTAAACCTGACTTAACTTATAAGAGGTTTACAAAAGTCCATCCACCATTTAATCCATAGAAAGGTGTCAATAGGCGGCAATGTTAGGGCCTTTCATCATCAATTGCAATTGTATTAGGCTTTTAACATGTTAAATCAAATCTGTGTTAACACATTGTCGCTGGTACAGGTTCGGCCTCCAACACACATACATCACGTTCTCAGGGGGTGAGGCGTCATGCAGGTCAGTGTTTACTGCCTTTGATTACGAATTATGTCTTCATTTTTGCTTACCATTTTTGTTTCATGCTTATTTCTTCCATTCAGTTGCTGGACCTCCAAATGAATACCAAAGGTTTGGACCTTGCAATCTGGTGTGTCGGAACTGTAGGGCATTATTTTGGGATGAAGAGAAGCTCAGTTGCTCTACTACATCGAGGGGGCCTTTATATCATCGGTGTTGTCTTGAAGGGAGAGTCAAGCTTTTCATTCCTCATGAATACCCGCCACTCATCCAACAATCATTTTCGGATAGCCATTTCCTTGAAAATATTCAGGCCTATAATCAGATGTTTGCGATGACATCTTTAGGTGCAAACATTGATGAATCGGTTAATGTTCGGAGAGGCCCATACATTTTTAAAATTTCAGGATAGATATATCACCGAATAGGCAGGCTCTGTCCGGAGCTTAATCAGTCGCCACGGTTCCTTCAGCTTTACATTTACGATACTGTAAATGAGGTTCGGCATCAGTTAAACCCTTTTACAGAGGCCTCTCACACCACTTTGCGTCCCGATATTGTTGCCAACCTTATTGCGTTTCTTGATGGTAACAACGCGTTGGTGCAGCTTTTTAGAACGGCCAGGGATAAGCTTGAGCAAGATGATATCCCAGAGTTCAAGGTCAGGTTATTTAGCGTTGGCAAAGTTTCACAATATGAGTTGCCCACTGCTGATGATATAGGTGCTATCGTGTTTGATGACACCATGGAAACAGAATCAGACTTTGATGTCATATTAGAGACGCATTCGGGTGAGCCACAACGTATAAATAAGTTGCACGCGATATATATGCCTACTCAATTTCCGTTGCTCTTCTTATATGGTGAACACGGCTATCACACTGGCCTTCACTACATTAATGTAGAGAGTATTTCGACAAGGAGGGGTAAGCGCATGTCGATGAAAGCTTTCTATGCATATCAGCTTCATGATAGGTTGGGATACTATAATCTGTTGACTAGAGGGGGCGGCTATTTCAGCAATACATTATCACTGCATATTGCAGCATCGAACAAGATAGGATGGACTACGTAAGAACCCACCAGGCAGATATACAGGGCGATTACTTAGCTGGGCTATACGATGCGATAAGTAGAGGAGATAGTGATGGGTCGGACGTTGGTTCTAGAATGATCTTGCCTTCGTCGTTCACTGGGGTTCCTAGGTATATGTATAGCCATTACTTGGATGCTTTGGCTATTTGTAGAGTCCATGTAAACCCCTCATTCTTTGTTACTTTTACATACAACACAAAGTGGCCAGAAATCCAGGATTATATGGAAGCGTACCCAAATCTGTCTGCTGCGGATAGGCCTGATGTGGTGGACAGGGTTTTTGAGCGAAAAATCCATGCTTTATTGAAGTATGTGGGGGAGGTTAGGCCTTTTGGATCGTTGAACGCAGGTACGGTTGCTCTTTTTAGTCTAACTATCGTCATAAATACCATATATGTTTCACTGTACCTTATATTTTTACTCTCGGCTGATGATGGTTTTCTTTGCAATAGTGTTGTACACCGTTGAGTTTCAAAAGAGGGGCTTACCGCATTGCCACATACTGCTATGGGTTGACCGTAGAGCAGAAACGATGCGTGGCGTTGATGTGGACCAATACATTAGTGCAGAGCTTCCAGACGAAAGGCAAGATCCAGAAGGGTTTAGAGTCATCTCCGAATTTATGGTCCATGGACCATGTGGCCCAGGTTTTCCGAACGCCCCGTGTATGCAGAACCGGTCATCATGCAAGAAGTATTTTCCGAAAGAATATTGTCATTCCACATTTATCGATAAAGCCGGGTATGTTCATTATCGAAGAAGAGATGTAACGATAAATGCAACACGTCATGGAGTTGCACTTGATAACGCGTATGTTGTTCCTTACAATCGATGCCTATGCATGACGTTCTATGCCCACATAAACGTAGAGTACTGTGGTTGGACCATGCTCATCAAATATTTGTTCAAATATATATCAAAAGGTACAGATAGAATTATTGCACGAATTACCAGGCAGATTGGGGATCCGCATACTGTTCCATCAATTGCTTCTACCTCAAACACCTCTTGCCCTGCACGTGTTGATGAAATTCAGAATTTTGTTGATGCCCGCTATATTGGTCCACACGAGGCATGTTGGCATATTTTTGGTTTCGATATTCACAGCCGCGAACCTGCTGTCCAAATCCTTGCAGTTCATTCAGAGAACATGCAAACAGTTAGTTTCAGAAGTACACAACCCTTGGAATCTGTCATTAACAACTGATGAGGCGAAAAATGAACCACTTTTAGGTGGTCATTTAACCCCGGAATTGAATTTATTTGATCAAATATTACCCTAAATCGTTCCTTTTGTGATTTTAGGTACTTTGGGAGTGAAATCTGGAAAAGGAAGCAATTCAGACGTTTTTGGAGCATAAAAGTGAAGAAAACGCCAAAGACTTAATTTTCCATGCTGGGAACAGTGTATGACGGCGTCAAGAAGGCAATCCTGACGGCGTCAAGAGTAAAAACCATGACGACCCAGAAGAAACATGAAGGCGTCACAAGTAGAGCGTCAAGAGTTAATTGTGTGACGGCCTGCAAAAGGGGACTACATGACGGCGTCAGATGTAGATCTAGGCAGTCCGAGGAATTATTGGGCGGCGAGATGACAGTGTCAGACATTTGTTCTTGACGCCGTCACCTCCTAAAATCTATATATAGTTTTCTAATTTTCATTCATTGAGAGGAACTACTGTGGAGAAACCCTAGGGTCGAACCTTGTACGAATTTTACAGCTTTTCAAGGGTTTTCAACCCTTGAATCCTACATGTGCTATTGAGATAAGTCTTCTCTTAATTCAATCAATATGTCTATGTGTTGGTTATCTATATCTTGTGCTTGTCTTGATTTCAACATGCTAGGCTAGATTTATCTTGTGTTTGCTTAGATCTAATGAAACCTAGATGTTAATTATGTGTTGATTACTTGTTTATGGTTGTATTGGATGAATGATTTCAATGTTAGGCTTAAGAAAACTGGCAGATCTCCATTTGGTAACATGCTTGAACGTCTTAGGAAACATGAACCGATGTGTACTAGGTTTTATTGGTTGTATTTAATGCATGAGTAAATTCTAATGATCCCATGTTAGGAGCTTCTAGCAGGCTCGACATAGGAGTGAAGTAGGCACTCATAGGATTGGGGAAGTAAGTACGCCACCCCATGAATGGTATTAAGGAATACAATCCGTCATCCACGCAACTATAACAAGTAATTAACGTGTAAAAGATATCTAGGGAGTAGTGAAATCTAAGTAAACACATTTCTCCCACTTATTGCTCACAACCTTAGTTTAAAATAGTTTTATTTTCATTTTAGTATTTTATTTTGATTGCATCTTTAGTATTGGGTTAGTTGACTAGCAACTAATTCCGCCCCAAATCCTTCAAACCCGAGATTTTAATTTGCTTTCCAAAAAATATAAAAATACAAAAAGAATCATCCCTCATCTCTAGATCTAGTATTTAGGTTTTCTAATCCTAGCGACACTATTCCTAGCTGAACGATCAATCCCCCGGTACTTGTCATTATACTATACTTCATCGATCAGGTACACTGCCTGGTGGGGGTTGTAAGCTTCTTGAGATCCCTCGAGAGGTAAAGCCTGGTGCAAATCCCCACGCTACCATGTTTTTGGCGCCGCAGCCCGGGGAATAGTTATTGTCTAGGTTAGCATATCTTTTTATTAGGTCTACTTGCTAGATTCCTTTCTAGTAAGATTTTATTTTTATTTTTAGATCCTCTTTAGTCTATCTTATTTCTTTGTTTCCTTTGTTCGTAAATTATCTCGATGGATAACAATAACATTGATCATTTGATTCCTGTTATTCGTGTTTTTCGTCGTAGGATTTTTCAAATTCCCGCCCCAATCCCTTTAGTAGAGAATGAGAACCCACCTAACCTCTCGTCCAACCACCACTTTGACAATAATTCTGAGTTAGAGGAGTCTGATCATGATGATGACCGTAGGGCTAGTCCTTTTTACTATTCGGACTCCGATGAGGATCTTGATGATGGTGATGTGATTAATGAGGATAGGATAGAAGAGGAAGTGAACCCTTTTAGGTATGTCGACCCTAGAACAAGGATTGAGAGTGATAGTTCATTCAACATGCAATTTCCTTGTAAGATCGGATTTAGGAGCTTTAACGCCTATCTTAACTCATCTCTCCTAATGAACATAATCTCGCGTAATGAATATAATAAAATCATGGTAGATGAATTAGAGTACAAAGGAGAAAACATTATTGCTAGGACAATACCATTGCATGTGTTTGTAGGAAGCTTGGTTTATCTTGTTGAGTTCATGGTTATGGAGAGTCTAGGAGAATTTATTAATGATAAGTTAACCCAGGTTGTGTTTGGAAAACCCTTCAAAAGGTTGACCAACCTTGATGAAAAACTTATAAAAGGGTTAATTACATTCTCGGATGGGGAAGAAGATTTTGTCTACCAAATGCCCCGCACACACCCTAGGTTCAAGGATTTTTCCATGGAGAAGTGTAGTAGGTATCCGCCCATAGAAATGCTAAGTGAGAATGATAAGAGAAAAGAGCTTAAATATACTCATGAAAAGAATAAAAGATACTACCGTGGATGTTTAGAGTTAGGAGATGATTATAAGAAAGATAAGGCGACCATTAGATGGCTCACGCTTGGTTATGTGAGCATAAGCGATACACGGTAACCCATGACCTTGAGTCTAGCTACAAGACTCGTAAATAAAGAAAAGCGCTTCTTGGGAGGCAACCCATGTTTTGTGTGATTTTATTTTGTTTGTTTGTTATTTGCTTCCGTATGCATGCTTTATTTTTATTGTTGGTGGATCATGTTTCTAAACTAAAAAGTGGAAATACTTTACTTTGTTGTTTTGGCCTAGTCTTAACTTCACCAAAAGGTATTTTTGCAAAAGATAAGTGTAAGGGGAAACCCCAAATATGTTTTTAAGAAACAAACCGATCATGATTCTCCACAATATTAAGTGAACATGTATATTCGTATTTGTTAGAGTCAAATGCTTGTATCGAGTCATAATCAAGTTTTGCAGGATTTTCCAGGAAGTAAGACCAAGTTTTTCCAGAAACTTAACATAAGAATTTTTGCAGGTCACTTTTGACGGCGTCATGAGTTTACTCTTGACGGCGTCACGTGTGCAAATCTGGAAATTTTACCAGTTTTGTTTTTCTAACGGAGTCTTAAAGTTTTTGTTGAATTATTAAGTTTTATAATCTCCAGGAAATCTGCAAACTTCATTCCACGAGCATTATATCTTATTTTGTTTTCTAGGATTTAGTAACATATGTAGATTGCCGCCGATTTTATGCGATATTGCCTTGTCTGTTTTCTCAGGTTTTACAGGTTATGTATGACAAAAAGATGATTTATTTTTCTGGAAGAGAAGCTTTGATTGTTCATTTTCATGGAGGAAGATCTAACCTGGCCACCTTATTATCCATACCGAGCGAATCAGGGGAGTAGTTGATTTCATTCTTTTTACTTTTTAACTTTTACATTCTTTACTTGAACATTGGGGACAATGTTCATCCTAAGTGTAAGGGGAGGGTAAAATGATGATACCTTACAGATACACTTTCGATTGAGTTTGTTTGTTTAATAGTAGATGTGTAATAAAACAATGAGAAATACTTGTTAGTGCCATTTTAGCGCCAAATTTAAATTTTTTTACAACATTTAGGAGTGAAACTTTAGCCATAGCAAGCGTCTCATGGATAGGAGATTGTATGACTAGCACATAACCGTACTATTCAGAAAAAATTTCCACCCAAATATTTGAGGTTTGCCTTTAGATTTGATAGGAAAAGCATTTACTATTACTGCTTATGAGTGTACCGATAGCATTTAGATTCTAGAACTTGCGTTAGTGATGCATCCCGAGACTGCTAGTGAGACTACATTCGTGTGGTAGGATTTACTACATGATAAGAGGCATTAGGATCACCCTTGTGTTAAACCCGTATCATAATTACTTGACCATTTAAGTCATATTACTTGGCTAGTTAAGTCAATTAATTTTTCCTACACCTTAGCGTTGTACTCATTTTTAGTACATAATACCCCTAGTACACCCCTCCGAGCCTATCTTTTCGTTTCTAACTTTAAGCATCTTACTTAAAGGAAGAATTTGTTACACCCCACTTAAATGTACACCCAAATCGCCTTAGCCTTCCGTTTATGCACTCATCTTTAGTGCATTATTGTTATTTGTTAAACCCTAAGTTAACTATCTAATTGATTACATGGTTGATAAGTCGAGTCATATCCTTGTACATATTGTTTTGGGACGATTGGGACTCATGGGTGAAGTACTTATTTTATGGAGTAATGGGGAAGATCATTTATTACCCCCATATGTGCGTTAATCTTAAAAGTACTCCAAGTGTTTTAATTTTCTTAATTCGAGTCATTAAATTAGTTTATTGTAAAGTATGTAAAAAATTCAAATGTAACGGGAATTTTCATTCCCTATGATGTATTATTTTGGATGGTAGGGTAAGAGTGTATGCAAAAAAAAAAAAAAAAAAAAAAAAAATCAAAAAATCAAGAAAAAGAAAAGAAAAAATAATAATAAAATAATAAAAAAAAGGAAAAAAACCATACGGACTACCATCCCTTTTTATTCTATGTTCATTTTATGTTTTTGTTATTTTTCATTTATTAGCTTAAGTCGAGTCTAGTCTTGGCTTAGCAACGCCATATTGTACATGTAATTAACCAAGATTGTTAACTCGCTACCAGTAAAGACTGCCTATATCCAACAAAATCGTGAATTTCATATCCCTACACCTAACGTTACAACCCTTTAAAAGACCTCTTTGATAGTTTATCCTAGGTGCTTACGCCATGTGGTGGAAGTTTGATCCTTTCCCAAGTCTATGGTAATCTATTTTGCTATGACAGGTAGTGAGAGATATCTTCCGTTTCCATATTGTAATTTATACTTTATTACACCCGAGAGATGTGAGTATCTAAACACTATTTGTGAGGTGCTAGTGTATGACCTCCGTGCTTGTCTTTGGTCTTTAGTGGAATGATTATTTGTTGTAATTACTTTTATATTAGTGTTAAATGACCCCTAACTTGTATTTTGATTAGAATAAAAGCGCATTTGCTTGAGGACAAGCAAATCTCAAGTGTAAGGATATATGATGAGGCAAAAAATGAACCACTTTTAGGGGGTCATTTAAGCCCGGAATTGAATTTATTTGATCAAATATTACCCTAAATCGTTCCTTTTGTGATTTTAGGTACTTTGGGAGTGAAATCTGGAAAATGAAGCAATTCGGACGTTTTTGGAGCATAAAAATGAAGAAAACGCCAAAGACTTAATTTTCCATGCTGGGAACAGTGTATGACGGCGTCAAGAAGGCAATCCTGACGGTGTCAAGAGTAAAAACCATGACGACCCAGAAGAAACATGAAGGCGTCACAAGTAGAGCGTCAAGAGTTAATTGTGTGACGGCCTGCAAAAGGGGACTACATTGGGCGGCGAGATGACAGCGTCAGACATTTGTTCTTGACGCCGTCACCTCCTAAAATCTATATATAGTTTTCTACTTATTGAGAGGAACTAGTGTGGAGAAACCCTAGGGTCAAACCTTGTACGAATTTTATAGCTTTTCAAGGGTTTTCAACCCTTGAATCCCTACATGTGCTATTGAGATAAGTCTTCTCTTAATTCAATCAATATGTCTATGTGTTGGTTGTCTATATCTTGTGCTTGTCTTGATTTCAACATGCTAGGCTAGATTTATCTTGTGTTTGCTTAGATCTAATGAAACCTAGATGTTAATTATGTGTTGATTACTTGTTTATGGTTGTATTGGATGAATGATTTCAATGCTAGGCTTAAGAAAACTGGCAGATCTCCATTTGGTAACATGCTTGAACGTCTTAGGAAACATGAACCGATTTGTACTAGGTTTTATTGGTTGTATTTAATGCATGAGTAAATTCTAATGATCCCATGTTAGGAGCTTCTAGCAGGCTCGACATAGGAGTGAAGTAGGCACTCATAGGATTGGGGAAGTAAGTACGCCACCCCATGAATGGTATTAAGGAATACAATCCGTCATCTACGCAACTATAACAAGTAATTAACGTGTAAAAGATATCTAGGGAGTAGTGAAATCTAAGTAAACACATTTCTCCCACTTATTGCTCACAACCTTAGTTTAAAATAGTTTTATTTTCATTTTAGTATTTTATTTTGATTGCACCTTTAGTATTGGGTTAGTTGAGTAGCAACTAATTCCGCCTCAAATCCTTCAAACCCGAGATTTTAATTTGCTTTCCAAAAAATATAAAAAATACAAAAAGAATCATCCCTCATCTCTAGATCTAATATTTAGGTTTTCTAATCCTAGCGACACTATTCCTAGCTGAACGATCAATCCCTCGGTACTTGTCATTATACTAGACTACATCGATCAGGTACACTGCCTGGTGGGGTTGTAAGTTTCTCGAGATCCCTCGAGAGGTAAAGCCTGGTGCAAATCCCCACGCTACCAACAACCCTGCTTCTAAGAGAACTACTCTGACTGAGTGGTTAGCTTTTAATCGGGATTTTACCTTTGGCCGTCACCTAACTTACTTACACTTCCCCTCAGAATTTGTTTGGTCAAAGATTGACAAAACATGGTCTCCTCGACGAAACCTCAACAAGCCGGCAATTGGAAGGCTGGCGTATGTGCATCCGAGTGCTGGTGACCTCTTTTATCAACGCATATTACTGTGTCATCAGAAAGGTTGTACCTCATTTCCAGGCAGTTATCACATCTCTTCATGCTGAAGGCAAAATAGTTCTTGCAGTCACGTCGTCAGGGATAGCGTCATTGTTGTTGCCATCTGGAAGAACCGCGCACTCAAGGTGTTAGACCCGTTTCCCGGATACAAATAGGCCCCACCCTATATGGAAATTGACCAAGCCTTACGTGATTGGTTAGTCAACGAATGTTGCATAATGGTCAAACCCGATAGTCAATCTTGTGGTCAAAGAATTTGTTATAAGGTTGTGAAAGTATTATGTGGCACAAATAGAAGGAAATAGACTTTAAGGGCTTGACTTGTTATATGCTTAATGTGTTATAAGTTGTTTGTGGCCAAAGTAATAGAAAAGAGACTTAAGGGGCCATTCTTGCCATTAGCCCAAACATGTGCAAGTATATATCTAGTTATCCATGAGTTTCCTGGAGGTTCTATCATTTTCTAGAGGGTGTTTGTGTGTGACGGTTTATAAGGAAAAGAGGAGGAAAGATCAAGTTTGGAGGGTAAATTTATGAAGGGTTTAAGGAACTAATCAAGAAGATAGAGCCCTAGCCATGATCTCCCTACAAGTAAGTAATCCTTTGTCTTAACTACATAAGGTTATAGATTAGGTGGGAAGTGGGATTTCATCATATGATCAAGATATGATCATATGGAATGGAGGTTGAGTATATTTGATGGGTTATGTTAACCCTTGATTTTGGTATTGATTATTATGTGTTAGGTTTTGGTTAATTATGAAGATTGATGATGATGATGAAGATGATGTCTTTGGTATTATATTAGCTATGGAAAGAGGTAAGTAAACCGGTTATAAGTTAATGTTATATAGATTTCAATGCATTATATGTTATGTGTTGTTGATGTAAGGTCAATGAAATACTTGATGTGTATGTGCTTATGTGCTAGTAGATTATAAGGCTAGTTTGGCATAACTAGCATAAGAATGATACAATAGGTTGGAAGTTGAGTTGAGAATGAATGGTTATGAAGTGTAATGTATGAATGATGTATGATGTTGAATTATATCCGCTTTACTTACTAAGCCTCGTGCTTACGGTTTAAGTGTTTAATGTTTTATAGGTTGTGCAATGATGCTTGACTTAGACTAAGGTCTAAGGTTGGATTATGCGGAAGTTAGAAGATGGTCAGAAAGTAGAGCTAGGTAGTATACCGAGCTCAAGTGTCATGTTTGTACCCCCGTGATTCATTAATGTTATGTAAAGTATGGTCAAGTGTCAAGTGTATAAATTGGTGGTCAATGGACAAGTTATAGTATAGTTCTTGTGTTTACGGTCAAGTTAAAGGGGCGTTTGGCATAACGTGTAATTGTACCCATTTTGGGATGTGAACGGGTCAATGGTCATGGATCAAAGTTGTCATGGTTTTTAATGTTAAATGAGTGTTTGGTTTACGGTTAAAGTGTTAATTTTATGGTTAAAAGTGATATGGTTAAGTGTAGTATGCAAATGGGTCAAAATGGGTGTTTCCACCCGTTACTTTGTAAAGCACATTTTTGCGGGTCATTATGACCAAGTTTATGCATATATTTGATGTTTATAATGTCCTAATAATTTCTGGAAGTTTTGGTGCAATGTCATGTTATAAAAGTCGTTTTTCGGGAAAATAGGTCAAAAGTGCACTAAAGGGTTATGCAGAAAAGGGGGTGTTTGGGACAAGGTCTATTTTAACCCATTTTGGGTCTAACGTGTCAAGAATTGTGGGAAACCATGTATAATGTATATTTTTAGTTAAATGTGGATTACATGTGTTTAAATATAGGTCCAAAGTGTTGATTTAGTGTTTAAAGATGTTACGGGTCAATAGTGCACTTTAGGGTCCCTTAGTGCACAAGAGGGTTTGACAGCTTTCTTTATTTTGTAGAAAATCAACCGTGACTTGTTAGAAGTCGTGTCACCTATCATTTTAAAGGTATTTGAGTCTATTTTCATCTAAAAATGGTTCCAAGGTCTATACGTTAACAGATTTTAGTCAATGGTCAAAGGAAAGATGGAATGTACGTAAAGTCAAGCGTTTCCGCGTAAAAAGTTTTAAATTTTTGGTCAAAGCGGGCACGGGGTGTTACACAAGGTTTAAGATACCTTTGCAATTAACTAACGAGTCAGTCTGCGCTATAAAAAAGAACACCCAATTGGCAGAACTATTAAAGCAAACAGAAATCATCATATGGGACGAGGCTCCCATGAACGAAAGAAGGTGTTTCGAAGCATTAGACAGGACTCTCAGAGATGTACTTGATAAACCTCAGGCACTTTTCGGAGGAAAACCAATTATGCTGGGTGGTGACTTTCGACAAACACTACCTGTCAAAAAATCCGCCTCGAGAGACGTCATCATCGCTGCGTCGGTAGCCGAGTCTTATTTATGGCCACATTTTAGGGTTTTCTTCTTAGTTGACAACATGAGATTACAGAGATGTGATATGACAGAGGTAGAGCGACAAGAGGTGCAGCAATTTTCAGAATGGTTGCTCAACATCGGGAACGGAAACATTGGTTTAATAGATGCTGATGACCCACACAACACATCATGGGTGCGTATACCAGATCGTCATTGTTTTCCGCCAACAGAAGAGGGCATGTTTCAATTGATCGAATTCATATACGATAGCAAATCATTGCGTACGCCAACTGCATCAGGCTTTCAAGAAAAAGCTATAGTGTGCCTGATTGGCCTGAAACGGTCCGATAATTATTGGTCAACCACTTGTGAATGGTCAACTATAATAGTCAAACTAATCAAGCCAATGCTTCCGTGGAATACAGTGTTTCCCCGGGTCGTAATGTCCCAACGAGGTTGTGATGGTATTAAAAACGAATCTGTGATCGAGTGAATGTGAACAGGAAAGGTATGAATGTGTGTGTGAGTGATTACACTAGGGTTTTATAAAAATAA
Organism: Artemisia argyi; assembly: GCA_030686995.1. Lineage (NCBI taxonomy): Eukaryota > Viridiplantae > Streptophyta > Magnoliopsida > Asterales > Asteraceae > Artemisia > Artemisia argyi. The sequence continues at coordinate 164,023,952 of CM060697.1, forward strand.
CTTAGATAAACTATTTTAACGATTACGTAAAACCTAGATATCTAAAAACGTTTAAAACCTAGAAACGCGTACGTTTAATTTAATTCTACATAAACGTACGAAACAAAAACGATTTTAACTAAAGTAGTAATTTGCAAACCTTAGGGGCTTAAATGCAAATTAAATAAACTTAAAATATTTATTTTATAATTACTAATTATTTAATTAATTATTATTTAATAACTATTATTAATTATCTAATAATTCACTAATAATTAAGAAAATATAAAATAAGTCTAGAAAATTAAAAATAAAATTTGTAAAAGTCTAAAATATTATAAAACTTATTTTAAAAATAAAATTATATTTTTCACACTATTTATCTATTTATTATTAATTATTAACTATTTAATTATTAATTAACTATTTATATGATTTAAATTATTATAAATACTAAAAAGACTTAGATAATTAAGAAGATTTTTTATAAATCTAATTAACCATCACAGGAATCCTAAAAAAATTATAAAAACTTTTTTTTATGTATTTTTAAACTAGTTTACTAATTATTATTCTATTTATTATTTAATAACCAATTAAACTATTTAAATTATGAAAACTAGTAAATGAACAGTAAAAATTCTAGAAAAATTACTAAAATTATATTATGACTTATAAAAGCTATAAAAAATATAAAATCTAGGTGTTGCTTTATAAAATTTAAATATGCTATTTATAACTTAATTATTGATTAATTATTAATATAACTAATTTAAATTATAATTAATACTAAAAGACAAAATAAAAATCTGAGAAATTTATTAAAAATACTTTAATATAAGAGGAAATTAATAAAAATATAAAAACACAACTTACTTAATAAAAATCTAAAAATGAAAATTAAAATTAAATTATATTAAATAGAAACTATCACTTATTTTTATATTGATTTTTCTGGAATTTTCTTTTACAAAACTATATTATACTTAAAAATAGATAACTTTTGTAAAAACAAATATTTTATAAGCTAATAATAAGCTGTGTGGAAGCTTAATACTACCACAGTTGACTTTGTTTGACCAAAGTAGCAAATAAGCTCAAACTGACTTGTGTGGGACCCATTATGGTAAAATCTAGTTCAGCTAAGTTAATTAAGCAAGTATAAGCTAGAAAAAACACATATGGTACACTGAATGAGCCAATAAGCCGCAATAAGCACTTGCTTATTGTGGACTGAGACAGAAAATGGGACAAAGATCAAGGCTAAATTCAGGTGAGGTCCACTGGGTACTAGGTCAAACTAAGGGTCAACAAATGATCTCTGGTAGGAGGGGGTTGGGAGAACCTAAGTTAGAGGTATGGGACCCACTGTGGTGGCCACAAATCACCACCAAAGTGGTGGTGATGGGCTGAGTCTGTTGGTGCAGGGGAAGGGGTCTTCCCTGCAACCTACTTTGGAGGTCTGGTGGGGTCCACACAAAAATCCTAAAAATATAAAACTTGTGGGATTCAAAAGTTGAGGTGGTAGGCTATAAGTCCACAAAAGCACAAGACCTAAATCTTGATACTAAAATCTATAAAAATCCCACTAGTTTTGTGAAAAATCTGAGAATGACAATTTGACTTTTTATGAAACTTGAACTAGTTTGACTAATATGAAATTCTAATACTCACTACTGATTTAATAAGTTGAATTAAGCTAAGATAAAGCTAAATTAATCTAAACCTACAACTAATAACCTATTTTGAGGGTTTGTGGGATTCAAATCCTTGACAGTTAACTGTCAAGAGATTTGGAAATGGATTTTGACTTTTGTATGAAATGACCTACTGTTTTATGACTGAAACAAGCTCTAATGACTTAAACTAAGTTGTCTAAACCTATTATTACTACAAACAACAACTTAATAATAGTGAACAGGGCAATACCAAACACCCCCATAAACTTGACTGTTTTGTGATTTACACTACAAAACATAAATTCAGTCCAAGCTATAGATTTATAACTAATAATTAGTCTATTATAAACTTAATTAAGCTTGAAATTTCAATACCACAAGCAATAAAAACAGATTTGTCAAAAATGCTATTAAAACTAGGATATATCAATTTTCAATAATAATGAAACTTAATGAGTAAACAACTTATATTAAGAATTATTCTAACTTAACAACAACAACTGAACAATAAAACACAGAAACTCAAGCAAATAGAATACTTAGACAGTAATATGAAAAATTAATACAAAAGCTTACAAAATGGATTATGATGAGAACAATAGACCATGAACTGAGAATCAACCTAACACCTCCCAAAAGGTACTAAACCATATCAATCCAAATCATCACTGCTCCAATCTTCTTCCTCTGATTTTTTATTTTTTTCTTTATTTTTCTCTATTTTTTTATATTTTTGTGATTGCACTCTAAACTGGATTTTTAGGATATCTAAAAGCTTTAATAAGCTTTGTCAGAGCTTAAGTGGACTTAAGATTCCAATAACAACAATCAGAAACAACAATCAAGCTTTTGGTGATTTTTGAAATAAGAGTAAATTGCACAAACTTATACAGGAACTGAAACTTGAAATTAATTCTTAGAAAAGAGTTACAAGATACTGAATTAACTTAATTCAATGCTTAAAAGCTCAAAATTACACTAAGATTATTAAACTAAAACTATTCGACACTAAATTACACTAACTAATCTAATATATCTTCTCTTCTGCCTCTTTTCTTCTTTATAGCCACTTTCAGGGTTTATGGGACCCACTGTGACATTTCCCACCAATTTAGGACCATTAGATTGGTCAATTTCATCATGGCCGTTTAAACTTGTAACTTGGCGCCAAAGTTTCCACAGGGTAACGTGGAGGATTTTACGGGCATTAAATGGGTTTGGGAGCATGTGTGAGGTGGAGGGATTGCGTGGAGAAGCAGAGGTAGCAAGTTGGGGGTGAAACAGGTGAGGTGGAAGGGTGGTTTTGGTTGCAGTGGTGGTGGTGGTTTTTGGAGGGAAAAGGTGAAGGGTGGTATTGGTCAAACGGGGGTTGACCCCGTTTTATTATTAAAGGGTGGGCTGGTAGTGTAGTTGGGCCAAGGGAGTGGGTTGGGTAAATAAAAAAAAGGTGGGCTTGTTTAGTTGTGGATTTGGATTTGGTTATTTATAATAACATAGGGTCCGTTTGGTTTAGAAATTACACAAGGACCAATTTTGTAATTTGGCAAATATTGAGGGGCTGGTTTTGTAAATTTTTCCAAAGTTGATCAAGGGACCAAACTTGCCATATCTCAATAGTACAAGGTCCTATTTGTAATTTTTTCATTTTAATATATTCAGGGACCTTTTCTGTCAATTCACCAAACTTCAGGGACCAATTATGTAATTTCTCCAAACTTCACACCAGGGACCATTCCTGCAAAAGATTATTAGTTCAAGGACCAAAATTGATTTTCTCAAAGTTTTAAACATCCCAGGGACCATTTATGTCAATTTCCAAAGTATAGGGACTAAACTTGTAATTTTGTAAAACTTTGCACCAAAGGACTAAATATGTAACTTTATGATTAAAAAGGACCTTTGATGACTTTTTCATGTTTTTAGAATAACCAGGGACTAGTTTTGCCAATTTATGAAACTTGAGAGACTGAAACTGCCAATTATGCAAACTTTGTACGTTTTTCATCTGTTTTGAAACATATAAAACACACTTCTAGGATATTTTAAGTATTTTGATGTATATTTGAGTATTTTTGGATGTTTTGGCAGCTCAGATTGGTATAAAATGATGAGTATTTAGACACTCATCAGTGCCCGAAGAATGAAACGGCTGACATGATAAACGTGCAAATACTCGAAAAAGTTCCTGGCATATCAGAATTCTACATCAGCATTGATGATGCAGTACCAATAGGTAACGATGGTGGCGCATCAGAACTTTTATACCCATCTGAATATCTGAATTCAATGACCTTCCCTGGGATCCCTCCACATAAACTTGAGGTGAAAAAAGGTGTTCCGGTGATGTTGCTGCGAAACCTTAACCTTACTGGCAGGCTTTGTAACGGAACTAGAATGATTATCACTCAGCTCTTCATGCGAGTAATTGAAGCAAAAATCATTACGGGCACAAGGATAGGCCAAAAGGTTTTTCTACCGAGAATTGTTTTTACAGTAAAGGAAGAAAAGATGCCGTTCATTTTTAGGCGCAGACAATTTCCTATCAAATTGTGTTACGCAATGACCATCAATAAAAGTCAGGGGCAGTCCTTAAAAAAAATTGGGGTATACTTACCCGAACCTATATTCGGCCATGGGCAGTTGTACGTGGCTCTTTCGAGGGCAACCTCGCCAGAAGGACTCAAAGTCATCATCGGATCTCAAGAAGGGCAACCTCCCAACACAACAAAGAACATAGTGTATAGAGATTTCTTAAGAAAAATAGAGCTACGCCAGGTTTCAAATATTTTTTTGCAACAGTCCCCATTCTTATAATTAACACTGACACTTCCACAATTGCCGCAGCCACACATTTGCACGACCTTTTAACATAGGACCTTAGTACAGGTTGACCGTATACTTTATGCATCTTTGAAATTCATTTGCCCACACGCTTAGGCACTTTCATTACTAATTCTATAGTCCATGTCCTAGGTACTGACTTAGAAGAAAAATAGGTGATCAATAGCCTATTAGGTTGACGAACCATGGACATTCATATGAGCTGTTGCCAAAGGGGTGTACCACTCAGTTCTCTAACTTTTTGCTATCGCATATTTGCTTTTCCACAGAACAATGACTGAAGAAAAAAACACTAAGGCGATGATAAAAGACACTGATGCAGCGATTGCAGCAGGTACTAACATCCCTGTACAGACGAAGGACAAGGGCAAAGCGATTATGGTTGATCCAGAGGTTGTGGACGTCACTGACATAAAGCCAAATGTGTTGGAAAAAGTGCTTGAAATCAAGGTATACCGAAAGTGGATTTCCAGAAATGTGCCTGACCCTAATCCGACGGGCCTATGTTTCATAATATTGGACAAAAAGGTAATATGTTTTGTGAAACCAAATATTTACATTCAAAATATTCACCGATGTTCAATACATAATACCAGCCTTATGCAGGGAAATGCAATCCAGGCAACTGTAGACGTGCGAGATATGAGGCAATTTGAAAATGCCTTGCAAGCAAACTCATGCTACAGAATTCAGAGGTTCGGTTGCAAGAATACTGAAAGTTGGCAGCGCACGTTACCGAATGATACCACATTGCTGTTTGGAAGATATACTCAGGTTGTGCCGCTACCAGATGAAGGTTTCCCAAACCATTACTTTAATTTCACTGCGTACAACGAGCTTGGCCCAAGAATTGATGCTCGCGACTCCATCTTAACAGGTAACCATAAACGTTCAATATTAAATTAGATCCACACACTTATGACTATACTTTTATATCTATGTAGACTATATAGGACTCGTGCGAGACGTAAGCAGGATGAAAGAGTTTAAAGGCCCAACAAGAAACAGAATACTCAAGAAAAATATTGACATCCAAAACTTGAAGTATGCATTCTGACTAACTCAGCATTTATATTCATATCACTATTTTAAACGTCTAATAGTAACGATTTATTGACAGTGGTAACAGTGTCACTCTCAGTCTCTGGAACGAAATGGCAACAAGATTTGAGTTGCAGATTGCCACACAGCTAGAGCAGCCCGTTATCATGGCAGTTAGTTCATGTTTAGCAAAACGATACGCAGGTACTATACAGCTATCGGGAACCCCGACTACACATTTCTATCTGAATCTTGACCTCCCAGACGCGCACCACATCCGTGCAGTGTAAGTACGAAACCACCTAAGCTAGACCTCGATAGTTGAAATATTCGCTAACCACTACATGCTGATATAGGTACAACGAAATGCTCGCATCGGTTATGCCTCTCGCCTTACCAGTTGCACAGCAACAACAACATGTGGCACCTCCTGTTAATGAACCTGTGAACATCATAACACTGCTACAAATTAATCCTGATACTTTGATGGTAAGGTACAAATATGTTACATACAATGTTTATGTATCATCTACCTAACAAATGATATGCCAAAACAGCCACACCAGAGATTTGTGACTGAAGTTGTTATAACAAGGATAGACGAAGATATGGGATGGTTCTTCAACAAATGCAGAACATGTGGTCAAAAAATCAACGCACGTCGACCTCATTGGCATTGCCAAGAACCGGGGACAAAACTGATCCCTAACTACAGGTATACCCACAGACCATCAATTGTATCCAACAAATCATTGGTACCATTTACCAACCCTGTTTACAACGGATGTCATACATTTCGGTGCCAGTTATTGCTTGAGGATGATAATCACGGACGAAACTGGAAGCGCGTCGCTCAGCTTCTTTAGCCCTGAGGCACACTCAATCCTTCCAGATATTGGCGATGCTATGAGCTACATACCTGATCCAAACCCATACGATCTACCGCCGATAATAAGAGCCTTTGAAAATACCAGGCACAAGTTTGAGTTGCACTTTGGCAAAGGCAGTCGTATAGGCTATCCACGGTTAATTCTTGACCAGGCATTGGACGGGGTTCCACCACCATTACCAGCTCCAGAGGCCGCGGAACCATTGGCACCAGCAGAGGCAGCCCCACAAGCCGAAGGATCTTCTGCACCACCAGAGCAAGTGGATCAGGTAACCCCTCTCAATGAACTTTCAGCTGAAAGTCTCACCCCACCACCCTTCTCAGCTGAAGGACCAGAAAAAAAGGAAGGACCAACATAAAGTAGCTCTTCATCTGTTAGGAAACAGTTATTTCAAAGCTCAGCGAAGGAGGAAGGAAGTCCCCGGTCCAAGAAACCAAAAACAAGTGACGCCGCACCTGGTAACTAACAACGCACACAAGCTTGCAACCTTTTGTAATGCAGCTATGTACAGGCTGTTAAAAATATTAAGAAAGTAGTATGGGTAGACATGTTGCCGTAAGACTAGCCACTGTAATGTAAGTGACAATGTTGTACAGGAACCTTATAAGGTTCTAATGCCCAAAGTACATCTGGGCATACATTTTGGACACTCTTTGCAACGCCGTTGCAATAAAATTATCAGTATCGTAGTAGCTTTCCGTATACTATTCGAGCCGTTTCTACACTAATAATAAATAGCAGGGATGGACTTTTTAGGACCTACCTTGAAATTACATGAGTAACCAAAGGAACACAGAAGAAGTCAACGGAAAAAAAACGAGCCGGAAACGTAAATACAATTTCATCGGAAGTTATAAAGAAGAAGATACTGTTTATGAATTATCTTAACTATATTATAATGCATTTAGGCAATTCCTAAAAAGGAAGTCTTAAAAAATTAAGACAAAAAATATTTCTTTTAATTGGAAGGATTTCAAACTAACACATACTTATGAATAGGAGTAACATTACATTATGAATTTTATTCTCATTAATTGTAGGAGCCCCTAATATTTATAAACCTCATTAACTTGCAATAGCTCATTTAATCAATGTGATATAACAACCCAATTAAAAAAAAAAAGAAAAAAAAAATTCTGCAATATGATTTAAAAAAAGAAACGTCTATACTATAATTACCTTTTAATGCATATTTCATATACATAAAGCCTAAAAACTAACCCACAAACTAACAAAGTTTAATCTCAGCCTCTAAACACACATTACACTATAGTAATAATTTAAATGTTCTACTTTTAAAAAACATATATCTACTACGTTTTAAAGTATTCAGGACAACGCTAAATAAGGAAAGGTTTAAAATGAAAAATATTTGCTCGCCACAAATATAGTCACCGAATACCCGCCGTCGCATTGCGCGGGTACCCTTATGATGATGATAAAATATAAGTGGTGGTGATAAAAAGGCTTTGGATGTGGGGTTCACATAGTGCGTTTCGTTTTCTTCAAATATGACTATTCCGTATTTATTCTTTTGGTTATGGCAATTTTTTTAAAAATAGAAGGTCATACAATATTACAACTAAATAGTTTTAAAATTATGTGAACTATATTAAAACTTTTTTTTTTTTTTTTTGTAGTATTAGTTAGTAAGTACGGTTTGTAATTTAGGTGTTGTAAATTAGAGAAACAAACATGTATTGTAAGATATTAGTAGCTCAAAGCTATGAATCGATTTAACGATATAACAAGAAAAAATCAATTACAAATACAAAAAACGTATTATTAACTAAAAGATATATTTGATGTTTTGTTTCCCTTTCCAGGTACGTCGACGACGAATAAATTGACAAACAGATGTACGTTGAACTTCGACCCGCCGCAACGCGGCGGGCGCTACCCCCTCGTTGTAAATTAAAGACAATTTAAACAAACAAATGTCCAAATCTCTGAAATAGAATTTGCAGGAGTTGATATCAGAGCATCCACAATGGTGAAGCTTTATATAAGTCTATAATCATTAATTTATAAACCTTTTAAAGTTAAAAACCAATGTTCACTATGCATAAACCTTTTAAAAACTCTTGAAATGATTGATAATAACACATGCATTAAATTATGAATAGGTTCAAGAACTTGAACCTCTTCATGCCATATATACATGAAACAAATGATCACTATGGTTAAAATGATAGATAAAGCTTTATATAAAGTTTATACCTTTTGATGAAACAACCATAGTGGATGCCCTCAGAATAAAAAAACGCATTTCAGCTTTTACATTAAGTTGGTAATACTCTACTACTATAAGCTAGTTTGTTGTAAATTACATATCTTTCCGTCCCCAAACAATGCATCAACCTGGGGGTGTTTGTTTAAGCTTATATGACGGGTTTTCGACTTATGTTTTACAAGCTTTTTTTTTTTTTTTTTTGCAAATCTTGAAACTTTTCAGCTTATTTAAGCCGAAAAGTTTCCAAATTTGCAAAAAAAAAAAAAAAAAAAAAAAAAAAAAAAAAAAAAAAGTAATAATAATCAGAGTCTTCTATGACCATGTCATGCCCTGCCAAAACCTCCTGTAGGGTATCATTGCTTAATACCTGAAAATACATGCTAAAGTGTCAACACGAGGTTGGTGAGTTCATAGAGTCTTTTGAAAAAGAATGTAATGCATATGAATGAAGAATTCCCAGCAAAGGCATCGTAAATCCACTCAGTTACAAGTCCCGCCATAAGAGACTTGTAACCTGTGTGTTTACGACCCACTGCCAAATATGATTTGGTTTACGTGAACAAAAGTAATACTTGTATCTAGATTCAAAGATAAATATAGCAACACTGTTATATAAATAATTTTAACAATGAGGCCATATAAGCAATTTTTGACAAAGCTGACAATGTCGCCAGGTAAACGGTCATATAAAATAAGTCTGAAAATGTCGCCAGGTAAACAACTTTGACACTCCCGACAATGTCGCCAGATAAACAGTTTCGACAATCCTGACAATGTCGCCAGATAGACAGTTTTGACAATCCTAACAATGTCGCCAGATAGACAGTTTTGACAATCCTGACAATGTCGCCAGATAGATAAATCAGTCGAGTAGGAAAAACAGCAGTATTACGTTTGCCATCACAGCCAAGTGGGGAAACCACAATACGTTTGACATCACAGCCAAGTGGGGAAACCAGAATACTACATTTGACATATGAACAATTGGTGACCATGAGGACATATAAACAAGGATGACAAATCCCATGAAATGCAGGTAATCAAACGTACCAAAGAAATACAGGTAATCAAACATACCAATGAAATACATGTAATCAAACGTACCAATGAAATACAGGTAATCAACCATGTAAAACGAGTAATTGTTTAAGTAAAACGAGCATGTATTCTCCCCCAAAGAGTTTACCAAAACAATTGAAAAAGTAGGGGCTATGACTCACCTGGTGCGATAGCTACGATGACAAAAGTAGATATACTGAAATGATGCACGATCTCTAACAGCAACTTGAATATTTGAGGTGATTTGAAGATGATTATGTTAAGAAACTTAGGGTTTTTACCACAAAACCCTAACTAGGAATGAAAGTAAAGCTTGATTATGTCTTGATCTTGAAAAAGCCATGGATTCTTCTTGTTTTTCTCCTTGTGGCCGTGTGACAGAGCAAGAGAAAAAGAGAGATATGTTGTTTTTGACAAATGAGATATTACTTGAAGTATTGGTATTAAAATATAGTTTGAAAATAAAATGGGACAAAAATGACTAGCCAATAAATGAAGTAGTAAGGTTTTTCAAAGGTGTAAGATAATTAAAATGGGAGAGGCGTTTAAATGGGATGAGGATGGAAGATTTTTGCAAGCAAAGTCTTGACTTTGGTGTATTATTGATAGCTATTGTGTAGTTTAGGTGATACCGGGTACCGAGTTTGCTAGAAATAAAGTTTAACGGTACCAAATAAAATGTGACAACGTTGTAAAAATTATAAATTACATTTCCTGATAAGAATCGGGTATTAAAATAATTGTCGGGTTGAAATATCGTGATTCGACGTAATTATAGTCATCTACCGAAAAATATAGCAAATGGTTTCAAAACACCGGGTAAATTAATAATATATATTTTATATTATTATAATGAGTATGAAAATATATTAGGATCGTAGACAGAAGTATCGGGTATATGTTAGTAGCAAAAACTGAGTGGTAACGTTAATTACAAATTAATCATACGTAAATGGAAATAATGCATATCAGTGCCTGATCTAAAGTGCTGATGACGTTACAGATGATATGTAGACTATTCTAGTCTATATGATGTGTCCCTAATGATGATGCATGAATTCACAGGTAAACCTAACTGGTTACGCGAATTTAAATACCCGTAAACTAGATTTACGATGAAATGAACGACAATCGTGAATAGTGATTTCCTTCCGGGAATGAATAGTGTCATATGAATAGTAAAATTTTCGAACACTTCTCAGAATCTCAAACTAACTCCGAAAATGATGAATAGTAAAATGATGAATAGTGATCGGTGAATAGTAAATGATGAATAGCAACTTTTTGAGATGAATAATGAAATTTCGACGTTTGAAAAAGGACCTGAAATTACGAGTTGTGACAATCTTCCCCCCTAACAGGAACTTCGTCCCGAAGTTCAGTTTGTGTTGGTCTCTAGAGTGGTATTGATGAAAAGATGATGATACTTATCGTGTAAGCTACTGAACTCTAATGGGAGCTCAAGTCTGTAGGCCATTCGGCTCATTCTGTCTGAAATATTGAATGGTCCAATGTATCCCGGGTTTATCTCTTCATGTTTGTCAATTGTGTCTCAATGATGTTGTCCTTGGGATCGTGTGATATCTTTTGTTGTAAGTGAATCCAATTTATAGCAAATGGTCAGCCCAACCATTTCCAGAATCAATCACACCCTATTTGGGCATATCTCCCAATGTTTGAATCATTCTCTAATCCTGACCATTGGTCTGAAGATAATAGGTCATGTGGTTCCAAAGGAATCTTAATGAAATCTGCCAGAAGTTTGAGGTGAATCAAATTCCTCCATTAGAAATAGTTGGAATAGGTATCATAAATCTTGTGGAAAAATCTTACAAAGTTTAGTCCGTCAAAGGGTGTTATTGAAAATAATAGATTAGGATAAGGTTGTGATTCCTCCGCAGGAATGTCATGAATTGGGTCTCTCTCCACCTACGATGCTTAGTCTCCATTACTAAGATTTTCCCCAAGCTCTATGTCATCAAATCACAAAATCCTAAATGTATAAGTTATGTAATATAGTGATTGATTTTCAAAGTTTGTTTTGAGTTTGTGTGTTTTGTTCATAAACCTTCCCTAAATAAATGAATTTACAATTTTAAGCAAAAGGCTTTCTAAGTAACATTTTTCTTGATTTTTCAAAATTTAATAGTTATGCAAGACAGGACTGTTTTCAACATGAGGTCGATAATACGATTTACCAAAGAACGATGTTTAAAATTTCTTAACATTCAATAGTTTTGTGAAAGATTAACCAAGAGGAATTTGCTTGTCAAAATAAGTGCATTAGAAAAGTATTTCTTACAAGATATATGTTTTGTATAACTGTAGTTTAGAGAAAAATCCATTTAAGAGTGAAAGTATTAAGGGGATAAAATAGTCGGGTAGGTATGTCTGCACAAATGCATAGGTGTCTAGCATGTTTGGATAAAGTCTATTGGTGAGGACATGCTTAATTGAAGGTTCTATAGTCTTGGTTAGGAGGCTGGATGTATCTCTATAGTGTTGCTTAGTGAGCATTCGCATCGAAACTAATCTTGTAATTCAGTCAAGCCAATACTTTCTAGATGGTAGAATTTTGGCGATCAAGCCAGTGATAGTGGTTCGAATGGTTTTGTGATATTTTGAGGTTTCTATTGAGTTTTGAATGGTATTAATGTACCGAGAGGTTCTTCTTATAGATGGTATGGAAAGTCTTTCCTAGGGAGTTCATTGATAATATCCACTTATCAATATAGGAAGTAGTAAGTGATGAGTGACATAGGAATCTATAGAGTGTCATCTAATTTCTATATATATATATATATATATATATATATATATATATATATATATATATATATATATATATATATATATATATGGATGGGGAAAGGAAATGATAGTGATGGTGAGAAGGGAAAAGACTGTGCCAATTGCGACAAAATGAGATTTGTGATAAAAGAAAATACTGTGATATAAATGTATCATGCATAAAGGTGAAGATTCATGAAATGAAATGACCAGTTGACGTGCTTCCAAGCGGCGGTTCACGAGGTGATGAAAAGTGTTTATGTTCTGACAACGAGGGTATACACACACATAAATGAAACATTTGGAAATCGAGTAGAGGATTCAATCCAGACAAATTTTTATTATAACCATTCTCAGTGTTGCAAAATTCATCTCTGAGTCAGACATAGGTGGTCAGCCTATACCACTATCCCGGGTCGAATATAGATGACCAGTCTATGTCCCACCGAGGTTCCAAGAATTTTGAAATACTCAACTCAGTTATACTAAAGCTATGTCCTTCACAAATGCAAAGGCGTTCTGAAAGACTAAGGCAGTGACCAAACTCTAGGTCGAATGATGAAACTATGCAAGGAAAAACATAACGCGGTGACATATATGATACGTGAACATGCTTATATGAAAGACAATTATAGTAATCAACTATACTAAATGAATATAATATATCAGATAATGAAACACAAATCTCATCACCTATGTCAGCAACTAACCACAAATGAGGCTTCAGCTTGGCAGGCAGGCACCTGACGGTCATAGGGTTAAGTTTTCGTGAAAGTAGCTATAGTCTAGGTTTTAAAAAGATTTAGTTCGCTATAGCCAAAGCTCTGATGCCAATCTGTCACACCCCCAAAATCGGGTCCAGCGGAAGCATACATGTAGCTGGGGTGTAACTCAATTGGTACCACAACACAAGTACAAAATGGTTTTCACTTCAATCATTTAGAATAAAATCGTTTAACCAAAAGGGTTGAATTTACATTGTTAAAAGTAGTGCGGAAGTAGGCCCTTAAAATAGTTTAAAACGGTCCCCAAATGAATAATCAGAGTCTTCTATGACCATGCCATACCCTGCCAAAGCCTCCTGTAGGGTATCATTGCTTAATACCTGAAAATACATGCTAAAGTGTCAACACGAGGTTGGTGAGTTCATAGATTTTTGTGAAAAAGAATGTAATGCATATCAATGAAGAATTCCCAGCAAAGGCATCGTAAATCCACTCAGTTACAAGTCCCGCCATAAGAGACTTGTAACCTGTGTGTTTACGACCCACTGCCAAATATGATTTGGTTTACGTGAACAAAAGTAATACTTGTATCTATATTCAAAGATAAATATAGCAACACTGCTATATAAATAATTTTAACAATGAGGCCATATAAGCAATTTTTGACAAAGCTGACAATGTCGCCAGGTAAACAATAATGACAATGAGGTCATATAAAATAAGTCTGACAATGTCGCCAGGTAAACAACTTTGACACTCCTAACAATGTCGCCAGATAAACAGTTTCGACAATCCTGACAATGTCGCCAGATAGACAATTTTGACAATCCTGACAATGTCGTCAGATAGAAAGTTTTGACAATCCTGACAATGTCGCCAGATAGATAAATCAGTCGATTAGGAAAAACAGCAGTATTACGTTTGGCATCACAGCCAAGTAGGGAAACCACAATACTACATTTGACATATGAACAATTGGTAACCATGAGGTCATATAAACAAGGATGACAAATCCCATGAAATGCAGGTAATCAAACATACCAAAGAAATACAGGTAATCAAACATACCAATGAAATACATGTAATCAAACATACCAATGAAATACAAGTAATCAACCATGTAAAACGAGTAATTGTTTAAGTAAAACGAGCATGTATTCTCCCCCAAAGAGTTTACCAAAACAATTGAAAAAGTAGGGGCTATGACTCACCTGGTGCGATAGCTACGATGACAAAAGTAGATATACTGAAATGAGGCACGATCTCTAACCGTAACTTGAATATTTGAGGTGATTTGAAGATGATTATGTTAAGAAACCTAGGGTTTTTACCACAAAACCCTAACTAGGAATGAAAGTAAAGCTTGATTAAGTCTTGATCTTGAAAAAGCCATGGATTCTTCTTGGTTTTCTCCTTGTGGCCGTATGATAGAGCAAGAGAAAAAGAGAGATATGTTGTTTTTGACAAATGAGATATTACTTGAAGTATTGGTATTAAAATATAGTTTGGAAATAAAATAGGACAAAAAGGACTAGCCAATAAATGAAGTAGTAAGATTTTTCAAAGGTGCAAGACAATTAAAATGGGGGAGGCATGTAAATGGGATGAGGATGGAAGATTTTTGCAAGCAAAGTCTTCACTTTGGTGTATTATTGATAGATATTGTGTAGTTTAGGTGATACCGGGTACCGAGTTTGCTAGAAATAAAGTTTAACGGAACCAAATAAAATGTGACAACGTTGTAAAAATTATAAATTACATTTCCTGATAAGAATCGGGTATTAAAATAATTGTCGGGTTGAAATATCGTGATTCGACGTAATTATAGTCGTCTACCGAAAAATATAGCAAATGGTTTCAAAACACCGGGTAAATTAATAATATATATTTTATATTATTATAATGAGTATGAAAATATATTAGGATCGTAGACGGAAGTATCGGGTATATGTTAGTAGCAAAAACTGAGTGGTAACGTTAATTACAAATTAATCATACGTAAATGGAAACAATGCATATCAGTGCATGATCTAAAGTGCTGATGACGTTACAGATTATATGTAGACTATTCTAGTCTATATGATGTGTCCCTAATGATGATGCATGAATTCGCAGGTAAACCTAACTGGTTACGCGAATTTAAATACCTGTAAACTAGATTTACGATGAAATGAACGACAATCGTGAATAGTGATTTCCTTCCGGGAATGAATAGTGTCATATGAATAGTAAAATTTTCGAACACTTCTCAGAATCTCAAACTAACTCCGAAAATGATGAATAGTAAAATGATGAATAGTGATTGGTGAATAGTAAATGATGAATAGCAACTTTTCGAGATGAATAATGAAATTTCGACGTTTGAAAAAGGACCTAAAATTACTAGTTTTGACAGTCTTCCCCTCTAACAGGAACTTCGTCCCGAAGTTCAGTTTGTGTTGGTCTCTAGAGTGGTATTGATGAAAAGATGATGATACTTATCGTGTAAGCTACTGAACTCTAATGGGAGCTCAAGTCTGTAGGCCACTAGGCTCATTTTGTCTGAAATATTGAATGGTCCAATGTATCCCGGGTTTATCTCTTCATGTTTGTCAATTGTGTCTCAATGATGTTGTCCTTGGGATCGTGTGATATCTATTGTTGTAAGTGAATCCGATTTATAGCAAATGGTCAGCCCAAACATTTCCAGAATCAATCACACCCTATTTGGGCATATCTCCCTATGTTTAATCATTCTCTAATCCTGACCATTGGTCTGAAGATAATAGGTCATGTGGTTCCAAAGGAATCTTAATGAAATCTGCCATAAGTTTGAGGTGAATCAAATTCCTCCATTAGAAATAGTTGGAATAGGTATCATAAATCTTGTGGAATAATCTTACAAAGTTAAGTTTGTCAAAGGGTGTTATTGAAAAGAATAGATTAGGATAAGGTTGTGATTCCTCCGCAGGAATGTCATGAATTGGGTTTCTCTCCACCTACGATGCTTAGTCTCCATTACTAAGATTTTCCCCAAGCTCTATGTCATCAAATCACAAAATCCTAAATGTATAAGTGATGTGATATAGTGATTGATTTTCAAAGTTTGTTTTGAGTTTGTGTGTTTTGTTCATAAACCTTCCCTAAATAAATGAATTTACAATTTTAAGCAAAAGGCTTTCTAAGTAACATTTTTCTTGATGTTTCAAAATTTAATAGTTTTGCAAGATAGGACTGTTTTCAACATGAGGTTGATAATACGGTTTACCAAAGATCGATGTTTAAAATTTCTTAACATTCAATAGTTTTGTAAAAGATTAACCAAGAGGAATTTGCTTGTCAAAATAAGTGCCTTAGAAAAGTATTTATTACAAGGTATATGTTTTGTATAACTGTAGTTTAGAGAAAAATCTATTTAAGAGTGAAAGTATTAAGGGGATAAAATAGTCGGGTAGGTATATCTGCACAAATGCATAGGTGTCTAGCATGTTTGGATAAAGTCTATTGGTGAGGACATGTTTAATTGAAGGTTCTATAGTCTTGGTTAGGAGGCTGGATGTATCTCTATAGTGTTGCTTAGTGAGCATTCGCATCGAAACTAATCTTGTAATTCAGTCAAGCCAATACTTTCTAGATGGTAGAATTTTGGCGATCAAGCCAGTGATAGTGGTTCGAATGGTTTTGTGATATTTTGAGGTTTCTATTGAGTTTTGAATGGTATTAATGTACCGAGAGGTTCTCCTTATAGATGGTATGGAAAGTCTTTCCTAGGGAGTTCATTGATAATATCCACTTATCAGTATAGGAAGTAGTAAGTGATGAGTGACATAGGAATCTATAGAGTGTCACCTAATTTTTATATATATATATATATATATATATATATATATATATATATATATATATATATATATATATATATATATAGGGATGGGAAAGGAAATGATAGTGATGGTGAGAAGGGAAAAGACTGTGACAACTGCGAAAAAATGAGATTTGTGATAAAAGAAAATACTGTGATATAAATGTATCGTGCATAAAGGTGAAGATTCATGAAATGAAATGACCAGTTGACGTGCTTCCAAGCGGCGGTTCACAAGGTGATGAAAAGTGTGAATGTTCTGACAACGAGGGTATACACACACATAAATGAAACATTTGGAAATCGAGTAGAGGATTCAATCCAGACAAATGTTTATTATAACCATTCTCAGTGTTGCAAAATTCATCTCTGAGTCAGACATAGGTGGTCAGCCTATATCTCACTATCCCGGGTCGAATATAGATGACCAGTCTATATCCCACCAAGGTTCCATGAATTTTGAAATACTCAGCTCAGTTATACTAAAGCTATGTCCTTCACAAATGCAAAGACGTTCTGAAAGACTAAGGCAGTGACCAAACTCTAGGTCGAATGATGAAACTATGCAAGGAAAAACATAACGCGGTGATATATATGATACGTGAACATGCTTATATGAAAGAAAATTATAGTAATCAACTATACTAAATGAATATAATATATCAGATAATGAGACACAAATCTCATCACCTATGTCAGCAACTAACCGCAAATGAGGCTTCAGCTTGGCAGGCAGGCACGTGACGGTCATAGGGTTAAGTTTTTGTGAAAGTAGCTATAGTCTAGGTTTTAAAAACACTTAGTTCGCTATAGCCAAAGCTCTGGCCAATCTGTCATACCCCCAAAATCGGGTCCAGCGGAAGCATACATGTAGCTGGGGTGTAACTCAATTGGTACCACAACACAAGTACAAAATGGTTTTCACTTCAATCATTTAGAATAAAATCGTTTAACCAAAAGGGTTGAATTTACATTGTTAAAAGTAGTGCGGAAGTAGGCCCTTAAAATAGTTTAAAACGGTCCCCAAATGAATAATCAGAGTCTTCTATGACCATGCCATACCCTGCCAAAGCCTCCTGTAGGGTATCACTGCTTAATACCTGAAAATACATGCTAAAGTGTCAACACAAGGTTGGTGAGTTCATAGAGTCTTGTGAAAAAGAATGTAATGCATATGAATGAAGAATTCCCAGCAAAGGCATCGTAAATCCACTCAGTTACAAGTCCCACCATAAGAGACTTGTAACCTGTGTGTTTACGACCCACTGCCAAATATGATTTGGTTTACGTGAACAAAAGTAATACTTGTATCTAGATTCAAAGATAAATATAGCAACACTGCTATATAAATAATTTTAACAATGAGGCCATATAAGCAATTTTTGACAAAGCTGACAATGACGCCAGGTAAACAATAATGACAATGAGGTCATATAAAATAAGTCTGACAATGTCGCCAGGTAAACAACTTTGACACACCTGACAATGTCGCCAGATAAACAGTTTCAACAATCCTGACAATCTCGCCAAATAGAGAGTTTTGACAATCCTGACAATGTCGCCAGATAGACAGTTTTGACAATCCTGACAATGTCGCCAGATAGATAAATCAGTCGAGTAGGAAAAACAGCAGTATTACGTTTAACATCACAGCCAAGTGGGGAAACCACAATACGTTTGACATCACAGCCAAGTGGGAAAACCACAATACTACATTTGACATATGAACAATTGGTGACCATGAGGTCATATAAACAAGTATGACAAATCCCATGAAATGCAGATAATCAAACATACCAAAGAAATACAGGTAATCAAACATACCAATGAAATACAGGTAATCAAACATACCAATGAAATACTGGTAATCAACCATGTAAAACGAGTAATGCGTTTAAGTAAAACGAGCATGTATTCTCCGCCAAAGAGTTTACCAAAACAATTGAAAAAGTAGGGGCTATGAGTCACCTGGTGCGATAGCTACGATGACAAAAGTAGATACACTGAAATGAGGCACGATCTCTAACCGCAACTTGAATATTTGAGGTGATTTGAAGATGATTATGTTAAGAAACCTAGGGTTTTTACCACAAAACCCTAACTAGGAATGAAAGTAAAGCTTGATTATGTCTTGATCTTGAAAAAGCTATGGATTCTTCTTGTTTTTCTCCTTGTGGCCGTGTGATAGAGCAAGAGAAAAAGAGAGATATGTTGTTTTTGACAAATGAGATATTACTTGAAGTATTGGTATTAAAATATAGTTTGGAAATAAAATGGGACAAAAAGGACTAGCCAATAAATGAAGTAGTAAGGTTTTTCAAAGGTGTAAGACAATTAAAATGGGGGAGGCGTGTAAATGGGATGAGGATGGAAGATTTTTGCAAGCAAAGTCTTGACTTTGGTGTATTATTGATAGATATTGTGTAGTTTAGGTGATACCGGGTACTGAGTTTGCTAGAAATAAAGTTTAACGGTACCAAATAAAATGTGACAACGTTGTAAAAATTATAAATTACATTTCCTGATAAGAATCGGGTATTAAAATAATTGTCGGGTTGAAATATCGTGATTCGACGTAATTATAGTCGTCTACCAAAAAGTATAGCAAATGGTTTCAAAACACCGGGTAAATTAATAATATATATTTTATATTGTTATAATGGGTATGAAAATATATTAGGATCGTAGACGGAAGTATCGGGTATATGTTAGTAGCAAAAACTGAGTGGTAACGTTAATTACAAATTAATCATACGTAAATGGAAATAATGCATATCAGTGCATGATCTAAAGTGCTGATGACATTACAGATGATATGTAGACTATTCTAGTCTATATGATGTGTCCCTAATGATGATGCATGAATTCACAGCTAAACGTAACTGGTTACGCGAAATTAAATACCTGTAAACTAGATTTACGATGAAATGAACGACAATCGTGAATAGTGATTTCCTTCCGGGAATGAATAGTGTCATATGAATAGTAAAATTTTCGAGATGAATAATGAAATTTCGACGTTTGAAAAAGAACATGAAATTACGAGTTGTGACAGTCTTCCCCTCTAACAGGAACTTCGTCCCGAAGTTCAATTTGTGTTGGTCTCTAGAGTGGTATTGATGAAAAGATGATGATACTTATCGTGTAAGCTACTGAACTCTAATGGGAGCTCAAGTCTGTAGGCCACTAGGCTCATTCTGTCTGAAATATTGAATGGTCCAATGAATCCCGGGTTTATCTCTTCATGTTTGTCAATTGTGTCTCAATGATGTTGTCCTTGGGATCGTGTGGAGGGCAGGGATGCTGCTCTTCAGCACCGAGTTCAGCATCTAGAGGAGATTGTCGTCATGATGGATAGGGAGATCCATCGTCTTAGGAGTGCACCTGGAGCACCTGGACCATCTAGAGCACCTGGAGGAGCCTAGACATAGACTTGTATTGTATTAGCTTTTACTATTTTCCTAGTCCCGAGGTGTGGGACATAGTTCAAGAACTTGTAGTCTTTTGGTTGTTGTACAAACAAATATATCAAGTGCGACTCTACTATGTTGGAAATGTTGTGCTATATATTATATCGGTCCATGTAGGCCGAAATTTTCATGTATTATATTCATGTGTTGTGATTATATTTATGATGTTTCGTGGTTGCTCTTTATTGTTATCGTATTTATACAGGTTGTGGTTGTATTTATACATGTTGTGGTTGTATTTATACATGTCGTGGTTGTATTTATACAGGTTGTGGTTGTATTTATACGTGTCGTGGTTATATTTATACATGTTGTGGTTGTACTCGTACATGTCGTGGTTGTGTTTATACACGTTGTGGTTGTACTCGTACATGTCCTGGTTGTGTTATTACTCGTTGTGGTTGTATATATATACATGTTGTGGGTGTATACCTTTGGTTCGATGACTATTTCTATTATGATTTTTCTCATGGTTATTTCCATTGTGATTTATCAGAAGTATGGCACCAAGGAAGGGTAAGGCTACACCAGAAACACCCGCTATGACTCAAGCCGCTATCCGCAAGTTGGTCAGGGATAGTATGGCAGAAGCTCTAGAAGTTGAAAGAGTCGAGGTTGCTGCAAGGGCTGCTGAAACTGCTTCTAATACAGGGATGGTTGAACCACCCAACAATAGGCGGGAATGTACATGGAAGGATTTCAAGATTAGTGATACTATCAAGTTTAAGGGCACTGAAGGAGCGGTTGCTTTGATCCGCTGGTTTGAAAAGACTGAGAATGTATTTCTCATGTGCGGTTGTCCGGACGTCAGCAAGGTAAAATTTGCTACAGGTATGCTTCTTGATGAAGCTATGTCTTGGTGGAATTCTTATGCTCAGCCGATTGGTATGGAAAATGCTTACAAGCTCACTTGGGATCAATTCAAGAAATTGATGACAAAGAAGTTTTGCCCACGTACTGAGGTGCAAAAGTTGGAAACAGAATTCTATGAGCTGGTAACTAAAGGAGATGACATCGAGACCTACATCAGGAGGTTTCAAGAGTTGGTTGTACTATGTCCAACTATGGTTCCCGATGATGAGAAAAAGATGGAAAACTTCATTGGTGGACTGCCTGAAAGTATTCGAGGGGATGTGATTTCTTTTGATCCTCAAACAATGGAAGAGGCTATCCGAATAACTCAGAAACTCATGGTTCAAGTGGTAAAAGGAAAATCTGCTGTCAGCAACAATAACCGTTCAAACAACACCAACTACAACAACACTCGAAACAACAACAACTATAACAACAATCGAAACCGCAACTATCCCAATAACCGAAACAACAACCCAAACAATAACAACAACAACAAGAGGAGGTTTGACTACAACCAAGGTGGAAATGCTATTCAGCCACCACCTAAGAGGCAAGAAGTGGCAAGGGCCTATGCTGCAGGGCCAACCGAAAGGAAAGGATATGACGGTAATCTACCCAAGTGTGAAAGGTGTCAGAAACATCATAACCCAGGACGTTGCCCAGATCCATGTGGCAACTGCAAGAAGATTGGTCACTACACCAAGGATTGCAAAATTCCAAACTTGGGTAACAATCAGAAACCACCAGTAACATGTTTTGACTGTGGAGAAATTGGACACTTCAGGAATGAGTGCCCACAGAAGAAGAAGCAAGGAGCTGGAAACCAAGGTGGAATGGCTCGAGGAAGAGCTTATGTTATGGGAGGATATGATGTCAAAGAGGACCCGAATGTTGTTGCGGGTACGTTCCTCGTTAATAATCGTTATGCATCCATTTTATTTGATTCAGGAGCGGATAGAAGTTTTGTTTCTATTGCATTTGCACCTTTACTTAACATAGAACCAATCCCATTAGACACTTCCTATATCGTTGAATTAGCCGATGGGTCTTTAGTTAACACCAACACCATTGTTCGTGGTTGCACTATAAATATCCTAAACCATCCATTCAATATAGACCTTATGCCCGTAGAACTTGGAAGTTTCAACGTTGTTATCGGTATGGATTGGTTATCCCGACATCGAGCGAGAATTATTTGTGATGAGAAAGTTGTTCACCTTCCTTATAACGGTGAAACTTTAGTTGTTCGTGGAGAGCGAAGTGGAACTAGACTTAGTATTATATCATGCATTAAAACCGAGGAGTACATAAAGAAGGGTTGTTATGCATTCTTAGCTCACATCACGGAGAAGAAGTCGGATGAGAAACGACTTGAAGATGTGCCGATTGTTAAGGAATTTCCAGAAGTTTTTCCGGAAGAATTGCCAGGACTTCCGCCTACACGTCAAGTTGAGTTTCAAATTGAATTAGTGCCAGGAGCTACACCAATTGCGCGAGCACCATATAGACTTGCACCTTCGGAAATGCAGGAGTTGTCAAATCAATTACAAGAACTTTTGGACAAAGGATTCATTAGACCGAGTTCCTCGCCTTGGGGAGCGCCGGTTTTGTTTGTGAAGAAGAAGGATGGAACTTTCAGAATGTGCATCGACTATCGTGAGCTGAACAAGTTAACGGTGAAGAACCGTTATCCACTCCCCAGAATCGATGACTTGTTCGACCAGTTACAAGGTTCTAGTTTTTATTCCAAGATTGATTTAAGATCCGGTTACCATCAACTTAGAGTTCGGGAAGAGGATATCCCGAAGACGGCATTTAGAACACGTTATGGCCATTATGAGTTACAAGTAATGCCTTTCGGATTAACCAACGCACCTACGGTATTTATGGATCTCATGAATAGGGTGTGCAAACCGTATCTTGATAAGTTTGTGATCGTATTCATTGACGATATCTTGATTTATTCCAAGAGTAAGGTAGAGCACGAAGAATATCTCATAACAATCTTGGAACTACTCAAGAAGGAGCAATTGTATGCCAAATTTTCAAAGTGTGATTTTTGGATACGAAGAGTTCAATTTCTTGGCCATGTCATTGATAGCCAAGGATTACTAGTCGACCCAGCAAAGATCGAGGAAGTTAAGGATTGGGCTACGCCCAAGTCTCCTACTGATGCGTGGGAATTGCACCAGGCTTTACCTCTCGAGGGATCTCGAGAAGCTTACAACCCCCACCAGGCAGTGTACCTGATCATTGTAGTATAGTATAGTGACAAGTACCGGGGGATTGATCGTTCAGCTTAGGAATAGTGTCGCTAGGATTAGAAAACCTAAATACTAGTTCTAAAGGTGAGGGATGATTATTTTTGTATTTTATATTTTTTTGTAGAAAGCAATTAAAAATCTCGGGTTTGAAGGATTTGGGCGGAATTAGTTGCTAATCAACTAACCTAATACTAAAGATGCAATCAAAATAAAATACTATAAATGAAAATAAACTAAATTATACTAAAGTTGTGAGCAATAAGTGGAGAAAATGTGTTTACTTAGATTTCACTACTCCCTAGACATCTTTTACACGTTAATTACTTGTTATAATTGCATGGATGACGGATCGTATTCCTTAATACCATTCATGGGGTGGCACACTTAACTCCCCAATTCTATGAGCTCTTATCTCCTCCTATACCATGCCCAACACAACCATAGGGATTATAAACAGAGGCTCATGCATTAAATACAACCAATAAAGACCTAGTGCGCGTCGGTTCATGTTTCTTAAGACGTTCAAGCATGTTACCAATTGGAGATCTGCCAGTTTTCTTAAGCCTAACATATAAATCATTCATCCAAGACAAGTATAAACAAGTAATCAACACATAATTAACATCTAGGTTTCATTAGATCCAAGCAAACACAAGATAGATCTAGCCTAGCATGATGGAATTAAGACAAGAACAAGATATAGACAACCAACACATAGACATATTGATTGAAATAAAAGAACACTTATCTCAATTACACATGAATGGTATCAAGGGCTTGGAACCCTTGAAAAACCTGTAAAATTCGCACCAAGTTCGTACTTAGGGTTTCTCCAAAACTTCTCTCTCTTTTATGTGAAAATTAGAAAACTATATATAGGAAAAGGGCTCTGACGGCGTCAAGACCAAGCTTGTGACGCCGTCACCTCGCCGCCAAAACTTTTCTCGGACTGCCTTGATCTACATTTGACGCCGTCAAGTGATAATAATTTCCAGGCCGTCATGACTTTTACTCTTGACGCCCTACTTCGTGACGCCGTCAATTCTGTACTGGACCGTCATGGACTTTTGCTCTTGACGCCGTCAGGGAGTTACTCTTGACGCCGTCACCTACTGTTCCCAGCATGGAAAATTAAGACTTTGGTGTTTTCTTCACTTTTATGCTCCAAAAACGTCAGAATTGCTTCCTTTTCCAGATTTCTCTCCCAAAGTACCTAAAATCACAAAAGGAACGATTTAGGGCAATATTTGATCAAATAAATTCGAATTCGGGCTTAAATGACCCCCTAAAAACGGATCATTTTTCGCCTCATCATATACCCTTACACTTGAGATTTGCTTGTCCTCAAGCAAATGCGCTTTTATTCTACTCAAAATACAAGTTAGGGGTCATTTAACACTAATGTAAAAGTAATTACAACAAATAATCGTTCCACTAAAGACCAATAGACAAGCACGGAGGTCATACACTAGCACCTCACAAATAGTGTTTAGATACTCACATCTCTCGGGTGTAATAAAGTATAAATTACAATATGGAAACGGAAGATATCTCTCACTACCTGTCATAGCAAAATAGATTACCATAGGCTTGGGAAAGGATCAAACCTCCACCACATGGCGTAAGCACCTAGGATAAACTATCAAAGAGGTCTTTTAAAGGGTTGTAACGTTAGGTGTAGGGATATGAAATACACGGTTTTGTTGGATAAAGGAAGTTTTACTGGTGGCGAGTTAACAATCTTGGTTAATTACATGTACAAGATGGCGTTGTTAAGCCAAGACTAGACTCGACTTAAGCTAATAAATGAAAAATAACAAAAACATAAAATGAACATAGAATGAAAAGGGATGGTAGTCCGTATGTTTTTTCTTTTTTTTCCTTTTTTTTTTTTTTTTTGCATACACTCTTACCCTACCATCCAAAATAATATATCATAGGGAATGAACATTCCCCTTACACTTGAATCTTTACATACTTTACATTAAACTAATCTAATGACTCGAATTAAGAAAATCAAAACACTTGGAGCACTTTTAAGATTAACGTATATATGGGGGTAATATATGTTGTTCTTCCCCATTACTCCATAAAATAGGTACTTACCCATGAGTCCCAATTGTCCCAAAACAATATGTACAAAGATATGACTCGACTTAGCAACCATGTAATCAATTAGATAGTGAACTTAGGGTTTAACAAATAATAATAATGCACTAAAAATGAGCGCATACACGGAAGGCTAAGGCGATTTGGTTGTACATTTAAGTGGAGTGTAACAAATTCTTCCTTTAAGTAAAATGCTTAAAGTTAGAAACGAAAAGATAGGCTTGGAGGGGTGTACTAGGGGTTTCGTGTACTAAACATGAGTACAACGCTAAGGGTGTGGGAAAAATTAGTTGACTTAACTAGCCAAGTAATATGACTTAAATGGTCAAGTAATTATAATACGGGTTTAACACAAGGGTGATCCTAATGCCTCTTATCATGTAGTAAATCCTACTACACGAATGTAGTCTCACTAGCGGTCTCGGGATGCATCACTAACACAAGTTCTAGAATCTAAATACAACCGGTACACTCATAAGCACTAATAGTGAATGCTTTTCCTATCAAATCTAAAGGTGAACCTCTCATATTTGGGTGGAAATTTTTTTCTGAATATACGGTTATGTGCTAGTCATATAATCTTCTATCCATGAGACGCTTGCTATGGCTAAAGTTTCACTCCTAAATGTTGTAAAAAATTTTAAATTTGGCGCTAAAATTGCACTAACAAGTATTTCTCATAGTTTTATTACACATCTACCATCAAACAAAACAAACTCAAGCGAAAGTGCATATGTAAGGTATCATCTTTTTACCCTCCCCTTACACTTAAGATGAACATTGTCCCCAATGTTCAAGTAAA
Organism: Artemisia argyi; assembly: GCA_030686995.1. Taxonomy (NCBI): domain Eukaryota; kingdom Viridiplantae; phylum Streptophyta; class Magnoliopsida; order Asterales; family Asteraceae; genus Artemisia; species Artemisia argyi. The sequence continues at coordinate 164,050,530 of CM060697.1, forward strand.
GAATGTAAAAGTGAAAAAGTTAAAAAGAATGAAACCAAATACTCCCCTGATTCGCTCGGTATGGATAATAAGATGGCCAGGTTAAATCTTCCTCCAAGAGAATGAACAATCAAAGCTTCCCATCCAGAATATAAATCATCTTCTTGTCATACATAACCTGTAAAACCTGATAAAATAGACAAGACAATCTCGCGTAAAATCGGCGGCATCCTATATAAGTTACTAAATCCTAGAAAACAAGATAAGATATAATGCTTGTGGAATGAAGTTTGCAGATTTCCTGGAGATTATAAAACTTAATAATTCACAAAAACTATAAGACTCCGTTAGAAAAACAAAACTGGTAAAATTTCCAGATTTTTACACATGACGCCGTCAAGAGTAAACTCTTGACGCCGTCAGAAGTGACCTGCAGAAATTCTTATGTTAAGTTTCCGGAAAATTTCTGGAAAAACTTGGTCCTACTTCCTGGAAAATCCTGCAAAACTTCATTATGACTCAATACAAGCATTTGACTCTAACAAATACGAATATACATGTTCATTTAATATTGTGGAGAATCATGATCGGTTTGTTTCTTGAAAACATATTTGGGGTTTCCCCTTACACTTATCTTTTGCAAAAATACTTTTAGGTGGAGTTAAGACTAGGCCAAAACAACAAAGTAAAGTATTTCCACTATTTAGTTTAGAAACATGATCTACCAACAATAAAAATTAAGCATGCATACGGAAGCAAATAACAAACAAACAAAATCACACAAAACATGGGTTGCCTCCCAAGAAGCGCTTTTCTTTATTTACGAGTCTTGTAGCTAGACTCAAGGTCATGGGTTACTACGTGACCTCATCATTGGTTCCACTCTCTAGGTCGTCTTCTAAACTAGTATCGCTTTCATAGTGTAAGTACTTCGGGCCTTCGAACTCGAAGATATCTTTTCGATACTTAGAACCAAGCTTACTAACATCCTTAAAGAATCCACATGATAGATCAGAAGTGTTCTTACACCCTCTCCGAACATCTTCATCGCACAAAATAAATTGGGAGCTTATCTTATCAAGCCCGTCACAATCGATTTCCTTAAGGTCTCTTCTCTTGTAGGGCGTTTGGTATGAAACCCTCCTAATCCCATCAGCGAAGGTCATAATACCGTTCCGATCATCAACTATCAGATTAGTAATCTCACAAAAGGGTGCCCCAAAAATAATTTGTGATAATCTAGGGTCGACATAGTCTTCGATGTTGTCCACGATCATAAATTCCATAGTAAATGCCATATTTCCTACAAACACCTGAATCTCATGATCCTTACCTACTACTTTCTCTCCCTTGTAAATCATTCCCTATCTGCAGATATTGTTATAATGGAATAAGGACATAAAATTCTTTGGCACGAATACGTTAATGTAGATATTATCGAAGTACTTATGGCCGATCATGCAGGGGATCTTGAGATTGTTCGGATCACGCCGTCTTATCTTCGTCGACTCTCCATCCTCTGACCCATATAGATTCCCTTCAAGGGAAGGACGATACTCGTACACCTCCTCATTACCCTTACGAAAGATTACCTTCTTAACACCATTGGTGAATAATGCACTACCATCTTTCTCATCAAGGATCACTCCTGATTCATTGATAAATGGTTTTCCAAGAACAAGGTTGGTTAATGTTTGATTGGTGAAAGGGTCCACGTCATCGACCACGATGAGGTCAGTATTGTAAACAAGCTCTCCAATACTGATTGACAAATTTTTCATCACTCTCTTGCACGCAATCTGTCCTGGGAAGGCTTCGTGGTATAAGGAAAGGGGGACTATGTTGATTGGGAAGCTAGGATCTATTTGACTATCGGTTAAGAGCTTTTCCTTAATGGTGCAGGAGATCTTGAAACCTTTAGGATTACTTTCCTTAGTCCTATCGTTATTCCCACTAGTAATATCCTCCATTTTTCTCTCGGGTTCTTCTATAATAGACTTACCCCAATTGGTTGGATTCCTCTCATGCTCTTCCGATCTCTCTTTCCCTTCATTCGATTTGCCAAAGTCTTGCGCGGTGTATTGCTCGGATGAGTTGGTAGGTTTTCTGGCCAAATCATGGTCTACCCTTAAGGTCTCATCTTTAGCTGTCTGACTGAATTTGTCAGTTTGTTGTTGGGTTGGGTTGGGTGTAGAAGCAGATATCGTGGTGATGGTGTTTACGAAATGGATTGGTCCTAAGGGGTTGACAGGTTCTTTTCCTTTAGGGGATAGATGTTTGAATAACTTGCTAGGACTTTTTATTTTCACAGGGGAAGTTGGTGGACTCATGACGGTAACAGATTTAACCTCATCAACGTGAACAGGCTTATTAACAACATGCTCTTTGATAGCAGTTAACAGATTACTAATCTTGTTGTTCACATCAGCCTGCTGTTGTTTAAATTTAGCCTCGAGGGTAGAGAGCTGTAATTCTTGAGATAGAATGAATTTTTTTAGGGCATCTTCACAGCTTTGCCTGGGAATGCCTTGTGACGGAAAATGTTCGGACCAAGTGAGTGGTGAGGAGTCATTGAAAGATACGCTCCGCGTTTGGTACCTTTTGAAATTAGGTTTATCCTTCCATGCCTCGTAGGCCTCGCTAGAAGTTAGAGGACCTTGACCCATGTGTGATGACGTGAATTCGTTATAAGCACATTTTGGAAGTTCCATGCAGTTATGAGTCCTGTGAGGGCCACTACATAATTTACATGTAGAAGCGATTCTGCTTACTTGGCTTAAAGATTTTGGGGCTTCGTAAGATTTCATGAGAGACTTGACTCGACCTTCAAGTTCCATGATCCTACGGTCGGGAGTGCTAGATTTGTTCGAAGGCAAAGATATTGCCTTGACCGTTTTGTTCAAATCACGGGGATCATTCCAACTTTCGTTGTCATAGAGAGCAAGATCTTCTATGAGTTCCCATGATTTTTCCTCACTTAGATCACGTAGCTTACCACCGGCCGATTGGTCAATGGCTCGCCTCGTGGAGATGTCGATATGGTCATAAAAGATTTGGACTTGGAGCCAAAGATCTATGCCATGATGAGGGACTTTTTGGAGTAAGTCCTTGAAACGAGTCCATGCTTCATAAAGAGATTCATTTTGACATTGTTGGAACATCAAGATGTCATTTCTAAGCTTTGTAGTTCTCCCCGGTGGGAAAAATTGAGCAAGGAAATGAGTGGTGAGATCATCCCATGTGGTGATGGATCCCGCGGGTAAACGCTCAAGCCATTGACTAGCTTGATCCCGTAGAGAGAATTGGAATAGGCGTAATCGGGTTGTCTCTCTAGTTGCAACATCTAGGTCTATGGAATCTACGATTTTGAGGAAGTCCTTAAGATGTTGGTTTGGATCTTCGGAACGAAGTCCATGGAATGCACATCCGTTTTGCACCAAACGGATGGTGTCGGATCGTAAGGGGGTCACATTGGCTCCGGTGAGCTCAATGGTGTTTCGGTAGCCTTGGTGGCTAGGTCGGGAATACTCTCCTAAGGTTCGGGGCCTAAGGGGTTCTAATGGTGGGTTTTGTTGTGGTGGGATGACGGGTTCAAAGATGTTCCCGTTGTCCATGATGTCGGGTGGTTACGAACAAAGGCACAAAGAAATAAGATAGACTAAAGAGAATCTAAAAATAAAAATAAAATCTTACTAGAAAGGAATCTAGCAAGTAGACCTAATAAAAAGAAATTCTAACCTAGACAATAACTATTCCCCGGGCTGCGGCGCCAAAAACTTGATGCGTGGGAATTGCACCAGGCTTTACCTCTCGAGGGATCTCGAGAAGCTTACAACCCCCACCTGGCAGTGTACCTGATCGTTGTAGTATAGTATAGTGACAAGTACCGGGGGATTGATCGTTCAGCTTAGGAATAGTGTCGCTAGGATTAGAAAACCTAAATACTAGTTCTAAAGGTGAGGGATGATTATTTTTGTATTTTATATTTTTTTGTAGAAAGCAATTAAAAATCTCGGGTTTGAAGGATTTGGGCGGAATTAGTTGCTAATCAACTAACCCAATACTAAAGATGCAATCAAAATAAAATACTATAAATGAAAATAAACTAAATTATACTAAAGTTGTGAGCAATAAGTGGAGAAAATGTGTTTACTTAGATTTCACTACTCCCTAGACATCTTTTACACGTTAATTACTTGTTATAATTGCATGGATGACGGATCGTATTCCTTAATACCATTCATGGGGTGGCACACTTAACTCCCCAATTCTATGAGCTCTTATCTCCTCCTATACCATGCCCAGCACAACCATAGAGATTATAAACAGTGGCTCATGCATTAAATACAACCAATAAAGACCTAGTGCGCGTCGGTTCATGTTTCTTAAGACGTTCAAGCATGTTACCAATTGGAGATCTGCCAGTTTTCTTAAGCCTAACATATAAATCATTCATCCAAGACAAGTATAAACAAGTAATCAACACATAATTAACATCTAGGTTTCATTAGATCCAAGCAAACACAAGATAGATCTAGCCTAGCATGATGGAATTAAGACAAGAACAAGATATAGACAACCAACACATAGACATATTGATTGAATTAAAAGAACACTTATCTCAATTACACATGAAAGGTATCAAGGGCTTGGAACCCTTGAAAAACCTGTAAAATTCGCACCAAGTTCGTACTTAGGGTTTCTCCAAAACTTCTCTCTCTTTTATGTGAAAATTAGAAAACTATATATAGGAAAAGGGCTCTGACGGCGTCAAGACCAAGCTTGTGACGCCGTCACCTTGCCGCCAAAACTTTTCTCGAACTGCCTTGATCTACATTTGACGCCGTCAAGTGATAATCATTTCCAGGCCGTCATGACTTTTACTCTTGACGCCCTACTTCGTGACGCCGTCAAATCTGTACTGGACCGTCATGGAATTTTGCTCTTGACGCCGTCAGGGAGTTACTCTTGATGCCGTCACCTACTGTTCCCAGCATGGAAAATTAAGACTTTGGCGTTTTCTTCACTTTTATGCTCCAAAAACGTCCGAATTGCTTCCTTTTCCAGATTTCTCTCCCAAAGTACCTAAAATCACAAAAGGAACGATTTAGGGCAATATTTGATCAAATAAATTCGAATTCGGGCTTAAATGACCCCCTAAAAATGGATCATTTTTCGCCTCATCACCTACGGAAATTCGTCAATTCCTAGGACTTGCCGGATATTACAGAAGGTTTATTGAAGGGTTTTCTAAGATAGCGAAGTAGTTGACGAAGCTGACACAAAAGAATCAAAAGTACGAGTGGGGAGAGAAACAAGAGTCCGCATTTCAGTTATTGAAACAGAAACTTTGTAGCGCACCGATTTTGTCACTACCAGAAGGTATTGAGAACTTTGTGATATATTGCGATGCTTCGCATCAAGGACTTGGAGCTGTGCTAATGCAAAACGAGAAGGTGATAGCTTATGCATCTAGACAGCTTAAGACACACGAGAAGAATTACACTACACAAGATTTGGAGTTGGGTGCGGTAGTTTTTGCACTCAAAATTTGGAGACACTACCTTTATGGTACTAAGTGCGTAATTTTTACCGACCACAAGAGCTTACAACATATACTTGATCAGAAGGAACTCAATATGAGACAACGTCGTTGGCTAGATTTTTTGAGTGATTACGATTGTGAAATCCGATATCACCCAGGAAAAACGAATGTTGTAGCAGATGCACTTAGCCGAAAAGAACGACTCAAACCTTTGAGAGTTAGGTCATTGGGAATGACAATCATTTCGCCATTACCATCAAAAATTTTAGAAGCTCAGATTGAGGCTCTCAAAGAAGAAAATCGACCACATGAGAAACTTTATGGTATGTCAGAAAACAAAAATGGCTTTGTAAAGAGATCAGATGGAGTGTTATGCTTCAAGAACCGAAGTTGGATACCACTCTATGGTGGAATACGAGAATTGATTATGCATGAATCACACAAGTCGAAGTACTCTATTCATCCAGGTTTTGATAAGATGTCTCAGGATCTCAAAAAGCTTTATTGGTGGCCGAACATGAAAGCGGAAATTGCTACGTACGTCAGCAAATGCCTTACTTGTGCTAAAGTGAAAGCCGACTACCAGAAACCGTCAGGATTGCTTCAACAACCAGAGATTCCACAATGGAAGTGGGAACGTATTACAATGGACTTTGTCACTAAACTTCCCAAGACGTCGGGAGGTTACGATGCTATTTGGGTAATTGTTGATCGTCTTACCAAATCAGCTCATTTCATACCCATTAGAGAGACTTATTCCATGGAACAACTTGCTAGACTTTATGTCAAGGAAATAGTCTCAAGACACGGTGCACCAGTTTCCATCATTTCCGACAGAGATAGTCGTTTTACTTCAAACTTTTGGCGGTCATTACAAGATTCTTTTGGATCCAAGTTAGACATGAGCACTGCTTACCATCCTCAGACCGATGGTCAGAGCGAGAGAACTATTCAGACACTTGAGGACATGCTTAGGGCATGTGTGATTGACTTTGGAAATGGTTGGGCTAACCATTTGCCGTTGATCGAGTTTTCCTATAACAACAGTTACCATTCGAGCATTAAAGCAGCACCATTCGAGGCACTTTATGGTCATAAGTGTCGATCTCCAGTTTGTTGGGCCGAAGTCGGTGATGTACAATGTACTGGCCCGGAGATGGTTCAAGAAACAACAGAAAAGATAATTCAAATTCGAGAGAGACTCAAAACTGCTAGAAGTCGACAGAAAAGCTACGCAGATGTTCGACGCAAACCATTGGAATTTCAGGTCGGAGACAAAGTCATGTTGAAAGTGTCGCCTTGGAAGGGCGTGATACGATTTGGAAAACGCGGGAAGTTGAACCCGAGATACATTGGTCCATTTAAGATACTGGAAAGGATTGGTCCGGTAGCTTACAAACTTGAACTTCCGTCAGAACTCAGCAACGTACACAACACGTTTCATGTTTTGAACCTCAAGAAATGTCTTTCGGACGAGTCTGCCATTATACCATTAGAAGAAATACAACTCGATGACAAGCTTAACTTTGTGGAAGAACCAGTTGAAATTATGGACCGCGAGGTCAAACAATTGAAGCAAAGTTGAATTCCGTTCGTGAAAGTTCGCTGGAATTCTCGAAGAGGACCCGAGTTTACTTGGGAACGAGAAGACCAAATGCGACTAAAGTATCCACAACTTTTCATCAAGCCAATTTCCGAGACCAACACTAGCTGAATTCAGGGACTGAATTTCTTTTTGGGTGGGCGACTATCACACCCCACGATTTCAGGTCATTTTTCCAAACCTCAACATCTTACTATTCATCAATTACTATTTATCGATCGCTATTCGTCATTTTACTATTCATCATTTTTTAGGTCAATTTGATATTTCGAGAAACATTCAAAAATTTCACTATTCACATGACACTATTCATTTCTGAGAGAAAACCACTATTCATGTGCATTACTCATTTCATTGTAAACTTAGTTTACGGGTATTCAAATTCGCGTAACCGTATTGGTTCAGGAGCGAATACATGTATTATCATTGGGACATTTCATACAGACTAGAAATAGTCTGCATATCATCATTATGGCACTTGCATACTATTCCACTCGTAGGATATTTAAATTAGTACTTTTCGTATAATTAACTTTTACGTTTAATTATTTCTAAATAAACTTTAACACGCGATCAATAATGTGACTAACACGTCCGACACTCCCGACGATGATCCCAATATATTTTTATATTCATTTTAATAATATAAAAATTATAATATTAATTTACCCGGTGTTTTGGAAATTTATTTAATTATTATCGTAAGTTTACTAAAATTACGATGGTTTTCGTAGAAACTAAATAATAATTATCTAAACACTCAATATTTATACCCGACATATTTTTACAATTTTTACGACTTTATTATGTCCCGGTTAACTCCGTTAAAATTTATTTTTAGTTAACTCGGTACCCGGTCTTCCCAAAAACTATTAATATACACATAATAATACAAAAACTCAACAACTTTCTTACACAACTCACTTTTTCTTCCCCCCCCCCCCCCTCCTTACCCTTTTCTTACACCCTTTGAAAATACTACTACTCCCATTTAATGAAAATTAGATCTTGTCTACTAAAGTCAATAATAAATATCTTGTATACTTATCTTTTCTCATTTTTAAAAGTGCAAGTAAAAACTCATTCTCTTTTCTCTCTTTCTCTTGTGCTCGGCAAAATCAAGAAACAAGGAGGAACCATTTGTTTTTCAAGAACAAGTAAATTATCAAGTTTAGTTTGTATTCCTTTTAGGGTTTTGAAAGATAAACTCAAGGTTTACATAGGTTTTTCATCCTCAAATCTCTTTCATCCTTCAAGTAAGTGTAAGAAACTTATCCTTATGATTTTATCAAGTTTTTACAAGTTTCATATGATATATATACTAGATCTACATGCATATGCTATTTATACCACTTTATTTTAAACATAACTAACTTTTGAGCCCTAGAAAGTGATTATAGTTAGATCCTTGTTAGATCCACTTGATTTATGATGTTTAGGAACCCATGACACCCTAAGAAGGTGTATGGTAGGATTAGACTAGTTTTGTGGTGATTGAAAGAGGTTTGGTTGAAGTTAGAACTAGATTGGAACCCTAGAAGTGGTTTTTGAAACAAAACAAATACCTACTGTTACCATTTTTAAAACGTGGGAAACTCAGTAGGTGATGGGTAATTTTTTACCAAAGATTTAGAAAATACTTTCAAAAACGAAGCCGTGGGCAAAAGAACGGATTAAAACGAGCTTATAACGAAGAAGTTATGATTTTTGCAAGTTAATAGACGAAAACTAGTTTTCTGAAAAACTGCATGCTGTTTGACATTTTTCAACGGACAAATAGAGGCGTTAGACGTAACCTAGTGGAGCCGAGCTATCGAAAATATATTAGTACATACTAAAACGAATCCTTGGATATAAAGAACGAGGAAAATGAGCTTAAAACGACCAAGTTATACACGTTTTAAAATCGTCAAAACTATATATATATTTAGTCACTACTAGAAAATAATATAACTACGTACTAAATGATATATTTTCTAGATTTCTTATTCAAGGATTTTATTCTTAACAAACGAAGTACGTACGACCCAAGGTTTATTTATGCGGCTACTAGACGTTATCTTAAGGTTTCCAAGACGAGAAATATAACACTAACATTTTATATACGATGTACTACGACAAGTTTCTATACTCCTAATTGGACTTATTTTTCCTAAGTATAGAAATTTTCTACTTTGACGATAACAAGTATTTTCAAGTTACGAGTGGTATAGGTATCATGTGCATGATTATTCATTACAACATTTCATGATCTAAATTAGATCATATTCATTCATTTAGGTTGCGGCTAGTGTACGTGCCTTGTTGTCCCGATCATATCATCTCATCGTACTATCACTTAAGGTGAGTTTTCATAACCTCGTTTTCAATTACATATTTGATTTCAAATCCCACGGGGGAGAATACATTGCATACTTATTTTCTGTACATGCCAAAGTATTAAATTCCATACATTGCTTAAGTTGCCTTCCTACCAAGTTAAGTCCCCTTTATTATCATGGACCGTTAATTATAATGCCAAGCGAGAGTGAGTGAATAGATCTATTGAGGGTGACGCCTCCATTCATGTTTGGGTTGCTCCAACGGGTACGAATGCATTTCATGTCTAAACTATATGAGTGCCTGGTAAACACTCTTTTGGGGCCAATACAATATTATGTCTAGCTTCGGGGTCATGAGCTTAAGAGACAATGTAGCATTTTGACATTTTTGTCGGTTTACTTTATACTTGTGGCTTATGTACATACGATTTAATTTACAAACCTATGATTATTCACCAACATTATTGTTGACCGTTTTCGCAATGTATTTTCAGGTAACTAAGACATATTCCTCATGACATGCATGGAGTCATTTCTTTGAGAATCAAGGATGACGCGTCTCATTTTAGATTTCATGCACTTATGAACTATCGTTTGATTGTACTAAACTTATTTACTTAAACTTTCCAACTCTTTTGGGACCTATGTTTTATAACTCTGAATATTTTAAATGAATCAAACGATGTATTTTCTAAACGACACTTTAGGTCGTTCAATATAACTGTAACTGTGGTGCTATGACAGTCACCCCCAGGTATTCCATTCCGCTGCCATACAGGTATTTTGGGGGTGTGACAGATAAATAAATAAATAAAATAAAATAAAATTAGCTTATAAAACATAAGCCGAAAATAACCTAAGCTAAAAACCCGCTATATAAAGCTTAAACGAACACCCCTAAGTGTCCATTTTCAAATTTCAAACTATATTAAGGGTGTGTTTGGTTTGCGGCTTCAGGAACAAAGGAATGACCTTCACTCCCGATTGTTTGGTTTATGGGTTTAATTTTTGAGAATGGGTATGAAACCTACAAAAGTAAACATTTGTATACCATTCATTGATGGTGGGCTTAAAAACCCATTCCCATAGTCATAGTGATTCCCTAATATAAATCAAATTTAATTTGAGATGAGGGAGTGTTAACTTACCTTTTAGCATATAGAATTGATTTTCGTGTTAAATTTTGTGTGTTTATTTATGTTTGTTAAGCATATATAATACTTTTTGTGTGTTTATTTATGTTTGTTAGGCATATATAATACTGTTGTTATTTTTGGTATTTAAGTTTAGAGAAATGATTAGGGCGACTAAATGTATGCCTAAACTGGGTGGCAACATTTTGTTGGTTGCTGATAAGGGACCCACGGCTTCATAAACCAATAAGTAAATGCCACACAATTTTAAGCACAAAATTAGACACCCCGATCATTTCTCCTAATTTTATGGATGTTTGGTTAAGTATTGTGGTTTTTTTTTTTTTTTTTGACGGCATGTGATTTTACTTTTGCAATGAGTATGCTATAATTAAAAAAAAAAATAAAAATAAAATAAAAAATAAAAATAAAAAATAAAAAAAAATTAAATACTACTGTGAAAGGTATGGAATTGGAGAGGATTGGTACCCAAAATTCCTGCTGGAATGGTTGGCGTTTATCCCGATTCTTTTGCACATGTGAAACTAAGGTTACCTCATTCAATTTTATTATTATTATTTTTATTTTATTTTTTTAATTTTTAGTAATGCAAAGACTACCGGTGGATCTTTCCCAATTACATCCAAATGCAGTTAAGAAAATAATTAGCTTTGAAGTGTTGTGCAAAGCGTTAGGCGTTATTCAATTCCAACGACAAGTTCTTTTAGAATTTTTTTTTTTTTATCTTCGTTGGGAAACATGTAAGTTTAACTTTTACTAAAAAAGGTGTATAAATCGTGCCAGAATTGGGATACCCGCTTACTGGTTGAAATGATCACATTTTTTTTTTCATTAAAAATAAGCATCCTGTGGCCACTAGGAGATGTGGTGGTGTAGACAGTCAGCCAAAAAATAGGTCCGTGTGATATCGATATAGTCACTAGGTTGAACAATTATCAAATCAAACCCTGAACACGTGTTAGCCGGATAGAGAGACTAACACGTGTCCGTTTAGATTTAGTAACCGTTCAACCTAGCGACTATATCGATATCACACGGACCTATTTTTGGCTAACAGTCTACACCACCAGTGCTCCTAGTAGCCACGTGATGCTTATTCTTATTTAAAATAAGTGATCATTTCAACTAGTAAGCGGGTATCCTAACTCCGATACGATTTTAACACCTTTGTGTGAATAAAAGCTAAACCTACACGTTTCCCAACAAAGATAAAAAACGTACTAAAAGAACAAGTCGTTGGAGTAATGCCTAACGCTTTGCACAACACTTTAAAGCTAATAATTTTCTTAATTGCATTAAGATGTAATTAGGAAAGATCCACCAGGTAGTCTTGCATTATTTCTAAAAAAAAAAAAAAAAAAAAAAATATATCTGAAAGAGATAATCTTAGTTTCTCATGTGCAAAAAAATCATCAAATACGCCAACCATTCAGGCATGACAGATATCTACACTTTTTTCAGGTTACAGGAATGTTGGGTCTCACTCTTCTCCAATTATATACCTTCCACAAATGTATTCAATTTTTTTAGTGATAGCTTACTCATTGCTAAAGCAAAATCACATGCCGCCAAAAAATAACCACAATACTTAACCGAACACCCATATAATCAAAAACCAAATAATAATAATAATAATAATAATAATAATAATAATAATAATAATAATAATAATAATAATAATAATAAATAATGTAGTATACATGCTTAACAACCATAAATAAACACACAAAATTTAACATGAAAATCATTTATACATACTAAAAACATAAGTTAGCACTCCCACCGTCTCAAATTAAATTTGGTTTGTATTAGAGAATCACTATGGCTATGGGAATGGGATTTTAAACCCACCACCAATGAAGAGTATAAAAATGCTTACTTTTGTAGGTTTCATACCCATTCTCAAAAATTAAACCCATAAACCAAACAATCGGGAGTGAAAGTAATTCTTTCATTCATGAAGCCAAACTAAACACATCCTTAATATAGTTAGAAATTTGAAAATGGACACTTAGGGGGTGTTTGTTTAAGCTTAATAGCTTATATAGCGGGTTTTTGACTTACGTCGTTTTCGGCTTGTGTTTCATAAGCCTACTTTTTTTGCAAATTTTTTGAAACTTTTTGGGCTAAAAAGTTTCAAAATTTGAAAAAAAAAATAAAAAATAAAAAAATAAAAAAATAAAAAAAAGCTTATAAACATAAGTCGAAAACCCGCTATATAAGCTTAAACAAACACTCCCCAGGTCGACGCATAGTTTGGGGACGGAAAGATAAGTAATTAACAACAAACTAACTTATATACTAGTAGAGTATAACCAACTTAATGTAAGCCAATTTTTTTCCGATATCAACTTCCGCAAATTATGCTGAGGGATTCAGACATTTGTTGTTTATATTATCTTTAATTTTACAATGACGATCCTTAAGTTGTAAAATTTATAATGACAGTCGGTCCTTGATGTTAAAGAAATGTTTGTTTTTTTTATGTTTCTTTTGCTACTCACTCATCCCCATCAGCTTAATGTGGTTTTTAAACCATATAAGCAAGCAAAATCACACACCATATACGCTATCGTGAAACAACTCCTTAATAACATTGGTTATGTATATAATATACTTATTGTGACGTTTATCAAGTTCCCATTTAAAACATTAACTTATCACTTTGAATGTGTTATGTATAAAATCTCGTTTCTCGTGATATTAGTTTAACTGCTTGTCACGCCCTTATCATATTGTGTGTTATTAGGCAAATGGTATATAACAATAAACTTGGGCCTAGACGTAACCAACCTATCTACAAAGTATCAAAGAACTATCTTTTCATCAATAACTTGTGTGGTGTCTCGGTGAGGAAGTAGAATCTGTTTGTAGAAGGGGCTCTCATTCCTTACCCATCAGTTTTGTAGTTTCTTCCTCACTCGCAATTACTATTGTAGTTGTTGCCAACTCATTCCAAAAGGTTATTGGGTCATGCTATTAGGTTTAAGGTTGTATACATTTCTTTTTGGGGAAAGTTAAGAGACATACTTTACTATACAATGTAATAAGCCGGTTGAAGAGTTGTTAATGACAATTATGGCTTTTTTACTCATTATTAACTAAGAGCACGCTTAAAGCATGTTCCAAGTTTCCAACAATAGTAACATCAACACATGTATATACTTTAAATGCTCTTTAAACGTGCAACTTGACCAATGAGAGTTTGCCATTTTGTCACGTGACAAATTTTAGATCTGTCATTAGCCTATTGAAAGTCAAAATTGAATTTCTGTTGGTCAAATTTTAAAAAGATCATGCATGGCAAAAAAATAAGTATAAAAATATATGTGATGATTTTGTTAAAAAGAAAAAAAAGAAGTTATAAATAAAATTTTTAGTTGTTAGAAATCTATATATCTTATATATATATAATATAAACTTATGTTGTCTTATAAATGCAAAATACCCCTAATAAATATTTCAAGAGTTGATTATTCCAAACATGCTCTTCAAGTGTGATTTCAACAAATGTAGTTTGTACGGTACAATATGTTTTGCATGAGAAATCATGCACAAAAGTTTGTACGGTACAACATGTTTACAGCATCTCAAAACCTCAAAGAATACAAACCAAAAATGTCATGAATGCTTAAATTAAACACTCCAATTAGTGGTTAGTCTTTTTACCTTCCCGTCCATGAGTTACAAATATTTTATCAACTATATAATGTGTCAAAAATCACACACAACAAACCACAACTTCCTCCACACCGCGTGCACATTGGGCTACAACTTATAATGGTGGTAAAGTAAGCATCATATCGTCTTACTTATTAATCATATTGATTTATATTATTTTATGTAAATTTCACGTGTGTTTTATGTGTGTAACAATGTAGGACATAAAGATGGTGCTTAGGAGGTTTGGTAGTAACATCATCTTCTCTAATGGTTTAAGAGATCCTACACATCGTTGTCTTATCAATTAAGTGGAACATGCACGAACATTTTTACTTTGATTAACTGTATTTAAGTTACTAACGATCAACTATATCTAATTATTTTTGTAGCACGTCAAGAAGTATTAAAAAAAGAGATCGAGAAGTTACAAAAATTGTATCAAGAACAAAACATGCAAAAGGCCAATGAACAACAACGACAAAGAAAACAACAACAACAAGAACCACGTCACGGCCACCGGTGGGATGAATACTTAGCATTCATATTAATAGTACGTTACAAATTAAACATGCAATATTTTACTTCATGTAATACCGATTAACGGGCTAATACTATTGATTCGTTAACAAGTAAGTTTATTGAAAATAATGTGATGAGCATTCAATTTTTAGTCAATAATTATTACTACACTTTGTTGGTGCATTTTAATATTTTTGCTCTTAATATAGTTTTTTGTCTTGCGGTGTGTTAATATCACTTTCTTAATTAAACGTCGTAGAATATTGCATGACTTGATATTTGATATAATTGTGAAAATTATGTCGATGTTACATATTAAAAATGGTAGTATATAATAAAAATATTTTCACACTATCATCTTAACAATGAGAATCTTTTAAATCAAAAAAGTTTATAAAGGAGAAGAAAATTGTATTTCAAATGTTATCCTACACCTATCACGAGGTAAGCATTATTTATTTGAGTTTGAGATCATGTGATTCATGTCGTCATACTGTAAATACTTAGAGTGTATGAATGCTCCAAATTCGATATTATAGTTTATGAAAAAATGTTGTAATAATGCATTAATTAAAAATAATAATTTATGTAACTTACTCATATTAAAATATTACATATGAAAAGCCTCATTTAAATATAACATTTTGCACAACAAAAAAAAAAAAAAAAAAAAAAAAAAAAAAAAAAAAAAAAAAAACTCTTTACATTAAAGAAAGAGATGGAGAAGTCACAAAAATTGTATCAAGAACAAAACATGCAAAATGCCAATGAACAACAACGACAAAGAGAACAACAACAAGAACAACGCCACGGCCGTCGATGTCAATATAGATGAATATTTAGCATTCACAATAATAGTACGTTACAAATTAAACATGCAATATTTTACTATACGAATTATAATTTATTATACGAATTATAATTTATACTCTTGAATATACTAATTACTTTAATGTTTTATGTTTTTATAGTTTTATTAAAAAGGAAATTTGTTTTATAGTTCTCTTTTAATAATGTAATTTATTGAACAACGAAGTCCGTCTTTCACAAAAAATGAGAGTTTCAAACATGAACCAAAAATTAGTCCCGAACATTACGAAAAAATCAATTAGATCCAACCTGTGTGCATCACATGGGTCCTGAGGCAGTCCAAACCTGTGTGCATCACACGGGGATGAATATAAAAGGTCTCCAACATTAACGTCATCGCTTCATATTTAAAATAATTTATGTAACTTATACCTATTAAAAAAATTACATGTGAAGAGACTCTTTTCAATATAACTTCTTGAAAAAAATCTCTTCACATATACTCTTTTAATGTTAATAAACTATTTTAAATGTGTGTCATGCCTAGAAATGTGATACCATCACAACTTAGATATATAATAACGAAAATAATTGCCGAAGATTACGCTATAAAAACTTATATACAGCCCATGTGCAACTCAATAAAGTATTTTAAATACGTATAAAGCTTAGCAAATGTGTGACACCATGAAAACTTAAATATAAAATGACAAAAATAAATGCCGAATATTACGCTATAAAAACTTCTATACAGCCCATGTGCATCGCATGTATTTTAAATCTATGAAAACTTCTATACAACCCATGTGCATCGCACGAGAATTGTTGACTATCATAAGAAATAGTTATAACTTAGCCCGATGTATTAATATTAGTCAGTTCAAATAAAAAACGATAGAGTCAATACCAAAATAAATAGACAAAAAATATTACGTAAAAAATACATCTTAAAAGATTATATGTCAATAAACTATTTTAAATACGTATCATGCTTACAAAATGTATGCTACCATGAAAGCTTATATATATAATGACAAAAATACGTCCTGAATATAAAATGACGAAAATAAATGACGGATATTAGACTTTGAAAACTTCTATACAGCCCATGTGTATCGCACGGGCTTTCATGACTATTCATGTTTGCAAGTGTATACAAATAATGAAATGACATGATCCCGCAATAAATACATGACGAAAATTAGTGAACATTACGTTATGAACACTTAGATACAGCCCGTGTGCAACGCACGGGTCTGGTTGCCTAGTATTATATAAAGCTTAAGTAGCCTTATAAATGTAAAGTGGTCATGATTAATGTGGGATTGATGAGGCGAAAAATGAACCGTTTTTAGGGGGTCATTTAAGTCCGGAATTGAATTTATTTGATCAAATATTGCCCTAAATCGTTCCTTTTGTGATTTTAGGTACTTTGGGAGTGAATTCTGGAAAAGGAAGCATTTTGGAGCATAAAAGTGAAGAAAACAGCAAAGACTCAATTTTCCATGCTGGGAACAGTACCTGACGGCGTCAAGAAGGAAAAGATGATGGTGTCAAGAGCAAAATCCATGACGACCCAGAGAAAACCTGAAGGCGTCAGAAGAAGGGCGTCAAGAGTTATTTTGGTGACGACCTGAAGATGGATTACATGTGACGGCGTCAGACCCAGATCTAGGCAGTCCGAGAACTTTATTGGCGGCGAGATGACGGCATCAGAAATTTACTCTTGACGCCGTCACCTCACAAAATCTATATATACTTTTCTATTTTTCATTCATTAAAGAGAGGAACTTGTGTGGAGAATACTAGAGTCGAACCTAATAAACCCTAGGTGGTTTGTAACAGTATTTTCAAGGGTTTTCACCCCTTGAAACCTTTTATGTTCAATTAAGATAAGTCCTCTTTCAATTTATTCAATATGTCTATGTGTTGTTTGAATATATCTTATGCTTGTCTTGGTTATAACATGCTAGGCTAGATCTTTCATGTGTTTGCTTAGATGTAATGAAACCTAGATGTTGATTATAGGTTGATTGCTTGTTTATAGTTGTAATGGATGAATGATTTCAATGTTAGGCTTAAGAAAACTGGCAGATCTCCATTGTGTAACTTGCTTGAACGTCTTAAGAAACATGAACCGATGTGTACTAGGTTTTTATGATTGTATTTAATGCATGAGCGAATTCTAGTGATCCCATGTTAGGAGCTTCTTAGCCGGCTCGATATAGGAGTGAAGTAAGAGCTTATAGGATTGGGGAAGTAAGTACGCCACCCCATGAATGGTATTAAGAAATACAATCCGTAATCCACGCAACTGTAACAAGTAATTAACCTGTAAAAGATATCTAGGGAGTAGTGAAATCTAAGTAAACACAATTCTCCCAAATATTGCTCACACCACTATCTTAATTTGGTTTATTTTTATTTTTTATTATTTTATTTTGATTGCATCTTAGTAATTGGGTTAGTTGACAAGGAACTAATTCCGCCACTCCTTCAAAAACTGAGATTTTTAATTGTTTTTATAAAACATAAAAAAATACAAAAAGAATCATCCCTCGTCTCTAGACCTAGTTCTTAGGCTTTCTAATCCTAGCGACACTATTCCTAAGTTGAACAATCAATCCCCCGGTACTTGTCACTATACTATACTACAACGATCAGGTACACTGTCTGGTGGGGGTTGTAAGCTTCTCGAGATCCCTCGAGAGGTAAAGCCTGGTGCAATTCCCACGCATCAGAGATGTATGGGATAAAGCAAATTTGAGACTGCCTCAAGCAAAATCGAGTCCTTGAATTAAATGTTGAGTCTTAATTACTTGAATTTCTATACTCTAATTTGCTATTCAAGATGAATATGGAACAAAAAAGAATTAATGCGGGATATGAAGTGATGCGGAATATGAATTGTTGCTGTCGTTTCGAGTATATGAACCATCTATGCACTTACAACATATAATACTCTCAATAATTAAGATCAAATGAGAACATTCTTAAAGTTGTGAAAATGAGAACCAACCAAAAATCTGACAAATGACACTCAACTCAAAAGAAAATAAAAACATAATTAATTACAACTAAAATTGTTAAAGATTTGATGGGTTTTTTTATGAAAATTGACGTAAACTAAGTGATACACTTTGATTCAACATCTAATGTGTATCAAAGTTTAGTATTGTGTATCAAGCTTTTAGTGGTTTTTTTGTATTAGGTGTATCAATTTATGTATAAGAAATTAGTTTTTTTTATATTTTAATGTATATGTATCAAAAATTTAATTGTGTATCAGTAATCTGTTTCTCATGTATGAGTTGGTTATTAGTCGATTCAATGTTAACTTGTATTAATATATAATATTTTGGTGCATCTTTGCGAAAATGGTTATGTATCAATGTTTTAATGATATTTTAGAATAGTTATCATTTTTACAACTTTAAGAAAGTTCTCACATTAACCTTCCCCATGCTCTCAATACTATAAATAAGAAATGCAAACCACAATCCCATCTCCTCACTCCCAGTCTCATGAACTACAGCAGTAACAAAACTCCATCCAATCCCATTACACTACCAAGACTCGAACTTAAAACATTAAAGATCTCTTATTTTCACCTCAAAGTCCAAATACACGAAAGAAAAAATTCATCATCAATCATTTTGAAGCATTACTTCATTCATATCCAAAACATAAAGAAAGTTTTATAACAATTGTGTTATAACTTTTTTGTAATTCGTTAAAGACCAAAACCAAAACCTAATTCATTAATATCCGAACATATTCAAGAAAGGACCATAACAAAACTGTTACAATCTTTCTTTTTGTTCGGCATGAAAACAAACAACATCAAATCACCTTAATCGAGACCTATCTTAGGATCTTGAATCCGTTTAAACGTGTTCTTGATTCGTCTTGAGCATCAAAGAAGAAAAAGGTCACGATGTATGTTCGTATTTGATTCGGAATCATGATTAATGATGGAGATGAGATTTCTGTGATGACTGCGAATAAAGAACATGAGAAGAGATGGGGCGAAGTTTGAGATATGATTGGATTAGGATTAGTGAAATGAGATAAATTAGGGTGAGAAAGGTTATAACGTTATGTTTAATACCGGTTATGAATGAATTGTATTGGGCCCAAATCACCCCATTATAAATCATAAGTATATTTTCAATTTTGAAGTAATGCTCAGTAACCCGTACAACTTAGGGGCTGTTTGTTATGAGGTTTTTTAGTTGGTGGAATGGATTGATTTATTAAAAGTGTTGTTTGGTTCAAAAATTTAAAGATGATACCAGGGAATTAACACAAAATCTCATTCCACGGGCCATGGGTGGGTTTCATCAAATGGAGCATGATTTTCTGATAGGTCCCACGCTCCTAATTTTTTCCAGCCACAAATTTGATGTTTTCTTATTTTAAATTATTTCTTTCTCTCTCCTATTTTAATTAAATAATAATTTTATATATAATATAATTCGAAATTAAAATATATAATTATATATTTCCATTCCATTTATTTTCTATCAAACCTCCCAAATCCAAATCCAATTCCAAACCCATCTAGTAACCAAACGCACCGTTATAAATTATTGCAAAGTTTCCAAATTGAATATTACAATAATATCCTTAAGTTTGATATGGAATTATTTATAAAAGTGAAGCAATAGTAATCCAATATAAAATTGATCCATGGGATCACAAAAGGAAACGTTCATATTATTGAAGAGTTTTCAAATTGAATATTAATATCCTTAAGTTGATGTGGAATTATTTATAACAGTGAAGCAATAATCCAAAGTAAAAGTGAGCCATGGGATCACAAAAGGAAAATTCATGACTTATAACTAAACTCTTGATAAGCAGTAGTCTAGAAGTAGATATTATGATTGCAAAGTTCAAGACTTATTACTAAACTCTCAATAAACTTTAGTCAAGGATTAGATATTACGATTGATCCATGAATGCGTTAAATGGATCCATGTCATATCGATATTACATGGTATTTGCTTAGTTTTAACTATACACTTCATGAAGCTCAATCCATTCTTTTTTCTTCTTAATGGTATTTGATTAGTTTAAAGGGAAAATTGTCCAAATATACGTTCAACTTGCCACCTTTTACTATTGTATGCACTGAACTTTTTTTTCCTATTATATACACAAACTTTCTTAAACTTCCTATTGTAACCATAAATCTGACGTGGCATCCACTAATCTAGAATTAATTAGATAAATTTACATAAATCGTCCTTGTGGCTCTAAACAATTACACCATTCATCCTTTTCTCAATTACATAAAACACATATGTTATCTCTTTCTCACTTCACACACATAAACACTCTTTCACACCTTTCAACAGGTTAATCTTTCACAATCATTTTCCCAAAATGTCAAACACAATCTGAAAACGGATCATTTGAGTTGCTAGTTTTCAAATCTGATCAAATGTAAGATTTTTTGTAATACAATTTGAAAACGGATTTTAGACCACGATTATCAAATGTAAGGTGTTTGATAATCCTTTTCACAATCATTTTCCCAATCACAATTATTTTCCCAATCTGATCAAATGTAATGTGGTTAATCTAATACAATAATGGCAATGGCAAGTTTATCATAAGGTGTTTGATAAAATGTGGGGATTGTGTTAGTGCACGTAAGGTATTTGATAAAATGTCTGTTAGGAATGTATATTCTTGGAATGGGATGATTAGTGGGTATGTAAAAGTTGGGATGATTCGGTCTGCGAGGGGTTTGTTTCAAGGTCATCAATGGCGGTTGTAGATAATGTGTTTGATGAAATGTCTATGAACAAATTTATCGAGCAATATGGTACGGTTAAAGAGTATTATGAATCATTTAAGTCTTCGTTTATTAGTAAGCTGGGTTTTGAAGAAGATAGTGATTGTGTGATGGTTCTTAATGATGAGAGTAAAGTGCTCATGTTGTCCCTGTTCAAGGAGGGGAGAAGTAGTGAACATGAAGCTGATAATACAGGTTTTGTGAGTCCTGGTGAATCTGTTCAAGGAAGTGAGGAGACTGAGTTGTTTGGGTATTTTTATTCGGATATGGGGAAGTCATTTGAAGTTGATGAAATGGTTCATTGGATGTCGAGAGTGCCTTGTATTTTGTTTGTTGATGAGATAGATAGAATAATAGAAGTGGGTTTAAGATGGGAAAATGATGAAAGAGAACAAACACAATCATGGCTTCAAAATGTTTGATACTAACAGTCGCGAGCTAAAGATAAGTTTTTCTTAACATTTATCAAAGGTTAATGAGCATTGTTACTACGAGTGTAACAATGTAATTGTGAATTGTGACCATAACAAAGCTTGGAGTTTGGATTTATGTGTATGGACATTATGATAACTTAGATTGTGGAGATTCATATGAGCATATCAAGATACCAAAGAAAACTTATATCTTGCTAGCCTAAACAGTTTGAGGAATCCTATTTGTCAAATCATTTCAAAAAGAGATATATGAGGCAATGATGCTTGATACATGTAGTGTTGCAGATGCTATAGAAAGGGGTGTCAGCTGGATTTGGCGCTATGATTGGTATCACAAGTACCCTGTTCTAAACAATATTCTAATCCCTATTCTCAATTATGAGAATGATGATAAATTAGTTTGGAGAATCATTGCAGGAAAGAGTGTTAATTTTTTAGTAAGCAATGTATGGAAGGATAGATGTTACAGTGATTAAAGAGTTAATTGGAAGCCTATGGTATGGTTCACTCAGTGCATTCCCAAGCACTCTTTTGTGTTATGGAAGAGAACAAACACAATCATGGCTTCAAAATGTTTGATACTAACAGCCGCGAGCATATCATGGCTTCAAAATGTTCAGAAAGGCTCTTTTCCAGCTCGAGTTATGTAGTAAGTGACGAATGGTCATGTTCATTGATTTCTCGTGTTGGATTTTTTTTTGAGTTCATCACAACACTATAGTGTTTTGTTTTTTGCTACATGAACTTAATTTTGGTTAAAATTCGTTGTCTTGATTATTTACTAGCATTTCCCCAGTCCCCTTGTATTTCATTTTGTGCATATATCCAGATACTAGTGTGGGTGAAGATGGAATGCATCAGCTTAAATCCCGTGAGGATCACAAGAAACAGATGGAGCTGGAAGAAGCCCACAAGGACGAATAGTGTAAATTTTTTAGACCCACAGGGATGATTTATGTAAATAACTCTTGATGAGTTTAAGTTTATAGCTACAAGGACGACATGTGTAAATTATTAGAGCCACAGGGACTTTTTGTGTAATTGACAAATGTTTAGAGCCACGGGGACGATTTATGTAAATTTATCTAATTAATTTTGGATTAGTGGATGCCACGTCAGATTAATGGTTACAATAGGAAGTTTAAGAAAGTTTGCGTATATAATAGGAAAAAAAAAAGTTCAGTGCATACAATAGTAAAAGTGGCAAGTTGAATGTATTTTTTGACAATTTTCCCTAGTTTAAACTATACATGTGCAACAGTTTACAAGTATAAGGCTTCATTATGTAACTTACATAAAATATATACTTTAATAATGACCTAATATTCTTAGAGTTTTCTTATTATAAAAACACCTTTTTTTAGTTAAACTTTGGTGCTAAACTGTTAACTAGAAATTTGGCTGTTAATGTGTTTATACGAATATTTTTGAGTTACTTAGTAACTTAGTGGTTGGGTTGAAACTTTTAATGTGGGGGTGCTTAGGATTAGATATACTTACAAAATCAACTAAAGGAACTCAAATGATAATATAAATCGTCGTACAAAATAATCATCGACAAGGCTATATTTGTTAACAATTAAACAACTTATTTCAAAGTTGTGCATCGCACGTCTTGAATTAGTAATGACACGGCGAAATGAATAAAGAGATCATTACTTGAGTTGTATAAATTGATTGTAACGGATTGAAACATTGAAATCATACTATAATTAATGAAGCCTAAGGATACTCGAGTGGTTTGAAATTGTCAAAATGGTTAATGGCTTAATCCCTTCGATTCGTAAACATACATCCTATAAAAATTAGCTTTTGACAATACTAAGAGTTAGAATTTTTAATGGTAAACAAAAACCATGCATCGCACGGATCATTTAGTTTTAGTACTTCCGATTTAAACAAATAAATTAAAAGAGTTTGCTAAAATAACAAAATACGACATATTAAAAAATATCACATTGAATAATGAATAGAAAGGAAAGATTACATAATTTTGGCTTGAAGTCATTTATAAATTATAAAAACAAATAAAAAAGTTGTGTGCATTGCACAGGTCCTGAGACAGCCCGAGTTATATATTGTATTTTGAATGTTTGATTCGACCTCAATTAAAAGTAACGGCATCAACAATTTCCATGTCATGCTAACAAGCACAACTTAGAAATTGATTGACCAATAAAATTCATCCATGATCAAAATGATGAAAATTAGTCCTGAACAATACCCTATGAACATTTAGATCGAGCCCGTGTGCATCGCACGGGTCTGAATTACTCGTCTTACATTAATTACTTAAGATTAAAATTCAGATAAATTTTTAATAAATGTCATGGAGAAAAGGATACAGTCAAACTAAATGCACACTATATTGTGAAAAACAATTTATAATACTATATGAAAGATCATTTATAGTCCAAAAGACAAATCGCAATCAATAATTTTTTTTATAAAAAATGGGAGGATTAATTAATATTTTAATTCAAAATGCAATCACACCATTATTTTGTAACTTAAATATCTCATGAACCGATAATAGTTAAGAAAAATAAATTATACTTCACGACGGTTATTTTATTATCTTTCAATAGACTGACACTTTCATATATTTTTTACGCTTTTTCTTTCATTTTTTACTTCTTTTTCAATATTGAAATTCGCGTGACATATCACATGTGATTTAACACCAATATGATAGTTCGAACACTAAACAACTATACTAAAATTGACATAAGTATTTGTGTATAAATCAACGACTTTCCTCAGTTTTTGGAATGAAAAACATATATTCATGACTTATCAACTATATATCACATACTATATTTACATTAGAGATTATAGAAGTTTATTTATGAATCTTCTAGAATTACATGTGATGTGATAAAAATCACATATAATTAAGACCACGTCTGGTAAAAATCTCATGTGAATTTATGTGTTTTATTCAACTTTGACGAATTAACTGTACTAATATATGATTCGATATATAGTGTGTAAGATATGATTGAAAAACTATAAGTTTCAAGTTTACAGAATAAAAAACAGCGAAACTTTAGAATTTTGTAGAAAAGTTTATGTTCATTTTACTACGAGTTTAAATATTTGAATATCTAAATTATTATTGAATTATATGTGATTTCTCATGCAGTTTCAACAACTAAAAATTTGAAAAAGTGACAAAAAAAAGTTTGTCGAAATATATCAAAGTGTCCGTCTATAAAATGATAATTAAATGCTCGTTGTTATAGTGTAATTTTTTCGCTTAATGATTATAGGTTTAAGAGATGTTGACTTTTGAAAAACGAAAAGTAGAAGTGATTTTTTTTAATTTAATATAACAGATGAATGGCTAAGAATGATCTCTAGGTATGCTAAAAACTTTTGGTATGTAAATGATTTCTGCTCTAATAAACTTTTTTATTTTAAGAAAAAATATTATTGTAATGAGAAAAGTTCAATGTAGACCATAAATTGTCTATAAACTCAATAAACCAATCTTTGCATTCATTTTTTGATTTTAAAAAAAAGAAAAACACTTTCATAATCTTTTTTAAAAACTAAATATCTCACAAACCGTTAATCGCTTCGCGAAAAGAATCATACCTTCACAACGAAAATTAAATCATCTTTCTATAGAGGGGCACTACTATATAATTTCGACGGATTTTTTTTTCAACTTTTGTTTTTGAGTGTTGAAATTTACGTCTGAAAAAATCACATGTGATTTGTAATTTTAAAATCACATATGATTTTATGAAATCACATGTGATTTGTGAAATCACACACGATTTCTAAAAATACAAATCACATGTGATTTTTCTAGTCACAAATTATAAGACTAAAACAAAACTAAAAAAAAAAAGGTCTGTCAAAAATATGTTAAAGTGCCCGTTTATTGAAAGATTAAGAAATTCTCGTCGCAATGTTGTATTTTTTGTCACTTAACAATTACCATTTGCAAGATATTTTAATTTAAAAAAAAAGGTGAAAATGATATTTTTAATTTTCATGAAAAAATAGATGGTTAAAATTGGTTAATCACTTATAGAGAATTTAAGGTTTGAACTCAACTTTATATAATTAATGCACTTAAATTGTAGGCAAAACATAGTTTTGATATATTTAGGAAAAAAAATTATGTTATAAAATATCAAACTAATTATATGTATACTAAATAATTATGATATTTGCAAAGTTATAATTGCTTACAAAAAGCACGACATGTAATTAATTCATAAGATTTTATATGACTTGCTACAATACCATTAAACTACTATATAAACAGCATTGCAACCATGACATAAAAACCATTATATCTTAAAATTCACATATCTTCATACAAAGACGATATCAACACATTCTACTAAATGGCTTTTTCAAAAAATGTTCCCCGTGCTGCGGTGCTTTTCATTATGTTGTTTCTTTGCTTGACATGCGTTGTGAATTCTAAAGGTACAACTATTTATTTATGTTTTTAAGTTCTAATGGGAACGATAAACACACACTTCTCCATTCAGGCTTTGTTAAATTCTTTCAAAAGTATAGTTGTACTATTTTGAAATTAATAATTAAACGAGTATGTCTTTATTTCCTTACTTTCTCTTTTATGTTTTTTATATTTCGTTTTCTTCACTCCATTTAGAAATGTGACAAAATTCATTATTCTAATTTGTTTATTACAGAGTGTTCAGAACTAAAGTGTTTTGAAACGAATTGTTTCAATGCGGTGGAAAACGACCAGTGTGTACAAGCTTGTCATTCATTTGGTTGCCCTGCGGAGTGCAATGTTGATACATGTTGTTGTAAAAGTCGCTAACTACTTTTTTTCTTCAGATGTCCCCTCTAAATTATAAAAGTTTTATGGTATAATAATTTAAGAGTTTCATCCGATTATTATTTACTTGTATTTGTTTGTTGTTATATTTTCTGTAAAACCCTAAATTCCGTAATCCTAATTCTACGTATAATTTCAAATTTTTCTAAGTAACGATACAAGTAATTATAAACGCGAATATAATTTAACGAATTGACAATAAATCCGTAAAATTTTAACGAAACGTCATATTAGAAATCTTTGAACATATTTGAGATCCAAAATAAATTGTGATCTAAAATAAATTCGAGAATTATTTTCCGTTGCACGAGATACTGTTTTGGGCCATCTTTCTTTTGTTACGGAACCTTAATCCAACATAACCCAACCCATGGGCCATGAAACTAACCCATGATTTTTCTAGGCCTAGCCCATTCGAAATTCACCACAAAAATATGAGGGGAGGACCGGATTTTATT
Source organism: Artemisia argyi (assembly GCA_030686995.1). Classification (NCBI taxonomy): domain Eukaryota; kingdom Viridiplantae; phylum Streptophyta; class Magnoliopsida; order Asterales; family Asteraceae; genus Artemisia; species Artemisia argyi. The sequence goes on from CM060697.1 coordinate 164,077,653, forward strand.
GTACACACACAAACATATACGCTTCTTTTTTTTCTTTTTTTTTTCTTTCCAAAACCCTAAACCTAATTTTTCTTTCTAAAAAAGTCACGACAAATATTTTTGTGGCCTTTCTCCTTGTCTATATAAAGAATGAGTTCCCATATTAAATGTTAGTATTAATGCAACAAGCCAAGAAACCTAAATAAGTGGTTTAAGCTAATGTAAATAAGTGGAGTTCCTCCTATTAAATGTGAGCATTTATTTCTTTAGCTAAGAAACTCCTTTATGCATGATAAGCTACCAAAGCTTGGTAATGTTGCATTTATGTCTTTAGCTAAGAAACTCCTTTATGCATGATAAGCTACCAAAGCTTGGTAATGTTAAGCTTAATTTGAAAGCTTTTAATAGCTTTCAATTAGAAACTATAAATATTTGAACGGAAAATAATACTAATAATAAAAAGAAATATACAAAATATGTTATACGACCCTTCTTTATGGCCAATTAGTTAATGCAATAAGTATTGATGAAGCCATAACTTTAATACACCCCCAAAAAAAAACTGCTTCCAACCACCTCCATAAGAAGCCCAACAATCTCATTCCTGTAGTTAAAAAACTGCCTCAAAGAAAAGCTTTTCATCTGTCTATCGCCGCTTCCTTCCATCTTCTCGGAATTAAATTTTACCAGTTAGCTTTCATCTTTCATCTGCCTGGAGCTGTATAAATAAGCCTTCTGGGTGATATGAGGCACCCATACTTCCCATCTATACCTGCTGTCACAGTACTTCCTATCTATACCTGTATACACATTATGTCAAAGTCAACCAAAAAGCAAGTTCAAAATCAGACTCTAGATCAGTTGAAGGAGGGAGATGAGAGTCCCATTGTGGTGATGATTTGCCAAATGCTTGATGACTTAGATGAGGTAGCTTTGCAATTTGATTTTCAAAATGCTTTGACAAACCTGTACAATACAAAGCATGTGTTTGAAATCAAGTCGCATACATATTATAACTACGGGGAATTTGAGAGCTTTACATGCACCAGTGCGTTTCCAATCAATGATTCTATAATTTCGGACATCCACGATGCGCCTGATGACTCTGATGATTTCCACCGTGAAGGCGGCATCAACGCCGTCAAACCTAGGCTGAAACGGCAGGTGCGGGGTCCACAGCTAACCACTCCCGCTAAGCCAAATGATGGCAAAAAAAAGCGCATGTTAGATTTCAGGTTACAATATAAAATAGCACACTTAAATCTGAATATTACGCGCACTCACAAATGTTTTGCTGCACGATGTTTAAGGTACATCGAAGAGGACTCCGTTACGGAAGAAGCACATGTTGCAGTCGTTCAGCTGGATAGGCATGACAAAGATCGCACATATTAGGAGGCTGCTTACAATGACTGTCCATGAAGAAATAGATGTTTCTAAAAACGCTTTTTGTTGCATTTGGGTTTTTTTGCCATGCGATTTATGAACTGCCAGATGTTTTGATTTTGAGAGTCTAAGGATAGATTTAGAAGATACGCTACAGCTAATGTTTTACGCTCAGTAGTGGTCTAGCTGATGTACTCCAAATATCTTTTCCTTTGCCTATTGTCTGATTAGATAGCTTGGTTTTGGTATGTGACTGTATTTTGCTTCCTATCTGTGTTGTTCTTAATTTTAGGTACATTGAAGAGGACTCAATCGCGAGAGAGGCACCTGTTGCACGAGTGAAGATGGATAAGCATGTTAGAGAGGCGATTGTTTTGTATTAGAGACTAAATGGAACAAGTATAAAAAATAAGCTATGGCTAATGTTTTGGCCTGAGTTTTTTTAAGCTGTGATCCACTTGCTGTTCATTGTACACCCCTATGTTTGGTTAATGTTTAATTAAAGGATTTAGTTATGATATGCAATAGCGTTCCAATTCCTATTTTGTCCTATTCGCATTGTTTTTTGCTACATTGATACAACTGATATCAGGAACCACTAAGTTTACAAGCTTACCGTCTTGAATAGCCAACCCTCTGCATCTATCATAAAGCAAGGTTCTGGAGAGACTGTTTAAACACCAAGGACGATGTCACTGAAAAGCACAATGCAATGTTATGCAGAAAAGGATCTGCAGCAAAACCAAAAGAAAGAGTGGTTACGTCGCTAATTTTTCCAAACATAAAACATTTTTCAATCGTAGGTCACATATACATGTATGTCACTTAGACCATTTAAAAAAAATTCCCTCTGTTTGTATCTCCTAAAAGAATACCTTAGGTTTCATTCATACACTTTAGTAGTTTTCATGTTTTCGAAATGTTCATAATAATAAAAGAACAAAATATCTGCCCATTTTGCCTGTAAGGCCACATTTTACTTAATTGTGGTTCATTTGAATCTAGGCTCTAATTTACATAGATGTAGATAGACACCACAAATTTAACAAAAACATTTATAAAAGGCCATTGTTCCTGCTTGACATTATATGAAATGCCTACGACAGTGCAAAGTAATTGACTTACTTCTAGGACTCTTGCATTGCAAGTACCACGCTTCATTACAAATGTAAACCCACTTTAAGCAGGTATCCATGTCCTAGCTAGCTGATTGCTACTCCTGCTGCTCATTTGAAATCCAATCTCTAATCTACGTGATCTCTACGTCTCCTAGCACCCTTGTACTACTACCAAGACCAGAATATGTGTGATAAAGAAGTGTGTGAAGGTGTGAGTTGAATGGTGAGGTATGGCGGGGTATTTATAGGCTCGGTTGGATTGGAGGCCAAGTATACTTAGCATGGCTGTGTTCCAACGTGTAAGGAGGAGGGGGAGTGACTAGGACAAGCTAGGGCTGAGTAAGGAGAGCTACTATGGGGACAAGGCTAAGCTATAGGCGGTTAGGGTTTCTTGTGGAGGAGATGAAGCCGCGGGCTAGAAATGGTGACAAGGAGGTGATGCACCTCCTTGCTTGGGTGCTTGTGAGGTGCTAGGGTGCTAGCTTGGAGTAATCAAGGTGCTAGGTTGCTTGCATGAGGTGCTTGAGGTGCTTAGGTTTAAGTTTTTACTAATTTTGACCTAGTTTTACTTGTTTTAAGTTTTAAGTCTAACCTAAGGTTTAGTGCCTAAATTAAGTTCCTAAGTGTGCCTAGTGACTAATTCTAAGTCCTAAAGGGTTTATTCTAAGTGTGGGTAACCTATGGGAAAGTTTTGGGAAGGTTTGACCTAGTTTTGTGACCTAAATTACCTAAGTGAGTTTAGTGAGAGACTAGGGTTTTTCCTATGGTTTTGTGCCTAAGTTATTGTTCTAAGGGTGTCTAATAACTATTCCTAAGTTCTAAAAGGCTTATACTAAGTGGTAGTGACCTATGGGGAAGTTTTGGGAAGGTTTAGACCTAATTCTAGTTATCTATGACCTAATTATGGTTTTGTGCTTAAGGGGTTTGTTCCTAAGTTCTAAAGGGTTGTACTAATTACCTAAGGGTTCTAAGATATCCTAATGTTCCTAAAGAAATTCATACTTAAGCCTTGGATACTTTCAAACTAGTTAAACTAAGCATATAGGTTCAGATAAGCACATAATCCTACTTAAGTCTTAGTTTAGTGTTTATTAGGGTTTTATGTTATGTTTAGTGTTTTAGATTGGTGAATTACTTATTATGGTGTTGTTATGATTTTATGCTTGACACACCTGGGGTTTCTAGGATGTGAGTGTTGATTTATTTGCTTGTGTAGATACGTGAGCAGGTCTAGTGAGTCATGCAAGTAATAATGCACATAAAAAGCAAAAATTTACTTGTGAAATATATACCATAGGTATTTGTAATGGGAATGATAGTAATGGAATTTTGTGGGTTGTTATATATACTAACAAAGAAAAAAGCCGTTGCAATTTGTAAGAATTTTAAGGTCACCGTTTTTTTATAAGTTTGCACCTCATTGGTTCACATTTTGTGATTATGAAAAACAAAAGGCCCAACAGTATCTGATAGAGTGTTTGGCACAACCCTATTGGACTAGAAACTTTTGCATTGTAACTATTCACGTCCTTTTTCTTGTAATGGCTCCGTAATAACTTATTATCGTGATTATGTACCTACGACAAACGTACCAATCAATTTTAGCCATACAAGTGTTACCTACCTGTGTACTAAAGCATTGGAAATATGGTTTGCCTGTAAAAGAAGGTTCTTGATAATGTGCATATAGTCAACATAAAAGTAGATATTCCAACTTTCTATCATCTCCTTAATCATGTGCATATAGTCAACTAAAATATTTTCACAAAAAAACACACTAACTTAATCATCAAAAGGGCAAAAAACACGCACGACAACACAAATCAAAACATCCATCAATCAATTGTTATTTGATCAAACCCACAAAAAAGATCGGGTTTCTTATATATGATGGGAAGCAGAGGCGGGGGTGTAGCAAGGATTCCGGTGGGGTCAAGAAAGACGGTCCACATCCTAATAAAGCTGGTAATTTGATAAGGCGAAAAATGAACCGTTTTTAGGGGGTCATTTAAGCCCGGAATTGAATTTATTTGATCAAATATTGTCCTAAATCGTTCCTTTTGTGATTTTAGGTACTTTTGGAGTGAATTCTGGAAAAGGAAGCATTTTGGACGTTTTTGGAGCATAAAATTGAAGAAAACGACGAAGTCTTAATTTTCCTTGCTGGGAACAGTACCTGACGGCGTCACAAAATTCTTCATGACGGCGTCAAGAGTAATACAAGAGGTGGAAGTGGATAAAGTCCGTGACGGTCCAGAAAGTTTTGTGCATTAGAGATGAAGGCGTCACCCAAGGCCGTCACGTGTAAAATTAAAGAGTGATGGCCTAGAAAATTTCCTGAAGGCGTCACGTGTTAACTTGTCAAAACTTGCGCGCGAAGTGGCTGATATTGTTTTGGTCATAACTTTTGCATACGAACTCGGATTTAGGTGATTCAAAAGCCCACGCGAAGAGGACGAAGAAATCTACAATTTGGTGAAGAAAAATTAGTCATGACGCCATCACTCTTTACGGGGAAACGCCGTCAAGCCTTGCCGACAGAAAACTTGCCTATAAATATAACATCATAACTTCACTTTTTGTAAGCCCTAAACCCTAAGGTCGATTCCTGGGTTTAGGTAGGTGTTTTTCCAGCAACTTAGAGGGTTTCAATCACTCCATAAATATCATGTATTGGTTTGTTGATTCTATCTTAATCATGTTTTCCATTATCATTGTTGCTTGCTCTTCTTTGATGATGTTTTGCTAATTCACCTTGTGTCTACTTATGTTTATGTGAAACTTGTATATAATTGATTAGATCTTATTGATTCCTTGTTGATGTTTGTGTCTATCTTCATCAATTAGGGTGAGACACTTCGATAGGTCTAGTTGATTAAGCTTATAATTCTTGATTCCTATTGTCTCTTGTTTGGTTGATTGTATTCGATGTTAGGCTTAAGAAAAATGGCAGACTTCCAATGGTGACATGCTTGAGCGTCTTAAGAAACATGAACCAATGCGTACTAGGTTATTATGGTTGTATTTAATGCATGAGCAAATTCTAATGATCCCATGTTAGGAGCTTCTAGCAGGCTCGACATAGGAGTGAAGTAGGAGCTTATAGAGTTGGGGAAGTATGTACGCCACCCCACGAATGGTATTAAGGAATACAACCCGTCAATTAAAATAAGGTGTGGCAATTCAATAGGTAGAATTGGATAGCTAGCAAAGAGTAACATATCATAGGTAGACATGCTTCACTTATCTTGTAGAACCTTAGTTTAGTTTCCTACACATTAGTTTAATTAGTAGCTTTGGGTTAGTTGATTAGCAACTAATTCCGCCTCTCCTTCCAATACCCGAGATTTTTACCTGTTTTTCATAAAATATAAAAACATAAAAAGAATCATCCTTCACCTTTAGACCTAGTTAGATTAATTTCAATCCTAACGACACTATTCCTGAGTTGAACGATCAATCCCCCGGTACTTGTCACTATACTATCCTACAACGATCAGGTACACTGCCTGGTGGAGGTTGTAAGCTTCTCGAGATCCCTTGAGAGGTAAAGCCTGGTGCAATTCCCACGCATCATAATTGCAATCCTATCGAATGGTCCACCTTACGAGATCCAAGTTCAGAGGTTTGTAGTCATTTTTCAAGCTATCCTCTTTTAAGTTCAAAATAAATGATGTGGCAATGAAATAGAAATTTGTTTTGTTCCAATTTTTAGTCACAACTCAGTATGACACTTTTCATTTGTTGTTTTGAGGTTGAATCAGAAGCAAAAGAAGACATCACTGATATTACACACTTTTGTTTTTCTTACACAAATTTGGAGAAAAAACTATTGGGTCGGACTAAACCGACCCAAACCATTTCAACCCGTATTAAAGTTTTAAGCCTCATACTTGCATTTATGAATGACTAAATTGGATTATTTTTGCATTAAAAGAGTCATATGTAACCATACTCATACCCTTGATTTGATGTGGTTTATTTTGGTAGCTTATTTAAGCGTACTCATGGGTCATGGTCTAATGAGGTGCCATCTCGGGTCATTTTGAATGAATCATCTACCTGTTCAATTACGTTTACTAACTATCCGTATTCTGATTTGCAACCTCATCACATAATATGCGGATACTAATGCTTGCTTGGTAAGTTCGACTCATTTGTTTTAAAATAGCAGAGTAGCCTGGAAGTAGTACGGCGCTTGGTTCAGTTACTCCGGCTGCGGTCATGCATAAAGGAGTAAGTCCAAATGGGTGACATTGAAACGATAAACTAACCAAGGTATATAGACTGGAATAATTACTCAAAACCAATGAGGTGTTACATGCTTATTATAAGCATATAAACATTTTTAAATAATAATCCCAAACACCCCCTTAATCGACTAACGGTTAACAAGGGTACCACTTGATCAATTGTGTAAATGTATTGTAGTTTGTAATATCAAATGGAAGCTGTATTGAGGAGGGTGTTTATACGGCGCAGTGGAACCACCCGCGTGTAAGTACTGTTGTATATCATTAGTCTTTATGGTATGTGTCGTGTTTGTTTTATCATCATTCAAACAATTCTGGTCCTAACTGCAATTCTTTTGATTTTGTTGCCTACAGCGAGTCACTACAATGTCTAATTTCTAGGAATAAAGCCATGGCTCGCCTCCAAGGTAAAGATGTTAAGAATTTTCACATTAATAAGTGATTGGTGATGCTCTTAAGTAAGCTTACTTTTTTTTACATGTTTGCCTAATTTTTGTAAGATTGGGTACTTTCTTTCATGCTATTCATCTAATTATATATTTGGTACTTGGGATATTTTTTAAAATTGTGTATTTGGTTATCGTGTTATAGTGCATTTAAGCAGTTTTTTCGATATTTAAAATATCTTTTAAATTGGTTATCTGATTAAATACGGATAAAGGAACGAGTTCTGAATAATAAGCATCAGCATGAGAGTTTCTTTGTTGGAAAGCATATTATGTAATGAGAGTTATAAAATGTCCATAAACAACATATAGTGTAGGGTAGTATAGTTCAGAGGGTATTTTTTTTCTTACTCGAATGTATGCTACTATTTGTCAAGGGTGAAGAGTTTACATGTTGGTGAAGGGTGGATAAAAAGGGATTCAATTATGGGTTGCTTTTGTCAAACATAAATCTGGTGTGCGCCTTTTTAAGCTTATTATCAGAAAGTTTTTAAACCGAGTATTGCAATTCGTGTATGTCTAATAGAATACGAATTGCACTTCCTAATATACACAGTCTACCAATAAATATTCTTCTTTGTGATAAAGTACCATCATGTTTGTGTTCTGATGGATCTTAATGATCCTTTTGCAGATTACCGGGGACCTTGGTGCTAAGATGATTGGGCATTTGGGCCGTTATGGAAGGATGAGGTGCAAAGAGACGACGTCATCGGCATTCATAAGGCGTCCTATCTGTTCTCACTCCACCAAAGCTTAAAGTTGTAAGTATTTTTTACTCAATTTAAAAATCAATTATGTATTTCAAGTATATTTTTTTATGCGGGGTTGTGAACTTTGACTAGATGTTTCATATATATAATTACAACCTTCATAAGAACCTTTCAATCCTTGAAATCAAATTTCATTGCTATACTTGCATAAAGAATCAAACTTTGTTGTTAATTAACGTAAAATCCTTGACTATGGCCTATATTACTTGAGTTTGTTCAAAGAATGTGTTTTTGTAATGAATAGCATAATGTTTCTGTTTGTCTTAACAGAGATCGGGTCATGTTTAATACGAACTTAATCAGTATTTGCATTAAAATGTGGGAAATGCTGCATCTCGCCATCAAAGATGCCATGGTTAGTAACCCATTTGCATATTACATTAGCTATCTAAAATAGTTGTTTTTTAATGTTGGCCTGCTTATATAGCAAGTATCAAATCTAGGAGTCCGTAATGTAATTTTTGTATGCTATGCAGGTCGAGCCCTATTGGGAATGAAGTGACAGGAACTATGAAAGATTGGATGAGAAAAAGGAGTTGTTTTTACAATATGCGGGTATGGTTTCCTAAATTGGTTAAAGATTTTTTGTTGTAAATCAAGGTTATGGTTTGATCCTGTTTGTGGTCTCCTGAATAGGTTATTTTGAAATTTAGGTGGATTACAACAACTTATTTGTAGTGAAATTCAGGCCTTATTAAAACAGATTATTGTGTTTTTAAATTGTGTCTTAATTAAGCAGCTTATTGGCTTATTACAATTGGCTTTGTTTGTTACAATTACCTAATATTGATTTTCTTATTTAATGGCTTTGGTCATTGCATGTCTTTTATAAATAGACACTGAATTTAACAGTTTAGTCATAAAAAAGAGACTACAATCATTCATTCGCAGTTGTTTATTTTTTTATTTTTATTATTATTATTATTATTATTATTTTTAATCTTATCTTCATTTGAAAGGATGAATTTATTTGAATTAGAATAATGGCTGATGAAGAGTATGTTGATTGAAAGTATTGACATGGTGGCTGAAGCGATACGGCCCGTGTTTTATAGATCATTGAGTCTCCATCTTGAAGATTTTATTACATGTGACTCGACTACCAGCAGGAAGAACACCAGAACACTTTACGAAATTTGGTTGGTGAGATCTCTTTTTCCCTACCAGTGTTTATATTGCATGGTGGTGCAGAGCTTCCTTTTTACATTGTAGTGCTTCTACAGATTGCAAAATGTGTGGGTGCTTTGTTTGGAATGGGTAACTTTTTCTGGGTCAAATGCGGTTCCATTGCCTGGTAAAACTTTTTTTACAGTCTTTTTCCAGTGTAAATAAAATAAGACTATAAGTATTATTCTTTTTATTTTGTAATAATGTGTTGAGATCCTCAAGGATTGTATCAAACGATCATTTGACCCCCAAAAAATCACATGATCATAATTCATATGTAGATGTAAACTCAGATCGATTATTCCAAATTCCGTGGTATTATGAGGTGTAATAGCGGCTGCAATAGCCGATTAGCATAAGTGCTTATTAGCTGTATACAAATTGTAAAGTTGTTGTGGTAACAAACCTTTGATTTTAGTGTATTTTCCTATCTTTCTTGTAGTTGGAGCCCTTGGTGGTAAGAAGGTTCATGTTGGTTGCAATGGGAACATCGTCTAGAGGTGCACCACTTTACTTGGTACGCAGACACAGCTAAAGAACATTTTCAGTCCAAAAGGTGCGTTGGATCTGATTATTTCGATCCCAAAAAGGTGCGTTGGATCTGATTATTTTGAGCCCAAAAGAGTGACTTTGGATTTGCTTATTTTCAGCCCCGAAAGGGTGCGTTCTGTTGCTGCTTTTTCTACACAAAAGGGCGCGTTTTGTTGCTGATTTTTCTGCACAAAAGGCGTGTTTTATTGCTGTTTTTTCTGCACAAAAAGGCGCACTTTGCTGCTGATTTTTCTGCACAAAAGGGTGCATTTGGTTGCTGATTTTTCTGCACAAAAGGGTACATTTGGTTGCTTGTTTTTTTGCAATAAAGGGTGCGTTTTGTTTGCTTATTTTTCTGCACAAAAGGGGTGTTTGGTGCTGTATCTTTTCAGCCATCAGTGGTGTTTGGTTTACGTATTTTCTGCCCCCAAAGGGTGTTTGGTAGTACAAATTGTGTCATTTGGAACTTACCTATTTGGTCCAATTCATTTAGTGACCCGAGAGAATATATATGATATACTTACCTATTGAAGTTTCCATTTTGTTTGAAAATTTTGGTTGATCATTTACAATAAATTGGTAGTATGAAGCTATTGAAGGTTTCGATATGTTTGTATTAAAAGTATAACCTGTGTCCATTTTGATTGTAACATCAACCATAAACATACAAGTTGTTTTTAATATATAGTAATACAAAGTTAGAAAGAAAATTTTTTTGCAGTTGTCCTCATTTGTTTGCATCTCTTATACTGACTTTAGTTATAGAATGCTTATTACATGTTATATTTCTTAATCATCTTTACATAATGATCTAACTTTTCGTCTCAAAACAACCGTTTGACAACTACGTTTGCTTACTATAATTAACAATCAAATATGTATATATTTTTTCCTATACACATGATTGTTCAGTTCCTGTACACCCAACCCGACATCAACAAAATCGAGCACATGAAATTTCACAAAAAAAGCCGCACCGCAGCAACGCACGGGCTATTTTGCTCGTTATTATCATAATGAAAACCCGGTGCGTGCAAAGAGTATCGTCACAGGTGCTAAATTATTTATATCATCCTAGAAACATTATCAAAAGATGCCCTGGGATCGACTTTTCGTATAACTTGTAGGTCGTTTCATTACAAAATTGCAAAGTCACTAAGTAACCATCTTGCAATATTTTCTTCCCAAATACGCGTTTGGGCATTTAAGTCTCACGTCCCACTTTAAGTTTAAGCGTAGTAGAATATTTTTACACAATGTGTTTGACTGAAAATTGAAATAGTAATCTTCTTTATAGGCCTATGACAAATTCAATTCCGAAAGACTCAATCCAACTTACAATATACGTTAGCTACTCCGTATTTTTTGGTCTTATAGTGAACCAAATCCCGTTACTACGAGGAAGTTACGATCTTACTTTCATGTCTAGTCGTATTTAATTTACCAATAACCAATTCTATGCTTTCCTACCTTTACTTACGGCTATCATGCTATGATACACGGTATAGCAAATAATAGATGAGAGATGTCAATAAACGACATGTATACCAAAGCTTAAGCATACGTTATTCACGTCATATACAAATAAATGAGCACAACAACACGCTTATATAGAAGCAATGCACTGTGTAATACTCTAGTAAGAAAATCGAGATCAACCACTATATTTGCATGTCATTTTCTACGTATCCGCAACGACTTTGCGGTAATTCCTTTGTTCGTATATGTTATAGGCATACTTTTAGGCATATTTGTTAGGCATGAGAACCATTTCTCTATAGCTATATACTTAATTTGTGTACGTCTTTCTGGCCAGTGTAGTACAGATTCACAGTTTCACACTTTGAAAAGGTCCCCTTTGAAAATTGCTTGTTGTGTTTTGGCATCCAGTGTATAACCACATATACAATTGCTAAATAGATAATCAACTGTACAATGCAATCAACCGAAAAGAAATAAGTTTACTTAATTATCAACTACTAATATTTTCCGGTTTAGATGCTAAAAATCTGTTAAGGAATACATGTATGCAGAAAACACATGCTATATAGACATTTACAAAAATATAATGAATACAAAGATCGAGTATACAAAACAAAGTATAAATCAACAATTTCATTGAAAAGATAACAAAGGAGCGAAAAACATAATCACTTCCCATGACACATATGTTTTGTACAAGTATTCAATTGTATACAAAGTAAAATTCTAGAAAACGATATTTCACAGAAAAATTGATGAAAAATCGAGAAAGATAAAAGAAGATAAGAATTATGCGACCGCAGAGACCGTAGAAGCAGCAACAGAATGAGCCCAAAATCTTAACAGACCTTTCACCTCGACATCATGTTTGCAACTCATAGCAGTCGTGATTGCTACGATTTCATCGGGCTCTTTTTTCGTATTCGTATCCTCATGATCTTTAGAAATCGGATTGCTTGCGAAGATTTGGTATTGGAACCAATATGAATCAAACAGGTCGTAGATTTGTTCTTCTTGTGTTGTCATTTTTAGTGGTGGAAAATAATGATGTCCAACATTATTGAACTTTTGATATATATAAGACTTGGTTAAGGTTACGTGTTGGAAAATTCCTTTAATCAAATGAATGACACGGTTTTCTTTGGTAGGGTAGGGATTCTTGCACCTCCACCAAACAATGCAAATTAGTATGCCAAATTGGCAATTTATAAAGAATATTTGGTTTAAAATAATGCATGAACGTTTAGTTTTTCTTTATATATTATTCCGTCTGATTGAAAGACATTTGACTTTTATAAGATGTTACTATAACTATTTTTATATTACACCAAAATTTACACATGTTGTTTGAAATGATTGTAGATTTATACATCAAGATAACGTTTCTTGTTTTTATGTCCATAATTTTGGTTGTAGATAAGATTTTGATAAAAATAAGAACGCGATGACGTGAAGGGTACATTCTATGATTGATTTACACAGTATTTTATTTGCTAGTCCTATGTATATCGAGTTGTTAAAGATCTTGGTATCATTCTAAAAATAATAGAACATACAAAGGTAGTTATATTTTGTATAACTTAGGTGTGTTTGTTAGTTGTTACTTTTGGCTTTACAGAATGAAATAAAAATGAAGAATAGTTGTTTGGTATAAAACCCATACCAACTCTGTATACTCATTAACAAACATCATAACCCGGTCCTTTTATTTACCTTAATAAAAAAAAGTATTTCAAATCTTACTTTCTAAAAAAATTTGTAATAAGAAAGTTAACGTCGTACTATTGACATGTTTTGGAAGATTGCGTCGCGAGGAACAGTGAGAAGTGGTCCATTCTTGATGGTCCATTCATTATCAACGAGTTACTCTCTTTGTGTAAACATCATAAACATCAGGCTATGGTGTTTAAAGTTGATTTTGCGAAAGCTTATGATTCTATTCAGTGGGACTATCTGGATGATGTTTTAAGATCGTTTGGTTTTGGTGATAAATGGTGTTCATGGATTAATGGAAGCTTAACTTCGAGCATGGCTTCTATTCTCGTTAATGGAAGTCCGACGGCTGAATTTCAGTTCCACTGTGGGTCGAAACAAGGGGATCCTTTGGCCCCTTATCTTTTTATTCTCATTCTCCAGAGTTGTTGATGCATGTATCTTTAAGGGTATCAAGATTGATAATGCTGTAACGATCTCTCATCTCTTTTACGCGGACGACGCTGTGTTCATTGGGGAATGGTCTGATGATAATCTTAATCGAATCATGCATGTTCTTCATTGTTTTTCTTTAGCCTCTGGTTTGAAGATTAACGTTAAGAAGAGTCACCTTTTAGGTGTGGGTATTCCTCATGCGATTACTTCTGCTGCGGCTATGAAACTAGGATGCTCGATTATGAAAACAACTTTCAAGTATTTAGGTGTTATGGTTGGTGGTAATATGTCTAGGCTTACTGCTTGGGATGAGACTATTTGTAAGCTGAAATCTCGATTATCGAAATGGAAGTTAAAAACATTATCTATTGGGGGACGTCTCACGTTACTAAAATCGGTCTTAGGATCTACTCCCATTTATCGTATGTCCTTGTACAAGGTTCCTAAGGCTGTCTTGAATGTGATGGAATCGATTCATAGGAATTTTTTCAACGGCTTTCAAGGTGAGGATAAGAAGATCACGTGGGTAAAATGGAGTAAGGTGCTTGCTGCTAAACAGTATGGCGGGTTAGGGGTCTCTAGTTTCTTTGCGCTTAATAGAGCTCTCCTTTTCAAATGGGTTTGGCGGTTTATCTCTCAAGATAATTCTTTGTGGTGTCGTTTTATTACAGCCGCACATGGTCCTCAATTACAAAACCGGTCTTCTCTTCCGTCCTCGACGTGGCATGTTATCCTTCGTGAGGTTCATGCCCTAAAGATTCAAGGTATTGATTTGATTTATCACTGTAAAAAACGAGTGGGCAATGGATTGCTTACTCGGTTTTGGAGCGATATATGGGTTGGGGATAATCAGCTAAGCCTTCGGTTTCCACGTATATATGCCCTTGAGTTGAATAAGGATATTTGTGTGGCGGACAAGTTACATTCTTCGGTTGATCTTTCCCTTCGCCGTTCTGTCAGAGGAGGGGTCGAATCGCATCAACTGGAGCAGCTTTTGGAGCTTCTAGAGTCGGTGATTCTGTCCAATTCTTGTGATCGTTGGTATTGGGATCTGGATGGGAATGGGGGTTTTTTGCGTTAAAGACGTTCGTAACTTGCTAGATGAGTTCTTCCTTCCTAAAGCTGATGTAGCAACGCGTTGGATTAAACAGATCCGATTAAAATCAATATTTTTGCTTGGAGAGTGTTTCTTGATCGCTTGCCTTCTAAGATGAATCTGTTGTGCAGGGGTGTTCAGGTCGGATCCTTGCTATGTCCGATTTACAACTCTTATAACGAAGATGTGTCGTATTCTTTCTTTAGCTGCTCTTTAGCGGTTGATGTTGCTCGGCTAGTGTGTCGATGGTGGGATGTGGTTTGGACGTCTCTTGACTCTTACTCGGATTGGCTATCATGGTTTAAGTCTATTAGGATGGGATCCAATATCAAATGCTTGTTAGAAGGCGTGTTTTATGTTTCATGGTGGTGCATTTGGAACTTCAGAAATCAAGAGCTCTTTGCGGTTCACAAGCCTCAGAAAGCGGTGATCTTCGATGATATTGTTGAGCGTTCTTTTTTGTAGTGTTCCGCTAGATGTAATTCTTCCATTAGTTGGGATAGTTGGTGTCAAAACCCTTCTTTGATTTCTTTGTAAGTTTGTTCTAGCTTCTTGCTAGCGTTTTTGTTTATATAAAGTTGCCGTTAAAAAAAAAGGAACAGTGAGAAATGGTGGCGGAGAAATAACTCGAGGGTTTGTGCATGGAGCGTATGTGGTTGTCGAGAAAATTCCTTTTAAACATGAACTCACAACAAGTTACCAGTAGGTAGGAATGGTGCTCTTGCAACCACCTCGACAATATGTTGGATTCCACTGCATGCTAGAACATGCTCTATATGGCAGTTGGTTATGAGAGGTTTATTTATTTATTTATTTATTATTATTTTTTTTGACAATTAAATATCTCACAATGTAAACAACACATACTCATATGTCCAAACATAACTTGAACTCACAATCATTTTGGTTGAAGAGAGGTTTTAGTATGACGGGTTGACCGTATATTCAAGGTGGTCGTGATAATGTGTTACAAGTCTTAAAAAGGTATCATAGTTCAAATCTCGCCAAGTGAATATTTTAGAGTGTGTACGTCAAAACAAAACATACTTGACTATCTAAGTAAATGAACATATTTCTCTGTATACACGTTTTTTATAATGTGAAACGAATTAGCGGTGATAAAACCAATAGGCATCATGATTACCAAACTCTAAACAAGCCAACAATAGAATAATAGAGTTAGGTAACTAGCACAAAATAATCATGGTTCTTGTACATGTATCGAAAGTACAAGTGTCAATTGTTTATAAAATCATATGACACTTTTAAAAGCATGGAGAACAACTCTAAATTGAACAAGGAGTTGTGGAGTGGTGGCGATGTTGCTTAGCGATAGAGGTAAGACAAAGTGTGCATGCACATCAGTTCGTATGTGAATGTGCGTGTGAATCGAGGTCCAAACGAAGAACTATGGGTAGGAAAGTTCCCTTTTATGTAATTGGCTATACTTCAAGTATAGTCACCTTAACCTCACGTTGGATTTGATCGTGATAGGAGTACTCCACACGAACTATAATTTCATATTGTTTTTTATGAACTGTCATCTCAATTTGAAACATTTATAAAACAATGTCCTTTTACGTATTGTCTTAAAAATTGATCATACAACTAATTAAATGTCGATAGCATGTGCACAATGAGAAATCAAACAAAGTTTTCTTTATCACCTTATCTTAATCGGCATTCCTATTAGCGGTGATAACACCTCATCTTTACTTGCATTCCAATTAGCGGTGATAAAACTATTGCTCAGTTCTCAAATTTTTTTAGTAACAAAAAGTAAATATTTTCACAAATTTTAAGTGAAAATATTTGATTTTAAAATAAATCAAATCACACTTATTTTTTAATCTTTTTCTCTTAAAATGATACTAAAAACACATTTTTTTCTTTTTAAATTTCATTTCATTTTTTTAAATCTTTCTTTAATTGATGATAAAAAACACAACAGGTATGTTTGGCAAAAAGGGCTGGGGCTGAGGCTTATACTGGCTGTGGCTAAGACTTATATTATAAGGCAAAATTGAAATTTGTATTTTTGAAAATTTGTTTGACAAATTAGCTTAAACTTAGGCTTATTATTGCAAAAATACTAAAAATGACATAATTAAAATGAGATTTTGTATATGTTAGATATTTTGTGCGTAAATAAGCAATTTATTGTTCAAAAGCTCCGGTCTTAAGTTTTTAGCCCCTTTCATGCAGCTAAAGTTTTTAGCCGGCTTATTTTATAAGCCCTTTCATAAGCCACATGACAAACAAGACTTATTTTATTAGCCGACTTATTTTAAAAGCCCAAACCCCAATAAACCTCTCCCAAACATAACCTTAATCTATAAACCAGATTAAACCGACTTATTTTAAAAGCTTAAGCAATCTGTAAACCCCTTTGCCAAACAGTAAACATTCAAATAATCATGATTACCAAATTCTAGACAAGTCAACAATTAAACAATCCACCTAAAGAAAAAAACCAAAAAAAAACACAAGGAAAGGGTTAGGCAACAAACCCAATAGTAATGAAGTAGAAATAAACACAGCAGGCCCCACCAAACCCCAATCCAACGGCTGTAATTAACCCAAACACGTCACACACCCCTCTCAGATCAAACCCCCACTAATTCACCTCACCACCCTACTACCACACTATCAGATCCCCATTTCCGACCAAAAACCACCGCCATGCTCCCACCGGATCTCCAACCACGCTCCTTCCGCCCATACATCTCACCGTCAATCAGCGCTCCTTCTTTCACCAACAACAACTACTCACCTAACTCAAACCCTAACCCTAACGGAACCACCACCACCGGAAACCGCCGCTCCGTCAAACCGTCACGTTTCGCGCCGTCATCATTCACTCACAACGCTAGGGTTTCAATTGCACTAGTACCATGTGCAGCTTTCTTACTAGACCTAGGTGGCGGTCCAGTCATCGTAGCTTTAACTTTAGGACTTATGGTTGCTTATATACTTGACTCGTTAAGTTTTAAGTCCGGTTCGTTTTTCGCGGTCTGGTTTTCGATCATTTCGGCCCAAATTGTGTTCTTCTTTAGTTCGAATTTGTTTACGGCTTTCGGTTCGGTGTATTTAGGCTTGATTGCGTGTTTTGTTTGTGCTTTAGCGAATTTTTTGATTGGTGTTTGGGCTTCGTTACAGTTTAAGTGGATACAGATTGAGTATCCGGCTATTGTGTTGACGTTGGAGCGGTTGTTGTTTGCGTGTATTCCGTTTATTGCGTCGGTTGTTTTTACTTGGGCGACTGTTAGTGCGGTTGGGATGGTGAATGCTGCGTATTATCAGATGGTGTTTAATTGTGTGTTTTATTGGTTGTATTCGGTTCCTAGGGTTTCGTCGTTTAAGTTGAAGCAGGAAGTTAGTTATCACGGCGGAGAAGTGCCGGATGATAATTTGATCCTTGGGCAGCTTGAGAGCTGTTTGCATACGTTGAATTTGTTGTTTTTTCCGTTGATGTTTCATGTGGCGTCGCATTACTCGATAATGTTTTCGTCGGCTTCTGCGATATGTGATTTGTTTATGCTGTTTTTTGTTCCGTTTTTGTTTCAGTTGTATGCGTCTACTAGAGGGGCGTTGTGGTGGGTGAGTAAGAATGAGAATGTGTTAAGGAGTATAAGAGTATCGAATGGGGCTGTTGCGTTGGTTGTTGTGGTTATCTGTTTGGAGGTTAGAGTGGTTTTTCATTCGTTTGCGAGGTATATTCAGGTTCCGTTTCCGTTGAATTATCTTTTAGTTACTGCGACAATGCTTGGAGGGGCTGCTGGCGTTGGGGCTTATGAAATGGGTATGATTGCTGATGCTGCTAGTTCGTTGGCTTTCACTGGTTTGGCTGTCTTTGTGAGCGCTGCTGGAGCGATCGTTGTCGGATTTCCTTTGTTGGTACGTCCTTCTCACTGACTTTTTAGTTTCAAGGTTATATTTTCTGTGTTGGCACGTGTAATTGCTATAAGTTATGCCTTATCTTAGAAATTTCACCGGCTTTTAACCAGGTTATGAAAAGTGATTAGGTAGTTGACACCAAGTATTAATCGAGGTCAAACTAGCAACAGGCCAACCAGTTTTCTTAGATGTTGTTCCCTAATCCAAGTCAAATTAGGTAACCTAGTGTAATATATACGTCAATTCTCAGGCTACAATACAGTTATCTAATTACGAAGATTAGTTTGTTCTTTACAGTGTTCTTGGACTTCGTTTGGTCAAGAAATTTATGGCAATTCCATAATTACTATCTTGTGCTATTGCATGCTCTAGTCTTTGCTACTACTTCATGTTGTATTTGAACGGATACAGTCCATGTGGCACCTTATTAGTCGAGATTGTTTCATAGGCACCGTGTTATGAAATAGTTGTGTGGTTTCCCACAATCCATTTTTAATACATGCTATTTAAGTATTGTTTTGGACTCTCATTTACTGGGGAAACAGTGACTTCGTAGAGTTTAGAGTCGTACGCAAAATAATATCAGTTCATGAAGCTTATTTAGTGTATTCTTCTAAAGTAAGTTTAGTGCTTGCACGTTTGCTCTTAGTTTGGATATATGTGCACAAAATGCTTTTCTTGTTTGATGTCAGTTTATTTTGTGCTTCATCTACCAATTCTACCAACCCGACAAGTAAAGTTGTTTTTTAAAGAATGACCAATGTAAGGTTCAGTATTTCATTTTGTCAATCACAACTTTTGTTAGAAATCTCACTTTTGCTTGTATGAGAATATACGGAGTTGGATAGAAAGTTTTTAATATCTCTAAACACATCTCACACTCACATGTACTTTACTAGTAAATCAGTGGGTTAGGGAAATCAAAAGATGAACAAAATCAAGTTTTGTGGTGGTTTACTCACCTCCAACCTAGACCTTTGCTCAATAAGAGATCCGTGACACTTCCTATAAAGAGGTTGTTAGTAAAGGTAGAGCTGTACCAAGATTTACATGTGCAAAATAGCAAAGAGTGATATGAATGGTCAGTGTCTTTTAAAGGAGTTGAGATGAGGAGTGCATGGATGAAGATCATGTTTGCGTCCAAGGGACTTCAGGGTATTTTAGCTTTATATGTTTGCTTTTGGTTTCCTTGCTCTATAATTTTCGTGGTTTCGTTTCTAGCCTAAACGGCCAGTTTGGAATCGAAGTTGTGTTTATAGGCAATTTTGATTTAAAGGTGGATAGAAACTTAGAAAGCATGACAAATGAAGTAAATATACGAGTTCAAGTGAGACAAATTGCAACTTGGGGATCAAGAATTATTTTGATAATTTGCACAATAGTTTTCTATATAGCTCAACAAAATACAAATGAAGACATAACATCACTCGCTAATCGCTATAACTACAGCTAGCTATGCATTCTATTTTTTTTTTCCTTCTTTTTTTTTTTTTGACGGATTGAAATTTAATGCTCCTCATCATGTTTTACAAATCAACTGTTTGAAACTAATTCAAATAGCTTTTTTCCTAAAAACATCAGAAGTTTTTGGATGTCAAAGAAACTACTGATTTACTGATCTAATAATATCATCAATATATTTCCTGACTATCGTCAGTATGTTCTGACTGGGTGTTCTTTAGTTGTTAACTTTGTATTCTCTAAATCTGCTAAGGCAGAAAAGGGCATAGGGTGTCGTCTGGTTATTCTGATAAGCATGATAGTTCTTATCAGAGTGCATCATTTGCTCCTAAATGTGTGGTTTGATTTTGCTTGCTGGCCATGTTTGAGATTATCATTGTCAGTTTGCCACAAACAGCCTCAGAAGCTTTGGCATACTTGCTGAAAACAAATGTGTTCAGCTTAGATCTAAAGTATGGTTCACAAGCCGAATAAAGCAATTACTCTCGGTCCATACAAAAGGAGTTAAACACCATTAAGAACTTGAATACAATACAAAGCTAGGCCGCTGTCTCCAAATGTGCATTTGCAAGTATATTAAGTTATCTGTTTGTACACTGGACTTGGTAGATTTTTCATGACAATTTACATTTGCTCGCATCATACAGTGTTAGTTGGTCAATTTAAGGCATGTTTATGCTGTTCACATGGGTATAGCTTGATGGACTAATACTCTGTATCGTGCTCGTAACCTTAAAACAAAGAAATGGAAAAATAGATCACAACCTTTGTACAACATCATTACGTGTTATGTGTATGATCATAATAGGGTTGTTTAATCCCTTTCTCTTCACTTTTTATGGTACTTGTAACAATAATACAAAGAAATGAAAAATAGATCATAACCTATGTACAACATTTAAGCTCACACAGGGTTTCGATCCTAAAGCCAGTTGGCAATAATGGGAAATATCCATAAAGCTTAGATGTAGGCGTATATTTTATCTTAATTTGAGACTCCTTTTTAACTTTAGTCCATCTTTCGTATGTGAGCTACGCGCTACCGTATGGTGTACTGTTTTTTACTCTAATTGAATGACTAGTTCTGCTTTAGCTGAGCGATTGTTAAACCGAGTCAAACTGGGTTGCCCTAACTATGTCATCTACTAACTGTAGCTCAGATGCCACTTGTTGGGCTGGCTACTTAGCCACATTCTCAAAGGATAATAAAAGCAGGGTTCCACTCTAAAAATCAATTGGCTATAGAGGGAGTAACTCGTGTGAGCTTAAATGTTGAGCACGTGGGCTAAGTACCGATCCTAACAAAGTGGTATAAGAGCTACACTTGAGTCCGAATGTAGGTGGCTCAGCTCGAGCCACCCCCATTATAATAATTGCTTAGTTAGAACATAACCTGTCATCGAGTTAGACCAAGGCCAGAGCAAGGCCGGTTGCCAAGTTGTGCGATGAGAAGAAGGTAGCGCGTGGCTCAAATAGACTGTGAACTTAGGTTGGGGGAGGGGTTGTCGATTTGGTGCAAACTAAATACTGCTACATTGGAAAAAGAGATGAATAAATGCTGTACATCTAAGCTTGATGGTTTACTCCCTCTGTTACCATTTATGTTTTATGTTGTATTGTATATAATGTATACTTGCTCTCTATCAACATTTTGCTGCTTGTAACTTTTTTTTTTTTTTTCTCTATAAACTATATGTCTATACATAATCTATAGTTCGAAATTGAGTTCACCATTATTCTTCAAGTATGAAGAACTTGTTACGTCTATTTGTTTGGTTTTAGACTACAAGTAGTATGTATACGAAGTTACGAACTTACCTGCTTTATTTTTATTTTTAATTAATTCGTTGAATCACAGTATCTATATGTGACATACCCATATCGTTTACTTCATATACATTCTTTGTCTTGTCAGATTTATTTCATCAACAAGCCTTTTATCCCAAAATAGTTGGGCAAGAGAAGTCTTTTATTGTTTGTCTTTATAAAATTTATTACTGATTCTTCATGATACCCTGTTGCAGTTTACTCCACTCCCTGCAGTAGCTGGATTCTACTTGGCTCGTTTTTTCACAAAGAAAAGCCTCTCAGCATATTTTGCGTTTGTTGTACTTGGAAGCTTAATGGTCACATGGTTTGTGCTACATAATTTCTGGGATCTTAATATCTGGCTAGCAGGCATGTCATTAAAATCCTTTTGTAAGCTTATAGTTGCTGATGTCATATTGGCAATGGCTGTTCCTGGTGTGGCTCTTCTTCCACAAAAGCTTCATTACCTAACAGAAGCTGGTTTGATTGGTCACGCCTTACTACTGTGCTACATTGAGAATCGTTTTTACACATATTCTGGAATATATTACTATAGTTTTGATGATGAGGTCATGTATCCAAGTTATATGGTTGTTCTAACAACTTTTGTGGGGCTGGCCCTCGTGAGAAGACTTTCTGCGGATCATAGAATCGGACCAAAAGCCGTTTGGGTGCTAACCTGCTTATATTCATCAAAGCTTTCCATGCTGTTTATGACTTCAAAGGCTGCTTTATGGGCATCTGCCATGCTTTTATTGGCTGTTTCTCCTCCATTGCTTCTATACAAGTATTTTTACTTCACTTACATTGTGATTTGCCTTTAATTTAGACTTCTATTCTAAAAGAGTTTTATTATGTTTCTAGGGATAGATCAAGAACAGCCTCAAAGATGAAACCGTGGCAAGGCTATGCACATGCTGCAGTTTTTGCATTGTCAGTTTGGTTTTGTCGTGAAACAATCTTTGAAGCTTTGCAATGGTGGAATGGCAGATCTCCGTCTGGCGGTTTACTTTTGGGATTCTGTATACTCTTGACAGGATTGGCTTGTGTACCAATTGTTGCTCTTCACTTTTCTCATGTCATGGTAAACAAAATCTCCTTCCTTATATTTAAAATTGTAATCCTTAAGAGTAGTCTACTATTATTTCTGTTGTTTTCGTTAGAGGTGGCAAAAGGGACAGGTCCCACTGGTTGTCTAACGGGCCAAAACACGTGCAGGTTGAATTGGCTTGGTTGGGTTAGGTTAAAACACAGACATCCATTTCACCATTTTGTCCCTTTGTTTTACATAATTAACGTGTTATTTATGAAACTTTATAAGTCAATTATCTGTTCTTTTTTCTCAAATAAAATAATCGTGGATGCTATTAGCATTAAAAGTGCACTTTGGCACGCTTTCAGTCGGTTTGACCTGTTAGGGATAAAATGTAACCCAAATCGATCTCTTTGTTAATTATTTGATCAAAAAGGCTAGCTCTAGTCTCTGTTAATGTCAGTTTCTTTGATCATTATTGGCTTTATGTTGAATGATTGATTTACTATCCTCTATTCTGTATGCAGTCTGCTAAAAGAAGCTTGGTACTTGTCATAGCCACCGGTCTTCTTTTCATAGTTATGCAACCGCCACTTCCATCTTCATGGACATACCATTCTGAGCTGATCAAAGCTGCTCGTCAGTCAACTGATGACATCTCAATATACGGTTTTATTACATCAAAGCCTACATGGCCATCATGGCTACTGATCTCAGCAATTCTTCTCTCACTTGCTGCAGTCACCTCCATCATTCCAATCAAATACATAGTCGAGTTGAGAATGATTTTCTCAATTGCCATGGGAATTGCTCTAGGTGTTTTCATATCTGCAGAATACTTCCTACAAGCAACAGTTTTGCACATCCTTATAGTCACAACCATGGTATGCGCTTCTGTATTTGTGGTTTTCACACACCTACCATCCGCCTCAAGTACAAAGCTTCTACCGTGGGTGTTTGCTTTACTTGTGGCTCTATTTCCAGTCACATATCTGTTAGAGGGTCAGGTTAGGATGAAGACAATAGCTGAGAGTGGGGTTGGGGATGTGGATGAAGAAGACAGTAAGCTGACTGCGCTGTTGGCGGTCGAGGGAGCAAGAACGTCTCTTCTTGGCTTATATGCTGCAATCTTTATGCTTATAGCACTCGAGATTAAGTTTGAGCTGGCATCACTCATGCGGGAAAAAGTCAACGAGAGGGGTGGTCTTAGACATAGTCAATCTGGTCAAAGCAGCAATTCCAATGCTACTATCCCGCCTAAAATGAGGTTCATGCAGCATCGTCGGGTGTCAACCGTGCCTGCATTTACGATCAAAAGAATGGCGGCAGAGGGTGCATGGATGCCAGCTGTCGGAAACGTTGCTACAATCATGTGTTTTGCCATATGCCTTATATTAAATGTCAATCTTACAGGCGGATCTAACCGTGCAATATTCTTCTTGGCGCCCATACTTTTGCTGCTTAATCAAGATTCAGATTTTGTTGCGGGATTTGGGGACAAGCAGCGGTATTTCCCTGTTACTGTTGTGATATCAGGTTACTTGGTTTTAACTTCGCTTTACAGCATATGGGAAGAGATTTGGCAAGGGAATGTTGGTTGGGGGATGCAAATTGGTGGGCGAGATTGGTTTTTTGCAGTGAAGAATTTGGCTTTACTCATTTTATCATTCCCAAGCCATATTTTGTTTAATCAGTTTGTGTGGAGTTACAAAAAGAGGAGTGACTCGATGCCGTTACTTACAATACCCCTTAATTTGCCTCCATCGATAATAGCAGATGTCATCAAGATAAGAATATTGGGGCTGTTAGGAATAATGTATTCCGTAGCACAATATCTGATATCCAGACAACAGTATATGTCAGGGTTGAAATACATCTAGGGTTTTTAGACGAGAAAATGAGAGAATTACAGAAACAATTGTAAAATTAATGTTTTTGGCAATTTCGGATTCAGGTTAGTAAAGTGATGTTTTCTCTTTTTGTGCTACATGTTAAATTGTAATCACGAGATTTGGGGGTTTCACTTTGTAGAACTTGAATATAGGATGAGCCAGATATGTTCATGGTGCCCCTGTGATTTAACAATGTGGTAGTACTCTGTAGAATGATATGACGGGGAGCTTGCGAAATCATAGTCTTGACTCGAGGGCTGAGCGACATGTTATGTTTTAGTTCAAATATATTGAAAGAATAGCAAAATAATTTTCACCAAGTTTCTTTTTTTTTTTGGACATGAGTGTACCTCATTCTTGTTAAGATACAAGGGGCAATTTCTGATGAAGTTGCCAGAGCATAAAAACAATTGAGGGTATTTAACACATCTCGTTTCGAACATAGAAAAGTACATTGCAAGTGTTTCGGTTTTATATTAGTATCATATCTGTATAAACATTCTATTTGGTGAGAATAATTCATTGATTTCTACTGAATTTGGTAAAAAAGTCTTCGCAAAACTGATACAATTGAGCACCGCATAACTGCTCACTTTCAAAGTAGGACCAAGCTACTAGTACAGCCAGAACTCGGGAGTAAGAGTACTGCAATGAAGCCAGCGCCAAGGTTATTTGGGATTGCTAGAGCGTTTTAGCTGCTTTTTGCATTGTTTTTAAACGTGATAAAACAACCCAAACGCCATTTAAAACTGTTTATTTTGCCTATTTAAATAGAATAACCACTTTAAAACATGTAGATAGTTGCAATCCAAGCAGATTGATACCTACTTATTGACCAGGAAAATCACAGTCCAAGTTAGATGTAAACCTTAAAAACCTGTAAAGCTCGAGCGTTATAACGTGATCTTATGTTATATATTCCATCTAGCCTTTTAAGCATATAAAAAGCAAGAAAGGAAATTTCTGCTCAAATTTGTGATAGAAACAGAATTATAAAGCATTGACCCACAAGTCCACAACATAGATTCATAATCCACTAACACTTAAGATTGTCATCGTTTACAAGCCAAATATCACTACATCAACATTGAAAGACCTGATGGAGGAGTAAGCCAAATCCATTGCCTTGTGCTTTACAATGCAAAGTTGATTAACCAGGACCAACTTTAGGAATGTCATAGTGTTCGCTCATGTTGGCAAGATACTGGTTGAATTCTGAAAGCCTGTCACGATGAGACTTATTTGATGTCTTAGCCATCTTCTGCATGTCTATTTTCTGCCTTTGCTCCATATAGCGCCTTTCGGCTGGAGTCATACTCTCTAAGTATGAGGCCCCTTTGGATTTTTCCCCATCGTTTGTCTCTTCCTCAGCCATTGTTCCCATGTCTGAACCTATATTCAAAAGATTCAAATGTTGATTAGGAGGAAAAAAAAAAAAAAAAAAAACAGCTCTTGCAAATTTTTACTGCCCAAAAGCCAAATGTAGTAACTCTTGCCAAGGGAATGTGAAAGCTATAAACCATAAAAGGATTTGCTATCAATACCCCCATAGAGTATAGACAAAACTTTAGTTTGGACAGCAGTGTAATAGCCTGATGTGCCTACCCTGAAATTTTGTGGTATCCTGTAGTACAAAACAAAAATAACAAGAGATTTGTTGCGGTGGTGCATAATTTGGTCGAATATCTCGGATCAACCACTAGTGGCAAAGAACTATATTTGGTTCATAATCAAGATGTTGATGTTGTTGCTGCTGACCTAAAGGTTAATGGCTTATCTAGGGTAAGGACTAGGGAGTAGGGACTATAGAGGATGCCCTAATCGAGAGGCCAATGTAATGGTCTAATAGTGTGCCATATCCCTTTTTTGTAGCATTAGGTAAGGTTTCATGACCTGTAATCAAGCTTTAACCTCATGTTCGCCTAGAGCTATGCAAGAATAACTTTGACACACAGTCTGATACGCAAAAAAGATGCAGTTCCCTGACAACTATTATAATCAAGGTGACACAACACATATGCGTGCTGCACGTAATGCAAAAGAATACACTTGGCACCAAGTTGCTACCTCTCCTAAGCTCATTGGTTGCAACATAAAGCACTCAAATTTAAGACCCCCATCAACCACACAGACGATCAACAAGAACAGCGATGGTTAGATAATAGACAGTGTTGTAAAAAGCGGTCTAGGCGGCCGCCTAGGCGCTAGGCGGCACCTCACCGCCCCGATTTGCACCAAATCGGCCAAATTAGGCGTTTTGGTCAAAAGGCGGTCAATGAACCGCCTAGGCGGGACAAATCGGCCTAGGCGGCTGGTCGGTCAACGTCGGTCAACGCCGGTCAACGCCGTTTCAACTTCAGATCTAGGGTTTTTTTTCCATATCAACGCCTCTTTTCGCGCAACTTCAAATTAGCACGGCCTGTAACACATTTTTGGGGTTTTGATTTTCTTGGTATTGTTTTAAATCTAGGCTGCTTGTTTTCTTGAAATGTAACAGAGAGAGAAGAGTGAGAGATAAGAGGGTGAAGGGAAAAAAAATGGTGGCTGTGTATTTGTGTAATAACCCTAATAATAATTTAGTGGTTTTCTTGGCCCATTAAAAGAGTTTGTACAGTAGGCCCAATAAATTATTAGTGGACTTTTAAAAAAATTAACTCAAACTTAATCAAATCACATTAATAAAATTAAAGATCGTGAAAACATTAATAAAATTATTTAAAAAATATATAAATTATGCATATTTTATACCAAATACATATAAATTTAAATATTTTATATAAAAAAAGTCAATCCGCCTAGGCGGCGCCTAGGCGAATTCCGCCTCGAAGGTGGTCGACCGCCCCGCCTACGCCTAGCGAGTTTTGCAACATTGATAATAGACAGACAACTTCAAGTTCAAGTCATGGAAACACAATAGTCACACATAATAACTATCCGTCTATCCATATTTAACTTCATCACACGTCATCTCAACTAAAATAACTACCTAACCTCATTTTCTAGGATTCGCAATAATCACTAAAAAGGAGAAAGGTCATACCAGTCAAGGGAGTGTTTGGCAGTGCATTTTGAAAGCGACCAATACCGAATAATCAACAAATTATTTAAGCATCTCACAAATTATCGTCATTTTAATTGTAACACGTAAAACAGCCTCAACCTATCAGTCAATATTCAACTTGTTGTAGCTCGCTTCTAAACTAATTATCCGATACCTAAACAATCACACAGTCATCAATAAATCACTTAGGGGGACATCCAAGTGTCTCAAGATCAACCAACACTCAGAAACCACTAATCAGAACCAATAACCTATACGCGCTCCTATAACGTGAATCATAATCTTTTTAACCTTAAAACGTAAACAACCTTAATTAACCAAACAATCATATCCAATATGCTGTACCTTACTTCTAAACTAAATTACTATTCGATATCGAAACAATCACACAAGTCATCAATAAATCATATATAAAACAATATTATATATATATATATATACCTTCAGAAATTTCATCGCTGATAGTTTTAAGAGCTTGTTCAGACAAGTTTCTATTCTTATTCTTCTTCTTCTTTTTGGTCCCACCAGCTTTCACATCGAGTGCTTTACCCTTTAATTTCAGTTTCCCAGTTACAACATTCTCGTATCCCGACATTAAACCTGCAATTAATTAGATCCACTGTTAATTTTATAAAAGGAAAAGAAACCCTAATAATAATTAAAAAGATTAAATAGATGGGTTATGAAGAATGAGATGATACCAGTTGAATGAATAAAGAGAAACGATTCAGTCGAGTTTAGATGTTTGGGTTGATTTTATGTAAAAAAAAAATGGAGAGAAAAAAGGTGAATATTTGGGAAGCAAGGGCAAGATTGGGATTTGGGTTTTTAGGGGTAGGAGCTTATTATTTTATTTTATAAAAGGAGAATTGTATATATATCAATTGAAAAAGACATATATATCGAGGTCCGTTTGGTTTATAGATGTGTTTAAAATTTGGATTTAAATTTTATTTAAATTTGGATTTGGTGTAGATTTAAAAAATTAAATAAAAGAGAGAAATACATATTATATTGTTCTATTATAATTTAAAATTTAAAATTATAGTATAAAATACTACGTATTAAGAAGGAAGAGAGATATAAAGAGATTAAAATGGGTCCCACAAAAAAAAGTAGTGAAATCCTAGCAAAAGCGGTGGGTTTTAATTTTGTGGGATTAATGCCAATTTTTGAATTTAACCAGTAAAAAAAACAACAATTTTATCTACCAATCTCAATCCCCCCTCACAAAACCCGTAAACCAAACGGGCCTTAAACTTTTAATTACATATGCTTCATAAAATCAAAAAATAACATATATATATATATCCAAATAATTAATTTATATATCATTAAAACTCTAAGAAAAACTCATTTAGTCCTAAATTGACCATTATAACCTCATATCATCATTATACCAATACCATCTTACATTGTGGCATGTTTACATATCATAATCATCAATCATTAGTGTTCTCTTAAGATCGTTGTATAACTTTCATTCGAATTAAAAAGTTTGTTCCCACCTTTTACATTGTTAAATCTGCCTGAGTTGTTAATGATAGTTATTTTTACAAAAGCACTTAGCGATTGTTACTCGAAGATGTGAAAATTAAATTTGAATTGAGTTGAAGTTCTAGAACTTTGAATTGCATAGTTTATTTAATAAATTATATTTGAGGGTTTCCTTAACTATTGGTTCACGAGGAGAATGACATTTTGATTTTTTAGAGGATTAATATAGAATATAGGTGCTCTATTAATGAAATTTGAAATGGAGCCGAGAAAATGGAACCAAAGTAAATGGCATATGAGGATTAAAGAAGAGAATTGCTACAACCACATATACTTTACAAAAAAATAACCACACAATGATATGACATTTTTTAATTGGTGCATTTCTTTAAAGTTTCTCTTTCTTCTCTCTCATTAAACTAATCACTTCTTTACACATCATTGCCATGTTATTGTGTAGTTATTTTTTTGTAAATTGTATGTCGTTGTAGCATTGCTCATTAAAGAATTGATAAATAGTTATGGTGTTGTACATTTAATGACGATGGACCCATATTATAAAGGATATACTACACTTAATTACTCTCATAATCATTTATTTCACTTTTATTTCCGTAACCTAACTCGTCTTCAATTTGATAGACTTTTACAGATTTATCTATTTGCATATGGTCAACAGGTTTATCTATTTACATTAGCACATCAGGTTGGCTATTGAATGTCAAGTCAAAATATGAAAACAAGGGTTCAAAATCTGGCAACGGATTAGATTGTGAAAAGTATTGGCTTTCAAATAAGGTTTTCTAATTTGACTTAAATGCTCTACCACCATGCTCTTTAACAATGTTTTCTAAGAACTTGTTTTTGGGCAATATAGAACAATATTAATATCTACCTTCTTAGTTTCATCCATCTCCCTAAAAACTGTCCTAATTGAGTTTGGAGACATTTCACAAACCACCAATCTTATCTTACCATTTTCTACATAAACATCTAGGGGTGTGCACGGTTCGGTTTGGGTCGGTTTTTGGCTAAAACCGAAACCGAACCATAATGTTCGGTTTTTATAGAACCCAAAACCGAAACCGTTCGGTTTTTGGCGGTTCGTTTTTTTGGGTTTATTATCGGTTTCGATTCGGTTTTTTCGGTTTCTGACCGTTTATATTTGGGCATGAAAAATATATATCAACAAACTTATATTACATAAAAAAAAAAAAAAAAAAAAAAAAAAAAAAAAAAAAAAAAAAAAAAATTGGTTAATTCTTATTTACCTTTTTTGGTCAATCTAAGCATAATAATATTTATTACATAAACCTTTAATTACACATATATAAATAAGACACACACATCCAAGTGAACATACACAGAGTATGATCATCGTCATATATTTATTGATATATTCTAAAGTAAACAAACGCCACGATAAACACACATATAAACATAAACGTTAAGATAAATATATTATAAATCTACCAATAAAATGAATATGTATTTATAAATTTGATTTATTTAGTTATTTATTCATGTTGTATTAATTATATATTATTATATAATAAAATCGGTTCAGTTCGGTTTTTACGGTTCGGTTTTTGGACAAAAACCGAAACCGAACCGCATTTTTCGGTTTTTGAAAAATTAAAAACCGAACCATCGGTTTTTAGTTTTGGTCGGTTTTTTCGGTTCGGTTCGGTTTCGGTTTTTTCGGTTTTGTTTGCTCACCCCTATAAACATCTATCATCTTATGGTCATCAACAAGCTCTCTCAATAATTTATACTCTAATTCACAGTCCCACTTAAGTTTACAAACCATCATCTAAATTACTACCATGCTTAAAAAAGTAGTACTAATTTGTTGCTTAAGGATGATATCCTAATTGAACCATAAGCGCATCCAACTCTTCAACTGACACTTCATTAATATCAACTAAATCAATAATAATTTTGTTACCTCCATCGTATATTATAGCAAGTCAAAATATGAAAACACAATTGTAATGAACCCTCGTGCTAAACATATTAGATCTAACAGCTAAAATAAATAAATAATATCAACATGTAACCTTAACTGCAAACAACTAAAACATGTTGCATATTCAAACAATTATGACAAAAATGTACCATATCTCTTTTTCGCAGAGTTGTACATATCGGTATTATTAACTGAAATACATGGATCTCTTACTTTTCATAATGTAAAATCTATGTTGTGAAATTATTTATCTCAATAATATGTTATTGGATTTGTGACATGCAATTAGGGTTTGTGATAAATTTTGTAAAGAAAGTTTTGGGATGAGAAAAGAGGTAGTGAAAATGATATTGATATATGGGGCAATTGCATATATACCAACTAAAACTTGCATATTTGCATATATACTCAAAACATGCTTAACTTGCATTGTACATCATGCATTGAAAACTTGTATTTTGGATAAATATGCAAGTTTTTGAATTTTAGTGGGTATATATGCAATTCTCCCTTGATATATTTGGGGTGGGAAGATGGATGAGGCATGAGGAGAGAGGTCCGAATAATTAAATTGTCAAATAATCAAAATATATGAATCGACCATTATGCCCTCACGTGAGGGAGTTAGCGGATATTGACTGACGCATGATCTTTCACAATGTTAAAAATGAAGAGACTTTAGATGCATGTATTTTGAATTTGAAACTTAGCATGTATTTTTTGATACAAGTAGAAGGACGAACATTGTATTTTACTTTAAAATATATGCTGGAAAAATAATAATAATAATTTATCAAATAATTTGAGTTTTAATAGTATTTTTTGTTGTGTGAGAAACTCTTTAATTAAATGGTTATGAGTTCAATTCCTGCTTTAACACGTATGATATATTTGTTATGTATAATTTGTGAGATAGTTAGTTGCCGTTAAAAAATAATACTAATAAGTAAATAACTAGACGAGTACCCGTGCATAGCAACGGGATATTATAACGACAAATAGTTTATTGATAAAAAAAAGTTTATAGGTTATAAATGAAAAATAATAAAAGTTTGAAGAGATGGGAATTAAACATAATGTTTTGAAACCCGGTTTGACCCGGGTGGTTCAACCGGTTGAACCGTTCCGGTCGAAAAATTGGTCGATTTAAACCGAGTCAATATGCTAGGTTGGGTCGAAAACGGGTCAAATTAAACTGGTTCAACCCTTCGGGTTTGAAGCGTCCCGGGTCAACCCGGTTTGTGATCTGTATTAATTTTTTTAATTTGTTATATTTAATTTTGTAGATATGTTTTGAAACCCGGTTCGACCCGGGTGGTTCAACCAGTTGAACCGTTCCGGTCGAAAAATTGGTTGATTTAAACCGGGTCAATTTGCTAGGTTGGGTCGAAAATGGGTCAAATTAAACTAATCCAACCCGTCGGGTTTGAAGCGTCCCGGGTCAACCCTGTTTGTGATTTGTATTAATTGTTTTAATTGGTTGTATTTAATTTGGTAGATATGTTTTGAAACCCGGTTCGACCCGGGTGGTTCAACCGGTTAAACCGTTCCGGTCAAAAATTTGGTCGATTTAAACCGGGTCAACTTGCTAGTTTGGGTCGAAAACGGGTCAAATTAAACCAGTTCAACCCGTTGGGTTTGAAGCGTCCCGGATCAACCCGGTTTGTGATTTGTATTAATTGTTTTAATTGGTTGTACAATGTGTATAAATCATTATACTTTTAAGTAATGGGGTGTTTTAATAAGAGTATTAATTACATTTCATAATTTCCTATATACATTTTTCAACATTTCACATTTCACTTTTCTTGACTTTTCCACTTTCACCTTTGACCATTTTTGCTTTATAGGTAGTACTAGCTTCAAGACCCGCCCGATGGGCGGGCTAGCTCTATTAGCGTATTTCAATTAATAGTATATTAATAAATTAAAAATCAAAATACCATACGAACACGCATTGAATTTAAAATAAAAAATGAAAAAAATACATAAGAGGCCAAAAATATGTATATTAAAATACGACTAAATAAAAAAGCGTCTAAATACAAATAAAATAAAAAGGTAACATGTTTAGAAATGATGCAACACTTCTTTGTAGACAAACGTTACACGTTTCATTAGTGTAGTTGTTATCTCTATCACAACTTTCGCACTTCATTCTATGTGTCTTATGCTCGGTTTTTCCATTGCCATAACATTGACTCCTGCAAACCTGTAATGTAAATGATTCAAGTTAAAGTTATGTTTGATGCAATTATTTAAAGTTATGGACTAAAAAGTTAACTTTATATGACTTATGTCAAAACTCTATCTCCCTAATCACCCATATAAAAAACATGTATATACAACTATACTAAAAATTACGTTGAAAACCATTTTACAACATTCAAACTCAATATTTTACAAAAGAGTCTAACGATAATTTTACTTATTAAATAGGCATTTAAACTTGGAGCGATGCCATTGATATACTCCCTATGTCCTTATCCAAAGCTGCAGCTATAAGCCATATTTAACTCTATTACATTTGACACCCGCACCTTCTACACGGCTACACTTCCAACCCATCTCAATACTATATTCATATAGTGATAAAAATGTTGCTCACGGTCCATCACCTGATCTAAACATAGTATTTATTGCTTAGCCTGAAACAAACCAAAGGTTTCTATCCTCCGCCAAGTAAACCTGTGAAACAAATCATAAAAAGCAAAACATAAAAGTCATTGTGTTTAATTAAGGGATCATGTTTTTACATTTGAATTATGTTTGCATTTAATATTTAGCCTTAAATTTAATTTGTAGCATGAGAAACAACATTTTATGTTGAGAAACACATTTAATCAAGACGTTAAGCTCAAGAATATTACTAAGTAGCCCCTGAAAGAAGCATGTTTCTTTGTGACAACTTGCTCTAGTCTGATCAACTCCTCACCATTTGCAGCATACAAAGCTATGACAGGACGCACTGGGTCAGAGATAAGTAGATACCATAATTCTTTAAAGATGCCTATTACTATTATAGCAAATACTCAATACATGAATAGCAAATATTCTCGTGTTTGGTTTTGCATAGATTGTCTCAACTATTTCAAGTGACATTAGAACTTGGGCCAACTCACTTCGGCTTTTTTTGCTCATGGGCTCATCACTCATGCGGCTGCCTAGTGATCCAGATATTGTATGGGGATAAAGGATCACTGCTACTGGAGTAGAATGCACTCTCATCTAATGAAATGACTATTTTGTTCACAAATGAAGCCAAGACACTTAGATGATATGCAGTTCAGAAGTAGGCATGCAGATTGACCTGGGTACTGAGACTTCACAGGATAATTCTTGAAATAATCATGTGAAGTTTCAATTTTTTAGAGTTTTGGAGAACTTTTGCTTGTAAAAATAGCAATTACATGTCATCTTCTTCTCTCGCGTGCCTGATTTGCCACAACTCTACATCCTGTATTTGAATGCATTCATTTACATACTGAACGATCTTTGAAAGATTGTTCCTTGTGCCGATAAAAGCGCATGAGGATCCATTTGAAATCTTGTCATGGTCTGCATCATTTATTGTTTCCGGTTAATCATACGTAAATCTCAAAGAAAAGAATATAAAATGTTTTTCGCGACTATATAGTTTCATATCTGATCTCAAATTTATCAATATATAGAAAAATTTTATAAAGCAAAGAAATAGTTTGTAGTAGTTGGAACTTAAGCACTTTAAAATAAACAATCCTGAAGACGCTTATATGAAAATTGTTATTTTCATATTTTACTTTGCTAAAATGGATAATCAGTCTTGAAGATTATTAAATGGTGAAATAAGCAACATCGACTAATTAGTACTCCGTAATCAGATTACATTGTAGTAAAACATGCAATTTCAATACGCAGTCTCATACAGACCCTTAACTAAAAATATTAGAAAAAAAATACGCCAAGGTTACCTGAATTCTCGAGAAGTATCCAGCGACAAAGTAGGTTGCTGTCCATAAGAAATAACCTGATAATACATTGATCATGCCTTAAAATCTGTCGCACCCCATCTCGCACCCACAAGTCTACTCCCTAACTCCAGCTTCAATGGCACATTGCACGACATGTTCAGCATACAAATCTGAGTTCCAATAGAAGAAGTGAGCATATGCTCCATCTCTTCATTCTTCGGCGTAAAGGAGATTATCAGCGGAGGTGTTCGCTTATCACTGCAATATTACAAAAACTATATAAGGATTTACATATAAATTAACAACCAACCCATTAACCTATTACCCAATCTGCCCATTTTGCAGTCCCTAGACTTAAGTGAGATTAGAAGCTAATGATGAGTATTACAAACCTGTAATGCCAGACGCTGCTACCAAATTCAAGGCAAAGATAAATATCTGCAGGCATGCGTTCGCAGAGGACGATGTACCTGTAACCGTGGATTTTGAACTCATATATCGTAACAATCAAAAATACAAATCATATGTATTTGGTTAACATCTTCAACTGTGTCGCAATAATTGCCAACAGATGCTTGCACGTAAAGAAACATTGAGAGTTTCAGGTGTCCTACCCAAAGATTTGCGTCTGATTTCTCCATCAACTTTTTTCAGTTTTTGGCGCCCTACCATTAGTAGGAGTTGGAGATCGCGGGACTTTAGCATACCCAATAGTAAATAAACGCTTGGTCGACAGAACCTATAGATTAAAAACAACAGTCATAACCACGGTATAAATTGTGTCAGGTTACAATAAGCAATTCGCAGAATGGGGCATATTTCTAAAAAATAGTAGTTTCATATCTAATCAGTATATAACATGAGCAGAGCATTAATTTTAAAATACATCGTTTCTGGATCCATTCTGTGAACTTAATGCTCATATGAGATTACATTAAACTACAACTTCATAACAAAAGAGTATACCTAATCCACCTAAAAGTTCTGACGATATGAAATTATAACAGCTCACATGATCAGAAAATAATGGTGGTAAATTGTCAAATAATGGGTGGGAAAAGGTACCACATATACACACTAAAACTTGTAGTAGATGATTTACCACGTTTAAGTCGTACAGAAATACAGTTTAAAGCATCATTCATATATCAGAAGCTAAAATAAGGAATTCAACTATCATAATATTTACTCGCAAACTTACATAACT
This sequence comes from Artemisia argyi, assembly GCA_030686995.1. Lineage (NCBI taxonomy): Eukaryota > Viridiplantae > Streptophyta > Magnoliopsida > Asterales > Asteraceae > Artemisia > Artemisia argyi. The sequence goes on from CM060697.1 coordinate 164,113,808, forward strand.
TATCAAATTTTTTAAACCGAAACCAAATCCTTCATTGGGCCATGGCAATGTCTCAGCTACCTTGTGATATATCTGAGCCACTGCGCATCAGGACCAAGTGTTATTATGTCTTAGCTACCTGTCTGACAGTTTGCTTTGGTACTCTTGTAACTTGAGATCATAACCATATATGTTTATCTCATTAACTTGGATAACAATTTTTCAGATTTCATTATATTATATAATGGATTGTTGAAAACTGAATATTTATAGAACGACCAAAATGATACTTTTAGTAAATAGAAAACAAAAAAGTACATGAGATTAGTTTATAGAAATGTAAACCTGGATCGATTCCATCTGTGTTAGGGGAACCAACGGGTGTGGTGATGGTTAGATCTTGCATTATTATATCACTACAAAGGCATACAAAATCTAATTAGATATTATGTTAATTGATCTTAAACAACATATAGTATGATTATGCAGTGTCTCTTAATTGATGGACCAACCTGCTATAAACCGAATGTTAAACCATGAAGGCGAGTTGATCAAACTGAGATTAGACATTTGAATTTAGCTCGAGTACATTAGCTCCATCATGTAGGGTCTTGTGTCAGCTGATTTCCCTTGGTGAAACTTATCCCACCATAATGAACCTTGGCCGTCAATGGTGCCATTATCACCTTTAACAACAAAAAACAGTGTCACAACAAATTAATACCAAGTACTACAGCAAAAGCAGCAGGTCAATCCAAATTTTATCATGTGAATTGTATTTTACTCGATACAATTATTTGGATTTCGGATGTAACATTTAATAGCTGTGATGGAAAATATAACTGTAATAACAACATCAGTAAGGTGTGATCCACCTATTAGACTATTGAACTGTCCTTCATGTCCATCTCTTCCATGACCATAAGAAGGCAATGGTTCTATGCGCGGATACTCTCCCTCATCTCTTCCATGACCATAAGAAGGCAATGGTCCTTCATGTCCATCTCTTCCATGACCATACGAAGACATTGCCATTGATTGCAACTGAAATGAGTTTAATCGGTCCCATCCAAGACCAAAGGAGCAGCATCACCGGTCCAAACTACATGCGTCATACAAAAAATCAAGAAACAAACTAATGTTTGACACGTAGGGTGTATGGATGACAGATCAATCTGACTAAAACTCATTGGTCAGCATCATAAAATACATATTCTAAGGACTTAACATGTGTTTTTGTTTAGCCAAGTGCAAAACGTATCAAAGTAGTAGTCGGGTAATATTATTAAACACTTTGGCGAGCATAAAAGCTACATGCTCTAAATAAAAAATGCAACTTTCTGGCAATATAACATAACAGTAAATCAATGGAACTCATGTTTCACCAAAAAACACGCATTGTTATGTCAAACATTTCATTGTTCCACTTTACATCAAGTTTCATCCGATAATAAAAGGTATTCAGATTTATTACATCAAACTGCTTATATTCTTAAATAAGCCGGAACCATTTTTTAAGTCAATATAAATTTAAAAAAGCCCTAAATCACACATAAAAATAATCAACTTACAATTAAAATCAATAAATCAACAACATACGCAAATCAATCACATAAACTGATTACAAAGTTCAAACCTTTATCAAACAAAACCCACAAATCCATCATGTATTTAGAAAAAATCCATGATTGTATATATAACTAATCCATAAATAATTAATCATTATACAAAAAAATTGATCGTCAAACCTAATTGGATTCAATCATAACAAAAATTAGGAAAATACCTTCGATTGGTAGATGATGTAGCCGGATTTGTATGTGTTTTTTGAAATCGATTTAAATAAATCATTCGAAAATAATTCTGATGGATGTGTCAATGATTTTTGCTCTGTGTGTTTTCAAATTTTTTTAAGATAATAAAACCAGATCTTGATTCATAAATTAAATATATTTGCCCCCTAATTTAGCTCCACTTTTTTTTCTCAAATCCGGTTTGAAAATTTTTTTGAAAACTTTCTAAAAGGGGTGAGGCTTACACGTGTAGTTTTGTGGGATTTTTGGGAGAGTTTTTGCCTCTAAAAATAGCAATCACACTTGTGCTATATATATAGAGTGAGATAGATAATAATAATTTGATCGTATTTCGTTTCACCAACAAAGAAGCTGTCGGTATCATTGTTCCAACTAAAAAATGGTAAAGCCGGTTGAATATCACATATCATTCATTTCACACGCACAAACAATATCAATCCCTCTCGAAACTTCCCTTCACTACCAAACAATTCTCAATTCCTTAAAAAGTTTGTAGATTCTTACCAAACCCACTGGTAAATTTTAATTTCAAAACCTACCTTTTTAAGTATTATTTTCCCCATCATAATTGTTAGTTATGTGGTCTATTTTTTTTTAATCAACCAGATTGTTTTATAATATTTGATTATTACAGTTTGAAGCTGATTGCGGGTTTAGAATAATAAGAGATGAGCTTGATATGCTGTTGGGAATGTGGTGATGACTTTGAAACTAATTCTTTATATAGACACTGTCTCTGTTTAAGATTCTTTTTCCACCAATTGTTTACTGGGGTAAGATTACTTTTTTATTCTGTTTGTGTTTCGCATTGCGTTTTCAACTGTTTGGGCATACTCAAACTATTATGTATTTATGTATGTATATACTGAACATGATTATAATACCATTTAGTTTAGTGATCATTTTTCATGTCAGTCAGTCAGAATTAGCTAAACGCCGCTTGTACGCAACAGAAGCGCATCCTAACACTAGCTTCTGCAGCCTGTTTTGTTACGGTTATTTTGTATCATTTAGTCACTTTGATAGCGCAATGTTTCAGCTTAGGAATAGATGCAACAGGATTTATTTTTTGTTGTCAGTTATTAGGGGTCGTGTTACATGTACATCATTAACAGTTGATTTGTCTGATTATTATAACCTTAAGCAGTAAAATCACATCCAAAGGCTTTCTGCTGGAACTCGTTATCTTACAGTCGAATATTGATTCTGAATTTCTGATTATTCCTGTAAAATTTCTGTAACATAATCACTTTCGTAACACAATGCGAAATACCCTTTAATGTTAGTTCTATGGCTAATTACTATTGACATGGGTACTGTACGGTATGCAGTGTGGTGCATTGTTTCAGAGGATTGAAGGACTGCCCGTATCAACACCTACCCAAACAACCGCATCTTCCACTGTTGGTTTTCCACTATCAGCTACAAATGACGAAAACCAAACAACCACAAGACCTTTGCCTTATGATTCTGACCATAGATTCCCACATTTGCAACGTGGGTTGGTGTCTAGACGAGAAAAATCAATGACTCATTTTCAAGAGGATTCACAATCAGTTACAGAACTTACAAAGAGAAGATCAGGCATTGATTCTACCGATCAAGATTCTAAAAGTGGTAATCTTGAGTCCTTGGACAAGTCGTTGAAAGTGAAAGCCTGGGAAGGGATATTGTATGAGCAAACTTCAGATGATGAAGATGTTTGCCCCACATGTCTTGATGGTAAATTTGTTTGTGCTACGATAACATTCTTCCATTCCAGTTTTACATGGTCCTTTATTGATAAAGTTTGAAATATGATATAATGCAGAATATACTTTGGAGAATCCTAAAATAGTTACGAAGTGCTCTCATCATTTTCATCTCGGTTGTATATATGAATGGATGGAAAGAAGTGACACATGTCCAATGTGTGGCAAGGTATTACTCTCATACATTGGTAATTTTGAGTTTTGTCAAGCTTCTGTCGTCTTATATTTGTTATATCTTTATTATTTGTTGTTTTTCAGATGATGGAGTTTTGTGAAAGCCCGTAGTTATTGGTGGAATATGGCTTATAAAGTATAATAGGATACCATTAGAGCAGGTTGTATTGTCAATAATGCAATTTGAGTTTTCTCAAAGCTAAAGAAACCAGGCTTGTCTAATCTTATGGCACCTTTATATTCAAGTGGATGTGTTGTTATTATTGTTTTTATGTGAATAGAATTAGTTCCACTTTCTTAGTTTTCAAACGTAGGATACCTTGTTGAATCATCTGTGCATTAATCTACCAATGAAATCATCACATTTTGATTCTCGTGTGTTTTTTTAGACACCGCTTAAGTTATTTAGAGCTGATTAAGGTTCTCCTTTCAACTTTGGGGTTTTCAAAGTTTTTGTTTACCCTATACATTGTGTTTGACCCTATGTTCTGCGTGAGTGACTGACCCCTATTTCATACAAGTGCAAACTGGTGTTGAGCTACTCTGTTAGCAATTGTTCGACTGATCTGCTTTAAAAGATGAAAAACAAGGGCCTAATACCAGCTGCTACATATTATTTACTCGCATAAAGGACATTTAGCGATCAAACGCTTTATATTTTTTCTGGCTTGCAGTTTTTTAGTAATACAAAGCTGGTTGCGGTTGTCTTGACTTGTCACTAATCTGTTAGGCAGTCTCTTTGCTAAGCATTTGGTATTTGAGACGAAGTATCATATCTTCTCATATGCTGCAGAGCCAAGTCAAGACCACGTAACCACCTGATGTCACAACTGTTTGCATAAAATACTTTTGTTTATCCCCAAACGCAGCAACAAAATACGGATTCTGATTATGTAGCAAGAGTTTAGTCAGAATATTGCATGGTAAGAAAGATCTCTGTAGCCACATTGAAGGGCTGGCACCGTATAAAATGTGACTTGGCTTGGCTGCATGAAACTCATCTTAGGCAAGAGTTGCTGCTTTGACCAGATTTATCATTTCTAGCGACCAACCCTTTCCCTGACGTGTCTGTATGAGTGATTATTTTCAAAGGCTTTCTATTTGAGATGCTATTTTGTGAAAAGCTCGTAGATAATCAGCATATCTAAAATAATTGCTAGTATCATCGAGTGTAATCAAGGATTCAAGGGGGTGGGTTATGAACGCTAGTACCTGTGTCTCTTTCAGACGCTTATGGGCCATAAAAGAGTGGTACGTTAGTTTCTGTAATCATAAATCCACTCTTACTAATGCTGCGCAGGAAGAAGCTGCGAAGACCAGGTTTTAAAATGCTCCAGCGTAAAATAGATTTTTTCCCCCTTAAATCTATCATCAATCGAGTGCTTAACAAGTTTTAACAGTCATGGAAAAGAAAACTACTTCTAGGATAGGTGTTTTCGTGAAGTTGTAGTTTAAACTTTAAAGTGCTGTGGATGGGTGGTAAAGCAAACGAGTCTTACGACCATAAAGGATCATGACAAATGGTACATGCCAACTAGCCAACTAAGAGTGGTCCATTGTGTATGTATGGACTTGGTTTGTAAGTACCTAATATTTGTAGCATGAAGCAAGTCTTTCTAGAACCACTCCTTTTAACCTCGGGTAGGGGTGTGACTCTCTACATCTCACATCCCCAACCCCTCGCCCCGGCGGGATTGGGTATTGTTGTTGTTGTTCTTGCACGAAGCAAGTCTTTATTAATTTAAATTGATTTTGTATATGTTCGTTGATAGCTTTCAAAAATGAAGAATAAAGTTAAGTTATACTGATTCAACACTATTTGATCCTAAATATAACTTCCAGTAGATTCAGAACTTAATATTATACTCCATTACTTCGTAGTATATTTACATTTGTGAATATCATTTATTATTATTTATTTTTTTGAATATCATTTAGTTTAAGCATCCAAAAAGAAATGAAATGCTAATCCTGTGGATCAGATTTGGTCCTATACAAAACTAGAATCCAAAAGAACTAGCTGGAGGGTAGATAAAGGTAGTTCATCTCTGATCCCCAATTGGCGTTTGCTTACTCACGTGATATGATTCTCCTTAAAAACATTATACTAATACTAGTATCACCACCTAATTAATTCTTAACCCAAAACCACTATAATGCAAAATTAACTTCCCATCAAACCAACTGTTTTCCTGTATGAAAGCTGTGTGTTTGGCACTGACTGTTGAATAGTTAATATCAAACACTAAATGAACTTCTTGCTAAGCGGTTCACGAGCAAGTCAGTGATAGTTCTAGTCGCTTACAACTTTAACAGCTTCTTACACTTCATTTGCTAATCTGTAAGAAATGATGTGTGTTTGGCATTCCTTATCAAATATGTTCACGCCTTCACAATTAGGTTTGAATAATCGATGCGAACACTCAAATAAAATGGCAGCGTATGCGGGATTTTGGAAGTAATTAAACTCTGTGCAAGGGTTGTTTGTGAAAACTTATATTTAACAACATAAGCTTATTACAAAAGCACCGTTATATGTCGCAATACATAATGCAACCGATACTGTCGAAATAGACAACGCCGCAATTCAAACAAGCAACTTACTAGTAATAAATCAACACTTTGAGGCTATTTTTAGTGAAATTAGTGCTAACTTAAGCAACAACCAATGTTTGTTTTATAGACGCGGTTGATTACGCAGGTGTAATTTCAAATTCTTAACAACTCTATCCCACTCTTTTAGATGTTTCTTCACGTAGATTTTGAAAAGTGATGTACCAAAAGAAAACAAAATGTTAAACATTATTTACCAAACAAGTTTTAATTCTTAACGCTAAACACACTTAAACGCTCATAGCCAAACATACCATTAAATAAAAAATGACAAATACAAGTTATTCAATTCAATTCAAACACTCAAATACGCCTATTAACTTTTGAATACATTGTAAGTGCATCCATACAATGGGTTTGGCGATGGATCAACATGGGGAGCTCGTGGTTGATGTCGCGATAGCGGTCAGATTGAGATTAGCTTGGCATCGCGTGTCTCGTTGAAAGTAGTTAGTAATGATAATAAAATCAACATAGATTAAAAACGACAAGATGGTAAAAAAAAAACTAATAACATAAAACCCTAAGGCTAGGCGTAATAAGGCCAAAGGTGGTTCGGCTAATTTTGACACAATCACGCATGAAGCTCCAAGGGAAAGACTATTAGTGGTATGGTAAAATAATGCTTTGATTTTGTGCGAATAAAATAAAATGGTGGGGTGTTTTTTATTTTATTTTATTTTTGTGCATGTGTTTCTCATTTATGTTTATATTTAAATAAAGTATAAGTGAATAAGCAAGGTTACCATTATTATAGGAAAAAAAAATTAGTAAAATGGTGTCAAGAAAAGGATCGTATGGACCTTTATGTAAGAAAAAATGGCATGTTTCGCGCTTCTGATTTATCTAAAATCACACTTGTCGTCTTATTCAATTTCAATCATATAACATTGATATCTAATTTTCAAAATAGTTGCATTGGTAGTATCTATTTATAATAATAATAATAATAATAATAATAATAATCAATTGTGTAATGATCTAGTATAATTTTTTTATTACACAAATAGTCATTATTTCTATCAATGCGATTGAAGATTTGGGATTATCGAATAAAGATGACAAGTGTGATTTTTGTTAAAACTGGTGACGAAACATGTTTCTCTTTAGGGTGAGTTATCCACACCCTCTTATAAGGAGGGTATCTAAATCATTATATGTATTACCGGCTTATATGGTGTGCATCGCGGGTTGTACAGTCCGTCTCATATTAAGTGTCCGCTTACATCATGCACAAAGTTTTAGAAAATTTCACTAACTATATTATCCATCAATCAAATATTATTTTTACCCACTAAAGTCTTATCTCATTGATTTAAATAGAATATAAATATTTAATTTGAGACATACAAAGACTCTATTATGAACAACATGAGATGATGGAGAGAGTAAGGCTGTGTTTGATTTTTCTTTTTTGCCTCTTAACAGGCTCTGAATGGCCAAAATGTCTGAATCGGTCAGACATTTGGTCGTTCAGACCGTTTGTTTTTTTTTTCCGTTCAGACGCGTTCAGATGCAGTAAGATCTTAATGGTTTAGACTTGAGAGGGGTGTCTGAATGCGTCTTGTTGCCTCTTGCTGACACAAATAAAAACCAAAAAAAAAAAATAGTACGAGCAAGCAAATGTGCGGTTCAAACATGAGTTTTTTTTCCCGTTCAGATGCGGTCAGATTCAGACATTTACGCATCAGATTCAGATTCAGATGTGCGGTTCAGATTCAGATTCAGACTCTCTTAACAAACAAACACCACCTAACTTTTTTCTTCTTGATGTAAAAGGGATTACACCCGGTGTAAACGGAAGTGTGGAAGTGGCCAATGAACAAGTGGACATATACTTTAAAGTCTTTAAACAGTTAAACCCAAACACCCATCTTTTTTGTACCCTTTCGTTACAAATTATGTAATCACCTGTTTTCACTTTAGCCCATAGAATATCCCCCCTGCCTTAATCACACTACTTAAACAAATCAAATCACATCACACATTATTAGTCTCACTCCACTACTCTCCCTCTTCCCATCTCCACCCAAACCCAAAAAATGATCCTACTAGAACAATTAGGAGTCTTAATCATAATCTTATTAACATTCAAAATCATAGCCACAATATTCCTACTCCCAAAACCCAAAAAAAACCTCCCACCAGTAATCCAAACACCAGTCCCAATCATAGGAGGCCTGTTACAGTTTCTTAAAGGACCAATAGTCATGCTTAGAAAGGAATATCCAAAACTAGGATCTGTGTTCACATTGAACTTGTTTTTTAATAAGAATATTACCTTTTTGATTGGCCCAGAAGTGTCTGCTCATTTTTTTAAAGCAAGTGAGACAGATCTGAGTCAGCAAGAGGTTTATCAGTTTAATGTTCCTACTTTTGGTCCTGGTGTTGTTTTTGATGTTGATTATTCTGTTAGGCAAGAGCAGTTTAGGTTTTTTACTGAGGCTTTGAGGGTTACTAAGTTGAAGGGGTATGTGGATATGATGGTTTCTGAAGCTGAGGTAATTTTTTATTTTTTTTACTTTTTTACCTTTTTACTTTTTTGTTTGATTATTTGTTTTAAGGGATTTAATGATCTCTGATCTAGTTTAGGAGTAGGAAAATGGGTAAACGGAAGTGCGCGGTCTCACGAGGTTAAGCCCAGGACCGTTTCCGACCTTTCCCTCGCCACTTTAGATGTACACGCCTAGAAAGGTTTGAACCCCTGACCTCTTGTGAGGAAACTAAGGAGTTTACCACTCGGGAAGGTGGTTCTAGTTTAGGAGTAGTTTTGAACTAAATATTTGGTTTTTGGCTTGAGCCCAACATCACGCAAACTCAAAGCGGGTAAATTCGACCCGTCAAGGGAGGTTGGCGTGGTCACTTTAGGGGTGCTTGTATCACGTGTTATTTGAAGTTGAGACCTTTCACATTTTAGTGACGATAGTTACAAAGTTTCTACCAACTTGGTGGTTATTTGTTATTTAGAGGGTGTTTGGGATTGTTTATTTTTAAGTGCTTATATGCATGTGGTTTACGTAGATAAGCAGATTTGAGTGCATGGATAGGTATAATGATTATGCACTTAAAACTTGTAGGTTGGTACCTACTTATCTGTCTATAACGTGAGGAGTATAAAGTAAGCAATCTTTGTATAGGGGGGTGTTTGGAATTGTTTATTTTAAATTCAAGAAGATTCAGTCTTTTTCAAAACCTTGAAAGTATATGCTTTAAAAATACACAGATAACCAAAGACTCTTGTAACCAGAAATTTTTAAGTACTTGATATTTTGATTGTCACAACTAGAAGCACATCTGAGCACTGTATCACATAACTCATTGTGTTACAACTCGTTATCTAGCTCTGATCATTTCATATTACTTAAACATTTCAAAGGGCAACGCCATACACACTTTATGACTTGAAGACGCTACAATCAGCTTCTATTTTTCATTTAATGATTCTTTTAATCTAGTGTAAAAAAAAACTTTTACTCTAATCTCAAATACTGGCTCTTTTTTTTCACAGGAATATCCTTTTTGTAGTGGTATGTATAGGTTGCATAATCAGAATTTGTCAAACATTGAAATAACTACTGATTGGCTTATTATTATAACTCCATACATCAATCGCTCATCCAAATTTACCTTCCGCACCACATTTAAGTACACTTGGTTATCTGATTTTGTTGCATAATTTTATCCCTAACTAGCAGTATCATTTATACTGTTTGACTCATTAATTTTTATTATGATTTGCAGGAATATTTCTCAAAATGGAGTGATAGTGGTGAAGTGGATCTAAAACATGAACTCGAACGTCTTATCATCCTAACTGCCAGCAGATGCCTTTTAGGTGAAGAAGTCCGTAACAAACTATTTGATGACGTGTCAGCTCTTTTCCATGATCTCGATAACGGTATGCAGCCCATCAGTGTCATATTCCCATACCTCCCCATCCCTTGCCACCGCACCCGTGACAGAGCCCGTAAGAAACTCGCACACATCTTTTCATCCATCATAAACTCCCGTAAACAAAGTGGGAAATCAGAAAACGACATGTTACAATGCTTCATTGACTCCAAATACAAAAACGGCCGCCCGACAACCGAATCAGAAGTTACAGGGCTTCTAATTGCCGCCTTATTTGCGGGCCAACACACAAGTTCTATAACCTCAACATGGACTGGAGCTTATCTTCTTTGCAACCCAAAATACATGGCAGCTGCACTCGATGAGCAAAAGAATATCATGAAAGATCATGGAAACCAGATTGATCATGATATTTTATCCGAGATGAATGTGTTGTATAGATGCATCAAGGAAGCTTTGAGGCTTCACCCACCACTAATTATGTTGTTACGTAGCTCACATTGTGATTTCACCGTGACTACAAAAGAAGGAAAGGATTATGATATCCCAAAAGGCCACATAGTTGCCACGTCACCTGCATTTGCCAACCGGTTGCCACATATATTTAAGGATCCAGACACGTATGATCCGGATAGATTTAGTCCGGGTAGAGAGGAAGATAAGGTATCAGGGGCGTTTTCATACATTTCTTTTGGTGGTGGGAGACATGGTTGTTTGGGTGAGCCGTTTGCTTATTTGCAAATTAAAGCGATTTGGAGTCATTTGTTGAGGAACTTTGAGTTGGAATTGGTTTCTCCGTTTCCTGAGACTGATTGGAACGCCATGGTGGTTGGTGTCAAAGGGAAGGTTATGGTCCGTTATAAGCGAAAAGTACTTCCTGTTAACTAACCTGAAATTGTGTTGCAATGTTTATAGGTTAGGTGCTTGTTCTCTTGTTTTCCTTTCCCTGATTTTGGTGTGTTAAGGATGTTTGTTTGGTTTCAGTAATTTATGTATCTTTGAACATTCACAGTTTTGGTTTCTTTTATTGTCTCCATTTCTTGACCTGAAAATTTGCTGTTGATGTGAATGTTTGTCGATTACCTTAACCTGAAAAGTGTTTGGGATTGCTTATTTTTCAAGCAGCTAAGCAGTTTTGGGTGTTTGAATAGAAAGCTTATTATAGAGTAAATAAGCAGTAATCAGTTTGAATGAAATAAGCAATCCCAAACACCCCTTATATAACTATGATTGATATGTCAATGTAAAACAATCATGAACTGAATACTTCGCTAAAAATTTACTTGCAAGATTATCTCAACAGATGAAGCCATGTACGAAACAACGGAGAGGAATCAAATTAATTATGTATTCTTAAAACTTGATCTTTGATGAAATACAACATGCAAGAAAAACAAGGCATGATGAAATAGGTAGGAAATCACCACAGGCACACACTTTATATGGTTATTTAACATGTGTAAGATCATCCAGTGAGATCCTACACGAACCATTTTGTATGTAACCACATTTGGTGTCGCAAACATAATATTAACGTACTCACCTCTAAACTAGTACATGCGCATTAGGGCACATAGTAAATAGCTACATATTCAGATGCCACAATACTAATATAGTAATATATTAACATATGCTTCTATGATTCAATGTACCAAAATTGCAAATGTTTAGCAAAACAAATCCATGGATGAAAATTTCCAAGTTCATGGATGTTAAACAAATGAGAACAAGAACTGATTGATGAAAGGTCAAAAGCTGCAATATTTATACTGTAATACTGAACACATCACTTGTATATACGAATGAGTTGCTTGCACAGACACACTTCAGTTGGGTATAATGTTTAAAAGCTCAATGTCAAACAAGAGGGTTTTATCAATCAATCCTTGGTTCTTCAGCACAAAATCCAGTGCTCTTTGGCCCTGTGGAACATGTTAGTGTTAAAAGGACCTTTATGGAGCAATCATTACATGACGCAATAATAATCAAGATAGTGAAAGTACCGAAAATGTTGTTGGCTTAGGACCACTTTTGTTGTAATCGTTTTCTGGATATCCAAGATCTGGAGGCACAATAATCCTGAACAGATGGTCAAATATATGAAACAAATAAGGGACTTTCCTTGCAAAGTACTCGTATCATCATAAGATTACGTAACACCTGAAACCATAACCTAAATATATCTCACCTTCTAATGCCACCCAAAGACATGCCTGCAACAGCTTCCTCAAAAGCTGGTATCACCTGATAATAGAACCATGATCCATTAGGAGCACAGCACCATGATTTTTCATTTTACTAAATCATAGGAGAAAAGGAAGTATACCTCATGGGAACCTAGTCGGAATCTGTAAAAAGATTTGTCGTCTCCCTACACAATTGTAATACAGTGAATGCAAGTCTACAATTGAGAATAACGTACACTGATGAATTTGCACATGATATGTATGATATACCTCAAAGGAACCACCCTTGGTCTTGTTTCTAGCTTCAAATATTCGGCCATAATATCCAATTGTGTAACCATCCCAATCAACCTATAAATGCATTCAGTACATCAGAACTTCCCTTATAGTTTAAACTTTTTGTCTTAGTGTCTTTAGTGATACTTTCTCTTCCTACGTTATTCTGTGATTTGTGCTAGCACGTTAAGATGGTGAAGATAAAAAAACATAAGTAGGGACGTACAGAACAGTTCGCATACCACTACAGTGTCTCCTCTCTTTGGAATTGGGCCATTTCCTGCTCGCAAGTCCTGCATTTATTGAGTTTTTATTTAAAATCTATAGTTGGAGCTCAAATGTGTCTGACTAGCTATAATACCAAGAAAACTAAAATACACTCAATGGCAGCGACCTTATATTGGAGTCCTGAGCTTGTTTCTTCATAGTCTGGATATTTCATCTTCGATTTTCCATAATCCTTCCCCTTTAAGGCTGGCACTGCAAATTAAAAAGTATACTCATGTTGCATAATATGCCCCTGAAATACTAGTTATCTATCATTCTGTAAATTTTGCTCCTTCTGCACAGATTTTCTGACTTCCCCTCTGATTTTGGTGTATGTGTTTGGCATTTCATTCTGATATTGATTATCTAAGTATTGTGTTTTTGGGCCTCAGATGATCGCTTCCAGTTGTTTGGTGGTATTTAGTGGCAAAAATAACCAGATTCAGATAATCAGTTTAGGCATAACTGGTACGAAACTATGTGATTATTTGGAAGTCATTTCACATTTAAATCCTTACATTATGAAATTTTGTCTGACACTCAAACGACTAGATGCTTGATTATCACAACTTCAAACAACAAAATAGCAGAACACTGTCTCATATAACTTGACGATTTCATCTCATATAATCACTTTACAAACCAGAGGCCTAACCCGTCCCCACCCCAACAAAACCAGATATAGATTATAATCCATACCCAACTAGCACAAGCATGCATCACATAATTATTAAACCAGAATGCCGATAAAATAAGTTTTACATTAGTAAGGGATAACAAGATTACTGTCAGCAAAATTAGATGCCACAGCAACTCCATCTCCTAAAGAACTTCCCAATGACACTGCCAACAACCCAACAGATGACACCAGCCATTTCCTTCTATCGATACTAGACGAAGATTTAGCATCATCCAGTGAACCTTTTTCATCTGCATTAATGAGACAATTATTACAGCATATAACCAATAAAAAGTAAGACTGTAAAAGTTACCAACCAGATAAAGAACATGATACATGGGTGGCATGTAGATTTGGTGATTTTTGCACCCATTGCTGTAAAATCATAAGATACACACTTCAGATTTTATTGGTTTTTTTATAAATAAAAGATATACAGAAATAGTGTAATAAATAAAGGGCACCTGCGAAGAAGAAAGCTTAGGGGTAAAGAAGGATGGAAGTGATAACACCATTTATTAGCAAGCAACACACAACTGCAGAAGTATTGAAATGTCAGATTAAGAGGGAAAGATAACTGTCTTAGCTTCATTTGCCACCAGCTTCCAGAATGCATTTATGAATTTACCATACTACCCCTCTCTTCCACCATACATTTTGGTCTAGGTGTCCAAAAAAAGGCCAAAGCTTGACCATGGAATATAATCTTTGTGGGTTACATAGTTTCATCTAGTTACAACCTTTTAACCAACCAAAAAGATAAATAAGTGGCATTTCTTTGAAATCTTGAATTTTTACAAAGAACATTTTACTGCGTTTTTTAAGGTGCAAGTAGTCGATGATAAAAAAACACGTTGTAACATAGTGTTTGCTGGGTTTTTGTAAGGCATAAATCGTTGATGCTAAGTTGTTACTAGTAGTATTCTACCGTTTTCTATTATACACTATATATCAGTTCAATGCAAAAAATGCGTTGGTTAAAACGGGTTGACTAGTGACTTTGTATTAGTGATTTATTGAAACCTAAATAATCATATGGTCAAAGGCAAATCTAACTTATCTCAACTATAGATAACAAGTACAAAACGCAAACCCGAACACCCACTAAATCTTACCAATGTCGATTTCATAAAGAGAAGTGTTTTTATATATCTTATATAGAGTACTGGAAAAAATTCCAAAAAATAGGAAAATGGATAGACACATTTGCAAGAACCACCACACAACCAAGGAATGTAAAGATAAGGAAATCAATATAAAAGCCAAAACCATTCATTCATTTCACTAATACTCACTTAAAACTCTCCCATTACACAACCAACCATTACTTTACAGAGCACTCATTTGTTACATGCGTCTCTTTATTATTTTTGAATTCTGTTTGATGCAAATCAAATACTGGAAAACACATATTGAGAGGTCTACAGGCTGACTAATTTCATGGAATTAGCCTTCTCTTGAAGGCTATCGAGAAGGCTATCAAAGGCTTTCTTGAATGAATCTACTCCTTCGTTCTCCAACTGAGACCCAACAGCGCTCCAGCTGATTCCCAACTTATCTAGTGCACTGTAAATACCTTCAGCCTCTGATACATTTGCGTCAATTGTCCTTCCAACAGTTCCATGGTCGATAAAAGCTAGCAGAGCTTGGTCAGGCATGGTTGATACCTACACAAAAAGATAACATAAACCAGTTAACAATTCGGCGTCGCTAGATAGAAGTGCCAAGACGGGCAGGTCAAGTCAAGGTTCAAAACGGGTTTATATAAGTTATTTCTGTCTGGTCTGTTTAAGCTGATCTTTTTCTAAAAAGGTTCATCGCTTTATGCATTAAAGATACTCGTTGGGAGACTTTTCAACCCGTTAGACCAGCTAGCTAATTTTTCTATTGTACCCATTTGACCCGTCAAAAATAAAACATTAACCGATTCAAACCCATTTATATGTAAATGGGTCAAAGTTTCCAATTTTACTACTAGGCGGCCATCTTACAAAAAGGGAATCATAAGGCTTACCGTGTCAGGCCCAACAAGTGGGGCTACATAAAGGGTGTCAGGGTAGGCTGGGTTCTTAACACTGGTTGAAGCCCAGAGCAACCTTTGCTTCTTAGCACCTTTCTTAACAAGGGCCTCCCATCTTGGACCCGAGAATTTCTTTTGGTAAAGTTGGAAGGCAAGAGCTGCTTGAGCATTTGCGGCCTGTAAAGTAGACCACACGGTTCAAAAAGCAAGATATTGAGGTAAAATGTTAATTATTTACTTTTAATGGTTGATTTTTTTACCTTTCCTCGAAGGTCAAGAGCCTCTGGTGTTCCAATTTTCTCAAGCATTTTGTCGACAAGTGCGTCTACTCGACTAACAAAGAAAGAAGCAACACTTGTAACCTTAGATAGATCATCAAGACCTGAAGCCTCTAGCCCATCCAAGTAAGCATCAATAACTGCCTCATATCTCGATAGGGAAAATATGAGCTGTCAAAAGTCATTAAAAAGACAAACTAGTAAGATATTTAAGCTCGGTGTGGCATGCAAAGAAAAACAAGTTGTCGAGTTCAAATATATGACAAGCCTTCAAGGAAAAAAAAGTTCAGGACATTAAAATGTACAAACATCAAATTAATGCAAATAATGGAAGCGGGACTGGCATGTCATCACTAGGATAGGAGGTGTTTGAATGTGTGTTTCGAAAGTGATTATGTCATTTTTAAATAAGTAAAATGGGGCTTTTAGTTTCTGGCAAGATTCTTACTTCGTATTATTTAGATTTACTGAATTAATCGACAACAGATGACATTTTTTAACAAAAAATTTAGACATCTTATAAGATGGGACTAAAAAGTCACTCACGGTGTGAACTCCTAAACGATAAAAAAAACATAATACGTTTATCCAAACACCAAGACTGATTAATTTTCAAACAACCAGTTCCAAAACACAAACCCAAAACCCCCCTAAAGGACAAATACATCTTTATCTCGCTCAACGAAATCATCTATAGACTAAGACGTAAAAGATCAACTTACAGTGACATTAACACTTATTCCCAAGGAAATAACGTCTTTAATTGAAGGGATACATGGTTCGGTTGCAGGAATCTTGATGTAAACATTTTTACGATCAACCACTTTATGCAACCATTTTGCAGCATCAACCGTCCCTTGGGTATCTTCCGCAAGCTGGGGTGAAACCTCAACAGAAACATAACCATCACCTCCATCTGTCTCGTCATAAATATGCTCAAATAGTTTGCAAGCATCTTGGATATCTTTAATTACAAGTTCCCAATATGCACTTTCAATGTCTTTTCCTCCTTGTACAAGTTCCCTGTAGTACCATACTCATTCATTAGATAACTTAGTGGTAAGATACAAAGTTAAACTATCTATTGCAAAAAAGATACTCCAAAAATATATGTTTTTGAGACGTAGAAAATGCGTATCCAAAAGTCAAATTAGAACAACCCCTCGTGATGATAAATTATATAGCAAAACTTTATTACAACAAGCCATTATTTGTTAGGTTGTATGCACTACCTGAACTGGTCATTGTAAGCATTCGAGGTAGATATCGCCTTTTGGAAAATCTGTAACCGCATATACAAAAAGTCATTACAAATTATCATAAGAGTGAATGTGGGAAGAAAATGTTACATTTTGCATCATATAAAAGAATATCAGTACAAGCAAAGGCTTAATTACCGCTGGGTTGCTTGTAACACCTCTCACACCACTTTCAATCAAGGGAAGAAGATCGGTAACAGGGCGGCACAAGTTGTCATACCACGGACTCTGTCCTTGCTTCTCATATAGCTCATGAAGAGTCGTTCTCTTGACAGGGCTTCCATTTCCACCATTTTGGCTACATCTCACCCTTTTTCAGGAAAAAAATCAAAGTCAGCAAAAACTGTAACACGTAGTTTGGCATTTATATATTCATAATCAAATTCAAATAATTAGCTGTAAACAAAATAAGCTTCTTTGAGCTTTTGCCGTTTAGACTCATTATAATCAAATAGTCTACTAGTCACAAATTTTAGCGCAAAATGACCCCTACATAATCTTTACCCGAAATTTGTTATTTGAACTATAAATAGTCACAATCATTTGTGTGCTACTACTTAAAACAGCAAACCGATACAAAAAGGGTGCAAAACACCCCCCCTTTATCATTCCAAAAATAAGTCAACTAAGAAATCCATAATCACATGCACCCAAAAAAAAAAAAATTGCATGTTTTAAAAAGCTATAAAAAAAACCTTGTAAAATGCTAAACTCAAAAGGGTATTAATTTAAAGTCAAATCATTAAAACCCAGTTAATTCTTTATTAATCAAGCACATCAATTTAACCCCTTTAATCAAAAACAAATTTAACACCCACAAAAAAAACAAAAAAAACAAAACCCATAAATGATCATAAAAAACTTGATTGCATGCAAAAACTATATAAAATAAAAAGATTGGATCTTTTATATAAAAGCTCAAAAGGGTATTAATATAAAGTCAAATAATTAAAGCCCAATTCATTTTTAATGATCAAGACACCAACTTTAAGCACCAAACACAAGAATATTATTTAAAAAATAATATAAGCAATCAATGATCAGACTTACATCAAAGAAGCAGCTAAAGGAGCACCGGACCGAAGGGACAACCGTGAAGACGAAGGTGCCAGCTTCGCAGGAAAACCCAAAGACACGACGGCGGCGGTGGGTGGTTTTGGGAGGACCGGTGAGGACTTAAGTCCGGTGGCCGGAGATGAAAAGCTTGAGATTGAAGCCATTGTTTTGGTGGAGGTTGGTGGTTGTGTTTGTGTGTGTGTTTTTGAGTGTGTGTGAGATCTATGGAAATGAGACTTGTGATATATTGGTGTAATTTTTTGCTATTTCACCAACCACAGCTTATTTAATTGTTTAGTACTCAATTAATAGTGTAATATTTCTATAATTAAAAAGTTGAGAAATGCTAATTTCATGTGTTGTTGTTTTACGTATTTGTTTGTTGAAAGTCAACTTTTGACTACAATCAACATACGTTATTATGCACTTTTGGCAATGTTTTAAAAACCGGGTTTTTAATTGACCCAGTTAAGCTATCAGGTCATGGTTCAACTATCAGTTTTTGTTCAAAATCGACTTACAGTCATCCGACCGGTTCACGATCAACAGGTCAGGTCAACCGGAGTTTTAAAACACTGCGTTAGGCATAATATTTTTTTTAGAAACAATGCTTTTATTAAAACACAATTGAAAAATAGAGCAAGAAACCAAAACCACAATATAGCTTTTAAGGTGGAAGCAAATTAAAACCAACAAAACGGCTTACAATATTAAAAGTTAAAACACTAAGCCATACTCAACATCAAAACGCAAAAAATGTTAACTAAAAATTCTCTAACGCTATGTTCTCAAAGATTATTTTGAAAAAGAAGAGAAGATAAGTGATTGAGTTTCTCTTCTTTCCTCTTCCTCCCAAAAGCGGGAGTAAGATATTTAACTAAAAAATGGCTTGATCTTCTTTCTAGTTCTTTCCATATTCTTTTCTTTTCTCTTCTTAAAAAATCTTAAGAACACAAATAAATTTTAACTTCTTTCCAAATCATTTCCTTTCTTTCCTAAATGAATCTTGAGAACACAGCATGAGAACCAATACCCATCCACTCCAATTTAAATTAAGTTTTTTGCACCTATTCGAAATCCAAATAAAGGATAGCTGCTGAATTTGCGAGAATGCCCTCAATCAAAATTGTGTCTTTCTCATCGTTAGAAACATGGACCACTCGATTCCTTCACCTTCAAATGAACCACATCAACACACAAGAAACACCAAGCTTTACTTACCAATTTGAAATATGTCGAAGCAAAAGATCGAAAAATATCTTTTATTGAAAAGTGGGTATGTCGACGATACCCCACTAACGGCAACATTTTAACCATATACGACAAGCAAGGATGCACTCATATAAGACTTGATCAATGGTCTCTGTTACCTCATTACATAATGGACATAACGAAGAAGCAAGGATTATACCTTTCAAATTAAGAATGAAATAAGTGGACAACCTGTTATTCGTAGCCCTCCAAATGCCCCATATGTTTAGGCATAATCTTATAAACAACTTTAGATTTCTCTTAAGTTTATAACACCGGACGATAAAAAAGTTTTGTAACTATTATCACTCAAATATGCGGCAACATTTTAAAAGAGGAGGCTTTACCAGGCTTTTGTTTGTATTCGATAAACTCAAAACTATGTTGATTATTTGGTCAAGAGTTCATAAAACATAGTTAAACAATGGTTAAAAAAGTTAATAGCAAAAGTAACTTTAATTTAATTAATCATATTTATTTGTTAATCATATGCTGTTGGCGGCTATCATGAGTATTGGTTAATTTATTTTGTGATTTAGTGGGTGTTCGGATTTTGTGTAAAGATGCCATTTTTTTGTTGTTAACAAAGGAAAAGGCATAAATAATTGGTCGTGTACAATGTACTATTCCATTTTAGTGACAGTCGGTATTTGACCAAAGATTTAGGCCCAAACAAACAATAAATATTTGCTTTTTCTTTTTAAATAAGAGAGCATGTATATGAGCCGTGTATCACTATCATGATATGCAAGATAAGCGCATATTATTGAAAAATAATAAATAAATAATGATTTCGTATAAAGTAATTATTGTATTTTGGAGGATATAGTTTTTTTTAAAATTTAACGGCAAAAGCTTTAATTAAAAGGAAAGCCTTTTGGGGGGGTTAAAAGGGGCCAGCGTTTTAGGAGACGACGTTTAATACAAGTGACGAGCCACTGAGCCATTGGGTACTCTCAAGTCTCAACCTACAAAAATATTACAGCTTCATTTTTACTCCGTATTTACTTTTTTTTGTTTTACTTTGGTTCATAAAACCATCTCTTTGCTTGCTATTTCAAACATGTTTTTAAACTTGTACATCGAAATCTATTATCATTATCAGTTTATTATCAAACATTTGAAAATTTCTTTTACTGTATTTAACATTTTGCGACTATATTGACCGGATTCAATAGATATGGCACATATTGGAATAGTGGGATGGCCCTATTTGACCTTTTTTAGATTGGTAGCATATTCAAATGTCGTTACAACTTTATGTAGGCGTGTATATTGTTTATTCATTTCTTATTAGCGATGCATGTATAAGGAATCAAAGGATAACTATGCATGTGCCCTAGGTGGAATTTTCAAAGTATTCTACAATAGCTGATATAGAAACGTATGAATGCTAATTAAATAAGCATTGTTAACGTATGGGTGCCTTTTCTTTTTCTTCTTTGGAACGGCAACTTTTTTTACTCTTTATATCACATATCTCACAATATATCTCACAAATGCCTCTAACGAGTTTGAACTCACAACCTTTAGGTTGGTGTACAACTCACATATCATTAGACCAAAGGCTTTGTGTGATGTATGGGTGCAAGTAATAAGCTTCTAATGGAGATATTAGAATATATATTCACAATGTTGAATCTTTTCATAATAGCTTTATGAGTTTGTAAAAATACATAAATATATTTGTTTTGCGATAAAAGTGTAATTATGAGTTTTATGGAAAACCCGGAATAATTTTACTCGAATTACTATCATGAGACAAAGTGAGGTAGGATCAAGATTTACAAACATAAACCCTCAAGAGTTATGCAACTCAAAGAAAGAAAATAGATAATGAGCTAATACCGACCCATTTTATCACATTTTTATGTTTATATTTGTTGACATTTGATGCTATTTGTATTCCAGGGATATACGCAAGGCTTCCATTTGATCAGTTTGTCTTTATTGTCTTTTACATGTGCAAATAAGTGCACATGTAAAAGACAATAAAGACAAACTGATCAAAAAGATCTAAAAGAAGCCAAGTCATGTGATTTGTGTATCGAAAAAGGACATATAATGGAGTCATTAGCCAGCCCATCAAGACCAGTTTCTCAACAACTTCATCATGCAAGAGTCCTGGTCAAACCCAAATAGTTCAAAGCCTTAAACCACCAACCTCATTATTGATGATTCAGATTACCAAATCAAAAAGATGGAGTAACTAAGTATCCGGTCAAGAATTGTACGCAAACTATCATTTGTACTTCTATAAATATCAATGTCATGATATGAAAAATCGACATTCGCATTTAAAACATATGCCTGATGTGCCTAATAAACACATCATGATGATATTATTGATCTCGACAATAGATAGGATGATGAGTAAACTCATTCCTGCAGTCTGCAGACATTATTAGTTACTAATGTTGTAAACATGCGATAAGATAATCCAATTGATTTTGCCTTATTTCAAATTAATCCATGGACTTGACGATAAATTTAGCAATGAGATCAAAACATGCTTACATTGTCCCATCATTTTCTTATACTCCTTTTATCAACCTAAACACAGTTTAAGTTGCAATCTTTCAGTTATCATACATTTCATTCAAGATCGCTACATCATACAATTCAAATACAGCTTACTCTTGGAGTAACAATTTGAGGAATCAGATCATCTGTGTTACATATATATCACTTCCAAAAAGACAATTTAACCAAGTACAAATTATTCCCAACCACCAGATGCTGCCTTATTTAGAGCTTGGAAGCCCAGGTCAGAACTGGCAGCACATACAAAATTCTGATACATAAAATGAAAGGAAATTTATAAGAAAAATTAAACCAAGCGGTCCATGCTCTCTTTCAGCACTCTCTTTAACTAGACGTTTCTTAACCTATCAGCAACTTATTGTCACCCAAGAAGCTATAAGTAGGCACCTCTAGATTGTAAGGAGCAGGTCCCTTTCGGATTCTGCCAGAAATGTCGTAGTGGGACCCATGGCAAGGGCAAAACCAACCACCAAAGTCACCTGCATTAGGCAACGGGATGCAACCCAGATGGGTGCATACTCCAACAACTATAAGCCACTCTGGGTCTTTAACCCTCACTGCATCTTCCTGTGGGTCACGAAGTGAGTTCACATCAACACTGTTGGCTAATTTGACGTCATCATCGGTTCTGCGCCTGATAAAAACTGGTTTCCCACGCCACTTCACAGTAACAGTGGTCCCTGGCTCGATGCTTCCGAGGTCTACTTCTAAGGAAGCAAGGGCAAGAACATCTTTACTTGCAGACATGCTCAAAACAAACTTGAGCACCAACAGACGGATTAGTGATGCGTAAACGAACCTTCCACCAGTCAACACAAAGTATGCAAATGCACGCTTGCTGGGGTCACCAGGTGGATAACGCTCATGGTTGTACTCATCATAAACGATTTTAGAAGTAGGGTTCTTAGTAGCAGCAACAGTAGGAGGGAGGTCAAACCCGAGGTCGTGTGTCGGAGCAATTGAACCAGTAGAAAGCCCTGTAACAGAAAAGACCAAAGGTTAGTGATTACGGACTACTGGATCAGACATGATATGGAAGTCAAAACCAGAACAGAAAATAGCTTCAGAAAATCAAGTATTGATCACAGTATAAAAGTCGAACACATGACATTACAAAATGAACTTAATACAGTCGATATAAATTAAGCCTGCTTGCTCTTATGACAGAATGAAATTTGTGTTTGTGTCCTCAGGAACCAAGTATGACATACATGTTCACGATATTCATATACTATCATACACATTCACCATTCGTGTGCTTATCAATTCGTCAACTATACACAATCATGATGCACTATAGAATTTGATAAACTACAGAAATTCGGGACAAGAATTACAACTAAACATATACACATGCATGCCCAATGTGGGAAATAATCTTCAGGAGTAAAGATAAACAAGTAATTGTTAGAGCTTAGGAGTGGTCAAGGATTAAACCTCATATGCGCTAAAAACAAGTAAAAATAATTTATTATAAGCTTTGGGATGTCAAAGCAAGAAACATGAATTTGAAATAAACCCGTAAAAACTTGAAAGTTCTGTATTTAGATTTTAGAGTTTATTAGCAATATCTATTTTAGTGGATATGAAAATCTAATATATTTATTATTTATAACATATCTTTAGAACAACAGACATCATGATGCAAGTACTTTCTAATTGCCATTTACTTTTTGAGGAACATGAACATCAGAACAAGCAACCACGATCATCCATTTTAGCAGATACCAAGATAAAGAATCTACAGTTATTTATGCAATATATGATTCGAAAAATCAGTCAAAAAGTGGGATAATCAACAAGGTTGAAGCTCATATGATACAAACACAAACATCTCATCCGTGCACAAGCGTTCTACATATTAAAGACATGTAGAATTCAGACGAATATGTATATGTAGCAACAAAATGGCTATCGTCTACTCATGGACAAAGATAACAAGCCAAACACTGCAGCTTCATATAAACTGTTTCCGAAACAGCAGTATTCAACACTTGTTATCTCCATTCAGACAACACACAAGCAAACTTGTTATCCACGATAAAGTAACAAACACATAATCACAATTCACATGCTCAAGAAGAAAATACTGCACACAGGCTCTTCTATCTATTCATATCCTCTCTTATTGCATTTTGCAAAAGTTGTTACTGGAAATAGAAGGCCACAAACGTGCGAAAAAACTCTATGTGCATCTACAAACTATAATTAATCGTTCATCACATAACACGTTAGACTAACACTACAACCAAATCGATACCACTAATAACTTTAAGTGGGTGTCCGTCTAAGCTTATTTTAGGGGCTTGCGAACTTACTAAAAACTAGATAAACTCATAAACTCAAATGTAAAAGCTCATAATCCTAAAAAAAAATAAACTTATGAGCTTATCAAATTTTCGCTAAACTCATAAGCCCAATATCAATCCTATACACAAAAACATCACAAGCCGCGTAACAAAAATAAACAAAACAAATAGCTGATTAAATTCATCACCTAACATATTTCAACACAAATCATTAACAAAATGAAATATCTGAAATCGCATCAATAAATACAAATCGAAATCATAATCATATGAGTTACTGACCTCTGATATGATTTAAAATCATGGAATTGAGATAGGCAGGACTGGGATTAGAAACAGATCTGGAACTATCTGAATCAACGGATGAATTGAGGTTGATCGGGTTGCGATTGATGATGGCCGGTGTTGACGACAGCCATGACGAGCATCTCCTACCCGCGACTCGCAACATCTTTCTTCTTCTTCTGATTTTACTTGATTTTGATTTTTATTTTTAATTTGATTTTTAGGGTTTGTGTGAAAATGAAATGAAATGAAGATCGATTTGGGGAAATGAAATGGTGTTGCCGAGTGTATGGGAGATTGGTCAGATAGACTATTATAGATGGCCCTTGTTGACCACACACTATTCTATTTTTTAGACAAACCCTCCTCTAGTGGGAGGGTGTACTTGTTTTTGTTTTTTTTTGTTATTTTTTTGTTTTTTTTTGTACTTTTGTCTTGTAGTTTTTTTTTTTTTTTTTTTTTTTTTTTTTTTTTTTAATGTTTTTGTTTTGTTTATTTTTTTGTAATGTTAGTAATGTTGTGTATACTTAATTAATAGTTGCCGATATGACGTTATAAAAAAAGATTAATAATTGCCTATATGACGTTATAAAAAAATATGACGTTATAAAAAAATATGACGTTGACTTATTTGCATTTATAAACTAATGTTTGTAATGTTTTTGTGTTTGTATAGTTAATTAATAATTGCCTATATGACGTTATAAAAAAATATGACGTTATAAAAAAAATATGGCGTTATAAAAAAAGATGACGTTGACTCATTTGCATTTATAAACTACTACAAGATCAGTGTTTACACCTAAACTTAAATTATTTAAAAACAACAACTATTATTATAAAATTAAACGTCAACGTTAACATATTATTTAAAAACAACAATATCTACGACATATGAAGATTATTCATTTCGGTTAAAATAAATAAATATTTAATCAATTACTATATAATACAAACAGTTATTTACAACATAAATCAATAATCATTTACAATGTCGATAGTCGATGTTGATATAAACTTATCCATTGTTCTGCAATTGGCTTTCGGAAAAACCTCCATTGTGGGTGGTTACGCGGAAGTGTAAAAGTTGGGTCTAGCGTCGGTATAATGTAATGAGCACATGCGTCCTCCCCCACACGGGCAATCACAAGGGGGTCGATTCCTTGTGTGTTGTTTGGCCCGGAAAAAAGCGGAAAACATGTGTTATAACCACGCATGGATAGAAATACAATCGGTCGATTTAGCATTGAAGCGATAACTAGACCCGTCATTGGCATCACCATCCAGTTACCTTGATGTGCACCTCCGTTGAACCAGTTTATCGTATTCCAAAGAAAGTTAAAGTCTTGTCCCCCCCACATATCTGTGTAAGTACTCCTATGGTAATCTAACTCTTGCAACAACCTATGTCTGGCTTCGGCCCACATATGTTCGTTTTGAAAAATAAAGTGAGCAACGCACCGAAACCCGCAATTCCCATCACCCGCAACATTACGTATACTTATTACGTATGGACGGTAAAGCAGTGGAATTTCCCGAATAAAACCATTGCTCACAGTATCTCCAACATATAATCTGTGCCGTGGACTAGTACCCGTGTACGAACTGTGTCTTGGAGGCTCTTTCGGCAATTTCGGGACTTTCGTAGATCTTGTGTTCGTACTTCTTCGGTGATCTACGATCGGTACTTCATTTAAGTCCGGAACTTTTGTAGCCTTGGACTTTTTGTTCTTTTCGCTCGGACGTCCACGGGTATTTTCCTGAACAACAGGTTGACGTGTGTCCACAGATTCAGGTTGGTATATCCCTCTTAACTTGTTCAACATATTCTTCTTGACAAACGACGTCGCTTTGCCAAAAGCACTCTTGAATTGTCGAACGTCATTTTCAAACTCTCTTTCATCATCATCATCATCATCATCATCATCATCATCATCATCATCATCATCAAGCACAAGGTTACCGACAACGGGCCACGGTACAGACAGGGTTCTCCAAAATATATCAATGCTTTCCAATGGAATTGGCACACCTGCATTTATCAAAAGTGACTTATGTAAAACCATTTCGTGGAAGCATTCCGTGAAAGCATTCATTAATATTGACTTTAATATACTTACCATGAATTCGATACCCCATCATTTGACAAAAGCACGGCAACCCATAAATCTTTCGCAACTGATGGTTACAATCTTCTGCGGCGAAATTCGTTTGAAGGAGTTCTGTGTGCATGAGTGTAAAAGCATGTTTGGAAATGTTATACAACAACTCTGAAAATATTGGTATATCACATTTATTTATTTTCTCGTTTTTGCTCCTGTTAAAAGTCTCTTGTATCGCGCTCTTTTGAGAAATAAGAATCTTATCAATCGAAATCAACAACGTGTTTAAGTTGGATTGTGCTGTGCCCAAATATAATTTCAACAATGCATGTTGAGCCTCAACTCTACACGTTGTTGACTGGCCGTAGCTTTGATATTCATCGGTAACACACGAGACAAACATGTGCCCGTACTCTCGGAGCCAGTTATCCAGATACTGGGCAATCTCTGAAAAACGATGAATTAATACAAGGTCAATCGGGTGCATATTTGTTAAATAATAAAAAACACTAAATTAATAATTAAGTACCCGGTTTGTTGACCAATTTTTGTTGTAGTCGTCGATAATGTTGCTCGAATAAGGCGCGTGATTGAGCTTTAACCATCCAATCCCATGTGCGTTTGATGGAGTCGTACTCATCACTGTCCTCACATCTACCTCTGCAATGCTGAAGTATATTTTGGGAAATATGCCATCGACATAGTACTTTGTGAACACCAGGGAATTCTGCTCTGCATGCCCCAAGCAAGGCTAAATCCCTGTCGGTGACGATAACACGTGGATAGTACCTTTCCTCTATCACCAGCTTTACACGTTGCAATACCCATTTAAAATTAGGCCCTTTTTCACTGTTTAAAAAACTAAACGCCATCGAAAATGTTTTATTTGTTGATGTTACTCCGACAATCTCCAAAAATGGCAATTTAAACAGTGTGGTATTGTACGTGGAGTCTATTAGCATGATTTCAGGGAACGTACACCATAAAGCGTACGACGTAGGGTGAACAAAAAATAGTTCCTCAAGCTCATTATTAGCACCTACCCTATCGTAATATGTGTACCCTGATTGCTGCAGGTGTGAGTAAAGGACTTGAATTGGAGTTAGATTACCCATTTTGGCTTTCCGGATCTTAACTTGTGCGTTATATATAGTTCTTGTGCTAGACACGTTATCCGGATTACGACCCTGTATTGTCGAGAGTATTTTACGTGGCTTTACGGTATACTCTGTCAATTCTTTAACCAACTCGAACTCATCATCATTTAAGCGCATTGCATATGGCACACCATGCAGCGACTCTAACATAGGATGATTATGACTATCATCCTTCACTTTCAAAATCCAACATGATCTTCTTTTAAGATATCTCGCCACCAATTTGAATGGGCAATCGGTTTTACATGTACTGGTATTCCGTTTTCCAGTACCTTCGGGTGAATAAATCCCACCCTTTGTACACCCATAATTGATTTCGTTCATAATACCGTATTCTGATTTACTTCTTCTTTTAACAATCACAAAACCGAGTTCCCGAGCTATGTTTTGCACCCAATCCGTTAATTGCTCGTGAGATCCGAACCCCTGAAAAAACGTTACGAACGCGTATGGTGACGTTTTTTTTTTTTTTTTTTTTTTTTTTTTTTTTAAACTAACTTTTTTGTATAACAAAATGTTTTTTTTATCACAAAATATTTTTTTTATCACAAAATATTTTTTTTATCACAATTTTTTTACAACTAATTTTTTTAATAACAAAATATTTTTTTGTATAACAAAATGTTTTTTTTAATGACAAAATATTTTTTTTATCACAATTTTTTTTACAACTAACTTTTTAATACATTTTTTACACTTTTTTACAACTAACTTTTTACAACTAACTTTTTAATACACTTTTTTACACTTTTTATTTACACTTTTAATACAACTTTTTAATACACTTTTATTTACAACTAACTTTTTATTTACATTTTTTTTTTTTTAAAGAAAAAAATTTAATAAAAACGCGTATGTGTGACACAGCTGTCTCACACCACACTCGGTATTATCACCTTGAAGACTCACACACAACACACACACCACACACTCAAAAAAAACTCTCTCTCTCTCTAACTTATCTGCTCTCTTTTTAGATCTTGAATCAAGATCTTGATGTCTCACACCACACTTGGTGATTTGTGAGAGAGAGTTTGTGAGTGTGTGGTGATGTTGGTGATCTGTGATGGTTTATGTGATGTTTTTCTGATGGTTTTGTTAGGTACGTGATGGTTTATGTGATGTTTTTCTGATGGTTTTGTTAGCTACGTGATGTTTATGTGATGTTTATGTGATGTACGTGATGGTTTAATGAAACCCTAATTTTTTTAATTAGGGTTTCGTAAAATTGGTTTGGGGGTTTTTGAATCTGACTTGATTACTTCATAATAAAGTGTGTTAATTGAAAGATTCGTACGTTAATTTATCAAAATCTTGATTTTTTAATGAAACCCTAATTTTTTTTAATTAGGGTTTCGTAAAATTGGTTTGGGGGTTTTTGAATCTGACTTGATTACTTCATAATAAAGTGTGTTAATTGGTTCCGTGATGTTTATGTCTGATGGTTTTGTTAGATTGGTTCCGTGATGTTTATGTGGTGCTGGGGTGGTGGTTCTGGGGTGGTGGTTCTGTTAGATACGTGATGTTTACTTAATTGTGTGTGAGACATCAAGGTGATAATACCGAGTGTGGTGTGAGAGAGCTGTCTCACACATACGCGTTTTTATTAAATTTTTTTCTGTGATGTTTGATGTTTATGGTGATGGTGTTGTTGACCACACACTAGTCTATTTTTTAGACAAACCCTCCCTAAATGGCTATGATGATTTAAAAAAAATAAAAGCTTAATTTTGGCGTGGCATTTCCAAATGGATAGGCAATATATTTGCAACCTTTGATGTTGCAGCCAATATGATAAAAGGATTTAATGTAATCTGAGCCTTACCTCCCGTGTGTTAAATTGTGAATTCCACATTTTCACTTGTTTGTGATTCAGACTTGTGGTTGCTTCTGGTTAGTAACTTGTTCAGACTTGTTGTGATACTGCTTCTTGTGTTTCACTTGTGATACTGCTTCTTTCAGACTTGTGGTTAGTAACTTGTTCAGACTTGTGGTTGCTTAGTTGTTGTTTGTGATTCACACTTGTGGTTAGTAACTTGTTTAGACTTGTGGTTGCTTAGTAGTTTGTGATTCACACTTGTGTTTATAGTCCAGGATTGAATCCTGGGAATCCTTACTATTTGGCTTGTGATGTACCTTTTGAGAACTTGTGCTGTTTGGGCATGTGACTTTTGAGAACTTGTGCAGTTTGGCATGTGAACTTTTCAGAACTTGAGAATCTTTTTGTAGGGTGTAGGCAAGGATGATTGGTTTACAATCTGAGCCGAGGCGATGACGAATGGTTTTTAAAACCGAATGGTATGGCGGAGTGATATTTTTATCACTTTCGCAACCTTCAAATCCGAGCCTTCTAAAAATTCCACATTTGGCTAAAAAATAGACTAGTGTGTGGTCAACAAGGGCCTTGTTTGCAGCTGTGTTTGTGTTTGCAGTTGTGTTTGTGACAAAAAAAAAAAAGACTTGGCGATGACGATAACGGAAAAATCCGAGCCTTTGTTTTTCTCAATACTGCAGTTGGTTGTTTTGTGTTTGCAGTTGTGTTTGTGTTTGCAGTTGTGTTTGTGTTTGTGTTTGTGACAAAAAAAAAAAAAAAAAAAAAAAAAAAAAAAAAAAAAAAAAAAAAAAATTTGGTTGTGTTGTGTTTGCAGTTGTGTTTGTGTTTGCAGTTGTGTTTGTGTTTGTGACAAAAAAAAAAAAAAAAAAAAAAAAAAAAAAAAAAAAAAAAAAAAACTTACATAAAAAAGACTTGGACAAAACAAAACAAAAAAAAAATAATAAAAAAATACCTAACAGGACAAAACCTGCATGTGGGCCCCACCTAAAAGGACAAAATCTGCAGCTATATGGTAGTAGACTACCGTGGGGTTAACAACACCCTTATAGATATGTATGACTTTTTTTCCCTTTTATATTTACCTTTTTTTCTTTTTCTTTTTTTGGAATTAAAGTTCACCGCTTGATTTTATGCGGTTCTAGCAAGGGCCGAGCAAAATAAACCGAGCCGAACCTATCCAACCGAAATCAAAACTCTAGTTGGTTTGGTTTTCGGTATTACGGAGTATATATTTATAGCTTTCGGTTTCGGATTGGCTGTGTTTGATTCGATTTGGATCAAAAATGAGAAAAATACACATAAACTATCTAAATTGTACTGAACCAAACGGACGGACACAAAACTGGAACAGACCAAGTCACTTCGGTTGGGTTCTCAAATCATATTTCCTGAAATCAGTTTTCGATTCAATTCAGTTTTGATTTTTTCGGATCGGTTTTGACCTAATGCACAGCTGTAGTTCTAGCAACATTTTATCGATTCATGAGTAAATAGATAAATTAATTTGAATGAGTAAGTCTTACTCGAGTATATTTCGAGTTATCATCAAGCTTCAAAATATTCGGCTCGTAGCATGGTTATCAAGATTTTTCGTTAATTTACACTTTTATATACATAAAGTTATGTAGTTTTTGTTACTCTATAAAGTAATATGTACACAAAGCGAATCAAATTGAGCTTTGTGTAGCAATTGATTCGTTTGAAGTGTACGCATAATGAGTTGAGCTCAAGTCTTAAAATTAAAGCTTATGTGGAAAACTAGAAGGGGGTTGAATAGTTTACCTCTTTTTTTTAAAATCCTTTTCAACATAAAAATCCTTTAATAACTTTATGTTTGCTCAATAATATAAACACACCATTATATGTTTGTTTCTTTCAAAAGCTTTTAGTGTAAGTATCAATTATACTTGTTTCTTACTTTGAAAAGCTTTACTTGTGATGATCCTAACTTTGCTTGTTTAGTTCTTTGAAAAGCTTTTACACTTGTTTGAAAACATAAAGATAACTTTAATTGTTTTACTTCTTTGAAAAGCTATATATGTGGTTAACGATTCTAACTAAACAATAACATGCAATAAGCAAAGATAGAGAAAGAAACGATCAAACCACAACACGATTGTTTATCGTGGTTCGGCTACAAGGACTCTTTTTCCTTGCACTACATCCACGCCCCGAGTTTCCAACTCGAGAGTTATAAACACTAATCAACAAGCTCCTTTCACCGGCGGAGAAAACCTTACACGTCGCTTATACTTTTACCGACACAAAGCTAGATGTCGAGTTCTTTTACAAGGGTACAACCACTCCCACTCGTCGCTTACACTTTTACCGACACAAAGCTAGATGTCGAGTTCTTTACCAAGGGTACAACCACTCCCGACACACTACGTATTTTGAGGCCTAAAATACTAACCAACAACTTCTACATACATGACACAAATAAAGTATAAACTACCAAAGTTTATACATGATCAAGCTACCAAGACTTGCAACTTTAGAGTTGAAGCTTGCAACTTCTTGAATGATCTTGTGGAATTCCTTGCTACATAAGAGAATCACACAAGTCAAGGGTTACTGAGTTAGTTTAGAGAATATGTGAAAATATGTCCTAAAGGGTTACACAAAACAAACAAATGGTTTGGTATTTATAGCAAACCAAACTGCAGTTCTGGCGGATCAGGCGGAACCCTCAAATGGGTTCCGCCCGTGTACCCCCAGGGTACCGCCGGGTCTGCAGTAGGTTTTTGCAATTACTCTTCAAACCAAACAAGGTCTTGTCTCATAACTTCTATCAACCAAACAATGTCACATCACCTAAAGTAAGTCAAACATGATACTTGCAAGCAACATGAAAGCAAGTCAAACACATAACTTGCCATAAATACATAATGACAAAACTTGCCATAAATGTGATGTGACTATTTCTAATTTAAGAAATAAAACCAATGTTTAGTTTAAAAGAAAATGTAAACATTAGTTAAACAAGACTTAAACACTCAAAGTGATAATTTACTTTTAGCTAAAGTTCATACTTTGTTATTAACAAAACTTAGCAAAGATCGTAAAATATAAATAACGTTTTTAGGCGATATTTGTATTAACAATCTCCCCCTTTTTGTTGATGACAAAACATAAACTTTATTTAAAAGTAAGTCATAAGATTTAGTGTTAAGTCTTATAAAGTTAGTAATGAAACTTGTTTTTGCAAAGAGTTAGCTACGCGGAAGTTTAAAATAATAGAGCAAGTTTCATATAAATTCTCCCCCTTTTTGTCGAAACAAAAAGAAGAGTAGCGAAGCGGAATTATAGGCATGCTCCCCCTTGGTTGATACTCCCCCTAAATGGAGTGCCAAGAGAGGAGACATGGATTTTGAACCTACAAAAGAAAAGTTAGTTTCCGCACAAGATAAGTCATGAAAGCATTTCATGTTTAAAAACACAACTAAGAGTTGTGAAGCGGAATAAAGCAAGACTCATGCTCCCCCTTGAATGTTACTCCCCTAAATGGAGTTTCAAGGAAGGAAAACATGAATAATGAACCTACAAAAAGAGAGGTTAGCACAAGATTTATGTATGGTACCATATCAAGGTATAGTTCACTCATCGTACCTAAATGGTCAACAAACCCTTCAAACCTTGTTGTAGAATTAATTTCATTTAACTTGTAAAATTTTGACTCTTAGAGAGTCAAAGACACGAAATTAAGATGACAACATCCTACTTTTTTAAAAACAAAGAAACACTAAAACTAAACTAAGACCATAAAATGCTACAAGGAAATCATCATTTTCCTTAATGAGAAACATTTTCCGAAAACAAGGATGGGGTTGTTTAAGGATGAAAATGTAGGTTGAGGGTTGTAGCGGCTTTTATTTTGAGAGGTGAGGTGGTGTCTTGGTTTTGGTTTGTTGGTTAAAATGGGGGATATTTTCCAAGAGAAACGGTTTTGTTTCATTTTTGAGACTCTAAGGTTGAGGTGGGTGAGACAAGGATTGTAGATGATCCAAAATGTGGTTTAGAATAAACCTCATTTCTTCGGATAACTCACAAAGTTCCATTCGACATCTTTCACTAATGTGAGCGGTTCTCTCGCAATGTCCACAATCATGGCGGGGGAATGATGGTGGTGGATGGATGGTTTGATTTGTTGGTGGTGGATGGTTTGAACTTGAATGAGCAAATGTGGATGGTTGAGAGGTGTGTTTGCTTCCTTCACTTGTTGAGTGTAATGCCGTATTGAATTCCATAACATGGTTGATTTGAGAATCAACCATTCGTTTGAAGGCATTGAGGTGGCTTAAATGAGTGTTAATTTCCTCATTTGTGTTTGGAGGTTCTTGTGGTGATGATTGTTGTTGTTGTTGTTGTTATTGTGGTTGAACTAGGTGACGGAAACTTGGTTCTCCGTAAGGATTACCATGAAGGTTTTTGTAAATTGGATGAAACACAAATGAATGTGAGTGGGTATGACCTTGGTCATTTGGAAAAATAGTTGGTCTAGCATAACGGTAAGCCAACCGTTCTACCGTAGATGAGTAACGAGGTTCATCATTGAGTTGCTCATTATGTTGTTGTTGTGTTTCCATTTGAGCAATGGTGTCAAAAAGTGAGAAGGATGGTGGACTTGATGATAAATCATCAAAAGTTTCCAAATTGGATGTTGGTGATGTTGGTGGTGTATGGAAAAGTTCCATTGGTGTAGGTGTTGGTGATTGAGGTGAAGGAGTTTTTGATTTAAAAGCTTGTTGGGAAGGTGAGGTTGACACACTCAAAAGTTTAGTTGGTGATGGATTAAAGGCTAGGTTTGAGTTGCAAAGTGGTGGAGAAGGTGGTGGAGTGGCAAGATTGAGCAAATCTTGAAAGGTGATCACATTGGTATTACAAGGTGTTGAGGGTGTAGTTGAGGTAGTAAGGTTAAGAAAATCTTGGATAAGTGAAGAGATGTTTAGTGAGGCATCACTTGATGATGATGAGCTTGACTTGGTGGTTTTGTTGAAGCAACAAGTTTTCACACTAATCCTAGTGGTTTTAGCACATGATTTTGATGACTCGGATGAGGTGTTGGATTTGGTCATTTCAAAGGTTTTGGTTTTGGTGTTTGAAGAAGATTTGATGTTGATGGTGTGATTTGAATTGTTGCAAACCTTTCACATTTATAGGATGAGAAAAAGTGTTGAAATAAGTGTTTGGATTTGATGTTTTACTATTCAAAGATTGAAGTTTCACATGATTTTCATGACCATGTCACATCATGTAATGTCAATCCAATGAAATAGGATGGAGTGGAAGACCAAACTAAGCACTCAATGCTTTGTGATCATGGAAGTGGTTTGGTTGAAAATGTATCAAAGGTTTGAAGGATCCTTTAAAAGGGTTCCTTTGGTTGGTTATGTTTTGAATTTAAATTTTGGCGGGAAGTGTCTTACTAATTGTTTTAGTGATTGAGGTTTGTTCCAATATGGTTGTTGGTGTTAATGAAGAATGTTTCTCACTTAGGATAATGATTTGACACTAAATCAAGTTATGAATTTAAGAAAAATGGCAAAAATTTTCTGCAGATGACTGGCGGTACCCTGAGAATACACAGACGGAACCCAAATGAGGGTTCCGTCTGGTCCGTTGGGCCAAACCTGGGTTACCCAGATTTTGCACGGGCGGAACCCAAATTTGGGATCCGCCTGATCCGTCAGGACTGAAAAATCAGACAGTACGCGATTTAAACCCGCGAGACGATTTTCAAAATTTTCGAAAACTCTTGGAAATGAAAATTTACTATATGACTGATTAGGAAATGCAAAAATTAGGCATATAGACACTTATCTCTTAGGACTTTGACCGGGGGCTAACGATTTTCATATAACTTAGTGAATTTTACCATAAGCATGAAGTAGACAAATACCACCAATACTGTCATTAATCATAAAAGAGCATACCAAGCACAATTCATTAAACGTAATAGGTCATGAACATGAGAAGTAATACAAATCACATAATTCAACACATAAAAGGTTCTACACTCTCCATGTGCCAAACGCCCCTTTATCATTCATCTTACAACCTATCAATCTTCTTATTGAGCTTGTGGAGGTATCTTCCAAAGCACTTGAAAATTCCCTTTGTTTGTTTGAATTCCTCGGATGAATTCTTAATGACGGAGAGTTGTTGAAGGTATTCCAAAGGAGGTAGCTTTGAATTAGGAAGACTATCGTCATCGCTCATGTCGGATGATGATGATGAAGGTGAAGGTGAGCGAGTGCGTTTGCCCTTAGTTTTGAAGACTCGTTTATCACTTATAGGAACGAAGATGTGAGGGACAAGAGAATAGTCAAGGTATATTCCCTTGTCAGTTGGAGGAATGGGTGAAATTGCTCTAAAGAGGCGAGTAAGAAGCATTCCATATGGAAGGGCGGTTTTTCCAACTAAAGGTATGTCGGCCATTCGTCGGGCTAGGTAGTAGGCTAAGTTGAATGGTTGACCAATGGAAATGCTATAAAGCATGTAGCAAAGGCATGTGTTAACATGATCCCTATTTCCTATGGTACTTATGACATTGGCTCTAAGAATTTCTTCCCACTTCTTAAATTGTGGTTTAAGCTCATTGGTCTCCATACCAAATGGGTCCTTATCCACAATATTCCCCGAATGATTTTTCCTGGTGGTAGAGGCTCTAACAAAGAGATGTTCCTTAATTGTTTCCTTACTAACAAGAGGATTGTTGTATGGATGAAAACGCTCAATTGAGTCTAGGCTTGAAATAGGCCACTTATCCGTGTAAAGACAAGTACCTTCATTAGGAACACCAAGGATGATAGCTAAGTCTTTTAGGTCTATGAAATTTGGTATTTGATTTGTTTTGAAAGTTAATGATATCTTACCCGACTCATCGGTGGAGAGTTCTACGGTTGCATAGAATTCTAGTACGAACCTAGGGCAAATTGGCTCATTAATATCAAGAAGACAATCAAAGTTGATTGCGGCAAAGTTTTGGCGAATAGATGTTCCTTCTAGAAAGGATGATTCAATTGTTCTACCTTCGTGAACATAGCGTTTTTCTAGTGCCTTAAAGGTTTCTACTTGAACTTTGTTAAGACCTTTAGTCCTATGGTGTTTAGGCAAGTACTTAAGGGTTTCCACGTGATCGGATTGATTTGCGTTAGGCATGTTGATTCCTAGAAAACACAAGAATTATATGTTAATGACTTTTTAATCAATGTGCATGTTCTAATGTGTTCCTATATGCAAACAATGAGGAGACTTGGTTATATTGACTCATTTTGATGCCCAAATTGTTTTGTTTGAGAAGTAATGTTATGAAAACAAAGGATAACCAAAAACTCTCCTAATTGAATATATCTTCGATTGAATGTACCCGAAAATACATATTGGTTATGTATTCCCTTTAGCATTCAAGAGATAATATGCAAGTGATGTTTCAATGATGTTTTTCATTTGTTTTAACAATGTGGTGATGAATTGTGTTCTAGTCTTGGATTGCATTTAAAGGATAATGCACTTGGTGTGTTTTGTAAATCAAAGTAAAAACAAAGAGGATGCAATACCTAACTAATGGAAGACATGATTAGTTGGCCACCAAGTTTTTCATGAATTAAGAGGTTTTACGCATAAACCCTAAGATTATAGTTAATGAATGTAAATGAAAATGTTATTCTTGAATCAAAAATGCAATTATGATTAGAACACTTACAAAGTTTGTTGGATTTGAAGAGATTTGATTGAAAGCCCTAATTTCCGTATGGTTATGTGTTTTTGAGATGGTAATGGCAGTTTGAAGGTGAATGACTAAGTTAGGAGGGTGTTTGGTTTTGAAATTTAGAATAAAAACAATCTGTGGAATCGGCGGACCAGGCGGAACCAAAAAATGGGTTCCGCCCGTATGGTCTGAGGGTGCCGTGGGTGTCTGCAGGAAAAATCAAAAAGGGATTGTCTTGATTTTTGTGGTTTTATCCTAATGTTCAAACCTAAGATTTTAAGTCTTATTGTGTATGACTAAGCCTAGGAATGATGAATGTTTCACATTCAAGGGGTTTAGTGAAAACGTTGATGGATTGATTAACGTAGAAAAACTTTCTTAGTTAAGATGTTCCTCAATGAACAATTTTAACAAGACGATGATGATGGATCACAATATGTCTGTAAAGACTGTGATGATTTAAAATAGTTGCTGAAGTCGATGCATCCTTTGTTGACGAGATAACATTGTTGATGAAGAAATTCCTTTGTTGATAAGAATTAGCTTGTTCAAGCGGAGCTTGTTTATGTGCTTCTTCATTAAATTCTCAAATGAGATCCTTCAGCGTTTTGGAGAATCATTGGGTAAGTAAGTATTAAAAGTGCAAGTACTACTTGTGCTTTTCTTATCAACTTATTACCGATGCAATTCTATTTGGCATACACTATGGTTTCTAATCCCATTCTTTTGGGACACCATAATCCTACTGGTGTAGTACTTCTAAATGAATCCAAGCAAGCTCTTTCGAAAGAGTTGTTTAAGGATCTTCTCTAAAATCGAGCACATAGACAAGCACTAAACATAATGTTGGGTTACATTTGTTGTAAGAACAAGTATACTTCCAAACATATCTCTATGTTTAGCTCTACCTATGAATTTACTAATCTCATTCTTGATAAGTCATAAAGGACTTAATCATTGTGAACAAGTGAATAACTAGGAATGTTTTTGAGTGATTATCCCTTACTTTTGGAGCTTGCTTAGGTAAATAAATAGTCTTTCAAAGATTAACATTCTTTTCTATTTTGAAAGTCTATTTTGTTTTAGTAATTGCTTTACACTAATATTCAAAAACACTTTTTATTAATTACTATTATGACCCATGTTTCAGGTTTTTATGACCTTGTTGATATTGCTTGACTCAATGTTTTATACAAGACGAAAGGATGTTGTTTTTCAATTTTTAATAGTCCATCTTCCTTGTTATTGATCTTGACATACTTGTCTTATCAATGTTGGGCTTTCGACTAAGTCATCATCTACCAAAGATGATATCTTAGAAGGAGGTGGTCTTTCATTGAATTTTAAACTCAATGATTCCTCGACTCTTTGGGTTTATTTTCTTAAGACCTCATAAGTGTAAATGTCTAAGATATGCAACATCATAAGACTATGGGTCGAATTTGATGTTCACATCCTAGAAGTTTAATAAATCATTTTCTCCCAATCATTCAAATAAAATTCAACTGATTTATTTTACTTTGTGTGTCTTTCGTGAAGCTTTTAGCAAAAGAATGATTGGACTTAGGATGCTATTGAAAATATAGGGTATAATACCAAAAGACTTTTGTACTACAAGTGTTTATGAAATGTTTTGGTTTTGCTAGATTTGCAAGCATCACAAAAGTGTTGGTTGTCTTATCACTTAAGAAGTTCTTAGTTCACTCACTTGTAGATAAGAATTAAGTGAGACTTACTCAAGAGTTACTCGTGTATTTTCCCGAAAGATTAAACGAGGCAAGACACCTTATATCTCCTACTAGAAGTAGTATCAAACTACTTTACCTATGAAGGATCTAATCCTTATTGTTACTCACACAATCATAGACACCTTATAGTGAAGACTACTACTAATACTTATGACAAATCATACTGTTGATCAACAAGAAACATTTAAAAGGTAAGTTGAAGAGACGTGTACCTTTTAAGCTCCATAGATTAGCCATCAAGAAGAAAAACATAAAGCAAATAATCTTGATACGTAGAGAGGCTAAACACAACTTCTTATAAATCCAAGAAAGTTAGAAAGACACATAAAAGTATTGACCATGATATTTTTATCCCTTTATCATGTGTTCCTATTAGAGCTAGAGTAACTTCTACAATACACTCTTAGGTTTCACAAACACAACATGTTTTGTTTTACTTGTTGATGATTTATTAGAGTTAAATCCTAATCCGGTTCTATCTCTAAATGACATTTGATTCTTCAAACAACTTTCAAGAGTTTTTGAACTTTCTTTAAATTTAGGAAGCATTTTTCCTTTTTCATTTTGTTTTAGAATTTCATGTTTGTACTCTAGACATACTTTACATTCTAAATCAATTTCAACATGAGTCTCAAGTCTAGACATCTTATCTTCTAACATGATTTCATTTTCAAAAGTGTTTACACAAGATCTTGAAGTTTCATTGTTAAAGATAGTTTTTAGGTCCATGTTGCATGAAAGTTTAGACTCATTTTCTATTTTAGAAAGCTCTAGGATAAATGTGTCGAAGCAAAAATGTTTGGTTCCAAAATGTACCTTGCTTGGTGATTTAGCTAAGAGAGAATCACAAACCGGATGGTTGGCTTCATCTTCATCCGTGTTAGTCCATGAATCACAAGCAAGTCCACCAAAGAGCTCGACATGAGAAGTCATCTTCACTTACACCTTCATTTAAAACATTTAAACTAGTAGTACATGTATTAATCTCAACTAAATGTTTATCAATTAATTTTTCTAAGACCTCTAACTTAAATGTGAGATCAAATTGATCATCTTGGTTTTCAAATTTACTTTTCCATTTAAGCATGCTTTCTTTTTCAAATAGTGGTGGGTTTTGAATAGGTTGCCCTTCTTTGAGATTTTCAAAATCCATGGATCGATCCAAGTTTTAAAATACAGTTTATTTTAAGGAACTTGGGTAACGTAGCTCCTGATGCCAATTGTGAAAAACTAGAAAGGGGGGTTGAATAGTTTACCTCTTTTTTTAAAAATCCTTTTCAACATAAAAATCCTTTAATAACTTTATGTTTGCTCAATAATATAAACACACCATTATATGTTTGTTTCTTTCAAAAGCTTTTAGTGTAAGTATCAATTCTAATTATACTTGTTTCTTACTTTGAAAAGCTTTACTTGTGATGATCCTAACTTTGCTTGTTTAGTTCTTTGAAAAGCTTTTACACTTGTTTGAAAACATAAAGATAACTTTAATTGTTTTACTTCTTTGAAAAGCTATATATGTGGTTAACGATTCTAACTAAACAATAACATGCAATAAGCAAAGATAGAGAAAGAAACGATCAAACCACAACACGATTGTTTATCGTGGTTCGGCTACAAGGACTCTTTTTCTGTAACACCCCCAATTCATGGATGCAGCGGAATTCAAACTGGGTGTTACTCGACGGCACAATAGTCACAATGATAGAAAACGAACTCCAATTGAGTCGTTTTGAAAAGGTTTATCATTCAAATTATATAAATATCAGAGATTACAAAATGAGGTCCCAATTGGTTCCATGTTTACAAATCACATTAAATGAGTTTAGAATGATAATAAAATTTATAGCCCTCTTGAGTATCCGTGCCCTTCCGTGCCATCCTTGATCGTCATGAACCTGAAATACATGCTTGAGAGGTCAACACAAAGGTTGAGTGATATTCATAGAGTTTGTTTAATCGTTTGAACACAATGTGTTGGTAGTAAATCGTTGAACACAATAATCGTAGTGTTTGTAGTTAAATCGTTTGAACACAATATGTTGGTAGTGTGAGCTATAGAATCACACCAATATTTGGAAAACAATGATGGGCTACGTTGTTATATGCCCGGAAAGGTTATTATACACTAAGCTTATGACACCATAACGTTAACGTGTACCAATATCGATCGGCAGATTTATCCCGGTAGGTACTTTGCTAACATACCTAAATCTCAAATATTAATGCATTTGTTTGAACTTAGTCAATACAAATGGGATTCATCAATCCCAATAGGCCTATTCACAATATTTGCGCTCACTATTGCTAGTGATTTAATGGTTCATAATAAGGGATCTCGGTTTAGCAAGGTTGGTACTTAGTGATAATAAAACAATCAGGCAAGCATACAATTTAAAAACATTGTGCTCGGTTAAAAATAGCATGTATTCCCCCCAAGGGTTTGTAAAACATTGAAGTAATGTAAAGTGGGGCTATGAACTCACCTTAAGTTAAGATAGCAAGTAATGAATGTAACGGTTGAATCGTGTAGGTTTCTACGAGCAACCTATAATATAATGTCGCGACTTAGGATCGGAGTAAAGACTATGAAGTAGTGCCTATATATATATCTTGCATTATAGTCCATGATGTGGTATGATGTATATTGTATGTCCTTGAAAGAAAAGATTCATGAAACATGTATGTTTTGTATATCGTTTACTACCGTTCGGGCCGACATAATTCAGAAGTCATGTTAGTAAGCGTTCGAGGAGCCAGGACACTTTAACTCGTAAATCCACAACTCAACTCGACGGCTTACATAATGAACTCCTCACATGAGGCTCCCTACTATTGTAGTAGTTGATGAAATATATAGATATAAGTTTTGATCCGAAAGGTTACATGTCCGATATTTGAATAAACTTAGGAAAGTTTATTAGTACATGTAGATTGTTATTAGGGTATGTTTCATAAGTTTTGTATGACCATTTTCTCTTGGTAATATCTCATGGTTCCCTTTTAAGTGAAGTAGATCCAAATTGCTTGTTCATGTTATCGCCTAATTCATTGTTTCATGTTTACGCCTATGAAAGTTGGTATGGTCATTTCGTCATGGCCTAGCCATGACCTTTGGTCCTTGTTTCAAGGTCATGAGACTCAACCTTGGCTCTAGCCATGGTTGTGGTCTTGATTATAGGTCATAAGACCTCTTGTTCCTTTCAAAGTATAACCATAATCTTGTGACTTTCGCCTAAAAATGGACTGTTTAGAATTTGAAGAATTTTATCACTCGGAAAGTGTTTTTAGGTCTCGAGCTTCTTTATTCCTGAACGAAAACGTCATTCCGGACAACTTTCGTGTTTTAACTTTTTGATGAATCGGACCAGAAGTGGGACTTTCAAAAAGTCAGAATGCGATTCAGTAAGGTTTAGGCAGTTTTGCCGGAAATCTTTGGTAACTTCAAATGGGCGTAACTTTTGACTCGTATACTCGTTTTGGGTGGTTCAAATTGCTATGGTTTCCTTGTTAAGTCCTCTACTGTAATATGTAATGATCCAACATCATATTTTTACCATTTTGATCAGGTCTTACCAAGAAAGTCACTAGTTTACTTGTTTTAGTAACTTGTTGTAACAATCAATAACAATAACTTGTTTTGGTCATTTTTATACATCATGGACATGATAACAAGACAATATATAGCACAAATAATAAGTAAATAACATGAACATGATTATTTAACAAGAATCAAGTTAGGGTTTGGCTCACAACTTTTGGCTTTCAACAAAGAAAGGAAAGTTAACATGTAAGGATAGGACATTGATAGACTTGCTTCAACCCTTTTTCACTTCATGCAATCTTTCTACCCTTGGTATTCTTGAAAGATGGATGATGAAGGTTTAGGTGAATTGAGTGGATTCAAACTCAAGAGAAATCACCAAGTATATGAAGTTATGGAAGTGTTTGATGAATGATAACCTATCTAGGGTTTCTACCTTGAAGAAACACTTGAACCTTGCAAGAAATTGGAAGGAAATGAGCAAAGGATGGAATGGTTATGGGGTTTGGGGATGCACGGCACAAGAGGGGGGGAGAGGGGCTTTTATAGCTCAATGAGGAGGTTACTTTCCTTGACTAGTCAACACTTGTTCACCAAGTTCTACACATGTTCTCATCTAAGGCCTCCTAGCATGAGATTGAGCCACATAGTGTGAATCCCCCCTCCTAGAGGCGGTTCATGAACTTGGAGAGCAAGGGTGTGGACTTTTCTTGGTATTATCCAAGATACTTGGTTAGTTTTGACTCCGGAAAATGCCAATCGTAAATGATTAAGCCTCAAAACGTAAAACCGGGTGTCGTAAAATTATGAAACTTTAAAGTATTGTTAGACATGTCCATATGTCCCATAATAAAATATAAAATGAGTGGTAGGTTCCATTTGGGTGGTAAACCCTGCTAAAAACTGGAAACACGGGTCTAAAACGCGTAATACGTAAAACGTACGAATATTGCGTAAAATTGAGAAAAGTAAAATATTACTTTTCTAATAGGTTATAAATGATTTAAAATGACTTATAATGTCTAGACTGGGCTCAGTCTAGTGTCGGTTGGTATTAAATGTCTTTTAGACATCAAACCGTAAGCCTAAAAATCACGAATTGACTTATAACATCAAGGGATGATTTTTGGTCAATGGAGGAGGGAAAGAATATGTTGACTTTTTCTAAGAAGTTGAAAACTCAAATAGTCTTAGAAACGCGTTTTGTGGTCTCACGGTTAATCGCCCATACGGTTAAGCGTGCTCATGCGAGAATAGTACAGGCTTGGGTGACCTGCTGGGAAGTTTTTGGTCATGTTTTTCTCAGTCACGATTAATTCTCAAATAAATCATGAGTGTGTCAAACATTTTTCTGATGCGGGGTCACTTAACGCGGTCGAGTTTCGTTGTACGTAGAATTTCTGAATGACGTTTTACCCTAAAACGTGTAATTCCTTAATAACTTTCACGAAAATGAGCTTATGAATGTCAAACTTTTAATTTGTCATGGAAATGATTTATCACTCGAGAATATCAAATAAAAATCAACCTTCGGGAAAGTTTCGAGAAAAATGAATAGTAAAAGTGAATAGTGAAATTTTCCGGGAATGGTAATTATCCTGAAAAATGTGAATTGTTACATTTTCCTTGCCCTACATCCACGCCCTGAGTTTCCAACTGGAGAGTTATAAACACTAA
Organism: Artemisia argyi; assembly: GCA_030686995.1. Classification (NCBI taxonomy): domain Eukaryota; kingdom Viridiplantae; phylum Streptophyta; class Magnoliopsida; order Asterales; family Asteraceae; genus Artemisia; species Artemisia argyi. Next base: position 164,158,174 of record CM060697.1, read on the forward strand.
TCAACAAGCTCCTTTCACTGGCGGAGAAAACCTTACACGTCGCTTATACTTTTACCGACACAAAGCTAGATGTCGAGTTCTTTTACAAGGGTACAACCACTCCCACTCGTTCCTTACACTTTTACCGACACAAAGCTAGATGTCGAGTTCTTTACCAAGGGTACAACCACTCCCGACACACTACGTATTTTGAGGCCTAAAATACTAACCAACAACTTCTACATACATGACACAAATAAAGTATAAACTACCAAAGCTTATACATGACCAAGCTACCAAGACTTGCAACTTTAGAGTTGAAGCTTGCAACTTCTTGAATGATCTTGTGGAATTCCTTGCTACATAAGAGAATCACACAAGTCAAGGGTTACTGAGTTAGTTTAGAGAATATGTGAAAATATGTCCTAAAGGGTTACACAAAACAAACAAATGGTTTGGTATTTATAGCAAACCAAACTGCAGTTCTGGCGGATCAGGCGGAACCCTCAAATGGGTTCCGCCCGTGTACCCCCAGGGTACCGCCGGGTCTGCAGTAGGTTTTTGCAATTACTCTTCAAACCAAACAAGGTCTTGTCTCATAACTTCTATCAACCAAACAATGTCACATCACCTAAAGTAAGTCAAACATGATACTTGCAAGCAACATGAAAGCAAGTCAAACACATAACTTGCCATAAATACATAATGACAAAACTTGCCATAAATGTGATGTGACTATTTCTAATTTAAGAAATAAAACCAATGTTTAGTTTAAAAGAAAATGTAAACATTAGTTAAACAAGACTTAAACACTCAAAGTGATAATTTACTTTTAGCTAAAGTTCATACTTTGTTATTAACAAAACTTAGCAAAGATCGTAAAATATAAATAACGTTTTTAGGCGATATTTGTATTAACAGCTTAGTTGAGCTTGATTCGAAGTTTGTGCCGAAAGTTGAGTAGTCGAGTCGAGTAGAGCTCGAATTTGGTATAATTCAACTCAATTTGGTTTGCTTACCATTAAACCCTCACCCCATAGATAATATACTAACTGTGTTATTGGGTTTATGCTTTAGGCTAGAGCTCATATACGGGGATGAGATTGACATAAAATGTTGATTGGTCTCTTACGAAAGGCCAAATTGGTCAAAAATGAGTCTCAATTTGGCATGATGACCGTATTACCACACTCCATAGCGCGCACGAAAAAAAAAAATAATAATAATAATAATAATAATTATCTATTTATATAATTCACAAACAAAACGCCGCCGTTTTGCACGCTTTTTTCCCGCCAAAACTTAGCCCAGCTTCTTAGCCTGTTCAGCCCACTGTTTACTTTGCTTCTAATCCAGCCCAATATCATGACCAAAGTACTATAACAAAAAAACCATGAACCACCACATTCCAGATTCATCATAAAACACACATAAGCAATCAAAAGTTCCAGATTCATCTATGATAATATCAAAATACATAAACACACACACACAAATCACGATCAAAACCACCGGTTGTGATACCCAAAAAAAAAATAACACGCACAAACATAATAAAAAAATTTTGGGTCGCATCAATGGAGAATCGATGAGTTAAGTTTAAAAAAAAATGCAACACAAGGCTACAAATATTATGTAAGTATTAACCGTAACTTTTGAGTCTTTTATTAATATGTCTTTTTTTTTTTTTTTTTTTTTTTTTTAAGGTTCAAGACTAGCAGTTTTTGAATTTAGATTGAATTTGGTATGATAATGTTTTTGTGACTAAGATGTTTATATTGTATATATGAATTTTTTTGTCCAAATTTAGAAATTAGTGATATGGGATTAATCGATTGTGTTATCTTTGGATGTTGTTGGAGGTTAAAAAGATACATTGGAAAAATAGAAAAAGGATGGATCAGTTTTAAGTTTTAAGTGTGGTAGAGTTTGTTTGAAATTTTCAGGAAAAATAAGCGGTTGCTATAACCACAATTTCGTTAGTCCTCACGTGGGAAATTTTGTTTGTCAACACGTTTGTAATGCTGAGTTAGAGGGTTTGTAAGTTGTGATCGCGGTCTGAACCGGTGCCTAAATGAGTAAATGAACATGCTTTTAGGAAGTAATGTAGTGGAATATCCCGCGTCGCATCAAAACATGTATGTAATACTTATGGTGACTGCAGTTTGAGCTTTAATATTGTTGATAAAAGCTTATAAGTTATAAACCTGTCATGTAAGCTAAGGTAGACACCCCTTTAAAGTTTTAGCTTTAATATTGTTGATAATAGTCTCACAATAATGCCGTAGAGATTAGGTTATTAATACCCAATGATCATCGATTAGTTTGGACGAATAGAAACATAGGAATTCTATTCTAGCAAATAAACATGGGGTGGTGGTGGAGAGATGAGTGTTAGAGACAGTTTCATGGTTAAAATGTTCAAAACCGAAACCGGGACTTCAACTGAAGGTGTTCAGAGAGGTATTGCTAGAATTAAAGTGGTTGCGGTCAATGGAGGAAAAACGATGAAGCAAAGGTTGATAATAAGAAACAGCTTAAAGAGACGCTGACAGAAACCGGTTCTTACAAACAGTTTTGTACATGTATATTCACTAAAACTTTAAAAAAAAAATCAAGACTATTTTATTTGTTATGAATTATATTTGAGATATTTAGAATTTTCAGATTGTTTGCATTCCATTTTTATGCCTTATCGATGATCGGTTCATGTATCATATAGAAAGAGGAAAATAAATTTTAATATAATGCTTTATTTTGGAACAGATCACTGAAGTAAGAAGTTGGAGGTCTGAAGCATGACTTGCAGCACGCGAGGTATTTGTGTAAACAGCTCTAAAGTCAACTATCTAATTTTCTACCTGCCTTTCATGAACTGTGATAAACCGTCTTTCTTACCCGTGGGTCTGTAACACCTATGTCCTCGGATAAATTAAAAGCAGCATGTGGAAAAAAAAAATAAAGAGATCAGCCCACCTAGGAAATAAATACATACAATAAACCTTTTATACTGAGTTTAGACTCTAGATTATGAATGGGCCAAAATGTAGGTTAGGGGTTCGGTAGATTAAAGGTTGTTTGAATAGCCTATTTCAACAGCCATTTACCATCGGAAACATGTTATTCAGTTCTATAAGGAAACATGAATAGCCTATTTCACAGAGCAAGGATGATAGTTGTTTCATGAGAATGTGGTTCAGTTCTATAATGCATATGAAGATAGCTTCTATATGTATATAGTTATGGGCTATGTTGTATAATAATGTTGCGTTTTTGAATCTGTTAGTCACTTGCATACTGTCCAGCATATATTTTGCAAATTTAATTTGATGGAAATAATTTACTTGCAGGTTTATCATAACTGCAGGTTGCCTTTTTGTTTTGCTAGCTTAAGTAGAATTTCCTTGACTTTTATTTCACTTTCATTTAAACTCTTTGCCTTTTTGCTATTGTTTTTGATTAACATAGGCCAACAATTTGCAGTTTTGTTTGTGGAAAATATTTTGGATTTATCAGGGAATCTTGGATTATTGGATAGCTACATGGCTTGCCATGTTTTTTTTTTTTTTTTTGTCGGATTATCTGTTTTTAAGAAGCCAATATGAAAAAGTATCTTGAGCTTATAAGTTGATTAAATTGGAAACGTATTTCGTTAAAGATGTTTGTAATATGAGTAGCTTATGACCTTATGTGCCTGCGTTGTAAAAAGAGCTCATTTCAATTTCATTTATCTTTTTCTTCTTTCTCAGGTGCAAGAAAGTTGCCTATTGCTGCTATTGGACGTCGGCTACCTTTAGGTGGCGAGTTCGACTCTGCAACGGTATGAACCACTTAAATCAACCTCTTATATGTTATGCTTGATATTGATAATATATTGTTGCAACCACGGCGAGTGTTTTGTACTATTATGCTCTTTTCTCGCAGATGCATTTTTTTAGCTATTGCCACTTATATTTCGACGTAATGAAATGCTGATAAGTATACAACTTCCCCACTTTACGGCTTATGCAAATTATATTATTATGCCTCCTTTATAGTACCTTAGCTTATTTGAATTTACTGTTGTAGGTTCAAACGGCTGAATAAGCAACCTGTCAACCCCTTAAAAGGTATTATTCGCATATTATGTCGTTCTGACTTTTCTATTCAACTTTGACTGATGTAAATTTGGGTGTGCAGGCTGCGAATGGAGGGAATAAAACACCCAGACTCAAGTGTCAAATTTCTATATTACGCTCGCATTTCACATTCGATGCGGGCCCATAGTAGAGCCATTGAAATATATGAACTACTAATTATGTGAGGTATTCTTAAATTGTAAAGGTGTTCAATTCCTTTGGTGTGGTTTCTTTTGATTAACCATTTATTAATTATTTGCAGCCAAGGTTCCTGTCGCTAAGCCTATTGCTACTGAAACAAAGTCCGGACATGTTTAACCAAATCCAAGTCGAGTTAAAGAAACTTCCTTTTCAGGTGACATTGATACTTCTGATATATCTGTATACATTTTTGCCCTTCTTCAAAATCAACATGTAACCTGATTTTTTACTTTTTTTTTCTTTGTATTCTTACACAGGCCTGTTTTCTTATTTCAGCTGCACTTTCTACTTAAAAAAATACCGTGCAATCATCAACGGCATGAAACAGCGGCCTGTTAGGTAAGTGTTTGCCGTTTAAGATAGTGTTGACCTTAAGTTTTATTGGTATAACATATAAGACATGGATTAGGCTATATATTAATTATTTGTGTGTCTATTCTTTGAGGGTAAGCCTAAAGCTTTTTTTCGTCGTATATGGATTAAATCACGAGCAAACTGTAACAACAATTGTTTACGAGTTCAAATTTTGAATTTGCAGTTTTCATGGTATAAAGGGAGTTACAGTTTCAGGCTAGCTGATGTGGCAGAGAGGAACGAATGACGTATTTGGGAGTGATACACTCAAGTACATCGCATGTAGCTCAAAAAAAGTTCCGGTAACTTACCTCCATCTCAATTCTTGGTCACTGTTACTGCTTATTGCTTTTAACGGATAAGTAGTTTGAGTGGAAAAGTATAAAAATAAGGCGCAAAAAAAATGAGCTTATGAAACATATGTCCAAAACCAAACAAGCCATAAGCTGACTATATAAGCTTGACTATATAAGCTGAAACAAACACCCCCTCATTGAAAAAAACTGGAATCAAGGTACTAACACTAACTGTTTGACATGAAAGAAACTGGAATCAAAACTGTGGCACTGCTAATTAACTAACATTTGGCCTATTCTTTTTGTAGATACGCTGCCTGCTTCTGGCGCTGAGCATCGTTTTCCTGTTCTAGCCATGCCTATGTCGACAGCTTATCACTGTGAGTAGGGTACGTATTTGTATTAGCTACAGAAACTTAGATGGTTGTTACCAGTCCTTCTACCTACGGTTACATACCCATGCCACTATCGTCCCGGTTCAGCAGCATGCTTCATCTACAAGCAATAACCAACGTACTTATACTCTTTTATAGTTGACTGTTATGTACATTGCAATGAGTAGGTATGTAATTGTTACAATTACAGTTAATGCTTATAAACTGCTATAATTTAGTACTAATTGGTTGAGGAAAAAAACAGGCCCGCCCGCAACGCGGCGGCCAGTGCCATTCTCGTAATAATAAAAATGGTTTGCACATTATCAAAAAAATTGGTTCATGTCTTCATGACTCTTGAAAACAAAACATGACCATGGTTAATCCAGATTCCAGACTGTATTTTTTGGAACCTAACGATTGTTGAATGGGCCTGCCGCCCTGGCAAGTCAAAATCTCATAATTGGGCTTTTTATGAAACAATTTATCATCCACGCTTAAGCGGGCCTATGTACCTTTGCTCTAGGCCCAAATTCTTTCGGCCATATCCACTTCATCTGGGATCATTTTGGTCATCCTGTATGTCTAAACGTGTAATGGAATTGAGTCGGTATAAAGTTAGTATTGATAAATGTTAAGTTAGGGTTATTCATCGGTTCAGTTATCGGATGGATTGATTTATTCGGTTTGATTAGTTTGTTTAATTTCTTTTGGATAAAACCGAAAACAAAACCGAACCAAATTCAAATTTAATTCAACAGAACGTAAAACTGAATTTGAATTCGGTTTGGTTTTTAGGTTAACCCGAATTACACAACTTGTTATTTTTTTTATTTAATTATATAGATTTTTTGCACGAAAATAAATTCAAGCTTAAAAAATATTATATTTATGAAAGAAAAAAATTGATGGTTTTTTAAATACAATTATACATTTATGTGAATTTGGTTTTCGGTTTGGTTCGTTTTCATTTTGCCAAAACTATATTCAAACCGAAAACAGAATATTTAATTCAGTTTGATTTGGTTTTGACAAATTCGTTTCGATTTTATTCGGTTAAGTTTGGTTTCGGTTTTGGTTTTCGGTTCCTGTGAATATTACCCGATTTGTGAACACCCAATGGTAAATTACCAATATCAATGTGATTTACATATTTTATTTTATTTTAGCTATGAATCCTAGTTGTATTTGCACACTAGTGAAAATACATGTGACTAACACGTTTTTTCTAGATATTTTGATTCATTTTCATTAAAGAAAAAGAACAAGAAAAATATAATCTGATCATAGCTCATAATCAACATGTAGCACTTTATATGGACAAGTTGGACATACATGAACTATTTGCAATCATGTATGGTTCTTACTTGAATCACACTATAAAAATGTTAAACGATTTACATATGCTGAATATTGAATTGTGACAATTTTAACGAGTTTGGCTTTTCATTTACTAGCATAAAGGTAAAGACAAAACACAGAAAATTTCAAGCGTTTACAAACCAATTAATGCACCATATCTATTACTCGGGCATCATTTTCGTTAAGGATGTAAACGAGTAGAGTCGAGTCAAGTATTGTCAAGCTCGATCTCGACTCGAATGTTAAAACTCGAGCTCGAAAATTGACTCGAACTAGGTCGAGCTTTAGATTTCAAGCCCGTACCCAATTTGTCATCTAAAACTATTCTAGCTCGATTATTTTCACTTTTCAAGCTCGAATTCGGTTAATGCTCGATTTATCGACTCGGTTTTTATGAAACTTGAGTAATTATGAGTATATAAAATGGTAAAAGTTTAAAATATAGGGTATTTTAATTAACTCGAGTAGTTGGAACTTAAGCTCGACTCGATTTTGAGTATTTTACGAGTCGATATCTAATAGCTCACGAGCTATCTTGTCTTGATACGCCCTAATCTTCATGTCAGAGGCTTTTTGGCCCTCACAAACATAGATTCAAGTTAGATAATTCAATTTTTTGCAAAAAGGGTAAAAGAAATTACCCCGTCCTCGATATATGGATGTTTAATCAAAATATAACACTATATGGATGTTTGATCAAAATATAACACTAGTTTGGTGACACGTAATAGTAGTAGTAATTAGCACTTAGCAGTAAGTAGTAGCTATTTGTTTAAAAAAAATGTTTGATAACGTTGATATATCTGTAATTATAAAGTGTAAACCAAGTAAACACTTACAGCTTGTCACTTCTTCAAGAAGCATTGAAGACTGGAGCGGTTTGTCTTGTTTCAAATGCTTGTCGAGGTAACAAGCAAATGCTTACCGCTTGTTGCTCCTAAATGCTTCTAAAAACTTGTTGCCAAACATGACCGATAAATATGTTGTCAAAGTGAAGTGATATTTTTTAGAGAATTGCATATACATTCTTACAAAGACTTATAATTGCGTATATGTCCAACAAAAAATTACTAGTAATAATTTTTGCATAGATAATATCCTTACCACTTTAATAAAATAGCATCATTTCATGTACTTCTTTAAACGGATGTCTTTTTCTTTCAAGTTATTCGGTAGAGACAAGTTTTTGGCTCATATTAATGCAACTTAACCGTAGTATCTTCTTGACTGTTTTTTAAACCAGGATTATTTTTTTCGAGTTTGATCATCTTCGTGTGTTCCTAACGTAAGTATCACGCAATTTTTAAAAAAATAAACCAATAATTTCACTCCCAACTTTAACCGTCATAATCATTTGGGGTTGGCCAACTAACAATGAGTTGAAATATTAACAAACTTATTTGTCTTCGGCAAATCGTTTTCAAGTTTAGTACGATCGAGTCATGGCAATATTGTTTTGTCGTATGAACCACATTACATTATTTGAGGATTGAAAAAGCGATATTATTGTTATACTTACTAGTTATAATACCCGCGCACGCGCGGGGTTTTTTCTAATTTTTGAATAATATTTTTTTATTTATAATTTTTGAATAAAAGAAATTATTTAAGTTTTGTCATTCACGATCAGATAACATGTTTTCAATAATCATTGCTTCAATATCCAAAATCAAATTGCATTTGATGGAAATCACCATATAAGCTCACAAGTCTCAAAATAAAATTGGGGCTTATAAAATATAAGCCCAAATAGGCTTATGTTTCATAAGCTTAGCCAAACAGGCTCTAAGAGTAACCGCTTTTTACACGAATGATCAAAACTGGTCATTATAATTGTCATGATAATCGGTTATAAGCAATTCGGAAAAGTAATACATGTCTAAATCTGATTTGATTTGCTTTACGTTCGAGTAAATTTACATTGTGAAATTTGTTATCTTATTAGTTCAAAACTTAAGTATGAAATCACATATTTGGAACTAATGGAATTGCCTATTATGGCAGGGGAAACTCACATGCGCTTATCGAGTGTGAAAAACCTTGCATTTGGTATTACGACTATAGTATATGGTCATAAAAACATATATTTTGATTATTAGGATGCCACGGAGTATCAAAATCACGTTCATATTAACATTATAGTTTGTATGGCGTGAGAGAATCATTATTATTTGTAGTATAAGTGCATTTATACTTTTATGCCTTTGTTACTATATATTTTTAGTCATATACTTTCTCACTCGCATACATACATATAGGTGTTATTTAGTTTTGCTCACCGAACACTTTGTCATAGGTTTTTTTTTTTAAGCAGACCTTTTATCCTCTAATACCTAGCTATAAAGTTATAAAAAATTTACATTTAAAACTCTACATGCATGTATTCCCGAAATAATAGCACAACTGATAGTTGAACATCTCAAAATTATTTAAATAAGATAACTACAAAGTAAGTACTTTGTTTATTGTTTTTACACTATAATCTTCTTCATAAGCCAAAGAATGCATGCTTGAGCTTTCCCAGCTTTACTTGAGTCATTCAGTTTAGTAGCAGTTTGAGAATGGCGAAGATCAAGTCATATGATGCTCTTGTTGAAGATTCTTCTTACAAGAGTTATACTCAACTTTTTTAGTCTCGATAACCTCTAGCAATCTAAATAGAAAAAGATAATTACAAAGTAAGGCAACACAATAAGAAGAAAAAATAGTTGGCTACACACAATCACAAAAAGTGTCAAGTTCGATGCATTTTTTTGTTATTTGCCCTACAAAGTATCCATGGTCTTAAAACTTGTACTTATAGAATATTATTAGCTGAAAACTTAAATACAAATCCACTTAGTAAAATTCCTCACAGATCAGCAGAATTCTAAACCCAAAAACTGAGTATCGCAACTTAAAATAAGATTATCAGTTATAAAATCTATATCCAAACACCCCAAAATATGAATAAAAAACTGGTCATTTTGTGTGAAGTCACACCGGGACAGCGGACAGAAGTGTAGCATCAAAGGGGTTTAAAAATGTGTTTTTTTTTGTGGTGGGTGGACTGTTAGACCGCACCGAAAGATTCAGAATGTCAACTTCATCATAAACTGCCTGTTAACACATATTATCATATATAAAGACATTACTTTTGGCATTTTTTAAATACAACATTTTTTGCATGTTTTAGTGGTCATGATTAATGTTTACAAACCTGATCATGGCAGCAACAACATCAGCAACAGATCCTCCAAACGCCCGATAGAGTGCCTTGTAAACAGCAATTCTATTTACAAAATATGAGTGCTTAGCACATAAAATGGATATCGCCATATACGGGGCACCCAAACTTGATCAATATAGAACAGATGGTGAGAAAAAAATAGTCACAAACAATAGGCAGAACAAATGAAATAAAGAAAATCACTCTTAGCAATTGAGTAGTTTACCTCATAAAGTCAGACTGTATTATGAAAAAGTTACTGTAGGTGTTCATAAGCTGACCTGGGCAGAGCATTTTGGTTAAAAGTCGGTATCTATGTTGCATGAAAAATCATTAACGTCATGTTGCCCGCTAAAGGGATCAAACAACTGGTCAAATGTAAGAACACATCACATCTAATATTCAGGCACCATTTGATGCCACTTCACTGGACAACATGAGAAGGCTCGTGGACCATGCAGGTGTGGGGTGGGTCATATATATCCTTTAGCCATATTGTGGCATGACATCATGCCCCCTCCTCCCCAGGTATACATTCTGATTTAGATTTCTTTGTTTTATCTATTTATCTCAACTCTATCTACCTTTAAGAGCTTAAATTAAGAATTAATATTGGATAGCTTGAGATTCCGATGTCGTAAAAAGTTTGACTAAAAATATCACTTTATTAATGAGCATAAACAACTCAGAATTCTTGCCAATTTTAATACAAATATGACTAAATATAACATGAAAAAGTACCGCCCTCCATAATGTTATATCTTGGAAGGGAAGATGCCAAGAAGCATCTTGAAGAACACGTCTCTAACCTAATTAATGTCATCCAATATCATTCAGACACTGGGTACCGTGCTTGACACAGACTACTGTAGCAATAGTTGGCATAAACTTATCAAACTGAAGGAGTGCACAACCTAGACTATGGTTTCTTTTTAGGCAATGCACCAATCCTAGTGCCTATAGTTACTCTTGTGTTTTTTTTAACTCTCGATAGCAGGTATATGTGAGTAAAGTATAGAAGCATAATTACTTAAAGTGCAAACATTTTACAATTTTGTTCAATCTCATTAATGAAAAACCGAATTGTATGTACATACCAATCTTTGAGAGTTCTTCAAGAAAGCGGTGACTCCTTTGGCATTATTTTTCAAGGAAGCATCTTTAGGCTCCTTCACCAATCCTGTTAATTATTTAATTAACGTACAACAGCATTCAAAAGACACCTACACATCCCTTGTCCGTGATATTTTTTGCAATAAGGGGCATCTCTGCAAATCATGTCCCATGAATCCTGAATGAGAAAACAAACGTATAACATCCATTTAGATTGTAGGTCATATCAAGATTCAATTCCAGTTAGTTGGCATTGAAACGTACACGACACCATAATAGGGATTTTAAAAAGATCAAAACTTGTTCTAAATAGAGTCCTAGACAGGTTGAATTGCGATGGTAACTACCTTATGGATGGTGCACTGCATTGTCTGAGCTGAAACTGAACAGATATAAACATACCGATATTATCATTATTCTTTCTGTGTAAGTATATTGACTGTGTGCTCGGGCTGGTTGCATTACAAAATAATTAATTTAGAAACAGAACCAATAAAATTCTGTGAATATGTATATATTGGTTCAGTAATATAGGGGTGAGGTTAAAGGGGTGCGGTTCAGACCGTTTTGACCCGTTATGATTATGCCATCTAAATGTGAACTAATGAAAGACTGTAAATACACATAATGAGGACTCACCACCGACACTAAAGTGAAAAGACCATCTCCTTGAATCCCATTCTTCCTGTTAATGATCTGCAAGCCGACGCTAGACCTCTCAAAAACTGACATTTCAGTTGCGTTTTTTGTTCATTTACTCCACTAAGCTCATAAGCTCACCTTTTTCCTGTTATGAGTGCAACTTATTAAAGTACAAAAGGTCAATGTAATTACCTTATAAGCCAAAGAAACTCAGCTTATGAGCTTTCCCAAATACAAATTAGCCCGTAAGCTGGTGAAATACGCTTATGAAAACAACCCCTTAATCATTTCACAAAGCATGTTTACATTTTTATATGTGAAAAAGGTAGTCTTTTAAAGTACGTAGACAACATGTGATGATTGGCCCTCCAACCAGTTTTGTATCCGGTTGGGTTTCAAATCATTGGTAATTCTGCAAAGTATATCATAATGAGATCATGAAAGAACCCAAGATAAATAATGTGTAACTATTTGTAAACCTACAAAATAGATCACCTAAAAAAAGGCCAAGAAACAGTTACAAACTGACAAAAGAATATGATCTAATTACATCAAAATTAGATATATTACAAAAAACATACTTACATGAGTCATGAGGGTTGCCTGGCGCATGGATGCTGTAAATAACCAGGTACTTCTCACCAGGAAAGAAGTCTATCAATTTAGCCTACAATTGACACGAAAATTGTGAAAATCTATATATTGAGATACAACGTATTTAAAAACAGAATTCTAATAGACTAAGTTAATTCAAAGTAACATATATAATAATTAATTAAATAAAAACCTCTTTATGAGTATAGCGCATAAGTCGATTGAAAGTAGAAGCACCACCCCACACAACAACAACCTGTCGTTGGAAAGTTGCCAAGTATGTCCCCAAGGGTACTACGGCATAAATCGTTTGATGATTTACAATGCTGTAAAACTCACATTGGTTCATTTGAAGGTAAGGTAAAGGTGGCACAATTTCTTTTGATCGGACAAGGGAGTAACAAAAATAGCTAACGGGTATACATTAGAAGTATTTAATGTATCTTAAAGAGAATTGAAATACCCAAGTACTTGTTAACCAATTTTATATTACCTTTTACTACTTTTGCGAAAAGATTCATCACCTCAACCTCCAACCAAGCCAAGCCCTGCAACATCACCAACAGATTTGCTAGAGTCACTGACAAATTGCTAATGTAAGCAATCTAAAACAGGGACGGAGCCATGTAGGAGGTTGGATGGGCCATGGCCAACCCAAGTTTCTTGTTAGATATGAGAAGTATGTGTATATTCTTATGTATTTGCTTCACAAAGTTACTTCTGGCCCACCCTAATTATAAAGAGAGACCCATCCAAACTAATGTCAGGAGGCATTCAAATCATTCACACCCATTGGGATGATAAGTTATGAGGTTAATTATTTAAAAAGGTTATGTGATTATTTCTTTTTTTAGGTAAAATAATTACTTGTTTAGTTTCATACTTTTTATTTACAATATTTATTCTTGTTTGTTTGTAAATTTTCACAAGTTAGTGTTTTAGATGATTATAATGTTGTTAAAGAACTGTCATGTGCGCTTGAAACAAACATTTATCGTAACAATCAAAATATATATATTTAACTTTGCGCATAATTTTTAGTGTGTTTTGGCCCACCTAACTGGAAGATCCTGGCTTCGTCACTGATCTAAAACATAAAAAGGATGTGTGTTACAGTTAGAAGGAACAACGACCAGACATCACCATATGTTGCCCCTGCTTTACACAGTACCCATGAAGTGTTATGATGTTCAGATACCTTAAATCGTGAAGCGTTCCAAATCACCTCTAAAAACTGATGTTCTTCATGAAAAGAGAGTGCTACTGTGCATATGCATTTCACAGCAAAGACCTTACAGAAGCCAAAAATGCAACAAATAAAACCCATACTTGATAGCAGTTAGATATAATATCTAATGGAAAAAACTAAAAAGCATAACACTGATCTATCAACATAAAATGATAAATAACCTGATTGTAGTAGGCCAGCATGTCTGACTGTAGGTCCACACCTCGTTACTTGGTTGGTTGAGGCTTAGGTTGACCAGGGACGGGAAGAAGAGTCTTCTCTTGACCATTTAAACGCCAGACCTGTGCATAACAGGTCACGTGAATACAACAATAGAAAACAATGTAACATTTACTGTGAGTTCTTATTCTTGTTATTTTCTCCTATAATAATAAAAACAAGATTCAATATTCAAAGGATCACCTGTAAATTTCCAGTGCAATCAATATATTTTTGAGGTTCCTCCTTTGTAGGAGCAGCTTTAAGTAGTCCTCTCACATCCTAAGATAAACAAAGACGACAAACATATATTATAACGAAACATTGTTCCAAAATTTAAGGTGAAAGTATTCTAATCTATAAGCTACGGCTTTTCACCAACTGATGATGCCTAATAGATAACGGAGAGGAGTCGATTAGATTTCTAGACACAAACATAGCAGATTCATCAAAATTACGATCTCAAGATTCAGTTGTATGTCAAAAGGGATTCTGGTTGAAATGTGTCAATTAAGTACTGTAAGGGTCAGGTTGATTAAGTAATAAAGATGAAAAAACAATAATCAATAAAACCCCAATCAAACAAATGAATCAATTTATTTTCTATAAAATAACAAATTCACAAACCTGTTAATCGAAAGTGATTATGAAATTCGTTCGGTGCATCATATATGATCTTAACTAATCTGTTAAAAACTCACAAAAAAAAAAAAAAAAAAAAAAAAAAAAAAAAGTAATCAAACTAACTTGCTTGAAGAATTAGGATTAGAGTATAACATACAAATAACGTTATATTACATAAATTCAGGTTAATTAGCTGACCAAATATCCATTTTCATCCACAAACACTTTAAAAAGATAAAACATTTGATTTCTATTCGAAAGAAGAGTAAGCTAAAGGGTAAAATCTTACTTGTTAACTTCATGCCAGACCTTATCGAATAGAATAAATTCAGCAGAGGGGAAGAGGGCATGATTCCACACTGGAACATCTTCTTGATCATTAGCAATAAACCAAAGATGCTAACCATCCAGCCTGTGAAGAAGTTTAGTTACATCTAAATGTGATAGTTATAATAAGTGATGGTGTATGTGTAACCATACATACTTGCTGCATCTGTAACCAAATTTAGACATCCGGTGCCCCTCCATATGAACCCCCAAAGCATGGAATAAGAAAGAATTTTTTATCAACTTGGATACAATAAATCAAGACTCAATTCAATATGTTAACTCCTTGCTCAAACCATTTCACAATTTCAATAATCAAAACTGATATGGTTAACATGTGGCATGATTTAACAGCCAAAACTTCAAGCTAACCTTTATTGTCAACATGCTGACATAACCAAAGGTAGAAAAATGGATGAACATGACAACTCGGGTTATATGGCGTAAAGAGTTGTGGTCAAATACGCTATTTTATATTACACAGATCTTAAAATCAGATAACCAATCTACTTGCAAAATCAAATCAATTTTAACCTAAATTCCAAAAGAAACTAATCCATTCAATTACAAAAAACCACAAAAAATAAAAAAAACAAAAAATAAATCAATTAGCTTATGATAAATAAAACCTGAATACAATGATATAAACCATACCACTAATTAATCAGGTGTAAATTTGTATTCTGATTTTGTTGAAAAACTTTTAAAACTCATATTTGTTGTTTGATGAAACAGCTTCTTCAAAACGGATATTTGTTGTTTGATGAATAACCTTCTTCAAAAAAGGGTCTATTCTCCTCGTTCATCAGAATCTCCACGAGGAGAGGAAACGATTGGTGTTTGTGGATGTTTTGTTCGGTTATTTGGATGGACACATAACTTAATTTTAAAAAGCGGAATCTAATTGTTGGTGATGGTGGATGTTAATCGGAATTTAATTGTTGGTGATGGTGGATGTTGACTTACTTTGATTGAAACACAAATTAGGTTAGTCTGTGTGTGTTTTTTCCCAGGCAACTGGGGCTTATGTTCCGCTTTCCTAAAAAATATACACTTTTACCATCAAAATATCAAAAGTTAACACTCCAGCCCATGTGTATGTTACTACTTTTTAAATATAAAAGTATAAAAACGTTTTTAATACACTTTTTACACAAAAATGGTAATTTTTAAGGTTAATTTGATAATTATGAAACTTTTTTAAAAATCTAAATTTAAAAAAATTACTAAAAGAGGAATGAATTGATTTTTTTGAAATGGAAAAATTCCAATAAAGGTTTTACTTTATTATATAAAAGATGTTCTATTAAGTGAAATTTTTATAACGTTTAATACTAGAGTAATACATTTTACCCCAATCTCTATTATTATTTTTTATTTATTGATGATGATAAATATTACTGTACATGAAATAGGAAAATATATTTGTTTTCTCTTCCTATGGGGACAAGACTTTTTGGCTGCCTCAAAAGTAATATTGTTGCACAACTTTAATCCAAAGTTACGTTTTGTCCCCCCATGCAATCATGTCAAAAAGTTTATTACGTTTTCATTTCTCTGAATTATCGATGGTATTGCATACATATGAAAAAGTTAATAACGTAAGGTAACGATGCAAATACCTTACTTAAATTGGATTTAATAAAGATTGCTCCTTGAGCTACCATCAACAACATAACCTATAGTGAAGAACAAAATTGTTACTACTATAGTGTTTTTGTCAATAAATTAGCATATTTGGCGAAAATAACGGAAACGGTAAGCAGTAGCAAAAAGCAATAGTGGGAATCAGTAGCAAGAAGCGGTGACCATTTGTTTTGATAAAATGTTTAATAAATTATTGTTAAATGACTACGTTAGTTGGTCCAAACTTAATTGTGTGTTTGAGTCGTATTAGGTTTTGGGTTTTATACTTTTATATACTTTTTCAATGAGCTATGTATTTATTATGAATACACTTGCAATGCAATCCTTATTATGTAACCGTGAATCATATTCAATCAATAAAATATTTATTTTACATTGTATCGAAGCTTTAGGTTTAACCCATTACAAAATAGTTATCCTCAAGTCATCGATACTCGCCGATAATTCGAAGGAATCTCGATTAATTTATTTTTTCACTTTATATTTTTGTGTTATCAGTCTTTTTACCTAATCCAATAATAAACCCTATAACACAAAACCTATAGCAATCATAACACATCCCATATGTTATAGCCATCAATCAATAACATTTGTCTCATCAACATTACTTTTTGTGTTACCACCAAAGATCATTTTTGTTTTTCGAAAATAGTTGATCGCAAAATTCTCGCCCCTACCTAAAGAAAAAGTAAGCCATGACGTAAAAAAAGATGACACAAAGGACTATACCGCTAAATACAATTATGATTCCGTTCAATCAAACAACAAAGAAGATGACAAAAGAAAAGAAGAAGAAGCGGCTTTCAACATATTTTCAAATTTGTTCTTTCAAAAGTCTCATGATCAAACTACGAAGGATTATTAAATGACTATGTTAGTTGGCACAAACCTAATTGTAGATTTGGGCCATTAGGTTTAGAGCCTCATACTATTGTTCAATAAGTTATGTATTTTTTTTTAGATACACATGCAATCCTTATTATGTAATCAAGAATCATATTCAATCAATATAATCATTATCTTACAATTATTAAGTTGAGACGACATTTGCTAGTTAGTTACTATTAAGGTAGCATTTTGATTCCAAGCGTTTTAAAGAAAATTCGAGTATGAACATGTTACCATCGTCGGCGTTTCTATCTTTGTAATAAGTAGTTATATTTGTTATAAAAGATATATAAAGGAGTAAACTTGTCAAATACCATAGAATTGTAAGCTACAGAATTCTTTTGATAAAAATTGATATTAGAAAAGAGAAAAATAATTTATTCATTTTAAAACTTTTGAAAAAATGGACATATTATTTTTTGGGATAATGTATCATGATACCACTTAAATATTCATTTTTTTATTTTAATTAAGGTTGTCCACAACTAACAACATACTTGTTTTCTTTTCTACCAACTTTGGTTAAATTTTTTGTCTAAACTTCTTGTAATAACAAGAATAAAGTTAATTTAAACATATCAAGCACCTTATAAGTTACTTTTAATAAAGCGATTTAAATGTGTAAGTTCCGCATATATTATCCCTTATTTGTTCCTTAAAAAAAGAATAAGACACTCAAACACATAAATTCTTTAACAACAAAAATGAATCCCAAATTGAGAGCTAAAAGAGCTTGAAGATGATATACTTTTATGAGATCACAAACCATTTGCCATTTTTGGAACAACACTAAAAATCCATTTCTAATCCAATTTGATCAAGGGTCCTTACCATGGAGGGTCCACCTACTTTAATCAAAATGTACAAGTTTTAATGCAGACAGTACAGGCGGCGGCAGCACTATCTTCCACAAACCCTCCCTACAAGGGGGTCCAGTTAACTCATGCCTTTAATCAAATTCCAAAATTTTTTATTTCAGCACCCACTAGTTGAAAACTTTTTATTTTTTTAATAGCTAAGTAACTAGAAATAATAAAATAATATTCCACCATTGTCATCCTCATCATCAAATCACCATCACAATAATAAATTCAATAAACTACCTACTTACTACTCCATTTACTAATTCCCCTGTATATAAATAAATCACTCACTCCCACAGTCTCACTTTCTTATCCTTGACCCGCCCCTTAAATTAAATGGCGCACGATAGCAACAACAACAACAACCAACTCCCTTGCGACAACGACAACCGTTGCATGATCTGCAAATTAATCCCACCGTTACAACAAACCCTCACGTGCAAAACATGTGCCACTCCATGGCACCTCACGTGCCTCTCCTCACCTCCGTTAACCCTCTCCGATGCTTCACAATGGAACTGCCCTGACTGTTCCGATCTCGTTCCTTCTCACGCGCCGCCGTCGGATGAAGGTAGTAATTCGCTTGTTGCTGCTGTTCGCGCCATTGAGTGTGACGTGTCGCTTTCTGAGACGGAGAAGGCGAAGCGACGGCAGCGGTTGTTGAGTGGCGGCGGAGATGAGATTGGTGACGGTGGTGGTGGTGGTGAAGGTGGGAGTGATGTGTTGAAGCTGTTGAGTGGGAGTTTTAATTGTTCTTTTTGCATGCAGTTACCCGATAGGCCTGTTACGGTATAAATATATATAGTTTGATTTTTATATATTTTTATATTTAATAAAAACGGCTTAGTGATAAGCCACGCTAGTGTTCTGACCAGGGACAGAACGAGAACTAAATATGATCGGGTGCATAAAAAAAATGAAAACTAATATTAGAAACATATTTTGATGGACCGGATGCATTCAAGATAACTTTAGGAAAAATCAATGATATTTTCAAAAATTAACATTACATTGAAAAAATCAATTGGTGCCCGGGCACCCGTAGAACCCCTGGCTACGTCCCTGGTTCTCACGGTGTGTTTAGTTGTTGGAAAATGAGAAGTTTTCTAAGAAACACAAAGAAACAGAAAACGTGTTTAAAATGAGTATTTTCTTATATTTCTCTACTGAAAACAGAAAACTTGTTTTCTGCTATTTTAACTACGATTTAGAGAACTTGAATTTAGAGTAACAAAAAAATAATAAAAATAAATAATAAATAAATTCCTGCAACTAAACGCTCCATGGCCATGCGGTCACAGAAAACCTCATCTGTTTGTTTGTTTATATTTTTATATATATTTTTTTCTGTTTTTTGGGTATCCATGTTTTCTGACTTTTTGACCGACAAATCAACTTTGTTTGAGCTCACCGCCTCACAATTTAGTAATAGTCACGAGAATTTAAACACAAAACACTAGATTATACTTGTATATGCATAAATAGGTAACACACAAAAAGTGTTGATGAAATGATTATATATAGCATAAAGTATGAATGACTGATCAATGTTTTTTTATATTTTGCTGAAAATGGTTAAAAATAGAATGTGTATAGTGGTCCATTTGTGTACTATTGCTAAAAATTGCTTGAGTGATGTATTTATGGAATGTTTGGTGTACTTTTTTATGTGTTGTTGGAATCTTTTAAGTTTGTTGGTGTTGGAACCAAAGGGAGCACTGACCTATGCATTATGTATCAACCATAGTTTGACCTCCACTTGCTATTTTTCTTCATAGGTGAATATATGTTAGTAATAATCAAAGTGAGTCTATAGAGCCATAATTACTGGGGACGCATACTGATAGTGATTAGTGCACTTGGTGTTTTGCTTAATGATTATGAAAGAATTTCAGATGGCTGTGTAATGGAAAATCATTTGCATGTGTCAATAAGTTTATTTCACCAAAGAGCTTGTAGCCTAGTGTATCTGTGAGATGCGCCTGAACCAAATGGTTGTGGGTTCTAGTGATCTAGTCTGAGACAATACTGTGAGATATGTGTAAATGATGTGAGATTGGTAGTGCCTTCAACAAGTTTAATTCAGTTTTTATGATTAGCTCAACTTAAAAATCATCTGTTTATGTTACAGACACCTTGTGGTCATAATTTCTGCTTGAAGTGTTTTGAGAAATGGGTTGGTCAGGGAAAACGTACTTGTGCCATATGTCGAGCTACAATTCCTCCTAAAATGGCTAGTCAGCCTCGAATTAACTCGTCCCTTGTTATTGCGATCAGAATGGCTAAAATGACAAAGTCAGATGCTGCTTCTGGACCACCTAAGCCTTACTATTCTGTTCTAAACCAAAATAAACCAGATAAAGCGTACACCACTGAGCGGGCTAAGAAGACCGGGAAGGCTAATGCTTGTAGTGGAAAGATATTTGTGACGGTTGCTCGTGATCATTTTGGACCTATTCTAGCAGAGAATGATCCAGAGAGAGGAACGGGAGTTCTGGTTGGAGAAACTTGGGAGGATCGTTTGGAATGTAGACAGTGGGGGGCCCATCTTCCTCATGTTTCTGGGATATCTGGACAGTCTAATTATGGTGCACAATCTGTTGCGCTATCTGGGGGATATGAAGATGATGAGGATCATGGAGAGTGGTTTCTCTACACAGGAAGGTACGTGATCCACTTGAAAACACTGTAGTTTGACAACTAGCTTACAATGCCCTTTTTGTTGTTTGGTATTGATTGGTAGATTTGGTTTTCTCTGTACTGTAAAACATATGTCTTTTTGTTGTACTCCATATCAAATATTGTTGTGCAAGTATTTTTTTATTTTTTTTATTTTATTTTATTTATTTTATTTTATTTTATTTTTTTAATAATTTTGTTCCACCAAGACATGTATCTTTATTCCACAAACTTTGGTTATTGGCAGTGGTGGGAGAGACTTGAGTGGAAATAAAAGGACCAACAAGACTCAGTCATTTGATCAGAGGTTTGACAAATACAATGAAGCTTTACGGGTTAGTTGCAGAAAAGGCTACCCGGTACGTGTCGTGAGGTATGGACTTGTGACATATTTTACAAGTTGAGTTACTTATGGTTCAATACAACAACTTATAGTTTGCTAGATGCCCGAATCCACGAATAGTATGCATTCTGTATCACTATGGGTATGATATAGTAAGCCTTTGTACCTGAGAATACTCTATATAAATGGACAGGTCACACAAAGAAAAACGATCTGCTTATGCACCTGAGCAAGGTGTGCGGTATGATGGGATTTACAGGATTGAAAAATGCTGGAGGAAACCTGGAATTCAAGTAGGATATCACACTGTCAGTTTAGATTAAATAACAGGATTCATAAAAACACTCGCTGACATTTAGATTCTAATAGGGATACAAGGTATGTCGGTATCTATTTGTTCGTTGTGATAATGATCCTGCTCCATGGACAAGGTTTGTCATTGCAGTCATTATTGTTGCATTTTGCTAGTTTGATTCTGTAACTAATTCTGAGTTAAGTCATCAGTGATGAAAATGGGGATCGTCCAAGGCCTTTGCCTTCCATTGATGAGCTGAAAAACGCAACAGATATAACCGAGAGAAAGGCTACTCCATCTTGGGATTATGATGTGAGAACATGATGCAACTTCTTGCTGCAGGATTAAATTTAGTGTTCCTTTTTCTTACTATGACAGTTCTAGGAATTGGCTATTAGCTTATTCCATTGTAAATTATTTTGTGCAGGGGGATAAAGCTCGTTGGTTGTGGAAAGTTCCTGCACCAGGAAGTAGAAAACATGTATACAATGGGGATACTGAGGATGGCAATAGTACAAGAAAAGTCCGGCGTAAAACCCAAATGTCTGTGAGTGAACGGCTCCTGAAAGGTCTGTACTTTGTTTATGTTAAAGTGATAGTAGAGGTGACAAGATGGCTGGGGTGGGGTACCTATTCACCCCCTTTGATCTCTAAGTGATATACTTTTATTCTGAACACCCCTTGTATTAGTCAAAAATGCTAACTAGATGATGTATATGGTACTGCAGAGTTCTGCTGTCTCATCTGCCACAAAGTGATGACTCTTCCACTTACTACACCTTGTGCACACAATTTTTGCAAGTCCTGTTTGCAGGACACATTTGAGGGACAAACTTTTATGAGGCAGAGAACATGTGAAGGTAGACGTACATTACGGGCAAAAAAGAACATCATGAAATGTCCGTCATGCTCTAACGACATTTCTGAATACCTGCAGAGTCCACAGGTAAATGAGAAATATGGTACTTTAATATGTTTCGTTTAGGTTAAATTATTTAATAACATCACCGCTTATTATTTTGGCAGGTGAATAGAGAATTGATGAGTGTGATTGAATCACTCCAGAGGCAGACCAAAGAAATGGAGGAAAGTTCAATATCGGGGGAGGAAAATTCGAACACTGACAATTTTAAACAGGAAGACACTGATGAGAAACCAAAGACCAGGGTAAATAACCTGGATATGGAAACTGATGAAGTGGGAAAAGAAATCAAGCAGGTTTTAAAGTGGAATAAAGATGGCGATGCCAGAGTAAGTACAAGAAGCAATAACGAGCAAGAGGATGATGATTCTGCGTGACTCTAGTTTATATTGTTTTCTGGTTCCAGTGCTATGGGAATCTCAACTCAACTCTTATGGGTTATTATAGTGAAGTGATCTTATAATGCTTTTATAGCAACAAATATGAAGATCATATGGATTTATGTATCCTTGTAAGTATTATCACAACATAAAATGAACCTGATTCCTGCAAGTGTTTATAACTGTATACCCAAGCTATGTGCCTTGCCTAAAAGTGGTGTTTGGGTAAGGCCGCTCAATGCTAATCCATCTGATGATGAAAACTGTGAAAGGGTCAATTACATGGAATGTTAGATAAGTTTTAAGTTTTCTGAAAACAGTAAATAAGTTTGGACAACTTTATTATTTATGTTTCTAAGGGCGTGCTTGACGCATAAGCAGATAAGCTGGACCTCAACTTTTTGTTTTCATTTTCAAAAAATCTGGCTATTTACAAATATAAAATACTAGTAACAAGTTAAAAGAAAATCAAAAGTTAGTTGAAGTAGCTTTCAAAATTAGTTTTAACTTTGGATTAACTCGAGTTATTTTCACTAAACATATTTGTATCAGGTGGATCAAACTGTTTATAAAAGCATGAATTTCGTTAGTCGACACCAAAAACTTTTATATATATATATATATATATATATATATATATATATATATATATATATATATATATATATATATATATATATATATATATATTATCGTTGGAGCCATAATAGACTAACAAGTAGATGGCGCCCGATGTGTTGCAGCAGGTTTTTTTTTTTTATTTTTTTTTTATTTTTCTTTTTTATTTTTTTCGCGATAACAAGTAGATGGCGCCAGATGTGTTGTATCAGGTGGATCAAACTGTTTATAATAGACTAACAAGTAGTTGGTTTCAAGTAATTTTTTATACTTATGTATATATTTTTTATAGTTAGAATTGATGTATAATTGTGTTGGTCCTCCTATTTCAGGTTTTTTTTTTTTTTTTTTTTTTTTTTTTTTTTGTGTTGATGTTCGTTTTCTAAAGACGCTGAATATATTTATGTTTCGTTGTTTGTGGAGCGGCGGATGAATTTCAGGTCGTTTTACAACTTCGAGTTTTCATTTAGGGTTGCCCTTTTTTTTCATTTTTTTTTTAAATATTGTTCTTGATGCGGTTATCGACGTGATTTGTTGGTTGATAAGTTTCGGTTTTTAGATGCACGTAAAGTTAGTCAAATGTTATATATGAGTATAAAAAAGTAAAGTAAAGTAACTCTCAATACCGTCTTTCACGGGTTATGGGTCCTAATACCGTCTTCCACGATGTATGGGGGAGGTTGAGACGTAGACAGCCTTACCTCTATCTAAGGTAGAGAGAGGCTGCTTCCGGTTCTACCAAAGGTAGAGAAGGACATCCGGCCTTTCAAGGGGTGAGGATTAAACCCTTAAGCTCTATCTCCAGTGTCAAGAGTGTTAACATTGGTAATTTAATTATTTGTAGGCATAATGTTATTATATTTATTTGTAATTTTTTTTATTTTGAAAAGAAAAAAAAAATGTTTCTTGTCGGAAATAAACTTAATGGTGAAAGTTTTTTGTTTTGTATTGATAGAATAAAGTTGGGCCAAAAGTAACGAAACAAACAGGCCACCAAAGAAGCCCAAAAATGAAATAATTTTTATGTGACAAGGCGCTCAACCTTGTGCCCTATCTCAACCTATATATAGAACAAGTGTGATTGCTATTTTTAGCATCAAAAACTCTCCCAAAATTCTAAAAGAATGACACGTGGAAACCTCCCTACTAATAGAAAGTTTTTGAAATTTTTTAAAATCATTTTCGGTTTAATTATTTAAAGAAAATCCTTAAAACTAGGAAGCATAATTACTGATCACGGAGTATTTTGTTTTCAAAATTCACCAACACACAAATCATACCTATTCAAATCACACGCATTTCCATAAAAAAAATCCCCAAATCACACAATCGCTATTTTTTATTCCAAAGCACTAATCGTTTGTTAAACACTTTAGGCATGCTTTGATCTTCATCATTGGTTTTGCGATGACGACAATTAAACACCGCAGCAACATGAGGATGATTAGGGTTTTAATTCAAATTAAAACCCAATGGTGATGATTTCAGCTTGATTTTAGGGATTTTGATATTTCAATTTTGGTTATTAATTATTGATGATTTTATTGTGTGATTGTGAATTTAGGTGTTAGCATTGATGATTGGATATGACTGTGCGGTTAATTATCTGGTATAGTATGGATCCACAGTTTTAGCTTTTACCAGGTTTATTGTATATGCTTATGTCTTGATTGACATCTAATGTATCTGGGAATATATGCATTGTAGGCATGGTATAGACTTTCCACCGTTTGTAGCAGATTACAAGGAGTCAATTGCCAATGGTATAATTTATACCTTTATTGATTAGATCAATTATCATTGGTTATATATATTGTCCATCCAATATTTTTGTCTTGGCCCTCATTTTTATGGTGTTTAAAGATGTTATTGTAAGTCTTATTTACTTGATAGGTGGCTTGTCTAAATGGTCTGGAAGATTAAAATCTTTTTTGCTCCGCATTAATGGTTTTATCATATATATCTTAACTTAATATTGGTTTCTCTATAAAATTATCAAAATAAAATTATATATGTATAAAGACACACTCATGACTTTTACGAACTTAATGCTGGTTCTCAATATGATTTTTCATGATCCTTACCATATAGGTCATCTATAATAGATCAGTCACAAGAAATACAATTGGAGTGTGTTTCTACAAAAGCAAAAAGAAATGGCATGGTG
Source organism: Artemisia argyi (assembly GCA_030686995.1). Taxonomy (NCBI): domain Eukaryota; kingdom Viridiplantae; phylum Streptophyta; class Magnoliopsida; order Asterales; family Asteraceae; genus Artemisia; species Artemisia argyi. The sequence continues at coordinate 164,183,615 of CM060697.1, forward strand.
TCTTTGACTGATGTATCTCGATCCACCTTGCTTCATACTGAAGAACCATATGCTGCGGTAAATCTAAAATTACTTTCAAGTACTTTGGATAAAGTAGCATTTTTACACACAATAGTGGCATCCTAAAAGGCTAACCGCTAACGGGCATAAAATTACAATACATTTCCAAAGCAACTAACATATTATTTAATTGTTTATTGCAGAATCATTTGATGTTATCTTGTGGAGGTGCCAATAATGATGATGTCCAGTTATCTCAGCTTTTGAATGATCTCATCCTAAACTACGACCAGATGTTCAGAGTATACTGCATCTCTCCGGAATTCAGCAGAGCTTAACATTGTATAGTAAAGGTAACCTCATCAAACATCCAAAACATTTTCTTTTCTACCTGTTTGATTTAATTTAAGTTATTACATAATTAATTTTTTGTTGTTGCCATTAATCTTTAAGGAGGTTTGTGAACTTTTCACCTATAAATGACAAATCCGTCTTAATGGGTGTTTGGTTAGTGCTGTCAAAAAGGGTGTTTGTCCGATGCTGTCTAAATAGGGTGTTTGGTTGCTGCTGTCAAAAAGGATTGTAGTTATCAATTTTTATGCTTTAGTCTTTCTGTTATATTAACTTTCGTAGCATTTGATAGTTCTGGGCTACACACAAAATGGTTTTGGTACAGAAGCATTGATAGATAACGATGCTCCATTAAATGATGCTGGAACAAAAGCTAGAATACCAAATGATGCTGGAACGAAAGGTTAAACAGCTTTCATACAATTAACAATTAAACGGTGATTAATTCCAAGACTCCTTTCTTCTAAGGTCAGTAGTTATTTTTTTAATCTTAGAAGTCTACGCCACATTTCACCCAAATTGTTTTTGTATGGTTAGTAGAGAATTAGATAGTACATAAACAAACAGCCAAAAGTTTATAACACTCAGAAAAGCAGTGAACGATAACTACAAGACAATTAAAATCTTTTTAAGCTTTTTGAATCACGCGTATCTGTCATATGCATATACTTTTGGCATATAATTTTGAGTCTTAATCATTTATTAAATGTAACTCCGCTTTGCTGCACATCACCCTACAAGAATTCAAAAATCTAATAACATAATGAATTCATTCCCTCATTCATATACTCGATCTGCACATCAACCTACAATTAAGAAGGGGGTGTTTGGAATTACTCATTCTCTCAGCAATTCATTACATATCTGATATACATATACAGGTTTAGTGATACTGATGCGTGGGAATCGCAACAGGCTTTACCTCTCGAGGGATCACGAGAAGCTTAAAACCACCACCAGGCAGTGTACCTGATCGTTGTAGTATAGTATAGTGACAAGTACCGGGGGATTGATCGTTCAGCTTAGGAATAGTGTCGCTAGGATTAGAAAACCTAAATACTAGTTCTAAAGGTGAGGGAAGATTCTTTTTGTATTTTTATATTTTTTAAAAAGCAATTTAAAATCTCGGGTTTGAAGGATTTGGGCGGAATTAGTTGCTATTCAACTAACCCAATACTAAGATGCAATCAAAATAAAATACTAAAAATGAAAATAAACTAAATTATACTAAAGTTGTGAGCAGTAATTGGAGAAAATGTGTTTACTTAGATTTCACTACTCCATAGACATCTTTTACACGTTAATTACTTGTTATAAATGCATGGATGACGGATCGTATTCCTTAATATCATTCAAGGGTGGCACACTTAACTCCCCAATTCTATGAGCTCTTATCTCCTCCTACACCATGCCCAGCACAACTATAGGGATTGTAAACAGTGGCTCATGCATTAAATACAACCAATAAAGACCTAGTGCGCGTCGGTTCATGTTTCTTAAGACGTTCAAGCATGTTACCAATTGGAGATCTGCCAGTTTTCTTAAGCCTAACATATAAATCATTCATCCAAAACAAGTATAAACAAGTAATCAACACATAATTAACATCTAGGTTTCATTAGATCTAAGCAAACACAAGATAGATCTAGCCTAGCATGATGGAATTAAGACAAGAACAAGATATAGACAACCAACACATAGACATATTGATTGAATTAAAGGAACACTTATCTTGATTAAACATGCAAGGTATCAAGGGGTTAGAACCCTTGAAAAACCTGTAAAGTTACACCAAAATCGTACTTAGGGTTTCCCCCAAAACTTCTCTCTTTTAAATGTGAAAAATTAGAAAACTATATATAGGAAAAGAGGTTTGACGGCGTCAAGACAAATCTTGTGACGCCGTCACCTCGCCGCCAAAACTATTCTCGGACTGCCTTGATCTACATTTGACGCCGTCAAGACTAAATCATTTCCAGGCCGTCATGACTTTTACTCTTGACGCCCTACCTTCGTGACGCCGTCAAATCTGTACTGGGTCATCATGGAATTTTGCTCTTGACGCCGTCAGGAAATTACTCTTGACGCCGTCACCTACTGTTCCCAGCATGGAAAATTAAGACTTTGGCGTTTTCTTCACTTTTATGCTCCAAAAACGTTCGAATTGCTTCCTTTTCCATATTTCACTCCCAAAGTACCTAAAATCACAAAAGGAACGATTTAGGGCAATATTTTATCAAATAAAGTTGAATTCGGGCTTAAATGACCCCCTAAAAACGGATCATTTTTCGCCTCATCATATACCCTTACACTTGAGATTTGCTTGTCCTCAAGCAAATGCGCTTTTATTCTACTCAAAATACAAGTTAGGGGTCATTTAACACTAATATAAAAGTAATTACAACAAATAATCGTTCCACTAAAGACCAATAGACAAGCACGGAGGTCATACACAAGCACCTCACAAATAGTGTTTAGATACTCACATCTCTCGGGTGTAATAAAGTGTAAATTACAATATGGAAACGGAAGATATCTCTCACTACCTGTCATAGCAAAATAGATTACCATAGGTTTGGGAAAGGATCAAACCTCCACCACATGGCGTAAGCACCTAGGATAAACTATCAAAGAGGTCTTTTAAAGGGTTGTAACGTTAGGTATAGGGATATGAAATACACGGTTTTGTTGGATAAAGGAAGTTTTACTGGTGGCGAGTTAACACTCTTGGTTAATTACATGTACAATATGGCGTTGCTAAGCCAAGAGTAGACTCGACTTATGCTAATAAATGAAAAATAACAAAAACATAAAATAAACATAGAATGAAAAGGGATGGTAGTCCGTATGTTTTTTCTCTTTTTCTTTTTTCTATTTTTTTTTTCTTTTTCTTGATTTTTCGATTTTTTTTTTTTTTTTTTTTTTTTTTTTTTTTTTTTGCATACACTCTTACCCTACCATCCAAAATAATACATCATATGGAATGAACATTTCCCTTACACTTGAATCTTTACTTACTTTACAATAAACTAAACTAATGACTCGAATTAAGAAAATCAAAACACTTGGAGCACTTTTAAGATTAACGTACATATGGGTGTAATAAATGATGTTCTTCCCCATTACTCCATAAAATAAGTACTTACCCATGAGTCCCAATCGTCCCAAAACAATATGTACAAGGATATGACTCGACTTAGCAACCATGTAATCAATTAGATAGTTAACTTAGGGTTTAACAAATAACAATAATGCACTAAAAATGAGCGCATACACGGAAGGCTAAGGCGATTTGGTTGTACATTTAAGTGGGGTGCAACAAATTCTTTCTTTAAGTAAAATGCTTAAAGTTAGAAACGAAAAGATAGGATCGGAAGGGTGTACTAGGGGTTTCGTGTACTAAAAATGAGTACAACGCTAAGGGTGTGGGAAAAATTAGTTGACTTAACTTGCCAAGTAATATGACTTAAATGGTCAAGTAATCATAATACAGGTTTAACACAAGGGTGACACATAAACAACAGAGATCGATTAAATTGGAGTGGATACCAATTAACGACCGGATAAAATCTAATTGATTCAAGTTTGTGTATATTGTTATGTTTGCAATCAGAAGGATATCTGTATGCTTCTGTTTCTTCTGTATATTCATCAGAACCGTTTATGTGATAAAACGTTATTTAGGATTAACTGCCTTTTGGCAGTTTCAAGGTTTCAAGCTGTCAAATTTAGTCCCTCAATTTCCGAAAATATAATTTTCTGAGGAATTTTTGACATAGCAACTTAGTGGAAATAAAAAATGACCCAAGCCAGGGGCGCTGCCCCTTGGACCCTGCTTCTCTCAGGGGCGTTGCCCCCGAACCCCCACCAAGGGGGCTACCGCCCCCTTGGAACCCCCGTTAGTCCAGTTAATATTCATATAAGTGTCGACCCTTATATGCATATTAAACTCAATCTATTTTACACTAAAATACCAACAAATCCTAATGCCTCTTATCATGTAGTACACGAATGTAGTCTCACTAGCGGTCTCGGGATGCATCACTAACGCAAGTTTTAGAATCTAAATGCTACCGGTACACTCATAAGCACTAATAATAAATGCTTTTCCTATCAAATCTAAATGCGAACCTCACATTTTTTGGTGGAAAATTTTTCTGAATATACGGTTTTGTGCTAGTCATACAATCTCCTATCCATGAGACGCTTGCTATGTCTAAAGTTTCACTCCTAAATGTTGTAAAAAAAATTAAATTTGGCGCTAAAATTGCACTAACAAGTATTTCTCATAGTTTTATTACACATCTACCATCAAACAAAACAAACTCAAGCGAAAGTGCATATGTAAGGTATCATCTTTTTACCCTCCCCTTACACTTAAGATGAACATTGTCCCCAATATTCAAGTAAAGGATATAAAAGTGAAAAAGGTAAAAAGAATGAAATCAAATACTCCCCTGATTCGCTCGGTATGGATAATAAGGTGGCCAGGTTAAATCTTCCTCCAAGAAAATGAACAATCAAAGCTTCCCTTCCAGAATATAAATCATTTTCTTGTCATACATAACCTGTAAAATCTGACAAAATAGACAAGACAACCTCGCGTAAAATCGGCGGCATCCTATATAAGCTACTAAATCCTAGAAAACAAAATAAGATATAATGCTTGTGGAATGAAGTTTGCAGATCTCCTGGAGATTATAAAACTTAATAATTCACAAAAACCATAAGACTCCGTTAGAAAAACAAAACCGGTAAAATTTCCAGATTTTTACACCTGACGCCGTCAAGAGTAAACTCCTGACGCCGTCAGAATTGACCTGCAGAAATTCTTATGTTAAGTTTCCGAAAAATTTCTGGAAAAACTTGGTCCTACTTCCTGGAAAATCCTGCAAAACTTCATTATGACTCAATACAAGCATTTGACTCTAACAAATATGAATACACATGTTCATTTATTATTGTGGAGAATCATGATCGGTTTGTTTCTTAAAAACATATTTGGGGTTTCCCCTTACACTTATCTTTTGCAAAAATACCTTTAGGTGGAGTTAAGACTATGCCAAAACAACAAAGTAAAGTATTTTCACTATTTAGTTTAGAAACATGATCTACCAACAATAAAAATAAAGCATGCATACGGAAGCAAATAACAATCAAACAAATAAACAAACAAACAAAACATGGGTTGCCTCCCAAGAAGCGCTTTTCTTTATTTACGAGTCTTGTAGCTAGACTCAAGGTCATGGGTTACTACGTGATCTCATCATTGGTTTCACTCTCTGATTGTAGATATTCCTTGTAGAAACCAATCACTTTTTTCTCAACCGCCCCCATAATCAATTGGGCAAATTCTTTATCGACTTTATACCTAGGTCCAAGGGCCAAGCAATCTTTGTAATAAAGACTCCTTTTTTCCCATACATAATCCATGCCCTTTTTCTTATCCTTCTCATTAGTATCCTCAAAAGCACCAACGTTGTCCTTATCAAAACGGGATATAAAGCGAAATTCTTTCATCCTATTAGGCATCCTATAAGTGATACTATCGGTGTTACTTGCAAATCGGATCGTTCCTTCTATCTCATTATATTCCAACTTAGACTCCTCAACCAATGGTTTCCCAAACACAACATTAGATAATCGGCAATCAATAACATTAGCAAGATCCTCCACAATCATAAAGTCGGTGACAAAAGTTAAATTACCAACAAAGACATGTAAACCTTTAACTCTCCCGACAAAGTTACAAACTCCACCGGGGTATTTGGGATCTCTTCTAGGTTCAAGTCTTGTTTTCACTATATCATTATAAACAGTTGAGGACATAATGTTGATTGGAGATTTAAAGTCAATGTAAGCATTGCTAATGTGCCTATATCCAATCATACATGGTATCTTAGCATTCTTAGGATCGCCTCTCTTGATCTTAGGTTTGATTATGCTGGAAGGAGATCGCGGGTTATCGATAAGATTATTATAATATGCAATCTCCTCCTTAGTGGGGTATAGATTAAAATAGTCATTAAGCTTCGGATCTATTTCCCCCTCTTCAAGTCCCTCAATAACATTCACAAAGTCATTAGGCCCTAGTTCCTCATTTGAATACAAGGCGGTCGTTAGGTCACTAAATGCATGTTCGAGCTCAACCTTAATCAACCTATTAAGCTCCCTAAGTTCCCTAATCTCACTCTCAATTTGTTCATGTAACACAGCCACTTCTCTAGGGGAAAGGGGTGGATTCGCGTTTTCCATATTGGTCAACGGAATAGTCAATGAATTTTAATTTACTAACAAAGGCACAAAGAAAAAGATAGACTAAAGAAAAAAGAAAAAATAAAAATAAAAATAAAATCTTACTGGAAAGGAATCTAGCAAGTAGACCTAATAAAAAGAAATTCTAACCTAGACAATAACTATTCCCCAGGCTGCGGCGCCAAAAACTTGATGCGTGGGAATCGCAACAGGCTTTACCTCTCGAGGGATCTCGAGAAGCTTACAACTCCCACCAGGCAGTGTACCTGATCGTTATAGTATAGTATAGTGACAAGTACCGGGGGATTGATCGTTCAGCTTAGGAATAGTGTCGCTAGGATTAGAAAATCTAAATACTAGTTCTAAAGGTGAGGGAAGATTCTTTTTGTATTTTTATATTTTTTAGAAAGCAATTTAAAATCTCGGGTTTGAAGGATTTGGGCGGAATTAGTTGCTATTCAACTAACCCAATACTAAGATGCAATCAAAATAAAATACTAAAAATGAAAATAAACTAAATTATACTAAAGTTGTGAGCAGTAATTGGAGAAAATGTGTTTACTTAGATTTCACTACTCCCTAGACATCTTTTACACGTTAATTACTTGTTATAAATGCATGGATGACGGATCGTATTCCTTAATACCATTCATGGGGTGGCACACTTAACTCCCCAATTCTATGAGCTCTTATCTCCTCCTACACCATGCCCAACACAACTATAGGGATTGTAAACAGTGGCTCATGCATTAAATACAACAAATAAAGACCTAGTGCGCGTCGGTTCATGTTTCTTAAGACGTTCAAGCATGTTACCAATTGGAGATCTGCCAGTTTTCTTAAGCCTAACATATAAATCATTCATCCAAAACAAGTATAAACAAGTAATCAACACATAATTAACATCTAGGTTTCATTAGATCTAAGCAAACACAAGATAGATCTAGCCTAGCATGATGGAATTAAGACAAGAACAAGATATAGACAACCAACACATAGACATATTGATTGAATTAAAGGAACATTTATCTTGATTAAACATGCAAGGTATCAAGGGGTTGGAACCCTTGAAAAACCTGTAAAGTTACACCAAAATCGTACTTAGGGTTTCTCCCAAAACTTCTCTCTTTTAAATGTGAAAAATTAGAAAACTATATATAGGAAAAGAGGTCTGACGGCGTCAAGACAAATCTTGTGACGCCGTCACCTCGCCGCCAAAACTATTCTCGGACTGCCTTGATCTACATTTGACGCCGTCAAGACTAAATCATTTCCAGGCCGTCATGACTTTTACTCTTGACGCCCTACCTTCGTGACACCGTCAAATCTGTACTGGGTCGTCATGGAATTTTGCTCTTGACGCCGTCAGGAAATTACTCTTGACGCCGTCACCTACTGTTCCCAGCATGGAAAATTAAGACTTTGGTGTTTTCTTCACTTTTATGCTCCAAAAACGTCCGAATTGTTTCCTTTTCCAGATTTCACTCCCAAAGTACATAAAATCACAAAAGGAACGATTTAGGGCAATATTTGATCAAATAAAGTTGAATTCGGGCTTAAATGACCCCCTAAAAACGGACCATTTTTCGCCTCATCAGATACCTAACATGAAAATGGGACAAGGTGAAGGCTATTTGCTAGACAAGGATAAGTTGCCAAGTGGTTGTGTTGCAAGTAACATATATGGTTCTTTAGATGATCTTATGAGTGGAATGATGAAACCGGTATGATCTTTTTCCATTGTAATAGCATTTGTTTCCTTATGATATTCTTAAGAACTTCTTATCGAATCAATGTCTTATCCATGCCTAACTTTTGATGGCTTTTAATCTTCCTTTCGCAGGTTACCAGACAAGTTTTCTAAAGGAATTCGATTGTTTATTATGGATCATAGTAGACTGCGTTTTCGAGATGCTGGTTCCAGATTTCATCATGATACCCATAAAAAAATTGGTCACGTAACAGGAGGTAAGAACCATTTTTAGAACTTTTTTATCTGATGCGTTTGAGAGATACATTTTTATTGTCATTTGTGGGTTAAAATTTCGAGTTCATATAGCAAGATCCATGATTTGGAGACACTTTTTATCTCTTAAAATTTGTGAAAAACTATTTATGGGCCAATATTTGATTGCAAAGATAATATACTACAGAAACTTGAATGATCTAAATCTCTGAATAAAAAGGGTGTGAGGTTGTATGCTATAAAAGGACTTTTGATGACTTTTAAGCTGTTTAACAACCCATTTATAAGTAAATTAAAAGTAATTCACACCTCAACCTCACATCAATGAAATAGTTGTCTGACAAGAGTCTGTACCTATAGCATTCTTTGTGTCATTAATAAGGCCAGGATGGCCACTTAAATTATTGAGAACGTTGTTCTTAAGATGTTCTACTGTTTTTGAACCACCGTGACCTATATGCATTCTAAGATCATAAACAAAGCTTCGCAGTTGGTAACCTAAATAAACCAAAGAGATCTTCATAAAATCCCGTTACATGAACGGTGACTGTCAAAAACACCAAAAAAGCAGCCATTTGGTAATAATGCAATGGTCAAGGACATGGTGGTAACATATTTTCTTAGCGTTCTACCTATTTTATTCATATGTTAAACGGGTGAAACTACCCTGTTTGACCCGATACCTCCCGTAGTCCTGTACTTGCTTTTCAGCCTCACTAAACGAAGCTGCTTATATGTATATGTCTAAAGGTAAGTGAGGGGTGTTTGGGATTGATTGATTTGTCTGCTTATTTTCTTAAAGAGTATAAGCATGTACTAATTTACTTACCTATAGTTGTTTGTTTACTCCATTATAAGCAGTTAACCATCTCCAACATGTAGCAGAATTTACATGAGCATCACTTTTATTTGTTTTGTGCTGATATCAGTATTAATTTGGGTATGGAAATTGTAATAAGTTTACTTGCTAGCAGTGACCAAAGATCAAGGCTTTTTAAGTGTTATTTTGTGTGCATTGGGTTCTTATAAATTATGCATTAGAAATAATAATATTAGAAAAAATATATATATTAAAATAGACCTAAGAAACGGACATGATTTCATAGCTGACATTTGTGACTCTAAACGCTCGATTTCCAACATTTTCGTAGTACATTGTTCTTATGATGTAGCACCAGAAGCTACTTTTTTGCCTTTGACTTATAACCATCTTGAAGCTGATTTACATGTTCTTTGAGTAATCACACTTCATCTTCTAATGATGTCTTCACTTTTTCCACTTATTCTTTGACAAAAGGTTATGTGAAGCAAGCGTTTTCATATTGTTTGGGCATGATGGATGTTGGTGTGATGCCTCAAGCTGAAAATTTTGCTAAGCTCATTAAGACTTTAGAAAACTTCATAATATAGAGACTTGAGATTTTTTTTTTTGCTAAGTTCTACATTTGTTTAGTTGATTTGTATGTTCTTTTATCCAGGGCAAGGATGTAAATATGTTTCAACCTGGTAGAGATTTTATTCCAGTTAAAGACGAGGTAGGTCACAACCTGAAATTTTATCCAGTTCAGTTCTTCTCAGACCTTGGTGCTATGTGTACCTGAATTTAATATGATTAATGGAGGTTCGCATGCAGGTAACAAGCTTGCAATGCACAAGTTTATGATTCTTCCTGTTGGTGCTTCTTATTTCAAGGAAGCCATGAAGATGGGTGTTAAAGTGTATCACAACTTATTAAATATGTTGTAGCCTGTTGTGATTATAGGTGGTTGAAGTAGTCATAAGTCTAAATGGTTTTGAGTTACTTGATACACTTTTTTACATTTCTCTGGCAGATTCATGGCCTTGATTATAATGGATTGGTTGAAAGAAGTGAATCTAAGGTTTATTGGCATGCTTATGTTATTCATAACATATTTGTTTATGATCTTTTGAGATACTCAAACTTAAAAATTAAGCATCTAATATTAATCAATATGAAATGATAGAGCTAGCCTGCCCATCGGGCGAGTCATGAAGCTAGTAATATATATAGAGAATGGTGAAAGAAACATGGATGACGTGAAAGTTATATGTTCAAAATTTATTCTCGTGTCATTCTAGTTACTACTAGTATATATGTTACATGATTTATATGTTGGTCGTGAGACCGGTTTATCTGCGGTCAGTGGCGAAGCTTGGATTTTGTAAGTGGGGGGTCGGGATCTAATTTTTTTTTCCTAAGGCTATATTTCAGGTATACCGAAATTTTTGGGGGGTCGAAACCGAATATACCGAAATTTTTCTACACGAAAACTATATACCCCTACATCGCAAAAAAAATTTCGGGGGGTCGGGCGCCCCCCCTATGAAGCTTCGCCCCTGTCTGCGGCTACGAGTGGATCGAATTCCCATCTTTAACGAGCATAATCGAGCTCAACCTAAAATAAAATATTTTCACCGTGCAAATAAATAAAACCTTGTGAGTTGTTAAAAATCCATAATAAAATTATAACTTATTCTCAGTTTTATATGCGTGATGGGTTATGGGCGAAAGGTGATGATATTACGGAATGGCTGTCCTGGCTGTCCCCTGCTTTTGATTATGCTACGTACCTTTTAGCTTTGTATAGTTGTAGGCACTAGGCACTCAAAATATCTTTAACAAAAAGGTTTGAATGATTTAATGTTTAACATGTGAATTACATAATTTTGATTTATATATCGAAACTAGTGGAGTATAATTCTTTCGCACGCGCGTTTTTTTTTTAATTATATATTTTTATTTATTAAAAAATAAGTAATTTAATCTTTTTTTTGTTTGATTTATGATTTTTAATTATAGTTTTTTATTATTATAAATAATCATTTAAAAAGTTTAAATATGTTGCATCTTATCTATATTTTTTGTATTTATCTTCAATTTATGTAGTATATCAACAAAACGAATTTATAAATTAAAAAATAATAATTAAAATATTACCTAATAAATAAATAAATATTTTTTTTTTCTAAATACGAAAGTCTCCACTTGAAGTTTTGTTTTATTATATAAAAAGCTACCCACATTAAGTTTTAGTTATCTATTTGGATCATGATTACTTTTTTCTAATAACAAATATGATTTAACAACTTTTGATACGTTTAATCAGTTCAATCTTTTGTGTATCAACATTTCACCATGTGTGAGGCGTTGATGCGACCATAAGACAATATGTTATGGATATTTTTTAAAAGGATTTGATTCGTGAACTTTTAACTTTTTATTTGCACACTCAATTGTACATGAAGTTAATGCAAAATATTAATATATTACAAATCTGACATGCATAAATTGAAGTGTGTCAATCAATTAATAATGTATGCAAATCTATTCTCATTTTTAAAAGCAAGTCGCGAGAGACATCATCGGTAACAGAAAAGTTATTTTGTGTTAGGTGTAAGCAAATACTGTAATAATGTATGATATTCGAGAGATTTTGCGAATAAAAAGTGAAGGGTTCGAATCTCGTCTCTTGCGTGACCAATTGGTGTTATATTGGGCAAAAGAGTTGTCGAAACTATTCTTTATAAGATGGACAATGACGGGTGCCAAAAGACACTCGAGATCAGGGTATTCCCACCCATGCGCACCTTTTTTTGGATCGAACAACATGGAATATGATACTACATCCGTCCCATAAAAACGTCCACTTTGACTTTTTTTAAGTCTTTCTTTTTCAACTTTTACCTTAAATATTTTTGTTTGCGTTATATAACACTTGATACAAAATACATGAATGGATTAGGATTTAAATGCATTTTCATTTGTATAATTTTTCATCAAGTATTATATAACGCAAACAAAACTATTTAATGCCAGAGTTTGAAAAAACAATATTTAAAAAAGTCAAAATGGACAGTTTTTATTGGACAGAAAGAGTATATCATTATAAAAGTGTAATTTACTAATAAGGGGATACATCGTTACATTCAACCTCTATGTTGTTCTAAGCATTATCTACATTAATTTTAGCATTCATTATTTCATACTAAAAATAACAACTATTTATTTGTGTGCATAACATTTATTCAAAGATAGACACTCTGGGTTGCTTGACTTAAGGGTTTGTGACGACGTCCCTTAGTATTTATAAAAAATAGTTTTCATAAAACTCCTCTGAAATGACTTTACAACAAACTTTTCACTATTTGATAAGCTTTTTAGATGACTTGGTGGATTGCAACAAAAGCTTTACCAAAAACTTGTAAAATGACTTGTTATATACCAACCGTTTGACATAAAATTAACCAGATAATTCACATTAATTGAACCATTAAATGATTCAAATGAAGTACACAAAAAAACTATTGAAAGACTTTTTAGCATTTGTGAAGATTATTCAAAAAACGCTTTTTATGTAAAAAAAAATAAAAAATAAATGTTATCATTAATGTAAGGGGTTGATTTGCACACCACAATTTTTTATACTTCCACACCTTATGCATTACAGTGTTGTATGGTGTGCTATACAACTTATACGAAATGTTATTTTTATCAAAAAATTTGATGTGCAAATCAATCCCCTTAATGTATTCAATGCATCAAATTTTAAAAATTTGATACATTGTAGATGCTATAACAACTTACAAAAATTACCCTACATTTTAACATTTATTTTTTATTTTTATACTATCTATAATTATAAAAAGAGTTTTCATAAAACTCCTCTAAACTGTATAACAACTTACAAAAAATACCCTATATTTTAACTTTTTTTATTTTTATACTATTTATAATAATTTGTATATATATAATGTAAATAAATAAATAAGTATTTTAAAATATTTATTAAATTAGTACAAATATTGCGATAGTTTTAATCCTTGCATGCATTAAAAAAAATGTTTGCGTTATATAACACTTGATAAAAAATACATTAATGGATTAGAATTTAAATGTATTTTTATTGGTATAATTTTCATCAACTATTATGTAACACAAATAAAAATATTTAATGTCAAAGTTTGAAAACAATAAAAATAAAATACTTAAAAAAGTCAAAATGCACAGTTTTTATAAAACATAGAGAGCATATCATTAGCATAAAAGTGTAATTTACTAATGAGGGATACATCATTACATTCAATCTCTATGTTTTTCTAAGCATTGTCTACATTAAATTTTAGCATTCATTATTTCATGCTAAAAATAACAACTATTTATTTGTGTGCATAACATTTATTCAAAGATAGACACTCTAGTTTGCTTGAGGTACACCAAATACTCCGTATTAACATTGTCAACATTTGACTTAATGGGTTGTGGCGACGTCCCTTTGTATTTATAAAAAGAGTTTTCATAAAACTCCTCAGAATTATATAAGAGCAACTCTAATGCATGACTTTACAAAAAACCTTTTCACTATTTGATAAGCTTTTTAGATAACTTGATAATTTGCAACAAAAGCTTTACCAAAAACTTGTAAAATAAAACTAACCAAATCATTCACACTAATTGAAGCATTAAATGATTCAAATGAGGTTTACAAAAAAAATTACTGAAAGACTCTTTAGCATTGATGAAGATTTTTCAAAAAAGCTTTTTATATAAAAAAAAATAAATGTTATCATTATTGTATTCAATGCATCAAGTCTTAAAAATTTAATGTATTGTAGATGCTCTAAAAACTTACAAAAATTACCCTACATTTTAACTTTTATTTTTTATTTTTATACTACTATCTATAATTATAAAAAGAGTTATCATAAAACTCCTCTAAACCATATAACAACTTACAAAGAATACCCTATATTTTAACCTTTTTTTTCATACTATTTATAATAGCTTCTATTTATAAAATGTAAATAAATAAATAAGTATTTTAAAATATTTATTAAATTAGTACAAATATTGCGATAGTTCTAATCCTTGCATGCATTTTAAACAAATATATATATTAAATTTTGTTTGTGTTATATGACACTTGATGAAAAATACATGAATGTATTAGGATTTTAATGTATTTTCATTGGTATACTTTTTATCAAGTATTATATAACGCAAACAAAAATATTTAATGCCAAAGTTTGAAAAAAAAATACTTAAAAAAGTCAATATGCACAGTTTTTAACTTTTTATATAACATAGGGAGCATATCATTAGCATAAAAAGTGTAATTAACTAATGAGGGGATACATCATTACATTCAACCTCTATGTTGTTCTAAGCATTATCTATATTAAATTTTAGCATTAATTATTTCATGCTAAAAATAACAACTATTTATTTGTGTGCATAACATTTATTCAATGATAGACACTCTAGTTTGCTTGAGGTACACCAAATACTCAGCATTAACATTGTCAACATTTGACTTAAGGGGTTGTTACGACGTCCCTTAGTATTTATAAAAAGAGTTTTCATAAAACTCCTCTGAATTGTATATAAGAGCACCTATAACGCATGACTGTACAAAAAACTTTTTCACTATTTGATAAGCTTTTTAAATGACTTGGTGGATTGTAATAAAAGCTTTACCAAAAACTTGTAAAATAAAATTAACAAAATCATTCACATTAATTGAAGCATTAAATGATTCAAATAGGTTACACAAAAAAAGTTATTGAAAGACTTTTAGCATTGGTGAAGATTTTTCAAAAAAGCTTTTTATATAGAAAAATAAATGTTATCATTATTATATTCAATGCATCAAGTCTTAAAAATTTTATTTATTGTAGATGCTCTAAAAACTTACAAAAATTACCCTTCATTTTAATTTTTTTTATACTATCTATAATTATAAAAAGATTTATCATAAAACTCCTCTAAACCATATAACAAGTTACAAATAATACCTTGTATTTTAACTTTTTTTTTCATACTATTTATAATAACTTCTATTTATAAAATGTAAATAAATAAATAAGTATTTTAAAATATTTATTAAATTAGTACAAATATTGCGATAGTTTTAATCCTTGCATGCATTTATAAAAAATATATATATTAAAATATGTTTGTGTTATATAACACTTGACGACAAATACATGAATGTATTAGGATTTTAATATATTTTAATTGGTATAATTTTTATCAAGTATTATATAATGAAAACAAAAATTTTTAATGCCAAAGTTTGAAAAAAAAAAAAAAGTCAAAATAGATAGTTTCTATAGGACAGAGGGAGCATATCATTAGCGTATCAAACTGCCAAAGTTTGGAGGAATAAATAAATAAATATCGAAATTGACAGTTTCTATATGACAGAGGGAGCATATTATTAGCATAAAAGTGTAATATACTAATGAGGGGATACATCATTACATTAAACCTCTATGTTGTTTTTAGAATTATCTACATTAAATTTTAGCATTCATTATTTCATGCTAAAAATAACAACTATTTATTTGTGTGCATAACATTTATCCAAAGATAGACACTCTAGTTTACTTCAGGTACACCAAATACTCTGTATTAACATTCTCAACGTTTGACTTAAGGGGTTGTGACGACGTCCCTTAGTATTTATAAAAAGAGTTTTCATAAAACTCCTTTGAATATTGTAATGCATTACTTTACAAAAAACTTTTCACTATTTTATAAGATTTTTAGATGACTTGGTGGATTGCAATAAAAGCGTTACCAAAAACTTGTAAAATGACTTGGTATATACCAACCGTTTGACATAAAATTAACCAAATCATTCACATTAATTTAAAGATTAAATGATTCAAATGAGGTACACAAAAAAACTATTGTAAAGACTTTTTAACATTGGTGAAGATTTTTCAAAATAGCTTTTTACATAGAAAAATAAATGTTATCATTATTGTATTCAGTGCATCAAGTCTTAAAAATATGATGCATTATAGATGCTCTAACAACTTACAAAAATTACCCTACATTTTAACTTTTAATTTTTATTTTTATACAATCTATAATTATAAAAGGAGTTTTCATAAAACTCCTATAAACTATATAACAACTTACAAAAAAATACCCTATATTTTAACTTTTTTTTCATGCTATTTATAATAACTTCTATTTATAAAATATAAATAAATAAATAAGTATTTTAAGATATTTATTGAATTAGTACAAATATTGAGATAGTTTTAATCCTTGCATGCATTTATAAAAAATATATTAAAAAATTTGTCTTTTCAAAATCAATTACAAAATATATTCAAGTGAGTCAGTCTAATACAACGAATACTTTCTAAAAAAGAATCGTAAGATTTTGAGTAATTTGAATTTTCTATAGCTAGTTTCGATATTTATTGTTTATTTTAAGTGGACAATAACTCTACTAGGCTACGTGTTCGTAAACCATGTATGAAGCTAGAAATGCTCATGCAATCCGTGGATCTGCAAGGTATCATCTGTATACCTTGTGACGAAATCCCGCATACTTTCGCCTTCGTTTTGCTAGATGTTATGTAATGCCAGGTGACTTTTTGTGAACTTTTTTTGTTGGCTAAAATGCAACTGAAACTTAGCTTTGAGATCATCGAAATTCGAGATGTTGCCTGGTTTCTGACCATTCTACGAAATGCAAGCGGAATCTCGTAAGGTATGTGTGAACAGGTGGCATGCTACAGGCATAATCTACTTCTGCATCCGGATAGCCCCCTCAAATAAGTGCAAAAAAATATTTGGGTCCCCTTTTCCATCGTAAATGCCTATGTATGAAGGCATTTTCAACCCATCGGGTAAGGGGTAGTTTTCGATCCATCTCACAAAAGGTGTGACGGACACCATGGGTTTTGGATATAAGTAATTCATGGGCTGGTTATACGTAAGAGCATCGTTATATGGATTATGGTTTTGGTGAGTATAATAAGCCGAGAGGGTGCCGAGAGAGGGGTTTACCCCTATGGGATACGGTGTGTATGTTGGAGGTTGGACGGAAGGTACGCTTCCATATTGATTAGGGAAGTTAGGATTATTGGTTTGCCCATTCAAAGGAGGATATACACCATAAGGATAAAACTGAGTTTGAAGTAATGGATGCATACCATGAGGAGGAAGATTTCTTCCCACATTTACCAATAGTGGATTGCCTTATATGCCAGAAGCATGCGAAGGCTGTGATTGAACCCCAGCTTCCGTCTTCCCCAAGTGTGCAACTAACAAAGGAGGTAGGTTAATCCCATCGTTTACCATAAGGTTGCTTCCTTCTATGGGATTCCCATTTGGCCTTTGAGTAGTAGGATATTCTATCCTTGAGGTAGGGCGCATCATCCTTTTAGAGGGAGGCCTTGGCTCCACTTCTATTCCTTCATCATGATCGTCACTAGAGTAATCAAATTCCCTCTGTATTTCCATGCTCTGGGCTTGTCTCCTACGAGCTCTTATAAGAGGTTCGAGTTTTTTGAAGTTAGCCTTAACGAAGGTTAGGCTAATTATGGGTTCTGGATTTACCGATGTTGAGGCACGATGACCAGGTGTCATTTCAGGATGATGTTGTGTGGTAAAGGTAGAGGTAGTTATTGGGGGTAAATCGTGTGTGACTGATAATGGTGTTAAGGTCGAGAAACCCGGCGGGGGTGTAACATCTCTTCCTTGTTCCATGTCGGACTTTCATGGAGAGTGGTTAAAAAGGTTACAAACCTTGATGTAACAGGACTAATAGTAGCGGGTCCCACAGGTGGCGCCACTGATTGTACTATAATTTGCAAGACTAGGATTCGATGGTGATCGAAGGATAATAGGGTGTATGATCTCACCAAGCTTGCTCGTAACCTCAAAATAAGAAATACTAAAATAACTACGTTAAGTGATTGCGCAGGAGTTGGACCATGCGAACCACCTTCAGTGTGCGAATAAGTATTTGTTATTGTCAGTATGTAAGTGTATTGTATGTATTTAAGTGTTTGATGAACATACCATAAACAATGACCCTTCCAAGCTATTTGTGGGGGAAGAAATAGGCTTTAAAGGACTGTTGCACACGTTCGAGGATCATGAGGGTGTCCCATGATTTATGGTAACCGTTGGGCTTAGTGATCCATGTTCTCAACTTTGGTGGGAAAGCCGAGGTAAAGGAGAAAAGTGGGCATGATCAGGTCAAGGTTCTCCTCTATGTTATTATCTTCGAAGGATCCACTCCGAAGGGTGAGAGGCTTCGATTGGCGAATTCCCAAGTGGTAACTACTGTGAATAAGTAGTTTGATACCAAAAGAGATTTTAAGAGGTTAACTCAAGGTCCGAGATGTAGCTTTCGAACATGTTCGAATGGGAGGCTTTCGAGCAATTCGAAGGGTACGTTGTCAATAGTCAAAAACTTGTTATTACAGAAGCAATTTTATTGCCGTTTTACAAGTTAAAATAAAACAGTCAGCCAACATTAGTTCTTCTAAAGATACTAATAATATAGTTTTAGCACAAGTGAATCAAATATATTAAAGGTGATTTAACAAATTAATCTTGTTGTAATGCATAGGCATATTTAAACTCATTAAATACCAAAATAGATGTAGTTTGATTACGACTACATAATCCAACGAATTTCTAACTTACCTTCTAATCCTCCCATAATCCAACGAATTAGAAAAACGGGGTTTTTTAGTTGTTGATTAATACTCTTTTAGTAGATTTCAAAATGGATCTATAATCCTCTTCGTTATTTTTACATATTCATGAACCCTTATTTGTAAGTTGCTTTTCACATTATCTTTTTATATATATATGTAGTTTATTTATTTTTTCTTGAGATAAACGACATCTAGTTTTGAATTTCAAGATAAAAACCCTTTAAATTTTGAACAAGCTTAACAAAATATATCCAAACCCTAAGAAAATATATGAATATTTAGTTACGATATCTCCACTATGTCTTCCGATAACAACTATCTTAAATGCAATAATATTGAGATTTTAAAACTTTGTTGCAACACGCGACCTAATCTCACAGTATGTGTGTTTACTATTGCACAATTGCACCTATTTATATTTTGGCATAAATAACAACAAAACCCATATATTTTTACTTTTCCATAATCACAAACAATAAATGAATATAAACACTAAAAATCTTATTATAATTCTATACTTGTACTTTTCAAACATATCGTGCTAGAAATAAAATCAGTTAAACAGGTATTTGGCGATAATATATTTAAAAAAGTTTTTTCCTTACATGTGTTCTTAAACAACAAGTTAAATTTATTATACTCTAAAATTACTTGTAAATATAAATAACGGATATTAATAAGTACGGTAAACAGCAAACAATGTCCTTGAGTATAGTCTAAGTTGCATTTTTAGCCACTTCAAAGATAAAACTGCAAATTATGCCATTACTGTGGATGTTTTCATGGAATTTGTGTCCCTTGACTGGTCAATGAAATGCGAAATGACTAACATACCCTCATATTATTCCACATTTGAATTTTTTCTGAATTTATATTTATTTTTAATACAACATCAAGAACAAGAACCCATAACTTTAAATCAAAACCCATATTTTTAGAAAACATAAACACACTGATCATCCTTATATCGCCTACAAACGTAATGACACATAGGTCAACAAAAACACCAGTAAGTAGTTTCTTCAATCCAATACCACTCCCTGCTACAACTACCACTACATCCTTACTCCTAGGTAGTACTGTTGCTGTTATCCTAACCCTCTTTTACAATTCCAACACTACACATCAACATTATCAGATTCAAATTCAAATTGGATAGTGGAGCCTGTTTACTTCTCCCACGATGTTTAATCATTTCATCATCCAACGCTGCCCCTCTCTTCAACTTCATCACAACTCCAATAACGATTCCGGACTGATTCCTCATCAAGTATCAGAACAAGGCGGAGGCTTCTTAAATATACAATATCAGAGAAGGTGCATCAACACTCCCGATGCGGTGTGCTTTCCTTGGATTGGCCTTCTCATTTAAATGGGACTTGACCTCTCAGCACGACGACCTTGACACAACCGTTCTCATTCCAGGGAAATGGGAGCATGGATCATGATGTCATTTCATTTGTTAGCGAATGCTTCAACCGATCCCACAACTCAATTAGTAGCCCTTTACAAAGGTTTAGATGAAACACCACAAGTTTAAACATCTATCCTTAAAACTATTTTTTTATGTTTTAAAAAAGATTGACAAAATGAAACATTTTTATTCCTATTGCATTCGCTAAATACAATTTTGTACAAGACAATAAAATGGATATTAGAAACAGCTCGAGACGGTGACACCAAAGATCTCCCCTTTCACGTGAGTTGTATTGAGCTTGAATCTATCAATGATTTACAACTTTTATTAATTAGTACTCTTTTTAAGGATTTTTATACATAACGATGTATTACAATTGCCTTTTAGAACTTTGTACCTTGTTGCTAAGAGATGTAGTATTTTGTTTGATGTAGATAACATCAACACCTGAACTTGTACCTGAGGATGGCGATCCCATTTGGTCAAAAGGTAGGGAGTAGATTATTTCTTCAAGTAAGGGAGATATAATGAGATATAAGGATGATTGATGTGTTTTTTGTATTTGTGTTTTATAAAAGTTGGGGTTTGATTTAAAGCTATTATTATTATTATTATTATTATTATTATTTTCCTTGATGTTGTATTAAAAATAAATATAAATTCAAAAGAAATTCAAACGGGGAAGAAGATGAGGTTATATTAGTTATTTCGCATGTCATTGACAAGTCAAGGGACATAAATTGCATGGAAACATCCATAGTAAGGACATTTTTTGCAATTTTATATTTGGAGTGGCTAAAAATGCAATTTGGACTATACTCATGATTTTTTTTTTGTTTTTTTTTTTTTTTTTTTGCAGTTTACCCTAAAAAGTATTAACTAAACTTATAATTAATAACGCATACTACTACTAAATACCTACTTTATTTATTTGTTGCCAAGACATATACGGTTAGGTTTATGGGTGGACCTAGATCTACAGGCCGGCGGGCCCCCAATTGATGAGTATACGGAATCTATGCTCGAGCGAGGTCATTTTTTAAAGGAAAAGTTATATTTTTGTATGAATCCAAATGATCCCCAAATTTCAGATGTTGCACAACATCGCTAGGTTTTGAGTAACATGGAACACGTGATTTAATATCATATAATGTTAAATTATTCACACATCTATATTAGAAATTAACGACAATTGATGACGATATCTAGCGGGTACACAATTATACCACCAACCACACGATTTAGTTTAAATAACGAATAACTGCGCAATGTACTGAGTCTGTTATTTTGTCTGCATTTGTCACATATGGTGCTTTCCTCATTAATGATTAAAAGTTTTAACATAAACAACTTACAAAACGATCACCGATGATAAGCGTATGAACAATCACGTGGATTTAGAATAAAACATGTCTGACAAAGACCCACACTTTTAATATCATCCATAATACACATTGTATTTAACGACGAAACGGCTTCTTTCCACCAGTATCTATCTCGTCATCAAAAAATCCAATTCGTACCTAATAAATTTTCCAACTCTTATTATATACACGTCATCTACCTTTCCGTTATAATAAAAATCAGAATCCAATCATCCGACCAAACTTATCCAAATAAATCAAATACAACCGTTTTACATACACTCTCTGCATTTCTTCTCCAAATAAACATCATCTTATTAACAAAACCTAAACTCAAAAAACCAAAAAAAAGTTTTATAATAAAAAAATGCACTCTTAAAATTGAAACATGTGACAGCTAGTGAAATTAAAATAGTGATTTGACCCCATCAATTGATAAAGAAAATCCCAAAACAAAACAAAAGAAAGAAGAGGGAGGGAAAATTTGAAACTGAAAACTCAAAAGAACCCATTTCAATATTTTCACATTCCCCCAATTTTTTTCAAACCCACTCCACATTATAAATACCACCACAACAACACACACAATCTCATCACATCATCATTTTTATAAAAACCAAAAAAAGAAAAACACTTTTTCATTAAATGGCGGACCTCCCTTGCGACGGCGACGGCAAATGCATGATCTGCAAAGCCACGCCGCCGGAAGGAGAAATACTCACGTGCAAGACATGTGTCACTCCATGGCACATCGATTGCCTGACCTCCTCCCGTCCCCAAACCCTTGCTGACGTGGCGAAGTGGGAGTGTCCTGATTGTACGGATCTCGGCGGTGGTTCGTCTCACGCGCCTCCGGTGAATGCTGGATCTGAGAAATCGGATTCGCTTGTGGCGGCGATTCGCGCGATTGAGAATGATGTGAAGCTTTCGGATGTGGAGAAGGCGAAGAAGCGCCAGGAGCTTTTGAGTGGGAAAAGTGGCGGTGGTGGTGATGACGTGGCAGGGAAGGATGGGGCTAGTGGGAGTGGTGGTGGTGGTGGTGGGGGTGGGAGTGATGTGTTGAAGCTGTTGAGTGGGAGTTTTAATTGTTCGTTTTGTATGCAGTTACCCGAGAGGCCCGTTACGGTATAAAATTTTTAGTTTTTTATAAAATTTATGAAATTTTATAAATTTGTGGTTTGTTCTGATGTTTGTTTAGTAATGTTTTGGTATTACTATTTTATGGTGTTTAGGTTGGGTGAAACTTATTTTGGGGGTGTTTGTTTCGGCTTTTATAACCGGCGTATGGCTTATTTTGAAACTTTTTGGCTTATATAAGTTTGTTATGTCATAAAAAACTTATATAAGCCAAAAAGTTTCAAATTAAGCCTTGAGCTTATTAAACATAAGCCCAAAACTAAATAAGCCATAAGTTAACTATATAAGCCTAAACAATTAAACAAACACCCCCTTTGTTTGTTTATTTAGTAAGTTATTCGGGATGATTACTTGATTAGTTTGGGAATAGATGTAACCCAATGGATTTTGATTGTTTTGGTCATTTTACATGTTTATTGTTTATTGTATTATGAATTGGAATTTGTTAAAAAAGTGAAACAAATGTTTATCTGATTATTACAACGGTACTATTACATGTAACATGTTCTGGTTCAGTTTATTATATTGCATTGCATAAATATGGTATGTTGTTGTGTTTGAATGTGATATATATTTTTTAAGCTGTTAATTACGAGATTATGTATGTTGGTCCTAATTCGTGTTGTTTATTTGCTTACTAAGTTATTTGGGTGATTAGTTTATGAGTAGCTGTAACAAAACTGATTTTGATTATTTAGGTTATTTTACGTGTGAATTATTTTCTTGAACCATAATCTGTTTAAAAGTGGAATATCTAGACGCATTATGTTTTCTAACGATCTTTAATCATTAAAATTGTCGTTGCTTTGTAGAGTAATTGGTTGTTGCTTCAATGCTTCTATATTCGATTATCTGATTATGGATTTTATAGTTGCGGTACCTTGAAACTTAATCTGACTGATTAGTTTATTTGGATTACACAAAACTGATTTAGATTATTTAATTAATTAGAGTCGGTATACATAAATGGTTATAAATAATTAGAATCTGCCTAACATTATGAGAAATGATTGTTTGATTGTTACTACTATAAACAGCAGAAACACATTTATATACCGTCTGATTTTAAGCATATGTACTAAATATTTTCTAACTACTTTTGTAATATAAAATAAATATTTATCTCAATGTGCTAGACTGACAGATTATCATATGTTTATGTTGCAGACTCCCTGTGGTCACAACTTTTGCTTGAAGTGCTTTGAGAAATGGGTCGGTCAGGGGAAGCGCACTTGTGCGATATGCCGAACCTCGATTCCTCCTAAGATGGCAAGTAATCCTAGAATTAACTCATCGCTAGTTATTGCAATAAGGATGGCAAAAATGACAAAGTCGAATTCTGGTGCTTCTGGACCACCTAAAGCGTACTATTCTGTTCTGAACCAAAACAAACCAGACAAAGCTTACACCACTGAGCGTGCTAAGAAGACTGGGAAGGCTAATGCTTGCAGTGGAAAGATATTTGTGACGGTTCCACCTGATCATTTTGGGCCCATTACTGCTGAGAATGATCCAGAGAGAGGAATGGGGGTTCAGGTTGGGGAAACTTGGGAGGATCGTATGGAATGTAGACAGTGGGGGGCCCATCTTCCTCATGTTGCTGGGATATGTGGGCAGTCTGATTATGGTGCACAGTCTGTTGCATTATCTGGAGGATACGAGGATGATGAAGATCATGGGGAGTGGTTCCTCTACACTGGAAGGTATATCTTGCTCATTCTTATATTATCTATTACAGGCTTTAAGTTGCATTATGGTTTTCTTACAAGAGCTTCTAAGTTGTTGAATTTGAATGATAGTGCTTATGTTAATATCTTTTCTGTGTTGTGTTTTATTTGTCACTGACAGTGGCGGAAGAGACTTGAGTGGGAATAAAAGGACCAACAAGACTCAATCATTTGATCAGAAGTTTGATAAATCCAATGAAGCTCTGCGAGTTAGTTGCAAAAAAGGCTACCCAGTACGTGTTGTGAGGTATGCTTGTATGAATGCTCATCAAATTCCTATCTTCCTAGATACCAAAATTTACATATATTTTAACTTGACTATGTGTTTATTGTCATGTATGATTCAAGTCGAATGATGAATTATAGCTAGCTTGTTAACTAAGAACAATAATAACTACTGCTTATATGGCGTCTGTAGCCTTCTTTGTTTTTATTTTATTTATTTATTATTTATTTATTTTTTTGTCTTAACCAAATTGCTAATAAAACACACAGGTCCCATAAGGAAAAGCGTTCAGCTTATGCACCTGAGGCTGGTGTTCGATATGATGGGGTATACAGGATTGAGAAATGCTGGAGGAAACCTGGAATTCAAGTAAGATGTCACATTATTTGACAGCATATCTTATATTAAAAAAAAATAAAAATAAAAAAAAATTTTTTTTTTGCTGACATGTAGATTGTTGCAGGGATTTAAGGTATGCAGGTATCTTTTTGTTCGCTGTGATAATGACCCTGCTCCGTGGACAAGGTTTGTCATCACTCTATTATTGTCAAGTTTGATATCATGGTAAACTTTGTAAATGGATGAGTTATTTACAATTTGATTACAACATCACAGTGATGAGACTGGGGATCGTCCAAGGCCTTTGCCTGTCATTAAGGAGCTGAAGGAGGCAACTGATGTAACTGATAGGAAGGGTCCTCCCTCTTGGGATTATGATGTGAGTTGATGCAGCTTATAGGATTTTGCTATGTTGTACATATTTTCTTGTGATAATCGATGCCTGTAAAATTGGGTATTATATTATAGCGAGTCTAATTTATGGCTCTTGTGTGCAGGAGGAAAAAGCTAGTTGGTTGTGGAAAATTCCTCCGCCTAATAGTAGAAGACAAGCAGATACCGGAGATGTTGGGGATGGCAAACCAAGGACTGTTCGTCGTAAGACACAAATGATGTCTGTGAGTGAACGGCTCTTAAAAGGCAAGTTTCTTTATTTTTTATTGCTATTTTTTGTGCTTGTTTTGAATATGTAAAATGTTAAACTTAAGAATTTGCTGTTGCAGAGTTCTGTTGCCTTATCTGCAAAAAAGTTATGAATGAACCGCTTACCACCCCGTGTGCACACAATTTCTGCAAGTCATGTTTGCAAGATACATTTGTTGGCCAAACTTTTATTAAGGAGAGAAACTGTGAAGGTAGACGTACATTAAGGGCACAGAAGAACGTCATGAAATGTCCATCATGCACCAATGACATTTCTGAATACCTTCAGAACCCGCAGGTATATCAAGTATCTATGCTGTTTCCGCGTTATTCAAAGCAATGCAACAGTCTTAGATAACAGGTTTGTTTATTCTTTTTGACAGGTGAACAGAGAATTGATGAGTGTGATTGAATCACTTCAAAGGCAGACTAAAGAAATGGAAGAAAACTCAGCTTCAGAAGAAGAAATGTTGAAAACTGATGATGTTAAAGAGGAAAACGATGATTTGAAGCCTGAGACTGAGGTTAAAGATATGGATTGTGAGACTGATGATTCAGCTAATGAAGCTGTCAAGGACACTGAGAAAGATGAATCTGTCAAGGAAACTGTTAAAGATGAAGCTGTCAAGGAAGTTGCTCAAACCGAAGCTGTCAAGGTAAATGATAAGAATGAAGCTGCTGCAAAATCACCCAAAGTTAACAAGAAAAGGAAAGCAGGTTCTACTGACAATGCCCCCAATAAAAAGCTACATGAAGAGACTGATACCTTGATGGGTGATGATGTTAATGATACTGCTAATGACATCAATGGTACAAGTGTACAGCCTGAATCTGTTGAAACTGAAGAACCAAAGGTTAATAAGGCGGCAAAGGGAGGTAAGAAGACTACAAAGGAGAAGAAAGAAGTTGATGCAAAATGTGCGACACCATCATCACCAGCATCCAGAACCAGAAGCAAGAAGACTTAGCTGGAGGGTGAAGATGACTTTTCATGATTGTGCATAATGGATGTTAGACTTATTTTTCTTTTTGATTGGTTCCAAATTGACAGTAGCAATTTTGGAAAACTATGCCATCTTTAAGTCATCTATTGATGCGTTTAGGATGCCTTGATATTAGGGCATATACATTGCATTGCTCTTTCGGTAACAATCATGAAAGTTATATGATTATCTATAACTAGTTAAAAACTTAAAACATTTACTACTTGGGGTCATGTTTATCTTGATAGCATTCACATGGTGTTTTGTGATGGCATTGTTAAAATGCATGAGCTTCAGTTGATATCTGGTTGTCTTTAGCCATTCAAAAGCCTTATTTGGTATTTGGTTGTTTTTAGCAATGCCAAGATGCTCTGTAGTTTCTTTTATTCGAGATGAAATAGTACGGCATGAGCTAATAATTCATGATCAGTCAGACCAAGTGGCAAGTTCATGGGATTTGCTTGCAGGGACAAAATCAAGGCAATGTGCCAATAAGAATGTAACCACACAAATCAAGGTGATGTGCTTTGGTTAAGAAGGAATAGACTGATCTTGGTTCATGATTGCATTAGTAAGTTTGTGTTATACGTGTGGCATATGTTTTTACAGGTAATGGGGGTGTTTGGGATAGCTTAACAGGTTACTCTTTTTGGCACAACAAATAAATAGTTTTTCTCAATATTCTGACATGCAGCAAACGATATGGAGTTGCTTAACCCAAATTATTTATTTCAAAAGTTTATAAGAGCATCTGCAATGATTGATTTTTGAAAAGCTTTTTACTATTTGTAAAAGCCCCGTTTAAAGACTTTTTAACATTGTCATGAAAGACTTTTTTGTAAAACTGTTAATAAAGGCTTGTAGTTTGTCAAGTGTTCCAACTTTGAAGTTAATAATATTAGGATTTAATTTGGTGCTCTCTCTATTTCAGATTACATCCATAATCATGAGAAGCTTTTGAGAAGTTTTTGACTTTTTTCCATCGGAGGTTTACAAAGCTAACTTTTAAGCATACAAAAATTACTAGTAATAAATTGGTGACTTGGCACATGTAAAAAGTCTTTCCTAATTTGAGCATTGTAGATGCACCAAGTAAATAAACAATTTTAATAAGCACCCACATAAACAAATGTTTCTTTTGCCGATTTCTATACTTCTCCATAAGCAATTTCCGGAAACCTGAAAGTGTTTTGAATGAAGATAACTATATGTAAGGTCTAGTAAACTTTATCAAGGAGGAACATACAAAATCTTGACCTCATATACAACAGGTTTTACTACATAGGTGCATTCTATAGCTCATCTACAGTATTTGTTATTACAATATTAGTAAACCATTGTGAGAATATACAGGCATCTACTTAACAGTTCTCAAAACTTTTGCTGCTCAAGTTTCTGTATTAAAGCTGCCTTTTCTTCTTCAGGTAAAGCTTGAAATATAAACACAGATTTGTCTCCAATATCATCCTGGACAGACATATCAGCTTAATCAGAAATATGGTTCATTTTAACTTTAGATAGTCAAATATCATGCATAAATAGAATGGACTCCTGTCTAGGGGTGAAATCTACCTTAATAGGCTGGGTAAACTTTCTTGCTGCAAATATTGTGAAGAGTGCCATCCACACGCCAAACAGACTCACTTTTACTCCATCGTCCATTAAACCACTCTGGTCCGGAAAGAATAGAAAAACAGTATTATTCTTGCAATTTTCTTACTAGACTATTGATGTTTCATAAGGGTTTGTGTTCGATCCAAACTCCTAGGTATGTTTGGGATTGGTAATTTAAACAGCTTACGCTTATAAGCAAATATAAGCATATAAGCAGCTTATTGAAAACAACTTATTGCACCCTACATATAAAGCTGTGATTCTTAACATCAAAAATGCTTATGTGCTATTAAACAAAAGCACTAAGCAATCCCAAACACCTTCCTAATTAAGATCAAACAAGCTCATATAGTGAAAATTTATGTACCAGATGCCCGAGAAGAACCGAAGGAATGATAAATGTCAGAATACCAGCTTCCAATTTGCCATAGCAAAGTCCTGTTTCGAGTTTCAACATTAACCAACGACACTTCAAATAATATGATACAAAATATTTCACAATAACATTACCTTCTTTGAATACAAGACCGGTTAATGCAGCAAACAACGGACCAACAAACCAAACCGCACCAGGATTATCCACAACATACTGCATCAAACTCTCATCCACAGGTTGCGCCAAACATATTTTTGCAGCAACCGACCCAACAACACCAAGTAACCACAATGCTTGCAGAGTCCTTTTAATCTCAGTCACATAAATATGTATCAAAACCAATGACAACCCTAATCCAGCAGCACCAATTGCATAAACTATATCAACATTTTGCTTCAAAATATCAGTTAACACAAACCCATCAGGCAAAAAAGCAGTAGATGATGCAAGCACAAAAGATGCTGCAGCTGTCACTAATCCTGATCTGTATGAAATCACCTGTTAGCAACAGACGTAAAAACAGTCAGTAAATATGTTAAGATAAAAAAAATAAAATTAACCCGAATAAAAAAGTTACTTTTTATCCGTGGGGTTAATAAAAATGTTCAAGTTCCGTCACTGATTAATACCTCACGGATATCAGAGGAGTCTACGGACCAAGGACCGTAGATTCCTTGATAAGTTTTGGGTGGTTCTAGTAAACCATCATCTCCTGCAGCCTGACACTTGACAGTTATTGGAGCCTTAAAAAGATGGGTTCTGTTAGGCTTTGGATAAGTGTAAGGTTTGGGTAGTTTGGAAGTGGGGAATACTAAAGAAGAAGTAGAAGCTAAACTAGCAGTAACCATAGCCATAGACATAACCATTGTTGTTTGCGTAGTTTAGTGGGTTTGGTTTTGGAGTTGACTGTTATTGGTTGTTTGGACAAAGTACAAAATCTTGTCGAATAATGGTAAGTTGTTTCTAATTTTCTTTTTTCTTACATTGTATTTTCGGGTTTTTAATAAAAAAAAAAGAAAATAGTAAGGAAGAAAAGAAAAGTAAAATAAGAGAGTAAAATAAATTTGTATTCTTGAGTTGAAAAATGAATAGGAGAAAAATAAGAAAACATTAGTAAGGCTTTTTATTCTTGAGCTCAAAATTAAAGAGGAAAATGAAAATAGTAGGTTCATTTATAATTATACACATATTTTTAAGTTTTAAAGTTCAAAAAATAAGGATAATTTTGTCATTTGACATACAAGACTTTTAAAGGTGCGTTTGATGTATGGTAATTGGATGAGAGAATACTTTCATTCCGAAATAAGATGTTTATTTTACTATTTTGAATCCAAAAATTTGCTATGATACTCAAATATAAAGCATACTTTATATCCCGCCCACTTGTCTCCTATGAAAACTATCATACTTGTGGAGTTGTGGGACCCACTTTATACCCAAAGTGATACCGATTGTGATTCATAAAAGCATACCAAACGCATGCTTAGTTTACTTCCATTTCCTCCCATTTTTTGGAGGAAAGGTTAGGTGCCGTTTAGTTGTAGACAAATTTTCCTCTTTGTTCATTTTTCTAAGTTCCTTGAGAAGGGAATGATTTTTCTTCTCTAGAGAAGAGTTGGAAATTTTGAAAACCCGTTTAGTTGGAGTCAAATTTTCCTTTTCTAAAAATGATAAGAAGATTACCTCAAATTGCGGCGGTGGGCGGTGGAGGATGACACGAGAAATTATGGGTAAAATGGTGTATGTGTTTTTTTGGAGTTGAAAAAAAATGAGAAAAAAAAGTGAGAATGGTAGAATAGGCTTTTCAATTTCTTAGTTAAAATTTAGAAAATGAGAATTTCATTTTTTTCTGAAAATTGTTGAAAAAAAGTGTGACTAACCGGATTTTCAATTTTTTCATTTTCACATGAAAATTTTCTAAAAAAATGGGATATTTTTCACCAACTAAACGCACCCGTCGTCACATTTTCTTATCATATTTTTTCAATTTGTTCCTTTTCCTCCTTTAAAAAAATAAATAAAAAACACAAGTTCTTCACAGTTTCCTCTTCTTTTCTTTCATTTCTCCAAAATTAAACTCGAGAGCACAATGTTAGAGCAACAACAATGCATCATTTACAAAAAAAACTTTTTACTAATTAGTATGCTTTTTAGATGACTTGGTGCATTTTAACAAAAGCTTCACTAAAGACTTATATGAGAACGACTAGGGTATGTTTGACGAAATGGGCTGGGGCTGAGACTTATATTATAAGCTGAAATTAAAATTTGTATTTTTATAAACTTGTTTTACAAATTGGCTGGTGCTGGTGCTTATTATTGCAAAATTACTAAAAAGGACATAATTAAATGAGTTTGTATATACGTTAGATATTTTTGTGGGTAAATATGTAATTTATTCTTCAAAAGTCCCGGGCTAAAGTTTTTAGCCGCTTTTATGGGGCTAAAGTTTTTAGCCGACTTATTTTATAAGCTATTCCATAAGCCTCATGACAAACGAGACTTATTTTATTAGCCGACTTATTTTAAAAGCCAAACCCCTATAAGCCCTTGCCAAACACAGCCTTAGTCGATAGCAAACATTTGACAGAAAACTACTCAAGCGATTTCTCATTAATTGAAGACTTAAATGATACAAGTGGGGTATACAATAAAGTTATTGCAAGACTTTTTAGCAACGGAGAAATTTTTTTGAAGAAAAGCTTTTTGTGTAAAAATTTAAATGGAAAATGTTTAATCTAAAAAAGGTTTTTAATAGCTTTGTGCAATGGTGATGCTCTTATATGTTTTCTTATTGATTTTTAGTGGGTTAAATAACATCGGTTGATGGGTCAAAGTCATTCAAGATAGATAAAAATTGCGAGCTACATTGAGGTTATTGATATGAGAAAATGACTTTAGATAATAAATTTGGTTCAAGTGAGGACCATCATTACATAGTTGAGTGCAGGGATGGCAAAAGAAAATCCGAACTCGACAGGGAAACTCAAAACCCGAACTAATTGGGGCGGGACGGGGCATGTTAATCAGGTTACGGGGCGGGTTTAGGGATTAAATGGAGATTTTAATCGGGTTTGGGGTGGGGGAGCGGGGAATCCTCGCCCCGCCCCACCCGATTAGTATATACACATTGACAAATATATCTATACCTATATACGTAGTAGTATTTACGTAATAAAAAATATTGCTCTAATATTCTAATATTGTTAGTTTTTTAATATTTATAAGAATGCAAAATTGTGATTATAGAAACTCGCTTAGTGTCATATTTTTAAGTTTTAATTTTTGACGGTATAATTTATCATTATTTATGTATAATAGTATCGTTGAAAACTTAATAAGGATCGTTTGTAATTGATTATTAATAGGTTCGTTATTGCTAACAGTCAAAAAATAACAATGAATGTGAAATGGTGCGGCTTTGGTCGAGAATTGCACCCAAAAAGGACACCTCGATAAAATCCCCGATAAATATGGAGCGGGTTTAAGGGACTATCATGCCACAACGGGGCGCCCCGATTAGATCCCCGATGGGGATCGGGGCGAGTTTGGAGAGAACTTTGGTAATCGGGTTTGGGGATGAGGACGGCCGCCCCGCCCCGTTGCCATCCCTAGTTGAGTGGTGATGTATTTTAGTTTCTTTGTTCAAATCTTGTTAGGTGTGTATATATGAAGATGCTCAGAAAGGAACTTGTAAATGATCTTAAGATGATAAGATTAGTCCCATGAAACCACATAATATGAGTAAAAAAACTTTATCCTTTATAGATATGTTCAACAAGGAAACCTCATCCGTTTTAAGTTTAAAGGTGAAAGTACATAAATCTTACTGTTAATTTGTCATTAAATTGCAAAAGATCCTAAAACAAGACGTATACGATATTGATATTTGAGGTCGATAACTTCGCTTTCTATCAACAAAATATGTTTTGCCACATAATGTACTTGCTGGCTAAAAATGTGTATCCAAAAGATGAAAGTGGTGCAAGTTGACAAGTTCTCTATAAAAGGTTAATGAATCTAAAGAGGAAACCCGGTCAATTAAAGCATAATGGATATCAACTGCGAATATGTTGCAATATGAGAATGTCGACGAGATGCATAGATGGTCCACGAGAGAATATGGGATATCAACATTTGTGAGGCCAAAGTCGAACTAGATAAACACAATAATTGGATTATTTCAAGAAGAAATGTTATTTCTTTACTTGTGTAGCAAAGTTCGTTAAAAAAAAAAAAAATACTTGTGTAGCAAAGTTGGAAGGGTCTTTATGATTTATGTCTTACCTTTTATAAGTGGATTTCTCATGTGATTGTGGATATAAAGTTGTTACGTAATTCTTATCCTAATATATTTGGTTGAAGTTATATATATACTACTTGTCTTTTAAAGATCTTGAAATCAACAAATGCATTTTGACCTTAATTGCTTAATTCAACAATGACCAAATCTTCAATTGCCTGCTAATTCAATTGTAAGCTCATTTGCCTTCTTCTCCTCGTATACTTTTATGACTTTTAATTGGGGATACTTTTCATTGTACTTATATTTTTTAATAAGTTTTTCAAGATACGTTTTACTCGAGGATTGTCACATAAAATGTGAATACTCGTATCTTATCTATCGAAGTGTAAATCATTACATTATTTTGGTTTACTGAAAACGACGTTTCATAAATCTGTCATTTTAAAAGGACATTTTAGAAAGCCTCAAACAAAACCAAGTTAGTTGAATCTAGTAGTAGTAGTTATTAGAAATTTTCTTATAAGAGCGCTTGCTACAGTTGGTGTCGTGAGTGGTGCCATGAAAAAAGTGGTGCCGCCTCAACACCTTTTTCTAATGGCACTAGATTTCTCTATGGCACCAAAACACCTCTCCCTAGCTATAACGCCACTGTTTGGTGCCGTGGGTGGTGCCAACAGCTACTTGGTGGCCATGGCGCAAACCGCTACCAGCCCGTAACCGGTGTGGTCCTCGCGCCATCGTGGTCGTGCCATCGATGATGGATTGAGCCATCAGCTCTTGTACCGCATGCGTTAACAACTCATCCTACACATTGATAAGATAAAATGAGTTTCAAGTCTCTCACACAAACTTGAAGCATTGGACTAACTAGAACCCCCTATCACAAAATTTACAAGTGTTACAAATGGTGACACGAAAATATTTATTTTTTCGCGGTCAATCACATACATAGCAATATATAGTCAAATTTCCGATTATGTCATACGTGTAAGTTCATGGTATCATAAGTCGCAACATCAAATAAACTCTACACTAGTTCTTTAACAGTCAAGTTAATAATTACTAATAAGGTGCGTTTAACGTAGAACATTTTAAAATAGTTAACATTTAAAAGAAACACTTTATTTAGCAATAAATAAGATAAAAAGCATATAAAGCTACTTAAAAATTGCAACAATACTAAAAGGTTAATATACAAATACGTTATTATACTTTTTAAAATTTTCTGCTTAAGGTACCGAACACTCATTTTATTCAATTAGTTTACTGAACTTATGAAACATGACATTTTAAGGTCAATGAACTTATAAAAATATACATAAACATCATTTGAACTTGTAAAAACACGACATTTATGTTAATTAACTTATCTATAAATATATTTTCAACTCACTCCGATTAATACTGAAATTATAAAATAATATGACTTCAATTAAAAAAAAATAAAAATTCCTATTACTTTAAACACATTATTTTTTAAAAAATTTAGTGACATATTACTAGAACAAGAATTCAAATATATTTTTTAAAGGTTTTTCTTACTTGTGCCATATAGACACAAGTTAAGCACACTAAAAATATTATAAGATCCATGAAAAAGGACTTATATACGTACACAAAAATACACTTTTTTATACTTTTGTGTGAGTCTTTTAAGTACTTTTTACCTTTTTAGTGTGATTATCTTGTGCCCCATACGCATAAATTAAAAAATCCTATTTTTAGAAATATGCCTCCAATTTATTATTACTATTTAAGAAAATGAAATTCATGAATGGAGGCTGTCTGTCCTAACAAATTCTTGAATATAAATATCAACAAACCGACCTTCATACCATTTATTTTTTCTTTCTTTTTAAACCAAAATTTTCACACCCAATCGCCGCCGTCGGTTCACTTTTCCCGCCGGCGACGACATCCATCTTTTTAACAACCTCCTCCTAATAATAATGGCCCTGCTCTCCATCAGGTATCAATTACTTTTTTATTTCTATATCATAATTTATTGCGTATTAATAAAGCTAAAGCTAATTGACCTAATTGAATTGAATTGGTGCAATTTGTGTTTTTATATTTATATTTATTTGTTTATATTTATTTATATAGTTTATAGTATAAGGTAAGGGATGGAAGAGCCGGGGCAAGTTAAAAGGGCGGTTATTGATGCTACGGCTGGCGCGATATCCGGTGGTATTTCGCGAACCGTTACTTCGCCTTTAGATGTTATTAAAATTCGCTTTCAGGTGATTTTTTTCGATATGGCTGGTTTACTGTTTATATTGTTCCTGTATTAGGATTACTATACTGTTGCCAATTAATAGAATTAGCTAGAGTTTTCATTTGTCAGGAAGTCGATAAATGTGGATGGGATAGTTTTAGGAATACTGCTAATGATTTTTTATTACGTTATGCTGTTTAGTGTTGACAACTTCATTAGTGTTATTTACGTTCCCTTTCTTTTGATCACATTGTGTTTCGAAGTACTGATACATTTATCAAAATTGTCAACTATCATGTTCTACTTAAGAATTTAATTCATATAATCACTAGAGTAGGTGACTTGCCGGAGGTCTTCCTGGAAGTAGTCTCCCTACTCTTGGGTTTACCCAAGGGTAGGGGTATGATATGTCTACATTCTACCTCCCCATACCCCGCTCTGGCGGGATTGGGTATCGTTGTTGTTGAATTCAATTATGTTCTAGATGGTATAAAATACAAGATAAGTTCATTTGTTCGATTATTTAAACTTGTTTTACTCTGTTGTCTCGTTTTTCTTAACTTTATCACTAATCATTTTTGATAACTTTGCTAAACTAAAAAGATAAGTTGGAATTACATAAGCTCAGTTCCTTAAAACTGTTTTTAAATTTTACAAAAATGATAGCATAAAATCGAAATTTACGGAACAAAAATTTAGAGTACACCATAAATTTAAATTCATAAACTAATGAACTTATTTTGTATTTTATACCATCTAGAACATAATTGAATTCACCTACTCTGTTGATTATATTATTTATATTCTCAAAGAGAATATGATTCTTCACACTATTCAGTGAATAGTAGTTAACATTTTTGATAAATGCTAGTATGTAAAACTCGACCTGAATGAGACATTCACTCAACCTAAAAGAGATATTCATTTATCCATCATAAAATGTGAATCTTCGGGCCCCACTGCATCGCGCGGGCACAAAATACTCATTATAAACAATTAAAACAACTATTGAGTTTGGGCATAGACCGACTGTATCACAGAGTCTGGTTGTCTTATTGGCATCAAATAGTTTTTTTAGCGTTATCAAATATCAACCTTGATGGTTGATTATGCACCTTATGAAAATCGATGTATTATGACGTCAAGTTAACCAAGAACTTAACAAATTGTCGGTGACTTTTGCAGGTTCAACTGGAACCAACCACTACATTTGCATTACTTAGCAAAAATGTATATGGGGCCTCAAAATATACTGGAATGTTTCAAGCATCAAAAGACATCTTTAGAGAAGAAGGCCTCTCGGTATGGTTTTTCTACTGTTGGTCTTCCAAATGCCATTTTCATTTTAAACTTTATATGTTTTAATCTCTAAATGAAAAGTCCGTTTCCGTATATCATTAGTAATTAATGGGCATGTATTAAGTGATTAGGGAGGTTATGCATGTTATATTAGGATTTTTTTTTTTTTTTTTTTTTTTTTAGCATTGTATGGTGGGTTCAGGGATACCATATGCCTTTTCGATTTCCGAATCTTCATTTTTGTTGTGACATGCATTACCTTCAGGAGACTTAAAAAGTAATACACATTTATATCAAATAGTATATCTTTTTTGTTGGTTCAAGCCTTCAAGGTTTCATATATATGTAAATGGCTTTTATTTACTGAATAATTGTTTGTCTTGCAATTATCTAGTATTGATTACAGTAGGCAAGATCTCTTTATACCAAGAGTGCAGTGATTATTCTTTCATCTACAAATCATTATCTACGAGTTTTTTCTCTTGTAGTTTTGTGCTTATCACACACGCCTCTAATATGCTAATATATTGAAGATTTCTTTCTGGCCTGATGTGAGGATAAGACTTGTTTCAGTACAACTTTTTTATTGAGCTTGACGTATGATCCGTAGCTTAAATCTTTATTATTTGTAACAAATTTGGCGCATTATGGTGTTCTAACACATTAACTTTGCTGTGCCCGCTTATTTGTATTCAACACTTCATTTTGTTTGTGAAAGACCCTAGATAGATGCAGGCCACCACAGCTTGTGCTCCTTGTCCATAAGCTCTACTAATATCTTTTGCGAATGACTTACATCATTTATGTAGGCATAATGTTCCATTTCCTACTGGCGATTGACGTAGTTTGTTCTTTCAGGGATTTTGGCGTGGTAATGTCCCAGCACTTCTCATGGTCATGCCATACACTGCTATACAGTTCATGGTGTTGCATAAAGTGAAGACTTTTGCTTCTGGATCCTCCAAATCAGGTCTGTTTTGAATTTCATATTCCCAGTAATGTTTTCTTTATTCACCAAAAATGTTTTTTAGATTATTGGTTAGAGTTTTTACCCTTTTATGTCTACCTGGTTGGCGAGTTAGACATCTGTTTCTTTTAATGAATGCCTAGAAGTTATATATAAGAATTTGTTATTGTGTGAGGTAGGGTTATTTCCAGTTACAGGGTTATTAGACATGTGCTACATCAGGGTGGTTGTTATCTTTCAGTTCAGGGTTCATAAATTGATGGTGTACGTTTCACTTCTGTCTGTCACTCCACCAGGGTAGGACTGCCTAGGGGTTAAGGGGAGCAGGGGTCTTATCTCAAATAATTAATTTATAAACCACACATGGTGGCAAGTGTTAACCAACGTTGAACGGGCAATAGTGCGAATCCCTTTCGTCTTTGATTTTGTAGATGTTCATGAAAGTGTTAATTGAGTGCACAACTTACTGTAGTTGGCATGTAGTTAAGACATTTAAATACCAAATGCTGTTCATTTAGCAAATGAGACACAGTTGGAAAAGAGTTTTGCGGTTCTTCTTGGTCTTTCTAGCAAATTTTCTTCTCACACTTTCCAATTATGGTTCTCTTTGTCATGCAGAAGACCACATTCATTTAAGTCCATACCTGTCGTTCATGAGTGGGGCGCTAGCCGGATGTGCTGCTACAGTTGGGTCCTATCCTTTCGACCTAGTACGGACTATTTTAGCTTCGCAAGGGGAGCCAAAGGTATGATAATTGATTCAGATAATTGCTATTGTGTTTACTAGCTGTAGACTGCCTAGTTTGTTACTCGAGTTGAATTCATATTTTTGGTCTTTATATGATCCATGTTTTTTTTTGAGATAGTAATAAACATGTTCAAGGTGCCTGCTAGAGGTGGCAAAATGGACGGGTCGTGTCAGGTTGCCGGTTGCGTCACGGATCTAAATGGGTTTGGGTCTAAACAGATCCAGGTCTGGATGGGTCATTTGATAACACGGGTCTAGATGGGTTTGGGTCTTGGGTCGGGTCTAGACAGGTTTACCTAGCCATTTTCACCAAAAATTTAGCAAAATGAAAGTGCATTTTGACAGCTATAATTCCAATTTATTTTCTGACACATTTTATAAACAACTGGCAAAAAATATATATGTTTACATACAATCGCCAACCTCGTGATCTTCCCAGTTAGTACTTCATCTTTCCTATCAATCACATTTTCAGAACCCCTAAAAAACTTTAAAACTAACAAAAACAAATATGAAAAATAAATGAACAGTAGCATTAATAATCATCTTCCTCACAACAATCATCATCATCATCACATACTCACATCCACCAACACCCTACAACCGCCATGTCATCAGTATTCACTCTATCTAATAAACACAATCAGTTACATGTCATACTTAAGGGTTACATATACGATTTACCTAACAGACTCAATATCTGAAATTCTGAATGATGATGTCATCGTTCTTCATCGTAACTGAGACCGGAGAGAATGTTCGGACTTGGCCGGATTATGCCGGATTACATCAGATTTAAATTGGAGCTGTTATAGGTTTAGGTGAAAATTGAAAAGTTATCGAAGAG
Source organism: Artemisia argyi (assembly GCA_030686995.1). NCBI lineage: Eukaryota > Viridiplantae > Streptophyta > Magnoliopsida > Asterales > Asteraceae > Artemisia > Artemisia argyi. The sequence continues at coordinate 164,222,831 of CM060697.1, forward strand.
CATAATTTTTAACAAAGACTCGTCTGGACCCAACTTGTAACCAAACTAGACCCATTATAATTGGAAAGGCTTACCTTATAACCAACTAAACCATGTTTAATATTTGAAAGGACCCAACTAAACCCATTACATGATTTATATTTACTCAACTAGACCCGTGTTTAACCATATGGGTCCAAATTGCCAGGTCTAGTGCCTGCTGTTGAGGCTGATATTATATTTAGACTCTGCACACTACTAATGTGGTATCTCGTTTAGTGAATAGAGCCATGCTAATGCAATTTTACCGTGCTTCATCTGTAGAATTTCTTCATTCGCTTAAATTTCTTCCATGGGTTCTGCTTGCCATGACTTTTAAATTTGTATAAAAAATAAATAAATAATTGAATCTTTGTATTTCTTCTGCAGTTACAAGTTACAACTGTTTTTTTACGTCTTAAAACTTTTTGAGAAGCTTACTTACCACACATCTCTTATTTACGTAGATATATCCAAGCATGAGGTCTGCATTTGTTGACATTATCAACACCCGTGGTTTTCGTGGGTTGTATGCTGGACTATCGCCAACTCTTGTTGAGATTATTCCCTATGCGGGCTTGCAGTTTGGTACTTACGACACTTTCAAACGTTGGACCATGGTACTGTAGTTAGTCTCACTCTCTCTCTTCCATTATGTTGTTTACGAAGCAGTTTATTTTAGCTATGGGATTATTGGATCTAACGTCCTCTAGTAAATATTGACAAATTAACAAATTAACAAATTAACTGTTTGCCACCTCCTAATTGGCCATTTGATAATCCGCATTTGTCATTTTGAACTTCCAACTACCTACACTTTATTTGGATGTAAATTCGTGTCTGACTATGTATCCATTATATGTTGGCACAAATATTTTAGGAAGTATTTTGCTTGGGCTGAATCATAAATTCATATATACTTAAATTTGTCTTGGTGCTTCTCCAACCAGAAAAAAAAGAAACAAAAGAAAAGAATATTTCAATTGTAGGAAGTCTGGATTGTAAGGTTTTAGTAATTCCTTTTGGTTAATGTGTTTCCTTGTAGGAAGTGTAGATTCCGAGTTTTTAGAGCAGTAATTAGTGATGCATACATGATTGTTTCATAGTATTTTACCAAACTTTTATTTGTTCCAGTCCTGGAACGCCCGGTGCTCTTCGGATCCAACAACAGCCGAAGAATCTTTGTCAAGCTTTCAGCTTTTTCTTTGTGGCATTGCTGCTGGATCATGTGCTAAGGCTGTTTGTCATCCTCTTGATGTCGTGAAGAAGCGATTTCAGGTTAAAAAAAATTCAGTTTTGAAACCAAAATCTTCAAATATAACTTCTACACAATATAATGAAATTGGTGGTTGTTTTTGACTTGCAGATTGAAGGGTTGCAGAGACATCCGAGATATGGAGCTCGAGTGGAGACTCATGCTTACAGAAACATGTATGATGCACTTCAACGGATCATGCAAAAGGAGGGTTGGGCTGGACTTTACAAGGGGATCGTGCCATCGATTGTGAAGGCAGCACCTGCTGGTGCTGTAACATTTGTTGCTTTTGAATATACATCGGATTGGGTGGAGTCTCTTTTGACTTGACTAATGGATAATTTTGGTCATATAGATTCTTTTGTGTGTAGCCACGAAATGGATGGGTTTTAGTAGGATTAGCTTTAATAAACTGCAATGCGATTCATCCCATCATAGAGCAATGTATTTCATAATGGAAGGGATGCATTTCTTAGACATTCAATCTTCGTTATGGTATATACAAGTGTAACTACTCTTTTTTTAATGAATGGGTAAAGTTATCCCTTGTTGAAACGGTGATCGGAATTTATTCTATAATTTTCAAATGTACAGTTGCCAACTATTGACCTTGGAATGTAAACATCAACGTTACCAAGTAAGAAGATGTAGCCAGGTCTACAAAAGGAACATCAGTGTGATGACAACGGATTCTAGACTGCTGGACCGGTAATCTCATTTCCCTTCCCGTTCTCCACCGAGACATGATCTTGCATCCTCATGCATCTCCCTGAAGAGATAGAATGATCACAAATTTGAGTTGAAATGAGTAGTTCTTTTTTTTCAGGGTTAAAGTGCCGTACAACTTCATGTCTAGCGAGTTTCATCACACCCCACTTAAAACTAAGATCATTGATCAATTCTACATAAAGTTGCAGGGGTGGGTCGACTGGATTCTTTAAAGTGTTTCAAACGCTTGAATAAAAGGGAAAAAGCCAGATCTTTGATCTACTACATTCAGAGCAAGGACTTTTAGAAAAACCCTTCTCGTGTCACATTTGAGATTGGTTTTATTTGATAAGTTTGTGGACAACTCATAGTATTTGGGCGTTGACGATTCTGATTTTGGTTAAGATATTGCTGACTACAAATCTTTTTCCTAATAAAACAAAACCCCTAGTGGGGACTTTTTCATTTAAAAAAATCAAATCATACCTTATTAAGTAATAAATTTTTTAATTTGTTTTTCGTTTTTTAATTTTGAAAAATATTTAAACTTAATTATTTCCTAATTTACTTTCTTTTTGGTCGACCTTTGTTAAATTTCGTCTAATAAGAAAAATCACCATCAAAACATAGGTGTCGAAAATGAAAGAAAAAAAACTAGAAGGAAAAGCGGGGGTAATTTTGTAAAAGGCTGGAGGCTAAATGTAAAGGAGAGAAACAACACCTTTTTACTTTTTAGATCCATCCATCATCTAAAACCTTAACCCTAACCGAGAAGATGAATTGGGATCAACCCTGTAACACCTTTTGTATAAAATCAGAAGTGAAAGAAAATCAATATTAATGGGAAGATCAAATGTTTTACTCTCTCGTGTTCCGGTGAATGATGCAAAACGAAGGCTACTTGAGGTAATCCTTGTAGTTTAGTACCGATTAACTATGGTTTTAGTTTTACTTTATTGAAGTGGGACATTGGTGGTTTAGTTTAAGCAATTGTTTCTTCATTGATGGTCGAGTTAGGGTTTATATTGTTTTGATGGTGTTTTAGGCATAGTGGCGAAGCATCAAATATTATTAATTTTAGGAGATATGATTTTATCTTTATTAAGTTGTTGTTCATGCTTGAGCAGGTTATTTACTTGAGTTATGTGAATTAGGGTAGTGGTAGTTGAGCTGTTTATTTGAACCATTTACTCTTGAGTTTTAGTAGTTACCAAAGTGATTTATGAGCTTGATTGAATATAGATTATTGATATGTTTGCATTTATATATTTAGTCCAAATTGCAAATACTACGTAAGAAACAATTCAAAGTGATTGCATTGGTATAAAGGATTTACAGTCTGCCGCTTTTGACCACTCGGCCACTCTCCCCTTCCCGGGCCGAGGCCCCCCCCCCCTTCGTTACCGTACGTGCGACTCTCACCGCATACGGCTCGCACAAAGACTCCTAAATTCATCCCGAGCCTTTTCTCTTTGAAAAAAGAAAAAAGGAACTCGCCTTGAACTTGCGTATGGTTGGTGATGTGCTATGGGTGCTTGGTCAATCCTAAAATCAGTCCAAATATATGAGAAGGGTGATGGGCATGTTATGGCAGGGCCAATGGGCATTCAAGTCAAACCAAAAATTGTTCACACTCTGTTCTCGAGCATGTTTGACATTCACGTCCAGTGGCGTAGCCAAATCGGGTGTAGGGTAGGCCATTGCCAACCTATAAGCCCATGAAATCCTTATATGTTTTGTATATATATGCCAATTTTAACTACTAAGCCCCCAAAAAATTGATTAAGGCCAATCACTAATCTTTTCCAATGATAGTTCATATGTTTTTTTACATTGATGGTGCTTTTAAAATGTCTAAAACTTCACAATTACTGTAAAGATTATTCTATTTTGAGTTTTTGTTAATTTTCATTAGCGTGTCGAAAATTATTTGGCCCACCCAAAAGTAAAATCCTGGCTATGCCCTTGTTCACGTCATGGTCAACATCTATTTGTATGTATCAGAAGTTTACTAAGCAATTCTTAACCTTAACTCATGAAACCCATATCTAAGTATATGTCTTATAACGTTTCCACTAGCACAACATTACATGCTGGCATGTTAATACATAAAATGATATTTAAAGATATGGTGAGATGGGCAGGCGAGGGTAACATGACAAAACAAGTAATAAACAGTAGTGGTGAAAACAGGTTGGTTGGGGTAACCTGTACACTAAGAGTTTCAAAGTAGTAGATTTGTGGACTGCATTTACTTTGCGCAAAAGAAATTGCACTCATTATGGTCGCCTTATAGGTATAATTTATTATATAAAAGATTTTGTAGGGAACTTGGTATGTATATGAAGAATTTCGGTCAAAAATATTTTGTTGGGTAACAAAACAAAAAAAAAAAAAAAAAAAAAAAAAAAAAAAAAAAAAAAAAAACACACACACACACACTCTACTATCTCAAATCATTTCCTTCTCAAAACCCTAACAATGAATGTAAATCACGCACAATGATTAATAACAGAGGTGGTTAACTTGGTGGTGGATGATCAGAATTGATCGATGTGTTTTGTTGGTAGCAGAGGTTACGATGGCAGATACAAGTGGTGGTTCTGAGTGCTGACAAGGTTACTTGTGCAGAAGAGGAATGGAATACTGCTCCTTTTCTTGAAAGGGTATAAATACTTTAACTTATTTATATTTTATTGCTTTTTTTATATTTGAAGTTGTTAGAAATCCTGAAAAGTATAAATTAGAAATAGGAAGGTAGTCGTCATTTATGATCCTTGGTAGCTACCATATATTAATAAACTTAAAATAAAACTATTGTTACACACTAATAGAACTGCTCAAGCTTATCGAAAATTTCATTAAACAGTTTGGATGAATTGGTTTATTTGGTATCTTGGGGATGTGAAATCAGGAGAGCAATCTGGAGAAGGATCAGTGTGCATGGTGTATTGTAAGAATAGTTTGGTAATCATGGTGGAATACACAAAATGTCACTATCCGTGGTAGTAACTACGTACTCAGTAGTATCTACTTTGTTTGTATGTTTTAACTAACTACATACATTGAACCCATTGCTCATCCTGACCTTAGGCGGAGATGTTTTGCTAGCGGTGGTTTTTGTTGGAAAAGTTCGCCTTTTCCTAATGCGGTCAACGGTTAATCAGTCAGAAGTATCAAATTATTGCCTTATTAAGATGATCAACCAACCTTCTTCAGTCTCTTTACTGTTTTCCATGTTGTCGTCACAACTTTTATTGTCCATCTCAATGGTGTAAGTGTTTACTCTGTGACACAAAGAGATAAACGTATTCACAAAATGTTTGGAAAAAAAAATCAAGGTTACTTATATTCATATATTAGTTCAATTGGTTATAGTTTTAGAAGTTTTGGAAGCGTCCTACATTGCTTATTTGGTTATTTAAGACTAAAATAAGTTATTTCAAATAAACAACTTTAAAATTCATAATCAGTTAAAAAAAACTAAATAACAACAAAAAAGTTATAATAAGCAAAACTTTTTTTCATCAAGTAACTGGCTAAATGATTGAAACATTGCTAAACGACATAATTTGTTTAGCCTTATTTTTCTCTGATATATTTCTTCTAGTTGATACCAAAATATTTTCAACACTCAGCATTAATTTTGCTACCCACAGCTTTACCTCATCGCGACAATCATTCCAAACATTTCGTATTACTTTCGGTTCAGTGGATTCATTACCCTGGAACACTTGCTCTATAGGCCAACTTGTGTGTGTACATGTCTTTTGAACCGTAAATCCAACCACCTCTCTAATCAGGTTACATCATATACAGGTACATGAATACTTAATCTCTTACTCGTGGATGACTGCCAGTGAGTCAAGAATTTACAGTAGGGGAGTCAAGAATATCCAGTTCTTGAGATGAAGTTTATGATATTATTTGTGGATTTCTAGGTAAACATACGTATCTGTTTTTATCTTTCCATCAATCTCATCACTCCATTATCAAATATGAAAAGTGATTTACCTCTGAAAATTTTGCCCCACATAATAATTAGAACTGAATGAAACAAGCCTCAATATTGTCGTATAGTTTAGGACCACTTTTGTAAAATTATTTAGACTCTAGTATTTTCACTTGCATTTGCACCCTTGGTTGATCTTAGTGTAGTATAATTCGTTGATGCAAGTTAATCTGCATTTTTTTCTTGGGTAAGTAGAGTGGTGCTTTAATATGTAATCTTGAATGTGCCTACTAAATTATATTTTTTGCTACTGGTTTGTAAATCACTAAATTGTGGCACACAATTGGGTCCTGGTGTGTTGATCTGAAAATTCATTTCTGTAGCTTATCATGCTTGAAAAATGTTTGGGAAATTAGAAAGTGAAAATACCAAAAAGAGAGACTGTCCTTAATAAAGATAATATGTCTTCGTGTTCAAGTATTGAAATTATCTGTGCTGATAGAGCTGTTGACCATCATCATCATAATATTCACTAACTAAAGAAAGACAATAAAGTAGTATAAATTACCAAACGATTCTCCCATAGCCTGGCTTGATATCTATGATTTGCCACATACTATCCACATTAATAAATTCCAATTTTAGCTATGTTATCAAATTTAAGTTCTATGTCAAATTCAAGTCTGTTTGCTGTCATTTTTGAAAAAATCTTTTTAACAAAGGTCATCAGCGACAAACCAGAAGCGTAACAACAATGTGGTTATGAATTAGTATACACTGTTATCAAATATTGTCATTTTTGACTTTTCGTGCATTTTTTTCTCAAAGAAATATTTGTATTTTGTAAATGTTCATGGTCAATTTGCTCGACTCAATGAGAGAATTACAACCCTCAATTTTGTTATAATGTTATTTATCGAGGATGATAATCACAGTCAATTGAATTTGTATCTAAAGGGGTCTTCAGATTGCATATTAATACTCCGTACTATTTTTCTCCTTATTTGTGCTTATTGTGTTATGATATACCATATTGCATTTTAGAGGTTGTTCATGATGGATTGTACAATTAAATTTGGAGATAGTTTTCATAATGAAGAAAGAACTGGATATATTGGGTGCCTACCTGCCATGAGATGCTTTTCGAATATGACTATTCATTACTCAACACTTGAGACTTGAAGACAAACAATCAAAATTGATTTTTCTTTCTTTTTATTTTTTGTACATGATGGGAAACATGAATGACATATGCATTGCCATATACAATATGTTAATGCCCCTTATGAAATAATAATATAAATTAGGTTGTATTAAGAGAATATGAGCATATAGCTAATACTGTAGTTGAGAACTATAGTTAACATTATATTCGGAGCAAATGTATCTGTTGAGAACCATGATAAATTTTCCGTGTTGGAATGAGCATAACAGTCACTTGCATGATCACTCAGATTAAATTCTTATGTCGTATCTGATCGCGATATTTTATAGTATATGTGAATTGGTGTCGGTCAAATTGGAATTTGAATCTTGAATTGTATAAGTTTGAACTATTTGCTTGACGTCGAATCATGTTCATACTAATTTATGACACGTATATTAAACTAAAGATATTCTTTATAATGTCCCATATATTAAACTAAAACTATGCTTTATAATTCTCCATAGATTAATTAAAATTATACCGAGTTGTACAGTAAAAAGGTTAATACCGACAAAATAATTTTAAACTCCATATATCAAACTAAAATTATAAACCAAATAATATGATATATGTTTGAACCTCGTGCGTGCACAGGACTTATAACTAGTTATGCTTACTACAAATTTTGGTTAAGATATGCTGATTACAAATTATTTTCAAATGGTTTTGTGGAATTCTTTGTTCTCTGTGTTTTTCCGGGTTGACGTTTCTCCAGTTATTGCTTTTTTAAGGGTTATGTTGGTGTTGTTTTCTCAATTATGGGTGTATATCAGGTGTTTATTGTTTAACCTTTAGGGTTTTAGTGTCACACTTCCAAAATATCACAGCGGTTATGACATCCATACTTTCATAGCATAAAGACACAAAATATAAAGAATTGTAACAACCCGTGCCCGCTTACTTTGAAAACTTTGACTTTTTACGCGGAAACGCTTGAACTAAAACTGACCTGCTGTTACTCTTTCATAAACTGACAAAAATCAGTACACAATAAGACCTTGGGGCTATTTTTAGATCAAAATAGACTCAATCACATTCGAAACGATAGGTGGCACGACCCGTGACGACTTACGGATTAAAAGATATGAATTTTTGAAAACTACCAAAAATCTGCACAGTCTGCCCGGAAAATCTGGACAGCTTGTTGTCCCGAAATCACTTTCAAAATCCCCGGACGGAAACCCGACCTCCCGAACTCGAAACTCAACCAAACTTTCCAGATTTATTTGGTATATGAATGGGCTCATTTTCATGCAAAAACATTTATCTTACGATACCCCGAAGGGGTACTTTACGACGGGTTATGCAAATAACCCGTTTTGACCCATTTCGCAACAAACCACTTATATCACTTTCGTTTTACACCAAACTTTCCAGAAATCAATCATTTAACATATCAAACATGTTCCAATAACACTTGACCCGTTTACTACGCAAAATGGGTATGTTTAGACGTTATGCCAAACGCCCCTTTAACTTGACCGTAAACACATGAACTATACTATAACTTGTCCATTGACCACCAATTTATACACTTGACACTTGACCATACTTTACATAACATTAATGACTCACGGGGGTACAAACATGACACTTGAGCTCGGTATACTACCTAGCTCCTACTTTCTTACCAATCTTCTAATATTGCTTAACCAAACCTTTATCCTTAGTCCAAGCCTTCCACAATCACAAGAACCTACAAAAGGTTAGACAACTAAACTGTAAGCACAAAGGCTTAGTAAGTAACCTGACATAAAACATATCTCATACACATATTAACACATAAGCATCATGATCACTTACATAACTTCAATCCATAACATTCACGATATCACATAATCTTCATCCATTACTCAATCCATATGTTAACACTATCACAATCATAATACACATATGGATAACATACATATAACACATGTTTTAATACAAGTTACTTACCTTAGCTTCCAAAGCTAAGCTACTAATCAATACATCATCATCATCATCATCATCATCACTAGTCATCATAATCATCATCCTAAATCATATCACCATATATAAACACTTAATACATATAACACATAATTACGACAATGGTCTACACAACCATTAGCTTACTTCTAGTCACCTCTAATAATCATATAACAATATCTTGATTATATGATGATCAACCCCATAGATCATCAACCAAAAAACCATTCAACATATCTCATAGGTATCTTGATCACTTTAATTATCTTAAAACACATCTTTACCCAATATCCCCAAATTAGGGTTCATAAACCCTAAGCTCAATTTCATTAATTAGCACTAATAAAATGGTTACTTACTTGTAGGGATAATCTCTAGGGCTTCATTACTTTATTACAACACCTAGACACCATCAATTGATCATCAGGCTCTATCCTCTTTCCTTTCTTTTCTTTCATGAGCCGACATCACCAATCACACACACAATCTATGAGTTTCTGGAATATCCAGGAAACTCTCTAGTATATGTTAGTTGGTACTTTGGCCAATTGACACAATAGGTCCCTTTGGTCCTATAACAATTCAATCTTGGTACTAGAACAAGTTGGTTTTAGTGGCAGTTTAAGGAATTGGTAAGATTAGTCCCTGCAGACTAGAACAAGTTGGTTTTAGTACCAGTTTGGGATTCTGTCAACTTAGGTCCCTCAAGTTCTTATCTTTCTTACTTATGACACATAATACTTCTAAAACCACATTACGAAATACTATGACTATCGGGTTTGACCACATCACGACATTTGTTGACTAACCAACCACGTAAGGCTCTTAGTCCATTACATCTAGGGTGGGGTCCAAGTACTCGGGAAACGGGTCTAACAATTCTATCCCCCTTATTTAGATTTCGTCCCCGAAATCTCTCGTCTTTTGCTATCCAAAACTGAATCACAACATATACATGTCTCATAATTTCAAAATCCTTAGTCATTACATTGCAACGATTTAAGTGATCTTGCAATTCCAAGCTTCTATATCACAATCATAACTCATAATAGACTATAAGCAATACTACTCATCACAAGCTTATTTCAAATTTCTAACAATTGACGACTAGTCATATGGAAAATTAACTATTTTGACTTTATATAAGTCAAACTTCACACTATCATCACTTCATTCACAAATGCACTAACATGACCTTACGTCATATACCGGCCAAAATTACACTTTACACAATATCAACACTTATCTACTGCCGAAAACCGGTAACTTATCTCGCAATATATATATATAGTACCATATAAACGGCACTTCCAAAAACCAAATCTACGCATTACTAAAGCAATCTTCTTGTTAAGTTGTGGGAATTCCACCCATTATCTTATCAACTTAAAGCAAAAAAATCATTCTAGGCGTCTATCTTAAGGTTCATATAGGACCTTAATGCCGCTACAAGCTTTTATATCTATTCTCTTCTTATAACGTCTAACTTGTTTTAGTTTTCACTTTCTCATATCTCTACCCGTATTCATGTCATATCGGCTACACATAAGCCCACTCATTTATAACTCTTTACTTACATAAAAAGGCGTCCCAATCTATACAAGTAAGGAATTATAAACTTATGCTTCGGCAATTTACAATTTCTTTATTTAAATGAAGAGGCGTCTCAATTCATTTAAATAAGGAGATTATAAATCCTCCTACTCATGTATTTCTGACACAACAATTATACTTACTTTACTTTCCTTCTTTTCTAGCCTTGGATCCAATCTCACTAACTATTCATCCATGTCATAAAGACAAGCTGGCTATCCCGAAGGATACCATAATATCCATGCCCTTGCGGCAAGCTAGGCCACCCCGAAGTATGCCATAACTATCATCCATGCCATAAGGCAAGTTGTACAACCATGCCATGAAAGGCAAGCTAAGCTATCCCAAAGGATACTTTCATACATGCCAAGAATATAAGCAAACCATGCCGGCGAAGGCAAGCTAACAACCATGCCATGAAAGTCAAGCTAACAACCATGCCGTAAAGGCAAGCTAACAACCATGCCATGAAAGGCAAGCTAACAACCATGCAGTAAAGGCAAGCTAACAACCATGCCATGAAGGCAAGCTAGGCCATCTCAAAGGTTGCCAAAACACATGCCGCGAAGGCAAGCTAACAACCATGCCATGAAAGGCAAGCTAGGCCATCTCGAAGGATGCCGAAAACACATGCCATAAAAGCAAGCTGGGCTATCCCGAAGGATACCAAAACTAGAGAATTGGATCCAAGCTATATCTAACTTATCATATTTACTCACTTTATCTTTCATGTACTTTTATCATTAAGTACACGCTATCACTTCAACATTTCTCATTGCCTTAAGCAATTTCAACATTCGCTACCACGTTTACTTTCATCTAGACAAGTTGCTATATTACACTTGTTAAATTATGCTTGCATTCTCACAATGCTACTTATCATTTATCCGTCAACCCCAAGTTGACTCATACATTCACTACGTGGCATTTCTATTTTAGACAAGTTCTATATGATGCTTGTCCATTTACAGTTTACACATTCTCTATGTGTCCTTACCACACACTTTTACTATTATCTGTCAACCCTTGTTGACCATGTTCACAACTCATACTATCACTTCATTTAGTCTACTCAACTTTACATATATAAGCCTTACATAGGCTTATTCCATAACATTTTCATTAATCTCATCACATACTATCTAATATATTAACATGACTATACTCATGTTTTACAATTCTTCTAGCGCACTTCATATCACTTATGAATTCAAGCGCAATCTATGTCTCATTCATCACTTCTAGTTATCACGCTTAACCATTTGCTTATTAACACATTTTACTTATCATGTTTTATATATAACATGATCTCGTCACATCTTAACCGTATACTTTAACTTTTCTTATTTTAATTAAGCGTGTAAAACTTATGCTTCAAGCATCTACTCATTATTACATCTAATCGTTCATGTCTCACGAAATATGCATTCCAATGCATCTATCTCAACTCATACACTTCTACGAATCGTGCTCTCAAGCACATCACATAAAACTTAAACATATAATAAACTACTACCATAGACTTAACATCACATAAACAATAATACTTATCACTTAACACTTATCCAACAAGTGTTAAAACATTCATAATTACAATCAAATCATATAGTCTATGGCTCACACATCACATGCACAATCAATCTATGTCTAAGTATTAACATTCTAATTAGCCGCAAGCACTAGTCTACCTTATAACTTAGGCATCATGACACTTTAATTCGCTTACTAGCCCATCTCTAATACCACTTGGCATTTCTACTCGCATTCCATTACCTCTACTCTATCATACATTCACATAATCACATAATAGTCATCGGCACCAATCAAGGTACACGGCCAACAAATCATTCAAACACTTCAAGTCCTCCACTGACTAATACCTCATACACATCAACACAATATCATACATCCATCACTTATCATCATTAAGCTCATATATCATAAAATATAATCCATCTCATACTTAACGTTTACTTTCCACATTACTAACACTTACATCCAACATATCTACTAGTGGTTTAAGACTAGGCAACCTATAGTGAAAACCTAATTCACTTAAACCGAGGCTCTGATACAAAGTTGTAACACCCCGTGCCCGCTTACTTTGAAAACTTTGACTTTTTACGCGGAAACGCTTGAACTAAAACTGACCTGCTGTTACTCTTTCATAAACTGACAAAAATCAGTACACAATCAGACCTTGGGGCTATTTTTAGATGAAAATAGACTCAATCACGTTCGAAACGATAGGTGGCACGACCCGTGACGACTTACGAATTAAAAGATATGAATTTTTGAAAACTGCCAAAAATCTGCACAGTCTGCCCGGAAAATCTGGACAGCTTGTTGTCCCGAAATCACTTTCAAAATTGCCGGACGGAAACCCGACCTCCCGAACTCGAAACTCAACCAAACTTTCCAGATTTATTTGGTATATGAATGGGCTCATTTTCATGCAAAAACATTTATCTTACGATACCCCGAAGGGGTACTTTACGATGGGTTATGCAAATAACCCGTTTTGACCCATTTCGCAACAAACCACTTATATCACTTTTGTTTTACACCAAACTTTCCATAAATCAATCATTTAACATATCAAACATGTTCCAATAACACTTGACCCGTTTACTACTCAAAATGGGTATGTTTAGACGTTATGCCAAATGCCCCTTTAACTTGACCGTAAACACATGGACTATACTATAACTTGTCCATTGACCACCAATTTATACAATTGACACTTGACCATACTTTACATAACATTAATGACTCACGGGGGTACAAACATGACACTTGAGCTTGGTATACTACCTAGCTCCTACTTTCTTACCAATCTTCTAATATTGCTTAACCAAACCTTTATCCTTAGTCCAAGCCTTCCACAATCACAAGAACCTACAAAAGGTTAGACAACTAAACTGTAAGCACAAAGGCTTAGTAAGTAACCTGACATAAAACATATATCATATACATATTTACACATAAGGATCATGATCACTTACATAACTTCAATCCATAACATTCACGATATCACATAATCTGTTAGTTTTAACGGATAATAAATTAATATATCATGACCGGACTCGAACTCGAGACTTCGGAATTGCACACTTTACGTATGAGTTTCAATTAATTAATAATTATTGTTTTAGTGACGAATAATTATTAAATTCACGAAACAAGCACTTAACGGTACCTAACGACCGTTAGACGAAACTTAAAGGACTTAGATGAAACTAGAAGGCAAGATTGTTCTAGAATATCCCTATGGGATAATGTTTTGCCGTGAATTTCATAATCCCACATGGATTGGGATTGCCTTTTGCTCCAAGATTGATAGGGTATAAATACATGGCCTCATGGATTCATTCTTCTCATCCCTTGGTTCATTAGCAAGCCAATTCACTTTCTTTCATCTCTTTTCTTTGAGCTATTGAAGATCCCTCGTGATCAACAAAGGCTCATTAGTAGTGCTTGCTTGTGAATTAAGAACCTAGCTTTTCTAATTGAAACGCTAATAGTACGTGTGTTCGAGAACGAAGCGTTAGCATACTTTTGCTAACAAGGTGACTTGCTTTATTCGACTACACCAAGTCGATCCACCATTAAACCTTATTAGGGTTTATAGTTCTTGTTCTATTGGTTTCTTGTTCTTGCTAGAAATCACAAAGGTACACATCTTTTATATTCGGTTAATTTATTATTTGTATTTGATCTATTCCACTGCGTACTCTTTGATGTTTATATGTTTATATTAGTATTATGATTCATATATTCCAACAGTGGCATCAAGAGCCGTTAATACATTATAATGAATTACCGAAACACATAAAAATTAAATCATTTGATTAATCATATGCTTGGTGTTCTTATATTTTTATATTTTTCATAAACCCTAGATTTTTTATTTTTTTTTTATTTTTGATTTTTTTTTAATATATGTCGATTTTTTTTTTATTATTTAAAAAGAAATTAGGGTTTGATGAATTATGTGATAAAAACTTGTAGAAACCCTAGGTTGCATGTAATTTATGTGTATATAAATGGATATTTGTGATATGCCGTTTGGTTGCGTTCCTTGATTGACATGATTATTGTTATAATATGTGCAATGTGGGCATCCGTGACAAACCATGCATGTGTTGTTATGGATTTATGATTGTTATGATTTCATGCTTATTTATACGATTTGATTATAATTGATGTAATGATTTAGTAAATATTATGATTAAAGATTACTAAAATTTAATTAATTATAAAATTAGGGAAGACCCTATTAATCGTACATTAAATCAATTGTGTGTTTTAAAATTGATTTTGATTTGCATGTCCATTATTGTTGTTGTTTGTTTATTTTATTTATTACTTTTGTTTTATATGTTTGTGACATGATAGTAACAAAGGGTAATTTCATAAAAATAAAATATTAAACGGACTTAATAATGGTGAAATCTTGTTTTGAGCTTATATAAATCTTGAACTTTTGGTTGATTGATCGCGACTGTATTAAGTGGTTGTAAGGTGAAACTATTTTGACAAACTAAAAAGTAGGTATAAGGATGACTTAGCATTAAATTGCGGCCTTAGTGAGCCTCCATTCTGGCTTGCCGCTCGCCTGTGAGTCAAATTTAGTTTTACCTAACATCCATGATAACTACGAAGCACTTAAGGCAAAGTTGTAAGTTTCTCAACGCCTCAATCAAAACTTTGGAGATTTAAGCTCGTAAAGAAACTAATGAGTAAAAGTTTTTTACATGAAACATATGCTACAAGATGAATGCATGACATCTTTGTACATATATTTTGATTACACACATCAAGTTTACTACCCTTAAATTTAAGTTATACGCCATCCAATGAAACGGAAACACCTAAAATTGGATCTACGTCAGGGCGTAACCTGGCTAGATTGCAATGGAGGGGCAAATTACATGATTTCATCACTAGAAGATCAACTGGTGTGGTGTAATTGTGTAAATTTGTTGTTTCTTAAGTTGGTTAACTTAATTGAGTTGATAGCGAGTTCTGATCACTCAAGGCATAAGATGGGGATAAAACATGATTACATTATTGCAACTGCGGTTGGCAAATATGTAAATCCCATCCTTTCTAGGAATTGCAATTGAAATTGGCAATTGGGACACGTCTCGTACCTTATTGAATACCGTCATCACTAGCAGATCAACTGATGTGATGAACCTATGTCAATTTGGATCCTAGTTTTTCATTGTAAAATTAAGTGGTTATATGATTATGAACCAAGGGTATTTAATTTTCTTGAAATTTTATTATCGAAAGTACTAACTTGTGAATTTTTTTCTGTAGAAATGGCTACACCCGAAAACACTAATATGAGCAACATGAGTTCTGCGTTCAAGCAAATGATTGATCGAGACAAGTTGACTGGTGAAAATTTCAATGATTGGTATCGATCCTTAAGAATCACCTTAAGGATGGCCAAAAGATATGATTATCTTGGTGAACCTCTTCCTACTGAACCTGCTGCGGATGCAACCCAAGCACAAAAGGATACATACAACATTGAATATGAGAAGCACAATGATGTGGCTTGTCTCATGTTGGCTGGGATGGATACTCAATTGCAGAAACAGTTTGAGCGATATGGACCCATGGACATGATCAATGAACTCAGACGTATGTTTGAAAAACTGCCAGCTGCAGAATTATATGACTTAATTGAATCTCTCCACAATTGTAAGCAGGAAGCAGAAAAATCCGTGAGTGCCCATTTTTTGTCCATGAAACATTATATGGACCAATTGGAGCGACTTGGTTGCGGATATCAGGAAAGCGTATGTATTGTTCTCATCTTACGACCCCTTAATCAGGATTTGTATAGTGAGTTTGTACGCAACTATAATATGCATTGCAAGGGGAAGACAGTTAGTGAAGTTCATGAAATGTTTATTGATTATGAGAAAGGCCTGAATAAGAAGACACCTACACCAGCTGTAATGGCGATACAGGGTGGTAGGATCACCAAGAAGAAACCCAACAAACCGCAAAATGCGAACTTCAAGGGTAAAGGCAATGGTAATGGTAAAGGCAAACAAGTTGCGACTCACCAACAGAAGCCTAAGAAGCAAAATCCTCCTCCTGCTAAGAAGAAGGAAAATTTCAATAAGGATTTGGCTACTTGTCACTACTGCAACACTCCTGGTCATTGGAAGCGGAATTGTCCATTGTTAGTAGAGGAGTTGCGCCTCAACAAAGGTAAAATGCCTGGTAACGCGCAAGCACTTCAGGTATGTTTATGATTGAGTTATTTTCTTTTCCTCGTAAGAATAATTCCTGGATCTATGATACAGGATGTGGTACTCACATCTGTAATACGTCGCTGGGACTTAGTGGAGCAAGGAAGCTGGCCTATGGAGAAAGATACTTGTACGTAGGAAATGGTGTACGTGCAGCAGTTGAAGCCATAGGGACTTTCGATTTAGTTTACCTTCGGGAATGATACTAGTATTGAATAATTGTCATTATGCACCCTCTATTGTTAGGGGTGTCATTTCAGTTTCTTTGTTATTGGATAATGGTTTTGTTCACACATTTATTAATCATGGAATTTCTGTTTCTTTAAATAATGTTTTTTACTTTAATGCAATTCCAATAAATGGTGTGTTTGAAATTGATATGGAAGATTCCATGTCCAAGAGAAATAATTCTGTGTATAGCATTAGCAATAAGAGAATCAAGTCTAACTTGGATTCGTCTTATCTTTGGCACTGTCGTCTTGCTCATATAGGCAAGGATCGCATGCAAAAGCTGCAACATGATGGGCTTTTACAAAAGATCAATGATGAATCATTTGATAAATGCGAGTCCTGCATATCTGGGAAGATGACAAGGAAACCTTTTTCACCTCAAGTGGAAAGGGCTACAGATCTACTTGGATTGATACACACTGATGTGTGTGGTCCACTTAGACATGTGTCAAGACGTGGTGCTACCTACTTCATAACCTTCACGGATGATTATAGTCGTTATGGTTATGTTTATTTACTTAAACATAAACATGAGGTCTTTAATACCTTCAAGGCTTTTAAAAGTGAAGTAGAATTACAACTCGGTAAGAAGATTAAGGCACTTCGATCCGATAGAGGCGGTGAATATTTAAGCCAAGAGTTTAAAGATTATCTAACTGAGTGTGGCATAGTCCAGCATCTCACGGCTCCTTATACTCCACAGCAAAATGGTGTATCTGAAAGGAGAAATCGTACTTTGCTAGACATGGTACGATCAATGTTTAATCTTACATCTCTACCCTTATCCTTTTGGGATTATGCCCTTGAAACTGCTATTCGCGTATTGAATATGGTTCCAACAAAGAAGGTTGATAAGACTCCATATGAATTATGGACAGGAAAAGCTCCCAACTTTTCTTACTTAAAGGTCTGGGGTTGTGACACGTTTGTTAAACGTGATTCACCAGATAAACTCCAACAGAGATCTGTTAAGTGTATCTTCGTAGGATACCCAAAGGAAACGATGGGTTACTACTTTTACTTTCCACCAGAGAATAAAGTCATTGTGGCTAGGTATGGAGATTTCTTTGAAAAGAATCTCATATCTCAAGAATTCAATGGGAGAGTTTATGATCTAGAAGATGAAGATACATCACCTTCCGAAAACACTAGCGCACTTCCTGTGGAACCTGAAAGTTTAGGTCCTCCACCTGAAGTGGAAGTGGTACCCATTCGCAGATCTTCAAGAACTGTGAAAGCACCCGAACGTCTATGTCTTAACTTAGAGTGTGAGGAAACGATACTAGGGGATCTTAATGAACCTACTAGTTATAAGGCTGCCATAAATGGTCCTGATAAGGAAAAATGGCAGAGTGCTATGAATGGGGAAATGCAGTTCATGAAAGACAACGAAGTCTGGGAAGAAGTAGACCTACCTCCAAATGCTAAGGTAGTTGGAAGTAAATGGCTCTACAAAATGAAAACGGACATGGATGGTATTGTACACACCTATAAAGCTCGTTTGGTAGCTAAAGGCTATACTCAAACATTTGGTGTTGACTACAAGGAGACCTTTTCTCCTGTAGCTGACATTAGAGCTATTAGGATTCTCTTAACCATAGCTGCCTACTATGACTATGAGATATGGCAAATGGATGTCAAAACCGCTTTCTTGAATGGTCGCCTAGATGAAGACATCTATATGGCGCAACCTGAGGGGTTTGTGAATCCAGAATTTCCAAACCGTGTATGCAAACTTAAAAGATCCATTTATGGATTAAAGCAAGCATCACGTCAATGGAATAAGAGATTTGACGCAGAAATCAAATGTTTTGGATTTAGTCAGAATCTTGATGAGCCATGTGTATACCAGAAAGCTAGTGGGAGTAATGTTACTTTCCTTATCCTATATGTCGATGACATATTAATATTAGGAAATCATATACCAAGTTTAAACGAAGTTAAAGCTTATCTTGGTAGATGTTTTTCTATGAAGGATTTAGGAGAAGCAGCATTCATCCTTGGAATCAAGATCTACAGAGATAGATCAAAGCGGTTGATTGGATTAAGTCAAAGTGCTTACATTGATAAAGTATTGAAGAGATTTAATATGCAAAATTCCAAGAAAGGATATTTGCCAATGCAAGTAGAACATGGCTTAAGTAGCAAACTATGTGCTTCAACACCTGAAGAGGTTGCACTCATGAAGAAAGTTCCATATGCTTCAGCAGTAGGATCTATCATGTATGCAGTTAGATGCACAAGACCTGATGTGGCGTTTGCACAAAATATGACCAGTCGTTATCAACAGAATCCAGGTGGAAAGCACTGGCACGCTGTTAAAAGCATTCTTAAGTATTTAAGGAATACTAAAGATATGTTTCTAGTGTATGGGGGAAATCCAGAAGCAGAACTTGATGTTACAGGTTACTGTGATGCGTCCTTTGAAATTGATAAAGATGATACGAAGTCTCAGACGGGTTATGTCTTTGTTATTAATGGAGGAGCAGTTGACTGGAAGAGCAAGAAACAGACAACTATTGCGATGTCTGTTACAGAAGCTGAGTATATTGCTGCATCGGAAGCTGCGATGGAAGCTGTTTGGATTAGGAAATTCATTTCGGGGCTTGGTATTATGCCGTCAATTGAATTACCTATTAATATGTATTGTGACAACTCTGCCGCAGTTACATTCGCCAATGAACCTGGAGTTATGAAGGGCGCTAGACATTTTCCAAGAAGATATCACTATGTTCGAGAACAAGTCGATATAGGTGAAATCAATTTACTCAAAATTCACACAGATAACAATCTAGCTGATCCATTTACGAAGGCTTTATCTAAGGAAAAGCATACTCATCATGCTAATGGCATTGGACTTCGTTTCGCTAGTAGTTTCATGTAAATATGTGGTTAGTATTTGGATAAAGGATATTGTAAGCAATAATTATTTGAATGAAATGAAGTATTGTGTTATGTTTATTTCTATTCATAAATATTGTATCCTATATTTGCATGTTTAATCCATTAATAACTTAAAGTTATTCTAAAAGGTCCGTTGTCAATTAATGATATGGGAGTATCATTGAACTAAGATAAATCTGAGTTTTGGTATAATATATTTAAATATATTGATGCGTAGACATGCCAATTTCACATGATATTCAATAATTGAAAAATTGGATATAGGACAAAATCCCAATTACATGATTGTACTTATGGATGTTGTCATTAGAGTAAATCATGAATATTTATCCTCAGACTTGAGATACCAGGTAAATACTGTGGATGTAGCTCATTTTCTGTGAGATAATCTAACGCTATCCGTAACTGGTAGTTATAAGGATTATTTTCAGAGGTGATGCGAAGTTCATAGCTTACGCTTGTAGTCAATACGAGATTTGGTTCCTTCAAATTTGTTTTGAAGTTTAATACTGTTTGGCCACTCGTAGGATTAACAAGATGTTTGCATGGCCATGCCCAAGGTCTATCTGGAATACGTTCAAAAGAATTGGTAATCTTGCTTAATCATAAATAACGAGAAACATTAGTTAATTATGGAATGACTTCGATCCATATCCATATTAACATAGTATTAGAATCAAAAGGATAAGTATGATGATGAATCATCAAAGGTGGTTTTTTCCAGGAAAACCATACTCGAGATCGTTCTAGGGACACTGGCGTGTTATGCTAGACTAACCATTGTCATTGTTACATTAATCTATATCCGAGTGCGAGCTGTTAGTTTTAACGGATAATAAATTAATATATCATGACCGGACTCGAACTCGAGACTTCGGGATTGCACACTTTACGTATGAGTTTCAATTAACTAATAATTATTATTTTAGTGACGAATAATTATTAAATTCACGAAACAAGCACTTAACGGTACCTAACGACCATTAGACGAAACTTAAAGGACTTAGATGAAACTAGAAGGCAAGATTGTTCTAGAATATCCCTATGGGATAATGTTTTGCCATGAATTTCATAATCCCACATGGATTGGGATTGCCTTTTGCTCCAAGATTGAGAGGGTATAAATACATGGCCTCATGGATTCATTCTTCTCATCCCTTGGTTCATTAGCAAGCCAATTCACTTTATTTCATCTCTTTTCTTTGAGCTATTGAAGATCCCTCGTGATCAACAAAGGCTCATTAGTAGTGCTTGCTTGTGAATTAAGAACCTAGCTTTTCTAATTGAAACGCTAATAGTACGTGTGTTCGAGAACGAAGTGTTAGCATACTTTTGCTAACAAGGTGACTTGCCCTATTCGACTACACCAAGTCAATCCACCATTAAACCCTATTAGGGTTTATAGTTCTTGTTCTATTGGTTTCTTGTTCTTGCTAGAAATCACAAAGGTACGCATCTTTTATATTCGGTTAATTTATTATTTGTATTTGATCTATTCCGCTGCGTACTCTTTGATGTTTATATGTTTATATTAGTATTATGATTCATATATTCCAACATAATCTTCATCCATTACTCAATCCATATGTTAACACTATCACAATCATAATACACATATGGATAACATACATATAACACATGTTTTAATACAAGTTACTTACCTTAGCTTCCAAAGCTAAGCTACTAATCAATACATCATCATCATCATCATCACTAGTCATCATCATCATCATCCTAAATCATATCACCATACATAAACACTTAATACATATAACACATAATTACAACAATGGTTTACACAACCATTAGCTTACTTCTAGTCACCTCTAATAATCATATAACCATATCTTGATTATATGATGATCAACCCCATAGATCATCAACCAAAAAACCATTCAACATATCTCATAGGTATCTTGATCACTTTAATTATCTTAAAACACATCTTTACCCAATATCCCCAAATTAGGGTTTATAAACCCTAACCTCAATTTCATTAATTAGCACTAATAAAATGGTTACTTACTTGTAGGGATAATCTCTAGGGCTTTATTACTTTATTACAACACCTAGACACCATCAATTGATCATCAGGCTCTATCCTCTTTCCTTTCTTTTCTTTCTTGAGCCGACATCACCAATCACACACACAATCTATGAGTTTCTGGAATATCCAGGAAACTCTCTAGTATATGTTAGTTGGTACTTTGGCCAATTGACACAATAGGTCCCTTTGGTCCTATAACAATTCAATCTTGGTACTAGAACAAGTTGGTTTTAGTGGCAGTTTAAGGAATTGGCAAGATTAGTCCCTGCAGACTAGAACAAGTTGGTTCTAGTACTAGAACAAATTGGTTCTAGTACTAGTTTGGGATTCTGTCAACTTAGGTCCCTCAAGTTCTTATCTCTCTTACTTATGACACATAATACTTCTAAAACCACATTACGAAATACTATGACTATCGGGTTTGACCACATCACGACATTTGTTGACTAACCAACCACGTAAGGCTCTTAGTCCATTACATCTAGGGTGGGGTCCAAGTACTCGGGAAACGGGTCTAACAAGAACGACCTCTGCATGAACCGTTTAATACACGTTCGATTAAAGAAATAGTGTTTTACAAACATAGCCCAAGAGTTTCACAAGATAAAATGAAGTTTTTGTTTTATAATCGAACATTAAGTAATGCAACAAATCTTCGACAAAATGAAATCCCAAAATGCGACCCTATGCCATGCTCCTTGTAGACCAAGCTAGTGAAATTAAGAACCTGAGAAATACATGCTAAAATCTCAACATTAATTTGGTGAGTTCATAGATTTAAGTAAATGTAAAAGTGGACCACAAGATTTTCGGGTGTGACAATTATAACAAATGCAATATCACAAAAAGTATTATTATCGCACTAAGCTCATGACCATGAAGCCTTAACGTATTCAATATGTATATATGTATCATGTATGCCCTTGTAGGTGTCTTGCCATACACCCGATATTCTTCAAATAATATGCGTCCGTTTGACCGGTACCTCCGGTCAAGTAAGCGCTACTTACCCGGACAGGGGTGTCAACCCAATAGATCTATTCACAACATTCGTGCTTACAAGTAATTAACGATCCATGATTGTAGGGACTTAACAACAATCGTGGTAACTTAGGAAATACGCAAAAGTTTATGTCCTTGTTTCTGTAAGTAAAAGCTAGCAATGCATTCTCACCCCAAAGTATTTCAAAATATGTATAAACAAGTAAAATTGAGGCTATGGAACTCACCTCAATCGAGTGGTGAATACGGGAAATATAACGTAGTTCAACGAACAATGAATCCTATAGCCGCGACCTAAATAAACAAGTCGTCTTAGGAACGATACGATATGTATGTATATGAGTTTTATCACCCTTATAGACTTTTAATGAAGTTTTATAAAGATTCATAAGTCAAATCGTTTAGAAAAAACAAGTATAACACATTTTTTGTCCTAATACTCTTTAAAAATGTTGTTGAATGGAATTTAAATACGGCTTTAAATTGGCGTAACTTTTTCGTTTCTTGTCCAATTTTTGTCATTCAAAGCCCTAAACGTAGGTAAGAACTATCTACCTTCAAGAAATCATGGCCTCGGTTTGTGAATTTAGGTTTTAGGTGTCCATTTATACACAAACAAGGGTTGTTCCAGGTTAACAGTTTCTGACAGAAAGTTTACTTAACTTCCCGAGGCCATAACTTCTTCGTTACTTAACTTCTTTGAGTGATTCAAGTTGCTAAGGTTAGACCTAGGTCTTGTCTACAAAATCTAAAACTACCATGGTTTTTGGTTTGGAGCCCAAATAAGTGCATCAAGATTCGAACTCAGATTTATAACTTTTCTGGCAATTAGTTTCTTGTAAAATGTTAAAAATACTTAGAAAATCCCGAATATTATAAATCTTGGCTAGTATATATCTAAGACATAGTAGAACATTGAGGAGAAAAAATTATGGCCATACGTGTTTTCTAAAATGATGAAAACTAGCTCCTAATTTGACAAAAATTATGGAATGTTTTAGGGTTTTGGCAAACTAAGTTTAAACAACTTTCAACACTACAAATCTATCATGGTGATACAAAATAATGCATGATAAGTTAAATATGAATGAAATATAGTATGAAATGTCTTCAAAGATTGGTGATTTTTAGTGCACAAGAACTCCAAGAAAACCCTAGAAAACACTAGTTTGAAGTTCCAAAACCCTAGCTTTCCACGCCAACCCTTAAACAAATTTACCCAAGACTTGAAACCCTAAATTTTGTGTGAGCTCGCTGCCGTGTATGTGTAGAGAGGAATGACAGTGAGTTTGAATGTGGTAAGAATGGTTCACAAGTTGGTCTTAGTTATATTGGTAATTATGGAAGTTTGAATGTAGACTTATGGGTTCACATGGGAGTGTATGAGCACCTGAGGTCTAAGGAAAACAAACAAGGTAGTGGTGTCTTGTGACCTAGTTGGGGCATGGTATAGCAAGAACCGGGGGGGGTCTTCAAGGTTTGTGTATCTTTTGATTTGTTATCAATTTTAGGGCATAGTTGCAAGTTTAAGGTTTAAAATCATATGTTGGTATAACCATTTATACATGGTTGGTTTTAGGGACTTAGGAGTGGGGTGGGGGGGGGGGGTTGTTATTTCAAATTTTGATACATGTGACTATATATATATATATATATATATATATATATATATATATATATATATATATATATATATATATATATATATATATATAACAGGAGGCGTTTGACCATTGACTGCCAAATAATCATGCATTAAGTCCATGTCATCATGTTTAGTGCCATGTCATCAGTAGTGTGTGCCATATATATATATATATATATATATATATATATATATATATATATATATATATATATATATATATATATATATATATATATATATATATATATATATATATGTGTGTGTGTGTGTGTGTGTGTGTGTGTGTGTGTGTGTGTGTATTGCAAAGGTGGTGAATTGGTTACGTATTGCATGTATGCATGAGACTTAATACAAAACTTAGGTAATTTAAGTATAACTTATGAAACCAAATGCAAATGACTTATAAAATATACTTATGAGAGGCATAGAGTAATTATTAGACGTAGAATAAACTTATAATAGTTCCAGTATACGTTGAAAGTTGTTTTTTTGTTGTATGCGGGTTAACCTAACGGTTATACGTTAAAGCAAGAAATCATGTGTTCAAAGTAAAACGTTTAAGTTTAGGTTTTAGTATTAACTTAAAAACTATGAATTTTCACACTTAACATTGTGTTGGCGTATATGTGCAGATGACACGTGTCAGACGATTAATGTCTCCACGTGTCCGAAGGACTAGGTCTGAAGAAACACATGCTGGACGACAAGAACAGAAGAGGATCATTCTTTTACCCAGATGATCCTTTTATCCAGTAGTCCGTACCCAGAACCATGCTTGAGCCGCCTAACCCGGATATTGCGAGATATTGTCCACCACGTGAGCTGACACCTGGTACCTAAGCTAGGTGTAGCTAGGCTCGCTCCATCCCAATGTTGTCACATACAGTGCTTAAGGTAGTATAAATACCCCAAACCCATTCAATGCATAACTAACTAATTTTCACGTATTTACTCTCACATTTAATACTCAGCAGTTCAGTCTATCTCCATTACTTACTTGTACGCCGGAGCTTGGTCTTGGGATTAAACCCAAGGAGAGGCTAACGCATGTTTGTCATATGTGTAGGTGCTTGAAGGACGTCCTTTACCCAGTCCAAAGGAACCTACACACGCTCAGGCCTAGGAATAATTATTTACTTCAACAAATTGGCGCCATCCGTGAGACCTATTATTCAATCTATCAAAGCTTTGGAATGACGGGTCCTATTTAAGACAACGATCCACTAACTCCGCTCAACCAGGCCGGAGGAAATGGAGGTAATGCCTCAAGCTCACCTAATATACAAGAACTCATCCAAGGGCACATGTTTGCTCTTTGGACTCTCGTTTGGAACATAACAAGAAGAGCGGTAATACGACCAAGCTATTACGTTTAGATTTTGACGACGTTACTTTATTCACAATAGGAATGGCAATGGGGCGGGTTTGGGGTGGGGTGGCTATCCCCATCCCCAAACCCGATTAGAAAAGTCATCCCCAAATCCACCCCAATCCCCGTTGGGGATCTTATCGGGGCGCCCTGTTGGAGCGAGATGCTCCCACAAACCCGCCCCATTCCCCATTGAGGTCTTATCGGGTTGTCTTTTTTAAGCGTGATGCTCCATCATACTCATGTCGTTTCCCGTTTACTCTTATTTTTTTATTATTAACAATGTCATTTTATGGAATAACTTGAAGAATCGAGAACCCATTAATGATAAATTAAGCATTGGAATAATTCACAACTTTTTTAGAATATTATGACACAAAACAAGCTTCTATCATCTCAATTTGAAATATTACAAAGATAAAAGCTAACAAAAATTAGAGAATTACATTTTTTGTACGTAAATACTAACACAAAACAAGTGGGGGCGGGGCGGGGATGGTGTGCCACGTCCCGCTCCAAAACCGATAAAAATCCTCGTTAAGGCCCCGAAACCTACCCCAAAACCCAATAAGCACGCCCATCCCCGCCCCAAAAAGTTCATGTTTTGGGTTTCCCGGTCAGGTTTGGGTTTTTTTTTTGCCATCCGTAATTCACAAAAAATGGTCCTAACAATAATTAGGATGAAGGGTCAAAGGGGGACGACCTCCAATAGATTTGTTGGAGCAGCAAATTCCGGGGAGTGGGAGGATGCTTGTGTGGTGTAGAAAGTTCCATGATCGTAGAGGAAGAAGGGGACAATTGGATGACTCCTATCGTTAAATGTTTGGAAGAAGGAATATGGCCGGAAGACCAGAATGAGGCTCAAACCCTTCTCTTGAAGATCAATCATTAAGTTACATAGGACGGGGTGCTCTTCAAAAAAGAGTATCTAGTTCCAATGTTGAGATATGTTGGTCCACTGCAAGCAAACTTTGTCATTTGAGAGGTCCATAAAGGGGCTTGTGTTATGCACTCAAGTCCCAGGTTAGTCGCTGCCAAAATAATGAGGCAAGGCTATTATTGGTCCACCAGACACAGGGACGCCAAGGAGGAAATTCAAAAATGTTGTAAAACCTCGCAAAAATTCGTATAATTAAATTCGGTTAATTAAATAAATAATCTCTGTCATTATTGTAATTACCATTTTTACGGGGAAATTTAAAGTTTTCTTAGTAAATTAAAATGGTCACGATTACGATATTGCAAAATTCGTCAAACGACAAAACAAGTTCTCAACACAATTAACAAAATATTAATAATTCACTAATCCTAATTAATAAACAAATTATAAAACCAAACGGGCCCCTAATTACAAACTAAGCCCAACCTATCGGTTACTATTCACAGGCCCAAGAATTAAAGCCCAATTTTTCTTTTTATTTTCCAAAACATTCGACCAACCATGCTTCAAAACGCCTCGTTTATTCTTAATTCGTACACACGACACCTATATATTTTTGCACCATCTCGTTCACCACCTTGCCAAATATTAAGTGGCAAAGTGATCGAACAAAAATCAAATCAATCAATTTATATATTATTCGAAACTTAACCGTTTTTATCCCGGTTTGTTTCTAAATGATCCTAACAATATTTCAAGCATGTTTTCATGTTTAAATATCATCTAGGATCAGCCATAATCGAGTAGTACGAGATTAAGCAAATCGTTTATGGATAAAAATGGTGGTCGACATGTATATGTGAATCACCAAGACAATCCCCTCAATTCTAGCTCTCACATCCCATATTATAACAATATATTTTGTCCTAGAAGCTAAGTATTACTGACATTGCATAGTTCATGTATTTCCTTGAGTGAATTTTGCACCATACGATTCATTCAATGGGTACATATATACGTTCCATGCATGCACTTGTTTCTCTTCATTCTCAAACACTTTCACAACATTCTCTCTTCTTAAAAACTATTTCTAAAAACAAGAGGTCGATTGCTATATGGTTTGGAAGCAAGAAAAGTGATATCGGGTTTAATATATAAGTATAACGTTTGGGTTATACGATTAGACAAGATTTTCTTGTGTTTCATTTGTTCCTACTCGACTCTCCACCACCCTAGAGGTGTAGTAAGTCTTTTACAACTCACTTGAATCCATTTCACACGTTAAAAGTTTACATGCATCCTTGTGATAATTAGTATCGATCGTATATAACTTCATATATATATTTTACGTACGTATATATTTTTAGCAACACAAACGTGACTAGCCTCTATCTTGGAAGGCCTAGGAGTCACGTAGCACACAAAGTTCACGTTGGTTTCATGTTACATGCATTACACGAATCCATTTTTGAACCATGTCCATCGTATGAGATTTTACCAAAACACTTAGAAATATTTACAACATTTTCATAAATAAAAAACGTTCCATGTGACCCAAGAAACACACGTATAAAATGAAATATTACTTAACAAGCACCCAATATTTTTACTCGACCTAATAGACCACCTAGAAAACTATTAATTTCGTTTACACAACTTGCAAAAATACTCACGTTTCGACACCCAAATCAATCTATTTTGAATCGGCAAACATAAGGTTTTCAAGTTCAAAAATTAGTTAATAAAACTAATTTTTGTCGAGTGGGCTAAATCAAGGCCCAACAAGAAATTAAGAACCGTAAGCCCACTGGGCCCATATGAAATATTTTTAGAATCACAAAAGTGGCCCAAGTTCAGGCCCAAAACATTTTACATGCCCTCGCCTCTAAATTTTTAAATGGGCTTTGTAGTTGGCTCGTTAAGGCCCATAAGCTAGAAAAATAAGATTTTAATCAAATAAGCTGTTGAAATAAGCTTGGAATTAATAAAATAAGCTACGGAAATTTTTATAATCATTTTTGTAATTTTGGACTAAAAATGTAACGCGATGACGCCTAGAGGGACTAAAAGTGTAAATATTGGAAAGAAAGGACTAAAACTGTAAAAACAGAAAGTTTAGGATAAAAATTGATATTATATGATGTTACAAGCTTAGATTGTGATTTTGGACAAGTAGTGGACTATAAATGTAAATTAGATACGAAAAGGACTAACGGTGTGACGCTAACGCCGTTAATATAAAAAGTGTAAAAATTGGATAAAGGACAAGGACCAACATATTATATTTGACATTCTTATTTTATTTTCTATTTTACGCCAACCATCACGTCATATGCATTTTTACTACGTTTTATTTATATATTATTTATTTTTACGTTAATAATATATAACGATATTTCAAAAGTTAATGTTTTTACTTACGTTTAAAAAGGTAAAACTTCGACGGATATTTTCAATAAAGTATTTTATCATATCATGCATGGCATAATAATTATACTGCACATCATCTATTCGTCATAACGAATAAATATTATTCGTTATTCGTTCGTATTTACCAAATAGTATTTGGTTATATTCTCAAATAAATTTATTTATCAGGTTCCGTATCAAAGACGTTTCCGTAATCGTTCCCATAAATCTCATCCTACTTTACTTTTCATCTTTCCCGTATCAATCCAGGTGAGTCATTGCCCCATTTCCAATAATTGTTTTTAACTCATTGGGGGAGATACATGCTTACGTATACTTTGATAATTTGATAAGTATATGAATAAAATACATGATTCAAATCAATTTACTAATTGATATTTATTTAATATGGTTTGTGATTTAAAATGTGATATATACAATACTTGAAGAAATACTTAATTGAAATACTGATACTCATATGATAATGCTTTCAATTTGATTATTGTGGTATGTGATACATATATTTTACTGGTGAATAACTTGACTGAAATATTGATGTTCATATGATAATGTTTCCAATTCGATTATTGTGGTATGTGATATACATGTGTTACTGGCGAAATACTTAAACTGAATTACTGATACTCAAACGATAATATTCCCAAACTGATTTCTGTGGTATGATACTTGATTACAAGATGTTATTCTGAATGATCCCATTATTACCTTGATATTGCCTAAGTTACCTTATCGCCATAAAGTCCCTCAATCATGAGCCATTAATCACATGTAAAGTGGGCGCGAATATAGTGAACAGATTCGAAACCTATTAAGGACTGACCTCCTGTCCCACTAATACTTGACGGAATGCCATTTGCAAATGGTTAGTCGTATTGGTCGTGATACACTATATTCGTAGACAAATAGGAATTGGCAAATCACCTATTATTAGAGGGCAAAATTTATCATTGATTTGATAAAACACCTCTTTTGGTTAAGCTTGTGTGTCATGAGGCTTGGGGCAATATCTATAAAGGAAATGTATGTTTTCAACATATATTTAGATACAACTGTATAGGAAATTGACCATACGTGAATTGTATATCTGATTAAATTAGCATCATGAGTTTCCAGCTCATGTTAGGATTATTGATTCCTTATTTGAAAATGATTGAATATTTATATGATTTATTTGTGATTATAGTCAATATACTCAATAATTGTTTCATTACTGTTTGTATTTTATCAATACCAAATATTCCTGAAATCTAACAAAATAAAGGGTTTTTCATAAAACTCTATGAACTCACCAACCTTTGTGTTGACACTTTTAAGCATGTGTATCTCAGGTAATTTAACGGAGCAGGACAAGACACGGAGTGGGCATTTATTACTCTGATAAATTAAAATGGTGTGAAAATCAAATATGTCATTCTTTCAAACCTTTACATCTTTTAAAAAGATTTTAAATCAAATGGTTCATCTTTTATCAAAAATATTATTTGAATGACAAATAAGTTTTAAAACGCTTCTTTTAAGCCGTTTTATGAGATTAAAACCTCGATCCTCCCCGTAACACCTAAATTACTTTTTCGCTGCGACAAACTTAAATTTGGGGGTGTTACAAATGTGATTCATGCGGTCATGCCAAATACATGCTCTAGTAGGCTCTGGGAAGGTCAAATTCATAATCGTGGCAATTGATTACTTCACAAAGTGGATCGAAGCAAATCCGCTCGCCCGAATGATGAGGCGAAAAATGAACCACTTTTAGGGGGTTATTTAAGCCCGGAATTGAATTTATTTGATTAAATATTGCCCTAAATCGTTCCTTTTGTGATTTTAGGTACTTTGGGAGTGAATTCTGGAAAAGGAAGCAATTCAGACATTTTTGGAGCATAAAGTGAAGAAAACGGCAAAGACTTAATTTTCTATGCTGAGAACAGTACCTGACGGCGTCAATAAGAAAATC
The DNA here is from genome assembly GCA_030686995.1 of Artemisia argyi. Lineage (NCBI taxonomy): Eukaryota > Viridiplantae > Streptophyta > Magnoliopsida > Asterales > Asteraceae > Artemisia > Artemisia argyi. The sequence continues at coordinate 164,254,254 of CM060697.1, forward strand.
TTGACGGCGTCAAGAGTAAAATCCGTGACGACCCAGTGAAAACCTAAAGGCGTCACAACAAGGGCGGCAAGACTATTTTTGGTGACGGCCTGCATAAGGAGTATACATGACGGCGTCAGACCCAGATCTAGGCAGTCCGAGAAACTATTTGGCGGCGAGATGACGGAGTCAGACATTTGTTCTTGACGCCGTCACCTATCAGAATCTATATATAGTTTTCTATTTTTCATTCATTAAAAGAGGAACTTGTGTGGAGAATACTAGGGCCGAACTTTGTAAACCCTAGGTCGTATTTTACAGTATTTTCAAGGGTTTTCACCCCTTGAATCCTTTCATGTTCAATTGAGATAAGTCTTCTTTCAATTCAATCAATATGTCTATGTGTTGTTTGAATATATCTTATGCTTGTCTTGATTTCAACATGCTAGGCTAGATCTATCTTGTGTTTGCTTAGGTGTAATGAAACCTAGATGTTAATTATATGTTGATTACTTGTTTATGGTTGTAATGGATGAATGATTTCAATGTTAGGCTTAAGAAAACAGGAAGATCTCCATTGTGTAACATGCTTGAACGTCTTAGGAAACATGAACCGATGTGTACTAGGTTTTATTGGTTGTATTTAATGCGTGAGCAAATTCTAGTGATCCCATGTTAGGAGCTTCTTAGCCGGCTCGACATAGGAGTGAAGTAGGCGCTAATAGGATTGGGGAAGTAAGTACGCCACCCCATGAATGGTATTAAGGAATACAATCTGTAATCCACGCAACTATAACAAGTAATTAACCTGTAAAAGATATCTAGGGAGTAGTGAAATCTAAGTAAACACAATTCTCCCATATATTGCTCACAACTCTAGTATAATTTAGTTTATTTTCATTTTTAGTATTTTAATTTGATTGTGTCTTTAGTACTGGGTTAGTTGATTAGCAATTAATTCCCCAAACTCCTTTAAACCCGAGATTTTTACTTGCTTTTCATAAAATATAAAAAATACAAAAAGAATCATCCCTCATCTCTAGACCTAGTCTTTAGGTTTTCTAATCCTAGCGACACTATTCCTAGCTGAACGATCAATACCCCGGTATTTGTCATTATACTATACTACATCGATCAGGTACACTGCCTGGTGGGGGTTGTAAGCTTCTCGAGATCCCTCGAGAGGTAAAGCCTGGTGCAATCCCTACGCATCACCGAACCACAAGTAAGGATGTCAAGAAATTTTTTTGGGAAAACATTGTTTGTAGGTTCAGATTGCCGAGGGTGATCATGACGGAGAATGGTACATAATTCATCAAAGATCCATTCAAAAGCTGATGCGAGAGACTAAACATTAGGTAGATGTACAATGTCGTCACACATCTACAAGCTAACGGTCTGGTAAAGTACGAACATGTATCACCAAATTATTTGTTACATAATTACAAGAACGAATAAAAAACTAAGTTGTAGTTGGTGGCTCTTCAACATTTAGAGCTTCAAATGATGGAACGGTGCTAGCAGAAAGTTTTGGCCCAGGTTGGCAGCTGACCTGTCCAACATGATGTTCATCATGTCACCTAGACAGAGGCGGTAGGATCCAATGGCCTTTTCCACATAAGGGTAACTCGTAGTGAAAAGATCGCCAAATACCCTTTTCTATTTAGCCGAAACCCCTATGACATCGCCCGACAAATGGTCCATGGTTATACCGGTAGGTGGAAGTTGGGGTTTTATGTCTTGAGGGATTCTGTATGTTCTAATTACTATGTCTAATTCTTCTTGACCAATCAAAGACGTTAAAATGTGCATATCAAACTTAGGGACGATGAGCGCTAATCTTCTTGTTCACTACCGCACATCTTAAATTCCGAAGGGCAGTTTCTAAGAACAAGTTAATAGAATGAAGCAAGACAGAACATGCCTGACAAGAAGAGATGAAGAGAGTTGTTTTCGTTCAACAAAATATTGTGATAGTAAAAGTGAAAGCGTAAAAACGAAGGAAAAAAGGTATATAAGCAGTATTAGGAAAGGGAAACGTCGCATCATACCAGACGTGCGATGTGGAGTAATCTTGATCGTGCAATCTCTGGCGTGATGACACGTGGTAGTATCTCGTCACTCAAGGTAATTACGACTTTAACTTATGTGTCATTAATAGGCCCATGGTATGTTATATCTATTTGGCCCATTTGGGCCCATCGGGTTGAATCGTCGGTACAAAATAAAAATAACATTGCCGGAGGAAAATTTTAAGTATTGCATCATCAGTCTACAACCGATAATATAATACCGGGGGGAGAGGAATGTTGACGTATATGTCCGGACGACACGTGTCGGAAGAACTTCGTCCGAAGTAATACATGCCGGACGACAAAAACATAAGAGAATCATTCTTTTACTCAGAGGATCCTTTTATCCAGCAGTCCGTACCAAGAACCATGCTTGAGCCGCTTAACCCTGATATTGTCCCCCATGTAAGCTGACACCTGGTACCTAGGTTAGGTGTAGCTTGGCTCGCTCCATCACTATGTTATCATGTACAATGTTTGGGGTAATATAAATACCCCAAGCTCATTCAGTGTATAACTAACTAATTTTCACGTATTTACTCTACATTTAAAACTTAGCCATTCGGCCTATATCCATTGCTTACACACACGCCGGAGCTTGGTCTTAGGATCAAACCCAAGACAAGATTAACATGTGTTTGTCGTATCCTTTAACAAATCCGAAGAAACCTACATGCTCAGGCCGAGGAGCAATCATTTACTTCAACTCATTGCTATCTTGAAATGTTTTATCGGTTTTATTAATGAAAATTTGTGTTGCCGATACAAAAGACCACTTGATTAATGTTGCAAAGTCTCTTCTAAACAAGTCAATGTAAACATATACTAGTATCAATTTATGAGAATGGTTATTCATACCCTTAAATACCCCTTAATTGGATTTTAATAAACTTATTTATTTATTTTATTTTTTATTTTATAACTTTGTTTTATTAGAAAATACGAAAAATAAAGTACGAAAAAAAAAAATATGAAGTTTGATAAAAAATATATATAAAGCAAAAAATGTACTAGTTCCGTCTTAAAATAAGTGTCCAGTCTGACCTTTTAGAGTCAAACTGGTTCAACTTTAACCTTAACTATTTTTGTGGGCGTTATATAATATTTGATATAAATATTAGAGGTGACAAAACAGGCGGGCACGGGCTAGAACGGGCATGGGCGAAACGGGTACATGTTATACAAATTGCTTTATAGAAGACAAAAAATAACGAAATAAATTCATTAAACGTAATACTTCATTTATATTTAAAAAATTAAATATATTATACAAGTAAGTTTTTTTTTTTTTTTTTTTTTTTTTTTTTTTTTAAATGATTATAATGTTTTACAATTAAGAGAAAATATGTGATCGACTGCTCGTTAGTGCCCATTTAATTTTTCACGGGCTAAATATGCCTATTTAATAAAAAAAAAAAAAAAAAGTGGTGGGGCTAAATGTGCCTACGTCTTTTACAAATTAGGCAAAATTAGCATATATTTTATTTTTTTTATTTTGGGCACAAATTGCTACATCTACAAATATATAAATATATTAGTTTTTAAGTTTATTTTTTAATGGTATATTCTTTTATAATGTATTATATAACAGTAAAAAGAAAAAAATTTATAAAGCCAAAGTTAAACCAATTTTACTTTAAAAGTTAAACTAAACGCTTATTTTAAAAGAGAGGAAGAAAAGATAAAAAGTTAAAAACATAAACTAATAAAAAAACTTTATTTTGCTCTTAATAAAGAAGTTGGGGTGGAGTTGAAAAAGTGCAAAACTGAACTGAAACCACTGTTGAAGCAACAGGCGGATGAACAAGTGTGATAAATATCCAAAAAGGTCAAAGGTACAGCAGAGCCGCAATCTTTGAATATTTCTCACTTGCCGAAAGTTATTCGAATTATTATTTCCTTCCTCTTCCTTTTCTTAATATTGTTTTCTAGTTTTAAATACAAAGTTCAATATTTTGCTTTTGACTTGTTTTTTGGCGTATACATACAGTTTCATTCCTCCAAGAAAACATCAAAATAATGTCAAATACTAGACTTTTTTTAATGTTGCTAAAAAAAACAAGGCCGTATATTTAAACTCCATGTACATACTAACTAGATTGAATTAAAAAATGATGTGTTAACCGGACCCTCCTTATCATGGGGGGTCCATCTACTTTAATCAAAATGTACAAGTTTTAATGCAGATAGTACAGTCGGCGGCAACACTTTCTTCCACAAACCCTCCCTACAGAGGGTCCGGTTAACTCATGCCTTAAAAAAACTTATCATTTGAGACTTGATGCATATAATTGCATATCACCTTTCTCACCAATAATTATGGGAAGTTGATGATCGAAACCCTAGCTAGGGTCAAGTGACTGACTACTTTAAAAAAGCACATGGGACTACTTACTATCCACGCTCACGCATGCATGGATAGATTGATGTTATCTTTGATGATGTAAAAGCTTGATTGCCACATAACATCACTATCAAAGCATGTAATAAATTATGAGCTTCATTGTGTTTCTAATGAGGACTATATGCACCTTTTTTCTAGGCTAGTCAATTTCCAGTTAGAATGTGATCAGTTGCACAATTGCACACCACTCTTTTTAGTGTGGTGTATAGTTATAAGAGAAATGATATTCAGTTATACTAAGTTTTTCGTTCTGTTGATACTTAATAGCTCACTTTAGTAAATCGCGTCTTAGAGAAAGTTTTTAGCATTGTAACTTGTAAGGGTAAATATTGTCATCCATGAACTTATAAAAATGACTCACTTTCTTACTACTCAGTGTTAGATTGTACAAAGACATAAATCATCATACATTTTTATATTAATCCTTTAACTGATTGCATGTTTTATTAGTTCTGGGAAATAGTTACTACTGTCATGAAACATGACAGATAAATCGAACGGAAATAACATACAATTTTGTGTTTATATTCAATCTAAAGAGATATATATGGTATATATCGATAACTGATTAAGCAGATCGATCGCTAAGCAAGTATTGAATTTTGGAATGCATAAGCCATTTCGCAAATGCATAATCAATAATGACAATAAAAGCTATTGATAAGAATTCTTGATGATCCTAACGATCAAGTGGTACAAATTAAGAGAGGAAACAATGAAGTAATTTTTTCACTCATATCTGCAAATGGAGTTATGGACATGATGGAGCTTGCTTGTTTAATTAATACAAGCCCATAATCTCATATTTCAATCCATTAACAAGTTATTCCAATATAATTGTTTTGACATAGCTCACTTCCTATTAGGATCGTTCACATCCTTCCACTGCTCCCAGTTTACTCGCTGATCCGACCCTGAGTCTGATGACAAACTTGGATTGTCGACATAATGTTGTTGATCATAAGACGACGTTGATGATCCTGCCATCAAAGAAGAAGATGGATTCATAACATACTCAGAATATTGTTGTTGATGTGGATATAGAGTTGAGGTGAAATAAGGGAATTGTGCATCATTATTGCTTGATAAAAGTTGTGCATACTGAAGAAAGTCTGGATAATTGGTGGCTATGGTTTGTTGCGGTGTAGGATTTTGAGAATGTGGTGTGGTTGCAGCTGGTGGTTGTGGTGGACTAGTGGTTGCGGTAGTGGTTGTTGTTATGTAACGAAGCTCAGAGCGTCCCTGGACACGTTCTGGGAAGTTGAGCTTTGCTTTAGACCCTTTGAAGCGAAGGGCAGCCTGGTCATAGGCAAGGGCTGCACCCTCGGCTGTTTCAAACGTACCTAACCAAACTCGTGCACCTTTGTTGGGATCTCGTATCTCAGCTGCCCATTTTCCCCATGGTCGCTGTCTTACGCCTCTGTAATGTCTTTTCACAATTGGTTCTTCAAAACATAAACACAATAAATTAAACTTAATTAGTCGACAATTCTTAGCTTAATATTAATTCAGATTTAATTATTAATCCATTATATATAACTAAGCATGCATGCAGTGTCCCAATAGACACATTGAGATACAGACGGCGCTCCAATGACGGTTTGTTTTGATCTCCTCTCCCCTAGAAAAAACACACTCGAGGAAGACATATATAAGAGTTTATTCTCATTCTTGGATTGTCCACAGGTTTAAAAAATCGGCTTCAATATGGATCGATTGGATTAATGATCTGAAATTAGCTTCTATATATGAACTTGTTGTAATATCATTTCCTCTAGTAAGTATTTCAATGAATTTTCGTTCAAAAAAAAGAACCATGAATTGCTTTAACATATTTAATTTGAGTATTGCTCACACAACAAACTTTCATGTCAAATTATTGTATTATGAATGAAAAGTTCATACAGTAAACATTAACTTTACAAATTTCAAAGATATTGTTTATCATAACTATGATATTTAGAAAGTAATCATCATAAAGAAGATTTGCTAAGATTTTCTTAGCAATCAAGCTACTAATAAAGAAACACTTAAAAAAGTTAAAGGTATGCCTTAGTTTGTTAAGACATGGACGTGGCATGTTTGATCCATATTTGTGCATCTTATACTTCGAATATATCAAGTCATAAAAAAAAGATAAAAAGCCAAAAGAGAGGGAGATCAAAAGGTTAGGTTGTCGTGGATAAAAAATGACTAAATAAGGTAATGTTGGATTGATGGTTCTAAATTTCAGAATATTAATTGGGTAGGTTTGGATGCATAATATTGAATGTCATTCAAACCAAGTTGTTGCTTGTCTAGCTTAGAATCCCATGTGCACCAATACCACCTCTTGCTATATCACATATATACATGCATGTACTCATACCTAATTTAACTAGTAATAATAGAACCATAATGCCCTTAGCATTACGTTAGTCATTAATGAATTATGATCAAGATACATACTTATTTAAATTCAGACCACATAAGACCACACAAAGGGTGTTTCAATAGGCTTACAGGAGTATATACCTTTTGCTGCAAGTAACATTGCATGTACTGGTAACTTTTTTTTTTGGGGGTCTGTCACTTGTTCAAAAGTGTTCTTTTTAATTTAACAACCATTTTATTTACTAACAACCATTTTTTTTTTTTTTTTTAACAACCACTTTATTATTTTTAAGTGATTCAACAAATCAACCTGCCTAAGTAAGACTGTAAATAAAAGAAAACGACAAAATGTGATATTGATTATTATTTAGACAAATCTAGGTGATAGTGATTGTAAGTTTGTAACTAATACTTTTGTGACGCAAAGGTGTCTTGTGATAAACATGCGAGCATGTGAAAGAGAAAGAAAGTGGGGCAAGGGAAATTGTACACGGAAATAAAAACACAAGGTAGGTTACTAGTGCAATGAACCTGCCTGCAAGAAAGCTTGCAGCATGATGCATATGGATAAGTTCTTCATTATATGCATTCACATGATGACACTTCTTCTAGAAACAAATTTTTACCAAAATAAGCACTTGCATTCAATTCTCATCTCATTTCGGACTCTAAATTTGTCTTCACTCATTTACATAATTATTACATATAGAAAAACATTGATGCTTAAATATAGCATCAAGATCAAATAAGAGAATCATAAATCATGAAAAGTAAAAAAGAACTTTGATGCACAAGTTTTGTACTAGTATCATAGTTCATTTTTCTTTCTTATGGAACATTTTATTCAACAAATGCACACTAGCAAGAAGCTATAGGAATAAGAAAATACAGGGAATTACAAAGAGTTTGAAAATGCAAGAATTTGATCTTTAATCCAATCAAGCCAACCAAAACATAATTAATTTCCAATTCCAGTTTGTATTATGATTCATAACTTATCATACAAACTTTATACATGCCTAACTATCATCTCACCCTAAATTAAGAATAAAATATAGCATTAAATCGCACACAATTAAGCCTCATACATACATGCTACTCTTGAGTAATTTAATTCCAAAAAAAATAATAATAATAAATAAATAAATAAATAAAAATAAAGGCATAAGAAAAGAATGATGCTTTTAGGGTTTAGTGAGATATATAAAAGTTTACAACCAAAGAAAAAAATATTCCCACTAGAACTATCTTAATCTGACATATATGTTACAAGTATAAATATTACTCCGTATATATTATAGCTAACAAATGAAATACAAGTATTTGTTGGTAGTAATAAGGGGATAGCTAGCTAGCTAAGAGAGGCGTACCTTGTTGACGATAATTATCAGTTGGTGGTGCAATTTGTTGTTGTTGTTGAGGTATTACCATCATCGATGGAGGTGGCAACAACGTCGAATATTCGGGCACGAAACCACGATAAATATCATCTCTAGGAGTCGTTGTTGCGACCATCTGATGAGGCTGGTTCAACCACTGGTTTGTGTAGCTACTACTTTGACTTTGATTTTGAAGATCATGCTCATCTTCTATCTGTTTATCCATGAAGCGTTCGTTATCCATGTCTTGCTTGATGATGAGTATTTTTGAAGCAACTTTTTCAATTAACTAACTTGTAGCATAAGCTAATTGAAGTTTGACCATGTTATCACATATGGTATATATAGTTGCTACTTGCTAGGAATAATCAAAATTAGGTAAAGCAGCTAGTTTGATGGTGTTGGTTTTGAGTTGTGAAACAAGATGCATATATATAAAGACAGTGACACACCCCGAGAGTAGTAGAGAGAGTAGAGAGAGGTTCCCTTGAATAGGGTCTGAGACTGTGGTATTTGAATGGTGATGGCTAGAGGTTAGCTAGCTAGGTCCTCAAAATACCACTTTCCTATCACCTTCCTAAAATAAAAGTAAAATACTTTAAAATACATCCAAATAAAATAAAAGAGAATTGTTATCCTTTTCAAAATATATACATATAAAAAAAAGTTCAATTATAGTTTATTATTTTTTGCATACTTAGGATAAATTTTAGCCTCTTATTTTACAAAAGAAATAAAATGAGATTAGTTGATATTTTTTATTGAAACACACTTCAACCCTCATTTTTTAAGTTACGTAATCTTAAGAAGCGTAAATAGTTAATCTACATAAATTACTTCATCATGATGAGCATTTAATTATCACTTTCGTATACTTTTGCAATTTTTTTGAGTTTTTTTGGGTACAGTATTTTGCTTGATATATTACGTGTGATATAACACCAATATGTAAGTTCAAACACTCAACATGATATCGTAAAATGAGCATAGGTATGTGTAGAACTCCAAATGAATTATAGTTTTTGACTTTGAAAAATACACATCATTAGCTTGCGAACCATATATCATTCATAATTTTTGAACCTTCAAATTAATATATTTTATTTATAGAAATTTGAGAAAAGAGAAGAATTATTTATACAAAAGTCAAACACTTTTGATGTATCAAATGTGACATAACATTAATTTGTAGGTTTGAACGCTCAACATGTTATCATACATAGCCATAAATATTTATGTAGAATTCCAAATGATTCATTGTTTTTAGCATTGAAAAAGAAACATCCTTAGTTTTTCAACCCTATATGACATATAATTTTCGAGCCTCCAAATTAATACAGTTTATTTATAAATGTTTAGAAAATAGAAGAATTTTTTTTATAGTCAAACTCGTTTGATGTATCACATATGATTAAACACTGCTCTGTAATTTCGAATACTTAACACGCTGTCGTAAAACGAGCATAAATATTTGTATATAACTCCAAAAGATTTACCATGTTTGCATTGATAAATACACATCATTAACTTTTTCAATCATATATCACACACAATATTGAAATCTCTAAATTAAAATGGTTTATTTATAAAATTTGAAGAAAAAAAATTAATATTGTAACTCGCTTGATATATTACATGTGATATAACACTAATAATACTGATATCCACTTTACGACAGCATCTCCAACCTTCGAACATACAAAAATTAGTTTTATATCACATGTGATATAACAAACGAGTTTGAAGAGTAAATTACATTGTTTGCCCCTGTGGTTTGGGCCAAATCCCTACTCCCGGCCTTAATTTTTTTTCTTGCATGATTGATCCTTATCTTGAAACTATGTAACACCATTGGTCCTTATCGCTAACTTATGTTAATTCTTCCATGAAACTATGTAACAAAATTGGTCCTTATCGCTAGCGATAAGGATCAATGGTATTACATAGTTTCATGATAAGGATCAACCATGCAAGAAAAAAAATTAGGGATGAGAATAAGGATTTTACCCAAACCACAAGGACGAACGGTGTAATTTACTCCGAGTTTGAATATAAAAAAAATCATATATTTTCTCAAACTTTGGTGAATAAACTATATTGATCTGTAAGTTAAATAATTATGTGTGGTATATGATTGGAAAGCTAACCAATTGTATTTTAAAATGCAAAAAAATTATGAATCATTTGAAGTTCTACACAAATACTTATACCTATTTTACGACAGCATGTTGAGTGTTAAAACTTATAGATTATTATTATATCACATGTGATATAACATGCAAACTCTTGTACCAAGAAAACACAAAAAAATGAAAAAAAATATTGAAAGTATATTAAAGTGCCCCTTTATTGAAAGATAATTAAATGTTTGTCGTAATTGTGTAATTTGTTTCGCATAACAATTAATGGTTTTTGAAACATATATTAAAAAAAATGATGAAAGTTGATTTGTATTAAAAAAAAAAATGTGGGGTGGAAGTTGATGTTATTTTAGAGTAAATTACACCAGTCATCCTTGTGATTTTGCCATAATAACATCGCAAGTCACTGGCTTTCATTTTTGTATGGTAGGTCCTTATAATGAAGTTCTGTAACACCATTCATCATTATCACTAACAGCCGAGGGACTTGCGATGTTATTAAGGCTAAACCACAGAGGCAAATGATGTAATTGATAAGGACCAATGATGTTACAAAACATTATTATAAGGATCGACCATGCAAAAATGAAAGTCGAGAGACTTGCAATGTTATTATGGCCAAACCAAAGGGACGAACATTGTACTTTACTCTTTATTTTATTAAGAAATGAGTTGCTACGATTAGTCTCTCAATCTACATAGTTTTTATGATCTTCAAAATAACTCATATATATATATATATATATATATATATATATATATATATATATATATATATATATATATATATATATATATATATATATATATAGGGGAAAACATAGCTACAACACAATGTAGCCAATTGGCTACATTTTCTTTGAAAAAAAAGGTGGGGACAGGGGGAAAATATGTGTCAGGGTCTAACCGCAAGGACTGAACTGTACATTATTAAAAGTTTTTTCAAAGGAATTGTAGCCAACTAGCTACAATTAATTGTAGCTAACATTTTCCCATATATATATATATATATATATATATATATATATATATATATATATATATTATTTTAAAATTTTTGAGGCACCGAAAGATTTTACTAATCATGATAGTGTATGGATATTAATGGCCCGAGCCCACTAATTACACACCAAGATCAAGCCCATTATCAACACTTGATAGACCCATTATCAACACTTGATAAGCCCATACACATTCCCAGGCCGCATATATCCTAAGAAAGCTTCTCAGGTCGCGTCCATGTATACAATTGTCTCCCAACTATCACTTAATGGTTACGATATGGTATCTAGTGGAAGAGACATGACCAAGAATATGGTACGAGCACGAACAAGTACAAACTAATGAAAGAATGTCACATGTCATTCTTGTCTGCCCGTCAAATGATGAACACATGATCTCTCCACAGCCGTTGATTATCCACATGAGGTGTGGAAAACTAGAAGGGGGTTGAAAAGGTTACCGCTTTTTAACTTGATTATCTTTTAAAACTTTACGTTTGTTTAAAGATATAAGCACAACTTTACTTGTTTAATTCTTTGAAAAGCTTTACGTGTGATTAACAATTCTAACTAAAGACAATATGTAATAAGCAAAGACTAAGAAAGTAACGATCAAACCACAACACGATTGTTTATCGTGGTTCGGCTACAAGGACTCTTTTTCCTTGCCCTACATCCACGCCTCGAGTTTCCAACTCGAGAGTTATAAGCACTAATCAACAAGCTCCTTTCCCGGTGGAGAAACCTTTACAACGTCGCTTACACTTTTACCGACACTAAGCTAGATGTCGAGTTCTTTTACAAGGGTACAACCACTCCCATCGTCGCTTACACTTTTACCAACACTAAGCTAGATGTCGAGTTCTTTACCAAGGGTATAACCACTCCCGTTAGTTCTTTTACAATGATACAACAACTCCCGACACACTATAGGCCTAAAATACTAACCGATCACTTCTATACACACGATACAAATAAAGTATAAACTACCAAAGCTTATACATAACAAAGCTAACAAGTCTTGCAACTTTAGAGTTGAAACTTGTAACTTCTTGGATGAGCTTGTGAAGTCCCTTGCTACATAAGAGGATCACACAAGTCAAATATTACCAAGTTAGTTGAGAGAGTATATGAAAATATATGTCCTAAAGTAATCACTCAAAACAAACAAGTGGCTTGGTATTTATAGCAAAACAAACAGCAGGTCTGGCGGATACGGCGGAACCCTCAGATGGTTTTGCAATAAATCATTCAAACTAACCAAAGTCACATCAACAACAACTAGTCAAACACATTGAATCCAATTTGGAAAGCTTCCAAAAATGTGTAAGATGTTATGGCAAGTCAAATACACAAGCTTGCCATAAATGTATGATGTGACAAGACACTTTCTAATTAAAGAAATAAAAACAATGTTTTGTTTAAAAGGAAATGTAAACCTTAGTTAAACAAGACTTAAACACTAAAGTGATGATTTACTATTAGCTAAAGTTCATACTTTGTCATTAACAAAACTTAGCAAAGATCGTAAAATATAGATAACGTTTTTAGGCGATATTCGTATTAACAATCTCCCCCTTTTTGTTGATGACAAAACATAAACTTTATTTATAAGTAAGCCACTAGTTTTAGTGTTAAGTCTTATAAAATTAGTATTAAAACTTGTTTTTGCTAAGATGATGTGACATGCAAGAGTTAGGAAAAAAAATGAGAACAAGTTTATAACAAGTTTGTTTATATATAAATTCTCCCCTTTTTTGTCGAAACAAAAAGAAGAGTAACGAAGCGGAAGTATACACTTGCTCCCCCTTGGACGATACTCCCCCTAAATGGAGTGCCAAGAGAGGAGACATGGATTTTGAACCTAAGAGAGGAGACATGGATTTTGAACCTACAAGAAAAAATGTTAGTTGCCGCACAAGACAAGTCATGAAAGCATTTGATGTCTAAAACATAACTAAGAGTTGCGAAGCGGAATAATGCAATACTCATGCTCCTCCTTGAATATTACTCCCCTAAATGGAGTATCAAGGAAAGAAAACATGGATAATGATCCTACAAAAAGAAAGGTTAGTTTCTGAAACACAAGATATATGTATGCTACCATAGCGAGGTATAGTTTACTCATTATACATAAATGGTCAACAAACAATGCAAACCTTGTAGTAGAATGAAATTCTTTTCATGTAAAATTTTGACTCTTAGAAAGTCAAAGACAAGAAATTAGGACGACAACATCCTACTTCTTAAAAATAAAGAAAAACTAAAAATAAACTAAGAACATAAAATGCTACAAGGAAGTCATTATTTTCCTTAATGAGAAACATTTTCCAAAAACAAGGCTAAGGTTGTTTAAGGATGAAAATGTGTGTTGGAGGTTGTAGCGGGCTTTATTTTGAAGGTTGAGAAGGTGACACGGTTTTGGTTTGTTGATTTAAAGGGGAAACATTTTCCAAATGAAACGGTTTTGTTTCATTTTGGAGACTTTAAAGTTGAGGTGGGTGATACAAGGATTGTAGACGGTCCAAAATGTGGTTTAGTATAAACCTCGTTTCTTCGGATAACTCGCGAATTTCCGTTCGACACCTTTCACTAATGTGAGCGGTTCTTTCGCAATGTCCGCAATCATGGCGGGGAAATGATGGTGGAAGAGAGGTTTGATTTGTTGGTGGTGGATGGTTTGAACTTGAAGGAGAAAATGTGGATGTTTGAGAGGTGTTTTTGCTTCCTTCACTAGTTGAGTGTAATGCTGTATGGAAATCCATAAAATGGTTGATTTGAGAGTCAACCATACGTTTGAAGGCATGTAGGTGGTTTAAATGAGTGTTCATTTCCTCATTAAGGTTTGGAGGTTTTTCCCATATGGATGCTTCTATTTTCTTATAAGAAGAAAGTAGAGATTCAAGGTGTTGGGAATGTTCTTGTGGTGGTGGTTGATATTGTTGTGGTGGTTGTTGTTGTTGTGGTTGTTCTTGTTGTTGAACAAAGTGGCGGAAGCTTGGTTCTCCGGAAGGATTACCAGGAAGGTCTTTGTAAATGGGGTGAAATACAAATGATTGTACACTAGGCCAAAAACTGGAATTGGTTACACCAAATATGTGTGACGATATACATATAGTCACACATGGTTTTTTTCGTATGTGTGACTAAAGGTGGTGTGACCATAGGGTACCTACGGTCACATGTTTTGGTTCTTTTTAGTCTCACTTAAAAAAGAGTAACCAAAATGTTAAAATGTGTGACTAAATAGGTACAATTTTAGTTGGATTAATCAGCTTTGTGTGACCAAAAACTCTTATAGTCACACGAAGCATTTTCTTTTTGTATATTTAGTCACATACAATTAACCATAAAGTGGCCAAAAGTGTTAATAAGTGTGACCATATGGTGTTGAAAGTGAAGAAATGTATGGTTTGTGTGACTATAGATCATCCAATTGCCACATAAATTTGGTTTTTGTGTGGCCTTTTGTACCATTTAGTCACACAAATCATGTTTCTTTTGGGTATTTAGTCACATACAATTAAACATGAAGTGGCCAAAAATGTGAATAAGTGTGACCATATGTTCTTTAAAGTGAAGAAATGTGTGGTTTGTGTGACTATTGATCATCCAATGGCAACATGAATTGTATGTTTGTGTGGCCTTTTGTTACATTTAGTCACACAAAGCATTTTTCTTTTAGGTATTTAGTCACATACAATAAATCATAAAGAGGCCAAAAGTGTGAATAAGTGTGACCATATGGTGTTTAAAGTGAAGAAATGTGTGTTTTGTGTGACTATTGATCATCCAATGACCACATGAATTTATTTTTTGTGTGGCCTTTTGTTACATTTAGTCACACAAAACATTTTTCTTTTGGGTATTTAGTCACATACAATAAATCATAAAGTGGCCAAAAGTGTGAATAAGTGTGACCATATGGTGTTTAAAGTGAAGAAATGTGTGTTTTGTGTGACTATTGATCATCCAATGGCCACATGAATTTTATTTTTGTGTGGCCTTTTGTTACATTTAGTCACACAAAGAATTAAGCAAACAGTGACCAAAAGTGTTAATAACTGTGACTATATGCATCTTTTAGTCACATTTAAAATATCAATATATATCAAAACAAATTCAAATATATATCAAAACAAATTCAAATACAATAAAATTAGAATTTATATAACTAAACCAAATATAAAATTGGACCTCCTTTTATACACCAAGGAGTCTCAGTCGGCTTACAATGCTTTCCTAAGTATATATAATCTTTTCCATAAATAACTAATACGTATCATATAAGGAGTGCTAACTATATGAACCAACAATACTAACTTATGACTAACAGTCTTAGCACTCTGTATGAGTAGTAGCACCCTGCACAAACACAAAGCCCGTGCTTCAAGAGTAAGATCACACAATAGCAGTATTAGCACTCGACTCCATTCTAAACCCATGCGCCTTCTTCACGGGTCCAACACGTTCATTCCTCGGCTGATCATCATCACCCACACCCAATTCTCCATTCACACTACCATTCTCATATTTGAGTTTCGCGTCACTAGACGACCTACTACCTTGATCCTCACTATTCTCATAACCTTCTCCATGACCCACATTCGGCGAAACTACAAATGATATCTGACACTACTAAAACTATCAAAAACAACATACAGACTAGACCAGTAAAAATGTAATCAGAATTGTATGAGCTTTTGACAAACCTTTCGGAGGTGAGTGTGGGAAGTCATGAGCCAGAATCAATTTCATCCGAAATACACCATTTTTGTATGGAGTACCAGCTGCATACCATAGATACTTGGTCAGAAGTCAGAACAGTAAGTTCATATGCATACATATATAGATAGAGAGAAGGGGCTAATGAGAACCTGGACCATCTATATCAGCATATATTGTGGAAAATCGTAATCGTTTACTCCAACTTTGATTCCTTCTGGTGGTGTTTCATCAAGGTTCTTTAATTCTCTAGCAAGTTGTTTGATTATACCAAGTTAAATTCGTCTTTCAGAACTTTTGAAACTTGTCTTAGTGTTTCTCTTGGACAATATTCCCATGCTTGACCAGGTTTTAAGTGCATGTTAGCCAAAACCATTTCTTCCTGCATCATCATGTGTAGAGATGATAACATCCATTAAATTATAAATAATCTGATCAAAGTAATAGAATAGAAGCGTATAACAGAATTAGTATTGCTATTAATGTCAAGCACATGTAATATGGTGACATAACATTTCAGGATGTAAAGCTGAAAATGGAACTTCTGAATAAAATTAGTACCGCTAGTGTAAATGTTTTCAAAAAAAAATTTACCATGGGATTCTGCGTCTGGTTGATAAATCGGGTATGAGTCTGATCTCACCGGTTCCGGTCAGATTGGTCTCATCAGCTGGACCATCCATTGCTGAACTCATGCCCATAGAGGCACGGGTTAGACCTAACCCATTTTCCCTCACAAATTTATTGAATCGTTGTTGTGGGACAACCTGAAAGCCATGTACACAAACTCAGTCGCTAAATTTTTTTATTACATAAACTCAACTAAAAAGGAAGTAAAGTAATAAATAAGAATCTTTTACGATAGTGAAAACTTACACGGCACCTGTGTTGTCCTGAAGCATCTACCCATAAAACGCGAACAAGCACGACATCTTGTTGGATAGAGTTAAACTCCCCTTTCGCATGACTGTCCAACTTTGAAAAGGTATTGGAAACATGTGTTGGATCCACTCTACCCATAAAATTGCTGTTTCAAGTCTCCAAATTTGACCTGATGATACACGGAAGCCAAATATGAGGCTTCCTTTGAAAAAGGGTAGGATGCATGTAAGAGGACTATTCGACAATCCAAGAATCTAGGGTCTTCAAGAACATTACGCAGATGAAGGGGATTGGCCTGCCTCAAATCCAAATCTTTGTCTCCAAAGCTAGTAAGAAATCAGTTTCATTTACTTAGTAAATATCTGCTAAAAGCATGACAAACTGCAAAAAGAAACTAATGTGGTTGTACATTATGTCAAAATACTATTGGACTAATCTCATTAAATACAAACTAAGTTTAACAAATGTTCCAATTTGGTCAATATACTTTTTTTTTAAAAACATTTACTCACTCGTAGTTTAGTTTTTAATCCTGTAAAATTCCTTTTAATCTTAATATCGTTGCCATAATCCCCTTATAAAATTTAGGGGCATTTCTTTGCAAATCTTCTGAAGTTAATTAACCTTAGAAAGAATACCAAACACCCCCTTCACCCTAGCAACAGCATGCCATTTAAATTAAATTAACCCGAAACAGAAGTGAAGCAATTTTTCTGATATGTTTACCCTGTATGTATCTGCATGGGCTAGTCAAAAGACACCGCCACCTCCAAACTATGCACGAAGATATAATCAACAAGGTTTTTGTTTGTGATGCAAACAGGATTTGCTGCTGCAAAGACAAATTTTTAGATCAGTACTGGCGTACTGCCACTAGTTAGAGGTAGCAAAATGGGTTGGTTAAATTTGGTTAAATAATGGATCGAAACATATAACCTTTTGGTACTGGTCAGGTTTTGTTTATTCAAAATACTTTTGGGTTAGAATTTTGAATTTTTCAAGATAGTATGCAAAAATGTGTTGCAAAAGTTTACTTTAATAATGATCTAGTTTTTCAAATAAAAGGATTTAAGAGTTTTGATGCAGTATAAATACACTTCCGGCAACTTGATATATTTGACCCTTTTCCTTTTTAACTAATATTCGGTTGTTTTACCTAAAGAGATAAAACATAACCTGGATCGGCCCATTGATAAGTCTATGAGTCAAAATTGCCACATCTGCCATTGGTGGTATAACAAGGTGATGTGAATAAACTCACCAAGTAAAACTTCAGCAAGACCCTCCTCAACCTCTTTGGTGGTCACATTTGTGTTAATGTCAAGACCACCGCGATATGCACCTATGCTTTTAAGACCAACCACTTTGACATCATCTGTTGTACCCACTTTGACAGCAAATGTTATAACGAAATGTTAAGGAACTAACAGATGATTAATTACCTATATACTAACAGAAAGTTACAATCGTAATTCTGAATAGACCCAAAAGGATATGATTTTAATCTTTCTACGAAACTATCAGTAAATGTATCCACTGTCCAACTCTTCCCGTTTTTTATTCCCTGAGACAATATATAAATAATATTATGCATTGTGACATTTTGCAATGAAAAAAAGAAGGTTTAAACAACAAGATAAGAAAATCTTACTTGATCAAGAATTTCCTCAGCTAGACTCTCGATCCTCAGTATTCTGCCAACAAATGGCACAAAATCTCTATGCTTTGCAGTCACAAGCATCTTATCTAACTGCAATCCATCATCTATTAGTAAAGCAGAGATTCCCGCAGCTTTAAAGGACATTTTGCTGACTGTTTCAATTCCTGCAGACCTTCTATATTCTTGGACTCCTTCAAGAGATATACCCGTACAGTTCAGCAATATCCCTCAGGCTTCTCTACAATATGCAACGAACAGTTTTTACTTTTTAGTTCATGCTCCTTGCTACAAATGGGCTCTTTTAATGAGAAAAAGTTTTTTAATCTAGTAGAAATATCTAAAGTTAGGTTTATGTCTTTCTTACTAAGTTTATTAGATTTTAATCTATTCTAGACAAATCTCTTCACATTATCACTTGAACTAACATACATTCTGCAACAATGTAATCAAGCATTTGCCTACTATGTCCAAATTGAGTTAACAGACATCCAGTTCACTAGCCGCGATTTCCTGGAATACAAAGGTATCCATATTTTAAGTTAAAAGTGTAATAAGATAACGACTGCATCGATTCAAGTTATGTCTTTGTTTCCAATGTGTAAATTAACCATTTTCACCCGTACCCGTGAGAGCATATATATTCATTAAATTAAGTTAAGCTAAGAATGGTTAAAACACAATAGTACCTTTTAATTAGATTCTCATTATAATGGGGGACAAAAGCTTCCGTTACAGCATTTGATCGTTCCTCATCCATTGTAAAGCACTGCCATGAGAAAAACACTATGTGAGGTCATAAACCAAAGAAAAGTGAAAACCAAAGACTTGAAAGAAGCCTAACTGCTCCCACCATTCATCACAGAGACTTGAAAGAAGCCTAACTGCTCCCACCATTTGATCCTTCCTCATCCATTATTTATGAATCCATTTATATAATCAAATCATTACGATCCTTACCATTGTGAACGAAGGTTTATTGCTGCATGATTCAGCTTTAAAGAAGCCTAACTGCTCCCACCATTCATCACAGAGATTGTGGAAGCAGCGGCGGTAGTTTTTTTATTAGAAGAATGATAAAGAGAACTATTAGACTTTTTATGTTAGGGTTTTGTTCAATTGAAACTCAAAAGAGGTGAAAAGTGAAAAGTATCTCCCGCTAACGAATCTCAAAATTTTGGGGAGAAGATATTAGGTGAGATATGAGAAAAAAGATAAAAGATGGGTGAGAGGCAATTTGATTTTGGGGAAAATCTTAGGAGGGCTTGCGAAAAGTTGAGAGGGAAATTTTATTTTGAGAAAACTTATGTGCGGGACATGTGACTATTGATCATCCACTTGCCACATGAATTTGGTTTTTGTGTGGCCTTTGTTAACATTTAGTCACACAAATCATGTTTTGGCTACACTTAAATAATGTGTGACAAACTATTTAATGTGACTATATGTACTGGATTTTGGCTACACTTAAATAATGTGTGACAAACTGTTTTGTGTGACCGTATATAGCATTTGGTCATACTATTAGAAGCAAATGTGACTATAAGTTTAGTGTGACCATATATGGCATCAAGGTTACTTGTATTTGTCACACGTTCCAAATGCATATGTGACTAAATGATCTGGAACAAAATCACCAGTTACGTTTAGTCACATAAGGGTCGATTGTGTGGCAATAGAGGTCTTATTGTCACACATTCGAAATGCTCATGTGTGACTAATTCGTAAATGCTGTCAATTTTCCTACCTTTAGCCACACAAATATTTGAATGTGTGGCTGTTCCAAATCGAGCATGTGTGACCATAGGTCGTTTTTGGCCTAGTGGTAGGTGTGTATGACCTTGATCATTTGGAAAAATTGATGGTCTAGCATAACGGTAAGCCAACCGTTCTACTAATGATGGTTGATGGGGTTCATCATCTAATTGCTCACTAGGTTGTTGTTGGGTTTCCATTTGAGCAATGGTGTCAAAGAGTGACAAGGATGGTGGGCTTGATGATTTAGGTGATAGGTCTTCTAATGTTTCCAAATAGGGTAGTGGTGATGTTGGTGGTGTATGGAAAAGTTCCATTGGTGTAAGTGTTGGTGATTGAGGTGATGGAGTTTTTGATGGTTGAGCTTGTTGAGACGGTGATGTTGAATTGCTTGAAGGTCTAGTTGGTGGTGGAATAGTGGCTATGTTGGTGTTGCAATGTGGTGGAGAGGGTGTTGGAGTAGCAAGATTAAGCAAATCTTGAATAGTGATCACATTGGTATTGCAAGGTGTTGAGGTAGTAAGGTTAAGGAAATCTTGGATAGGTGAAGAAATGTTAAGTGAAGCATCACTTGAAGATGATGAGCTTGACTTGACGGTTTTGTTGAAGCAACAAGGTTTAACACTAATCCTAGTGGTTTTTGCGAACGATTTTGATGACTCGGATGAGGTGTTGGATTTAGTCATTTCAAAGGTGTGGTTTTGAGGTTTTGAGAGAAGAAATTTTGATGGTGATGGTGTGATTTGAATTGTTGCAAAACTTTCAAATTTATAGGGTGGAAGAGATGTTGGAATGGGTGTTTGGATTTGATGTTCTACCATACAAAGATTGAGGTTTCAAATGATTTAGAAAATTTTCATGAACATGTCAAATCATTGGATGTCAATCCAATGGAATTGGGTGGAGTGAAATACCAACATATGCACTCAATGCTTTGTGATCATGGGAAGTGATTTGGTTGAAAATGTTACAATGGTTTGAAGGATCCTTTAAAAGGGTTCCTTGGGTTAGTTATGTTTGAATTTGAATTTTTGGCGGGAAGTGACTTCCTAATTGTTTTAGTGAGTGAGAGTTGTCCTAATATGGTTATTGGAGGTAAGGGAAGATGTTTCTCACTAAAGATAATGGTTTGACACTTTACAAGTTTTGAACTTAAGAAGAATGAAAAAAATATTCTGCAGGTGACTGGCGGAACCCTCGCGAAACACAGGCGGAACCCTGTTTTGGGTTCCGTCTGGTCCGTTGGGCCATTTCTGGGTTGCCCAGAAATTTCACTGGCGGAACCCATTTGAGGGTGCCGCCAGATCCTCCAGGTCTGAAAAACAAGACAGTCCACTAATTTGACCCGCGAGACAATTTTCAAATTTTTTGAAAACTCTTAAAAATGAAAATTTATTATATATCTGATTAGGAAATGCAAAAATTGGGCATGTAGACATTCATATCATAGGACTTTGACCAGGGGCTAGTGATTTTCACCAAACTTAGTGAAATTTACCATAAGCATAAAAATTGACAAACACCTCAAATATTGTCATTATGCATAAAGGCTCATACAAAACATAATCCGACAAACGTTATAAAGCATGAACGTGAAAAACAAACAAATCACATAGTTTAACACATACAAAGTTCTAAAACCTTCATAAGCCAAACACTCCTTAATCACGCATCTCACAACCGGTCTATCTTCTTATTGAGCTTACTCAGGTACCTTCCAAAGCACTTGAAAATTCCTTCGGTTTGCTTGAATTCTTCGGATGCATTGCCAATGACGGGGAGTTCTTGAAGGTAGTCAAAGGGGGTAACTTAGAGTTAGGAAGTTTATCGTCCTCGCTCATGTCGAATGATGATGATGATGGTGAAGGTGAGCGAGTACGTTTGCCCTTAGCTTTGAAGACTCGTTTATCACTTAGAGGGACGAAAATGTGAGGAACGAGAGAATAGTCAAGGAACATTCCCTTATCGTTAGGAGGAATGGGTGAGATTGCTCTAAGAGGCGGGTGAGAAGCATTCTATAAGGAAGAGCGGTTGTTCCTACCAAGGGTATGTCGGCCATTCTTTTGGCGAGGTAATAGGCTAAGTTAAAAGGTTGACCGGTGAAAATGCTATAGAGCATGTAGCTAAGACATGTGTTGACATGATCTCTATTTCCTATGGAACTTATAACGTTGGCTCTAAGAATTTCTTCCCATTTCTTAAATTGTGGTTTGAGCTCATTGATTTCCATACCAAAAGGGTCCTTATCTACCTCGTTACCCGAACGATTCTTCCTAGTTGTTGAGGTTCTAACAAATAGATGCTCACGAATTGCTTCCTTATTCGCAAGAGGAGTGTCGTATGGATGAAAATGCTCAATGGAGTCAAGACTAGAAAGAGGCCACTTATCCGTGTAGAGACATGTACCAACATTAGGGACACCAAGAATTGTTGCAAAATCTTTCAAGGATATGATGTTTGGTATTTGATTGATTTTAAAGGTTAGTGAGAATTCACCATCGTCATCGAAGAAAAGGCTTAAGGTTGCATAGAATTCTAAGATGAACCTAGGGCAAATTTGCTCATCGATGTCTAGGAGGCAATCAAAGTTGATTGAGGCAAAGTTTTGGCGAATGGATGTTCCCTCTAGGAAGGATGGATCAATGGTTCTTCTTTCATGAACATAGCGTTTTTCTAGACTCTTAAAGGTTTCAACTTGATCTTTAGTAAGACCTTTGGTCCTATGGTGTTTGGGTAAGTAATTACGAGTTTCTTTGTGATCGGAGAATGTTGCGGGAGGCATGTTGATTCCTAGAAAACACAAAGTTTAAGTTCAAATTAATGACTTTTATAATGTGAATGTTCTAATGTGTGCCTATATGAAAACACTGTAGAGGTGCGGTTATCTTGACTCATTTTGATGCTTAAAATGTTTTGTAATGCAAGTTTTGTTACATAACAAAAGATAACCCAAACGCTCCTAATTCAATATAGCTTCGTTTGAATATACCCGAAAACACATATTAGTTATGTATTTCCTTTAGCATTCAAGAGACATTATGCAAGTGATGTTTCAATGATGTTTTTCATTTGTTTTAACAATGTGGTGAAAGATGGTGTTCTAGTGACTTTTAAAAGACAATGAACTTGGTGTGTTTGGTAAATCAAGATAATAACAAAAAGGATACAATTCCTAACTAATAAAAATTTTGATTAGTTCACACCCAAGGTTTTTCATGAATCAACAATTTTATGCATAAACCCTAAGATTCTAGTTAATGTATGTAGATGAGAGTGATAGATTTTGACTGAAAATGCAATTATGATAAAAAAAAAAAAAAAAAAAAAAAAAAAAAAAAAAAAAAAAAAAACTTACAAAGTTGATTGGATTGGAAGAGATGTAAGTGAGAGCCCTAATTTTTGTGTGGTAAGGTGTTTGTGAGTGAGGAATGGCTGTTGGTAAGTTGGAGTTGTGAGTAAAGAGGTGTTTGGTTTTGAAATTAAAATAAAACATGCTGCATATTTGGCGGACCAGGCGGAACCAAAGGGAGGGTTCCGCCCGTATGGTCTCAGGGTTCCGTGGGTGCTGCAGAGGAAAAAATTAAAAAGGTTTTGTCTTGATTTTCATGATTTAATCCTAGTGTTCAAAACTAAGGTTTTAAGTCTTATGAGTCTCTACCTAAGTCTAGGGATGATGAATGCTTCTCATTCAAGAGGTTACGTGAAAACGTTGATAGAATGGTTAACGTATAAGACTTTCTTAGTTAAGATGTTCCTCAATGAACATTTTTACCAAGGTGATGATGACGAATCACAATATGTTAATTAAGAACATAATGGATTGGATTGTCGCCGAATTCGATGCTTCCTTTGTTGAAGGGATAACAATGTTGATAAAATAAATTCCGTTGTTGACACGAATTTGCTTGTTCAAGCGGAGCTTGTTGACGTGCTTCTCCATTCGATACTAAAATGAGAACCTTACGTGTTTTGGAGAATCAATGGGTAAGTAGATATAAAAGTGCAAGTACCACTTGGGCTTTTCTTATCAACTTATTACCGACATAATTCCATTTGGCATACACTATGGTTTCTATTCCCGTTCTTTTGGGATACCATAATCCTAGTTGTGTAGTACCTTATGATGAATCCAAACAAGCTCTTTTGAAAGAGTTGTTTTAGGATCTTCTCTAAAAAAACGAGCACATAGACAAGCACAAAACATAATGTTGGATTTATTTGTTGTGAGAACAAGTATACTTCCAAACATTTCTCTATGTTTAGTTTTACCTACGGATTTACTAATCTCATTCTTGATAAGTCATAAAGGACTTAATCATTGTGAACATTTGAATAACTAGGAATGCCTTTGAGTGATTATCCCTTGCTTTTGGAGCTTGCTTAGGTAAAAAAAAATCTTTCATAGATTTACATTAATTTCTATTTTGAAAGATCCATTTTATTTTAATGGTTGCTTTACTCTAATGTCCAAAAACACTTTTTATCAAATTTGTTTTAATCACAACTATGACTTATGAATCAAAATTTTATGACCTTGTCAATATTGCTTGACTCAATGTTTGACACAATATGAAAGGATGTTGTTTTTCAATTTTAATAGTTCACCTTCCTGTTATTGATCTTGGCTTACTTGTCTTATCAATGTTGGACTTTCGACTAAGTCATCATCTACCAAAGATGATATCTTAGAAGGAGGTGATCTTTCATTGAATGTTAAATTCAATGATCCCTCGACTCTTTGGGTTTATTTACTTAAAACATTATGAGTGTAAGTGTCTAAGAGATGCAACATCATAAGACTATGGGTCGAATTTGATGTGCAAGTCCTAGATGTTTATAAATCATTTTCTTCCACTCATCCTAATGAATTCAAATGATTTATTTATCTTTGTATGTCTTATATGAAACTTTTTAACAAAAGAATGGTTGAATTTAAGAGACAATTGAAAATGTAAGGTATAATGTCAAAAGACGTTGTACTACAAGTATCTATGAAATGTTCTGGTTTTGCTAGATTTGCAAGTATCACAAAAGTGTTGGTTGTTTCATCACTTAGGAGATTCTTAGTTAGCTCACTTGTAGACAAGTATTAAGTAAGACTCACTCAAGAGTTACTCGTGTCTTTTCCCGAAGGTTAAAAGAAGTAAAACACCTTATATCTCCTACTAAAAGTAGTGTCTAAATCCTTTAATCACAAAGGATCTAATCCTTATTGTTACTTACACAACATAACCATCTTAGAGTAAAAACTACTAGTATCACCCATGATAGAACTTAATACTAATCAACATGAAACACTGAAAGGTAAGTTGAAGAGACGTGTACCTTTTAAGCTCCATAGATTAGCCATCAAGAAGATAATCATTAAGCAAATAATCTTGACTCGTAGAAAAGCTAAACTCAAATACTTATGAATCCTAGGAGGTTAGACAAATACATAAAAATATTTGAACATGATATCTTTATCCTTTTATCATGAGCTCCTACTAGAGATAGAATTTCTCCTACAATTCTCTCCTAAGTTTCACAAACACAACTTGCTTTATTTTAATTGTTGATGGTTCATTAGAGTTAAATCCTAATCCGGTTCTATCTCTAAATGACTTTTGACTCTTCAAACAACATTCAAGAGCTTTTGAACTTTCTTCAAATTTAGCAAGCATTTTTCCTTTTTCATTTTGTCTTTGAATTTCATGTTTGTAATCTAGACATAATTTGCATTCTAAATCAAGTTCAACATGACTCTCAAGTCTAGACATCTTATCTTCTAACATGATTTCATTTTCAAAATTATTCACACAAGATTTTGAAGGTTCATTGTTAAAGATAGTTTTTAGGTCCATGTTGCATAAAAGTTTAGACTTATTTTCTAGTTTAGAAAACTCTAGGATAAATGTGTCAAAGCAAAAGTGTTTGGTTTAAAAATGTACCTTGCTTGATGTTTTATCTAGTTGAGAATCACAAGCCGGATGGTTGACTTCATCTTCATCCGTGTTATTCCATGAATCGTAAGCAAGTCCACTAAGAGCACGACATGAGTAATCATCTTCACTTACACCTTCATTTAAAACATTTAAACTAGTAGCACATGTATTTATCTCAACTAAATGTCTATCTATTAATTTTTCAAAGACTTCTAATTCATATGTGAGATCATGTTGATCATCTTTGACTTGACATATTTCTTGATGAAAGTTTAACATATTTTTCCAAATATCATTAGCCGTTTGACAAAAATACACTCTTTCATATTCGGTACTTGATAAAGCTTTATAAATCATTATCTTAGCTTTAGTATTTTTATCAAGTTTAGGATAGTCATCTTGGTTTTCAAAACTTGTTTTCGTTGGTTTGAAATCACCAATAGAAATAATATGCCAAAGATCTTGATCAATTGATTTCACATAGTTTTCAAATTTTCTTTTACATTCAAGGAAGTTTTCTTTTTCAAATAGCGGTGAGTTTTGAATAGGTTGCCCTTCTTTGATATTTTCAAAATCCATGGATCGATCCAAGTTTTAAAATACACTATATTTTAAAGATCTTGAGTAACGTAGCTCCTGATGCCAATTGTGGAAAACTAGAAGGGGGTTGAAAAGTTTACAACTTTTTAACTTGATTATCTTTTTAAACTTTACGTTTGTTGAAAGATATAAGCACAACTTTACTTGTTTAATTCTTTGAAAAGCTTTACGTGTGATTAACAAGTCTAACTAAAGACAATATGTAATAAGCAAAGACTAAGAAAGAAACGATCAAACCACAACATGATTGTTTATCGTGGTTCGGCTACAAGGACTCTTTTTCCTTGCCCTACATCCACGCCCCGAGTTTCCAACTCGAGAGTTATAAGCACTAATCAACAAGATCCGTTCCCGGTGGACAAACCTTTACAAAGTCGCTTACACTTTTACCGACACTAAGCTAGATGTCGAGTTCTTTTACAAGGGTACAACCACTCCCATCGTCGCTTACACTTTTACCGACACTAAGCTAGATGTCGAGTTCTTTACCAAGGGTACAACCACTCCCGTTAGTTCTTTTACAAGGGTACAACAACTCCCGGCACACTATGTATTTTGAGGCCTAAAATACTAACCGATCACTTCTATACACACGATACAAATGAAGTATAAACTACCAAAGCTTATACATAACAAAGCTAACAAGTCTTGCAACTTTAGAGTTGAAACATGTAACTTCTTGGATGAGCTTGTGAAGTCCCTTGCTACATAAGAGGATCACACAAGTCAAATGTTACTGAGTTAGTTGAGAGAGTATATGAAAATATATGTCCTAAAGTAATCACTCAAAACAAACAAGTGGCTTGGTATTTATAGCAAAACAAACAGCAGGTCTGGCGGATACGGCGGAACCCTCAGATGGGTTCCGCCCGTATACCCGCAGGGTTCCACCAGGCTTGTAGTAGGTTTTACAATAAATCATTCAAACCAACCAAAGTCACATCAACAACAACTATTCAAACACATTGAATCCAATTTGGAAAGCTTCCAAAAATGTGTAAGATGTTATGGCAAGTCAAATACACAAGCTTGCCATAAATGTATGATGTGACAAGACACTTTCTAATTAAAGAAATAAAAACAATGTTTTGTTTAAAAGGAAATATAAACCTTAGTTAAACAAGACTTAAACACTAAAGTGATGATTTACTATTAGCTAAAGTTCATACTTTGTCATTAACAAAACTTATCAAATATCGTAAAATATAAATAACGTTTTTAGGTGATATTTGTATTAACATGAGGTTTATCCTAAAACCCTAGATACCTCCTTATAAATCAAGAGGTATCTCACACAAGAAAAAGGAAAACCCTCTTTACATTTTCACACGCTTATTGACACACAGTGAATACACGCACTTTTGTTTGAGTGCTACCTAAGCCCTTGATTCTTAATCATATTTTGAGGTCCTTTCCGTTCTACAATGGAAACCGGATAACACAACCATCTCAGTCCACTCTTAATAACGTTTTACTATCTCATACATAAACAAGGCCCTATCTGTGAGGACTTGATAAAAAATAGTCACAAATAATGAGGCGAAAAATGAACCATTTTTAAAGGGTCATTTAAGCCCGGATTCGAATTTATTTTATCAAATATTTCCCTAAACCGTTCCTTTTGTCATTTTAGGTACTTTTGGAATGAAATCTGGAAAAGGAAGCATTTTGGACGTTTTTGGAGCATAAAAGTGAAGAAAACGGCAAAGTCTTAATTTTCCTTGCTGGGAACAATACCTGACGGCGTTACAAGCTTCTACATGACAGCGTCAAGAGTAATACAAGAGTTGGAAGTGGATGATACACGTGACGATCCAAAAAGTTTTGTACTAAGGACATGACGACGTCACCCAAGGCCGCCATGGTCCATTTATTAGTGACGACCCAGAACAACTTTATACATGACGGCGTCAAAAGTGGATCTAGGCAATCCGATTTCATTATGGGCGGCGAGTTGACGGCATCACAGATTTCTTCTTGACGCCGTCACCCTGTAAAATCTATATATAGTTTTCCAATTTTCATTCATTAGGGTGTAACTTTTAGGGTGCAACTTTGGAGAAAAACCCTAGTCCGATTTTCACAGCTTTTTCAAGGGTTTTTACCCTTTGAAACCTCTTGTGTTCAATTGAGATAAGTACTCTTTCAATTCAATCAATATGTCTATGTGTTGTTTGAATATATCTTACGCTTGTCTTCAATTTAACATGCTAGGCTAGATTTCTTTTGTGTTTGCTTAGATGTAGTGAAACCTAGATGTTGATTATGGGTTGATTGTTTGTTTATAGTTGTTACGGATGATTGTATTCGATGTTAGGCTTAAGAAAACTGGCAGACTTCCATTGGTATCATGCTTGAACGTCTTAAGAAACATGATCAGAGGTGTACTATGATTTTTGGTTGTATTTAATGTGTAGGAGAATTCTAATGATCCCATGTTAGGAGCTTCTAACGGCTCGACATAGGAGTGAAGTAGGATCCTATAGAGTTAGGGAATATTGTACACGGCCCTACGACTAGTATTAAGGAATACGACCCGTCATCCATGCAATTGTAACAAGCTATCAACCTGTAAAAGATATCTAGGGAGTAATGAAACCTAATTAAACACAACTTTCCGTATCATTGTTTACACCACATTAGTATAATTAGTTTCATTTTCATTTCTGTTATTTAATTTTGATTGCATTAGTAGCTAATTGGGTTAGTTGGTTAGCAACTAATTATGCCCACTCTTCTAAAAACCGAGATTTTACTTGCTTTGATAAAATATAAAATTACAAAAAGAATCATCCCTCACCCTTATACTTAATTTAGGAGACTTTCTAATCCTAGCGACACTATTCCTGAATTGAATGATCAATCCCCCGGTACTTGTCACTATACTATACTACAACGATCAGGTACACTGCCTGGTGGGGGTTGTAAGCTTCTCGAGATCCCTCGAGAGGTAAAGCCTGGGGCGATTCCCACGTATCAAGTTTTTGGCGCCGCAGCCCGGGGAATAGTTATTGTCTAGGTTAGGATTTCTTTTTATTAGGTCTACTTGCTAGATTCCTTTCTAGTAAGATTTTATTTTTATTTTTTAGGTTTTCTTTAGTCTATCTCATTTCTTCGTGCCTTTGTTCGTAACCTTTACCATCCGACATTATGGAAGGTGGTAACATCTTTGAACCCATCAACCCACCACAACAAAACCACCCACAAAACCCACCACTAGCAAACCAACCTCTTAGATCCCGAACCTTAGGAGAGTATTCTCGTCCTAGCCACCAAGGCTATCGAAACACTATTGAGCTTGTAGAAAACTAGAAGGGGGGGTTGAATAGTTTTGCGTCTTTTTCGTTTCAATAAGATTTTTCTTTCAAATAATAAATGGTAGTTTGTAAAAACCCTTTGAAGCTAAAGTATAGATACAAGTTAATTCACATATGTCACATAAATACTTCTTATTTAAAGTGTTAAATATAAATTATAATTTCATATATCTCACTTAAATATAAGTTTGTATTTATATATGTATATGTGTTTTAATGATTGTATATACTTTAATTTACTAA
The DNA here is from genome assembly GCA_030686995.1 of Artemisia argyi. Taxonomy (NCBI): domain Eukaryota; kingdom Viridiplantae; phylum Streptophyta; class Magnoliopsida; order Asterales; family Asteraceae; genus Artemisia; species Artemisia argyi. Next base: position 164,284,706 of record CM060697.1, read on the forward strand.
TGTATAATTTATGTTTTGAATGGAACCTAGTTTGATCTTTATGTGAAATCAATATATGCACAACACATAAGCAATTGTAACTATGAATGATATGCAAGTAAGTTACAAATCAAAGAGTGAGAGATGGAAAGATCAAACCAAGAGACAAAGGATTTATAGTGGTTCGGCTACAAGGACACCTTCCTTGCTCTACTCCACTCCCCGAGTCACCTACTCGAGAGTTTTCTTCACTAGTTCAAAAACCTCCTTTATGGCGGAGAAAACCTTACACACCAATTAGCACACCACAATCACAACTTCAACACAACTTCTTCACACCAATCTTCTTCACACCTAACTTCTACACACCAATCTTCTACACTTCAAATATCTTCACAACTTTCTACTTTGCTCCTAGCTTCTTCACAACTTAATACTTCCTAACTCTTTTCTTCACGACACTTGTTTCTTCACACCTTCACTACTAAGTCCTATCCACTACTTCAAGATATATACTACTTCACAACTTCTAGGCTTCAAGATCTTTTCAACTTCAAAGCTTCAACTTCTTTGTCTTCACAACTATCTCCACTTCAATATGCTATTACGACTTATATCTTCTAACACTAATCCTATCCACCTCCGCTTCTTCACTACTAGTACTACTTCACACCTTCAATGGATCTAGATCTAATATCTAAATCTATCTAACCAATGTATACACAATGTTCACAAAGAAATAAATGATATACAAAATGAACTAAACAAACAACTTAGATAGCAAGATGATACTAAGTTGTAATACTTCTAGTAGAAGTATTCTTCTCTTTGCACTTGAGTGTTGAGGCTTGAATCACTTTGAAACAAAGATCAAAGTATATAAGATCAAAGGATTTTTAGAAGATGGAGAGGAATGTTTATATCAGAAAGTTTTAGTGCAAAAAGGTGAGGAAAAAATCCAGGTTTAAGGTGGTATTTATAGGCAACAGAATCTGACAGAGGAGCGTGGCCGGTCCCCTTAAATCATGGCCGGCCCGCCCTTTATAATTAAGGGGGCCGCCCAGCTGAAACGGCCAGATTCTTTGTCTTTTAGTGGGGAAAGTTTATTTGGTGAAAAACTAACTTATTTTGGTTAAAAATTTGAATTCATATATTTAGTATGAATAAGACATTTTTCTTTATTACCAAAAGTGTTTTTCAAAAATATATAATATGTTTATATAATTAAGTAAACTTTGTAATACTTAATTAAACTTTCCTTTGATCTTATAATGCTTTAATCACTATGTTTATTCATACCTTAAGTGATTAGATGGTGAAAGTGATTATTAACTACTAAATACTTGTTTACGTCATTATCTTTGATTTAATGTGTTTTCGTTTTGTGATCATTAAAACATAGAGATATCGAAAGATATGAATAACATTTTTAGTCGTTTATTTATATCAACAATCTCCCCCTTTTTGATGATTACAAAACCTAAACTCATTAAATCTAAAAAATAATTTTTAGACAAGTATTAAGTGAGTTTACATTCACTTCTCCCCCTTTTTGTAGAATCAAAAAGGTTTGAGCTAATAAGATAAAAACTCCCCCTTGATGTATGCTCCCCCTCGTTTGAGAGCACCAAGGGTTCGAGAAATGGGGTTCTTGCAAGAAAAATATTAGAAGCACAAGCATGGCACAAGCAAACATATATGGCATAGTACTAACTAATATTGAGCATGGCAAAAGAGATTTAGAAACATATATTAAATCGTTAAAAAAATGATTATGTCAACCTATAATCATTATTACATAGGCTACAAAGATGACATTCTAAGCTATGTAGAATGTCCTAATGTGCCAACAAGAAGTGTCACCAAACTTTCTTGAATCCCAAAATGGTTGAGGAGATTTATTTGAAAATGAGAAACATAAGCATGTAAAATGCTTGATGGTTTAGTGGAGGTAAACATTTGGTTGCATGGATGTTGTTGGGTTTGGAGATGTGGAGCTTGTAGGTGGTGAAATTGAAGATGGGTTTGTTGATTGAGGGTTTTGATGTTGTTCAAGTGATGGTGTTTGTTGAGATCTAGTAAGAAGATACTCAATCCAAGTAAAGTGCTCATTCAATGCAATGGTTTGTTGTTGGAGGAAGATGCAACAAGGGCAATTGTTAACATGCTTCTCAAGTTGGTTTTTGTTATGTGGTGATGATGGTGAGCTTGATTGTGGTGGATCCAAATTGCGTTGAGCAAGATGTAATGCTAAAAGAGCACTAAGCTCATGTGCCTCTTTTAGCTCCTCAATGAACTTCAAGTGTTCGGAGGAAGGTGATGGTGGTGGAGCTTGATAGTTGTCTTGGGTGAAAGTTTGAACATGCAACATGGGAGAGGCATGTGAAGTTGTAGGATGTGGTGGTGGTACTCTTGGTGGTGGAGACATGATTGAGCTTGGGTAATCATGAAACCATGATATGGGTGGAAGAGGTTCTTCATGAGATGATGGTGTTTTGGTTGAATGAGCAACATGTGAGGTGTTGATTGAGAGGTTGGGATTGAGCATGCTCATCAAATGAAGAAGCATTAATGAGAGCATGAGTGGATGATAGGTTGTGAGATGAATCAATGTTGTGGGTTTGAGGTTTACTAGTTGGTTGACTTGGAACAACATCACTTGAGTTATGACAAGAATCAAGTTTCCTCCTCCAAACGGGTTTGATGGAGATCCTTGCGGTTCTTGAAATCTTAGGTTTTTGGTTGTTGGGAGATGACATGTTTGGGTGTGATGGCATTAATGATGGGGAGAAGGTATTTATAGTGTATGAGAAATGTGGTTTAGGAAGGTAAATTTTGAGGGATAGTATGGGACAAAATATGTTTGTGAATTTTGAGAAGTATAGGCTGAAATGGGTCAAAAAGTGATAAAGAAAACAGTATCCCCGACCATCAGATGGCCGGTCCCCTTAATTAGGGGCCGGTCCCCTTAAACATTAAGGGGGCCGCCTTATATAATTAAGGGGGCCACCCATCTGGTGATTCCCAGAATGCCAGAAATAGATTTTTGGAAGAAAATTTTCAAAAAGGTTGTGTTTTTGAATTTGGATTCAAGTAAGTTTGACTCTTTGAGGCAATATAGGGCATACTATTCATGAATGTAGAGAGTGATATAGAAATAATAGAAATAAGCAACAAATTTCTAATAATCATGCAATCTATTTATTTAACATTTAAGATATGTAATTAAGGAGGCAATAAAGTAAATAGGCCAAATAAGCAACTTATATGAAAATGATAACACTTAGCCTAGAGCAAACATGTTAATGATTGTCAACAAGTAACACATAGGTGGATATGATTATATGGACTTTAAGACTTGTTACAAACAAGATCCATATGGGCAAGTCATGATTCTCATGAAATGATTTGATTAAATTTTGAATGTCATTTCCAATAGAGGTGTATGACACATGTGAGAAGGTTAAATATGTTTTAAGCAAAACGTTTTTAGTTTTATTCAACAATGTTTTGAAGTAACTTCAAGTGTGCATTACAATAACGTAAAAAGAAAAATTAATCTTGTTTTTTATTAAAATAATGGTTATAAGGAAGTTTTAGTTAAGTAACGAAAAACTTCATTTCAAAAAGAGAAGTTTTAAACATAATGTTTTGACCATAATAATCAAGAAGTTGCAAATGAAGGATTTGAAATGGAAGCTTGTCATTTTTAAGAGAATCAATTAAGCCCATTGTCACATATAATCATCTTTAATGACACCTAAAGATATTAAAGTGAAATGATAGATACTTATGATCTAAATGCAATGGGACAGGAAGAAGCAAGGTAAATAGTTCATGGATACAAGATAGAAATATGTATGTATATATATATATATATATATATATATATATATATATATATATATATATATATATATATATATATATATATATATATATACACACAAAGAACATCATAATATCAAGTTGCAAACAAATAACAATTATAATGCATCTATTGAAGCAACTAGTAAGATCATATAGCTTAAGTGGAAGGGTTCTACTATAGATCATAGAAGATTTAAGAGAAGTGATACTAGACTAAGCAACAAGAAGATTAATAATGCTAATATCATGTATGCATATATTAGTGTTAATAATCTAGAAGCATGACAACATATCAGTTAAGTTTTATTCACACACCAATTAAAGCATTTTAAAGTATATTATAACATTGACAAGTTTTAGAAAAGAAAACTTATCTCAGGTGCAGCTTTTCAAAAAGAATGGGCATGACGGTGAAAGAAGAAATTAAGGAGGCTTCATCTTGAAATAGTAACGGACACACCATGATACCAATACTCCAAGAATGAAGAACAAAATGCCAAGACAAGAATAAATCCGCAACAACGTCATAGGCGAAACATTTGCAGAAAGTGAAACAATGTGATAGAGGCCAATATCTGTCAAAGGTAATAGAGCGAGATGAGTAAATCAACACGTAATGAACTCTTCATTCGTTAATTACCTAAACATGATAAACAGCTTGGTACCCAGATTCTCATGGGTCCTAGTTGGTTAGATGAGAACATCCATTGCATTTGAATGCACATGATGTGGATGTCGCCGATAAGTACAAGAATTCATCAATAGTTTGTTTTAATTAACAAACAATGACTTTCTTGACTAGAATAATAAGTAATGAATGTTAATAGTATTAGTTGTAAATTTATTCACTAGATTTAACAAATTTTATTTGTTTTAATGTATTTGTTGAAGGATCATTTATGATAAATCCTAACCCGGTTTTATCACAGAATGGCTTTTGAATGTCGAGAAGATATTTTAAAGATTTAGAGCTATTTTCGAATTTTGCCAATGTTTTTGCTTTTTCATTTTCCATTTTAATTTCATGTTTGTAATCTTGACATTTTTTACATACAAGATCGATTTCAATATTACTTTTAAGTCTAGACATTTTATCTTCTAAAATGATTTCTTTTTCAAAGTTGTTTTCAGCGGATGTTGAAAATTTATTTTAAAAGTAATTTTTGAATCAATGTTGCAAAAATGTTTGAAGTTGTTTTTCATTTTTAAAAATTCTAATATAAATTGATCATAACAAAAATGTTCAGTTTTGAATTGTACCTTCTTTGTAGTTGTACATTCCTCACATGCTATACGGTGATCAATTTCATTTTCCATGTCGCTCCATGTTTTGTTTGTAGTTTCACTTGGATCTAGGAACATGTAGTTCTTGCCATCAATACTTGTGTTCTCATTTGTTTGAATATTCTCATAAGCCGTATTATCATCGTCTTCTTTGCACTTGTTGCACCATGATTTATTCACGCTCTTTCTTTGGATTTGACTCATGTATTCTTCGTTGTATATACCTTCAATGATCACATTTGAACTAGTAGTACATGTATTTGCATCAACTAAATATTTATTTACTAAATTTTCTAGATTAACTATTTCTTGTGCAATATCAAGTTTATTATATTTGGTTTCACATTTCTCTTGGTGAATCTTTAAAAGACATTTCCAAATATCATTTGCCGTTTTACAACGAAATAATCTTTCATATTTAACTTTTGGTAGAGTTTTGAAAATAAGAAATTTGGCTTTAGTGTTTTTATCAATATTAGTTTGAAGATTATTATATTGATTTTCAAATTCTATTTTGGTTGATTTAAGATCACCAATTGAAATGATATGCCAAAGATCAAGATCTATTGATTTCACATAGTCCGATTTTCACAGCTTTTTCAAGGGTTTTTACCCTTTGAAACCTCTTATGTTCAATTGAGATAAGTACTCTTTCAATTCAATCAATATGTCTATGTGTTGTTTGAATATATCTTACGCTTGTCTTCAATTTAACATGCTAGGCTAGATTTCTTTTGTGTTTACTTAGATGTAGTGAAACCTAGATGTTGATTATGGGTTGATTGTTTGTTTATAGTTGTTACGGATGATTGTATTCGATGTTAGGCTTAAGAAAACTGGCAGACTTCCATTGGTAACATGCTTGAACGTCTTAAGAAACATGATCAGAGGTGTACTATGATTTTTGGTTGTATTTAATGCGTAGGAGAATTCTAATGATCCCATGTTAGGAGCTTCTAACGGCTCGACATAGGAGTGAAGTAGGATCCTATAGAGTTAGGGAATATTGTACACGGCCCTACGACTAGTATTAAGGAATACGACCCGTCATCCATGCAATTGTAACAAGCTATCAACCTGTAAAAGATATCTAGGGAGTAATGAAACCTAAGTAAACACAACTTTCCGTATCATTGTTTACACCACATTAGTATAATTAGTTTCATTTTCATTTCTGTTATTTAATTTTGATTGCATTAGTAGCTAATTGGGTTAGTTGGTTAGCAACTAATTATGCCCACTCTTCTAAAAACCGAGATTTTACTTGCTTTGATAAAATATAAAATTACAAAAAGAATCATCCCTCACCCTTATACTTAATTTAGGAGACTTTCTAATCCTAGCGACACTATTCCTGAATTGAATGATCAATCCCCCGGTACTTGTCACTATACTATACTACAACGATCAGGTACACTGCCTGGTGGGAGTTGTAAGCTTCTCGAGATCCCTCGAGAGGTAAAGCCTGGGGCGATTCCCACGTATCAAGTTTTTGGCGCCGCAGCCCGGGGAATAGTTATTGTCTAGGTTAGGATTTCTTTTTATTAGGTCTACTTGCTAGATTCCTTTCTAGTAAGATTTTATTTTTATTTTTTAGGTTTTCTTTAGTCTATCTCATTTCTTCGTGCCTTTGTTCGTAACCTTTACCATCCGACATTATGGAAGGTAGTAACATCTTTGAACCCATCAACCCACCACAACAAAACCACCCACAAAACCCACCACTAGCAAACCAACCTCTTAGACCCCGAACCTTAGGAGAGTATTCTCGTCCTAGCCACCAAGGCTATCAAAACACTATTGAGCTTGTAGAAAACTAGAAGGGGGGTTGAATAGTTTTGCGTCTTTTTCGTTTCAATAAGATTTTGCTTTCAAATAATAAATGGTAGTTTGTAAAAACCCTTTGAAGCTAAAGTATAGATACAAGTTAATTCACATATGTCACATAAATACTTCTTATTTAAAGTGTTAAATAGAAATTATAATTTCATATATCTCACTTAAATATAAGTTTGTATTTATATATGTATATGTGTTTTAATGATTGTATATACTTTAATTTACTAATGTATAATTTATGTTTTGAATGGAACCTAGTTTGATCTTTATGTGAAATCAATATATGCACAACACACAAGCAATTGTAACTATGAATGATATGCAAGTAAGTTATAAATCAAAGAGTGAGAGATGGAAAGATCAAACCGAGAGACAAAGGATTTTTAGTGGTTCGGCTACAAGGACACCTTCCTTGCCCTACTCCACTCCCCGAGTCACCTACTCGAGAGTTTTCTTCACTAGTTCAAAAACCTCCTTTATGGCGGAGAAAACCTTACACACCAATTAGCACACCACAACGATATCACACCACAATCACAACTTCAACACAACTTCTTCACACCAATCTTCTTCACACCTAACTTCTACACACCAATCTTCTACACTTCAAATATCTTCACAACTTTCTACTTTGCTCCTAGCTTCTTCACAACTTAATACTTCCTAACTCTTTTCTTCACGCCACTTGTTTCTTCACACCTTCACTACTAAGTCCTATCCACTACTTCAAGATATATACTACTTCACAACTTCTAGGCTTCAAGATCTTTTCAACTTCAAAGCTTCAACTTCTTTGTCTTCACAACTATCTCCACTTCAATATGCTATTACGACTTATATCTTCTAACACTAATCCTATCCACCTCCGCTTCTTCACTACTAGTACTACTTCACACCTTCAATGGATCTAGATCTAATATCTAAATCTATCTAACCAATGTATACACAATGTTCACAAAGAAATAAATGATATACAATATGAACTAAACAAACAACTTAGATAGCAAGATGATACTAAGTTGTAATACTTCTAGTAGAAGTATTCTTCTCTTTGCACTTGAGTGTTGAGGCTTGAATCACTTTGAAACAAAGATCAAAGTATATAAGATCAAAGGATTTTTAGAAGATGGAGAGGAATGTTTAGATCAGAAAGTTTTAGTGCAAAAAGGTGAGGAAAAAATCCAGGTTTAAGTTGGTATTTATAGGCAACAGAATCTGACAGAGGAGCGTGGCCGGCCCCCTTAAAATTAAGGGGACCGCCCTTTATAATTAAGGGGGCCGCCCAGCTGAAACGGCCAGATTCTTTGTCTTTTAGTGGGGAAAGTTTATTTGGTGAAAAACTAACTGATTTTGGTTAAAAATTTGAATTCATATATTTAGTATGAATAAGACATTTTTCTTTATTACCAAAAGTGTTTTTCAAAAATATATAATATGTTTATATAATTAAGTAAACTTTGTAATACTTAATTAAACTTTCCTTTGATCTTATAATGCTTTAATCACTATGTTTATTCATACCTTAAGTGATTAGATGGTGAAAGTGATTATTAACTACTAAATACTTGTTTACGTCATTATCTTTGATTTAATGTGTTTTCGTTTTGTGATCATTAAAACATAGAGATATCGAAAGATATGAATAACGTTTTTAGTCGTTTATGTATATCAACAGAGCTCACTCAAGGAGCCAATGTGCCCCCCTTACGATCCGACACCATCCGGTTGGTGCAAAGCGGATGTGCATTCCATGGACTTCGTTCCGAAGATCCTAATCAACATCTCAAGGATTTCCTTAAAATCGTAGATTCTATAGACCTTGATGTTACAACTAGAGAGTCGACCCGATTACGCCTATTCCAATTCTCTCTACGTGATCAAGCTAGTCAATGGCTTGAACGTTTACCCGCAGGATCCATCACCTCTTGGAAAAATCACCCGAACCTTAGGTGGAAACAAAACCAAAACAATTCTTCCAATCCACCTAATCGTTACCAACCAAAACGGTCCACCCTCTAACCGTACTTTCAACAACAATCCTTCTAATAACTATGATAGTACCAATAACCTTGAAGGATTGATGTCTAAATTTATGGCATCTCAAGAAGCTCGCATAGCTAAGTTTGAAACCGAATTCAATCAACAACAAACGGAGATGACCAATAAGATTGACAATTTGTTGAAAGACCTCGACAACCAAGTGCTTCCTACACCTAGGAAGGACACTAGGGACACCAATAGCGAAATCCAAATTAAGGACCCTTCATCATCCAAACACGTCCACTTTGTCAATGTTGTCACCATTAAGCCAAAAGATAAGGATATAGAAGAAAGTGATAAGGATTAAGTTGGAATAGAAACCGAGACTAGGGATGAGATTAAGGAAGTTGAGGTTAATAAGGGAGAAAAGTTAGAGGAAGTAGAAAACATAGATGAGTACTTTGATAAGTTGCCCACCAAGGAAGAACGGGAATATAACAAGGACTTATTCGATAATCCCGAGACACCATATATCCTTGGTTCACCCCTTATTAAAGTAGGTGATCCCTCTAACATCAACATACCATGCAACATTGGGCATATGCATGTATGGAAAGCTGATAAGGCGAAAAATGAACCACTTTTAGGGGGTCATTTAAGCCCGAATCCGAATTTATTTGATCAAATATTGCCCTAAATCGTTCCTTTTGTGATTTTAGGTACTTGGAGAGTGAATTCTGGAAAAGAAGCCATTTTGGACGTTTTTGGAGCATAAAAGTGAAGAAAACGGCAAAGTCTCAATTTTCCATGCTGGGAACAGTAGGTGACGGCGACAAGAGTAATTTCATGACGGCGTCAAACCTCAATAATAAAATCCGAGAGTTCATGAAGGCGTCAAGAGTTTTCCTGACGGCGTCAAACCCCAAGAATTAAAATCCGCAGTTGATGACGGCGTCACACACAGGGCGTCAAGAGTAATTTGTGTGACGGCCTAGGCCTTGACGGCGTCAGAAGTAGATCAAGGCCGTCCGAGGAAGTATTTGGCGGCGAGATGACGGCGTCACACCTTTGTTCTTGACGCCGTCATCCCTATTTTCCTATATATAGTTTTCTAGTTTTTCACATTAAAGGAGAGAAGTTTTGGGAGAAACCCTAAGTACGATTTTGGTGTAACTTTACAGGTTTTTCAAGGGTTCCAACCCCTTGATACCTTGCATGATTAATCAAGATAAGTGTTCTTTTAATTCAATCAATATGTCTATGTGTTGGTTGTCTATATCTTGTTCTTGTCTTAATTCTATCATGCTAGGCTAGATCTCTCTTGTGTTTGCTTAGATCTAATGAAACCTAGATATTGATTATGTGTTGATTACTTGTTTATTCTTGTTCTGGATGAATGATTTATATGTTAGGCTTAAGAAAACTGGCAGATCTCCAAATGGTAACATGCTTTAATGTCTTAAGAAACATGAACTGAGGCGCACTAGGTCTTTATTGGTTGTATTTAATGCATGAGCCACTGTTTACAATCCCTATAGTTGTGCTGGGCATGGTGTAGGAGGAGATAAGAGCTCATAGAATTGGGGAGTTATGTGTGCCACCCCATGAATGGTATTAAGGAATACGATCCGTCATCCATGCAATTATAACAAGTAATTAACGTGTAAAAGATATCTAGGGAGTAGTGAAATCTAAGTAAACACATTTTCTCCAATTACTGCTCACAACTTTAGTATAAATTAGTTTATTTTCATTTTTATTATTTTATTTTGATTGCATCTTAGTGTTGGGTTAGTTGAATAGCAACTAATTCCGCCCACTCTTCCAAAACCCGAGATTTTACTTGCTTTCATAAAAATATAAAAACACAAAAATAATCATCCCTCACCTTTAGAACTAGTATTTAGGCTTTCTAATCCTAGCGACACTATTCCTAAGCTGAACGATCAATCCCCCGGTACTTGTCACTATACTATACTACAACGATCAGGTACACTGCCTGGTGGGGGTTGTAAGCTTCTCGAGATCCCTCGAGAGGTAAAGCCTGTTGCGATTCCCACGCATCAAGTTTTTGGCGCCGCAGTCTGGGGAATAGTTATTGTCTAGGTTAGGATTTCTTTTTATTAGGTCTACTTGCTAGATTCCTTTCTAGTAAGATTTTATTTTTATTTTTAGGTCTTCTTTAGTCTATCTTATTTCTTCGTGCTTTTGTTCGTAACTCTTTACCATCCAACATCATGGAAGGTGGTAACATCTTTGAACCCGTCATCCCACCACAACAAAACCCACCACTAGAACCCCTTAGGCCCCGAACCTTAGGAGAGTATTCCCGACCTAGCCACCAAGGCTACCGAAACACCATTGAGCTCACCGGATCCAATGTGACCCCCTTGCGATCCGACACCATCCGGTTGGTGCAAAGCGGATGTACATTCCATGGACTTCGTTCCGAAGATCCAAACCAACATCTTAAGGACTTCCTCAAAATCGTAGATTCCATAGACCTAGATGTTGCAACTAGAGAGACTACCCGTTTACGCCTATTCCAATTCTCTCTACGGGATCAAGCTAGTCAATGGCTTGAGTGTTTACCCGCGGGATCCATCACCACATGGGATGATCTCACCACTCGTTTCCTTGCTCAATTTTTCCCACCGGGGAGAACTACTAAGCTTAGGAATGACATCTTGATGTTCCAACAACGTCAAAATGAATCTCTTTATGAAGCATGGACTCGTTTCAAGGACTTACTCCAAAAAGTCCCTCATCATGGCATAGATCTTTGGCTCAAAGTCCAAATCTTTTATGACCATATCGACATCTCCACGAGGCGAGCCATTGACCAATCGGCCGGTGGTAAGCTACGTGATCTTAGTGCGGAACAATCATGGGAACTCATAGAAGATCTTGCTCTCTATGACAACGAAAGTTGGAACGATCCCCGTGACTTGAACAAAACGGTCAAGGCAATATCTTTGACTTCAAACAATTCTAGCACTCCCGACCGTAGGATCATGGAACTTGAGGACCAAGTCAAGTTTCTCATAAAATCTTACGAAGCTCCTAAGCCTTCAAGCCAAGTGAACAAAATCACTTCTTCATGTGAATTATGTAGTGGTCCCCACGACACTCGTGATTGTGTGGAACTCCCCGGAACAGCTTTTGCGGACTACGCATCTACGCGTACCGACGAAGCGGGAGATAAGTGGTACACTTTCAAGCCCGAGCCAAACACATACGGTGATTCATACAACCCCTCATGGAAAAATCACCCAAACCTTAGGTGGAAACAAAATCAACCCAATTCCTCCAATCCGCCTAACTGTTACCAACCAACCGGTCCACCATCCGACCGTACTTTCAACAACAATCCTTCTAACAACTTTGGTAGTACCAACAATCTTGAAGGATTGATGTCAAAGTTTATGGCATCTCAAGAGGCTCGCATAGCTAGGTTTGAAGCCGAATTCAACCAACAACAAACGGAGATGACCAACAAGATTGACAACTTGTTGAAAGCCCTCAACAACCAAGCATTAGTCACACCTAGGAAGGACACTAGGGACACCAATAACGGAAACCAAATTAAGGATCCCTCATCATCTAAACAGGTCCACTTTGTTAATGTTGTCACTATTAAGCCGGTAGATAAGGAGATAGAAGAGAGTGACAAGAATGAAGTTATGATAGAAGCCGAGACTAAGGATGAGAATAGGGAAGTTGAGGTTAATAAGGAAGAAAAGTTAGAGGAAGTAGAAAACATAGAAAAATACTTCGATAAGTTGCCCACCAAGGAAGAACGGGAATATCACAAAGATTTATTCGATGGTCCCGAGAGACCTTATATCCTTGGTTTACCCTTTATTAAAGTAGGAGATCCCTCTAACATCAACATACCATGCAACATTGGGCATATGCATGTATGGAAAGCATATATAGATCCTAGGTCTCCTATAAACATCATGACTAGGACTTATTACAATTGGGTAATGAAAAAGCAACTTAATTTTAGGATGATGCCCAATAGGAACCTCATAAGTAATTTTGCAGGGAGAGTGAAGGGATTGCATGTGATCATAGGTAATCTCACCTATGAGATAGATTTTGTGATAGTTGAAGACACTCGTCCGGTGATAGATGCTTGCCTAAGCCAAGTAATATTCGGAAAACCATTTGTTGAGGCCACTAGGATGAGTTATGATCCGACTTTAGGGATAGTTAGATTCAAGAAAGAGAATGATGAGGTTGCTTATCAAATGCCCTACAAGATTGAGCAATACCGCCTTCTCTCTAATTTCGAAAAGGAACACAAGCAAGCGGCTTATTATAGGAATGAGGAGGATAGACGTAGAGGAGTTGAATATGTTATGAGTAGGATGCTTGGTTTCTACAAAGAATGTTTGCAACTAGGTTCGGAATACAAAACTGGTTTAGAAGACGACCTAGAGAATGGAACCAATGATGAAGTCACGTAGTAACCCATGACCTTGAGTCTAGCTACAAGACTCGTAAATAAAGAAAAGCGCTTCTTGGGAGGCAACCCATGTTTTGTGTGATTTTATTTTGTTTGATTGTTATTTGCTTCCGTATGCATGTTTTATTTTTATTGTTGGTAGATCATGTCTCTAAATTAAAATGTGGAAATACTTTACTATGTTGTTTGGCCTAGTCTTAACTCCAACCTAAAAGTATTTTTGCAAAAGATAAGTGTAAGGGGAAACCCCAAATATGTTTTCAAGAAACACACGATCATGATTCTCCACAATATTAAATGAACATGTATATTCGTATTCGTTAGAGTCAAATGCTTGTATTGAGTCATAATGAAGTTTTGCAGGATTTTCCAGGAAGTAGGACCAAGTTTTTCCAGAAATTTTCCGGAAACTTAACATAAGAATTTCTGCAGGTCCATTCTGACGGCGTCAGGGTTTTACTCTTGACGACGTCAGGAGTAAAAATCTGAAAATTTTACCGGTTTTGTTTTTCTAACGGAGTCTTATGGTTTTTGTGAATTATTAAGTTTTATAATCTCCAGGAAATCTGCAAACTTCATTCCACAAGCATTATATCTTACTTTGTTTTCTAAGATTTAGTAACTTATATAGGATGCCGCCGATTTTACGCGAGGTTGTCTTGTCTATTTTTGTCAGGATTTACAGGTTATGTTCGACAAGGAGATGATTTATATTCTGGAAGGGAAGCTTTTATTGTTCATTTTTTTGGAGGAAGATTTAACCTGACCAACCTATAATCCATACCGAGCGAATCAGGGGAGTATTTGATTTCATTCTTTTTATTTTTTTTACTTTTACATTCTTTACTTGAACATTGGGGACAATGTTCATCTTAAGTGTAAGGGGAGGGTAAAAAGATGATACCTTATATATGCTCTTTCGCTTGAGTTTGTTTTGTTTAATGGTAGATGTGTAATAAAACTATGAGAAATACTTGTTAGTGTAATTTTAGCGCCAAATTTAAAATTTTTTACAACATTTAGGAGTGAAACTTTAGCCATAGCAAGCGTCTCATGGATAGGAGATTGTATGACTAGCACATAACCGTATATTCAGAAAAATTTTCCACCTAAATATGTGAGGTTCGCCATTAGATTTGATAGCCATTAGATTTGATAGGAAAAGCATTTACTATTAGTGCTTATGAGTGTACCGGTAGCATTTAGATTCTAGAAATTGCGTTAGTGATGCATCCCGAGACCGCTAGTGAGACTACATTCGTGTGGTAGGATTTACTACATGATAAGAGGCATTAGGATCACCCTTGTGTTAAACCCGTATTATAATTATTTGACCATTTAAGTCATATTATTTGGCTAGTTAAGTCAACTAATTTTTCCCACACCCTTAGCGTTGTACTCATTTTTAGTACACGATACCCCTAGTACACCCCTCCGAGCCTATCTTTTCGTTTCTAACTTTAAGCATCTTACTTAAAGGAAGAATTTGTTACACCCCACTTAAATGTACACCCAAATCGCCTTAGCCTTCCGTGTATGCGCTCATCTTTAGTTCATTATTGTTATTTGTTAAACCCTAAGTTAACTTTCTAATTGATTACATGGTTGCTAAGTCGAGTCATATCCTTGTACATATTGTTTTGGGACGATTGGGACTCATGGGTAAGTACTTATTTTATGGAGTAATGGGGAAGAACATCATATATTACCCCCATATGTGCGTTAATCTTAAAAGTGCTCTAAGTGTTTTGATTTTCTTAATTCGAGTCATTAGATTAGTTTAATTGTAAAGTATGTAAAAATTCAAGTGTAAGGGGAATTTTCATTCCCTATGATGTATTATTTTGGATGGTAGGGTAAGAGTGTATGCACAAAAAAAAAAAAAAAAAATCGAAAAAATCAAGAAAAAGAAAATAAAAAAAAATATAAATAAAAAAAAAATAGAAAAAGGAAAAAGAAAAAGAGAAAAAACATACGGACTACCATCCCTTTTTATTCTATGCTCATTTTATGTTTTTGTTATTTCTCATTTATTAGCTTAAGTCGAGTTTAGTCTTGGCTTAGCAACGCCATATTGTACATGTAATTAACTAAGATTGTTAGCTCGCCACCAGTAATAACTTCCTTTATCCAACAAAACCGTGTAATTCATATCCCTATACCTAACGTTACAACTCTTTAAAAGACCTCTTTGATAGTTTATCCTAGGTGCTTACGCCATGTGGTGGAGGTTTGATCCTTTCCCAAGCCTATGGTAATCTATTTTGCTATGACAGGTAATGAGAGATATCTTCCATTTCCATAATGTTATATTACTTTATTACACCCGAGAGATGTGAGTATCTAAACACTATTTGTGAGGTGCTAGTGTATGACCTCCGAGCTTGTCTATTGGTCTTTAGTGGAACGATTATTTGTTGTAATTACTTTTATATTAGTGGTAAATGACCCCTAACTTGTCTTTTGACTAGAATAAAAGCGCATTTGCTTGAGGACAAGCAAATCTCAAGTGTAAGGGTATATGATAAGGCGAAAAATGAACCACTTTTAGGGGGTCATTTAAGCCCGAATCCGAATTTATTTGATCAAATATTGCCCTAAATCGTTCCTTTTGTGATTTTAGGTACTTGGAGAGTGAATTCTGGAAAAGAAGCCATTTTGAACGTTTTTGGAGCATAAAAGTGAAGAAAACGGCAAAGTCTCAATTTTCCATGCTGGGAACAGTAGGTGACGGCGTCAATAGTAATTTCCTGACGGCGTCAAACCTCAATAATAAAATCCGAGAGTTCATGAAGGCGTCAAGAGTTTTCCTGACGGCGTCAAAACCCAAGAATTAAAATCCGTAGTTGATGACGGCGTCACACACAGGGCGTCAAGAGTAATTTGTGTGACGGCCTAGGCCTTGACGGCGTCAGAAGTAGATCAAGGCCATCCGAGGAAGTATTTGGCAGCGAGATGACGGCGTCACACCTTTGTTCTTGACGTCGTCATCCCTATTTTCCTATATATAGTTTTCTAGTTTTTTACATTAAAGGAGAGAAGTTTTGGGAGAAACCCTAAGTACGATTTTGGTGTAACTTTACAGGTTTTTCAAGGGTTCCAACCCCTTGATACCTTGCATGATTAATCAAGATAAGTGTTCTTTTAATTCAATCAATATGTCTATGTGTTGGTTGTCTATATCTTGTTCTTGTCTTAATTCTATCATGCTAGGCTAGATCTCTCTTGTGTTTGCTTAGATCTAATGAAACCTAGATATTGATTATGTGTTGATTACTTGTTTATTTTTGTTTTGGATGAATGATTTATATGTTAGGCTTAAGAAAACTGGCAGATCTCCAAATGGTAACATGCTTTAACGTCTTAAGAAACATGAACCAAGGCGCACTAGGTCTTTATTGGTTGTATTTAATGCATGAGCCACTGTTTACAATCCCTATAGTTGTGCTGGGCATGGTGTAGGAGGAGATAAGAGCTCATAGAATTGGGGAGTTATGTGTGCCACCCCATGAATGGTATTAAGGAATACGATCCGTCATCCATGCAATTATAACAAGTAATTAACGTGTAAAAGATATCTAGGGAGTAGTGAAATCTAAGTAAACACATTTTCTCCAATTATTGCTCACAACTTTAGTATAAATTAGTTTATTTTCATTTTTATTATTTTATTTTGATTGCATCTTAGTATTGGGTTAGTTGAATAGCAACTAATTCCGCCCACTCTTCCAAAACCCGAGATTTTACTTGCTTTCATAAAAATATAAAAACACAAAAATAATCATCCCTCACCTTTAGAACTAGTATTTAGGCTTTCTAATCCTAGCGACACTATTCCTAAGCTGAACAATCAATCCCCCGGTACTTGTCACTATACTATACTACAACGATCAGGTACACTGCCTGGTGGGGGTTGTAAGCTTCTCGAGATCCCTCGAGAGGTAAAGCCTGTTGCGATTCCCACGCATCAAGTTTTTGGCGCCGCAGCCTGGGGAATAGTTATTGTCTAGGTTAGGATTTCTTTTTATTAGGTCTACTTGCTAGATTCCTTTCTAGTAAGATTTTATTTTTATTTTTAGGTCTTCTTTAGTCTATCTTATTTCTTCGTGCTTTTGTTCGTAACTCTTTACCATCCAACATCATGGAAGGTGGTAACATCTTTGAACCCGTCATCCCACCACAACAAAACCCACCACTAGAACCCCTTAGGCCCCGAACCTTAGGAGAGTATTCCCGACCTAGCCACCAAGGCTACCGAAACACCATTGAGCTCACCGGAGCCAATGTGACCACCTTGCGATCCGACACCATCCAGTTGGTGCAAAGCGGATGTGCATTCCATGGACTTCGTTCCGAAGATCCAAACCAACATCTTAAGGACTTCCTCAAAATCGTAGATTCCATAGACCTAGATGTTGCAACTAGAGAGACTACCCGTTTACGCCTATTCCAATTCTCTCTACGGGATCAAGCTAGTCAATGGCTTGAGCGTTTACCCGCGGGATCCATCACCACATGGGATGATCTCACCACTCGTTTCCTTGCTCAATTTTTCCCACTGGGGAGAACTACTAAGCTTAGGAATGACATCTTGATGTTCCAACAACGTCAAAATGAATCTCTTTATGAAGCATGGACTCGTTTCAAGGACTTACTCCAAAAAGTCCCTCATCATGGCATAGATCTTTGGCTCCAAGTCCAAATCTTTTATGACCATATCGACATCTCCACGAGGCGAGCCATTGACCAATCGGCCGGTGGTAAGCTACGTGATCTTAGTGCGGAACAATCATGGGAACTCATAGAAGATCTTGCTCTCTATGACAACGAAAGTTGGAACGATCCCAGTGACTTGAACAAAACGGTCAAGGCAATATCTTTGCCTTCGAACAATTCTAGCACTCCCGACCGTAGGATCATGGAACTTGAGGACCAAGTCAAGTTTCTCATAAAATCTTACGAAGCTCCTAAGCCTTCAAGCCAAGTGAACAAAATCACTTCTTCATGCGAATTATGTAGTGGTCCCCACGACACTCGTGATTGTGTGGAACTCCCCGGAACAGCTTTTGCGGACTACGCATCCACGCGTACCGACGAAGCGGGAGATAAGTGGTACACTTTCAAGCCCGAGCCAAACACATACGGTGATTCATACAACCCCTCATGGAAAAATCACCCAAACCTTAGGTGGAAACAAAATCAACCCAATTCCTCCAATCCGCCTAACCGTTACCAACCAACCGGTCCACCATCCGACCATACTTTCAACAACAATCCTTCTAACAACTTTGGTAGTACCAACAATCTTGAAGGATTGATGTCAAAGTTTATGGCATCTCAAGAGGCTCGCATAGCTAGGTTTGAAGCCGAATTCAACCAACAACAAACGGAGATGACCAACAAGATTGACAACTTGTTGAAAGCCCTCAACAACCAAGCATTAGTCACACCTAGGAAGGACACTAGGGACACCAATAACGGAAACCAAATTAAGGATCCCTCATCATCTAAACAGGTCCACTTTGTTAATGTTGTCACTATTAAGCCGATAGATAAGGAGATAGAAGAGAGTGATGATGATACCTAAGGTTAATGTTCATCCTAAGTGTTAGGGGAGGGTAAATGATGATACCTTATAGGATAAAACTAAGAGAAATACTTGTTAGTGTAATTTTTGTGCCAAATTTAAATTTTTTTACAACATGTAGGAGTGAATTTTTAGCCTTAGCAAGCGTCTCATGGATAGGAGTTGTATGACTAGCACAAAATCGTATCATTTAGAAAAAATTTCCACCCAAATATGTGAGGTTCGCCTTTAGATTTGATAGAAAAAGCATTCATTATTAGTGTTTATGACTGTACCAGTAGCATTTAGATTCTAGAACTTGCGTTATTGATGCATCCCGAGACCGCTAGTGAGACTACATTCGTGTGGTAGGATTTACTACATGATAAGAGGCATTAGGATCACCCTTGTGTTAAACCCGTATCATAATTACATGACCATTTAAGTCATATTACTTGGCTAGTAAAGTCAATTAATTTTTCCCACACCTTAGCATTGTACTCATTTTTAGTACACGAAACCCCTAGTACGCCCTCCGAGCCTATCTTTTCGTTTCTATCTTTAAGCATCTTACTTAAAGATAGAATTTGTTACAATTCACCCAAATGTATACCCAAATCGCCTTAGCCTTCCGTGTATGCACTCATATTTAGTGCATTATTGTTACATGTTTAAACCCTTGGTTAATTATCTAATTGATTACATGGTAGCTAAGTCGAGTCATATCTTGTACATATTGTTTTGGGATGATTGGGACTCATGGGTAAAGTACTTGTGTTAAAGTACTTGTGTTATGGAGTAATGGGGAAGAACATCATTTATTACCCCTATATGTGCGTTAATTTTAAAAGTACTCCAAGTGTTTTGATTATCTTGATTCGAGTCATTAGATTAGTTTATTGTAAAGTATGTAAAAATTCAAATGTAAGGGGAATGTACATTCCCTATGATGTATTATTTTGAATGGTAGGGTAAGAGTGTATGCAAAAAAAAAAATAAAAAAAAAAAAATTGAAAAAAATAAGATATATATATATATATATATATATATATATATCTCTACATTATATATAACAGGAGACGTATGACGTCATTAATGCCACCTCAATGCCACCTCAATGCCCAGTAATTCATTATCAGACATGTCATCACATTAAGTGCCATGTCATCACAATTGATCCACCTAAGCAACCTTTGACTTAAATTCGGATCAATATTTTAAAAAAAAAATTCGGCTTGATGGAGGCAATGGGTTTCGAACTTGGGCATCTACTAACATTAACAAATGTCTCAACCACTAGAGCAACACAACATTTGTTTTATAGCCTACAAACCACAGTTGATAAAGCTATGCAATGTCAATCTTAAACCCTACAAGTTAGCTAACCCTAATCAAACATATACGAAAAAAAATACCTGTTCATTCATACTATACTTTTCTCAAAACCCTAATATCCTTTTTTCTTCCCAATCTCCTCTAATACCAGTTCATTCATACTATACTTTTCCCAAAACCCTAATACCCTAATTTTTGTATGTTTTTTTTTGTTGCAGGTACGTTAGTGATAAATTCTTTTTTAGTACTACGTATTTGTAAAGGCTTTTCTTTCTTAGTCGATCATCTACACCTATTGTTGTTGGATCTAAAGGTATTAATTTCTAACTAATATTTGTATGATTATAACCATTGTGTACTAATTTTCACATATTTAATTGGCTTAATATGATTGCGTAGACTTTCTGTAATTGTCACCTTATATTGAGGTGGATTTGCTTTTTGAAAGTGCTTTTTGAGGTGGATTAACTGATTATGTGATTATTACGTTGGTATATCATCATGTAGAAAGGATTGTTAGAGCACTCGTGCAGATTTAAACTTCATATGTTGAGAATTTTATTGTCGTTATCATTTTATTCTCCAAAGAAAGATGTGTAGATAGACTTTTGTGCACTTATGAATTACAGATTAGCTAGATTTAGATGTCATATCATATCACATTTGTTTAGCCTTGAATTCTATTTATACTGGCATATCTTGGGTGAGGTGTCAAGCCGTGCGATAGAGGAGGTATGCTTGCTGGCTGTTTCGGTAAGTGCTTATCTACTTGCAGAAATACCCTTATTCTCAACCACAACAAAGAAAAGCAGATTGATACGTTTGGATTTTTAGCCGATTAGTCAGTTTAAAGTAAGTTCTTATTTGCTTACATGTCGTTTGTATTTTTTCTGATAGATCTTGGGTGAGGTGTCGAGCCGTGCGATAGAGGAGGTATGCTTGCTGGCTGTTTCGTATATTGGATTCACAAAACGTGTTCGCAGTTCTGTTTACTTTTACTGCCCTTTTATTACAATTTACATGCTTATTCTAATAATTCAAAATCACTTTCAACGCGCAACATCCAAAGAGCCAAAGTCCCCCTCACCAATCAGACATGGTGTTTCAAGTTTTCTCTTTCTCTCTTGTCACTCTGCTTTAAACGATAACAGTTCTTTGCCTATCTGCCCAGAAAGTTTGAGTTTGTCCAAATATGGTCCCATTCAAGTACTCATTTTACAGTGTCAGTGACACATGATGTGGGTTGATCAAGGTCAACTGTACTTCAGAAGGCGGGCAAATCCAATTTGGCGAGCACTGGTATGCGACTTTTGGCAAGTTCGACTCTCAATCTTCAGTTGTGATCGTTAACAAAACATTTGAAAAGCTTGTGAAAAATGAAAGCTGTGAGGCGCTTATGAACAATTTCACATATCCAAAACCTCTTTTATTTTCATTCACAGTAGATCCCTTCATCACTCTTTTCAAATGTGCAAACAATCGCAATTATGCTGAACAAATGGATGCTTATTTTGGTCAACGTAATTATCCTCTACCTCGCCCTTTTCCCCTTCCTATTAAAGTCTTTCCAACTTTAGAAGCTTCATGTGTAATCTGTTGCAATGACCTTTTTTTGACTCAATAAAAAGGTTATGGTGAAGGTTGTCAGATTGGGACGTTAAATATTTGGAACGGGACACTATTGAACTCATTCGGTGAATCACTCACACTATCTTTCCCTACTGCCACTGACCAGTAGCTATATACTTACTGTTGCTGCAACCACTTACTGAAGGTGCCATCAAAACACACAATCCAATGAGTGCCGACTTTGAAGAAAAGTTAGCAACTATATCAACTATGCATTACCAGATATCCTTCCTGTCTCAAAAAACGCCCCCATGGTGACGCCCCTCTCTTATCTGAAAATTCTAGATTTCTCCATTCGCAACCACACCATATCATTAATTTCTGCACTCATATACCAGCAGGCCTAGATCAACGACAGGATTATTATAAGTAGGATAAACAAATTTGCAGGTTTCAAGTATTGTTTTCTTAGATTGCTAACGAAGGTGCGACTTATAGCCTTGAAGTATAGTTAACCTATTTCTTGGATAATTAATAACATGTTTAAAATTATTATTCTATTTTAGCCTTAACAATTACTTCAGTGGCTTATATCGACAACTTGATGTTTTTTTTTACAGCTGATATGAAAGCATGCCTTCGTGTAAGCTGTTGACGAATGATGGTTAGATTTTCTTTTACTTTTGTTTTCTCTTATTGTCAATTTATGTTCTTTGATGGAACATTTTCGGACTGAACCAAAACTGAATTTTCAAATTCAAATACAGTTTAGCTTTTCGGTTTCGGTATTTGATTGTATGCTCATATCCAATCTATGCATTTCTCCTATTAAATATTACTCAAGTTCCAAGTAACTATTTACTTATTTTTTGATTGTTGTCGTGATTTTAGGTGCGAACGCGTAAGTAGGAGCAGGCCAGCATGTTACACGAAAATAATAAGCCTGTATGTTTGGCCATTTGAGGTGGTTTGATTAAATATCAATTCAGTAAAAGTTTTTGTTATGTTTTTATAATCTTTATTGGTACTTTATTTTCAGTGGTGGTTGGATTATTACCCACTTCTTGCTGATGAGGATAAGCCAATAGAGTGTACGCAGTTACCTGGCGAGACTATCTACGTTCCAACTGGATGGTGGCATTGTGTTCTTAACCTGGAGACAACTATTGCTGTAACTCATAATATATTGTTTGCGTTTGGATTTTCATTATGCTACCGAAAAATTGTAGGTGAGATGTTGGAAGATAAACAATAAGTGGAACTTCAATTGGGTCTGTGGCCTTCAATAGCACATGACCAACTGGTAAGACAAACTGTATCCAATATTTGGGTTATACTTTTCTAATGGTTGTTTTAGAGTTTGATAGTTGCTTCTTTCCAACTCCTTATTGAATTCTTACTTGCAGATTATATGTACAGCTTGGAAGCATGATGGAACAACATCATCACATGACCGACATTTGATAATTCGGTTAACAGTCATCAATTATTTACAGGTTTGTGATGTGTGATTCGATAATGATAAACTTAGCCCTTCAATATAATTCTTTACTTTACATGTGAGTTATTATCATGGTGCATGTCAACATCGTTCAGTTTCAACAAGGTAATATTGTTAATGCTCAATAGAGTAATTTTCACCGGTGTCACAGCACCAAACACTATACTAAAAGCTCAAAACATAACAATAAATAGCCCTCCATAATTATTTCACTTAACTGAGGCTCCTTTAGAGTTGGTGGAATGGGTGGTTAGTAACATTTTATCAAACGTTTGTAAGACCCAATCTTCAGCAAATGTGGAAAACTCAGATGGAATTTTTGTATAACGATTTGTGGGCCACATTTCCATTTAATGGTTTTGACTCATTTACATATGGATGGGTATAGTGGGTTGTATATCTATCTGAAATGGTTCTACTTGGTCAAATGGTTGAGACCTTAATATTAGCAAGTAAATGTTTATCATCCAATAATGTGTATCCACTGACCATTTACGTATTATATATCTCTAAAGGGCCCATGATCATGAAAGGTGATGCATCTTCTATATTTTAGATTCTATAATTATACGGGAGTTTGGATGCCCTTTAATAGGAGTTCGGGTGATTTTTTTGGCAGCAGCGTGCTGTGTGAACATGGAAACTTATGACCTTAGGTAAATTACCACTATGTTCATACAAACATTATTTTCATCAACTCTCTTTGTAAATTAAGTAAATAGTGTAATTTGCATTAAGTTTTATCTTATTGCACCCAGTGACCCTCACATTTATGGAGACAGTTATCGGTGGCAAATACAACACTTGAAAATTAGTTAAATCTGCTAAGCAAATTCGTAGAAGAATATTGGGATACATACAATCGTGTCATCTATAGATGCATCATGCATTAAGGAGAGAAGGTAATTCATAATAGTTGGTATAAGACTATTTTTCTATTCTTTCATGTATATGATCTCAAAACCCCTGCTGCGCGACAATGGATAGAGCAAGCCATTGAAGCAATCAGCCTGGAAATCGTGAAAGCATTACATAGAGCTAGGCATTCGTACTTGAGGCTCAAGATGGGTAACTATCTAATTTGCATTAATACTAATTGAAACGCATAACCTCAACTGCAGGGAGTATTGTTTACAATCCAGGTACCATTTCTTTCTTCCTTTCATATAGGGTAGCTTAAAGGAACCCAACAAAGTCTAGATGAGAGATAGCTTTATTGTGCAATGTATGGCAATCTGTATTGTGTGGTTCACTATACAAACTGATATTTTTTATATGTCTGACCACTGTTATTTTTCAGCTAAACCTTTTGAAGTGACCCATTTGACACGCCAGACATGAATTATAACCCAAACTTAACACATTTATGTAGTAAGGTAATGAATTGGTTGTACATATTTTTATAGATATATAGTTAGAAATGGAGCTACATAGAGCCGAGTTGGGTCGGGGCACAGAGGGATTAGATATAATGTCCACCATCAGTATGTGCTCTATGTTGTACCCATATTCTCCCATCAACTGCATACAGAAGATGTCATGGAATTAGAGCAGACGGTAACCTTGAACGATAACCTTCCTTGTGTTGATATACTTGCTGGTAAGTTGCATTAAGTTGGTCATATTTCTCTCAGATTACTTTATGCAAGATTCTCATTTTTCATTGGATGATCAGAGTATATTTAGTTAATTTTGGAATTATTTCGTAGAAAGAGAATACTACATCAATACATGTGTTCCTCTATATGAAGATTCAATTAATAGAGATTGGAATGCTGCTAGGCTCACCCTTACTGAACGAAAAGAACTGGTAGGATATAGCATTACTGAAAATTATGAAACTACACTTCACATAACAGGTTCAACCCAAAACATTAAATCCTTTGGTGCTCCTAACGTGCATCACGGGTGATAGAAATC
The DNA here is from genome assembly GCA_030686995.1 of Artemisia argyi. NCBI lineage: Eukaryota > Viridiplantae > Streptophyta > Magnoliopsida > Asterales > Asteraceae > Artemisia > Artemisia argyi. Next base: position 164,310,023 of record CM060697.1, read on the forward strand.
ATTGCTATACCGATAAATGGAAACGAATGGTGGTAACATATGGTGCTTTTGCTATCCGTTTGCTGAAATGAACCTTTGAGTAGAGTAATTAGCCAAGACACAAAATACCTTGCCTGAGAGTGTATTCAATTATCCTATTCATTAATACCTTTGGATATAATCATGTTTTTTGTTGTACTGAATTTTCATCTTTTTTATTATTATTTGTTTATTTATTTATTTTTTATTTTTTTTTTGCCAGAAACAAGTATCTACTAGGACTATTGAAGACACACAGAGAAACACCGATGAATCCTTGACTGCTGAACTGGTTAATGAAACTCAAAAGGGTCAGTATTTCGAATATCTCAATTGTGTAGAAAACAATTAATTTGCTGTATTTATGTTCAGGGTAAGGAAAAGTGAGTATTACTGAATTTATCTCAATCATCCAAATAACTGGAACGTATTACATCCTCTTTAAAATCATAGCTATATTTGTGTCTTCTTAATTATCATTGAGGGCTGTAATTATTTATGTGAATAATCATAGCAAAACCATAAGAATAGTAGCACAATCATGTTTAAGGGTTATTTTATACCCGTTTAATTATACCTTCGTCATCCACTGATTAAGGGTTTATTTTTTGCGTGTGGTTCAACCACATAAGTTTCTTCTTGAGTTTACTGTATATCAGTGATATAAGATTATATATCATAGCTTAAACGGTCCTTTTTTTCGTTATTTAATGGATACCTCAACATGTAGTTTGTTCATAAAATCACTAAGTCAGATACAAGTTTGCACAGGTCGTTGCTATTGGTTAGGTATTTTGTTGAAATAACTTGGTTGGATTGTTATAGTTTAAGCGTTGTTTGGGATTGCTTATGAGTGTATCGCAAATGATCACATAGAGGGTGTTTGGATTAGCTTATTTTCTGAGAATTGGAAAAGCTCATGAGTCGACTTTTTCCTGCTTATGAGCTTATCAGTTTAGCTTATGGACTTAAAGAAATCATAGCGTTAAGTTATATAAGTAGAAAAATACTTATGTAACTATTTATATTTCTTAGGTTGGTGAAGGATATGCTGAAGTTGCGCTTTCGTTAGTTGGTTATGCCGATGAAGTTAAGGTATGCTTTGACATGATCATATAGTTGTCTATTCACCCCGCCTTTGTTTTCATTTGTTGTTATCTGTTAATGTCCCACTTATTCCAGAGTCATATATATTTAGAATGCAATGGAATTTGGGGTTGATTAAACTTTTGTCTGCAAGACAAATGCTGTTGCGGAGGAGGTACATTATTGTACAAATAATATTAGACAATCTTTATTAGTCATATTCCATATATTAAAATATTTTGAAAATTTCATATTAAAATTTTGTATTTTTCTTATTAATAAACCAAATAAGATGTCACCTTTTATATGACCTGTTAACTTGGATAATTTGAGGAATTTATTCGAGAAGCATTAATATAATTGGAGTATTTGAATATACTAAGGAAATTTTATTTTGTATTTGTAAAGCGTTGTGTTTGATATTAATATAATTGGAGTACTCATCTTTTAGTGAGCATTATTTTATCCTCAATTTCAGGATTTGGTATATGATGATTATGAAGAGGTTCGAACGTATTATCCTCATGGGTACCATGAGTCCATGACCGGACAAAAACTCACTTAATGCTCCTTTTTCTATGTGGTAGTCAAGGAAATGCGATGGGTGTAGCTGCTTGAGTTTTGAATCAACTTGTGAATCAGATGAACAACATGTCACCCAAGAAGACTTTTTACATTTCACTTTCATGTATTCAGTACTTCATATGCTTATAATTATAATTGAATATGCTTATAATTGTTTTTTTGGAATGTATCATATTAGTATTTATTTCTTTTGCGACTTTTGATGTATATATCTGAATATTGAACGTTGGTGTATTAGTTTTAACTTAGGTGAATTAGCAGGTGGAACATCTGTTTCAGTCTTTGGTTCAGTAAACACGGGATCCTGCCATTTTCAAAAGTTAAGTCATGTATTTTGAAAGTAAATCATGTCTACTTTGCCACTTGCAGGAACGTGATCCTATTGAAAGAATAAGGAAGTTGGTTCTCACTCATGATCTAGCCACTGAAATAAGACAAGGATGTTGAAGCTGATAAACTAGAGATAAAAGGTTTAGAACAATATGGTTCTCAGAAATCTGGAAAGCAGCAAAAGCTGATAAACTAGAGATAAAAGGTTTAGAACAATATGGTTCATCTGAGGTTTGTGTACTTTTTCTTTCAGTGATCTAGATAAAAATAGTATATTGGGGCAGTATGTGCAGGTTGGATAACGCGTCTTAAAAACTTTTTGATTGATTGTGTTATTGCAGCCAAGGACGATTAATGAATTTCAAAGGGTGAAAATTAATCAAGTCGAATTTGCTCATGAGAAATTGCAAGATAATTCATACTGGGCTAAGGTATGATCTCCTTGCCATAATAGAAAGAAACGGCTTAGGCCATATGCACGTGTGGTTATTCAAAACTGTCTTTTGAGCATAGGTTTTTCAATCCTTGCCACTAGGGTGTATGAAATGTCATTGTACTTGTGCGACCTTCGCCTGGACGAATAATATATGATGGCACATATAATGTATAAAACTTCGTACGACCCGAACATAATTAAATATATTATGATCAGGCCACCTGTCAATGTGTGGTTCATCCACGTGGAGGTCGCACGAGTGCATCACCATTTCGTCAAGGAAACGAGGTAAACGTCAGCTGTCAGCTTGAAGAAATTATGTCTCTCTAGCAAGAATTTGTAGAAAAACTCAACCAAGAAATCAATGCCGCATAAGAGTAAAAATGTATAATCTCTTCCGATCTGTGTATGTACTTTTGGTTGTACATATGAATTTGTATAACTGTATTTTTGTATCACGTAATCTTTTTAATATATATAAAAGACGAAGTCTGATTGTGTTTCATTTATCTTATTTGTGTTTATATAGTTTTCCTTGATTGTGCATGTGTGTTGTTAATATCTGCAATTTATACCTATTTAATATGTGTTTGTATATATGTGCATGAGAAATTAATCTTTATTATTTTAGCTTTGGATACAAGGAAAGTAGGAAGTATGTGCTTTTTTGAGTGTTATAAGTAAGCGTTGTTTAGTAACAAATTTACGAGTGGCTTATTCATATTGTTTATTTCAATGTATTAAATAGTTAAGTGCGCATAATATTCAAACGCTCTTTTATTGCAGATTACCCAAACCCGGGTCATTTTACTCGGTGTTTAGCTTACCTAACACGTCACGATTTACAGGACTTCACGAGCTGATCTTTTAGGCAACCTTTTTGATAAAAATTAAGTAATAGCAAATCAATTATAAACATTCACACATACGCGAAACATTTGTCTAATAACATGTCTTTCTTTAAACGCCCTTTATTCTATTTAACACAAAACAGATAGGTTTGTAGTATATATTAGCTTTTCATAGTAAATAACAACAAAATAAAAAACAAACATTTTCCTATTATAAATATAATTTTATTCTAGAACATATTAACAAACTACAAAAGTACAAAATCGTATATACATATTTTTCTATTCGTAAGGCAGTACATTCAAAGAGTCTAACTAATTTAAAAGTTAACCGGATTCTCTCTGCAAAACATACAAAATCCTCAGCCGTTCTACTAAATAATTAAAAAAAATCTGCAACGATTCATTTTGTAATATGACTCACACAATTAGTACTCTAAAAAAACATATATGTGCAAACAAAAACCTGCCATGGCCATTTGGATGAGTATTTAAACATTACCTATATTATCCATCCTTCGAAAATTTGTTATTTGTTTTGTACATGTATACTTTGTTCTTTTGGATCACTTTATAACTTTTATTTTCACATATTCGACTCACTTTGTATATCACTTACATGTGACGGGTGAAACATATAAGTACATAACTTGGGATAACACAAATTGGTTAATTGTTTTAAAGAAAGTTGCTTATTACAATTCTATGCATCAAATGAAATAATTGAAGTGACTTACTTAATAGATAAAAGTACATTATTAAAAAATTTAGAAAAAACCCTATGTGTGCACGAGCATTATATCAGGTGTGAATAATTTGTCAACACTGATTAAGTTTTCTTTATGTGTGATAATGAGGCAAAAAACCCGCCGCAATGATATTTATATATAAGTCATTTACCACCCTCCTTTCGCTATAGAAACTATGCCAACAATATATATAAGTCATGCTCGCTCATAATTCCAAAGAAGGAACTTTATAAGTCATGCCCGCCCATCGGGCGGGCTTCGAAATTATTGATTTTGTATATATTAAACTGTCAAGATCGCGAACCTAATATAAAGGGGAATCGTCAAATAGAATCGAAAATCTATTCCATTGACACATTAATTGGGTGCTACGTATTAACAGTTTTGAAGCTATATTTTTCTTGGTATTCACTTAAATGTAGTTATTATTAATCAGGTTATCGCAATTACAGACCTTGCTTTGTGCTAAAATAATATTGAACGTCTCATATGCGGAGTTAAAACGAGACTTGGTAAGTTTTTGGCATCGAATCTCAGAACTGACCTACATTAGCTCGGTCATTATATTCTGTCACTGTAAGAATAATTAGTCTTCAATTATCCAATAAGACTTAATTTGCAGGGCTTACAGCGCAAATGATTGATCGGACTAAAACAATGGCAGACGCGTATGGAGCTTTTTATGAGTTTTATTCAATCCATAAGGTATTTAACTTAATTCTTCAGTATATGAGGTATGCTTATTACGTCATTGCATGCTAAATTTTTAGGCATTATCCCTTAAAACAGGCTCCTTTGCAAAGATGGACAAACTAAGATGGCTTCACCTATAAACTGTGAAACTTACTGGGTCCTGCAAGAATTATAAAACTGGAAATTATAGCTTGGAATGTGTGTCGCAGGATGAGGAGGTAAGGATATTTTATTTGTATTTGCTATGCACTTATGGCAAAGCCATATTGATATGATACAACTAATGTATTTTATTACTTGCAACAAGATCACAGCAAGGTTCGCTTGCTCGCTCATAAGATTTTATCGCTAACTATATTGACCCAAAGGTGTCTACTATTGATATTATATCGTCAGTTTTTGTATGCAACTATTGGTTCTGACTTTTGTATTGCTGCTCAGTTGATGCTTATTGGAAGGGTCATGACTGATGGGAGGGTTATTGCTAGAGGCAGGTGTGAGTTAACAGAGAATCTTAGTTTGAAAGCTAATACTCAGGTATAATAATGCATGCTGTAAGGTATCAAGACCTCATGTGAACAACGATCACTTTCTTCAAGCATCCGAAGCCTACAAAGGTTTCTTGCATCTAATCAAGAGAAACAAAGAGTGATCCATAAGATGTTTTTGTGTTCCGACTTATGACATTGACCTAATCGTAATCCAGCTGCTGCTAATACTCAGTCATCTGTAAATTCTAATATACATATTGCTTTTTGGATTAGTTCACATGCAGTTTTGGATATAATTGTGCTTAGAAAGCAGAAAAGGAAATATCGTAGTGAAGTTATCCGTAGTAAACTTGCTCTTGTGGATCTTGCTGGGAGTATAGTTGCTCTCCTTCTATATTTTGATTATGAAAGTGGAAAATTTTGGTGTCTATTGCAGTGAACGAGCTTCTGAAACAAACAATGGTGGCCTGAAACTGAGGGTTGGTGCCAACATAAACCGATCACTTCTTGCTTTATCAAACTGTATAATTGCTTTAGAAAAACAACATAAAAGGGTCTAGCATACGTCCCTTATCGCAATATGTAGGAAATTTACAAGTTGCCTAACAGACTTCCTATTCATTGTTTGACTAATCCGATAATACTTTATAGCAAGTTGACCCGGATTCTTATAGTTGGCTTGAGTGGCAATTCTTAAACGGTAATGATCGTAACTATATCACTTGCAGATAGTCAATATCATCACAATGTTAATACCCTGAAATATGCAGACCGAGGTAAGGAAATCAAAACACACATTCATGTAAAAGTTATACATGATATTGCACATGTTTTGGTTAAATAAACTGATATTAAGATGCAGTTCTAATAATTTTTATTTTTTATAAGAAAAGTATTGGCATGGTTGATACACATGTATCAGATTGCAGCTCGATATGTTCACGGTGTTCATGGGCTAAACATTTAAACACTCCTTCTCATATTTGGGTTTGATATTTTGATATCGAATTTTTACTAGAAATAACGGGTGTGTTTAAAGTTTAAACACACAAGATCATCCCAAATTAAATCATTGAAGGTTTCAAAACCCTACTCTGTATTATAATCCGCAATCCATTTTACAACATAATCCACAGTCCATTTCACAGCATAAACACACATGATCATCCCAAATTAAATCATTGCAGCAAGCATTGCCATGCTTACGTGCTACCCATTCGACACTGTTAAAAGAGAAACGCAAATGAGGGGTACACCTTACAAGACTATTTTATACGCGTTTCCAGGTAATTGATCACGTTTTTCTCATTTTATTAATTTGGACACAGATATAGTCATTTGCCAAATGAATGTTGTAATGGTTATGGATCTCAGCTAAAATTAGTAATATTTCATTTTATGTTTATTAGGGATTATTCTATAGGGGACAGATCATCCGATTCACTATGTCAGACACTCAGCCCGAGCACAAGTTATACGGGTTTTGCCGCAAAATGTCAGCTTACAAGGTTAGTCTTTTATGCATTTTATAAGCTATAACCTTGATAAAAGTTGAAAAAGGAGTTGTTTGATGTTATGAATTTGTGGTTTGCCATTTCGACAAATGATTTTGGATTTCATTAGTGATGTTTCTCTCTTTGTTCGTAATGGTGGTCAATGGCTCCCAATTGCTAATATCATAGCTCATGAGGTACTTCTTCCAAAATACTGCAACCTTTAATTCCCTAATTAAATCATAGAGTTTCTTGAATTTTGTTGGACTCTAAAAGTTGTTCGTCAAGAAAGTTCCACTACAGGTTATAATAAGTTCGGCGGACAACAGGGAACCTAGCGGTCGGAATTTCGACCTGTTTACTAATAAATGAGCCTATGTGTGTTCAAAGTTCTTTTTATTGACAGATCACTCTTCAAGGCATATTGTGTCTCATAGATTTTTAATCTTTTAACTGTTTTTCTTTCCTGAACATTTCAAATTATAGAATTTTATTTTATCACTTTTGATATTATTACTTGGTATCAAATTAGTTGATTTGATTATTGACTGTAACTTTGATATAAGAAGCAAAAAAAAAAAAAAAAAAAAAAAAAGCGACCATAAACATAATTTTACGATAACTAAAAGTCTAAAACCATCCAAATTATAATTAAAAGTCATGCGTCAAAATTATAAATAACATTGTCTAAAAATTTCCCACCCGTAAACTAATATCCTAACCAAAAAAAATAAATAAAAAAAAACGTTCTTTTAAATAATACTTAACTTTTCCTTATAATTCAAAAAAAAAAAAAAAAAAAAAAAAAAAAAGTCTTTAAACATAATTTATTAATTTTACAATAATTAAAATCAACCAAATTATAATTACAAGTCACGCCCGCCCATCGGGCGGGCTTTGAAGTCTAGTATATATATATATATATATATATATATATATATATATATATATATATATATATATATATATATATATATATATATATATGGGGACTTTCTTACGAGAACCATTTTATCTGCGAGAACTGAGAGAACCACCAAAAACATGCATGCACGCCTTTTAAAATAAAATAAAAATACATGCAAATCATCAATAATCGTACGCATCCACCTATGTTCTTCAATATCATTATGAACTCATCATATTTTTTCACAAAAACCTTACCCACGGCCGCAATATTGTCGTTGCACGTCTTATAAGAACATACATGCACACCTTCAAAGAAAAATTTTGTATTTTCAATTTCTTATCAAATTCTTTAGAGCAACTATGTTTTTTTTTAAAGATATGTGTTGTTTCTAAAACATATGTGCAAAAATACAATTATTGAAGGCGTGCATGTATGTTTTTTGTGGTTCTCTCAGTTCTCGCAGTTAAAATGGTTCTCGTTTGAAAGTTACACTATATATATATATATATATATATATATATATATATATATATATATATATATATATATATATATATATATAAAGAAAAGAGAAAAAAACATACGGACTACCATCCCGTTTCATTCTATGTTTGTTTTATGTTTTTGTTATTTTTCATTTATTAGCTTAAGTCGAGTCTAGTCTTGGCTTAGCAACGCCATATTGTACATGTAATTAACCAAGGTGATTAACTCGCCACCAGTAAATATTGCCTTTATCCAACAAAACCGTGTATTCCTTATCCCTACACCTAACGTTATAACCCTTTAAAAGACCTCTTTGATAGTTTATCCTAGGTGCTTATGCCAAGAGGTGGAGGTTTGATCCTATCTCAAGCCTATGGTAATCTATTTTGCTATGACAGCTATAGTTTATCCTAGGCCTATAGTTTATCTAGGTGCTTACGCCAAGAGGTGGATGTTTGATCCTTTCCCAAGCCTATAGTTTATCCTAGGCGTCACCCAAGGCCGTCATGGTCCATATATTAGTGACGGCCCAGAACAACTTTATACATGACGGTGTCAAAAGTTGATCTAGGCAATCCGATTTCATTATGGGCGGCGAGTTGACGGCGTCACAGATTTCTTCTTGACGCCGTCACCCTGTAAAATCTATATATAGTTTTCCAATTTTCATTCATTAGGGTGTAACTTTTAGGGTGCAACTTTGGAGAAAAAACCTAGTCCGATTTTCACATCTTTTTCAAGGGTTTTTACCCTTTGAAACCTCTTATGTTCAATTGAGATAAGTACTCTTTCAATTCAATCAATATGTCTATGTGTTGTTTGAATATATCTTACGCTTGTCTTCAATTTAACATGCTAGGCTAGATTTCTTTTGTGTTTGCTTAGATGTAGTGAAACCTAGATGTTGAGTATGGGTTGATTGTTTGTTTATAGTTGTTACGGATGATTGTATTCGATGTTAGGCTTAAGAAAACTGGCAGACTTCCATTGGTAACATGCTTGAACGTCTTAAGAAACATGATCAGAGGTGTACTATGATTTTTGGTTGTATTTAATGCGTAGGAGAATTCTAATGATCCCATGTTAGGAGCTTCTAACGGCTCGACATAGGAGTGAAGTAGGATCCTATAGAGTTAGGGAATATTGTACACGGCCTTACGACTAGTATTAAGGAATACGACCTGTCGTCCATGCAATTGTAACAAGCTATCAACCTGTAAAAGATATCTAGGGAGTAATGAAACCTAAGTAAACAAAACTTTCCCTATCATTGTTTACAACACATTAGTATAATTAGTTTCATTTTCATTTATGTTATTTAATTTTGATTGCATTAGTAGCTAATTAGTTTAGTTGGTTAGCAACTAATTCCGCCCACTCTTCTAAAAACTGAGATTTTACTTGCTTTTATAAAATATAAAAATACAAAAAGAATCATCCCTCACCCTTAGACTTAGTTTAGGAAGCGACACTATTCCTGAGTTGAACGATCAATCCCCCGGTACTTGTCACTATACTATACTACAACGATCAGGTAAACTGCCTGGTGGGGGTTGTAAGCTTCTCGAGATCCCTCGAGAGGTAAAGCCTGGTGCGATTCCCACGTATCAACAAACTTTCATCCATTTTCACTCATTTTCTCACTTAAGAAGCATCCATTTTTTTTTAACAAAGTTTTTAGCCTAACATGTCTCATGAACAACACCCACAACCTGAAATTTCAGACTATAGCTAACCTTTGTTAACCATATTTTCTCTCACAATCTAAACAAATAGCCTAGCTTAAAAACGAGGTTATTTGGACAGAAGGTAATCACCGAAAAGAGAGAGAGAGAGAGGCAGAGAGTTCTTTTGATATTTTTGAGGTAAATGTAAAGTGAATTGTAACTATTTCGTTGAATCCCAATTTATAGTCACAAGAAACTAAAATAGTGGATTACAAATGACAATAACCCATTGGGCCAGAAAAGCCACGTCATGCGCGTACCATTCACGCCCTAGGAGACATACGTATTCTGACATCACAATGATGCCATGTACAGTTGAAAGGTCAGCTTGCACATCGAATAAACGCCAAATTGACCAAATTTAAAACATTTCAAAAGATTCTTTAGCATTTCCCATGCAAAATTCAATGTTGGTTCACCTTGTTTAACATCCCGCCTACTCAGACCATAATATTGTCCGCTTTGCCCGTAGGCTCACGGCTTTGCTTTGTGGCCCTCATGTGAGACTTATTGGCAGGTCACCTATACCAGTGCTACTCTCACATGAGCACGCTTAACTGCTAGTTCCTAAGAACCCTACTCGCAGTAGACCACAAAACGCGTTGTGTCATTGTAAGGCGAATGTTATCTTATGAATCCAGAATCTCTCCAGGACACAGCCGATGTGGGATTTGCCTAGGGTGTTACAATCAACCCCCCCTAGGGACTCATCGTCCTCGATGAGGTTTGCCCCACCATCCCGAACGACTTAGGAGTGGCTCTGATACCATATGTAACATCCCGCATACTCAGACCATAATATTGTCCGTTTTGCCCGTAGGCTCACGGCTTTGCTTTGTGGCCCTCATGTGAGACTTACCAGCAGGTCACCCACACCAGTGCTACTCTCACATGAGCACGCTTAACTGCCAGTTCCTAACAATCCTACTCGCAGTAGACCACAAAACGTGTTGTGTCATTGTAAGGCGAATGTTATCTTATGAATCCAGCATCTCTCCAGGCCACAACCGATGTGGGATTTGCCAGGGTGTTACACCTTGATACGGCTTAAATACAACGCATGGTTCAACTGGAATTTTGCAATGATTAAAAGCTAGGTCGTGCCTAGCCTGGAAGCTTGTAAAGGATAGGCTGATAATCTCTATTGTTAGTCCAGTGTCTTATCATTAGATCATAATATAATACTAGACTAGGGGACTTGATAGCGTATGGATATTAGTGGTCAAAACCCACTAATTACATACCAAGATCAAGCCCATTATCAACACTTAATAGGCCCATTATCAACACTTGATAAGTCCATATACATTCTCTGGCCGCGTATGGCGTGAGAAAGCCTCTCATGTCGGGTCTATGTACGCACAAGACAATTGTCTCCTGACTGTCGCCTAACGGTTAAGATATGGTATCTGACACGTGATAGTGAATAAACGCACTTGATTTGTCTGAGTGTTACCCCAGCCCTTGATTCTTAATCATATCTTGGAGTTCTTACAGTTTTAGATGGGAAACCGAACAAAACAACTATCTCAATCCACTTTTAATCACATTTTATCATCTTATACATAAACAATAACAATATGGTTTCATTCTCTTAGGTGTCAATGTTACTTTGATTTCATTCCTTTTGAAAATTTGTTTTTAACATGTTTTGTTTTCCTTTATTACATAATGATTCACATCAAGATGACATAATATTATCCTTCTGTGCTACTTTAACTAGGACAGTTATGGTGATGAGGCGAAAAATGAACCACTTTTAGAGGGTCATTTAAGCCGGAATTGGAATTTATTTGATCAAATATTACCCTAAATCATTCCTTTTGTGATTTTAGGTACTTTGGGAGTGAATTCTGAAAAAGGAAGCATTTTGGACTTTTTTGAAGCATAAAAGTGAAGAAAACGGAAAAGTCTTAATTTTCCTTGCTGGGAACAGTACCTGACGGCGTCAAGAGGATTTTCATGAAGGCGTCAAGAGTAAAAGTGGTGACGGCCCAGAAGAAACGTGAAGGCGTCACCCAAGGCCGTCACGTGTTAACTTGTCAAAACTTGCGCGCGGAGTAGCTGATATTGTTTTGGTCATAACTTTTGCATACGAACTCGGATTTAGGTGATTCAAAAGCCCGCGCGAAGAGGACGAAGAAATCTACAATTTGGTGAAAAAATGGTCGTGACGGCGTCAAGAGTACGGGCTGACGCCGTCAAGATGGGCCGACAGAAAATATGCCTATAAATATAACATCATAACTTCACTTTTTGTAAGCCCTAAACCCTAAGGTCGATTCCTGGGTTTAGGTAGGTGTTTTTCCAGCAACTTAGAGGGTTTTAATCACTCCATAAACATCATGTATTGGTTTGTTGATTCTATCTTAATTATGTTTTCCATTATCATTGTTGATTGCTCTTCTTTGATGATGTTTTGCTAATTCACCTTGTGTCTACTTATGATTGTGTGAAACTTGTGTATAATTAATTAGATCTCATTGATTTCTTGTTGATGTTTGTGTCTATCTCCATCAATGAGGGCTTGTTGATGTGTGTGTCTATCTCCATCAATTAAGGCGTGACAACTTCAATAGATCTAGTTGGTTTAGTTTATAATTCTTGTTTCCTATTGATTCTTATTTTGATTGAATGAATTCAATGTTAGGCTTAAGAAAACTGGCAGATCTCCATTGTGTAACATGCTTGAACGTCTTAGGAAACATGAAACGATGTCTACTAGGTTTTATTGGTTGTATTTAATGCATGAGTAAATTCTAATGATCCCATGTTAGGAGCTTCTAGCAGGCTCGACATAGGAGTGAAGTAGGCACTCATAGGATTGGGGAAGTAAGTACGCCACCCCATGAATGGTATTAAGGAATACAACCCGTCAATTAAAATAAGGTGTGAAAATTCAATAGGTAGAATTGGATAGCTAGCAAGGAGTAACATATCATGGGTAGACATGCTTCACTTATCTTGTAGAACCTTAGTTTATTTTCTTGTTTATTAGATTAATTAGTAGCTTTTGGGTTAGTTGATTAGCAACTAATTCCGCACACTCTCCCAATACCCGAGATTTTTACTTGCTTTTCATAAAATATAAAAACATAAAAAGAATCATCCTTCACCTTTAGACCTAGTTAGATTAATTTCAATCCTAACGACACTATTCCTAGCTGAACGATCAATCCCCCGGTACTTGTCACTATACTATACTACAACGATCAGGTACACTGCCTGGTGGGGGTTGTAAGCTTCTTGAGATCCCTCGAGAGGTAAAGCCTGGTGCAATCCCTACGCATCATATGGTATGCATGATACACCATAAGGGTTTGTCAATATTCTAAAAATAGATAGCCTTTGGACGCAATTATGTTTCAATGCATTAATAATGTTATTTTTCAGTTTTGAAAGTCATAGATTTACGTCAACTTTTATCTCTAAATATTTTTGTTTGGGGTTTCTATTAAGAGCATAAGGTATCATAACTTAGTCATTTAGGCCTTAATGATGTCACATCATTATTCTCAATTGTTATATTCACACCTAAAAATACCCCATCACTCATAACATACCCGTTTGGGCCCTACTCACCCACAATTTTATTTTCTTTTCTATTTTTTTAAACATATTAAATTTTATTCATTCAAATAAAAATACAAATAACATTTTTATAAAAAGAAAAAGTTGCAAAATTAAAAAAATAATAATAGCAAAAAAAATAATAAACTTATTAAAAAAAACTTAGTCACCATTTTCTGCCCAATAACCAAATAACATTCGGTTATAGAGGCCCAAAAACAAACCCAATAACCAAATTCACCCTAAAGCTAATCCATATATAAATCCCTAATCCTTAAATACTTCTCATTTCAGCCCTAATATACCTCCTCACAAATCACTTGCTGTCATCGTCATTTCACCTACACAAAACCACTCCTTTGATCCTCTCTTTATCACAATTACAAAGTACAACTCCTTTGATTCATTTTTTCTTTTCTTTCCAACCACAAACAAATCAAAATTGTTATTTGTTTTTGTTACGTAACTACTAAACGAGACACAAAAACACTATAAGCACAACATTTTCTTTAATAAAAAGGTTGGGGTTTTTTTTCTTTTGTCGTTTCTACGCCAAGGAATCGGCGAGAGTCAATTCGGCGAGCAGCCATTGTGGCACGCCAAGGATATGGCGGTGCTGAAACCCTTGCCACATCAGACCTCACTCGTTGTGATACCTTATGCTCAAATAACCAATCTTTTGTGTTCATTACACTACTTGTTTTTCATATCAAACATTGTAATTTCATAATGATGATTTTTATTGAAATGCTCACTCACAAGTAGCTCGAGTACAAAAAATAAAGACATATCAGATCAATTTATACAAGCAAATTTGGTACCAACTATCAGGACCACTCTAACTAAACATACATAATTTTTTGAACCTACGTGTGATCCACAAGACTACGAACGAGAAAACCTTTTACCTTATAAGTTGTAACCAAATGTATTCTTCTTTTTTGGGTCAAAACACACTTATTCTTAAACCTCTAAATGAGCAAACATGTGGACTGGACATCTAAATAGATATTAGCCTCATTTCTTAGAATATTAGTGTGTAATAGTCAGGATATAAGTTTAGGGGCTTAGTTGTTGTTTAGCTCAAACTTAAGGATGTTAGTCATGTATTAGGAAATCTCCTAACCTCCTCAATTTTAGATTTCTTGTTCACTAAGGATTAAATTTCTCCCCCCGCATTCTCTATAAATAAATATGGGAGAGTGAGGCTTACACATTCTTTTCTTGCTCATGTTTAATAAATGTTTTAGTGTAAAATATCTTGTGTGTGTTGGTGTCACTCGATATTAAGGGATCATAACCCTTTGTCGAGGTCTTGTTGGAATAGTTCTTGATTCGTGGTTCCGCTCTAGAAACCAATTTGTTGGATTTCTTCTAACAAGTGGTAATTGTCACTTGTTGGATTTCTTCCAAAAGAAAGAATACTTCATGTTTGCTTTCATAATTGTCAACATGAGGTATCAGAGCTACTAGGAAGGAGATATATGTTGTAGAAGTTTCTGACCTGGTGGTTGTGTTCTTTGTCATTTTTCTGTTATTGTTTGGCTATCGTTGTGTAGATTACAAGGTTCAAGGTTTCTAGGTTTACGAGTCAAGATTACTTGGGCAACAAGGATCTTGAAGTTTTCTTGCAAAGTGGTGGATCGATTCTCCTAGGGTTATAGGAAATCCTTATTTTTGTCATAAGGTTCTCGGTTTTGAGCTTTAAAGGTGACAATGTTTTGCAAGAATTTCGAATTCAAGGTTTAAATTTAAAAAATGTTACATGGTGGTCAAGTTTGATCGATTTGAGCAAGGATGGCATAAAAGGGTTTTCTTTGATCGATTTTGTCAAAGGTTTTCGGTTAGTCATCAACAGTTTTTTCGACTAGTTTGTTACTTGGGATTCAAATTTCAGGTTTGCTAATGTTTAATCAACAAAAGATTTACTTCAAAGGATTTTTGGGGTAGCTCTCGGTTTAGTCGATTTCTTGTTAGGGGTTTCTAAAGGGTTGAGTCAATTGAAGAGTGAAGAAAAATCGATACTTTGAGGGTTGCACACACGGTACTTGTTAGTCAACTTCAGGTGAGGCTTTTTACTAGGTTCAATCGATTTTACAAGGGTTTACGGGATGTCAACGGTAAAGTTTGACATTGTCAATTTTTGGAATTGGTGATAACTCTCTAATTATATATATTTCTCCAGCATTATATTATATGTTTATGATCATTTAGTGTGAACTTTTGGTACTTAATAGCATAAAATGAATGCAGGTTCACTCTCAGACGTTCGGAAGCATGAAACATTGAAAATAACAAACTATCTCATCATTCGAAGCAACGAAATAAGAAGTCCATTATATTCCTAGCAAGTGCGCCGGTTTTCCAGCTAAGTGCGCCGCACTTGTCCTCTCAGTCAAAGGAAGTCAATAAGTTATATTAAATAAAAGTGCGCTGGTTTTGTATTTTAAGTGCGCCGTACTTCCTCTGCATTTATGAAACTTTGGCGCCAAGAAAACAGCAAAGTGCGCCGCACTTATATCAAAGTACGCCGTACTTTGGACATCAAAAGCCTATAAATAGAGCTCATTTGCAAGCATTTGAACTCTCCACTCAATAACCAATTCTCGCGAAGCAGAGATAAGAAGTACTACGTGATCCTGAGCCTTAGCCAGACGTGAACAAGTAGAGCAACAGGTGTTGAATGCGTGTTGGTGTCAAAATCTTGGTTACTTGTGACACTTGTGTAATCCATTTGATCAATCTGATTCGTATGTCTCTTGTTTACTATTTAATCATTTCTGTTGTTATGAACTCATTAGCTACGAGAGGCTAAACCTCTTGTGATTGCTTGGATATGTGAAATAATAAAGTGACTTATGATTATGTTTTGATCTCTATCAATTTCAAGTTTATGTTGTGAACTATTTTATCTCTATTCTTATCCCATTTGGATATTGAAACTGGTTGAATATAATGTGTTGGGATAGGTCGAAAGAACCAATATGTTAAACGCAATTCTAGGAACTTGTCTACGTTCCTAGCATTTGAAAGGAGAAATCCACTTAGGATAATCAATACTAATCTAGACTTGATTTGGAATACTATTTCGAGAGAAATCACATGATAGATAAATATGAATCTTGAATTGAATCTACAAATTATGAGATTTCTCTTTTGACGAAAATAGCAAGGTTATAAATTGTGCACTACCAAATTAGCAAACTGAGATCAAATCATAAGCATTGTTACTAGATTATCTAAGCTATCCAAGCAATCATATGATTTATTATTCGAATCCTTCATATTATCATATTTGCTATTTGTTACTTATTGTCTTGTTTACTACTTATTTATACTTAAACTCGAACGAACTAAGTCCCTGTGGATACGACCTGGTCTTACCTAAAACTTATATTACCAACAAGGGTTATACTTTACCCGTGTGTTTGGTTTATTAAAATCGGTGAAACTAGTATTATAAATTTAAAGCTTTCCTTGCAAATCACATGGTAATTGTCAATTTTTGGAAGATGGTTTACTTTGAGAATGGTTGGTATATGGATACTATCAAAGGGTTTAATGTAGGTACGGGTTCAATGCAAACGTTGCATGGAGTTGAGTTTGAGGTGGAACCACAGGAAGATCGTGGATTTGAGGTGGAAACTATAGGGAGTTACGATCTAGGTAATGGTTCACATGTTTTTTGGACTCAATATTTAATCACCTATTAGTTTGCACACGATATGGAGCAATGTTCAGTACGAGAACCACTCAGATATTGAGGTGATAGTAATATGGCTACTTTAGGAGTTTCTACAGTGACAAAAGAATATGCACATGACTCATTGACTTTCATGGATATAGTTGTGTATCGTAACCAAATGTATTCTTCCTTTTTGGATCGAAACACACTTATTCTTAAACCTCTAAATGATCAAACATGTGGACTGGACAAAATCTAAACAGGTATTAGCCTCATTGAATAGGTTTGAAGAATTCGCTCCAAGAGATCAAATTGATAAAACTTTAATACAATACTTCGTAATATATTAGTCTCAATCTCACTTATATAAGTGCCAAACTTACCCCTTTAAAATTAATTAGACTAACAAATTAGTCCCGATGTTGCTTTAATAAATCCAAAAGGCACTCCTTATGGTTTAATATTGTGACAAATTCGTCTCTACACCAATACACTTTATATTTTAACCTCCATTTAGTTTAGCATTATAAAAAAATTAACCTATAGATCTATTTGATAATATATTTTACTCTTTTACATCATTATCCTCATTACTGTTAACACGTTTTATTGAAAAAACGTATTATTATTAAAGCTTTATTTCGTAGCTACAAAAGATATATTTTGTTGGTTGGTTTTGCTTCCAAATGGGTATATATAATCAATGAGTATCAGATATTACTTAGAATCGTGTAATCACCATTTAAAGAAACTATTCGAACCTATGCGTGGGTTGCATGGACATCTTCTTAGGAGAAGACCAAGTGTTTGTTCTTGTTTTAGCCATAAACCAAGAACCCTTTCGCTTTTAAGGGTTTTGGTTTTATGTGTGTTTTCATGCAAGTATGTGTTCCTATTTATAGGAAAACTCTAATCCTAATAATGGAATTATGATAATTAACCGAGCCCACTAATTACGTCATAATGTTCCTCCATTATAGAAAATAGTGGTTACATAGCCGTTAAAAGTGGTCATTAAGTTGCAATTAAAACTATCATTGAATAGGTCAAAGTAGTTGCAAACATTCAGTCGAGCGTGTTTACTCAGTGAAGAAGATACTCCCTGAAAGAGTTGTTCAGTTCATGAGTTTACTCACTGAAGAGATGAACCCTCTGAAGAGTAAACGTTTCAGGTCACACCTGGTAATGGGCTTGGAGGTACGGAGTGTACACCATAAAGTCACTAAACCACCCTGACTTTGATAGTTGTAAAGTGTGATTCATATCACTAATGAGTTCCGCTTATGCTGAGGGTATTCGTCGGGTGCTAAGTTCAGCTTATGTTGAAGGAACTCATCAGAGAGTATTGAATTAAATTTTCAATGATCCTCCCAAATTTAGTACAATTCCTTTTGCATAAAAATTAAACATAAAACAAAACCATTGCACAACTGAAAATATCTTGAAGATTGAATTTCCGTCTTAGTAGATTACACATTCCAAATATTCAAGAATCAGAGTGTTTTAAGAATTGAACCCTTCAACCCATTTGAATACCTGAAGATAACATACACAGAGTTTTCAAACACTTAAAAGCTCTTGACACTAAATAAGCCATGTGTCCATATCCATTTCATGAATATTTCAAGATCCAAAAGCCAAAAGCTCCTTGAAGTGGTAAAACTTCACATTCACATAGGTTGTTCCCTTTATTCATGCACCTGCTATTGCACTTTTTCAAAATGAATTATTAAAAAAATTCCATTCAACCTGACCTTTCAGCAAGACTGAGCAAACCTTTTGGGATGTAATATAAAATATGTGCTCCAGCCTCTGAACATTAAGCTTTCTACATTGAATTCAGCTCATGAATTTCCTTAAGAGGGAATTTGGTATCTCAATATTCAACGACTATGGTGGACTTTAAACCCATCCTTTTAGCATACTTTAAAACCAAGTCTCTAGCCAAACCCTTCGTCAAGTGATCAGCTAAATTTTATTAAGATCCTAAAAACTCTATAGAAATCACCCCATTCATGTAAGTTCACCCCATCCAATGTAGTTGCACTATCACAACGGGTAGAAATATGTGTTATAGGTTTAGGCCACAATGGAATCTCAAGAAGCAAGTTTTTAAACCATTCAGCTTCTTTACCAGCAACTTCTAAAGCCACAAACTATGATTCCATTGTTGAACTTGTGATACAAGTTTGTTTCTTAGAATCCCATGAAATGGTACCTCCCCTAAGCAAGAATACCCAGTCACTTGTTGAAGAATTATCTTCCATGTTGTTGATCCAGCTCGCATAAGTGTATCCTTCTAACACTGAAGGATAACTAGTATATGATAAACTAATCCATAGTTTTCTTCAAATACTTTAATAACCTCTGAACTACTTGCCAGTGATGAGTACTAGGATTACTAGTGTACCTACTCAGTTTACATATGTAAAATCAATATAAGACCTTGTACAAGTCATGACATACATTAGGCAGCCAATTACCCTTGAATACTCAAGTTGAGATACATCCAAACCATTATTAGGTTTCAGCTTCTCACATGTATCCATAGGATTACTCAGTGGAGTACAATCAAAGTAGTTGAATTTCTACAGCACCTTCTCAATATAATGAGACTGAGAGATAGAAATTCTTTTACTTTCATGTTTGATCTTTATACCAATGATAACATCAGCCTCTCCTATTGATGTGCGTTTTATTAGTACAAGTTTTAAAATTTATAAACACGAATTATCCAATTATTATCTAGCACATACGAGCAAGTATACTCGTCCGGTGTAATAAAGGTGGGTAAGTCGAGATCGTCCTAAGGGATTTGGTGGTTTTAGTAATAAGAAAAACGTTTGTTAAATAAGGGTTGTCAATCCAAATTTATGTAAAATCTTAAAAGAAACTCAATAAAAACTAAACATATACTTGTGTATAATTCCTTGATTGGTAATTAGGAGTATCGTAACAATTTGAGTACGAAGTTTGGTGTAAAACTTGTTATGATGCGCAACTAAAAATGAGCAGTTATACAATCTATGATGTATGTCATGTTTTCACTACCACTAAGAATTCTATCACCTAAATGACTCCTTTCGGACATATCAAATTAGTATGACAATCCTATAAACACATGGTTGTTTAGAAAATCAATTCTTTTCTTATGAATTCCTACGAATCCTTTCGGTCCTTTTTCGTGATGAAATCGTCTCAAATCTATTTTAACAAGTAAATAAGATGGTTGTCAAGCATCCTATTCCATACTAATTTGGTGCATTAATATTTTGGAATAAAAACAAGTTGAAATTCCTTTCGGACCTATTTTTCAAGAAATTGTTTTTACCGACAAATTAAGCAAGAAAAGATGTTATTTCAACAAACTCATAAAATAGATATGTTTTTATGCATCACCTTTTTCATAAAATAATACTCCATTAACCAATCACATCATATACACAAGTATATATCACAAATTACTCCATAGCAATCATATTAAAACACAAGTAAATAAGAAAACTTTCATAAAACTTAAAGTAACAATTGTTCATTATAAGTATCAAGGTGTAACTAGTCTTGAGAATTACAATGAATAAACTTGTGGAACTTTAGCAACCACACTCCTCCAATTGCTCACTAACGTAAGTAAACAACTCCACACTCGAACCAATGCTTGAGACTCTAACTCAACACGTTCTGGACGTTTTTACAACACTTAGTAAACTTTCGGGCAATATAAGATAAACTAACAAGATTTGGTGTAATACTAAGTTAGATAATGGTGGTACAAGTAACTCTAGGCCCTAAGTAGTCATTATATAGCATAATGACACTTATCCTTCAAGTAAAAACGTCCATCCTTAGTTAATAAGCAGAAATGATCAGCCACACATGATTATGGGGAGTAAATTCGCCAATAAATGCAAAACTTGTAACTTCAGTCAACCCCATCCGATCGGTTTCTCGCCATCCGATCGGATGGTCAATCTTTGGCACGTTTCCAGCCGAATCGGTTGCGAGTTGCAACCGATCGGTTGGAATCGGTATGAACCATATTTCTATGTCTTTTCTTTGTCGTTTTACGTTGCATACATTATTTTTCTTCGTGGCATGACTTTGTCCATTAGAACTTGATATTTCCTTGATAATTTCGTGTAGACAACCTTTCTTTATCAAATCCTTTTGTCCATGCAACGTTTCTTTCTTCCTTGATCCTCTTGAAACTCTCCAAAAATGCATGTCCACTTCATTTCTTCATCTTTTAATCATTTTTTACTGCTTTTGGCTACATTTGCATGTATAAACACTTTTCCACGATTAAGTAACAAATATATACAAATATGACCAATTTCCACTCATAAAACAAACAATAACGCGACTAAAAACATGTTAATTTTGAGCGTTATCACCTATGCCCTTTATGGAGAACCTTGATGACAAAAATTACTTTGTCAGATCAACCTGAACTTGGTCAATTCCAAAGATCAACATGTCATCTACATATAAAAAATGATGACTCCTTTATCAGATTCATCAAATTTGTTATACACACATTTGTCAGATTGGTTAAGAAGATAGCCACTAGACAAAACAACTTCATTAAATTTTTGATGCCATTGCTTAGGTGCCTGCTTCAGTCCATATAAGGACTTAATTAGTTGCACACCTTGTTTTCATTTCCAGACATGATGAAGCCCTGAGGCTGGTTCATAAAAACCTCATCATCTAATTCACCATTCAAGAAGGTTGTCTTCACATCCATCTGATGAACAGTCAGTAATGAATTGATGCCTAGGAAATCAGCAGTATTATGGTACCGATACGTGCCACTAGAGCATAAGTATCAAAGTAGTCTATCGTTGACTTTTGTTTAAAGCCCTGAATGAATAGTCTTGCCTTGAACTTTTCAATAGTTCCATCTACCTTCATGTTACTTTTGAAGATCCATTTGCAACAAAGAGGTTTGCAACCAGGTGACAGGTCAGCCAACAACCATGTGTTGTTGCCTGATAAGGATTTATTTGATACGCTTTTAGGGGGTCATTTAAGCCCTAAATCGTGTTTTTATGGTCAAATATTATCTTAAATCGTTTCATTTGTCATTTTAGGTAGTTTGGAAATGAATTCTGGAAAATAGAGCATTTTGGGGCTTTTCGGATGTTTTTATGCTCAAGAATGATGAAAACAAGAAAACCAAGAAAAGTCTGGAATTAACACCGGACGGCGTCAGGCTTTGGAGCTGACGTTGTCACCTTATGAAGTAATGCGATGGATTTTTACACTAGGCGCCCCAGAAAAGAATTTGGAAATTACTACGGGACGTCGTCAGGTACAAAAAGTGCAAGGCCGCCTGGCTTTGCGATATAACGAGACGGCCCAGAAGTATTATAATGGGATAGCGTCAGGTACAAAAAGGCGAGGCCACCTTGCTTTACACTAACACGAGATGACCCAGTGAAGTTTATACGTGACGACATCAGAAGTTCTCTTGGGCGATACGAAACCCTAAAAGCGGTGATCTGACGACGTCAGGATCTATAACCCGACGCCGTCAGAGTTGTAAATCTATATATAGTTTTGGTATTTTCAATCATTAGTGGTGGAACTTTGTGTGTAACTTTGGAGAAAAACCCTAGCATGACTTTCTCAGCAATTTTAGGGTTTCAAACACTCTTTTCTTCCATGTTTAATTAAACATAAGTTCTTCCTTTAATCATTCAATATGTCTATGTGTTGTTTGATTAATTGTTTGTCTTTTCTTTACATTAACATGCTAGCTTAGAATTCCTAGTGTTTGCTTAGATCTAATGAAACCTAGTTATTAATTATTGATTGTTGATTTGTCATTGATTGCTTGGTTGATTGACTAGCATTAGACTTAAGAAAACTGGCTAATCTCATATACGGTAACAAGCTTGAACGTCTTAAGAAACGTAATCGGATGTGTACTACGTTTTTATCGGTTGTATTTAATGCATGAGTAACTATTAATGAGGCTATGATAGGATACTAAACGTGTCGTCATAAGAAGAGATAGAAGCTCATAAGGTTAGGGAAGGATGTACACGCCCCCACGAATGGTATTAGGGAATACAATCATTCATCCAAACAACTGTGACAAATCAGTGAATCAATAGGAGATAAATAGAGAGTAGTGAAATCTAAGTAAACACATTTTTCTCTTACAAGTAATCCACCACATTTATTTTCTTGTCATTTTATTTTATTTTGTTTATTAGTAGTTTTTGGGTTATTTGGCTAGCAACTAATTTCACACTATCTTCCAAATACCCGAGATTTTAATTGCTTTCATAAAATATAAAAGTATAAAAAGAATCATCCCTCACCTTTAGACCTAGTTGACATAGTTTTCAATCCTAACGATACTATTCCCCTAGAGAACGATCAATTTCCTGGTACTTGCCACGCACTATACTACACCGGTCAGGTACACTGCTTGGAGAACTGTAAGCTTCTCAAGATCCCTTGAGAGGTAAAACTTTTGCGAGTCTGCAATCCCGCATCATTGCCCAAGATGGAATCCATCTCATCATTTATTGATTCTTTCCAGAAAGCAACATCATGGGACTTAATTACTTCATCAAATGTTTTGGGGTCATCCTCAACAATAAAGCAAAAGGAGTGTTGGTCAGAGACCTCATTCCTTATTCCTTCAAATAAGTATAATTGAAATTTAGGTCTAAATGACTTTAGAGTCTTGTTCCTTTTGCTTTTCCTAAGCTCAGGTTGCTGAACCAGAACCTTATCAAAGACCTTTTTAGGGACCTTTGAAACACCATCATATTCAGTTTCATTTGAACCTGAAACTATATGATTTGGTCTACATATAGATGAGAAACTATTCTTATCAAAGATTGCATCCCTTTTTCAGTTATGGAGTTAATTGAAACAAATTCATTAGGTTCAATAACATAGAACCTTAAAGCCTTAGAATGCTCAACATATCCAATGAATATGCAATCTATATCTCTATCACCTAAAGTTTTCAGCTTTGGATCAGAGAGTCTTACAACTACCCTACAACCCCAAACCCTGAGATAGTTCAGGTTGGGTTTCCTTTTAGTCTAGAGTTTATATGGGGTAACCTTGTTCCTTTTATTGAGAACTATATTTAATAAATTGAAAGTTGTTTATATAGCTTCACCCCAGAACCTTTCACTCAGCCCTAAATATGAATTATCCATATATTCACTTCCCCTATCAGTCTTGAAACTTTTGATCAGGGCTCCTTGTTGCAATTCCAATTCAGTTATAAACACTTCAAATTTATCTAATATTCCATCTTTAGAATGTAATAAATACATATGACATATGTTAGAAGCATCATCAATAAATGTTACAAAGTATTTCTTATTCCCCAAAGAGGGAGCTGCACGCAAATCACATAATTTACTATGAATTAACTCCAAAATTTGAGTTTCTCTTTTAACATTTTGGAAAGATTGCTTAGTGATTTTAGTCAACATACAAGTTTTACACTTTTCATTGTTTAATTCAAAAGCAGGCATTAAACCATATTTAGACATATCTTGCATTCTTTTAAAGTGAACATGGTTAAGTCTAGCATGCCAAACATTCAATTTATAGGTTGACATAAATGTTGAGTTAGCAAGATAATTAACAATATTAAAGCCTGAATATTTGATTGCACAAATAACCAATAAACATTCCATGTTTAGATAAAGTAAACTTACCATATTTAATCACTTTTTTATAACCACAATTACTTAAAACACTACTAGAAACCAAGTTCTTGCTAATTTATAGTACATGCAAAACATTAAATAAAGAAACAATCTTTCCAGAACTAAATCTTAAATCCACACATCCTCTTCCATGCACCAGGATTGGTGACTCATTTCCTATATGAAGGATAGATCCATCATTCGACGACTCATAGGTCTTGAACCTTCATCTATCTTTACACACATGGATTGTAGTACCAGAGTCAACCCACCACCAACATCATCATCCTGCACAAAATATGCTTCAAATATATATGTAACATAATAAATCTGAAAAGACTTATTAAACATAATCTGACCTTCAGAGGGTTGGTAGAACCACTCCCGATTAGAGACATACCATTGAGGATTAAACCTCTGCAAATATAGTCATTATCCTCTCATTTGCTCCTTTCCTTGTATCTTTTACAGTAGCATCATTCCTATCATCTGGAATTGGAGTGCTCAGAACATACACTACGCTCATGCTTTACAACAAGAAGTGCATCTTCTTTTGTCATCTTCTCAAATCAACACCCTCAAATTTTTTCAGTTTGGAGAAGTTAGCAACCATATGCTTCATTACAGCATCCATTGATTATCATAAAATAGAATCATGTAATCACTTTCCAAAGAAAACTATTCGACCATATGGCTAGGTTGCACGAATATCTTCTTGGGATAAGACCAAGTGTTTGTTATTGTTTTAGGCACAAAGCCAGAACCTTTTCGCTTTTAAGTGTTTAGGTTTTCTGTATGCTTTTCATGCAAGTATGTGTTCCTACTTATAGAAAAACACTAAACCCAATAATGAAATTGTGATAATTAACCGGCTCATTCATTACGTCATAATATTCCTCCATTATAGGAAATAGTGGTTACATGACAATTAAACATGGTCAAAGCAGTTACAAACAAGTTTGAATTCAGCCTAACGTGTTTACTCACTCAAGAACATACTCCTTGAAAGAGTTGTTCAGTTTGACAATTTCTGAGTTTGCTCACTGAGGAGTTTACTCGCTGAAGAGATGAACCCTCTGAAGAAACTACTCCCTGATGAATTCCTTCACAACATAAGTTGAACTCATAACCTATGAATACCTTCAGCATAAGCTGAACTCATCAGTGACTTGAATCACACTTTACCACTATCAGAGCAAAGGCGGTTCAGTAACCTGATTGGTGTACACTCCTTACCTCCAGCCTATCACTATGTGTGACCTGAAACCCTCAATTAAACTAAATTTCCAACATATTTTTCTATCGCTCTAATTAGATCACATCAATCTGAGTTAAAAACCTGCCTTTCTCGGGTAACTACAATAGAGAAAATTGTATCCGTTTTATCTAATCAATGTGTGAGCTTTCAGATTTAAAATCATGTACTCAAAAAATATTTTTCTTTTCGTATCTTATGGAAGCAAAAAGTGTCAATACCACAAATAATATTATGTGTAGGCATTTTTAATGCATTTAAATTATAGAAAAACAAATGTGTTAAAATAACCAATTTGTTTTAGTGTGTCAAACATTTTTTTATTTTATCATGTTAGAGAAAGCAGCATTATAATTATTTTTATATTTCACTTTTAAATGTTTATTACATGGTTGGTGAATGGTGATTTGTGTAGAACGACTTTGGTTTCATACGCAATATACTTTGAATATTGACTCTATCATCATGTGGCTATTTTATATGAAAAATACGATACCTAAAAAAGGAATGAGTCTAATGTATACATTATTAAAATAACTTTCATATACACTTGTCAATGTTTGACATCCATCTTCTTACCAACTGAAAATTGGCGCCATTGTCTACCCAGATTCAAGTTTAATTCTTGCATTTTGATTTAACGTAGATTATCGTGATCGTGAGTTCGTGACGAGTTACTTTCAGTGTTGAATTCTAAACAAGTTAGTTCTTGCCTTCTCTTTGAATTTAACTTGATCACTTGTGGGTATCACTAGGATGCTGAACTAATGTCCCTGATAAAAAGTGATAGTGACTTTGGTGGATGTCTTAATTAATTCGAAGCCTAAAGCTTATGTCTGGTGATCAATCTTCAGTATATTTGATGATTTTATAATGGTGATATGTCGGAAAAAGTAGCTGCACCAAACATTTAACTGAAAGAATCTACTCGAATATAACAATATCCAGATAATGTCCTTAGAACCAAGTGTTGTTGCGTTTCATGTTAAAACACAGTATTCTATATTATGATGTTGTACGTCCTAAGAACCAAGTAATATTGTGTTTTATGTCAAATCACATGCTTATTATTGTAAAATATGTTTACGTCCTTATTCAATACGTCTAGCTATTCCAACTCCTAAACTTGGACATACGAGTACGTATTAGACTAGTAGTTGGCGACCAAAAAAGTGACCAGACCACTCTGCCACATCAGTGCCTCTCTCCTAGACTAAAAACATGACCAAACACCTTTAGTAAGTCGACTCCGGTAATAACCGAAAACATATCCCACAAAAATTAATTAATTAAAAAATAAAAAAAAAAAAAAAAAAAAAAAAAAAAAAACTCACACACAAACTTTGCAAAAGTTGGGTCACCTAAACGATCGAATGAAGCAAAAGTTGGTTTATTATTATTATTATTTTTTTTTTGGGGGGGGGGGGGGGGGGGGGGGGAGGGGGGTCTCCAAGGTTGCTGTAGTGGGGAGGACTCGTCCATTTTGGCTAGACCGACCCTTGCAAGGATTTACTACTAGTCTTCTGGATGTCATTCAAGCTAAGGCCATCAAAATGAAGGAAGAGTGGAGCCTGGTTTGAGCATGCATTTGACTGAACTCGAAGTGAAAAGATGTCTGTGTGCAATATCACTGGTTGGTTTGAGTGGCAAGTATACTAGTTACTGTTGAGTGTGTGGTTTATGCTTTCATCATTGGCGATATAATAAAAAACACTACTGCTATCGAAAAACTCGAAGAAAAAAAAAAAAAAAAAAAACTAAGCTGACAAGTTAGTAGTATTGCAGTACCGATAACCATCTAAACTATATAGCAGTTTTTATTTTCATTTAGCAATTGTTAAAACACCAATACACCATATTATATGCTATTCATGAGAAGTTGAGAACTTAAGGTCACAGACTAGACTATAACTTCACCTTGTTGGACCAAGTTTAAGAAGGGCTGATATGACATCAGTTTAAGACGCCTGTTGCTAGCATGTTAAGTTAGCTGCAGTCTTCTGTGGGCTTTACCAAGCATGTCTCCATTTTTTTTATTTTATTTTTTTAATTTCGATGTTTTAATTTTTAATCCTAGTTAAAGGTGTTTTTGCTCCATTCTATAGTTTTAACCACTTTGTATACCAACCATGATTTTCCCTGTAAGCTGAAATATCGCCAGAAGCAAGCAGGTCAACTCTTGATGGAACACTACCCTAAACTAGCATCAACAAGCTTAGATACTTCTAAAAAGTTAATTCCCATTTTCTTAGAGATGAGCAAATGTATGCGAGACACCTGAGAAGCTTATTTGAAGAAAGGCGCTTACATAATCAGCCGATGGTTCACTTTTGGCCAATTTCACGATTCCTTTCATTGTTTTTTGCACAGATTCTTGATCACAAGTGGTACACACCAAAATCTTAGCAAGAACAAGGAATATGGTGAAGCCTTTAAAGCAACGTGAAACATAGATGCCAAAAGGGAATGGCATACCTAGTCATTCCAAAAGACTTGCTGGCCCCTTGATCCAGGCTTCTTTTTTATCCAGGTTTTCTTTTTCCAACACCATGGTTTCTAAGATCCTGATTTCTAGTTTCATACTTTCAAACTAAAGCTCCGCAAAAACGATTGGGTTTTATTAGAAAAGAAAAACAAAAAGAAAA
The DNA here is from genome assembly GCA_030686995.1 of Artemisia argyi. Lineage (NCBI taxonomy): Eukaryota > Viridiplantae > Streptophyta > Magnoliopsida > Asterales > Asteraceae > Artemisia > Artemisia argyi. Next base: position 164,338,724 of record CM060697.1, read on the forward strand.
AGACAACCCTCCGTGCTATCAATCACACTTACGGCAAACTGTCCATTTAGGCAGAACATAACATTTTTTTTTTTTCTTTCGTAGAACATAAAGGTTTTTAAGAATGTTTAATAACATGTATGTGTCTACGTCACTTTTTCAAGTCTCATTCCAAATATTAGACCTCTGATCAGAATACACAGGTAAGATTTGGAGCAATTAGAAAACGATGAAGGTTATCTTTACTGATCCAAGTTAGCGGCCAGTTCTGTTGACGACCCGTTTTTGCAATTGAGAAATTTAAGCAAAATTAATTTAGCAAAAAAAAAACTTGTATCTTCTTGAAAACAGAACTTTAGTCTATTTTCATGAAATTAAGCCCTTTATAATTTAAACCAAAACCATTTCCACACATTATTCCCAGAATTTGACTGTAAACCATGCAACCTTTATTTGTGCATTTCAATTTTAGTAGTTTAGACTTCATATATTCGATTGGACTCGTCGAGCCTGCACCGTCACCACATCATCATTTTCATCCACACCCCCTCCCCTCCCAGTTTTCAGTCGCTCCACCTTCTCCAAACCAGTCAATCCGAACCAACTTGTTTTAGTTAAAACGATTTGAGTTGATGGGTGCAATGGTACTTTGTCAGCAGGGTGGGTTGGGTGGTGTATCTCTAACCATTTACCAAAAGGGGTATGATGGTGGGGGTGGTGTGTATCTTCGACTATATTTAAGTGACTTTTTCACCTATATTTTACTTTTAAGGGCCCAAAATAATTCCCAAAAAGTAAATGAAGATTATCATGGTTTGACAGCAAAATCTTGCTCATTTGCTCTCCTGTAAAGCAATGCCGATGCTTCAACCCTGTTTTGTTTAACACATGTTATATTCATTTCAATGACACTGCAAAATAAGCAGCTTTAACAAACTTTTCATTTTGAAAAAATAAAAAATAAAAATTCATACCAGCCAGGATGAACCACTGGTCTTCCTGTAGCAAGGGCCCAATTAACCTGATGAAACAGAGGTGTTTCATACAATTGCAACGACAATTTATAGATAAAAATGAGTCAATCAAGAAGGGAAGAGGTACCTTATCAGTACCAAGAGAATTGGCAACGACATGTGTGACCTGTTCATCTAATTGATTGGTGCAAACCGCACCAAATTGTTCGGCAGTCTGCCATAATGGATGCATGTGAGGACTAGACTCGCCCACAGGAAACACTCGGCTGAACACAATTCTGCAACCACCTAAAATCTTCCTCTGCTCAGATGCTAGTATATTTCTAACATCAGCGTCATCTAAAGACTTTTCCATAAAAAAGTTTTGATGTATTTTTTCAATAACCTGCATTTCAAGTAACAATTAGGTATTAGAGCAAGCATAGTCGGATAATATTTCTTACAACAAGTGGATTTTAGTTGTTTATGTTTACAGCCAAAGAAGATGCCAAGGTCCCCTCATCTGGTCTCTCATCATGATCAATTTCAAGTAGCGAAGGACCCGGAAGGCCAAATTGCCGCCTACTGCATGGAAAATATATGTATCTACAAAAAAAAAATGTTGAATTGTCAAGGCATTAGAAAAGAATATAGAGACGAAACTAGTAGAATTAGCAATAAGGCTATGTATACCTTTCTACAACTATCAAGTTAAGTTTGTTATGAGGCCAGACTCTTATAGAATCGTCTATAATTACAACAGCTGACTCCATACCCAAAACCCCTTCCAAATCTTTGCTCTTAGGATCTCCATCAACATTATCACCATCATCACCCCTTGAAATAACTCTCCCATTAAACAAAACCCCTTTTGGATCAAGCACTTTGGCCATCTCTGTAGCATATAGTTTGTTTCCCATTGTGTAAAGATGAAGCTCATAAAGTTGACTAGCCTGAGTTTCAGAAAAGCAATGGATTAAAGCTTCCGACTTTATACCTTATTAATTGAATTCACTTTTTATTGAGAAATAATTTACCTTTTCTAAGAATTTCCATATTCCGGGCCGTAGTTTGGTCCACATAGACATGTGAGGAAATCTAAAGAGATGCCTATGTTGTTTGTCACGGTCTTGTTCTTCTTTCTTTCTCAACAATTCATCGTGCATTGGTTCAATTTCAGAAAACTGGGAGTTTGACATAGAAATTAGATTTAGACTTTACGATTTTCTAAATGTTAGTTTATAATAGAATCAGTCAAAGAAGGATCACTACCTTAGCTGAATTTAAAAGAGTGTGATCGAGATCCAACACAAGACATAGCTTGCGTTCAGCAAACATCTTCTTCTGTTCTTCCATTCTTTTTGACCTTTCTCTCTGAATAGCAGCACGTTCCTGGTCATCGTACCTTACAAACAAATGCTCAACATCTCCCCAAGCATTTTGCGGTTTAGAGGCAGCTTCTTCGGATGTCTGCCCAGTCCCATTCTGAAGACGAACTGGCTGTGAAGGTAGCCCTTTCATATTCACGAAACTTGAATGAACTTGTGCAGGCTGTGATGTCTGAACTGGTGCAGGCTGTGATGTCTGAACTGGTGCAGGCTGAGATATCTGAACTGGTGCACTAACAGTTGAAGACACAAGATCAGCAATGTTTTTCAAATTCTTGGTGAATTGTCGAGTGATATCTGGTGTGGAAGAAGTTTGGAATGATGCTCTTGGATCTGCTTGCTTCAATGATGCTCTTGGATCTGCTTGCTTCGACGATGCTCTTGGATCTGCTTGCTTAGATGATGCTCTTGGATCTGCCTGCTTCGATGATGCTCTTGGATCTGCCTGCTTTGATGATAATCTTGGATCTGCCTGCTTAGAGCTGCCTTTAGTACCCTCCACAGTTGATGAGCTGGTGCCTGGCTCTAATTTTTGTGCAGATTTACTTTGCAGAACACGGCGAGGATCACGAGGTTTCATCCGTACTTTTCCCGAGTCATCCTGCAAAACATCAAAAGTTACACCATTATAGAAAAATATATATATATATATGGTTCATGATTTTTTATAAGAGCTTGATACAAGAAAAGCCTTCTCATTCACACAAGAAGGCGGAAACTAATAAGCAGGTATTCCAAAAGGCGAAAGAAACTAGATAATAATAATAATACTGTATGGCAAATTGCTAAAATAAGTTTTCTAGTCACAGAAGAATGAGTAAAATATACACATACTACGCAGAAGGCAAAAAAGGTTTAAAAACCAAAAAGCACCATACTTCCCAAGCCACATAAAACGTACAAAGACAATAGCATGAATAAAAGAAGTTTCAAAGAGCAAAAGAACGAGTATTTTAAAAAGAAAACATGAGAGAGAATGCTGACCCCTGAAGCTGTCTGAGGTATTTGCGTCTCAGCTGTCGACCTCGGCCCAGTTGCCAGTGGCTGAGAGGCAGCTGTAGTCATCGGCATCGACCACGACCCAGTCACCAATGGCTGAGAGGTAACTGTAGTCATCGGTGTTGACCACGGCCCAGTCGCCAATGGCTGAGAAGTAACTGTAGTCATCGGCGTTGACCACGGCCCAGTCACCATTGGTTGATAGGCAACTGTAGTCATCTGCACAGGGGCCTGAGAAGAATTCTGGCTTACAGATTGGGTAACGCATTTTGCAGGATCAACCGACTTCTGTTGTTCCATATTAAGTAAATTCATCCACTGTGAAGGATTTACTGCAATATCCTTCAGAATAGATTGCAAGGAAGCTGACGAGGCACTAACCCCAGTGACAGGAATAGGCATATTCTCAGCACTAGTAATAGGCAAACTGGAGGTCATTACACCATTTTCGAAGCCTCTAGCTTGTGAGACAGACGTGATATTCCTGGAATTGGAAGAATCCCCAAATTCGTTTTTCTGTCTTTTTAGTGCAGGACCATCAACTAAAACAGGCTCGTCAACAATCTTTTGTTTCCTTGAACCTTGCACCAATCCAACAAGTGGTTCTATTGCAGGCTGTTTATGGGGCAATGGTACCGTCCCTTGGTTAGAATCAGAAGAACTTTCAGGATTAGCTAACCGGAGTCTAGGGTCCCTAGTTTTGTTTGCAACTCTCGTCACAGAACTAGAGGTGGAATACACAGGAGCTGCATTCCTAGCATTTGCATGTAATTGCACACTAGGTCTTTCCACATGTGGAGTGCTAAAGTTTTTACTTTGTACTGTTGTAGTTTGACTTACAAAGTTTGGTTTCGAAACTGTTGAAAAACTAGAAACCTCTCCACCAAAATCACCGCCTGCATCACCACTGCTATCTTCTGAAGGGGTTGGACTTGGAAGATCATTTGAAAAAAATGAACTTCGGCTAAACTTCTGTTGATAAGTAGAAACAGCTTTTAAAGCATCTGTATCATAACGTTGTACTACTGCACGAGGGGCAGGCCACTCTGGTCTAAATGCTGCGTCCCCTTCAAATAGTGCCTTGCCTAGAGGTAAGGGATTTGTATTTTCGCGCGTTGGTGATGGAAGACTATCCATATCATGATCCTTATGAAGGTCAAGAAGAGGAAGCGACATTCTATTCCTGGACACAGATGTTTGTGTTTTCAAAGAATCAGATTGCTTCATGTTTTGATTTGAAGTTCTAACCGGATACCCCGCATTAGAAGTTCTAACCGGATACCCCGCTGCAGCGAGATTGGGTGGTGTTGTTGTATTTGAAGTTCTAATTGGCATGGCATCTAACACATCACACTCCTCACTTACAGAAGACACTTCCTGTTTAGCAATTTCAGCCGAGGGTGCGGCCAGCGTATCAACATCCTTATCATTCTCTGTGGTACTTGAACCAACCACAACCGTGTTGCACGACACTAACATGGTCTCTACCTAACGAAACAAAACAAAAAGAAATCAATTTTCTATTTTTCTATCCTTGCAATATCCTAAAAGTCTAATATTCCGTAATAATCTACTATAAACCACACCTCTTTCAATTGTTCAGGGGTGAAAACAACAGGAGTATAGCTTTTCACATTCGTCAGCATCCTGTAAAAACAACAGATAGTGTAGTAACCATGTCAGAACTATCCGAAAGCAAAGTACACTCAAATGCGGGTAACATATTAAGATACAAAACCTTGATAATATTTGCCTATTCAGTTCCTTCTCATTTTGGCCCATAGTGCTAAATACCTGCAAATTAACATTCAACAATCAATCACAACAAAAAAGCACTCAACTTTAAAACAAAAAGTGTGACACTCATAAACCTAACTAAAGTAAAAATCTTTATCAAAATATCTCTTACTGAATTAACAGTCCGAATAGAAAAAAACGCCAACTGAACCAAATCATCTTTACTCAAATCCGCATTATCCGAAAGCAATGTCGACAAAGTATCCAGCAAGTCCTCAAGTCTCAAACAAACATCTTCAAATGATCTACAACAAATCATTAACATTACTTACTTTCAAAAACTACAACGCGCAAATCAATCAAATTTAGTCTTGCTTAATCAAAGCTACAAACTTACTCCTTTCCATCATTGACAGTTTCAACTATACCCTTCAAGCCAACCTTAATCACATTAATCCACTTCTTATTAACATCCCCATCATCATCATCCTCCTCCTCCTCATCAATCTCCATATCAACCACATTCGCATTCGCAACGACATCTATCTCACCTTCTTCAATCTCACCTTCCTCCTTATCACTATCATCCAATACAATCTTATCATCATCATCAACAACAACAACATTATTATTAGTATTCACATTAACACTCCCTTCCTCTTTCACAACAACAACACTACTAGTCTTATCACTACTAGTCTCATTATTATTACTATTTTTAGAAAGGTTACTATTATTATTATTATTGTTGTTGTTTTTATAGTTATCAAGTGGTTTATTCTGCACAGCTTGAGCCCAAGCAAAATTATACAACCCAGGTGCGTAATTCCTAGCCATCTGATACTTATTTTGATACTTCATCAGATCCTCCATTGTCCACACTTTCTGCTGCTTTGACTGGTCAACGCCCACCACTTTCTCCGGCACTTTCGCCGTGAAATCAGACGCACTGATCTCTTCACAATCTGATATCTCCCCTTCTTCTATTACATCTTTATTATTAGCCATATCAACAAAACTAGGGTTTTTACAATACTTTTGTGCCCTAATTAGTTTCGATTAAGTAATCAAGTTTAACAATTGATTCGATTGAGAGATTAATTTGAAAAAGAATGCTTTTTTTTATAAAAAAATCGATATTTTTTATAAAAATTTGAGATTTTTTATAAAAAATTGAAGTGACGATTGGAATTGAAATTGGGGGAAATTGAATATGTGAGAAAAATGAGAAGGAAGGAGGCGATTAAAAAGGGGGTAGGGGGTGGGGTTGTATCAGATCTAGGATGGGATTAGTGAAGTTGGATCTTGACCGTACACGTCAGCGTTGCTTATGGGGGGGTTGAATCTATACGGTATATCATATCACATTGAGTTGAGTCATGTGGTCTCATGGAACATGATGTCTTTTGTAGTTTGGTTGGATTGCTGGTCCTTTGTCTTTGTCATATTTGCAGTTTTGAGCTTTGTTTTCTTAACTTGTTGTGTAAGCAAATCTTGGTTCTATTCAAAACTTTGATTTTTTAGAAAGTGGTGGTGATAGATGAGTATAGATGATTCTAGGTTAAAAAAATATGATTTAACTAAATATAATGATTAGTTATATGTTACTCCCTCCGTCTCAAAATTATTGTCTAGTTTGAATTTTCAAAGTTAAACTGGTTCAACTTTAACCATAAATATAATTTTTTTATTATATAATATTTGATGAAAAATTATACCATTACAAAGTACACTTAAAACCTAATTCATTTATATATTTTACATCAAATATTACTCCCTCCGTCCCAAAATATAAGTCCATGTTTGACTTTTCAAAGTCTTTTTCTTCATAATTTGACCGTAATTATTTTTTCTCGTGTTACATAATACTTGATGGAAAATATATGAATGGATTTGTGTTTCAAATGTATGTTCCTTGGTATACTTTTCATCAAGAAGTATATAACACGAAAAAAAATAATTACAGTCAAAGTTAGAAGAAAAAGACTTTGAAAATTCAAACATGGACTTATATTTTGGGACGGAGGTAGTATATAATACTCTAAAAAATATTTAAGGTCAAAGTTGAAAAAAAAAAAAGGCTAAAAAAGTCAATAGTGGACAATAAATTTGAGACGGAATGAGTAGTATTTAACAAAAATATAACAAATGAAGAAGATGTCATCGGATGAACAGTGTGAAAAAAAAATTACTTCAACACATTAGCATCACACTGAAAACCACACTAAACCAAAAGATCCAATGTTACTGCAAATAAAATCATATAGAAATAATGTGACCTGTGAATCAACGTGTAAACATTACCTCACATGATACACAAATAACATTTGGAAACAATATACATCTAAAATCATGAGCCTTGCAAGTTCTCGGTAGTAATTAAAATCATTACCTGGTGAATCACTCATTTTCGAAGTGAAGATTGTATGTGGAGTAAAAGAAGATTATGAAATATGAAGTATGAAAATGTTTGGCATTTATATAAGTTGAAAAGTGTTAAAAATTAAAATTAATTATAACAGCTTATAACGGCTAGTTTAAACAAAAATACAACGGCTAATAACGGCTAGTTTTTCTAAAATTAAATTTGATTATTAAAATCATACCGTTGCCTTTAAGAAAAGGAAAATAATAAAAGCTTTGAAACACACGTGATTTTAACCATGACATACGAAAAACAAGAATAATTACAGTCATTCGTTATAAAATATTAAATACTATTTATTGTTAATAAGCATACTTTTACATTTAGCATAAATATAACAAAAAGAGAATGTGTCATCACATGAACTATGTGAAAAATAATATATATATATATATATATATATATATATATATATATATATATATATATATATATATATATATATTAGCATCACAGTGAAAATCACATTGCAATAAAATACTCAATGTTTATCCATAAAATCACAAAGAGAAACTGTGACTTGCACCTTTTCCCAAAACTGATACTATGTTATTTTTTCCGTTTCTTTTTAAAATATGATAAATCAACATGAAAAACATTACTTCACTAAATACATAAATAACATTTGTAAACAACTTACACTTAAAATCATGAGCCCAAACAAGCGCTAGGTAGTAATGTAGTAATCAAAATCAGTGTCGGATAAATCACTTATTTTTTGAAGTGAAAATTTTATGTAAGGTAAAAGAAGATTATGTGTTATGGAGTATTAAAATGTTTCGCATTTATATGGATTGAAAGTGTTGAAAATAAAATTTATTGCAACTGCTTATAACGGCTAGTCTTAACAAAAGTTACAACGGCTAGTCTTAAAAAAATTTACAATGGCTAGTAACGGCTATATTTCTGAATTATAATTATTATTATCAAAATCCTACCGTTACATTAGGAAAAGAAAATTAACAAAAACTCGAAAACACATGTGATTATAATTACCACAGCGCACAAAAAACAAGAACAATTACGATCAAAACAATATTTTCATTCATTATAAAATATTAAATATTCTTTATTGTTGATAAACATACTTGTTTTATATCTATCGATCACTACTACTATTATTATTATATTATCATGTTTATAGATTATACATAATGTCAATAGTTTATACAACAACTATAATTTGTATAAAATCATATATTTTTCTTCGCCTGTTGCAGCGGGTGCAAAAACATTCGATACACAATTGAGTTTAACAACAATTTGTATTTTCAATAAAGAAGAGGTAACAATAATAAACTGACATAAAGAAGTAAAATATATAGTTTAGTGGTTAACTTGTTGTATTACTAAACATAAGAAATTGTAATATAAATATTTTGGGGCTCTTTTGTAATTTTATTAAACTTAAGAGGGGGTTTTGAAATATAATTAATGTTAAATTTTAAAACTTAATGAGTTTAGGGGTTATTTTGTATTATTATTAACATTAAATATATGTTCTAATATTGAGAGGGCTTAACCACAAATTTTATTGAACAAGTTATCCATGCCCGTGCGATGCACGTATCTTGATAATTTTTAATTAAAAGTTAAACTTTAACAATTTATATCTACTTTAAACTCTATTATACATGATTTTCTAAAAGATTACTTGAAAACAAAACACATTTATTTAAAAGAATCTACTACCTCAAAAAACTTAATTTGAACCCAACTTTTTTTAAATACATTTAATTCTTATTGTTATATAGATATATAAAACATAGTTATAAAATATATATTTAAATCATTATTGTATAACTAATACATAAATCTACTGCTATATACTATTATAAATTTTACAAAATACATATACTATAGTCACTAATTTATAATAATTAATACTTGTACTACATTTAATTGTTATATGATTATATATTAAAATTATTATTTTATAATCATAAAAACTTGCATTACTGCATGAAACTCAATATTTATATAAATATAAAATTTACATAATATATGTTTACAAAATATTTATATTATAGTCATTAAGTTATAATAATTAGTATTTGCATTACATTTAATTGTTATATGATTGTACATTCAAATTATTATTTTATAATCGTTAAAACTTGCATTTATTATAAACTTTAAGATATGTTTACATAATATGTATATTATAGTCACTAATTTATAATCATTAATAATTGCACTACATTTAATTGTTATATGATTATATTTTAAAATTATTATTTTATAATCATTAAAACTTACATTTATTGCATGAAACTCAATTTTTATATAGTCTCACCATCCCATATGTGTACATGAGAAAATTTACTACATTTTATGATACATCAAATGTATACAACAAAATGTTAGTTTTACTTTTGCATTATGCATATTAAATGATTGATGATTTGATAATATGACAAATTTTTATAGGTAAAATACCAAATTATTAGTTTAATTGGTTGCAAATGGATAGTATTTATTTTCTTTTAAAAAAACTAAAAAACAAAACAAAAATTATAATATAAAAACTAAGTGAGTTACCAAAGGTCTTTGGTCTAGTAGTATGTGAGTTGCCCACAAACCTAGATGTTGTGGGTTAAAGCTTCGAGGCATTTGTGAGATATGTGGTATAAGGTGTGAAGAAAATGTCGTTCAAAAAAAACAAAACTATGTGAGTTATTTGAGATACCATTAAAAATGGAGATTAAGGAACAACCATAGGCACTAATTTTAACTAAAATAAAACATACACTTCCATCAACTAATACCCTCTCATTTTTAATAAAATCCACTTTCACTATTCTCTATTGAAAATAATATATTTAAAAACCGTTAATCGTTATGCGAAACAAATTACATGATTACGACAACACATATTATTATATTTCAATATAATGACACTTTCATATACTTTTGACAATTTTAATTTTATTTTTTGTGTTTCTTTGGGTTTTTGGGTACGGGAGTTTGCATGATATATCACATATGATATAACATTAATTTGTAAATTCGAACACTCAATATGTTGTCGTAAATTGAGCATAAACAATTATATAGAACTCCAAACGATTTACTAATTATTGCATTTAAAACTACAGATAATTAACTTTCGAACCATATATCACACATAATTTTTGAATTTTCAAAGCAATACAGTTTATTCACAGAAGTTGGGGTTTTTCTAATATTCAAACTCGCTTGATATATCATATGTGATATAACTCTAATTTGTAGATTCGAAGAATGAACATGCTTTCATAAAATGGACATAAATATTATTTTTTGGTACAAAAAAACCTTGAATCTTTTGTAGTTGTATACAAATAATTATGTTCATTTTACAATAACATGTTAAGAGTTCAAACTTACAGATTAGTATTATATCACATGTGATATATCAAATAAGTTTGAATATAATTTTTTTCCCTATTTTATACAACTTATATGAGTAAAATGTATTGATTTAGAGGTTTAATATTATGTATGATATATGGTTTGAAAGATAAGGATGTATATTTTTCAATGCAAAAATAATGAATCTTTTAGAGTTATATGCAATACTTATGTTCATTTTACAACAACATATTGAGTGTTCAAACTGACATATTAGTGTTATAACACATGTGATACATCAAGCGAGTTTGACAATCAAAAAAAAAATCTTCTATTTTCTTCAACTTTTATGAATAAATTGTATTGATTTGGATGTTCAAAAACTATATGTGATATATGGTTGGAAAACTAAGGATGTATATTTTTCAATGTAAAAAACAATTAATCTTTTAAAGTTCTACACAAATATTTATTCTCATTTTACGACAACATGTTGAGTGTTCGAACTTACAGATTAGTATTATATCACATGTGATATATCAAGCAAAATATTGTACCGCCGACAACTAAAACAAAAAAAGTTTGTCAAAAGTGTATGAAAATGTCGCTCTATTGAAAAATAATTTAAATCCTCGTAATGATTGTGTAATTTTATGTAGGTTAGCAATCTACCGGTTCTTGAGATATGTAATTTTGAAGGGAAAAAAGAGATATCACATGTGCGTTTTAGTTAAAATATTTATTTATTCTTTTATAATGAGTAACTAAAATTTAACTTCAATATAAAGTAAAATAATTGTCCCTAAAATAACTTTTCTCGTATAAGCACATAAAATCAACCGTAGATAGTAGTAAACTGAAATTCAAAAAGTGAGTATTTGATATTATTTGTGCTATATCAACAAAATAATCATGACTCCAAGATTTAGAATCTCAATTGAGCCAATAAATGCACTGTAGATGAACAATAAATGTGTATTTATTTTGTTTTCAAATATAGTATTTGATTTAATAAATATTTATGTATCTATCTATCCATATCTTTGAGATCACAAAATAATTGACTACTTAAAGAAAATCAAATTTGCTAATAAGTACAACTAATACTAGTTTTAATGCTCGTGTATACATAGGGTTTGGACAATAACTGCAACTAATAACATTATTTGAGTCATATTTGTTTAGGTTTGAAAGTATGATAATAATTTGTTTTTAATGTTATTGTTTGAGTAGATGTATATAATTTTTTTTTTTAATTTTAATATAAGAGTTTACATGTATTATAATTAATCTCGTGCATACACTCAATAGCATGTGCTTCAGCTTGAAATTTATAACTTGTACGTTTACGGAGCTTTTAGTATTTAATATCACGGAGTGTTTATATATGTTATAAGTAATCAACATGCATACACTCATTATTTGTGTTTGATAGCGTATCAATATTGGTGAATCAAACCAACTAAATATACGCACGAATCAAGCCATTACCAAGTCCCATCAATAAACACGTGATAACGGCCCGACTAGAATCCCATGCCACACTTGGCCTAACGAAACTCATTAGGCTATGTTGAACGCATAGTACCACTATTCCCTAACTGTCACTAACGATTAAGATGTACCATCTGACATAGATATTTTTTAGCCCTAAATTTGAAAGTAAGTATTCAAGGTTAACAATTGATTCAATTGAGAGAATTAATTTGAAAAAGAATGCGTGAATTAAGTTTTTTTATATAAGAATTTGATTTTTTATATATATAAAAAACAGTAATTGATTTGACGATTGAAATTGGGGGAAATTGAACTTGTGAGAAGAATGTGTAAAGGAACGAGGCGATTAAAAAGGGGGGGGGGGGGGGGTTGGGGTTGGGGTTGTATCAAATCTAGGATGGGATTAGTGAAGTCGAATCTTAGATTATACACGTCAGTGTTGTTTATCTAGGAAGGGTTGTACGCGGTATGTCATCTTATGTATTTGGTTGGATTGGATTGTTGGACCTTAGTCTTTGTCATATTTGCAGTTTCAGCCTTGACAAACATGTTTTCTTACTTGTTGTATAAGCAATCTTGACTTTTAAGCAATTATATATTAAAACTATTGGAGTGATGGTTAGCCATTGGATTAGATGATATCATCTCAAAACTTTTATTTTAGAATGTACTAGTAATAGATGAATATAGATAATTTTAACAAAAATACAATAAAAGGAGAAGGTGTCATCACATGAACTATGTGAAAAGAATTAACACATTAGCATCACATGGAAAATCACATTAAAATTATAGACCAATGTTACCACAAATAAAATCACATAGAAATAGCGCGACCTGTATATTTTGACATGTGTTAATTTCATTTTTCATTTTCTTAAAAATAATTGAATCAACATGAAAACATTACATCACATACTACACAAATAACATTTGAAAACAATATACATCTAAAATCATGAGCCCTTGCAAGTAACTGGTAGCAATTAAAATTATTGTATGGTGAAATACTTAAATTTTCGAACTGCAGATTGTATGTGAAGTAGAAGAAGATTATGTGTCATGAAGTATTAAATGTTTGGCAATATAAATTGAAAAAGTGTTTAAAATCAAAATTAATTACAACAGTCTGTAACGGTTAGTTTAAACAAAAATACAACTGCTAATAATGGCTAGTTTTTAAAAAATTAAATTTTGATTATTAAAATCCTACCGTTGCATTAAGAAAAGGAAAATAATAAAAACTTCAAAACACACGTGATTTTAAACAAGACGTACAAAAAACAAGAATAATCACCATCAGAATAATACAGTCTTTCGTTATAAAATACTGAATATTCTTTTTGTTAATAAGTATTTACTAATATATTTAACAAAAACATAACAAAAGAGAAGGTGTCATCACATGAACTCTGTGAAGAAAATTTATGCACATTAGCATCACAGTGAAAAATCACGTTGAAATCATATAGATTTAATACAATCACATATTAAATAACACTAAAAATTATGACATGCATTCTTCTTTCGAAATTATGACTATGTTATTTTAATTATCGTTCCTTTTTAAAAGATAAGAAATCAACATGAAAATATTGCATCACTAAATACATGAATAACATTTGTAAACAACTTACATTTAAAAGTTATGAGCCCTTACGAGTACTAAGTAATAATCCAAGTCACCATCAGATGAATCACTCATTTTTCGAAGTGAAGATTGTATGTGAAGTAAAAGAAGATTTTGTGTTATGCAGTATTAAAATGTTTGGCATTTATATAAATTGAAAAGTGTTGAAAATCAAAATTAATTACAACAGTCTATAACATCTAGTTTAATAAAAAAAAAAATACAATGGCTAATAATGACTAGTTTTTTAAAAATTAATATTTGATTATCAGAATTCTAGTTGCATTAAAAAAAACATGATTTTAACCAAGACGTACAAAAAACAAGAATAATCACCATCAGAACAATACAGTCAGTCGTTAAACCCAATCATTTTTACACACAATACTTACTTTTCCAACACCATCTTTACACACTTAACATATTTACTTTCATTTTCACTTACCAAAAAAATGTCTCAAAACCCTTTCGATCAATTTTTCCAAAATATACTATATATGTCACAATAATCATCCTCGTCTAACCCTACGACACATTCGTCTGGATATTCGACATCTTCTCAATATCCTCCTTTTGGTACCCAATTCTCTATGTCGGGTATGCCTACCCCCGAAAAACTATATAAAGAATACCAAAATCAAATGCTTAACCAACACTTTCAAAATCTTCAACAAAATCCACCACAAAAAAAACCCAACAAAAACAGTCGATGCCGCAACCAACCAAGCCCTCGTCGCCCAAAGGTGGAAGAAAAAATGACCCGCAAAATGTAACACAATCGACGTACTCGGCGATGAATCCGAAGCCGAAACCGTACGAGCTCATTCTCATTGGTCAGAGTGGGAGGAAACTTTATTAGCCTCGTGTTATGTTGCCGTTTATGAGGATGCTCAAGTCGGAAATGACCAAAAGGACGCATCATTTGGAAAAGGGTTCTTGTGAAGTTCAACGAAGCATCTCATCACAAACGTACCAAGGATATTGAACTTTATCTCGAGCTTCTCTTAATCGTCACAAATATCTTCTAATCTTTTCAATAATCACCACTTTTGCTCTTCATATGCTCCATTAATTCTTGAAGATACCTAAACAATAAAATAACAAATAGACGTAATATTTGCTACTAAAACCTTAAACTTGTTATTATACTAAGTTAAAGTGGGGGTATTTTGGCATTATAATATGAATACTTGTGATTTCATTAGATATGTTGACGGAAAAGTGGGCAACTTTGAACCCTAATTATCAAGGTTCAACGCTATCTATAAACGTTTAAGACATATGGGTAAAAGTGGAGAAAACGAGGGTGATCTTATGAGGTGTGCTACGCAAGCATGTCGTGTTGAGTCCTAATCGGGAAATAAAAAGTTTACTCAAGACGGGGCTTAGGCAGTATTGAAAGAACACCACAAGTGGGATTCACCCGAACTCGTCGACCCGGTTGATCTCATCGGACATGACGAGCTATTCGGCGATTATCCAAGACCACGTCCCCCGGGCAAGCAACGTGCCTAAAAAAACAAAATCAGGAAGCTTTTCTAGCACCGTGAGAAATAACCCGTCGGAATTTGCGGGTATGATGCAAAATGAGGTGCAACTTAAACGAGAATCCGCTCAAGCGGCATATGAGACGGCGAGGAAGAAAGACGATGCCATAATGAAAATGGAAGAATTAAAGTTTCTCAATACGTCAACGACCCCAATTTGCCACTGGAGCGAGCATTACTCATCGAAATGCAAAAAGATTAAATAATGAGGAAATATCAACAACAACAAAATTACCCAATTAGTATTGATTTTTTCTAAGTTTCGTATGCTTTTTAATTTTCGTATCTTTTTTTCCTAACATGTTTTTGGTTTTGTATTTTATTTTTATTTTTTAGTTTCCTATTGTATTTTTATTTTATGAATGAATAATTAATTTGATTGAAAATTAAATAAAATGATGTGGGGCCCAAAAATTGTGAAACGGCATGCAAACGACATGTGATATGGTAAAGGGTGTTAGGAATATAAATATTAATGTGAAAGACTCGGTCACCCCGAGTATCTATTAGCATTAGTTAGCTTGTAGGGTTAATAGTAATAGTTTAAATTTAGTATCAACCATGGAGTCGGGTCGGGTCTTTACCCACTGTCAGACTGTTCCATAACCCACATGGGCCGTTTATGTATGATGTATAAATACCCTCTTCCACCAAGGGAGAGGGTTGGAGCTTCTAATCTAATATTCATTTTTCTTTCACTTTCTCTCACTAGAACTCCCATCTCTTCCCCTCTCTCCCTCTAGATTCGGCCATACATAAGAATCAAGTGTGTTTTATGATTTCGAATATATTACAATTGGTATCAAGAGCCATGATTTGATTAGTGGTTGGATTCGTGGTTGTTGTTTCATCATTTGTTTTCTTTTTGTTTGGCTCGAATTAAAAAGTAAGAAAACATCATTGTTCGTGATTTGTTTGTGGTTTGATTCGTAAAAGTGTTGTACTTTTGTGTTTAGGATAGTTGTTATAGCTTATTTTGGTGATTGGTTAGCTTAGTTCATAAGCTTATTGGATATTTTAGGGTTTATTCGAGAGTTTGAAGCTTGTTTCTAGGTTGCGATTTGGTTGTTTCCTGGTTGCGATTTGAGTTTTAGTGGTACTTCTAAGTTACGATTTGGTATCTGCGTTTTGGTTAGTAGCTTGAAAGGGAAAAAGGACAAAACTGGTGGATAGCGACTTGTGTACTTTCTTGAAAGTGACATTGCGATTTGGTCGTGCGTTTTGTCTCCTTGTGCAAGTTGCGGTTTGGGTTCTGCAATTTGTTATTGCGTTTTGGGGTGTTGCAATTTGTCTACTGAAGACCAATTCAAAAGTCAAACTAAGTCATGCTGCCCAATTTTCTTCGACATTGCAATTTATCTCTTGGGGGTTGACTAAAGTTGACTTTTTACGTCAAAACTTCAAACGGCCATAACTTTTTGAACAGTAACTCTGTTTTCACCGAAATACCTGTCAAAACGACTGGAACAGCCTGAATATTGTGAGGTTTCACCACGAAGTCGTGAACCGAATTTTTCGAGGCCCAAATCTCCACCGGAAAGAAATTATTGAAGTTTCAAGTTTCCAGACCAAAATTCAGCATAACAACTTGCATCAACCAAACCAAATCACAACTAAACAACATATCACCTTGTCTATCAAACGATCATCACCTTTAACACACAATCACTAATCATTGTACTGATCCAACAATTATCATAACACATATCAATTATCATTTTACGGTTTCTTCTTGATTTTGTAAAATCCCGCGAAATATTCTATTTCTCGGTTTAAACCATAGACTTGTAAAATCCCGTGCACGTTCATATCATGTCAAACACTTCGGATTCAGTCATAGTTTAGGTACTCAAATTGTATGACATGATCGATGAACATAAGATTCCAACAATGTACATCATATAAACGTGTTTGAGTCAGATACTGCTAATATGGCATCTTTGTGCTCGAATTCACAAGAGAGAGAGAGAGAGAGAGAGAGAGAGAGAGAGAGAGAGAGAGAGAGTTGCATTAGCTACAACAAGTGCAAGATGATGCAAAGGAAAGTTGCATGGAATATTTTCAACTACTTCATTCACATCTCAAGGTTCTCTTTGAAAGACCTGAATCCATGAGTGGATACGAACGAGCATTTGCTTCAGCCACAACAAGTGCAAGATAATGCAAAAGAAAGTTGCATGGAATATTTTCAACTACTTCATTCACATATCAAGGTTCTCTTTGAAAGACCTGAATCCAAGGGAGGATACGAGAGAGAGAGAGAGATAGAGAGAGAGAGAGAGAGAGAGAGAGAGAGAGAGAGTTGCATCAGCCACAACAAGTGCAAGATAATGCAAAGGAAAGTTGCATGGAATATTTTCAACTACTTCATTCACATCTCAAGGTTCTCTTTGAAAGACCTGAATCCATGGGAGGATACGAACGAGCATTTGCTTTACTCTTTAGTCAAGATGTTCGGACTTTCACAGGCACAATGATCCTGAACATAGATTACTAGAAAAACAACTTGACAAAAGAGAATTTCATGAAATTGGATCCATGGCTGCTTTTTGGGTGATCAACAAACAATTTCAATTGTTCATCGATTCGCGATTCACTGGGGATTATGACTATGACAGTCAAATGACGGAAAAGTGTTTGCTGATTACACTGGAATCGAGATTGACATGCGCGTGAGGATGAATTCACAGGTCTCGTCATCACAATTTTCTAGAGTATTCATTAGCTCATATATCCACGAGGGAAAAAAAGGTGATATAAATTAACGAATTTGCTAAAAACAACCCACTAGATGTTGTTTAAGCATTCCATGTTTAAAAAATTATGATTTAGTGATCTCTAAATATTCTATATTTGACCTTAGTGATTTAAATTCAAAGAGTAACACGCCTGATAAGAGGTTCGATGATTCAGAAATTGTATTAGAATCGAATTAGTTGTTAATAGATTCGATTTGATTGTTATGAATGAAGATCGCTCCTGCAATTAAAAATATTATCATGATTGTATGTTGTTTTTCAAAGTTGATTAGGGTTCTTTGAATTGGAAAACGAATTGGCATTTTGGGAAGAATCAGAGTAAGAGTTGAGATCAATATATATATATATATATATATATATATATATATATATATATATATATATATATATATATATATATATATATATATATATATATATATATATATGGAGACTTTCTTGCGAGATCCATATTATCTGCGAGAACTGAGATAATCACCAAAAACATACATGCACGCCTTTTAAAATAAAATAAAAATACATGCAAATCATAAATAATCGTAAGTATCCACTAATGTTTTCAATATCATCATGAACTCGTCCTCTTTTTTTACAAAAACCTTACACACGGCCGCAATATTGTCGTTGCATGCCTTATAAGAACATACATGCACACCTTCAAAGAAAAATTTTGTATTTCCAATTTCTTATCAAATTATATAGAACAACTATGTTTTTTTAAAACATGTATGTTGTTTTTAGAACATATGTGCAAAAATACAATTATTGAAGCCGTGCATGTATGTTTTTGGTGGTTCTCTCAGTTCTCGCAGATAAGATGGTTCTCGTAAGAAAGTCTCACTATATATATATATATATATATATATATATATATATATATATATATATATATATATATATATATATATATATATTTGTGATAGATCAAAAGAACCAATCTTAGCCATCAATTTTGACAACATATTTTGCAAACGGTAAATCTTCAAGCTACAAAAAATACACCATCGTGGCGAGAATTAAATTATCTATCTATAGATATGCAGTTCTCTATATTTTCGACCATTTTTTTTTCAAAATTTCTGCCCAGAAAAATCACATGTGATTTTTACAAATTTTGAAAAAAGAAATTCGACGTAAGTATATAGAAAAACATATCTATAGAAATATAATTTAATTCTCGTCGCGATGATATTTTTTTTTCGCGTAACGATTAACGGTTTGCGAGATATTTAATTTTTTTAAAAAAAGGGTGAAAGTTTATTTATTTATTTATTTTGATAAAAAATGAATGACTAAAATTGGTTTATTGTATTTATGACAAATATTGGATCTATATTGAACTTTTTCCATCGGAGTAAAGGGCAACCTTTACAATTTACACCGCCTTTTTTAAAGTTTTATTTCTCAACACTTAAGTTTTTATAAGTATTTTTTCCCTCTACGTAATTGAGTAAAGGTTGACCAGAATCAAGTTAATTCTGACTTTATATTAATCAATTACATTGCTTGATTTTGTTTACGTGGCAAAATGCTCTCCTGTTTGTCTAATTTTTTTTCTAAGAAGAATGATTTTGCAAAATCACTCCGAAATGATGTAATTTTTTTTATTATATAAAAGATGTATCATTGAAATGTTGATTGCTTAGCTTGCTCATTGTACATGAGTAACATGTAAAGATCATGATAAAAACGAGTAAGCAACAATTGGCATTTAGTTAAATTATATATAGAATTTACATATTCAACTATGGGAAAGATCATGAAAAAAAGGAGTAAGCAACAACATTCACATTTAGTTAAATTATATGGGAGAATTGCATATATACCCACTAAAACTCAAAAACTTGCATATTTTCTCAAGATACAAGTTTTCAATGCATGATGTACAATGCAAATTAAGCATGTTTTGGGTATATATGCAAATATGCAAGTTTTAGTGGGTATATATGCAATTGCCCCTAAATTATATATACAATTCACATATTCAACCATAGGTAGAATCCGATTTAGTGAGAAAAATAATTAAAATGAGAAATGTGAAAATTACTTTTAACCGCACATTTTAAATGATGAGAGATGAAGGAACATGCGTTCATAATTATAGGTGCATCTGAAATATGTGATTCTGATTAATTCTTATAATTCTTTTCATTTGATCATAACTTATTCAACAATATGTAACACAACCATTTTAATCATCCACCATTTATTAAACAAGATAAACAAATTGTAGTAGAAGATGAATAAAATGAATGTTTTATCTAATGTTGATAATGTTCTTGAACATTCTATTAGCCAAGATGATGTTTAATGTAAGATTATGGTATTTTGATTATTGTATTTTCTAGTTTACTAGTCACTTACTATTTTTTTTGCTTTTTTTATTTATGTTTCATATTTATCATAATTTCAATATAAGTCCCAATCCCTATTCTAATCACAAGTTGTAAATTGAAATTGGGATGTTGTTATTTTACGTCGTATACATAATCAGTACATTAAACACTTAACTACAATATCACAGTTATATTTGTGTAGTGCAAACGAGCCGAGCCAAGCTCGTGCTTGACAAGGCTCGAACTCGGCTCTCGGAAAAAAAAAAAAAGAAAAGAAAACTAACTAACTAGGCTCAAGCTCGTCAAGCTTTAACCATTAAGGCTTGAGCTCCGCTCGATTCAGTTTCGAGCAAAGCTCGAGCTTTTCTAAGCTCGAATATATGTATATGAATACGTGATTACACATTTACACCCTATCCCAACTCCTAAACAAGTTGATTAAGGAGTTGAGACCCAATGAAGAAAACCATAAAAGGACCCTACAAAAGGGATATACATCTGAACCAATGAATCATAACTAACTTAAGGAGTTAGTACATAGTAGTTGAATAATTAAAAAAGAGAATACTTGATTGATTGATGGGCCTGATGGCTGATGAACACGAAGTGATGGACAAGAAGTGTGCACTGTTTATATCGTAGAATACAAAACGTTACGTAGGAGTAATTAGGGTTTGACGGGTATATAGTTAATTAATTGTTTATAGTGTAAGTCCTTCTAATTAGGTTAATATTCAAATTAACCCTCATTTACTTAAAGCTCGATAAAAGCTCGAGCCAAGCTATCAAAAGCTCGAGCTCGGCTCATTATAGGTTTCGAGCCAATATATTTGGCTTGAGCTCGGCTTGAGCTCGCTAAAAGCCCGACTCGATCAAGCCAAGCTCGAGCTCGTGCTCGAGTTGCTTAATAAAAGCTCGGCTTGTTTGCACCCATATTATGTACCGCTATAAAATCCCGTCGCTATTAATGAATACTCATCTTTTATCTAAACGAGGCATTCAGACCCGTGCGTTGCACACGGGCTCTATCTAATTGATCATAGTGTAATGTGTGGAGTCATTCAGACCCGTGCGATGCACACATGCTTAATCTAAATGTTCATAGTGTATTGCTCAACACTAATTTTCGTCATTACATGGGTTGTATATAAGTGTTCATAGCATAATCTTTGTCACTTATTTTCGTCATTATATATCTAAGTTGTGATGGTATCACACATTTTCTAAGCATAATACACATTTAAAATAGTTTTTAACATTAAAAGAGTATATGTGAAAAGACCTTTTTCAAGATGCTACATTTAAAAGAGTCTCTTCACATGTAATTTTTTAATATGTATAAGTTACATACTAAATGTCAAAGGAAGGTTAAACGCATACTGTTCTTTCAAAATAAATGTAACCCTTATACAAAATCGTAACAAAGTGGATATTCTCTATATTTTGAGATCAACTTGTGACAATGAATTATCCTTTTGGTTTATCATATCAAATACGGTAGCTCCACATTACTACACTTAATTACTCGAACTTTATTTTATCCACAAAAACCATTTAAATTTCAATATATTTTTATTATTGTGAAAATCGGTCCAATATTGTTAATATCTTTAATTTGTAGCATATTGCATATATATACATATATTTGAAGACATGAATCTCACCATATAATTTTTCTACTCTTAATAACTAATATAACAATTTCATTTTGCCAATTTATTTGTCATTCTACAAATGAAACTAAAATCATATTAAGATAATCAATTAATCTCCATAGTGATATTACTTATTGAGTAAGATTTAAATTTAATTTACAATAGATTATATAAATGGTATATTTTAAGCCACATAAATCCTCAAAATGATACTGTATTACTTATTATGTAAGATTGAAACTACACTAAAATTATATAAATGGTAAATCCTCAAAATAACATAATCGCTTAATTGCCGATACTAATTGTGGATATGATTACCCGAATCATTACTACGTATTTATTTTATCTTTAGTCTATTGCTTTGCACCATTTATGGATAAAGATGAAATAAATTACATTATTAAAAGCGAACTATAAAACAAATTTCCTTTTTAACAAAACAATAAAAACATAAAACATTAAAGTAATTAGTATATTCAAGAGTATAAATTATAATTCGTATAATAAAAAATCAGATCGAGTGACCCAAATCCGAATCATAAACCCGCTCGAATCAATCAATAGACCCGACATTTAACTAAACACAATTAGACCTAACCCTATTTTTTGTGTACTTCACCCCTATCTCTAAACTCAAACACAAACACATCTATCACCATCATCAAATATATCTTCATCCTGCAAACAATTACATCTCATCTTCATTTAATACCATCAAATCATAAACGAATCACACATCTAAAGATTTAAATAACACAATCGGAACAAAAGAACATATGTCTTAGTTTGCGGTTCAAATCTAATCAAGTTCATCATAAATCCGAATCAAACACAAACACACAGCCTTATCGTGACCTTTTTCTTTTTTTGATGTTCAAGATGAATCAAGGACGCGTTTAAACGGATTCAATATCCTAGGATGGGACTCGGGTAGGGTGATTTGATATTGTTTGTGTTTTTGTTTTTCAAACCGAACAAAAAGAAAGATTGTAACGATTTTGTTATGGTCCTTTCTAGAATAAGTTCGGATATTAATGAGGCTAGGCTTCAACAAATTCGATTCTTGTAGTTGTGTGATTGTGAGGGTTCATGGTTGTGTCTAGTTTGTAGGATTGTTTTTTTTTTTTCTTCAGTTTTTAAGTCATAGTTTTGGATTTGTTGTTGTCGGTTGTGAGACGTGAAGTTGTTTGTTGTTGGTTGATGTTGGTTGTTCGATTAAGGTTGTTAGATTTGAATGTGTTATTGATTGTTTCATGTTGGTGAAGACCGGGAAAAATGATGTGGTGAAAATGGTGATAGCGGCTATTTATAATCTTCAAAAAGCAACCGAAAAGATTATTTGCTGCATTTATTCTCCATTGGTTATGTTTTACTTCATCTTCCTGACATTCAATTTGTGAGATGGTTGGTTTGCTTGGAGCTTGCATATTTCACTTTCAATTTGTGAGCCATTTATTATGACCACTTTATATTTATAAGACTACTTAAGCTTTTAGTATATAAGATAAGATGACTCAACAATTATAGTAGCTGGCCACTAATTCATTACGAAAACAATCAAAACTAAAGGTTCCGCAATACATAAGCACATTCATATTCATATGGCTCAAACTACAAATTACAAGTATGTAAATCATAATATTTCAGACTACTAATGCAATTACACATATAAGTATGTAAATCATGGTATTTCATGCTCTTTATTTGATTTTATGTTTGTCCAGTGCAATTGATATCACACAGCTATTAATATACTTTTACTTGTCTCGTACTGAGTATGTGTTTGTGTTTGACGACTTGCTTTTCTGTTGTGTCTAGCGCTAAAATTTAATGTTTCTTTGACGATGAGTGTTTAACTTTTGGATTTTGTTAAACACTCGTATCTAAAAAATATCAATAAAAGAAGCGTTATCGTTTAGCTTTTACATCACTTTATACTTTATAGTTACAACTACCACCATTTGACAAAAAACTTTTATAACAAAAACCGGCTTGCGACTACTACTAATTTTACCAAACAAGAATATACAAAGAGAGTTAATTTGCACACAATTCTTTTTATGGGAAAACATCATTTCAAGCTTTACACAATTGTACCACACTTATCATCCTGTTTTATATAATTGTACAGTCACGTGCATGTACAAATAAGAAAACAAAGTATGCAAATCAACTCCTCAGTAAAATTCAATGTATATATAATGTGCAGCTTTAAATATAAAGATATACATATAATAGACAACATTGCTTTTACGGGTAATAATACAAAAAGCAACCAAATAATGTATATTGGGTGTTCCTTTGCATACATCCACCAATTGTCAGTGAATGTTTGAAGTCTCAGATGTGACAGAACTTGTAATTTTAGCATTTCAAGTTTTTTCAATTGACAAGCAAGCCCCTCATGTACTAACAAGTTGAAAGATTATGGTATTTTTAGCATTTCAAGTTTTTTCAACAGAAGAGTACTACTTCGAGTTGATTTCGATAAAGCATGAAGAATATGATGCATGAGAAGAGCTTCAAATCATGATAATCACGGTTTTATACTTTATGTCATCTGTTATGCATCTTTAATAGCATATGTTAATAAAGCAAGAACCGTAAATATCTAGAATTTCCATGAACCAAATGCCATTAAAAAGTTTAAATTGACACAATTTATAAGTCAGTAATACTGTCGTCCTACTTCCAGTTGATCAAAGTTGATTCCAGTCTGTATGCTTAAACTGCTTTAGTTCAACTTTTAACTTGCAAGCTTGATTCAATCATGAAGTAAAATGAAAGTGACTCTAAGATGCTGTGTGATTTCACCATCTATGGTAATCAATAGTTACATTGAGAGTGTTTTAAGGAATGCACTCAATTTATGACATGACATGTCTAATTGGTGGAAATGGTTAGTCATTTAAAAAGAAAATCAGTGAATGATACAGTAAAAGATAGGCACTAACTAATTTTAGATATCCTTGACATAAGTATATAATTTATTTTTTCCTTTAGTAAAAATTTTGCAGTTAAAATCCGAAATGTTTTATCCAAAAAGTATGATTTATTTATAACTAATGAAAATGAGATAGGCCAATTCTTTCTACCGGCTATACACAAAATCTACATACTCTAATCTTTGTCTACTTGAGGCGATATCATGTCGATCATTTTACCGAAAACAACAATGTACTTTAGAGTTCATCATGATAAAAGTTGGGATGATGACGAGTAGACCTAAAAGATGAATGTAATAATATGGCTATGTAACAAGAAAATGAATATACATGGCAAATTTAGTTGAGATGACAAAGAGTGAAAAATGTGAATGTCAAATGATAAATGGAGTAGGTCTAACAGGAAATGAGAGTGCAGATTGGATTTAATCTAAGCATGATTAATATAGTTAGATCAATCAGTTTACAAGGTGCAAGTTCTTCCTTAAAAAAAAGATTTTTTGGTATTGAAAATTAGTATCATATAGATGGACACTTCCAACTAGAATCAAGGGACTCCAATGCTATAATAATTTTATCATAAAGTAACACTAGTTTAATAAACTACACACATATACAGCTAGGATACATCAAAAAGGTAATCAAGTAATGAAAAATAATGCTTACCTGCAGATGCCTTTACCAGTATCATGCTTACCAGTAATCGCCACAAGAGCAAACCCCATCTTCAAAATGATGAAACCGATTTATATCTCTAACTATAATTTCCCGTTGGACAATCTTTGATATAAACTTAAAAACATCATGGCAGTCCAAACAAAATCTAAGATTTTTCATGATACGAATAGGGGATCCTGATGGTAAACTAACTAAACCAAACGCTAATGCTAACCTCTCACTATGTACCCACAATAAACGCGCCTTTTCATCATCTTCTACATCAAGTAATATCACATCATGGTTAGATATATAACCAGCTTTCTTAGTTTTCAAATTCAACCACTCCAACATTCCGTAAATTAACTTAATATCAGAATGTGAAGAATCACCAACTGTAAAATAATGAACTATACCCTGATTCTCAATCCAACTGAGCCCGGGCTCTTTTTTCACTCTTTTTTTCTTCATATTTTTCCTAACCAAAGCTACATTATCCCATCTTTTTGCACTGGCATACATGTTTGACAACAGAACATAGGTTGACTCATCGTGTGGTTCCAACTCAAGCACGCGTTTAGCAGACAACTCACCTAACTCAACATCTTTATGGGTTACACAGGCTCCGAGTAAAGCACGCCATACCATGACACTAGGATCACATGGAATTTGATCAATCAATTTCATTGCTTTGTCTAATTGACCTAATTTCCCATAAAGTGATACCATACAAGTATAATGCTCCATACAAGGTTCAATAGAATAGTCTTGTGTCATAGAAGTAAAATATGCTTGTCCTTCATTTAAGAAACCTATATTGCTGCATGCTGATAGAACACCAACAAATGTTAACTGATCGGGTTTAACTTTAACATCTGCTTTACACATCATTTCAAACATACTGAGAGCTTCTTTACCAAGACCGTGCATTGAATACCCTGAAATAATTGAATTCCATGACACCACGTCTTTCTGGCTAATCGTGTCAAAGACCAAGCGAGCATTCTTAATGGATCCACACTTGGCATACATATCTATCAAAGAATTAGCAACAACTATATTATTCTCATAAAGGGTTTTGATTATTAATGAATGTATTTGGATGCCTAGCTCCAAGACTGTTAAGCTAGCACATGCACGAAGAACACTAGAGTATGTCACCTCTGTTAACTGAATCTGATCTTTCAGCATATCAGAGAATAGAGTCAGAGCCATATCCCAATTCCCTGAATTCACATAGCCAACAATTATTGTGTTCCAAGAGACCTCATTCCTGTTTTTTGATTCATTGAATAGATCAACTGAGTCCTCTATAAATCCACATTTAGCATAAACATCCATAAGGGCGTTTGATACATATACAATCAAATCAAGGCCAACTTTTTTTGCGTGGCAATGAATCTGCTTCCCCAAGGTTAAGTTCTCCATTGTTGCACATGCTTGCAGCACACTAGCAAAAGTAAACTGATTAGGAACAGCAGATCCCCGTCTCATTCTGCAAAATAGTCTAATAGCCTCTTCACATCGGTCACTCTGAGAATATCTTGCGATCATGAAACTCCAAGGAATCACGTCCTTTTTAGGAATTTCTTCAAAAACAAGGCGCGCATCCTCGATATCACCAGACTTGGTGTACAAATCAAGCAATGAAACACTAACATAAGCATCATTTTCGTAGCAAGTTTTTATAGCACACGCATGAACACTTTTACCAACTTCAGGGGCCACAAGTCCAAGACACGCCTTAAACATACTAGCAAGTGTGAAATTGTTCGGATTAAACCCAACCATACGCATTTGAGAAAACAAATCAAACGCCTCTTTAAAAAAACCATTTTCAGCGTAACAAGTAATCATCCCCGTCCACGACACCATATCTTTACTCCCAATACAATCAAAAACATCCCTCGCCATACTCACAAACCCACCAGACGAATAAGCATCAAGAAGCGCAGTCCCAACAAAAGCATTCTCATCATGACCCAATTTAACAACCAACCCATGAACATATCTCGCCAACTCACCACACTCTAAATTCACAAACAGCTTCAAAACCGACGTAAAAGCAAACGCGTTAACTTCGTGTCCTTCCCTATGCAACCTAACAAAAAACTCAACCAGCTCAATACTGGGACACATCTCCGAAAAACCCTGAATCAACGTAACGAAAGAAACAGTATTTCTATCAGGCATTTCATCAAACACTTTACGCGCATCCCACAAATTCCCTGACTTAACATACATGTTCAATAGTATATTCCATCCAAATAAATCCAACCCAGCACCGTTTTTTAGTATATAACAATGCAGGCTCTTTCCTGAAGGTAAGTCTTTGTTTATAATGCAATTTTGAAGAAATCGAGCAGTCGTATGAGTGTCGAAAAAATCGGGGTTTGGTGATACATGGGTGTATGTGGTTAAGGGTGAAAAGAAGGTGCATTTTGGAAAATGGGTTGATGCTGCTAAACGGTTGTATAATTTTAACATGTGGTTAGCTCATGAAGTTGTAAGAATAGTTTTTTTTTTTTTTTTCGTTTATAAATAATGGCGCCAAAGACAGTTTGTGACTGTTATGTTGCATCAGTTAAGATTTAGGATCTCGTTCTTAACTCTAAAATCTTAATATATGATCTGATCTGATCTTATGTTTTTGAACCATAAATTAAAAAACTCCAATTACTTTTGGATTGCTCCGTATCATTTATAAAATTTAAACAACAGTCATTTAAAACGATCATTTTCATGAAACATCGATATAATTTTGTGTTTAAGATATACTTATATTTAATAGTTTGTAGATTTGTACAATATTATAAAGACTATTAAGAAAATAACATTATAATAAGATTTTAAGATCCTAATCCGATCTTACGATCTTAATCTTGCAAAGACAAAAAAGATTCTAAGTAACACTGAGATCCCGATATTGAAAAACATAAATACTCCTTCAGCTCTGCAGCTAATATCTACTAGATGGAAACTAGCTGAGTCGAGCATAGCCACGCTAAAGCTCGAAGGTTTTTATATTCACAAAGATCGAGTTTGAGCACGAGCTCGTCTTAAGCTTGTAACTAAACTCGCTTGACTTACGACGAATTGCACAAGCTCAGGGTTTGGCTCCAAAGGCGGACATACCTAAAGCAAAGGATATGCACGTGCATACCATTTAAAAATCATCCGTAGTGTAGTTAAAAATTGTAAAATTTTAATACTAGTTTAATACAAAGTGCATACCTTCTTTAAAATCTGATGCATTCCCTACTTAAAAATTGACAAACTAACAAATTTTGGATTTTTTTTTTTTTTTATTTTTTGAAAGTGTGTACCATATAACTACGCGTCTACCGCCGTTTGGCTTGGTTTCGACTCATTTAGGCTCAAGCTCATTTATACGTTTTGAGCTCATTTACGGTTTATTTCATAGTTAAGCGTATAAGCAGTTGATATACGTATACCCTTTTTTAAGACTCGTTTAAGCTCGCGAGCCAAGTCGATCATTAGGATAAACTCGTTTTGAGGTTTTTTCGATCCGACCCTAAGCTTTTTACGAGTAGCTTGGCTCATTTATTACCCCTACCCCCCTTCTATTTTGTTTTTCTTTAAAACAAATGATTTATTTCAAATTTTAACTAATTATTATTTTATTTTTATTTTTTCTAAAATAAAGATGTCATGTAGTTGACGGACAGTGTAATAATTCTATATGCCCAAACTTTTTACTTAGGGGTACATGAGTGTGTTTACAAAGTTGTTGGTTTAAATTTGTCAGAGCATCCGGTCTGGATGTGTTATAGGGATATAACACTACTTATAACGCGAGCTACCGTCCTAAAGTCGGCATTATAGATTCCGGCACCGTGAGCACCGGCCAAGTTATAAGATTTTTTTTTTCTTTTCTAATTTTATGTGTGTAACTGGGGAATTTTGTGTTGGATTTGTATGTTTATGTGCGTGTATATGTGTGTAATTTAAGTGGTTACGCCAACCTCTTGAAAAATAAAGACTTTAATTAGTTTGAGTCTGTACGGTGATAAATCTAAACCCTATTGATTAATCGGTCAAAAAATCGAAAACAGTTAAAAAAAAGTTAAAAGAAACACATATTGGTTAAAAAAAAACACGTATAAAACTTTAAATATTAGTGGAGTGCCCGACATTGAACTATGTCGGCCGATCCAGTAGGTCAGCCCATATGTATTTCACTCGTTAGATGGGCCCTATCCCGTTACACTAAAGGCCGCAAATAGTCCATTCTTCAGTCAATCCACTTTATCAAGCATTCATATTGTAAAGATGTTTTATTTATTCTTTCTATTTAAAAGCAAATTACCATCTCAGATTATTTAGAGTGAAATCATTAAAATTTTTGTTAAAAAAAAAATCATTAAATAGTACGGACTAATCAAGTTTGAGATCTATTCTAATTTAGTCATTTTAACATTATTTTGATTGTAAATACTACTCAAACTTTTAAAAGTATTTCGTTCTTGTGACATTTTTATGTTAGATTGACTTGAACGGAACACTTCTAAAACTTGATTATTATTTCGTGGTTATTTTTTATGTTCGTTCGTGCTTTAATTGGTTGTACATAAAGTTGGTTGTAAGTAGTTATATTCAAGGGTGGGAAGTGGGAACACCAATTTTAGACAATTTCACAACAATGGAACACTTTTGCAACTTTGATGATTTTTATTATTAATATAAAGTTTAAGTGACTAAATTAGAACACCTGTGAAAGTTGGTTACTATTAATTGACATATTCCCTTATTTAAAAAACAAATCTATCATAAATAAAAATCTGTACTCATAACTACTGGATTAAAAGGAATTTTCAAACAATAAGAGTATCGCTAAATTAGAAGCCCTTCGATCAGACATGAAATGCGTTTCTTTCTTCCTTTTACCAAAAGAATGGTGTAATTGCAAACTTGTTCTTTACTACTAAATAAACATAAGAATTGTATTCGTTAAACTAATTTTGATTAGTTCGTGTTTAGCATTTATCTCTCTCGCCTGCCTCAACACTTTTAAGTTTGTAGCATAAACTTTTTTGAAATTCGTTTTGTTGGGTCCTATTAACTTTTGGCTTCAAAGATAAAACTAAAATATGGAATTGTGGTCCTTGTTAATTACCAATAAAGATATTATGTAGATAATTAACAATGTCTAATCTTACCAGCAACGAGTTTAACGTGAACACCACTCGTAAACATAATTCTATTTCAAGCAATCAATCAATTGAGACCAAATGGCAAAGATCTCTTGTGATGACAGCTAGCACTAGATGTTTTACCTAAAAAACATTGATTTTGACTAAGTGTAATATGGACCATAATAATCACTAGGTAAGAATGTTTTCAGTGCAAAAAGTAATGGAAGTTGTTTAACCTTTGGAGATATTCCTAGCTTAATTATTTATCTAAAAGTATATATTCTCGGCGAATTTATGCATGGATAAGAAGTGCAATCGAAGATAAAGAAGTTGATGGCTAGCAAATACCTAACCGAATTTGATGAATGTCTAAGTAAGGATTTGTATCAATAATAAGAATATGCTAAAGTATGCTAGCTTATTCAATTCACATGTGATTAGTTGAATAGTTGGCACATATATTATGCAAGCTTTCTGATGACGAGCTTTGGAATTTTTGTTATAGATCACTCATATGTCATTACATAGTTTTGTGACGTACGTTTACAACATATTTTGGCAATATACCTGTATTGATCAATCCCTTACGTATACGCGATCGACAATGAATATTCTTTACCTTGTTTCGGTCTGCTTCTTTCATCATCATTGTCTAACTACTCGTATTGCCTTTTAGTTTGTTTACTTACTTGATTATTTGTCGTCTAATATAATATTGATTATTAATTTGTCATCATACATGATGTACGTATGTGCTCACGTATATATGCCTTACCAGTTTTCCTTAAAAAGTACTACATCGTACACCTCGTATAGACATATACTCCATACACTACAAAAATATTGTCTTTTACTCTTTTAGACAATTACTTGAAATGTATTATAATTGCTATTTTTTATTATTGTATTTCCTGAACCTATTTTTTATTTTATTTTTTGTAATGAACTTTCAACTATTTTTTGTAATGAACTTTCAACTTTAAAAAAGTGACAAGTATAATACATTTTCAAGCAATTAAACCTTAAAAAAATATCAAAAAAATAACACAACGTAAAAAAGTGTCAAAAAGTATAAAAAATGTGCCACTAAAAATTTTATATGCTTCTCCTACACTTAAAAGTATAAATAGACATACAACAGGTAAAAGTCTATTTATATATTGATAAACAAAAAATGCAAGGATAAACTTTTTGCCTTTTAAAATGCATTTTTAAGTTTTTACTCACATTTTTTAAAAAATTTCACCACACTTATCTATGTCACTAAACCTTCACTATAATTAAATATTGACGATAATTCTTACATAATCTCTTTAAAAAGAATTCTAAATTCGATGGTGCAACATATAACACTAAAATTTCACTAAATGGAATCTAGAAGTTTACAAGCTATACAACAACAAAACTTCAAAGTTCAAAGGTCTTCAAACAAACATACAATATAACATACGTAGTAGTTCAATTAGTTAAATACGAATTGTCACGTTTACGAATATGAGTTGGTCAAATATGGGGGTATACCCGTTGAACAACATTAGTCTATATTCTATAATAAACAAATCCACGTGGTCACACATGCTATGTTGACCACTAAAAAGTCGAAAAATATAAAAATCACTTTCTGAAATCGGCCTAACTCCATCAGATATGCCTTAAACTTTCAGAAAAAAGAAAACCAAACTTGAAAGAAAAAAGATATAATTAAAAGTCTTGTGTATATGTTTCTTTCGTCTTCCGATATGTTTTTCTTCAATGCAAAGATAAGTCTCCTTGTGAATACGCGTACGGAGATTTGGCCACTTGCCTGCAAATAATATCCAATAATGTTAAATTAGTTGTTTGTCATTTTGATAAAATATTGTACTAGCAAAAAACTAAATTCTATTTTTTTTTTCTTTTATGTATTTTTATAATTTTAACTTAATAGAAAACGCGTTACAAGAATTTGTAAACAATAGCTACATAAATATTTTACAGTGATATATTTGTTGTTTATTACACTAAAAAACATTTAAAATAAGTAGATTTATTTTTCTTTAGTTTAATTTGAAAACTTATTTTATTTTTAGAAGTTGGGTTTTTTCTATAAGAAAAAAGAAAAGCTTTGCTACTATACATTACCACAATATTAGTGCAAAAAAAGAAAAGAAAAAGAAAAACACTAATATAATATTAAAAAAAAAAAAGTTTATCAAGCTTTTGTTGAATAGGTTTTCTAAATGAAAAAGCTAGCAATTTTATTTTCTTAAAACTAATAAATACCTAAACAAAAAGAAGTTGGATGAGTTTCTAATGTTCTTTTTACAACTATAGCTCTTGACAATTGGATAATAATTCTATGGTACCCATTTTTACCAATTTTTTGGAATAATAAAAGTCAGCTATGTACTTTACATAAATCACAATTGTTTGCAGAGAAATGTAAAAGTATTGAAACCTAATATTCCTTAAAAAGGTAATAAACTCACAAAAGTGTACTTAGTAAATACTACGTATGAGATGGAAATAATAAAAAAGCAAGTAATACTAACCTTTCTTTACGCTTCTCCAAAAACCTCCTCAAAGATTTCTTCCTTGACAATGGTAGATCTGAGCAACATAAACATTAAACTTGAAATTTAGTACAACAATAACTACTACATCAAAAACTTATATTACGATTCAACTTTCAAAGTCAATAAATAATACTACTACATACCTTTGTTAGGTGCCGGACTTTGATCGATTTCAGCCTTCACAACTACTGCAGCTGGTTCACAAGCAATTTTCGAACCCGAAGTACTCCCACTTTGAGCAACAAGTTTCATAATCTGCTCCGCTTGATCACTCGACACGTCGAAAACAGAAACATTTCCATTGTAAAATATAGTCAAAGGAGCACCACCTTTAGCCATGTTAACATTTCCACATTCTTGGTTATAAATTGGCAGAGTTTGTAGTTGCTTAGGTGACAATGATGACTTGCTAGTCAAGAAACCCGAGTTAGCAGATGCAGAAGCAGTAGCAGTAGCAATCGCGGTTTTTAAAAGTTCCGGGTTTATCTTCGATATCACACCTTGAATATCTACAAAAACAAAGCAAACTCTTCTCAATAAGCAGTTTCATGCAGTCTATATTTTCGGTTATCAACATTTTTGCGGGAACAATCATATATAAGTATAAAATTTAACAAGCCAACCTCGACGATCCGAAAGCTTCTTAGGAGAAGACTCCTCCTTGAGACGAAAGAAATCGTATTCAACCGAGGGTGATCTCAACATGATTGTTACTCAATATTATGTAATGAAGCTATGTTTGATATGAGAAATGATACGTTCAAAGTTAGAGAAAATATGTAAGTGATTGAATAAGGAGAATATATAGATTAGTTGTGCTATGAAAATGATAATAAATAGAAGAATAGTTTGGCACGAGATAAATATGAGAAGATATTGGCGTGAAGTCCGTGGGTGTACGTTGGTGTTAAGTTTTTAGTGGTATGTTCACATTTCACTTTCTTAAAAAAAAAAAAAAAAAAACACGCTTTCTACTTTTGTATTGTTTTTAAAAATTTTTAATTATAAAGGAAAAGCCAAGGAACGAGTTGCATGATCTCGTGTTTGATTCGATGATGATGTTGGACTTCTTAAGTAAGCCAAACTAATTTTATAAAACACATGGGTAAATAGAAAAGTATACATAAGTGGGGGGTTGTTTGTTAATCTACCATGTGCAAAAATGAGAACAAATATAATCCACTAGATTAAAGATTTGGCAAAGACTATATAGAGATTTGGTCAATCGAGACAAGTGATCGACAATATTTTCCATTATAAACAACTAGTTTGGTATTTGTACGTTGTGACAACGTACAGACATCCGTAAGATTAAAGTTTAAGTGAGTACTTGTTTTTGTGGTATATATTTTTATGAGAATATAACTTTTACTAAAAAGTTTCAATTCACGTGATTAATAAATTAAGAAGACTACATATTAGAAATCGATAATTTTATATGAATTTGTAGCATTGGTCGCAAATAATCTTTATGCATATAAATTATGTTGTAGGTAAAAAGTTAAAAACTATTGCTAAATATAGCATGTTGGAAGGTCGGCTGAAAAACATTCAATGAAATTAAGAATAACTACAATGGTAAGAAGTTGAATAGCTTTTTGTTGATGCCACATCCTCTTTTTCTTTAACTCTAATTCATCAAAAACTAACAACTCCAATGCACAAAGCTTTCACAAAAGCTTTTCATAATTAAAATGATATTCAAAAGTAGAAGAAAAAGTACAGCATTGAATAAAAACTATTGCTCAAACCGCTTGAGGTTTTCCAAGCTTTTGGTTCAAGTTGTTTGTAAAGTCATCATTTGTAATGGTAAAAAGCTTTCCAAAGACTTATAAGAATAGTGAAAAGCTTTTGAAAAAGCGTTGCATTGGGGATGCTCTTAGATGAAATATTTGAATGGTAATAATTAAAAGCTAATCGCTATTGGATTTTAGGGGTGACATTGTTGCCTAAGGGTTTATCAAGTTTTATTTAAATTGACAAATAAAGAGAAGACAACACATTTCATGCCTAAACATGCCTAAAGTTTCATTTTTAGTGGCAATGTCATGCCCAAGCATGTCTAAACTTTTCTTATGAAGACAACGGCCAAAAAATTTATTGCATTTCATTTTACCGATTCGGTAAAGAAGCCCGCAGGCCATGCTGAATCCACCATGCCGAACCCTTGGCAATGGGGATGCCGAGTAATGCCGAAGACACCGAACACCATGCCGAGTACGATGCCACCCCTCTTAGCAAATTGGTTCATTCTTATATTATATGTAGAATTTCATATTTACTCAAAAATCTCTTATTTTTCCCAAAAGCTTTTATAATGCATTTAAATCATGAGCTTTGCTGCACATTCTTACATTTTCATTCTAAAAATTCTCATACACTCACAACAATATTATATTTTTTTTTTCACTTGTTCTCTTTATGCATTTAAACAGTCAGTTTCGCCAAGTAGCATAATCCTGTGAGTAAGACACTTTGTAAGCTTAAAATGTAAGAATGTAAAATTAAAATAAGTTAGGTATATATATCGTTCCCCCTTTATAATATAGATTACAAAAGTATACCAAGTAACTTCTTCTCATTATTGAATAAAGTGATTCATAATGCATTAAGTTTTACCATCCTAACCCCTTTTATGCTAGGTTCTTGCAATATCATTTTATATGATAAAAACAATCAAGTAATTTTCCTTAATGTACGTATCGTATTAGTGTATTTTTCAATAATGATGATGGCATGCAAGTATGCAACTATATATGTGTATTGTATTGTTACTATTATCATAGTATCATAGCATGTCTTAAGAAATGGTTGTTATAAACAAGACTAGTATTTGTTTTATAAATGTTTATTCTATTTTGTTTAAGGTTAAATGAGTCATTTGATTGGTAGTTCAATTATTATGCACTATATATTTTATTTGAGCTTTTTGTTATACATTTGAATAAGTCATCATGGACTCAGCATGTTTAATTCATTATTATGACTCCTTATCATTCAACAATCAACACTATCTAGGGTGATGTAAACGTAGAACACATGTTTGAAGTTACTAGAAACATGGTCTTCGCTTTTGGTTATGATTATAATGGATGTGATGAGAGGTTATTCCCACCCTTCATAAATTACAAGTGGCTCCCCTCTCGCACTTTTTTTAATTTATTTATTTATTTTTATAATTTTGTTTATATTAAAAAACTATAAAGGTGAAAGTATAAAAAAGAAAATAAAGTGTAATAAGTCAAAAGCTTAAAACCGACAGAAAAAACAGAACAGAAACTGATAAAAAACTGTGTTGTACTATAAGCTGGGGTAGGTCGGGGGTGGAAGACAAAAGGTCACATCTAGAGGTGGCTATAGTAGATCCCTATAGTGATTTTTGTGGATGATTAGTAAGAAATATTCATGATTTGTATTAATTCCAAATTGTAAAAAAGTATATATCCTGCTTATTGGATTTCTTTGTAATTATATTCTCAATTTCAGTTTGTTTTAATGACGTTTATAAGGTTGAAAGGCCTTTTCAATTGTGTCAGCCTGATGATAGATCGTTAAAGTTTAATGTAGGCGGTTCGGCAAAGGGTATCCCGGGTTTGGAGGGTATAGGTGGTTTATTACACAATAGTGAAGGTGTTGTTGTTGGTTTGTTCTCTCCCCCAGATGGTGTTATGGATTCTAATGTTGCAGAAGTGTTGGCCATAAAAGAAGCGTGCAAGATGTTAAACAAAAAGGTGGAGTTCAACTTGGTAAACATCATTATTGAAAGTGATCATTTGAATGCGGTTTCATAGGTTCGTACTCCAAACAAGAGATCATGGAGGTTATTATCTTTCTTTCAGGAGGTAGACATATTTTTATCAAGTTGTTTAAGTCATTTGATTGTTTGTGTTCATTTGGAATGCAATTCAGATGCTGATAAATTGGCTAAAGATGAGGTTTTTCGAACATCTCCTTTAGCTATATGGAAGGTCGACTGAGTCATTTTAAGCCGAAATGAGAGTGAAGGTTGATCCGAGTTGGCGTGTTTCACCACTAGGTCACACATATGTTGGGTTTATCTTTTAGATTTTTAACTCTTTCAAGTTGCTGTTATAGTTATTGGTTTGTTGGTTTTCGTTGTTTACTCTCGCATATTCTTGCTAGAAGGGTTGTGTGAATGCCCATAACTTAGGTTTGTTTAGGTTGTGTTTGTTGTTGCATTGATGTTGTTTATCTCATTTGTGTAATTGCTTATGGCCTACTTTCTTCTTTTAATTAAGCCTATGTCCCTCTTAGATGACATTTACCACTAAACATAGCTTATAAAACAAATACCACACATAGTTCTGAACATCTTTACTATGTTTATTACTCATTAGAAACATTGGCTTTTAATTTTACAAAGGTATGCAAATGAAGCCTATTTTGAAATTATAACATTAAAATTTATAAATACGCTCTAGTTGTAATCCATGTGATGCTTGTTCACATCCCTATGGTTACTTGCTAGTACATTTCCATATATTTAATGAAAATACGTTGTTAGGAAATAAAACAATGATTTTATATTAAGATTGAATATGTGATTAATTAGGTTTAAGTGTTTGATCAAGAATCTTCTTGTAACATGCTTAAGATCGGTTTGTTTCTTATCAAGATTAACCATATTTAGTAATTTTTCTTAGTCGATTGAGGCATCTTTTACTTTTGAATTATGAAAAATGAGCAAACATTGGATCAATTTAGAATCTCTTATTCCTCAAAGTTTTTAGAATAGATTTTATAAATGCCATGGATATTTTGGAATAACTTTTTAATGCAAGTTGAATTTCACCAAAATTTGCACCTTGCTTTCTCCCAAACCCTTGCAAATTGTTGTCAGTAGTCAGTACTCAATATTGTATTTGTAGTATATCATATCACAATCTATATGTTCATAATCATACAAATAGAGACGGAGCCAGTGGGGGACTGGAGGGTGCTCTCGGCCACCCCCAACAGTGGCGTACCTACCCATGACAAGGTGATTCCCAGAAAACCACCTTAGAGAGTTAGAGATCGAAGCCTTTTAGAACTTAGAAGGTATATATAAGAAAATTAGGGCCTACCTTAGAACTAGATCGTAAGCCACCTTGCATCTTTGTGAGAAGAAAGAAAGACAAGAATATGAATAGAAAATAAAGAAACTGATAGTCTTCTTTTAATGGAGGTTTTTTGGTATGTTAAGAAGATGACATAGTAAAGAAAAGAAAGAAGTATTTAACTCTGGGGAATAGATCTAGTGAGAAGAGAAAATATAATAAGAAGAATGAGAAATAATTTTAGCCACACATTTCAATTGAATAAGGAGAAATTCATGGGAGTTGCATCTTTTATTGTACATGCATCTGAAATATGCGGTTGTGATTACTTCTCATTCTTCTCATTTATTTTTATTTCTCATTTGATCCTTACTCTGTAACTCTGTACTAGTATTTTATTGTTACTTTGTTAGGACTTACCGACTTAATGGTATAGTTTTCTTTAAAAGTTCACTTTTAACCATTGTAGTTTATGATTTATTAATTTAGTTATTCTTAAAGTATTATACACCTCTTTGGCAAAAAAAACCTAATACATCTAGCCGAATTATGATTGAACCATCTTCGCTACCATTTACATCAACATTTGCCCATTTTGTTCATTTTCTCAACTAATCAAGTAATTATATGTTACTACTGAAAACCATATCATTAAACCCGTATGTCAAACGATTCAAACTTCAATCTAGCTTCTAAAACAAAAAAGTCGTATTTTACTACCGAAAAAAAATATTTTTTTTGAGCCCCTTAATACAAATTTCTGGCTCCGTCCCTGCATACAAACCAATTCTTTGTCTGCAAACCTTTCATGTTTGATTGATACAATGTTTCTACATTTCGTCAATATATTTTATAGAGTTGAGATCCATGAAGAACCTATACATGCCATAGAACCTATCAACCAACCATAGCCACTCATTTATATTTTTCACATTTTTTTTTCAAAACAACATATCATGCAAACGGTAAATCTTCAAGATACAAAAAAATACCATCGCGACGACAATTAAATGATCTTTATATAGATATGCATTGTTATATACTTTCGACGAACTTTTTTTTCGCCCAGAAAGAATCATATATGATTCGTAAAAATCATATATGATTCGTAAAAAATCATATATGATTCGATTCTTCGAATCATATATGATTCTTACGAATCATATATGATTTTTCTGGGCGAAAAAAAAGTTCGTCGAAAGTATATAACAATGCATATCTATAGAAAGATAATTTAATTCTCGTCGCAATGGTATTTTTTTTGTAGCTTTACGATTTACGGTTTGCGAAATATTTAAGTTTTAAAAAAAGGGTGGAAGTTTATTTTTTTATTTTGATAAAAAAAATGAGTGGCTAAGATTGCTTGATGGGTTATATGGTAAAAATTAGATCTATAAAGAACTTTTGGCATATTTTATATATGTCGTTAACAAAACTCATTGCTCTGTCAAAAATAGATCTTTGGTCTATCACTACATGATTGACTTATTAAAAACTGTTAAGTATAATTTGAATTCCCATGTATTTTTAGCATGTTTTTTGCTTACAAAATCAATGTATTTACCATTGTTGCAAAAAAATTCTACAAGGTCGATTAATCGCCGATTAGATGCTACAAGGCCACTGACTTTGGCGATTTATGTAACTGTGTCAACAAAATAGGTCAACCGTAGTCAACGGTAGGGGTGTAATCGAGCCGAGTCGAGTCGAGTATTGACATGCTCGAGCTCGGCTCGTTTAAAATCGA
Source organism: Artemisia argyi (assembly GCA_030686995.1). Lineage (NCBI taxonomy): Eukaryota > Viridiplantae > Streptophyta > Magnoliopsida > Asterales > Asteraceae > Artemisia > Artemisia argyi. The sequence goes on from CM060697.1 coordinate 164,379,085, forward strand.
GTCGAGTTGAGTATTTTTCGAGTCGATCTCGAGTTCTTCACGAGTTGTCACGGCTCGATTACACCCCTATAATTACATATATATATATATATATATATATATATATATATATATATATATATATATATATATATATATATATATATATATATATATATATATATTGGGGTGTAAATGTGTAATCGAGTCGAGTCGAGTAGCTCGCGAGTTGTCTCGGCTCGTTTAAAATCGAGTCGAATCGAGTATTTTTCGAGTCGATCTCGAGTTGCTTGCGAGTTGTCTCGGCTCGTTTACACCCCTAGTCAACGGCGATAAATGGTGGTTAAACTTGTCGGAAAGTTATAAATCTTGTCGGAAGTACCTAAAAATCACTGTAAACTTGTTTTGATCACTTATAGTAACTTTTAATTATATTACAAGTTGTTTTTTAGAAAATACGTTGCCGAAAATACCTAAAACTCATCGAAAATACACAAAACTTGTCCGAAATAACTAAAATTTGTCAGTAATGCCAATCCGATAAATCACCAATTAATCCCGTCTAGACCGATTACAAGCTATAAGATGATCGATCGCCCGACTACCGATTCACGATTTTCGCAACTTTGATATTTAATGCATATGGATGCAACATTTTTATTAAAATAATTATCTAATAACATAATCACCGCCATAGGAAATTGCTACGAAAGTCGGAATGAAATGAGTAGGCGCCATCAAAAGCCAACGAAAAGGTCGTTGTCTACAACGTACACTTGATAAACGTGACCTATTAATGTGATCAATTTTATTATCTTTGATACCCGATCGAACCACGTATTTATGCCCCCTATAATCAAACAATATTTCAAAGGGATAAAATACTCTACAATTTGATAAGCTTTATTTATATTTTAACTAGTAGCTATCATTTTAGTCAAGACGTTTCGTTTTTTTATATCCGTGAATGCTTATTTAAAAAATTAGCCATATGTAGTTTAAAATTATACAACAAACTTAAACACTAGCTTGTGTTAAACCAACAAAAGTATAAAACGAGAAAAACGAGCACGTTTCTTTTTCTTTTTCGAAAGTGTTGGTATTTGACACTATTACGAAAATGAAAACTTAAACGTATCCGGCTTGTCAATTTCAATGAAAGGTATGCCGGCATCATAGAGTGCCAACTATAAACGCGTAGTTTCACTCTTTAAAGTGATGATTAACTCACACATGCATATATATGTGGTGGCGGAGCCAGATAAACTGATCAACAAAGGCATCGAGCACATAGAAATTAAATAAATACTAACATATTAAGAAGTGTCATTTTTTGGCGTAATTCAAAGTGATGACACATTAACAAAGCATTATTTTTAGTGTACACTGGACGTCTGGTTTAATTAAAGAAGAACACCTTTAGTTACTTCATTGCAATTAACAGTAAATAATAGATTTAGTGGGTGTTTTGTTTTAATTACGGAATTATTATAGCTATAACCTATAAGTATTGGAATGTGTTTATAAATCCATCATTAAAGTATAGAAAATGACTATTTTTGTGAGTTTTATAGCTACAATGCTTGCTACAGTGCTTTGTACAATAATTTTTTTTTGCATCGCGAGATGTACGTTACGCATCGCGAGTTGTACATCACTGTGTTTGCTACAGTAATTTAAAAAAAAAAATAATCTTTCGGTAACACTGCATTCCCGCAACAACATGCGGGTTTATAAAACTAGTTATTATAGCTATAACCTATAAGTATTGGAATGTGTTTATAAATCCATCATTAAAGTATAGAAAATGACTATTTTTGTGAGTTTTATATCAATTTTTAAAAACCAAACTCATAAATCAAACAATTTTATTGGGAATGAAAGTCATTTCTTCATTCCTATACCCCAAACTAAACACACCCTTAGTGTCAAATAAATTTCGATCAGTAATTTCGCTTAATTTATTATTTTATCTTAAAACTAACTAACTTAGATTGTAGATTATACGAGTTGGGTACCCGCGCGTTGCTGCGGAATTCTTTTGTTGCCGTTAGCTAATTAACGTGAAGTTAGTTACCTAGGACTGACTTTTCAATTGATGTATAACATGAATGACCATTTATGTAAATTATTTGAGGACTAAATTTGCAATGAACCACTGAGATGAAAGACAAAGTGCATACAAAATTTTTTAAAAAATGTTAAAGATAACGGTCGTTAGTTAACAGCCGTTAAATAACTAACGACCGTTAATACTAAAAAAAAAAAAGGTTACTGTAGCAAGCACAGTGCTTGCTACAGTAACCTCTTGGGTTTTAGTATATATATAATGTCCATGAGCCAAATAAAAATATTTAACGAGAAACTATGCATGCTAAGTATTACGCAAACGGATTTTATAAATAATTTAGTTACACGGAATATGTGATCATTATTGAAGACATTTTGAGACTAACAAATTAGAATTAACAAAATGATATTACAATACAATTAAATACGGAGTATACAAAATGATATTACAAAACATTAATTGTGTGTTTATTTCTTTCAATAAAATGTACATGTCACATATTACAAGCACATGAGTAAACTACCCACTGGGTAGATTAAGTTTTCTCCCAATAAGTCAATAACCAGTCCGAAACCCAATACCTAGAATTTTGGTAAAAACAAATAGCCCCTTACATTATGGGCTTTGGTAGGTTATTTATTATAGTCCCCATGTATCTCTTCCGTTTTTAACCACGAAATTTTCCAACAAGTTAAGTGGCTTAGTCCATTAGGCCTGTTTTGGGCCCTAATGTAGATTATAACATTTTGCACTATTTGTTTACCTAAAAAAAAAAAAAAAAAAAAAAAAAAGCCTTGGAAACATATCAGTTTCAAAGTTATATGCCAATGCCCAATTGCCAAACCAAATCTCATTGCCAAACCATATTGAAAATCGATTGAAGGCTTGTATACGCACAAGAAATTAAAGTGTTTATCCATGCAAATAATATTTTTCCACAAACTCAGATATAATTGCTAAATGATGAAATCAACAATTCTTGTTACACACATAAAAGTCGTAGTTACAAATAATAGAAGTAACTATGATCATTTACTACAAACGTATTCATATACCCAAAACTCCAAAGGTAACATATTGAACATCAATTTTTCGTTATGATACATTGTGTAGGACGAAAAAACAGACTTAGATAATTTACTAAATATTCATATACCAATATTTTAGTTTTGAGCTTTTTCTGAATCGGTCGTAGATAACTTACAAGCTACTTGGCTCTTTTAAAATCCTAGTTTCGACTGACCAGACCCGATACTTTTTTTTTTGGTGCAAAAGGTGAAATTTTATATTAAACACTCCAAAATTGGATACAATATATCATATTTAACTACTTTGGACACACCCCACAAGCAGTGGCTATACAAACTAAAGAAACATCAGTTATTAGACAAGTCCACAACAATGTCTGACAACACTAAAAACTTGAGAAAAGAAATCAAAACAGAGACATCTTATTTGTTCTGCACATTCATCTGTATATTTGTTCTGCACAACACTAAAAACTTGAGAAAAGAAATCAAAACAGTTATTAGACCAGACCCAATACTTGGCTCTTTAGAAGTTTTGGTTTTAAAGGTGTATATTTGTGTTCTGTAACAAACTAACAATACAAAATGTTACTACATCCGTCCCATAAAAACTGTCCAGTTTGACTTTTCAGAGTCAAACTGGTTCAACTTTAACCTTATCTAATTTTGTGAGTATTATATAATACTTTATGAAAAATATATGAATGGATTGAGTTTTAAGTATGTTTTTGATTGGTATAATTTTCATCAAGTATTATATAACACATAAAAAATATTTAAGGTCAGAGTCAAACTGGACAGTTTTTATGGGACGGAGGGAGTATGAAATTAGAGCTGTAGTCGACTAGTCGTGACTTTAAAAGAATCCGTTTAATCCATAGGTTTAATTCATAGGTTTACTAATTACCATTGAACTAGTAACTAATCCTATTTTATCTAGCATGACAAACATTCTGTTAGAGATGATCCAACAACCACGGGCACCAATCGGAAATTTAACAACATTTTGTTATAGATCCAAATTTTTGCAAGTGATATAATTGCATTAATGCGTTTATTCCAACCATAATTAGATTTATGAAGATTCTAGACACCATATTTCCATTTACCAAAACGTATTCAACACGTATAACACTCTACTATATAAACCACACATATTCTCACAAACTCTAAAGCCCTAAACCATTCTTATTCGATCTTTGGTCGATTGATTTTATACAATGGAACCCTCCCATCTTGGGCAGCCGGAGAACAACCCCATCCAACGGCCTACTTATGCCGCCATCGTTGCCGGCTTCAAATCCACCACTATCTCCTCAAATCCTCCAACCGAAAACAAGTCACCTACGACAACAATACTCAATCACGCTAGAGCCGTGGGTGAGGGCAAAAACAAGTCACCTACACAAATGATACTCAATCCCGTTAGAGCCAGCTGGGATGAGGGCAAAAACAAATCACCTACGTTATCAGAAATTGCACTAACAACCACCACCCTTCTTGGTCCACCGGAAATCCAGCCATTCATCGAAGCCACTGTTGAAATATATTAAGGTATATGCAGCAACAACAATTGCACCCTAACAATGACGAACTAACAGCCCAAATAATCACGAACTATAACTCGAACAGCAAACGAAAACCACTTCAAACCGCAACAATAAACCTGCAACAAATAATAAAAGGAACAGAAACTGCACGGAATGACTCCTGTCCTTTAAGCTTTATACGGACTCGTATAAGGTGCTGCGAGTCTACAACCGTACAATGGTGGTAGCAGAGATTTGATGCAGTTAACACGTGTTTATTCGGCAGCGACCGAAACCACACAAAACAATGGTGGTAGCAGAGAACACGAAGACAGAGTATGGTTTGTAAACTAGTTTGATTGCTGTATATTTTGGTGTCTAGATTAAGGAGAGAAAACCAACTATTTATATGCAAACTTTGATAGTTAGTAACCCACGTACCAAACTCCTCAATCCCATATTTTGTGCATGAAAACTTAGTGGTATGATGGATTAGTGGGAGTGTTCATGTATCATGGCATAATGTAGAGAATAATTAGGAAAAGACTAAGTCATCTTGACCAATCCATCAAAACCCACGTAATTTCTTAAAAACCATCAAATAAGTATTACTAGTTTATTTTATTAAACCCCCACCATACTCTTAATTGTAAAGTTATATAATAAAACTATACAACCTCAAATAATATCCAACAATCCCCCACCAGGTTGGATAGTTTTCTACTACTCTGATAAGTCATGTCGCAAAGTGTCACGAAGATTAAACCTTGCATTATATAAGTAGGCAAATTAATTGAAGTTGATTCAATGGTGTCCAAAGGAATTAAACCAAGAACCTTGTGATTTCAATGGCATACTTATACACATTTCTTATCGTGACCATTGTTTTCTCACTGAGCGCGAATATGGCCATGCGCTTAAATCCTGTTTCATGACCCTCTAAAAGAGAAACCAATACTCTTCATTCAAGGCGGCACCACCTCTAGATCATATAGGCAAAGCTTATATTACATCTTTATTGCTAAGATTTCGCTAAAGCTTTGTTAAGAGGATTGACCTCAACCTCTTCTCGGCAACACCGTACTATCTTTACCACACATGAGTCATCTAAATCGATAGTACCTTCTATCATTTAATGACTTTGTTATTACTCATTAAACTCGTGAAGTAGGAGCACTACAACTGAGTCGAGTTTCCATCATTAATTGATTCATTAATGGTTTCAAACTCATGTCTCTAGCAACTCTCACTAAATCTCTCGTCAGAGACTTAATGAGAATAATAATCACATCTCAAACACTTAATAGTCTCTCGTCAGAGGCTTAATAAGTGCAACGAACGGCTAAGTTTCTAGATCACTTAACAAACTTATCAATAATGGTACCATTCTCAATTATTTATCTCATTTCATGATTTAAGATGAAACATTCATATCATGAATTAACATGAACCGCTTATTCTTGACTTCTTTCAAGAATTTATATTTCTCAAGTAGTGCTTAGACTATTTTACATAAGTCTAAACTTTATTTGATATCAACAAAGCCACAATCACATTACTTCAGTCAACACACTAACGTTTGGAACCTCATACACGAATGAATATTTATCAAAATTTTTGACAAATCATTTCTAGCAAAATGATTTATTTCATAAGACATAGGTTTTTTTTTTAGTTTAGCAACAACAATACTTGTAACACGTTTGTTTATCTTGAACAATTAATAAATCTTGTTATGTAACAAAATTTTCTTTCAACAGAACACAATTAATAAACAAGAAAGAAACACTAGCTTTCATTAATGAGTAAAATGATTACTCTAGAATTCAAATAAACAAACTGCAGTATTACGCTAGATTTGAAAACAAACAAATTGTTACGCTAGAATTGGAAACAACAAAACTTAAAACGACATCTACGATGAGAAAATAAAAAGGCGCTAGCCCGCCTTTGCTAGTGTTGAAATAAACGCTAGAAATAACTCAATCTTCAAGTGTTCACCCCACAAGATCATCTCCATCATCAAGGTGAACTTGAGCCACCTTGTCGGCAATCTCGGTGTTCACCATATTCACGTCACTAGTCCCGGATTTTCTATGTTTGCACTCACGAGCATAATGACCCGTTTCACCGCAAACATGACACTTTCCAAAACACTTTGATGGAGCATGTTTCTTGAAGTTGTTCCTTGTTACTCCGATTTTAGCCTTGTTGCGATCATTTCGGAACACCTTCTTCTTAGAGCTATCACCTTGCACATGATAGACACTTGACCCATTGTTACCCCGTTTATCTCTAATTTTAGCCTCTTCCTCCATACGAAGGTGCTTGAGAAGATCATCTAACGAATAATCTTTTGTTTTCTGCAACATTTTCTTAGAGAAACTTTTCCACGATGGGGGAAGTTTGGTTAAAATTGCACCCACTTGGAATGCATCACTGACGGGAACATCAAGTGATTTCAGTTTGTTCACTAGGACTTGAAGCTCATGCACTTGCTCCATAATCGATTTCCCTTCAATCATAGCATATTCAAAATATTTTGAAACCAAATATTTATTCGTACCTTGTTCATGAGTTCTATACTTAAACTCTAGCGCATTCTAAAGCTCTCTTGGATTAGTAACAGACACGTACAAATCATAAAGAGTATCGGATAATGCGTTCTTGATATGGCCACAACAAAGAGTCTCGTCCTCTTTGCGAATCATCCTTAGCTTCTCAAGTTCAACAACTTTCTTTTCGTCCACCTCTTTACCAGGTTCGGGAACCGGGTTACTTGGAATAGGAGGCAATGTTGGGTCCAAGACATAGTAAACCTTCAACACGATGAGCAAGAACTTCATCTTTTCAGCCCAACGAGTATAGGTACACCCGTCAAACCTATCGAGTTTCACCAACTCTTGGTTCATCATTCGGAGGTTCGTGAAGGAAGAAGATGCACCGATATCCATGTCGAGTATAAAGCTTAAAGAATGTTGAAATATATTAAGGTATATGCAGCAACAACAATTGCACCCTAACAATGACGAACTAACAGCCCAAATAATCACGAACTATAACTCGAACAGCAAACGAAAACCACTTCAAACCGCAACAATAAACCTGCAACAAATAATAAAAGGAACAGAAACTGCACGGAATGACTCCTGTCCTTTAAGCTTTATACGGACTCGTATAAGGTGCTGCGAGTCTACAACCGTACAAGCCCCAGGATTTGATGCAGTTAACACGTGTTTATTCGGCAGCGACCGAAACCACACAAAACAATGGTGGTAGCAGAGAACACGAAGACAGAGTATGGTTTGTAAACTAGTTTGATTGCTGTATATTTTGGTGTCTAGATTAAGGAGAGAAAACCAACTATTTATATGCAAACTTTGATAGTTAGTAACCCACGTACCAAACTCCTCAATCCCATATTTTGTGCATGAAAACTTAGTGGTATGATGGATTAGTGGGAGTGTTCATGTATCATGGCATAATGTAGAGAATAATTAGGAAAAGACTAAGTCATCTTGACCAATCCATCAAAACCCACGTAATTTCTTAAAAACCATCAAATAAGTATTACTAGTTTATTTTATTAAACCCCCACCATACTCTTAATTGTAAAGTTATATAATAAAACTATACAACCTCAAATAATATCCAACAGCCACCCCACCGCCGATTTCCACCGTCATCTCTCACCCGTTCATCGAAACCATGGTCTCTAACTACAACTCTGTCAAACCGCCTACTTATGCCGCCATCGTTGCCCGCGGCTTCACTGAAAACATGTCTGCTACGTTTTTATCCACAGGTAACCCTTGTCTCGACTTCTTTTTCCACGTTGTCCCCGATACTCCACCAGAAACTATCACACGACGTTTACAAGAAGCATGGAAACATGACCCTTTGAAAACGCTAAAGCTAATATGTAACCTACGTGGGGTACGAGGTACGGGTAAGTCAGATAAAGAAGGGTTTTATACGTGTGCATTATGGCTTCATAAAAACCACCCTAAAACCCTAGCATGCAATGTGGCTTCCATTGCGGATTTTGGGTATTTTAAGGATTTACCAGAGTTGCTATATAGAGTTCTTGAAGGACCTGATGTTCGTAAAATAGCAAAAAAGGAACGTTTGAGACGATCAAGGCAACGTGAAAGACGGCTTCTAAAGGCTGGTGTTAAGGCTGGTCTAATTAGTAAAAATGCACGACTATTTCAAAGAACTGTTTTTCTTCGTCAATACGGACGACAAGGAAGAAGGCCCGCTTTTGTTCGTGGAGGTGCAAGAGGGGGTGGAAGGGCTCCTTATGGTGTCACTAATCAAAAAGCAAAGGATAATGTCTCGACTGAGGCGAAGGTTTTGGCCGATAGGAAAAGAGCACAAACCGAGAAGACGAAATCAAGTGACAAAAGAAAAGAGAAGAGGATCAAGATGGCTACGAAAGCAATTCAGAGGTATAACCGTGACCCTGATTACAAGTTCTTACACGAATGTATCTCCTTTCTCTTCGCGAAGTGTCTACGATCAGATATGGGGTTCTTGACCAAAGGAGAGTTGAGAAAAATCAGTCTCGCGGCTAAATGGTGTCCATCAATTGATCAATCATTCGATAGATCGACTTTGCTATGTGAAAGCATAGCAAAGAAAGTGTTTCCTCGTGAGCTATACCCCGAATACAATGACATAGACGAAGCTCATTATGCTTATCGTGTTCGTGATCGGTTAAGGAAGCAAGTGTTGGTGCCTCTTCGACAAGCTTTGCAGTTACCCGAAGTATACATAGGAATGAATCAATGGGGTTTGATTCCATACAATAGAGTAGCTTCAGTTGCCATGAAGACTTATAAACAACAATTCCTGAAACATGATATGTCAAGGTTTGAAGAGTATCTACACCGAGTGAGGGAAGGTAAGACAACAATCGCAGCGGGTGCATTGCTTCCACATAAGATTATTGCGTCTTTGGATGATGAAGATGGTGGTCAAGTGGCCGAGCTTCAATGGAAGAGAATGGTGAATGACATGTTAATGAAAGGGAAGTTAACTAACTGCCTAGCGATTTGTGACGTTTCCGCTAGTATGAGCGGGATACCAATGGAGGTTTCAGTGGCTCTTGGAGTGTTGGTGTCCGAGTTAAGTGAGGAGCCATGGAAAGGGCATCTTATCACGTTCAGCCAAAACCCGAAGATGCAAAAAGTACAAGGTAAAGATCTAAAGTCAAAGACAGAATTTGTTAAAAGGATGGATTGGGGGATGAATACTGATTTTCAAAAGGTGTTTGATTTGATACTTAAAGTAGCATCTAGAAATAGATTGAGTAAAGGTGAGATGATTGAGAAGGTGTTTGTGTTTAGTGACATGGAGTTTGATGAAGCATCAAGTAATCCATGGGAGACTGATTATCAAGCAATCAAGAGGAAGTTCGCTGAGAAAGGGTATGGAGGAGCAGTGCCGGAGATTGTGTTTTGGAATCTGAGGGATTCACAGGCAACACCAGTGCCTCGGAAGGAGAATGGGGTTGCGCTTGTGAGCGGTTTTTCAAAGAATCTGATGACAATGTTTATGGAAGACATGGGGAGTATCAACCCTGAGGGTGTTATGGATCATGCTATTTCGGGCGAGGAATATAACAAGCTGGTGGTGGTTGATTGACGATGTTGAATACGTGTTTTTTTATTAGTCAACATGAGTCGCCATGTCTTTGGCATTTGAAATGTAACCAAATTTACGAAAATAATTGATTTTGTTGGTGAAATATGCCCATTTTATTGATTTGTTATGCTGCTGATTGGTAATTTGGTTCCAAAAGCCGAAAGTTCTTATTTGAGATAGTAGTTGTATCAAAACACATTAATTAGTTGAGGACCTGTTTTCCAGAGAAGTTCTATAAATTGATAAATTCTGATGATAAAATGCTGTTGTGAACTACCTATTAAAAACTGGTTAAATGTGATAAGCATGAGTTATTTAATTACGCAAAAGTGATTATTAGCTTTGTAAAAATACAATCAGATGATAAGCTGCTGCTGAATTCTCAAACATCCCCACATTTTATCACTGCATCATCACTGGCTGGCGGTTACTCATGTAAGGATCACCTTTATATCTATGAGCATGAAAGTATTGCTGCTAGCCTGCTATGACATGACATTACAGTATTATATTTGTTCTCAAGCTCTTTTGACATTGGTTAATTGTATTATTCCAACATACGGCATGTACTTCATATCCATAATCTTTGAGTTTGCTAATGCGGCAAAAGTACAATTTTCCGTGCAGTTTGTGTTTTCTTAGTTTTTATAGACGGCCACTTCATACCAGGTTTTAATACCCTCGTCGCGGTTACAAAAGATACTCCAGGTGCAAATATGTAAAAAGAAAAAAAAAAAAAAAAAGTTCATTCTTGTAATGTTAATGAAAAGGCCGAAACCTGTTTAGCAATGCCTTACTTCAATTTAACAGGAAGTCCTCTGAATATGTAACTACAACGTGCAAACTTTGGCGTGGTCATCGTTGATGACACTTTCATGGTCATATTGGTTGCACAATGTCATCTGCTCGTCTTAATAGATGATTTTGATAATGAAATAACTCTACTGACTGAAGATAAAGAAAAGATAATTTGAAGATGTTAAACTCTATAACTCTTAAGGTCCTTAATAAATTAGTGGCTGCTGCGTTATGTTTCAATGTTTTAGCACACTAGTTATAATACCCGCGCACGCGCGGGGTTTTTTCTAAAAATTTTAATAATGTATTTTTATTTATTGAAAAACAAATAATTTTTATTTTATTTATGGTTTTTAATTTTGTATTATACGATGAAGAGAGCTCGACTATGTGTAGTTACAATGCATTTGCACGCACGATGTTTTAAATATTGTGTGTTTTAGAAAAGTTTTTAGTTTAATTATGGTTATCCGTATTATTTTGTTAGACATAAACGTTATATCTTTTTATGAACAATTTGAAAAGAAATAAGTACTTATTAACATATGTGGCTAACATATGTTAACCACTTAAATCATTTGCATTAGTGATGATTATTGAATACACTGTTAGCATTTGATATTAACAATGGACATTGGCTTGTTAAATTCCTATCTTGTACTCTTTTAGGAATAATCAAAATAAGCTTTTCTTTAAATAAGGAAAAAAAAAAAAGGTAAAGCCATGCTTCTAATGTTTCAGACTTGGCGTGATTTATGTTGTAAAATTTCTTTCATGAAAAAAGAAATCATATCTCGAATATTATCATTGACTATTCATATAGTCACATCTACAATAGTCCTTGATATGTTATCAATCTTCTTAGCAAGATTATCAATAATGATCACCTGCTCCTCGTGATTCCCTTCAATAGTATTACCCTTTTGGTGATAAGCATGGATGAGTTTAGAGTGATGTACCCTAAACAAAGGAAATGGCCAATTTACTTGAGGCCCCCCCGAAATTTTTTTTGCGATCTAGGGGGTATATAGTTTTCGTGTAGAAAAATTTCGGTATATTCGGTTTCGACCCCCAAAATTTCGGTATTACCCGAAAAGTAGCGTTAGGAAAAAAAAATTAGATCCCGACCCCCACTGATAATTTTCTAGCTTCGCCGCAGCAATAACAATACCAACGACACATGCCATGGCAACACAAATAACGACCAGAAAACACATCGAACACCAACAATGTCAAACGGGTCATTTTTGTAAATGTCAGGTCGGCCAATTTTTTGTCTAAAAAATCTATACCTCTTCAAACATGTATCGTATCAACTATACAGAAATTAAAGTTTATTAATAATAATCTAAGAAGAGGTGCTATATGAAAATACACTCTGGGTGACTTCTAACCCACTTGATCTGTTTATTGTAGCTAAATCTTTTGAAATTTTACCCGTTTGACCTGTTAAATCTGAAACATAATCTGGCTCGTCTCATTCTTAAAAAAAGGGTTAAAAAGGAAGACAAACCACTATCAATGAGGTGACTCAAAATGTAAGAAGTCCACCAGATAAAGAAAAAAGCTGTATTAGCAGACTCCATATGCTAGTATGCTACTACACTTACACAAGATAATTTGCCTCAATTCATTGTATGTGAACAAAAAAAATAGCATACTTTATTTCGATAGCTTTACTTGAAGCTATAATAATCATACCATTTTAAGAACCAAAACACATCAGAGATTAACTTTAGATAAAAACATAAATGAGATGCCAGTGTGTCGTAAAATGTCAGAAAACAGACTAAAAACCGAATAAAACCCATCTACCAAAATCACTGAAAATCCACCAAGTAAACTTTTGATAATCCAGCTACACTAATCACAAAGTAAACGAATCGTATCTAAGAGACACACACAACATCATTTTAGTTCAGGTGGAGGACCCAATAACGTGTACATCAACTTGAAAATCATGGTGAAATATAGTATGACACAACCTAAGATTTAAAACAGGCTCATGTTATTGGGATAAGCAACTCGAATATGTTTATTAAAAACTTTGTTTTTTTTTTTTTTTTTTTTTTTTTTTTTTTTTTTTTGTATCAAAACACAATATGCTCAAATTGTTACGTTTGAGGCTAAGGGGGGAGGATGAACCAAGAGGGTCATGGCACAAGGATTTTGGCATCAACACGACAACACATATAAGAAAAAGTCGTATTAAGCTCGATCCATTTTATGCAGAGTCTGAAGTAACATTCTCACAAGCTACCACTTGAGAATCCTTTAAGCAGCCAAAGCAGCACACGTTCGATCCATTTAGCTATTGTTCCAAAAACTTTCCGGCCTGCCTTGAACTACGCCGCACTTAATGAACCCAATTCACTCTGAGTTCAAGAAAGCCTACGTTGCAACTTATGTTCCAAGTGCTTACACCGTCCACACTCCCACTCTTACATAATTCCACTTCATCATCCACAATACATGTATCTGTTTCAACATCCACTAAATTTGCTTTCATCCTAAGGCACTCATTGGCGGGTACAGCCAAAGCAAACTTGTATAGCGGCAACGAATAGAGCTTTCCACAGCTAATACGTTGACTTGGATCGGCTCTAAAGATATGTGCAGTATACTCACCAAAGAAACCAGAATCTCCAAGAGTGTCTTTTCCATAAGAAGCATGTATTGAGCCACTTAGTCGTAAAGGTTTAAAGGGCTCAAACATTAGCTGCATTGTAGTGTCTACTGCATCTTTAATTGCAACAAAACTTAAAAGGATACGCCCATCTTTACCAATAAACTCAATCGACCCACACTTGGCTTTCAATTTCCCATCCTCCCAAAATTTCGTCAGGTCCGCACCACCACTGCCATTGAAAATTAAGTAAGTCTGGTCTTTGTTCTTGCTGGTAGCTTTGATCAGCAAAGCAACCTCAATAGATGATGAAAAGGGGACGGAACGAACACAACTGGTGTTTCCTAATGGTATATACGAACCATTGTATATGGGGAAACCATCGAACCATTCCCGGTCGAAAACTGAAACATGGCAATCATCCTTCTTATCCAAGCTCACCCACCCATCACCATCTGGTAACCGACATTTGTCTACAAATGTAACACGCCCAGTTACACTGCCTTCATTAAATTGAGAATGTGCAACACTCAAATTCAAGGAAAATATCTCAAAGCGTGAATTCGGATGTTCATTCCTAGCATATATGGATGAAGGAAATATGGGACTACACATAGAAAACGATTTGAATTCTGTTGTCCACTCGTCCGATGACGGAGCGATCCCCAAAAGTTGAAAGCATTTGTTCATTACCACTTCCGTTGCCTCACACAGCCCTAACAGGTTCTCGCCACGCGAAACCTGCCAAACCTTGCGGTAGCAACGCTTAAATAACTTGGATAAATAGCAGAGGTATTCGCACAAAACATGTGGCACAAAAACTTCACAAACCCTATGTATAACCTGAGTGAACTCTACAAAATGTAATCCCAGCTCACGTTCCATCCCGGCCAACACATTTAGCTTAAACAAGTTTCTACTTGAAGAACTCTTGATAAGTGAACGAACTAAAGCTTGTGTCTTTAGTAGAGACGCAAACGTGTTCCCCTCTTCATCAATATCCTCAAACTTGAATATGCACTTAGCCAATCTATAGACAGCACATAATTAAAAAAAAAAAAAAAAAAAAAAAAAAAAAACCCTACTAAGTACCAAAAATAAATTATTGTTTTCTTTGTATGTCCCACAAAAATGACAACATTTCATCATTTGGCAAGTTTTCGAGTAAAACTGCCAATATTCATAATTATTTAAAATAATTGATAACAAAGATTGAATGAAGAAAGTAGGCTTACACCATCTCTGTATAGCGAATGTGCCACGCTGGAAAACCAAGGTGGCACCTTGCAGGCCCATAAATTAATAGTAGATCGGGATCTGGCTCCCCGTGACCTGAGAGTAAACCATGTTTAATAAACACAATGTCATTATATATTTACTATATGCACACAAAGACAGAAAAGAAAACAATTAACAAACAACAAACCAAGTGTCTTCAGTGCCTCGGTTAAGTAAGTTTCAGTAAAGAACGGTATAAGTAATTGGGTCAAAGCTGCAACCTCTAGTGGCTTGTTAAACAGCTTAAGGTGTAGAAACAGTAGCAATACATTACAAACTCTTGCCCATACACGGCCCATCACCTAAAAGAATGTAATGTTTCATTTTACCATGTCCATGAATCAAAGTTTGAATGACATATATGCTCGTTATACTATTCTGCATTTCAGAAAAACAACCCATTTGGCCCTCTTAAAAAACTGAACTTCTAGACAGAAAGACAAACAAACACAAATAAAGGATTTACCTAGATTAGAAATCATATTTAGTAAGCGATCCAAACACTCCCTTAGTAAGTTTGCTTTTTATCGTCACATTCAACATGTTTAGAAGCAATTATGTACTAAAGTTTTTTGGTTACCGGAACACAGAACAAACCAAATAGTGACAGCTAGTAACTAACAAACATCCTATAACTCAGCCGACGATGGGTCAGGTTCACATAAATCCTTTTGTTGCCCACTTTCTATGAGGCTATGAATATCTTAATATTTTAAACGCAATTTTTCATGATCATTTAACATGTTTAAATATGGCTTAAAGAAATGGAGTAACTACTTATTGCAACAATGGCTATCCAATCAACGAATCCACAGTTCATATCATAGTAAAAATAAATAAATATATATTAACTGAACTAATGAAAAGGGACAAAAACATTATTCTGATATTTGAAAAGGTCGTATTCATATCAAAGAAGTGAATTTAAAGTAGAGGATGAGAATCTACTTTTGGTGTCTAGAGATTAGTTGTAAAATACAAAAAATAGCAAAAGTGTTAAAGAACATAACTTACTTTTTGTTCAGGAACCTTGGTCTAGCTCTACATCGGCAGGTGGTGGATCTGTTGCGCAGACAACCTAACCAATGCAATCGAATCATAAAAACATTAGTCTAATCCATAAACAAAAAAACAAAAAAAAAATGTTTAGTTTCAACAACTTTCTTAACAGGCACAATTCCATCATCTTAAAACTTGTTTATTTAGTACCTCACATAGTCACATGATAAATTGCAGATGGCTGTCAAACAACCAAAATCACATAAAACTTGAATAAAATCTTTAAAAAAAATTAAATTAACCAAGTAAACATCAAAATGAACTAACAAACCTAATAGAGTTACAAACTTTACACATGAATCAACAATCACACATAAACTCAGAATTGATTAAGATATAAAAAAAAACACTTGCACAACCCACAAAAATCACAATCTTTTACACATAACAATTTATGACCACAAACCCATTGTCAATGAAGGAAAAAAGCACTATATCAAAGAGGATTCGATTGATTATTTTACTATTGAGAGTGGCACACACTAAAACCCTAATGATTGACATACATGTTTATCTCAAAATCTACAAATAAAAAAGCCATCAAAATCATAACTTTTGAATACAACAAATAAAACCCAGATAAGTAATTAGGGTTAAAGCACGTATAATCCCCAAAATAATAAGTAAATCGGATTAAAATACCTAGATGCTGAAGATCGAGATAAAATCAAATCTTCACATAGTGTGTTTCCTGTCATTCCTATCAAGATCCTTAAAGATGATTTTAATACAGATAATTTTGGTTGTTACATTATTTTGATTTAGGGAAAAGTAGATTGCTAGCTTTAGAGGTTTATGAAAGGTTTGTTTAATTTGGTGGTTGATTGAATATTTTTAGTTTAGAGGTTTATGTTCGTCGATGATTGTGTGTGGATGAATGATAAGAGATTGAGTTTGATTGATTGAGGAGGAATTTAGGGAATTTTGGGACTTTAGGTTAGTATGATACTGAATTTTAAGTTTAAGCCCAAAACTTTCAAACATTTGCTCCGCCTTTTTTTAGTTTTCCTTTTTTTTATTTTTGACACATATACTTTTGTAAGATTTCTTCAATAATCACAAATCAAATTCGATTTTTTATAAAATATGGATAAATTTAGAAGTATTTAGGCTTTTTTTTATTCAATTTATTTAAAGAAAAATTAATAATAATTGAGTTATTACTAAATAAAGAATGAATTGATTTTTTTTTTTAAAATGGAAAAATTCCAATAAAGGTTTTATTTTATTATATAAAAGATTTTTTGGTAATATATAAACGTAAAGCCCAAGTACTATTAACAATCTATAAACAAACACTCCTATTTACATGGGGCATTTTACACCTCCATATACAACACAACAATCATAAACCCTAGTATACAAATTCATTTTTCCTTTACTCTCACAATTTTTCTCAAACATGCGTACCAATCATATTCAATTGAGCATGAAGAAATCTCAATCCATATTAAATAAATTTTCACAAATGGCACCTTTTGCCACCCTCCTCGGTCCACCAGAGATTTACCGGCCCCCACCCAAATCCGCCGCCCCACCTCCTACCTCCAAAGCCATCTCCAACCTCAACTCCATCCCTACCTCCCCAAAACCTCCCATGGGTTTCACCGAAAACATGTCCCCTACATATTTATCCACGGGTAACCCATGCCTCGACTTCTTCTTTCACGTAGTACCTGACACTCCACCAGAAACCATCAGATGCTATCTACAAGAATCATGGGGACACGACCCTTTGAAAACGTTAAAATTGATATGTAACCTTCGTGGACTATGAGGTACGGGCAAATCAGATAAAGAAGGGTTTTATACATCCGCGTTATGGCTTCATAAAAACCATCCTAAAACCCTAGCATGTAATGTGGCTTCAATTGCTGAATTTGGGTATTTTAAGGACTTGCCAGTGTTGGATCGTAAACTTGATTTAGTCCAATAAAGATTGGACAATCCATAAAAGCCCAAGCCCATGATCAAGAAGCTTCTAGAATGACGAAGATTGGTATGGAAGCTTCTAGAAAGTCGTAAAATGGTATGGAAGCTTCTAGAAAGTCGTAGAATAGTATGGAAGCTTCTAGAAAGTCGTAGAATGGTATAGAAGTGTTTAGAAGGTTGTAGTAGATGATACATACTAGAAGTATCTAGTTAATTGTGGTAAAGTGTCTAGTAAGAATTATCTAGAATTATGATAAGGATGATGATGTATTAGAATAATCTAGATTGCGTAAGAATGTCCATGGAATATCCCGAGTCTAGAACCTTCCATGGACTAGTATAAATAGGTGATGGTGTATGCATTGTAAATGTACCATATGAAGCAAAGTTAAGGAGTAAAAGTTCCATTGTAAAAAGTCTCTAAGTATTCCTCTCTTCGTAAGCCTAAAAGGCCCTCGTGTTTTCCAACAAAGTGGTATCAGAGCTAGAAGATCAAGATGTCAAGTGCAATGAACTTGTTCCAATTTCCTCGTCTTACCAAAGACAACTATGGTAGTTGGTGCATTCGAATGAAGGCGTTACTTGGTTCACATGATGTGTGAGAGATAGTAGAGAAAGGTGTTGAGAAAGTTGATGATGAAAGTTCGTTGAATGCCGCCCAAAGGGTGGAGTTGCAAAAGGCAAGAAAGAAGGATCAAAGTGCTCTTACACTCATCTATCAATGTCTTGATGATGCGATGTTTGAGAAAGTTGCAAATGCAACCACTTCTAAGGAAGCGTGGGAGATCCTTCAAAATGCTTTCAAAGGAATTGACAAGGTGAAAAAGGTACGCCTTCAAACTCTTAGAGGAGAGTTCGAAAAGCTCCAAATGGAGGAATCTGAAACTATTTCAGATTATTTCACTCGTGTCTTGACCATTTCAAATGAAATGAAGAGAAATGGTGAAAGCTTGAGTGACACAAGGGTGATAGAAAAGATTCTTCGCTCTTTGCCACCAAGCTTTGATTACATTGTCGTGGCCATAGAGGAGTCAAAAGACATAGACTCTATGACCATTGATCAACTCATGGGATCTTTACAAGCCCATGAAGAGAAGTTGAAGAAAAGAAGGGGGAAAGAACCCTTGGAGCAAGCTTTATATTCAAAGGTCTCTTTCAAAGAAAGAGAAAAGAGCTTTCTACATGAAAAGGAGCAAGGACGAGGACGCGGTATTTTTCGAGGTCGTGGTGGTTTCCAAGGCCGAGGACGAGGAAGAGGAAGAGAAGATGTCAACAAAGAAGATGAAAACCAATGGTTTTCATATCGAAGAGGTTGTGGGAGAGGCTTTCGATCTCAAAGAGGAGGTAAGCCCCAAATACAATGTTATAATTGTCGCAAATATGGTCATTATGCCAGTGAGTGTAGCAGCTCAAGACAAGTGGAAGAAAAAGCTAATCTTGTGGAGGTAGAAGACAAAGATGAGCTTACCTTGCTAATGGCAAGACGTGACGAAAAAGAAGAGAGGATAGAACCATGGCATATAGATTTCGCTGCGAGTAACCATATGACGGGTGAAGAAGACTTGTTCGTGGAAATGGAGGAAAGTAAAGGTAATGTCACCTTTGGAGACGAATTAAAGGCACCGGTGAAAGGAAAAGGTGAGATACTTATCCGAGCTAAAGACGGAAGTCACCAATATATTTCGGACGTATACAACGTGCCCAATCTTAAAAGTAACATTTTAAGTGTGGGACAACTTTTAGAGAAAAATTACGATATCCATTTCAAGGATCGTAGTGCCACAATAAGAAATCCTGAAGGAAAGCTCATAGCTAAAGTCCCTATGACTAAAAACCGAATGTTCCTTCTAAACATTCAACATGATGAAGCTAAGTGTTTAAAGAGTTGTTTGAAGGATCATTCGTGGCTTTGGCATATGAGGTATGGGCACTTAAACTTTGGTGACTTAAAGTTATTATCATCAAAGGGAATGGTGAAAGGGTTAGATCAAATTGATCATCCCAATCAAGTGTGTGAAGGATGTCTTCTTGGAAAGCATGCTAGAAGTTCATTCCCGAAAGAAGCAACATCAAGAGCTAAGGAGCCTTTGCAACTAATTCACACGGATTTGTGCGGTCCCATTTCTCCACCATCTCATGGTAAGAATCTTTACTTCATGCTTTTTATTGATGATTTTTCAAGAAAAACTTGGGTATATTTTCTAAAAGAAAAATCCCAAGCTTTTGAAGCTTTTAAGACATTTAAAGCTATGGTAGAAAAAGAGAAAGGTTTAAAAATTAAATCCATGAGATCCGATAGAGGTGGAGAATTTTTATCAAAAAAATTTAACAAATTTTGTGAGGATAATGGGATCCGGAGATTTCTAACGGCTCCTTACTCCCCACAACAAAATGGAGTGGTGGAGAGAAAGAATAGAACCATTCTCAATATGGTCCGAAGCATGTTGAAAAGTAAGAAGATGCCAAAGGAATTTTGGGCCGAAGCGGTTGACTGTGCGGTATATCTATTGAATCGGTGTCCGTCAAAGAGTTTAGACAACAAGACTCCACAAGAAGCATGGAATGGAATAAAGCCTACCGTCTCTCACCTAAGGGTATTCGGAAGCATAGCGTATGTTCACGTTCCAAGCCAAAGGCGATCCAAGCTTGATGATAGAAGTGAGAAGCATGTGTTCGTTGGCTACGACAAGCAGTCAAAAGGCTATAAGCTCTATAATCCAATCACAAGGAAGGTGGTAGTGAGTAGAGACGTGGAGTTCGATGAAGAAGAAGCATGGGATTGGAGCATTAAAGAAAATGAAAGGTATGACTTTCTTCCTATGACTGATGAAGAAGAGACGGGTGAATCAAGTGAAGAAGTCCATCAACCTCAAAGTCCAACTCCAACCCAAGACTCAAGTGAAGGAGAACCAAAGACAAGAAGCTTGCAGGAGCTCTACGAGGTAACTAACGAGATACCCCTTCTTTGTTTATACGCTGACTGTGAACCTTTAGTTTTTGAGGAAGCTATGAAAAGCAAGAAATGGAGACAAGCCATGGATGAGGAGATAAAGTCAATAGAACAGAATGATACGTGGGAGTTGACGACCCTTCCGAAAGGCCAAAAGGCTATTGGAGTTAAGTGGGTATACAATTCCAAGAAAAACGCCAAAGGCGAAGTGGAGAAGTACAAGGCAAGGCTTGTGGCTAAAAGGTACAAGAAGAAGAATGGTATAAAATATGAAAAGGAAGGATGTATGAGTGATACATGCGAGGTCAGAAAACCAAGGTGTAGATATCTTCACCAAGCCGCTCAACGAGCGAGATTTCTCAAGACTAAGGATGATGCTTGGAGTCGGGAAATCAAGTTTAAAGGGGGGTGTTGGATCGTAAACTTGATTTAGTCCAATAAAGATTGGACAATCCATAAAAGCCCAAGCCCATGATCAAGAAGCTTCTAGAATGACGAAGAATGGTATGGAAGCTTCTAGAAAGTCGTAGAATGGTATGGAAGCTTCTAGAAAGTCGTAGAATAGTATGGAAGCTTCTAGAAAGTCGTAGAATGGTATAGAAGTGTTTAGAAGGTTGTAGTAGATGATACATACTAGAAGTATCTAGTTAATTGTGGTAAAGTGTCTAGTAAGAATTATCTAGAATTAGGATAAGGATGATGATGTATTAGAATAATCTAGATTGCGTAAGAATGTCCATGGAATATCCCGAGTCTAGAACCTTCCATGGACTAGTATAAATAGGTGATGGTGTATGCATTGTAAATGTACCATATGAAGCAAAGTTAAGGAATAAAAGTTTCATTGTAAAAGTCTCTAAGTATTCCTCTCTTCGTAAGCCTAAAAGGCCCTCGTGTTTTCCAACAGCCAGAGATACTTTATCGACTTCTTGAAGGACCTGATGTACGAAATATAGCAAGAAAGGAACATGTGGAGCGATCAAGACCACATCAAATAAATACACCTTATGGAAATCGAAGAGCTAATTATTTGGCTAGTCGAACATATCCACGTTATAGACGTCGCAGAGATAGACGACGTCGTAGAGCTAAACGTCGTAGAGCTTATAAGGTTAGCCGAGATGAAAAGAAGAGTATCTCGAGGGCGGTGCGGGTTTTTTCCGAGTTGAAAAGAATGCAAATAAAGAAGGCAAAAGCGCGTGAAGATAGAAAAGAGAAGAGGATCAAAATGGCTACCAAAGGAATCGAAAGGTATAACCGTGATCCTGATTATAAGTTCTTACATGAACGTATATCTGATCTTTTTGCTGTGTATTTACGATCGGATATCAAGTTATTGACTGAAGGAAAGTCAAGGAAAATCAGTCTTGCTGCAAAATGGTGTCCATCATTGGATCGATCTTTTGATAGATCGACTATGCTATGCGAAAGCATAGCAAAGAAAGTGTTTCCTCGTGAATATTATCCCGAATACAATGAGTTAGAAGAAGCTCATTACTCTTATCGTGTTCGTGATCGGTTAAGAAAGCAAGTGTTGGTTCCTCTTCGAAAAGCATTGGAGTTACCGGAAGTTTACATTGGACAGAATCAATGGGGTTTGATTCCATACAATAGAGTAGCTTCGGTTGCCATGAAGAAGTATAAAAAACACTTCTTATATCATGATATTTCAAGGTTTATAGAGTATTTTAAAAAAGTACGGGAAGGTAAGACAACAATCGCGGCGGGTGCATTGCTTCCACATGAGATTATATCGTCTTTGGACGATGAAGATGCCGGTCAGGTGGCTGAACTTCAATGGACGAGAATGGTGAATGATATGTTAACGAATGGGAAGTTAAATAACTGCCTAGCGGTTAGTGATGTTTCGTGTAGTATGTGGGGTACTCCAATGGAGGTTTCAGTGGCTCTTGGAGTGTTGGTGTCCGAATTAAGTGAGGAGCCATGGAAAGGGAATCTTATTACATTCAGCAGAAACCCGAAGATGCAAAAAGTACAAGGTAAAGATCTAAAATCAAAGATTGAATTCGTTAAAAAGATGGAATGGGGGATGAATACTGATTTCCAGAAGGTGTTTGATTTGATACTTGAAGTAGCATCTAGAAATGGATTGAGTGAAGATGAGATGATTAAGAGGGTGTTTGTGTTTAGTGACATGGAGTTTGATCAAGCATCAAGTAATCCATGGGAGACTGATTATCAAGTGATCAAGAGGAAGTTTTCTGAGAAAGGGTATGGAGGATCAGTGCCAGAGATTGTGTTTTGGAACCTGAGGGATTCACGCGCGA
Source organism: Artemisia argyi (assembly GCA_030686995.1). NCBI lineage: Eukaryota > Viridiplantae > Streptophyta > Magnoliopsida > Asterales > Asteraceae > Artemisia > Artemisia argyi. The sequence continues at coordinate 164,402,272 of CM060697.1, forward strand.
CACCAGTGACAGGGAAGGAGAATGGGGTTGTGCTAGTGAGCGGTTTTTCCAAGAATCTGATGACATTGTTTATGGAAGATGGAGGGAATATGAACCCTGAGAGTGTAATGGAACTTGCTATTTCGGGTGAGGAGTATAACAAGCTGGTGGTGGTTGATTGATGATGTTGAATATATTTTTTTTATTAGTCAACATGATTCTCCATGATTGGTAATTAATATGTTGCTTTGAATTGGTTAGATGTGTTATCGACAGCAGAATATTATAGTACCTCAGCTATTTGAAGGGTGTATGGATTGCCTATTCAAACAGCTTGTTTTTCTTTTGTTCTATATATTCTGAAGATGCTTATTGTTAGTTTTTTTCCGAACGTCGGTTTATTGTAAAAAACACACTAGCAAGGAGCTATGCAGAAGGAAACATATATAATTACATAGGAATAGAAAGTGTTCTACAAATTCTGATGAAAAAAATGCTCTGATTTGAAAAACTTATTGAAAACGGGTTAAAATAGCTCATAAGCTGTAGATAAACTTTTAAATACTCAAAGGTGATTATTAGCTTTATATAGCAATACAAGTAAATAATAAGCTGCTGCACAAAGTAGCGTCAATTGCATGCCATCTCTTGAGGTTGTGTCAAGTCCCCCCAATCCATCACTTTAGACCATAGGAAAATAGCATTAGCACACCCGAAAAAGATGTGTTGAGTGTCTTCGATTATGTGGCTACACAAATGCCCAATATGATCAAGATTAACACCAATTTTGACAGGTTATCATGAGTAGGTAGCCATGCAAGTAGAACTGCCAAAACAAAGATTTTATTTTATTTATTTATTTTTTGTTTTTGTTTTTTTTTTTTTTTTGTTTTTTTTTGTTTTTTGTTTCTTGTTTTTATTTATTTATTTATTTTATATATAAACGGGACCAGGTTGTTCCATGGAAATATCGAGCCCAAGTTAGGTAGTAGTCGAGCACTCGAGCAGGGGCGAAGCTTGGAAATTTCGAGTGGGGGGTCGGGATCTAAATTTTTTTTTCCCTAACACTATAGGGGGTCGAAACCGAATTAAATTGGGGGGGGCGAAACCGAAAATACCGAAATTTTTCTACACGAAAACTATATACCCCTACATCGCAAAAAAAATTTCGGGGGGTCGGCCGCCCCTCCCCGCCCCTTAGAAGCTGCGCCACTGCACTCGAGCATCTAGTTTAACCCGGAAAGACTTAAGTGTGGAACTAACGTCCCAGTGCACCGAATCATGACATGTTGATCTGATAGTTGAGTTGCAGCAAGGGCCTTGCTAGTTGCTACTTGCAACAAGTTCTTGCTCTTCAGCTCCTCTTCTCATAGTGTGATTCCAGTTAGATATGCGATGATTTTCAGAAGTGATCTCTGGTACTTTAGAAGAAACAAGTGCTTCTTCGTTGTTCTCCGGCTAAAACATACAAATGGGTTAACTGTATTATTTCCAGCGGTGTTCTGAAGCCTTATTTAACATTGGTTAACTGTACTATTCTACGATGGCCTCTTTCATATTCTTAAACTTTGAGTTTGGTCAGGGAAAGGAAGTAAAGTTTTTCGAACATGTCTGGTCTATTACTTAATTTTATACACACTACTTTATACCTTGGTTTCAAAAGACTCGTCGATGTTACAAAAGATACTCCAGGTGTTAAAGTGTTAAACTGATAAATCACAAATTTGTGGATGTTACAAAAGATAGTCCAGGTGCTAAACTGATAAATCAAAAATTGCATTAAAATTAGAGAAAAGTAACTAAAATGTTCATTTTTTTTTCCAAACATGGTCACTTTTGATGCCTCTTGCCAAAATAGTTATGCTCAACTGCTCAACTTTTCAACTCCACCTAAATGTTGACACGTGTAAGGGTGCTCATCAGGCGAAAACTAGACCGGACCGAGAAAAACTGGACCTGACCGAGACCGAATCCGGCAAAAAACTAGACCGAGACCGGACCAAATGTGGTCGGTCCGGTTCGGTCTGGTCCGGTCTCGGTCTAAATACGCTAAATGTCCGGTTTTTAAGCCGGACCGGACCGAGCGGGACCGAGACCGAAATTATAAAAAACCCTAGACCGAGACCGGAACGAATGTGGTCGGTCCGGTCCATCCGGTCTGTTTGCTCACCCCTAGACACGTGTCCGTTTTCTTATAATAAAAATACTTGCGACTAGATATTTTATCTTATTATTAAGACAAAATTACACGGATGGTCCCTGTGGTTTACACGGATTTCAAGTTTAGTCCCTAACTCAAAATAAGTACACCAGACGTCCCTAATTTTGAAACCTGTCACCCTTTTAGTCCCTAATTTGGATGGGCCGTTAGTTTATCTGTTAAGAAATTTGCACCGTTAGTCCTTCGTTAATATTTTTTGCACCGTTAGTCCTTCGTTAATATTTTTTGCACCGTTAGTCCTTTGTTAAAATTTAAAAAAAAATTCTAAAATAAAAAAAAAAATTTGAATAAATTTTTTTTTCGAATAAAAATTTTTTAAAAAAATATTTTTTAGAAAAAATATTTAAAAAAAAAAAATTTTTCAAATAAAATTTTTAAAATTAAAAAATTCTAAAATTAAAAAAAAATTTAATTCAAAAACAAAATTTGAATAAAAAAAAATTTCGAATAAAAATTTTTTAAAAAAATATTTTTTAGAAAAAATATTTAAAAAAAAAAATTTTTAGAAAAAATATTTTAAAAAAAATATTTTTTTCGAATAAAAATTTTTAAAATTAAAAAATTCTAAAATTAAAAAAAAAATTTGAATAAAAATTTTTTCCGAATAAAAATTTAAAAAAAAATATATATTTTTTAGAAAAAATATTTTAAAAAAAATATTTTTTAGAAAAAATATTTTTTAGAAAAATTCAAATCTTAAAATATTCGAAAAATAAAAATATTTCTAATTTTTTTTTAATTTTCTAAAAAAATTTTATTCGATATTTTTTTTTTAAATTTTTTCTAAAAAATTCCAAAAAAAATATTTTTCGAATATTTTAAGATTTTTTTTCGATAATTATTTTTTGAATTTTTTTTCAAAATTTTTTTGAATAAAAAATTAGAAAATAAAATTTTGAAAAAATATATTTATTCGAATTTTTTTTTTAAATATTCAGACTAGAAAGGACGAAAATGTAATAAAGTGGACAAAAACGTAAAAAAATGACGAAAATGTTAAAAAAACGGACGAGAACGTAAAAAATGGACGAAAACGTAAAAAGATTGACAAAAATGTTAAAAAAAATGAACGAAAACGTTAAAAAAAACGGACGAGAACGTAAGAAAATGGACGTAAACGTAAAAAGATTGACAAAAACGTAAAAAATTGACGAAAACGTTAAAAAAACGGACAAGAACGTTAAAAAAAACGGACAAAAACGTAAAAAGATTGATAACGGTGCAAAATATTAATGGAGGGACTAACGGTGCAAAAAATATTAACGAAGGACTAACGGTGCAAATAACTTAACGGATAAACTAACGGCCATCCAAGATAGGGACTAAATGTGTGACAAGTTTCAAAAAATAGGGATGTCTGGTGTACTTATTTTGAGTTAGGGACTAAACTTGCAATCCGTGTAAACCACAGGGACCATCCGTGTAATTTTGTCTATTATTAATAATGTAAAAGGTCTATGATACCCTCAATTTAATATCATCTCCACAACGTCACACTTACCCACCCACCTCATCACATCCACTCGGATTGAGATCCTCTCATTTCGACATCTCGCATGTTCTTCTAATGTTAGCATGCTGTGAGAGAGTAAATTAATGAGTTTTATATTTTACTCAATGATGGCCTTACAATTTGATTTGTTTTTATTTTATTGGCTCAACATTACGGAGTACAAAACATGGGACATACCCATCCACTCATTCTATTTCATCCCATATGAGATTTGTTTAGAAAATGAGGTGCATGGGATTTATAGGCAAAAATGAGGTGCAAATGCGAAATAAGTACATATATTTCAGTTTTGTCAAACGGGAAATACTAACCGGCAATCTCTACAAGTTGAGAACCCCCATTTTTTCAATGTTGACCTCAAGAAAATGAAAACGAGGACAAATCAATCTTTGAGAGAGACACCATGGGCAAAAAGTCAGGAGTTGATATGACCTATATATCTAGGGTTCAATAAGAATCGAAGAAGGACTATTCTACTAACAGGATTCTCAAGCAAAGAAATAGAGATTCGAATTAGTAAAAAGGATTTGTTATACTGAAAGATGAATTGTACAAAGATCGAAGTAATTTGTTCACAAGATGAATGATGGAAATGTAATGTCTAATGCAATGTATTTATACTAGTGAAATGTAAAATCTGTTATTGAGTTATGGCGGGAAATGTAGTTGTGGGTTGTTCTTGAATGTTTGACTTTTGATTGTTGACTTTGTTGACTTTTCCTTTGACCATTCTTTAAACTCATATCAGGAGGCAGTTTTCCGGTGAGAATTGTATTAGCAATGTTGAGTTCTTTAAGTAAACAGCAATGTGTTATGCTGTGAGGCAAGTTGCCATGGATTTTATTATTCTTGGCAAGGTTTCGGGATTTCAGTTTTGGAAGATGAGAACATATGTTGTCCGAAATACGACTAGATAAATTAGAATTTGAAAGATTGATTTTCACCACATTTCCCTTTTCATCACAGCTTTATACTAGTGTCATTGCATTTGAAATTTACACTGGAAAATGAACCCTTCAAGTATTTGGTTTGATTAAAATTACATGAACACGCTATTATTTCTTAAAGGTCCATATATTCATTTCCTCAGGAGGAAGGTCCTTATACTGTAATTTGATTGATGATTAAATAACTTTGATTCTAAAACTTGGCTCATAATATGCTAGTGATCGAACTTCGAAGGTAGAATATTGGTGGTGGGTGCCGGAACAAGGGTGTGGTGAGCAACCAAGGGTGTTGAGAAGTCAAGACTGGAGGAGTCGAGCAGGAGGATTTGTGACATGTGGTGGGGCAAAGGGAGTGGTGGTTGGTGGTGGTGAAGTGGTGTTGGTGGCCGGTGATAATGATGGGGTGGTGGTGATGAAGTGGGTTTATTGAAGAAGATGATGAGAAAAACATTAAATTGAGAGTATTATAGACCTTTTACATTACTAATAGAAAGACAAAATATCAAATCGCAAGTATTTTTATTATAAGAAAATGGACATGTGTCAATATTTGGGTATATGAGTTGCGGAGTTGAGCAGTTGAGCATAATCCTTTTGAGATGAGGCTTTATAAATGACCATGTTAGAAAACAAAAACAAGATTTTGTGTTGGTACTTAAATTAATGTTGGCAAGTTTGGCCACTTATGAAGCACAGAGTATAAACTCTTGAAGCTGCAACAGATCGTATTTATGACAAAGCTATTTGTTCAAGTTGGACTAGCACTTGTATATTGAAATTGGGTTTGACCTGATCATATGGTTAGTGGTGAAATTGGTTTGATATTAAACCAATAACCTTCCATTATCTCCTTTTATTTTGGGAGTGGATTCTTGTCACGTCTACAAAATATTTGCTATAAAGAGAGAGCATGGAGTGCATGAAGAAGATGTACAAAAAGCTAAACACATAGCTTTGTTCGCTTATGTTTTTATCAATTCTGTTGCCACCATCGTGTTGTGATCGACCCACTCATACGCAATTCATCATTTCGACCCATATTCCAACCCATCTAAACCCAAGATTTCACTACCTTTTAAGAGGATTACACACACCTTATTATACCGTTCTCAAGAAATTTTGACCCATATATTTCAAGATAAGTGAAAAATTAGATACTACATTGGCAATTTTCAGGGCAAAACAGCCCTTTTCAAGCAACTTCAAACTGAGAAGTTCACACGAAATCCGCCTAACATTAAAAACATCTTAAACCCCATAACACCACACTTAAAAGACCCTATAGGTTTATACCGTACCCCTTGAATACCCATTACTGTAAGTACCAATATCAGCAATAAGTTTGCCACGATTATGGAAATGGGCAAGTATTGGGCAATAAGTCAAAAACTGAATCCAGTGGCATATGAAAAAAAATTACCTCAGCTGGAAGTAATGAGTGTGAGCCATCAATCTTCACCCATCACCTCTTCGAAACAAACTTGAAATAGGGGTGTAATGTATTTCTTCTATTTTACTAACAATATATGTATGTGTCAACCCACCAACTAATCACCAGCTGATGATGATTACACATCTAAGACTCTAGAACAAAAATCACATGCACACATATAGGGCAAACAAACTAATACCAAATGCTTAAATTTACAAAAGACATAAACTCTAAACATTTAACTACATGTATCTCCGCCTTTAAATCCAAAATTAACTACATGTATCTCCACAATTTCTATATAATTAGCAACACGAAAAAATCAAGTTTCTCTTAGAATAAAAATAAGTTCAGTCTAGCAAAAAATTTTGGGTCAGGACACAAATAAGTTCGAGTACCCAATAATATGAAAACAACATATGACCACGTTTTGAATAACCATAAAAATCATAACAATATTTTTAAAGGGGGCTCAGATATGTTGTAATCAGACTCATCATGGGCTAATAAGCCATGGCTGCAATCACAGTTGCAAATGCCACTTTTTCAAGTAGCAATTACCATCTGGGTTGCCTAGCCAAGATACATCTGAGCTTGCAAACATTGATTCTGCAGACATTCACATTTCATCATAGCCCTCATTGTGTATATTTTATAGCCCACTTCATTTGTCTCACAAAACAGTAGTTGATCATCATAGGTCACAAATAAACCGAATACCACTCATGGGCTGCAATCACATCGGTGGAAAACACCCGCCATGAATGCAATCACACTGTCAATGTGACTGGCCAACCAAGAAACGGGGCTGCAAACATAGCTGCAAAAACCAAATACCACTCATGGGCTGCAACCACAGCGGTGGCAAACACCCGCTATGGCTGCAATCACACTGGAGCACAAAGATATTTAAAAGTCTTTTTTCCACTGCCTTTTGCACAGGCACCAAAACAATATTATAGGATTTAGGTTTGACAAACCCGGACTGGACCAAAAGTTTGGCCTCCAAAGATTCCACTGAATGTTATGTATATATATAACGCTCCACAGCACAATGAAAGGTTATCCACAACCCATGACCCCAACATATGAATCCAAAAAAGTGGTCACCTGTCATGACTGAAAACATAACAGTTTACCTAGCCAAGACACGGGCGCACGCAACTTTCAGGCTCCATGTCAGGTGTGCACGGTTGCTCACACACAACAGATGGCTGCCAGCTTTTGTAGCTGGATACACAAAACAATATTCATCCACCATGGCTGCAACCTCTTTAGCTGCCCCGCCAAGATGCGAAGAATGTCCATTTAATCCTGAAAACAAATCCCAACACATTAATCGATCAGGTGATAAGCCATTTTAATAAGCTAACCCAAACATCGCATAGATATACCAAATTGTTACTATTTCCATGTCATTAGGGGTCATTTTACATGTAAATTGTTATATGCAGCATCTATTTGCAAACAATCAAACAACCTATTATCTTGCTCTCGTAAAATCAAAACATAAACGAACTTAAATTCCATTACAATTAATCTACGAAAAAAATTAATAATAATAAGTAAATAAATTAAAACCCGTTCAACAATTATTTAATCATCATAAGCACATAAAAGTATCAAACATATAATCATCATAATCACATATATTAAATCCCAATCTATATAAAATAAAAATAAATAAAAAAAGATACCTGAGTTTGGACACACAAATATTCCATCAAGAAACCCAAAATCAGAAAGCCCTAAGAAGGAGAAAACCCTAACCCCGATTGACAGAATCCAATGTTTTGTGGTGTGTGTATTTTTGAGCTATAGAAGTTTGTAGAAGATCTATCTAACAAACAAATGCATAAAAAACAGCCACAAAACATATTAACCCATTAAAATATTGCTGCACTATAGCTAACACTGTAGTTGCACTCACATAATTCACTATAGATGCCCCGATCCGTTATGATTTTCGGTTTTTCCCGCTCCATCGGATCACCGGTAAACCGGAAAAGTTATGAGGAGTGTGTGAGAGGAGAGGAAGTATATCCGGATGCGGGTATTAAGAGTGGTTCGGATATGGGCTCACCAAACAGTGCAAATGGGCTAAAAAAGTTCTACAGTAAAGAAACGGGGGATTCCACGCTTTTTTGTATATTTGTATAATTATATGACTTTCTCACTTAGCGGTAAAACCAAGTCCAATTTGACTCACAATCTGTGAATTTATGTTGCACTGATAAGATGATAGAAATAATAAAAGTATTTTATTTCTAATTTTATCTTTACAAGGTTTTTATATACAGACTAAAGTTGTGAGGAAGAAACTTTTATTTTCTGTTGAAACGAAAGAAAATTTGATATGTAAAATTGTGACCCATATTGTGTTGCACTGGTGACTGATTAAATCAAATGTGGGTACTTATATGTGAACTCTTATGACTTAATTTTAATATTGAGATTTATGGTGGTGGTTATAAAGAGATGAGTTATAACCTTACGCATAACCTATTGAAGGAGTTTATAAATGGTGTTTCATGTGTTCATGATTGATAAAGAATGGGTGATCTCGTAAGCAACATGTAACACCCCCAATTTCGATATAGCAGAGGAATTCAAATTGGGTATTACTTCATAACACAATAGTCATAAATTATAGAAAACGATTCTAAATGAGACGTTTTAAAAAGAGATTATTATTCGATTAAAGAAAATATCAGAGTTTACAAAAGAGGTCCCAAATAGTTTCCAAGTACAAAATACAATCAGAGGCGCAGCTATGTAGGGGCGGGGAGGGGCGCCCGTGTGACAACTGGCAAAATAGGGAGCCGTTTTTAAAACCCGCATTACATTAAAAATTATAATTTTGGAATTTTTGAAAAGTTTGTTGTGACGAGATGTTTTATGAACGTTGGATTGTGAATTTGATCGTATGTTAATTATGAGGATTTGATTATTTATTTATGGTTTGGTTTGGTTCGTTCGTGATGATTTATTTTGAGATCGTTATTTTGGCACTACATTGACTCCGGCACTAGGTTAACTTAACAATTTTAATTATATTTTTAATATTGGTTTGGATATTATCGCGAGGTTTTGATTATTTCTGGAACGAGTTCGGTTTGAGAAAGTGGTTTGGTTATTTAAGGTTTCGGGTTTGGCGCTACTTAGCCCACTACACCCTTACTAAAAATTATTATTAATAATAAAAAGATTTTTTTTTTAAAAAATTACATAAAAATCGTCCTTGTGGTCCGGTCTTAAGCAACACACAACACCACACCCTCATCACCATTTTTCACACACTCTCTCTCTCTATCTTCATCCCTCCCCCAAAAACCCTAGCCGCCGTATCTTTTCCGGCCACCACCACCTTCACCGCCGCTCCCCCATCAAAACCAACACCACCAATCAACTCCTCACATCATTCCCTATCCGATCCATATAAACACGCGCCCTAAATCTACTTTTTTCATCTCGTTATCACCACAAATTCGTCATTTCTTGTCGTGGTTTTGAATATCCTTTCGATTTGGTCTTGGGAATCGAAGGTAGGATGAGCTTTGGCTCGTATTTTGGTTAAAGTCGTGACCTAGGGTCACGAGTTTGGTTTCTTTTCGGGTTTTCTTGATTATTAACGAAAGATTTTAATGGGTTTTGATGAAATGGATTAAAGAAAAATGTTTGGTATCCGGGTTTATGTTATTTTCGATGGGTCGAGGTTCAACCGAGAGCTTTGGCTCTCGGCTTGAGTTCTTGGTTGTATTATTATGACCATTTGTTGATTATTGGATTATTTGGTGCTTGTGGTGATGTTTGGTCGACCTTGTGGTCGTTTGGTTTTTCGGCAGACACCCCCAAGGGGGCTGTTTGGGTCGTATTGGCTCGAACTAGAGCTAGCCGAGACCAAATGGTCTCGGGTGGGACTCCCGTATCTTATTTCGAGTGTCATATTGACCCGGGTTGACTTGGTAACTCAACCCGTAATTGTTTATATTTTCGGTTGTTATGTTACTTGTCAGACTATTATTGTTGTTGTCGTGGTTGTGATTTTGACCATGGATTCTTATTTGGACTTGAAGTGGTATATTTGGATTACGAGTTATATTGGAGATGTGTTGTCGAATGTGGAACTTGGGGACCGATTGTGAGACGGTCATTAGATGACGGAGATAGGTTAGTTGGGTGCCGTAGTCGGACCCTCTTGTTGTAGCACGTGGTTATGGGATTGATTTGGACGGAGATGTTATATTTATTTTGACTTGATTCTTATATTGGACTTGGACTATGAGCCGAAAGTCATGACTCGGACATGTGACCAAATTCTATGACTCGATAAATATTTAAAATTCAAACATTACAAAATAATACTCGTAATAATATTATTGAGAATATAATCGTTTATATACGTATATAGACGTGATAAACGTGTGTGTGTGTATATATATATATATATATATATATATATATATATATATATATATATATATATATATATATATATATATATATATCTACATTATATATAACAGGAGGCATTTGAAGGATATGCCCAGTCATTGTCCAGTCAATGCCCAGTCAATGCCCAGTAATTCAATTTCAGCCATGTCATCTGCCATGTCATCACATGTAAACTATTTTTTAACATGTATTTATTTTTTTAATTTTTAAATGAATTTTGTAAATTGATATTTTATATACAATTTATTTATTTCGAAATTTTTTATAATTTATTTAAGCAATTTTATTAATTAAATTCAGCTTAATAATTTTTTTACTAAAAAATTCGGATTTTGTTTTAAAAAGTTTGCCACTTGCAAGGATTGAACCTAGGGTGTTGGTAACCTTAACAAGCATGATAACCACTAAACCAACACATTTTTTGGATTATATCTTACAAGCCCAAATCTATAAACCTATGTAACCAATTATTGACATTTTAATGAGATAAATATGAGAATCACTACAACTTAGGTAACCATAATCTAACATATAAACCTACATAAAAAAAACACGGTTCATTCATAATATATTTTTTTACTCAAAACCCTAATTTTTTTTGTATTAAGATTTTCTTAATTTTGTTCGTTTATGTTTCAGGCTTGCCGCAGCATTTTATGAAGTTTATATATGATGCTGAAATCGCATGCACCTTTAACTCGGTAATCGGTTGTTGTGATTTTGCAACAAAACTTTGGTGAGTTTACTCGGTTGTTGTGATTTTGCAACAAAACTTTAGTCAGTTTACGGATATCTATGTTTTCTTCATGACAGGTTTGCAATAAAACAATGATGATCAAGGTTTTTTCTTCCCCTCAACTTATAAATGGATGTTTATTTTAGTTAATTTTTGGATTGAAGTGACATTCATGAAAATTACCTTTTGGATTATAATTTGGCCTCTACTTTGTTCAGATGTGTAGGAGAAACATGCAATGGATTTACAAACGTTGTCGTTTTAAGAATTCAAAACAGGAAAAGGATGGTATAGTCGTCAAAAACATAAATACGCCTGACGTGGAAGTAATAGTGTCCCAGGGTACGATTTATCTGTCATAATAATCTTTCCTAACCAGTTATATGTACTCCTTTATTTATTTTTTAGCTATTGTTTTATAAATCTAAATTTCTGCAACCCTTTGGAACGATTCCAATAATTCTTACTCAATAGTGTTACTAACAAAATCAATATATTCATATAAGTCCCTTGATCCACCGTCATTTTTACATATATTGTGTTACTAAGAAAATCAATATATTCATATAAGTCTTTTTTTGAACTTAATTTAAGGCGTGTTTGGGATTGCTTATTCTTATTTGATTATGCTTAGAAATAAACCTTTTAAACTGCAGCAACAACTACTAAAAACAAATATCTGAAAGTGGTCTAGACCACACGTGTAGGTGACGGTCATAATCACTCGGTTAATTGAGGTGAGCCGCCTTTTTATATATCCAATTTCTCATGTACCGTGTTCCCACACTACTTTTCTCAAATATATGTCATGTGTCTTTTAATATTATGACTTTTAGCTTCATTCATCTTAGCCCAAAGCCAAACAATCAGCCTTGCAGACACTGCTATATGCTATGCCACCACGGTAATGTTTTTCTTTCTACAGTTTTTAGCTAATGTCATTATGGTTTTGTTGTTATTTTACTGATGGCTTTTATTAGCTATGCAAACAAAAAATTATATTGCACAAATAGCTCTTGGTCAGTGAATTCTTGCAGTTGTGGATAAAATAAGGTGATTAAGCATTTGTATTCAGTCTTTCTTCTATGCATATTTCTGATGACTTGTCTGAATAGAATATATTTCCATCTTTTACATTTTTGTACATTATAGAACTTTAGTGAGTTGTTTCTAATTTCAGCTATGGTATCCACTATTTAAACACTAGCTGTGAAAGCACCATGGGATTGGTGAACCTAAAATTTGCATAAAGTATTTAAAAATGTTTCTTTTCTCTGTAATTATTAGTATGCATGTTTAATCATGAAAAATTTTAAGTGCATGAGGGTTCTTTCAAGTCAATTTGGTATCACAAGCATTTAATATCCTTATAACTCTGCTAAATTTAAACATAATGTTCACTATCATTATTACCTGAATTTTACCTACTGAGAGTATATTATGAATAAAATCAGATGTTAGACGGGCGTGGGAGATCACGTAAACATGAGGTTCGATAACTTGCTTGATGAAATTCTTCTGAAGCATCAAATTCTTACTGAACTGCAAAGATATGATCATCCATCAATAGAACCTCTGATTCAAGCAAAATATTTCCTATGGCCATGAGACATCAGATGCACGAATGATTTCATCTTTAGATCACCAGATGCTTCAACGTGAAAAATTGAAAGGTAGGCAATTGCTATTGCCTTGAGACAGAGGGTCGAAATGGAGGAAGAACGGCAACTTGCTTCTGCCTGGTCTTTAGATTGAGGAATAAGTAATGTTGGTCTTCATAGAGCCAACTCTGCTTAAGAATTCTATCAGCAGCAACAGAAACCGTCTCATGAGGATTTGAGTCATATGGAACGGAATCTCTGGATGCACGAACGACTTCAACGGGGCATGTATAATCCTAACATGCTACCATATGAGAGGTCATTGTCTAGAAGAAATCTGTCATCTTAAGTATGTGTTCTAATCCAAATATAATAAAGCTACTTATCTAGAAGAAATCTGTCATTTGGTGGACGCCATGAACTTTCAAGAAACATAATTTAGGAAAATATACCTTCATGAAAAGATGTGGTATGCCTCTAACTGTATTTATGTATTTATAAATATACTTTCGCCAAATTTTGACCATTTGACCCGTTTTCTTTAACAAATATACTTTCTTCAAAATTTGACCCATTTGACCCGTTTCCTTTAACAAAAGTACCCAAGGCGACATGATTTAGTTAGTATCTTCTCTTATAAATGTCAGATAGTATTATCAAATTAGTTAACTACAAAATCATTATTCGCTGAAGTTACAAAATTGCTTATCAGTTGATACTGAACTTCATATTACTTCTCTTTTTATCATATTTACTATTTATTGTCTCTTTGATCACTAATTTAGTTCTGGTATTAGTAAGGATGGCTAAATATCGCTAAGAGCATATCTCCATTACAGAAAATATGTCCTTTCATATAAAGGTATAAAATTGCTTGACATGATTTGAAGTTTGTTTGTCTAGAAACATATTATATTATCTATGAAAAATGTTGTACATCTTTCATGGGTTGATATACCAGAGAAGCACTGTATTGCTGATAACGATGGTGCACAGATGGAGCTTATTCACGTCTGCAGAAAACCTACAAGAGAAAGCTATTGTCTGTCCTAAAAACGAAACCGCTGATGTCATAAAAGAAAAGGTGTTGGGAATGTTACATAGGCGAAGTACCATCTACACAAGCTTTGACGAAGCCATACCTCATGGAAAGCAAGGTAGTCTAACAGCGTATGTTCACTTTTCAAATCAGGGAGCAGGCCTACTCATGAATATCCTTGAAAAAATAGTAGCATGGAGTTTTAGCAGAACAGTCAACCATATTCATGACTTCATATTATTTACTTTGTTTCTCTATAACATAGCATGAAACATGCTTTTTATGTTAATCACTCTATATGCTCATTGAATCTTGCCACAATGCCACCTTTGACTCAAAACATAAAATATATTGACGTTGACATGTTTCTTCGACATATATATGCAGGTTTGTTGATCCCTCAAGAGTTGATTATGATAAATAAGGATGTCACTAAAGCTAAATCCCATCAACTTCATAACTGTCCCGGCCAAGAAACTAAAGCCAAGAAGGCTGGAACAGATTTGAGTTTGTCCACGAGGTCTCGAGCACTGAAATCAACTCGTATTATTAGTACTCCTAAAACTGGGAACAAGTCAGGTTGATCCATCAGATGGTTCATCCAAGTAGTACTGTAGTAGAAGGAACAACAGTCCCATAAACACGAAACCGACCACTGAACCCTCCTGTGTTTTGTCTCCGTTATTGTCCATCTTAGGATCGGACTTCAGGTACTGTGACGATGACAATCATCGGGTTAGCAGGAAGATGTGGCAACAAGATTCGAAGGCATGGCTGAAACAGAATTTCTCGATGGTGATGAATTCACAGGTTAGTTTATGTCTCTTTTTATGTACCCACATTTTTAGTATTTATATTAGTTATATGTGATCTTATAGTATGCGGCATCTTTTTTGTTAGGATCAGACTTCATGTACTATGACGATGACAATCATCCGGTTAGCATCAAATAGCATTGTGCACAAGCTACTTGAGTGTCCTCTGTGCCTAGACAGAATGTGCCTTCCCATTCATCGGTTACATTCTTACGAATTCACTATTTATGTATTAGTGTGTATATTAATATGAATATGCTTTTACATGAATCGTGACACAATGGTAGTTTTGCACAACCTTCTGAAAATCAGAAGTTGATATCAGCAATGACTTCAAATAAAGATAAAAGTCGCGAATAACTGAGTTTATATGACTATCCATCTGGAGATAAATCTAATTGTGATGACGTCATTACTATCCAAACATTCTTATATTTATTTCATTTAATGCATTTTTATTTCATGTAATTTTGTCAGATATTTTGAAATGCATTGGTAACAACAAAAAGCACACGAGAGAATGTATATTGGCGAATTTGGATTCCTGTGTTCCTGCTACTCACCTTGATAATATGGTCAGTTTCTTCTATATCTTTCTTATTGTTAAGTTTTGGTATTTTTGTTTATTGACAGAATAAATTAGTATTCATTTTATATCTTTTTACACTGAATGTAATTACCTATGCTTCTTGGTCATCTTTTTAGTTACCATATATTATTGCTTTTATAACTGATGCTAAGCTCTGTGCACAACACTCTTTTACGGCAACATTCAATCATTCCCTAACAAAAAACAAACACCCCTTTACAGCAGCCAAAAACCCTATTACAACATCTTCTAAACACCCTCTTAACAGCAACCAATACAACCCTTTACAACAGAACCAAACAAACCCTTACAGTAGCCATCCAACAACTTTGACAGCAACAAACACCCCCTTACAGCAGTATCCAAACACCCCATGTTTATGCAGGAATCCTTGGTGTCGATTTAGAAGAAGTGGTAATTTTCGATTAACTGAATATTCATAAGATTCTAATGATTTCAAAAATTTGTCAAGTACATATAATAATGGTCACTACTCGAGTGGAAATGAGAGAAAGGGATGGGTCTGATGAGGGTAATTAATGAAGTCATTCTCAAAGGATTATACAAGCAGCAACATGTGTCACTCAGTCGAACATATTGAAATAGAGTCTGACTCAGACAATTCATTCTTCATGAATCAGCACATGGTTCTTTGAGTCCATTCAAGGTTATATTTCTATTATTTAGTAATCACCCTATCATGTTAACTGATTAATTTTAGATGTGGGAAGATGGTCGGGTCGAATGCAGGTTATGTAAATATGAAATTGGTCGTAGATATTGAAATAGGCCAAACCGGGATTATATGTGCTTTAATTGGTTTTATTGGTTGTGTTCAAAAGTTAGGATTTTTGTTTGTTTTGTTAAGTTAACTGTAACAATGTTTATTGTACGTATAATGTTCTTATCAATGGTTAACGTGTATATGGTGATTTAAGGAAGTTGATAGGTTGTTTCTGAATTGCCGGGATAATTATTGTGTTAAAGAAATATGCTTATACCATTACTTATTAAAGCACATTGCGTAAAGGGCGCGAACCTGATGAGCCAATGGTTGTTATTTTCCTTAAATGGTGAAACGAGTATAAAGTAACTATGTGAGATCGAAGTTCTGTTGTAAATATATCATGTAAAAGACGTTTGACTGCTTAAGCATTGGTTTATTTCAAGATGACGTTATCTAATGGCGTTCTTCCTGATCTTCGTCTTTATACAGGGATGATGTATACTTTGCGTGGAGTAGGTTATTTCTTTTCTATGTATGAAATACACTCTAATATGGTGAAATGCGGGTTAGATGATGTTTGAACTATTTAGCAATGACTCGGGCTTAACAAGATCAAATTTGGCTTATGCATCTACTAGCTAGGTACAATGTTCTTATAGATTGTACTCTATAAATACCAATTATCCACTATACATAAATAGTACATTACCATCTCTTTATAGAGCTATAT
Source organism: Artemisia argyi (assembly GCA_030686995.1). Lineage (NCBI taxonomy): Eukaryota > Viridiplantae > Streptophyta > Magnoliopsida > Asterales > Asteraceae > Artemisia > Artemisia argyi. The sequence continues at coordinate 164,419,056 of CM060697.1, forward strand.
AAGCACAATTCAAAACAGTTCATTCTTATTACTTATTTATTACTTGAACTTCCATGTAGGCATTTGAACTTCCATGTAGGCATTTTTCACTAGATTGCCCTGTTATAGCAAACACAATGATGATGCATTGTGCAAATTTAAACCATATCAGAGTGCTTGGTTACACAAAACATACCTTTTTTGGTTCCTCAACTCATAGATGACCATGAGGTAAATAAATGAACTCCAACCGCCTTGTGAAGTCGAAAATAAAACATCTATGCTTACGGCTACTTCACTTTACTCTAATATATAAGACTTTCTCTAAAAATTTCTCACCCGTAAACTAATATCATAAAAAAAATAATACTTAACTTTCTCTTATAATTTAAAAAAAAACACACACATACACACCTACGAATTAAAACATAATTTTACGATGACTAAAACAATCAAATATAGAATTACGTTGAGCCGATAAGTACCTAAACAAACTTTGATTCGTAATGGATCAAGTGTTCTTCGGTTGACATATCTAAGTGCGTATGTAATTCCTTTCCTTTCTTCTGGTGTTCTCATTAATTTAATAGCAATACGGGTACAAAACCTTTATTTCACATGTCCACATTTTCAACCATTCTTGACCACCCTTCTTACGCTATACAAAAATATGTCAACGATAATTATAAGTAACGACCGCCCATCGGGCGGCTTATATGCCCGGGAGGGCTTATAAGTCATGCCCGCCCATCGGGCGGGCTTTGAAGTCTAGTATATATATATATATATATATATATATATATATATATATATATATATATATATATATATAAATGCGTATATTAATAATAAAACGATCACGAGTAAACGTATAATAATATAACAATAGTTATTATACTATGCAAATAGTGTAATAAATGTCGGAATATTGTTATAAATAATAACTATAAATAACGGCGAAGACTAATAAGTCGGGTGAATAATAATTAAAAACATGATTTTTATAAATTTAGAAACTTATCGAGTTATACGAGTTGTGGTTATTTAAAGTCCAAGCGGGCTTTATATTGTGACTTTTGTGTTGTCACGGATATATGACGATTAATATAAACATTTTCTATAGCAAGTGACTTATTTAATCGACGGATTAGATCGAGTTATTTGATTATATAAGATGAGTATATTAATGGGCATCGTATCCCACGACGCCCATAGGTTGTGGTATATGTTTTAGAGTAATAAATTACTATGTATCTCGTGGAATTTGGCCGATTCGACGATATATATAGGGAATTTATTGGGCTACGATATATACCAAATAGAATTCTTTGTGCTATGTGCTTTAGGTTGGGTATAATTTTGGAACGATATATTACGTAAATAAATATGGGGGATTACCAAATCGACGGATTTGATAAGCTTCGATGATTATTTAAATAATATGTTGGGCTAATGTTAGACCTATAGTTGGTTTATTATTTTGTTTGTTGTGGCTTTTTGGTTTGAGTTGTGTCGACCCTTCACCCATATGGATACCAAACGTCGAATTTCAAATTAATATGAAGTTAATTCGAGAAATGGATATTTTGGAAAGTAAAACGAAATACGTTCGGGAATGGGAATATTTGATTTTGAGGAAATGATTTCTGAACGAGTTTGATATTATTAGGAAGTGCCGAGTCTGTAGTTGCTATTACGTGAGTTGCTTGAGTTTGCTTACGTCTTTCTTCTATCGATTTCTTTTGAGGATTTCTGGACTTGAGGTGATTCATAGCCCCACTTTTACTCTTGAACTTTGTTTTCAATAATTGGGGTGAGAAACGTGCAAATGTTTTATGTGGACTATTATCGCTTTGTTTATTTATTTCAAAACTTGCTATGCTTATAGAACTAGGAGCGAGGCCTAGTCCCGAACTAGGTAAGCTATTGATTTAGTTATTGAGCGAGGCCTAGTCCCGAACTAGGTAAGCTATTGGATTGGTTATAGAGTGAGGCCTAGACTTGAGCTAGGTAAGCTATTGATTGGATTGATTTGAGCTATAGCGTGCACCTATAGGGTTGATTTGATTTGGTGGATTTGATTTGGTTGGATTATTTTGGTTGGATAATTGAGGCCTAGTCTAGCTAGCAAGCATTTTGCGTATATGTCCACTATATCGAATTATGAACTTAAACCTATGATCTCACCAGCGAAAGCTGACTTTTAGCACGTTTTCTCAGGTAATTAAGTGATGCTCTATGGATGCTTGGGATTGGAGGCTTGGCAATGGCACCGGTTATGGATCTATTTTTCTAAAACTCTGATAACTATTGTGGACCTATGTTTATTTCTTTTGGGGCTTACTATGGATAATTCTTGGGATAAATGTAAACTTTAAACCCGTGTTGGTTGTGTTTTTCTTATGTTTACTTTATCTTGTTCTTTCATGACTTTGAATGGATACCAATCCCCGTAGCACCCCGAAAGCTTGTTGAGTCTTCCGCTGTATCAAATTTTGGGGGTGTTACAGATTGGTATCAGAGCCAAGGTTATAGAGAACTAGGTAAATAGACACCTAAACTATAACCGATTTTTATAGAAAATGATCCTCGACCATTGCCCGCCAGCCCGCCAAGCCGAAGCATCATTGTTATTATTGAGGTATATTGAGATGATTATTAGATATGGGATTCTTGAGATGATTTGGGGATTTGAGGTTTATTGATTTAGTGATATGATGGCGTTTTGAGGAATTATATGCGTTTTGAGGAATTATATGGCTTAATTGTTTTACGAATGATTTTAGTAATGCGGTATTTTAAATCTTTCTTGATATATATGATTTGGAATTATATGATGATTTTGATATGGTATTTTGAGTTCGCGGTTTAGTTGTTTTGAAACACTTACACCTACCCTACACCGTTGTTACAAATCATAGCCTCCTTTGCACGTGTTGTTATTAAGAATTGTTATTGCTAGTACGCGTCGCCCCTCGTAGATCACTATGGCCCCTGATGACCCATACGTGTTGGTCATGCGATCGGCCACTAGTTTATCGTCTTATTGAGTCCCCCACACTAAACTATTGCTAGTCCCTAGCAATCTATTTGAGAAAAAATTAATGGATTTTTACTCTTTACCAAAAGCCATCACTTTTGGAGTAGCCAGGTGTAAGACCTGTGGCACACCTGATAACCGTGTGATTTTTAGCAAACCACCAGCTGTCAACGGATTTGATTTGTCTTTACCAAAATCCGTTTGCTTCTGGACTAGCCAACTCTTGATGGAATAGTCAACATCTTGGTGAGCTGATTACCAATTATGGATTTTCTACGGCCTTTACCACAAGCCATAATCTTGCGGGCTAGTCAACTCATTAGCTTTTGAGGATAATGGGGAGTTGAGGAACCATACAATTTTTGGCAAATTGCAAGCCATCAACGGTTTTGAGGTGTCTTTACCAAGATCTGTTTGCTCCTGGACTAGCCAATCCTGTTGTGGGTTAGACATGGAGGATTGATACCATTTATTGCATTTCTAAGTGTGAAAAAACTTTAAATTTTGATCAAATGAGGGTGCTTGATGGAACATGTGTTTGAATTCGTGAGAATCCCCCCCCCCCCCCCACACACTTAGAAATGAATATTGCCCTCAATATTCAAAACACCGGGTGTTAAACCGATATTTAGAACGTAAGAAAGAAATATTAATAACCTTTATTTTAGGCTATTTACATACAAACTCACTTTTTTCTTTTGTTTTAAACTTTTTTTTTTTTTTTTTTTTTTTTTTTTTTTTTTTTTTTTTTTTTCAAGATATATACATATATACAACATGTGGGGCATCTCCCCCACACTAAGGTGGTAGAAAAGAGAAAGAAATCAGAAATATGAGTGAAAACCCATATTGCTACGCTTTTGATTACCGAGTCACTAGCTTGACTCGACCTCGAATTGATTTGTCCATGAGGTAGCTTGTTTTTGATTCCCGAGTCACTAGCTTGACTCGACTCCGAATTTAATTGTCCTTGGGGAAAGTTTGGAGATCTGGGACAACCATGTTTGGGAAGTCCTTTCCAAAGTAGTGTTTCACACGATGGTCATTTACTTTAAAACATGGACCGTCATTTTGAGATAACTCAACGGTACCATATGGATAAACCTTAGTGATTGTAAATGGACCAGTCCAACGGGTTTTTAATTTACACGAGAAGATCTTTAATCTAGAATTAAAGAGAAGTACTCGATCACCAACGTTAAAAACGCGGTTCTTTATTTTTGAGTCATGTATTCTCTTTGTTTTTTCTTTATAGATTAAAGAGTTCTCGTAAGCCTGATCACGTAGTTCATTTAATTCATTCATTTGAACTTTTCTGTGATCACCCGCAGTTTTGAGGTCAAAGTTGGCATGTTTCAATGCCAGTAGGCTTTGTGCTCAAGCTCCATCGGTAGATGACATGCCTTTCCGTACACAAGCTTGTAAGGTGTACACCCAATGGGTGTTTTATAAGCTGTACGAAAAGCCCATAGTGCGTCATCTAATTTATCCGACCAGGCAGCACGGTTTTCACCAACAGCCCTCTCAAGTATTCTTTTGATACCACGGTTTGAAACCTCCACTTGCCCACTTGTTTGTGGGTGATACGCGGTAGAAAGATGGTGGGTTACACCATACTTTTGCACGACTTTATCAAATTTGTCATTGCAGAAATGCGTACCACGATCACTTATAATAGCACGTGGGGTTCCAAAACGGGCAAAAAGAGATTTCAGGAATTTCACTACAACTCGGGTATCATTTGTGGGTAAAGCTTTTGCTTCAACCCACTTTGATAAATAATCAACTGCCACAAGTATGTACTTGTTTCCTCTGGATGATGGAAATGGCCCCATAAAGTCAATGCCCCAGATATCAAATATTTCACATACTTGAATAGCATTTTGTGGCATCTCATTTCTTTGTGAAATGTTTCCATGACGCTGACAAGCGTCACAGGCTTTAATGAGATCCTGGGCATCTTTATAAATTGTGGGCCAGAAGAATCCGGAATCAAACACCTTTTTGGCGGTGTAATTAGGACTATGATGTCCCCCAGTGGGTCCAGCATGGCAAGCCTTAAGAATTTCAGTGGCTTCCTGTCCATATACACACCGTCGGATGACTTGATTCGCATAGATTTTGAATAAGTAGGGGTCATCCCAGAAGTAATGTTTAACATCCTTAAAGAATTTATTCTTCTGTTGGGTTGACATCCCTTTCACAACAAAGTTACCCGCATGGTAGTTTGCGAAATCGGCAAACCATGGGGTAGTAGAATCTCCGCGAAAAGCAACCGCATTGAGTGTTTCGAGAGGAAATGTTTCATTTATTTCCTTTTTCTCATACACATTTTGATGAGGGTTCTCTAATCGGGACAAATGATCAGCAGCCAGGTTCTTAGCTCCTTTTTTATCACGAATAATGATATCAAATTCCTGGAGGAGGAGAACCCATCGGAGCAATCTCGGCTTTGCATCTTGTTTTGCAAATAGATATTTAAGAGCCGAATGATCCGTATACACTACTCTTTTAGTCAAGATTAAGTATGTCCGAAATTTCTCAAAAGCATACACCACAGCTAATAATTCTTTTTCTGTAGTGGTGTAATGTGTTTGAGCTTCGTTCATAGTTTTGCTTGCGTAGTGGATAGGCTGAAAGTGTTTCGTTTTGCGTTGCCCCAAGACTGCACCGATAGCAAAATCACTTGCATCGCACATAAGCTCGAAGGGTAAATCCCAGTCGGGGGCAATAAGAATGGGTGCCTCAGTAAGCTTTTTCTTTAATGTTTCAAAAGCTTCGATGCACTCTGGTGAGAAGATAAAAGGAGTATCCTTTTCAAGGAGATGAGTCATAGGCCGTGAGATTTTAGAAAAATCTTGTATAAATCGACGATAGAAACCGGCATGACCCAAGAAACTCCTAATACCTTTGACGGTAGTAGGGTGAGGCAGTTTTGCAATGACATCAACCTTAGCTCTGTCAACCTCAATCCCATTCTTGGAAATCTTATGGCCGAGGACAATGCCCTCTTTGACCATAAAGTGACTCTTTTCCCAATTTAGACATAGATTGGTGTCTTTACACCTTTTCAACATTTTTTCTAAATTGGTGAGACATGTTTGGAATGAATCCCCAATGACCGAAAAGTCATCCATAAAGACCTCCATAGTTTTACCGATCATGTCGGTAAATATAGCCATCATGCACCTCTGGAACGTACCTGGAGCATTACATAAGCCAAAAGGCATACGTTTATAAGCAAAGGTTCCATAAGGGCATGTAAAGGTAGTCTTTTCTTGATCTGATGGATCAATGGGGATTTGAAAGTATCCTGAGAAACCATCAAGGAAACAATAGTACTCGTTTCCTGCTAATCTCTCAAGCATCTGGTCCATAAAGGGCAGCGGAAAGTGGTCTTTGCGGGTGGCGTCATTTAACTTACGATAGTCAATGCAAACACGCCATCCGGTAACCAGCCGAGTTGGAATCAACTCATTTTCCTCATTAGTGACAACAGTAATGCCACCCTTTTTTGGGACGCAATGAATGGGACTAACCCATGGACTGTCAAAGATAGGGTAAATCAATCCTGCATCAAGAAGTTTAAGAACCTCTTGTTTAATCACATCATGGATTTTTGGATTCACCCTTCTTTGATGTTGCACTGCAGGCTTGAAGTCATCCTCCATCAAGATTTTGTGTGTACAAAAATCTGGGTTAATACCCTTAATATCGGAGAGTTTCCAAGCAATTGCTTGCTTGTTTGACTTCAAGACCTTTATGAGAGCAATCTTCTCCTCAACACTTAAACCTTTAGCAATAATGACGGGTAATTTATCATCACCCTCCAAGAATGCGTATTCAAGATGAGGAGGTAAGTCCTTGAGTTCGACCTCAGGAAAATCATCAGTTTCCTCAACATATTTGATTTCCTGATTATGAAGTTGTACGGGAGGGAGTGGAGGAGAATTGTCTTGGTTTAGCAATCTCTCAAGGAGAAGAATATCTCCCTCCAGATCAATCTCAGTGTTATCAATTCCCGATGGAACTGAATCACTTTTGAGAAAAGCCTCGACCTCTTCCAAAAGGAAATCACTTCCCTCAAACGGAGTGAGAGAAGGGGAAGAGTCGGAAATGATAGGTTCAGATGATGGAGTGGCATCCCCACTCACAGAATTATGAGAATAACCAAGAAACTCTTGAGAATACTCCTCCGAAGCAATGTCTATGATATCTATTTGATTAACTGCTTCAGAATCATAATTGGAGGAGTACCTCGAGGTTTGATCGAGGTTAAATGTAACAGCTTCATTACCCACACGAAGAGTGATTTCTTGCTCAAATACATCGATAAGAGCACGGCCCGTTCTAAGGAAACCCCTCCCAACAATGAGAGGGACCCTTTGATCGGCATCGAAATCAACCACTACAAAGTCAGCGGGGAGATGAAATTCTCCTACCTTCATAAACACGTCCTCGGTAATGCCGAGAGGACGAGATATCGATCGGTCTGCAAGCTCTAAAGTCATGCAGGTAGGAGTAAGATCAGGAAGAGAAAGTTTCTTCCAAACTGAGTACGGCATTAGGTTGATACTTGCACCAAGATCGGCCAAGGCATAGCAATCAACCATTCCCGGAAATACACATGGTATTAGAAATTTTCCAGGATCTCCCAGCTTCTCGGGAAGCTTCTTTAAAAGAACTGCTGAGCAGTTCTCATTCAAGGGAGTCTTTGCCATTTCAAACAGTTTCTCCTTGTTACTTAACAAGTGTTTGATTGTCGATGCAAATTTAGGCATCAGAATAATAGCATCCGCAAAGCTAATGTCAAAATGCAAATCTTGGAAGATTTGAAAGAATTTATCCATCTGGTGACTAGCTTTTTCACGGAGCTTTTGTTCACTCAAGCGTGAGGGGTAAGGAATAGAGGAGGTAGAAGGTTGGGACTGAGGTATTTCAACTGGAATATCATTTGGTTCAAAAACAACTCTAGGTTTTGGTTTGGGTTTCGGGACAACATGAGGTGGGACGTCTTGGGTACCTCCCTTATGAGTAGGAAGTACTTCGTCCATATTTACCTCGACGTTATTTTCCACTACCTTGGGAGAAGAAGAAGAAGGGGTAGTGGGAACAGTAGGTCCATCATATGAAACTCCGCTCCTGGTCGTGATCGCCTTTGCATCGCCCCTCGGGTTTGCGATCGTGTTGCTCGGAAGTTTTCCAGAGCCCGAGGGTTGTTCATTTAAAGATTTCTTGATTTCAGAAATCTGGCTGACCAACAACTTGTTTGTCTCTTCTTGAGTTTTCATGAACTGCTTTAACAACTCATCGGATGATGGTTGTGGAGCTGGGAGAATGGCTTGTGTTTGGTTAGGGAAATTTTGGACACGGTTATTTTGATTATAACCTTGTTGTGGCTGAAAATTCCCTTGATTTGGATTACCATTTCCCTGAAAATGATTTCGGGGGTTGAAATTGTTTCTGTTAAAGTTTCCTTGATTGTGGAAACCTTGATTCTGTCCAGGATGGAAATTCCCTTGGTTTTGATAACCTTGGTTCATTCGTGGTTAGTTTTGGTTTCTGTTTTGCAAATTTGGGTTTTGATTAAACCCGGGTGGTCCCATATGTGTGTTAGCACGGTAACTTGGTTCAATTTGAGGACGGTATTGATTACCCCCTGATTTGTAGTACCGGCTAAGGCATTGGCTTCAAAAGGACTACCATCAGTGGCAGTACAATTGTAGTAAGCATGTGGGCCACCACAAGTGACACAAACTTCCACTTTTTTTACTTCAGCATGTGAAGGGTTTTGTGTGAAAGTGACTTTTTTCTGGTTTGAGATAACCAAAGCTTGAATGGTGTCCGTGAGTTTATCTATCTTAGCATCGGTGCTAGAAGTACTCACGGGCGATGAAGTAGAAGGACCAGCACTCACTTGGGAGTTATATGGTTTTGTGCGTGTAGTGCGGACTTTGGACTTATTTTTAATGATTTCTAAAGCTTCTTTTGTGGTTTTGCTCAAAAAATTACCTCCCGCGGAGGCATTGAGAGAATCTTGGTCAGATTGACTCACACTATTATAAAACGTGTCAATTTGCATTAATTCAGTGAAACCATGATGAGGACATCGACGAAGCAATTCTTTGAAACGATCCCATGCGTCACCAAACGATTCATCAAACCTTTGAGTAAATTTGATGATTTCATTTTTAAGACTTGTCGTTCTGGACGGGGGAAAAAATTCGTTTACAAATTTGGTAACTAAATCTTCCCATGAGTTTATTGAACGAGGAGGTTGTTTTTCCAGCCAAATCCGGGCAGCTCCCTCAAGAGAAAATGGGAAAAGAAGAAGTTTGACTGCTTCGGAAGGGACGTTCTTGTATTTGATGGTTGAAGTAATTTTATTAAACCAACGAATATGAGCATGGGGATCATCCCTCTCAAAACCATAAAATTGGCTTGAAGTTACTAGATTTAGTAACCCGGTTTTGAGCTCAAAGTATTCAGCCACAATGGCTGGGACAACAATAGCGTCTCCGTAACCCTCAATGGGTGCTTGGAGAAGCTCATTCATCGGACGGTCTTCCGCCATGATAACTTTCTTAGGTGAAACAGCACGTTCCTCAGATACGGCTGTTGGGGCAGAACGTCTACGGCGTCTTCGAGGAATTCTGACAAGCTCACGTAAAGGGCTTGTTGACCTAGAAGAACAAGTGCGCATGCACTAGAGACGACTCTAAGAATCCTTAGAGTGACTGGAAACTAAAAAAATAAAAATAGAAAAGAAATATACACAAAAAGATGATATATAACAAAGTGTGATAATTCAAACTCACAGATATTTCAAAAAGTCGTAATACGCAGCACACCTCCCCGGCAGCGGCGCCAAATTTTGATTGGTCTTAAACAGTCAGATAATATCAACCAAGTAATGGTCAACAAGTCAGACAGCCTAAACCAATACTCCGGTGAGTTTAGTGTTTCCCCGGATCGTTAGATCCCAACGAGATGTGAAATCTGAAATAAAACGACTTCTAGATCAGGTGAATTGAACAGGAAAAGGGTTTAAATGATTTGTACTACTGAAATATAAGAGTGAATAGCTTTAATAAGCTATATCAACTAATACGTGAAATCAGATAAGTACAAGTGAAAAAGGGACTGAAAACGTAAACGTTTATAAATTAAACGTAAACAAAAACAACTTTAACTTATAGTAGGATTTTACAAGCCTTAGGGGCTTAAATGCAAATTAAATAAATTTAAAATATTTATTTTATAATTAAAAACTATTTAATTAATTATTTTTATTTAATTACTATTATTAATTATTTAATAATTAACTAATAATTATGAAAATGTGAAATAAGTCTAGAAAATTAAAATTTCTAAAAATCTAAAATATTATAAAACTTATTTTAAAATTAAAATTATATTTTTCACACTATTTATCTATTTATTATTAATTATTTATTATTTATTTATTATTTAACTAATTATATTGATTAACTTATTTATAATTACTAAAAAGACTTAGATAATTATGAAAGATTTTATATATCTAATTAACCATCATAGGAATCCTAAAAAATTATAAAAAGTTTATATTATGTATTTTTAATTTAATTTACTAATTATTATTATATTTATTAGTTAATATCTAATTAAGCTAATTAAATTATGAAAACTAGTAAATGAACAGTATAAATCACAAGAAAATTTCTAAAATTATTTTATGACTTATAGAAGATAGGAAAAATATAAAATATAGGTGTTACCTTATAAAAATTAATTATGCTATTTAATTCTTATTTATTATTTAATTATTAATTTAACTAATATTAATTCTAAATAACACTAGATGACAAAAGAAAATTCTGGAAAAATTTATAAAATTACTTTAATATATAAGAGATTTAATAAAAATATAAAATAGCAGAAGTGCTTATAAATAAGCTAAAAAGAAAATTAAATAGATAATTTCTATTAAATAGAAGCTATCACTATAATTAAGTTTGGTTTTTTCTTGTTTTTCTTTTACAAAACTAATTATATACTTAAAATAAGATACTTTAATAAAGGGAAATAATTTATAAACACAAAATAAGCACTAAGAGTGCTTATTACTCAAAACAATTGACTTTTATTGACTTTGCTAAGAAATAAGCTCAACTGAGCTTGTGTGGGGTCCACTGGCTATATTTTAGTGTCTCTGACTTATGTGAACTAGTTTGAGTGAGTTTCAATCAAATAAGCAGATTCAATAAGCCTTAAACAACAAATAAGCACTTGCTTATTTCAATTCTGAGACAGAATTGAAACAAAGTTCCAATCTAATTTAAGGTGGGGTCCACTGATCTAAAGGTCAAACAAAAGGTCAAGGGTTCAAGTCTGGTAGGAGGGGGGTTGGGAGAACCAAATTGTAAGGTGTGGGACCCACTGAGTGATCCACAAAACACCACCAAAGTTGGTGTTGTGGCTTAGGTCTGCTGATTCACCATTGTATGCTGGATGAATGGACAAGCTTCAAGCTGTGAGCAGCCCTATCAAAAGGGCTAGTGAATGAATAATTAAGCTTGAACTTGATAGATGAGCTGCTTAGCTTCTAAAAGAGCCAAAGATCACAAGCCAAAGCTCAGTGATGAGCTTATGATGAGCTTGTGAAATTGCTTGTTTATACTGAGTGATCAGTGGTTTGGTTTATTTGATAGCACAAGTTAAAGCAAGATAAGTAGTTCAGATAAGCAGATAAAAGCAAATAAGCACTTAATTCAGATAACTAGCCACAAGGGCATCTCAAACAACCAAAATACTCAGACCAAAACTCACTAAACAAGCTTATGCAAGCTTGTGAAAGTGGGTATTAAAACTGTGTTCAGGGGAGGTTTGTGAAGAACTACTTAAAATTAAGCACTAATTAAGCAGTTAAACCACTTTAATAAAATTTAACAAAAATAGTAACAGAAAGATCAGCAACAAGACTTTATATTCCTACAAGCTCAGATCCTAATACCAATTAATAAGTCCACAGTGAAATTCCAAAGTTTATTCAAAAACTTATGTGACTGAAAATTGACTTTTTAATTTTTACAACTAAGTTGACTTAGCTGAGCTTTGATCCTAATTTACTGATTACTTAAGTTGTATTAAGCTATAATAAGTTGAAATTAAGCTAGGTTATCTAATTCTAAGCTAGTATGGTGATTATGGGACTGATTATACTAACAGTTAAACAGCTAGATTAGATTGCAACCAATTTTGACTTTTTAACTAATAAGACCTATGTATTATGACTAAACTGAGCTATATTGAACTAAATAAACATGCAACAACAAGACTCAAGGACACTAACATGCAGTAACTCATAGAAACAGCTTGATCCAAACAGCCCTTAGCAAGGGTGTTTATTAGATTAGTGTTGCATAACAATAAGCTAGAACATGAAAATGAATCCAAACACTGTATACAGATGTAATAAGATCAAATGAGCACAATTACTGAGTTCTAAACAACTTTTACCTATGAATCACTACTAAGCTATTTTGACTGTCTAACTTTTAACAACTAGCAAATGAGAATTCCAATTAACAACCTACCAATTTTATTCTATAAATTAACTAACAGACACCAACTAAGCACAATTTAACAAGAACTAAGCATATTACTCATTGAAACAGTAAAATGCATAAAACTAATGGAAATGGCTTACAATTGAGATCCAAGCCACAACTAGAACCAAGAACTGAGTACCAATCCTATTTCCTCCCCTGAGGATCTAAACCATGTTTCCAAAGCTACTTGCTTCCATTATTGATCTGAATTCCCAAAAGCACATCCAAATCCCACAATTTGACTATTGTTGACCAACTTTGTAATTTTGAGTTTTGTTAGCTAAACTGAGTTTTAAGTTACTAGAAGCCTTTATAAAGCTTCATGGGAGCTTAAGTGAGCTTATTTGATCCTTATGTTCCATTGTAAACAACAACTCAGCTATATGATATTTTTGAGTAAAAAGAAAATTTGCAAACTTGAGAATTATACATGAAACCTGAAATTTATTATCATCAAAGATTCAAAACACACTGATAGTCAGGTATTACAACTTAAAAAGCTTAAAGATACAAGAATACTTGAGATTTAAACTAATCGACATACATTATTTTAAAATTAAACTAGATACTTTTTTCTTCTGCTTCCCCTTCTTTCTTTATAGCATAATTGAGCTCCCCACATGTCTCTGAACCTTTCCCATCAATAAAACTCACCATTGGATGGGTCAAATTAATCTTGTCCGTTTAAATTACTTTTGGCGCCAAAGTCTCCTAGGTTGCTTGCAGCCTGATATAGTTTAATTAAAGAACTTTGGTTTGTAGTAGGGACTTAGGGAACAAGTTTGAGATAAGTTGGAGTGGTATTGGTGAAAACAGAGGTAGTGAACTAGTTTGGAGGGAAAATTGGGTGGAGATTGCATTAAATGAAAGAGTGGGTTGATGTGATGAGGTGTGGAGGGTAGGTGGTGAGCTGTAGTGGTGAGGTGGAGGTGCAAGGTGGCAAAATACCACCTGGTATGGTGGTCTATGTGGTAGTGGTGGTATTGGGAGGGATGGTGAACAGTGTCTGGGTTTGACCGGGGTTAACGCCCGTTTTAAATAAAAGGTGTGGACTGGGCTGGAGTTGGGCCAAGGGAATAGGTAGGTGGGCTGGTGTGTAACTTGGGTTGGATTAGGTATTGGGTATATAATAAAACATAGGGTCCGGTTGGTTTTAGTAACTACACAAGGACCAATTTTGTAATCTCGTGAAAGTTGAGGGGCTATTGTGTAATTTTACAAAGTTTATCATAAGGGACCATACATGCCATACTTGAATACCCCAAGGACCATGAATGTATATTTTTTATTTTAATATTTTCGGGGACCTTTTCTGTCAATTCCACAAACTCCAGGGACCAAACCTGTAATTTTCTGATTTTTGAAGAGTTTAACTTGTAACTTCTCAAAAGTTATCATAAGAACCAATCTTGTCAATTTAGAATAGTGCAAGGTTTATTTTTCACATTTTCCATTTTTCAAAACCTTAGGGACTATTTTTGACACTTTTCAAAGTTGAGGGACCAAAGTTATAAATATGTGATTTTAAACTTTAAAGGACTATTTCTTACAACTTATGAATCCCAAGGACCTTTTATGACATTTGTACAAGTTTTGATTTACCAGGGACTAGTTTTGCCAATTTTTCAAAGTTATAAAAATGTTTTGTTTTTCATCAGTTTTCAATCCTTTTGCATAAAAACACAATCCAGGGATAATTTTATGTATTTAAAGGCATTTCTGTGTGTTTTTATATGTTTTTGCAGTTTAAATGTAACAGAAATGATGAGTGTTTACACACTCATCAACGCCCTAAGTCACCGATTTTATCGCCTCGTGGTTCACCTGCTCAGAGATGACGATTGATGGAGTACCCCTCCGACGAGGAGTATGAGGGGGAGTACGAGGGTGAGCAGGAGAATAATGACCCTCAAGATGAGGAAGAGAAGGATGATCCTCAGGAGGAGGAGATGCCTGATGATGATGGGTCGTCAGCACATTCAAATCATTCTGCGAAGCCCGATTCCCCGATACATCCATTAGAGCCGGTTTCACCTGATAATCCGTTTTTGTTTGATTCACCACCTGGTAGTCCCATGGCGTCGGACGCGCCATCTGAGATATCTGCTGAGCCTGTAGATTTGGGTGAGACTGGTAGGATGTGGACTCGGATTACTGCACAGGGCGAGAGGATCTCGCGGATGTCTGACCGACTTGAGATGATTATTGCTGAGTTTATTGCTGAGTTTGTTGTTGAGTTGAGAGTTGATTTGACTACTATCATGGGCAGGACGACAGCGATTAGGAGAGGTATGATGGGGATACATGAGCTGATAGAGATTCTGCAAAGAGGTTTCCTCACGGCTCGCGAGGCAGATCACAAGCTGTGGCAGAGGAACACGGAGCTAAAGAAGGTGGTTGCAGACCTCAAGAGGGATAGTGATACTCATAGTGTCAAGTTGGAATCATTATGGAAAGAATTGGATAATTTGAGATCAGAGTTGAGGAGTCTATGCCAGCATCATGGCTAGATCGATTTGGATTTGTGTTGTTGTTATGTTGCTTCCTAAGCCAGGGAGTGCTTGGTTAGGAGAGCTGGTTATTCCATCCCTTAAGTCATGTTATTCGGATTGTATGTTCATCTCGTATGGAACGATTAGTATTTATTATGTCTTTTGGTATTTTGGAACGAAGTATCGATCGCTACTTGTATGGACGATGGTGATTTCATATGATATTCTACGGTTTTTGGCGTACATGGAGAATTGTGTTCCTATTTGCGTGGTTGATATTGTGTTGGTATTATGTTCGTACTTCGACTTTCGCTAATCGGATTCTTGTTGGACGTTATGATACGTGTTATCGGAGACTTATAAACCTTGTATTGTGACTTCGATCAATGGCTGTACGACGAAACCCTGTTAGAGCTACCAGAACTGGTCCTGTAGTGACTACCCCTGGTCGTCGAGGACGCCGTCCCACTCGAAATGTTGAAACCCCTACTCCTGATAACCTGGACACTACTAACCGCAACAACAGGAATCAAAATGTTGATGTTCAGGGAGACAATGATCATGTTCCACTTAATGCACCTACTGTGGATCAAGCAATGATCAATCAACTTGTGGAGCAACGAGTTGCTGAGCTACTAGTTGAGTCAAATCATTCCAACAATTCTGCTGGAACATTTCCACCTATTCGTGCTAATGGATGTAACTACAAGGAGTTTAAAATTTGTGGACCCATTGAGATTGGTGGAACTGAAGGAGTGGTCTACTTGGTCAGGTGGATAGAGAAGACTGAGTCAGTGTTTAATGTCAGTGGTTGTGCGGAGAATGCGAAGGTAAAGTTTGCTTCTTTTACTTTCAAGGATGAAGCTTTAACTTGGTGGAACAATTACCGTAATTCGGTTGGGAGTGATGTGGCTTATGCTATGACTTGGGAGCAATTTAAGTCTTTGCTGATTCAGACTTACTGCCTAAGGAATGAGATTAAGAAGCTGGAGATTGAGTTCTGGAACCATAAGGTGAAAGGTACCGATATGGCAACTTACAATCGCCGTTATCGAGAGTTAGCCTTACTTTGCCCCGATATGGTTAGGACTGAGATACAAAGGATTGAGAGGTATACCGATGGGTTGCCGGTAGCTACAAGGAACGATGTGATTTCTGCTAAGCCTGCAAACATTCATGAGGCTATCACTATTGCTCAACAATTGATGGACTCGTTGGTATTGGAAGAAGCTGAGAAAGACAAGAATGGAAAGAGGAAGAGGGATAATCATTCTAAGGGTAATGACCATCGAAACAAGCGACAAACGACTACTAGAGCTTATGCTATGGGAGATGGAGACAAGAAGAACTACAATGGATATGCACCCAAGTGTAACCGATGTTATAGGAATCATTTTGGACGATGTACTGTGATGTGCAAGAATTGCTCTAGGATGGGACACATAGCTAAGGATTGTAGAGCTCGACCACTTGCTATGGTTCAAGCTACTCCTGAAACTATGAGTAAGGAAAATGTTACTTGCTATGGATGTGGAAAGAAGGGACATTATAGGAATGAGTGTAGGGAATCGTGGAACCGAGGAAATCAAGGATCGGGTGGTAATGGGTACAATAATTGAAACCGTGGAGCTGGAGGAAACCGTGGACGACAAGATAATGGGGACCAACGTGTGGAAGCTGGAGCTGCTCATGGGAGAGTGTATGCACTTGGAAACGAGAGAGGAGAAGATCCGAACGTCGTTACTGGTACGTTCCTTCTCAATAATCGTTATGCTTCCATACTATTTGATACTGGTGCCAATAAGAGTTTTGTGTCCACTAAGTTTGCACTCTTACTAGAGAAACCCCCGATGGCCTTAGGAATTGGTTATGATGTAGAGTTAGCTAATGGGAACATAGAGAGGATTAGGACTATCATTCGCAGTTGCACGTTAAACTTCCTGAATCGTCCTTTCAATATAGATCTTCTACCCGTCATGTTAGGAAGTTTTGATGTTACTATTGGTATGGATTGGTTGCCGAAGTATCGTGCTCATATAATTTGTGATGAGAAAATCGTGCGTGTGCCATACGGCAAGGAGATTCTGAACATACCAGGAGATAGAAAGGATTTGAGAGGCCCATCTAGATTAGCGGTCATATCTTGCACTAAATTGCCGAAGCTAATAGAAAAAGGATGTTACCTTTTCTTAGCTCAAATTTCTGAGAAAGGAGAGAAGGAGAAGAAGGAAAGGTGCATTGGAGATGTACCTATAGTTCGTGATTTTTCGGATGTGTTTCCCGATGATTTGCTGGGAATTTCGCCTACTAGACAAGTGGAATTTCAGATTGAGTTGATACCTGGTGCTGCACCTATAGCACGAGCGCCTTACGGTCTTGCACCTACTGTATTGGAAGAGTTATCGAAACAATTAGCTGAGTTAGCCGAAAAGGGATTCATAAGACCAAGTACTTCGCCTTGGGGAGCCCCGGTCTTATTTGTGAAGAAGAAGGATGGATCGTTTCGCATGTGTATTGATTATCGAGAGTTGAACAAGTTAACGGTGAAGAATAGATACCCGTTACCGAGGATCGACGATCTGTTCGATCAGCTTCAAGGATCGAGTGTGTATTCGAAGATCGATTTGAGATCGGGATATCATCAACTTCGAGTGCGCGAGAAAGATATTCCAAAAACGGCTTTCAGAACCCGTTACGGGCATTACGAGTTTCAGGTGATGCCGTTTGGGTTGACCAACGCACCGGCGGTGTTCATGGATCTCATGAATCGGGTGTGTAAGCCTTACTTAGATAAGTTTGTGATTGTGTTCATCGATGACATTCTAATTTATTCGAAGAGTGAGAAGGAGCATGAGGAGCATCTAAGACTTATCTTAGAATTGCTCAGGAAGGAGAAACTGTATGCCAAGTTTTCGAAATGTGAATTTTGGATTCCGACGGTACAATTTCTAGGTCATGTGATTGATAGACAAGGAGTTCATGTGGATCCTGCTAAGATTGAAACAATTAAAGATTGGGCTGCACCTACGACCCCAACAGAAGTTCGTTAATTTTTGGGTTTAGCCGGTTATTACCGAAGATTCATTGAGGGATTTTCGAAGATAGCAAAACCGTTGACCAAATTGACTCAAAAGAGTGTTAAGTATGATTGGGGAGATAAGGAAGAGGAAGCATTTCAGTTACTTAAGGAAATGTTGTGTAGTGCTCCTATCTTAGCGTTACCTGAAGGTAACGAGGACTTTGTCGTTTATTGTGACGCTTCTCATAAAGGTTTAGGAGCTGTGTTAATGCAACGAGAGAAAGTGATAGCTTATGCTTCCCGACAGCTCAAGAAGCACGAGAAGAACTACACCACCCTTGATTTGGAGTTAGGTGCTGTGGTTTTTGCCTTAAGGATATGGAGACATTACTTGTATGGAACCAAGTGTGTAGTGTTTACCGACCACAAAAGTCTGCAACACATTTTGAACCAAAAATAGCTCAATATGAGACAGCGACGTTGGATTGAGTTGTTAAGCGATTATGATTGTGAAATTCGCTACCATCCTGGTAAAGCAAACGTTGTTGCTGATGCTCTTAGTCGAAAGGAGAGAATTCCACCATTACGAGTTAGGTCATTAGGAATGACTATCGCATCGCCATTACCGTCTCAAATATTAGAAGCTCAAACAGAAGCGTTGAAAGCAGAGAATCGACCTGCTGAGAACATATTTGGGATGGTAGAAAATGAGAAGGGATTTGTTAAGCGTTCAGATGGAGTATTATGTTTTGGAGAGCGAAGTTGGGTACCACTGTATGGAGGAATTCGAGAGTTGATTATGCACGAGTCGCATAAGTCAAGATACTCTGTTCATCCTGGGTCTGACAAGATGTACCAGGATTTGAAAAAGTTATATTGGTGGCCAAATATGAAGGCAGATATAGCGTTGTATGTTAGTAAGTGTTTGACTTGTTCTAAGGTTAAAGCCGAATATCAAAGACCGTCAGGATTATTGACGCAGCCAGAACTCCCAGTTTGGAAGTGGGAGCTTATCACGATGGACTTTATTACCAGATTACCAAAGACAGCTAGCGGTTGCGACGCTATATGGGTAATTGTGGATCGATTGACTAAGTCTGCTCATATCCTGGCGATTAGTGAAGATGATAGTGTCGACAAACTTGCGAGGCTGTATGTGAAGGAGACTGTTTCTCGTCATGGAGTTCCGATATCGATTATTTCTGATCGCGGCAGCCGCTTCACGTCAGCATTGTGGCGATCACTTCAAACCGCTTTGGGGACGAGACTTGATATGAGTACCGCATATCACCCCCAAACCGATGGTCAAAGTGAGAGAACTATTCATACTTTGGAGGATATGCTTCGTGCATGCATAATAGACTTTGGTAAAGGCTGGGAGAAATATCTACCCCTTGCGGAGTTCTCCTACAACAATAGCTACCACACAAGTCTTAAGGCTGCACCATTTGAAGCCTTGTATGGTCGTAAATGTCGTTCACCTATTGGTTGGGCAGAAGTTGGAGATAGCCAACTCACAGGCCCTGAGCTTATTTTGGAAACTACTGAAAAAGTAACGCAAATTCGAGATCGACTGCAAGCAGCTAGAGATAGGCAGAAAAGCTACGCCGATCAGAAGCGTAAACCCCTAGAATTCCAGGTTGGAGACAAAGTGATGCTGAAAGTCTCGCCTTGGAAGGGTGTGATACGTTTTGGGAAGCGTGGGAAACTAAATCCCCGCCACATTGGACCATTTCTTATTTTGGAAAGAATTGGGCCCGTAGCTTATCGATTGAAATTGCCAATGGAATTGAATAAAGTTCATGATGTGTTTCATGTTAGCAATCTGAAGAAATGTCTTTCGGAGGAAATGCCAGTTATACCAATCAAGGATATTCGTGTGGATGAGAGTTTAAATTTTGTGGAAGAACCGATTGAGATATTGGATAGAGAGATTAAACGACTTAAGAGAAGTCGCATCCCGCTCATTAAAGTTCGTTGAAATTCGCGGCATGGACCGGAATTCACGTGAGAACGTGAGGATGAGTTTCGAAAGAGCTATCCGAAGCTTTTTACTTGGTAGATGGGCTCATAGTTGCGAGAGTACATATATTTCAACAATCTTTTTAGTGCTTTTGGCAGACTCAAAATGAAATGAAATTATTAGTCGATGTCTAATCAGAGAGTTTCATTTAGGAACCTAAATTGTCTCTCGCATATTATGAAACCATATGAACTGACGTGTGATCATCATACATGCTCTGATTTTTTTGAAGCAAAATAAGTTCAATTGGTTTGACAACTAATATTTTGGATCAATCAATACGTATAGAACTATGCTTTGTTTAAGGGTTTAAAAAAAAAAAAAAAAAAAAACAACAACAACGTTTAGAAATGGTTTAAGGTCATGATTTTTTGAGTTTCTTTAGTCACTGCATATTTGTGATGCAATGTGTTTCCTTATTAAAATTATGATTAAGAATCCAAAAGCTATAAAAAGATACATGACTATTAATTGACTTCTACGGTGTGTGTAATATATGAGATATATCTTGGTGCTTTCTATTTCTATAGTCAAATTATGAGATATAATTTGTTTTCAAAATCGTAGAACAAATCACTTTGAGTCTTGTATGAATAAAGTTGTATTCTTTGAGATAACGTTTGTTATATTATATCAAAATTAGTTTAATTACTATTGAGTTAAGTTCCATAGATTGTGTTATGGATTAGGTGTGTCTTATGTTATTTCTTCCTCGATAGAGACAGTGGCGCAGCTTCATAGGGGGGGGGGGGGGGGGGGCGGCCGACCCCCCGAAATTTTTTTTGCGATGTAGGGGTATATAGTTTTCGTATAGAAAAATTTCGGTATTTTCGGTTTCGCCCCCCCAATTTAATTCGGTTTCGACCCCCCATAGTGTTAGGAAAAAAAAAATTTAGATCCCGACCCCCCACTCGAAAAATCCAAGCTTCGCCACTGGATAGAGATGGTAGGATGAGAACATGTGATAATGCCAAATGGAGAATGATTAGATACTGCTGAAAATAGGTGTTTACATCTTTCGACAATTCCACTGTTTTGAGAGATGTTACGCTTTGTGGCTACAATGAATCTGATATATTTTAGCATGTTGGCAATTGAAGATATCATCAGCTTTAACTTTTCTAATGAGGCCACTATTTAGTCAGGTTTGGGTGATCATGATTAAATTGGTGAAGCATTCATTCAAGAAGGAATGTATCAATTGATGATCAGTGAGGACGTAATGGTTTAGTATACAATTATATGACTTTCTCACTTAGCGGTAAAACCAAGTCCAATTTGACTCACAATCTGTGAATTTATGTTGCACTGATAAGATGATAGAAATAATAAAAGTATTTTATTTCTAATTTTATCTTTACAAGGTTTTTATATACAGGCTAAAGTTGTGAGGAAGAAACTTTTATTTTCTGTTGAAACGAAAGAAAATTTGATATGTAAAATTGTGACCCATATTGTGTTGCACTGGTGACTGATTAAATCAAATGTGGGTACTTATATGTGAACTCTTATGACTTAATTTTAATATTGAGATTTATGGTGGTGGTTATAAAGAGATGAGTTATAACCTTACGCATAACCTATTGAAGGAGTTTATAAATGGTGTTTCATGTGTTCATGATTGATAAAGAATGGGTGATCTCGTAAGCAACATGTAACACCCCCAATTTCGATATAGCAGAGGAATTCAAATTGGGTATTACTTCATAACACAATAGTCATAAATTATAGAAAACGATTCTAAATGAGACGTTTTAAAAAGAGATTATTATTCGATTAAAGAAAATATCAGAGTTTACAAAAGAGGTCCCAAATAGTTTCCAAGTACATAATACAATCAGAGGCGCAGCTATGTAGGGGCGGGGAGGGGCGCCCGTGTGACAACTGGCAAAATAGGGAGCCGTTTTTAAAACCCGCATTACATTAAAAATTATAATTTTGGAATTTTTGAAAAGTTTGTTGTGACGAGATGTTTTATGAACGTTGGATTGTGAATTTGATTGTATGTTAATTATGAGGATTTGATTATTTATTTATGGTTTGGTTTGGTTCGTTCGTGATGATTTATTTTGAGATCGTTATTTTGGCACTACATTGACTCCGGCACTAGGTTAACTTAACAATTTTAATTATATTTTTAATATTGGTTTGGATATTATCGCGAGGTTTTGATTATTTCTGGAACGAGTTCGGTTTGAGAAAGTGGTTTGGTTATTTAAGGTTTCGGGTTTGGCGCTACTTAGCCCACTACACCCTCACTAAAAATTATTATTAATAATAAAAAGATTTTTTTTTTTTTAAATTACATAAAAATCGTCCTTGTGGTCCGGTCTTAAGCAACACACAACACCACACCCTCATCACCATTTTTCACACACTCTCTCTCTCTATCTTCATCCCTCCCCCAAAAACCCTAGCCGCCGTATCTTTTCCGGCCACCACCACCTTCACCGCCGCTCCCCCATCAAAACCAACACCACCAATCAACTCCTCACATCATTCTCTATCCGATCCATATAAACACGTGCCCTAAATCTACTTTTTTCATCTCGTTATCACCACAAATTCGTCATTTCTTGTCGTGGTTTTGAATATCCTTTCGATTTGGTCTTGGGAATCGAAGGTAGGATGAGCTTTGGCTCGTATTTTGGTTAAAGTCGTGACCTAGGGTCACGAGTTTGGTTTCTTTTCGGGTTTTCTTGATTATTAACGAAAGATTTTAATGGGTTTTGATGAAATGGATTAAAGAAAAATGTTTGGTATCCGGGTTTATGTTATTTTCGATGGGTCGAGGTTCAACCGAGAGCTTTGGCTCTCGGCTTGAGTTCTTGGTTGTATTATTATGACCATTTGTTGATTATTGGATTATTTGGTGCTTATGGTGATGTTTGGTCGACCTTGTGGTCGTTTGGTTTTTCGGCAGACACCCCCAAGGGGGCTGTTTGGGTCGTATTGGCTCGAACTAGAGCTAGCCGAGACCAAATGGTCTCGGGTGGGACTCCCGTATCTTATTTCGAGTGTCATATTGACCCGGGTTGACTTGGTAACTCAACCCGTAATTGTTTATATTTTCGGTTGTTATGTTACTTGTCAGACTATTATTGTTGTTGTCGTGGTTGTGATTTTGACCATGGATTCTTATTTGGACTTGAAGTGGTATATTTGGATTACGAGTTATATTGGAGATGTGTTGTCGAATGTGGAACTTGGGGACCGATTGTGAGACGGTCATTAGATGACGGAGATAGGTTAGTTGGGTGCCGTAGTCGGACCTCTTGTTGTAGCACGTGGTTATGGGATTGATTTGGACGGAGATGTTATATTTATTTTGACTTGATTCTTATATTGGACTTGGACTATGAGCCGAAAGTCATGACTCGGACATGTGACCAAATTCTATGACTCGATAAATATTTAAAATTCAAACATTACAAAATAATACTCGTAATAATATTATTGAGAATATAATCGTTTATATACGTATATAGATGTGATAAACGTGTGTGTGTGTATATATATATATATATATAAATGCGTATATTAATAATAAAACGATCACGAGTAAACGTATAATAATATAACAATAGTTATTATACTATGCAAATAGTGTAATAAATGTCGGAATATTGTTATAAATAATAACTATAAATAACGGCGAAGACTAATAAGTCGGGTGAACAATAATTAAAAACATGATTTTTATAAATTTAGAAACTTATCGAGTTATACGAGTTGTGGTTATTTAAAGTCCAAGCGGGCTTTATATTGTGACTTTTGTGTTGTCACGGATATATGACGATTAATATAAATATTTTCTATAGCAAGTGACTTATTTAATCGACGGATTAGATCGAGTTATTTGATTATATAAGATGAGTATATTAATGGGCATCGTATCCCACGACGCCCATAGGTTGTGGTATATGTTTTAGAGTAATAAATTACTATGTATCTCGTGGAATTTGGCCGATTCGACGATATATATAGGGAATTTATTGGGCTACGATATATACCAAATAGAATTCTTTGTGCTATGTGCTTTAGGTTGGGTATAATTTTGGAACGATATATTACGTAAATAAATATGGGGGATTACCAAATCGACGGATTTGATAAGCTTCGATGATTATTTAAATAATATGTTGGGCTAATGTTAGACCTATAGTTGGTTTATTATTTTGTTTGTTGTGGCTTTTTGGTTTGAGTTGTGTCGACCCTTCACCCATATGGATACAAAACGTCGAATTTCAAATTAATATGAAGTTAATTCGAGAAATGGATATTTTGGAAAGTAAAACGAAATACGTTCGGGAATGGGAATATTTGATTTTGAGGAAATGATTTCTGAACGAGTTTGATATTATTAGGAAGTGCCGAGTCTGTAGTTGCTGTTACGTGAGTTGCTTGAGTTTGCTTACGTCTTTCTTCTATCGATTTCTTTTGAGGATTTCTGGACTTGAGGTGATTCATAGCCCCACTTTTACTCTTGAACTTTGTTTTCAATAATTGGGGTGAGAAACGTGCAAATGTTTTATGTGGACTATTATCGCTTTGTTTATTTATTTCAAAACTTGCTATGCTTATAGAACTAGGAGCGAGGCCTAGTCCCGAACTAGGTAAGCTATTGATTTAGTTATTGAGCGAGGCCTAGTCCCGAACTAGGTAAGCTATTGGATTGGTTATAGAGTGAGGCCTAGACTTGAGCTAGGTAAGCTATTGATTGGATTGATTTGAGCTATAGCGTGCACCTATAGGGTTGATTTGATTTGGTGGATTTGATTTGGTTGGATTATTTTGGTTGGATATTTTGGTTGGATAATTGAGGCCTAGTCTAGCTAGCAAGCATTTTGCGTATATGTCCACTATATCGAATTATGAACTTAAACCTATGATCTCACCAGCGAAAGCTGACTTTTAGCACGTTTTCTCAGGTAATTAAGTGATGCTCTATGGATGCTTGGGATTGGAGGCTTGGCAAT
This sequence comes from Artemisia argyi, assembly GCA_030686995.1. Lineage (NCBI taxonomy): Eukaryota > Viridiplantae > Streptophyta > Magnoliopsida > Asterales > Asteraceae > Artemisia > Artemisia argyi. Next base: position 164,444,181 of record CM060697.1, read on the forward strand.
GGCATCGGTTATGGATCTATTTTTCTAAAACTCTGATAACTATTGTGGACCTATGTTTATTTCTTTTGGGGCTTACTATGGATAATTCTTGGGATAAATGTAAACTTTAAACCCGTGTTGGTTGTGTTTTTCTTATGTTTACTTTATCTTGTTCTTTCATGACTTTGAATGGATACCAATCCCCGTAGCACCCCGAAAGCTTGTTGAGTCTTCCGCTGTATCAAATTTTGGGGGTGTTACAGATTGGTATCAGAGCCAAGGTTATAGAGAACTAGGTAAATAGACACCTAAACTATAACCGATTTTTATAGAAAATGATCCTCGACCATTGCCCGCCAGCCCGCCAAGCCGAAGCATCATTGTTATTATTGAGGTATATTGAGATGATTATTAGATATGGGATTCTTGAGATGATTTGGGGATTTGAGGTTTATTGATTTAGTGATATGATGGCGTTTTGAGGAATTATATGCGTTTTGAGGAATTATATGGCTTAATTGTTTTACGAATGATTTTAGTAATGCGGTATTTTAAATCTTTCTTGATATATATGATTTGGAATTATATGATGATTTTGATATGGTATTTTGAGTTCGCGGTTTAGTTGTTTTGAAACACTTACACCTACCCTACACCGTTGTTACAAATCATAGCCTCCTTTGCACGTGTTGTTATTAAGAATTGTTATTGCTAGTACGCGTCGCCCCTCGTAGATCACTATGGCCCCTGATGACCCATACGTGTTGGTCATGCGATCGGCCACTAGTTTATCGTCTCATTGAGTCCCCCACACTAAACTATTGCTAGTCCCTAGCAATCTATTTGAGAAAAAATTAATGGATTTTTACTCTTTACCAAAAGCCATCACTTCTGGAGTAGCCAGGTGTAAGACCTGTGGCACACCTGATAACCGTGTGATTTTTAGCAAACCACCAGCTGTCAACGGATTTGATTTGTCTTTACCAAAAGCCGTTTGCTTCTGGACTAGCCAACTCTTGATGGAATAGTCAACATCTTGGTGAGCTGATTACCAATTATGGATTTTCTACGGCCTTTACCACAAGCCATAATCTTGCGGGCTAGCCAACTCATTAGCTTTTGAGGATAATGGGGAGTTGAGGAACCATACAATTTTTGGAAAATTGCAAGCCATCAACGGTTTTGAGGTGTCTTTACCAAGATCCGTTTGCTCCTGGACTAGCCAATCCTGTTGTGGGTTAGACATGGAGGATTGATACCATTTATTGCATTTCTAAGTGTGAAAAAACTTTAAATTTTGATCAAATGAGGGTGCTTGATGGAACATGTGTTTGAATTCGTGAGAATCCCCCCCCCCCCCACTTAGAAATGAATATTGCCCTCAATATTCAAAACACCGGGTGTTAAACCGATATTTAGAACGTAAGAAAGAAATATTAATAACCTTTATTTTAGGCTATTTACATACAAACTCACTTTTTTCTTTTGTTTTAAACTTTTTTTTTTTTTTTTTTTTCAAGATATATACATATATACAACATGTGGGGCATCTCCCCCACACTAGGGTGGTAGAAAAGAGAAAGAAATCAGAAATATGAGTGAAAACCCATATTGCTACGCTTTTGATTACCGAGTCACTAGCTTGACTCGACCTCGAATTGATTTGTCCATGAGGTAGCTAGTTTTTGATTCCCGAGTCACTAGCTTGACTCGACCCCGAATTTAATTGTCCTTGGGGAAAGTTTGGAGATCTGGGACAACCATGTTTGGGAAGTCCTCTCCAAAGTAGTGTTTCACACGATGGTCATTTACTTTAAAACATGGACCGTCATTTTGAGATAACTCAATGGTACCATATGGATAAACCTTAGTGATAGTAAATGGACCAGTCCAACGGGTTTTTAATTTACACGAGAAGATCTTTAATCTAGAATTAAAGAGAAGTACTCGATCACCAACGTTAAAAACGCGGTTCTTTATTTTTGAGTCATGTATTCTCTTTGTTTTTTCTTTATAGATTAAAGAGTTCTCGTAAGCCTGATCACGTAGTTCATTTAATTCATTCATTTGAACTTTTCTGTGATCACCCGCAGTTTTGAGGTCAAAGTTGGCATGTTTCAATGCCAGTAGGCTTTGTGCTCAAGCTCCATCGGTAGATGACATGCCTTTCCGTACACAAGCTTGTAAGGTGTACACCCAATGGGTGTTTTATAAGCTGTACGAAAAGCCCATAGTGCGTCATCTAATTTATCCGACCAGGCAGCATGGTTTTCACCAACAGTCCTCTCAAGTATTCTTTTGATACCACGGTTTGAAACCTCCACTTGCCCACTTGTTTGTGGGTGATACGCGGTAGAAAGATGGTGGGTTACACCATACTTTTGCACGACTTTATCAAATTTGTCATTGCAGAAATGCGTACCACGATCACTTATAATAGCACGTGGGGTTCCAAAACGGGCAAAAAGAGATTTCAGGAATTTCACTACAACTCGGGCATCATTTGTGGGTAAAGCTTTTGCTTCAACCCACTTTGATAAATAATCAACTGCCACAAGTATGTACTTGTTTCCTCTGGATGATGGAAATGGCCCCATAAAGTCAATGCCCCAGATATCAAATATTTCACATACTTGAATAGCATTTTGTGGCATCTCATTTCTTTGTGAAATGTTTCCATGACGCTGACAAGCGTCACAGGCTTTAATGAGATCCTGGGCATCTTTATAAAATGTGGGCCAGAAGAATCCGGAATCAAACACCTTTTTGGCGGTGTAATTAGGACTATGATGTCCCCCAGTGGGTCCAGCATGGCAAGCCTTAAGAATTTCAGTGGCTTCCTGTCCATATACACACCGTCGGATGACTTGATTCGCACATATTTTGAATAAGTAGGGGTCATCCCAGAAGTAATGTTTAACATCCTTAAAGAATTTATTCTTCAGTTGGGTTGACATCCCTTTCACAACAAAGTTACCCGCATGGTAGTTTGCGAAATCGACAAACCATGTGGTAGTAGAATCTCCGCGAAAAGCAACCGCATTGAGTGTTTCGAGAGGAAATGTTTCATTTATTTCCTTTTTCTCATACACATTTTGATGAGGGTTCTCTAATCGGGACAAATGATCAGCAGCCAGGTTCTCAGCTCCTTTTTTATCACGAATAATGATATCAAATTCCTGGAGGAGGAGAACCCATCGGAGCAATCTCGGCTTTGCATCTTGTTTTGCAAATAGATATTTAAGAGCCAAATGATCCGTATACACTACTCTTTTAGTCAAGATTAAGTATGTCCGAAATTTCTCAAAAGCATACACCACAGCTAATAATTCTTTTTCTGTAGTGGTGTAATGTGTTTGAGCTTCGTTCATAGTTTTGCTTGCGTAGTGGATAGGCTGAAAGTGTTTCGTTTTGCGTTGCCCCAAGACTGCACCGATAGCAAAATCACTTGCATCGCACATAAGCTCGAAGGGTAAATCCCAGTCGGGGGCAATAAGAATGGGTGCCTCAGTAAGCTTTTTCTTTAATGTTTCAAAAGCTTCGATGCACTCTGGTGAGAAGATAAAAGGAGTATCCTTTTCAAGGAGATGAGTCATAGGCCGTGAGATTTTAGAAAAATCTTGTATAAATCGACGATAGAAACCGGCATGACCCAAGAAACTCCTAATACCTTTGACGGTAGTAGGGTGAGGCAGTTTTGCAATGACATCAACCTTAGCTCTGTCAACCTCAATCCCATTCTTGGAAATCTTATGGCCGAGGACAATGCCCTCTTTGACCATAAAGTGACTCTTTTCCCAATTTAGACATAGATTGGTGTCTTTACACCTTTTCAACATTTTTTCTAAATTGGTGAGACATGTTTGGAATGAATCCCCAATGACCGAAAAGTCATCCATAAAGACCTCCATAGTTTTACCGATCATGTCGGTAAATATAGCCATCATGCACCTCTGGAACGTACCTGGAGCATTACATAAGCCAAAAGGCATACGTTTATAAGCAAAGGTTCTATAAGGGCATGTAAAGGTAGTCTTTTCTTGATCTGATGGATCAATGGGGATTTGAAAGTATCCTGAGAAACCATCAAGGAAACAATAGTACTCGTTTCCTGCTAATCTCTCAAGCATCTGGTCCATAAAGGGCAGCGGAAAGTGGTCTTTGCGGGTGGCGTCATTTAACTTACGATAGTCAATGCAAACACGCCATCCGGTAACCAGCCGAGTTGGAATCAACTCATTTTCCTCATTAGTGACAACAGTAATGCCACCCTTTTTTGGGACGCAATGAATGGGACTAACCCATGGACTGTCAGAGATAGGGTAAATCAATCCTGCATCAAGAAGTTTAAGAACCTCTTGTTTAATCACATCATGGATTTTTGGATTCACCCTTCTTTGATGTTGCACTGCAGGCTTGAAGTCATCCTCCATCAAGATTTTGTGTGTACAAAAATCTGGGTTAATACCCTTAATATCGGAGAGTTTCCAAGCAATTGCTTGCTTGTTTGACTTCAAGACCTTTATGAGAGCAATCTTCTCCTCAACACTTAAACCTTTAGCAATAATGACGGGTAATTTATCATCACCCTCCAAGAATGCGTATTCAAGATGAGGAGGTAAGTCCTTGAGTTCGACCTCAGGAAAATCATCAGTTTCCTCAACATATTTGATTTCCTGATTATGAAGTTGTACGGGAGGGAGTGGAGGAGAATTGTCTTGGTTTAGCAATCTCTCAAGGAGAAGAATATCTCCCTCCAGATCAATCTCAGTGTTATCAATTCCCGATGGAACTGAATCACTTTTGAGAAAAGCCTCGACCTCTTCCAAAAGGAAATCACTTCCCTCAAACGGAGTGAGAGAAGGGGAAGAGTCGGAAATGATAGGTTCAGATGATGGAGTGGCATCCCCACTCACAGAATTATGAGAATAACCAAGAAACTCTTGAGAATACTCCTCCGAAGCAATGTCTATGATATCTATTTGATTAACTGCTTCAGAATCATAATTGGAGGAGTACCTCGAGGTTTGATCGAGGTTAAATGTAACAGCTTCATTACCCACACGAAGAGTGATTTCTTGCTCAAATACATCGATAAGAGCACGGCCCGTTCTAAGGAAACCCCTCCCAACAATGAGAGGGACCCTTTGATCGGCATCGAAATCAACCACTACAAAGTCAGCGGGGAGATGAAATTCTCCTACCTTCATAAACACGTCCTCGGCAATGCCGAGAGGACGAGATATCGATCGGTCTGCAAGCTCTAAAGTCATGCAGGTAGGAGTAAGATCAGGAAGAGAAAGTTTCTTCCAAACTGAGTACGGCATTAGGTTGATACTTGCACCAAGATCGGCCAAGGCATAGCAATCAACCATTCCCGGAAATACACATGGTATTAGAAATTTTCCAGGATCTCCCAGCTTCTCGGGAAGCTTCTTTAAAAGAACTGCTGAGCAGTTCTCATTCAAGGGAGTCTTTGCCATTTCAAACAGTTTCTCCTTGTTACTTAACAAGTGTTTGATTGTCGATGCAAATTTAGGCATCAGAATAATAGCATCCGCAAAGCTAATGTCAAAATGCAAATCTTGGAAGATTTGAAAGAATTTATCCATCTGGTGACTAGCTTTTTCACGGAGCTTTTGTTCACTCAAGCGTGAGGGGTAAGGAATAAAGGAGGTAGAAGGTTGGGACTGAGGTATTTCAACTGGAATATCATTTGGTTTAAAAACAACTCTAGGTTTTGGTTTGGGTTTCGGGACAACATGAGGTGGGACGTCTTGGGTACCTCCCTTATGAGTAGGAAGTACTTCGTCCTTATTTACCTCGACGTTATTTTCCACTACCTTGGGAGAAGAAGAAGAAGGGGTAGTGGGAACAGTAGGTCCATCATATGAAACTCCGCTCCTGGTCGTGATCGCCTTTGCATCGCCCCTCGGGTTTGCGATCGTGTTGCTTGGAAGTTTTCCAGAGCCCGAGGGTTGTTCATTTAAAGATTTCTTGATTTCAGAAATCTGGCTGACCAACAACCTGTTTGTCTCTTCTTGAGTTTTCATGAACTGCTTTAACAACTCATCGGATGATGGTTGTGGAGCTGGGAGAATGGCTTGTGTTTGGTTAGGGAAATTTTGGACACGGTTATTTTGATTATAACCTTGTTGTGGCTGAAAATTCCCTTGATTTGGATTACCATTTCCCTGAAAATGATTTCGGGGGTTGAAATTGTTTCTGTTAAAGTTTCCTTGATTGTGGAAACCTTGATTCTGTCCAGGATGGAAATTCCCTTGGTTTTGATAACCTTGGTTCATTCGTGGTTGGTTTTGGTTTCTGTTTTGCAAATTTGGGTTTTGATTAAACCCGGGTGGTCCCATATGTGTGTTAGCACGGTAACTTGGTTCAATTTGAGGACGGTATTGATTACCCCCTAATTTGTAGTACCGGCTAAGGCATTGGCTTCAAAAGGACTACCATCAGTGGCAGTACAATTGTAGTAAGCATGTGGGCCACCACAAGTGACACAAACTTCCACTTTTTTTACTTCAGCATGTGAAGGGTTTTGTGTGAAAGTGACTTTTTTCTGGTTTGAGATAACCAAAGCTTGAATGGCGTCCGTGAGTTTATCTATCTTAGCATCGGTGCTAGAAGTACTCACGGGCGATGAAGTAGAAGGACCAGCACTCACTTGGGAGTTATATGGTTTTGTGCGTGTAGTGCGGACTTTGGACTTATTTTCAATGATTTCTAAAGCTTCTTTTGTGGTTTTGCTCAAAAAATTACCTCCCGCGGAGGCATTGAGAGAATCTTGGTCAGATTGACTCACACTATTATAAAACGTGTCAATTTGCATTAATTCAGTGAAACCATGATGAGGACATCGACGAAGCAATTCTTTGAAACGATCCCATGCGTCACCAAACGATTCATCAAACCTTTGAGTAAATTTGATGATTTCATTTTTAAGACTTGTCGTTCTGGACGGGGGAAAAAATTCGTTTACAAATTTGGTAACTAAATCTTCCCATGAGTTTATTGAACGAGGAGGTTGTTTTTCCAGCCAAATCCGGGTAGCTCCCTCAAGAGAAAATGGGAAAAGAAGAAGTTTGACTGCTTCGGAAGGGAAGTTCTTGTATTTGATGGTTGAAGTAATTTTATTAAACCATCGAATATGAGCATGGGGATCATCCCTCTCAAAACCATAAAATTGGCTTGAAGTTACTAGATTTAGTAACCCGGTTTTGAGCTCAAAGTATTCAGCCACAATGGCTGAGACAACAATAGCGTCTCCGTAACCCTCAATGGGTGCTTGGAGAAGCTCATTCATCGGACGGTCTTCCGCCATGATAACTTTCTTAGGTGAAACAGCACGTTCCTCAGATACGGCTGTTGGGGCAGAACGTCTACGGCGTCTTCGAGGAATTCTGACAAGCTCACGTAAAGGGCTTGTTGACCTAGAAGAACAAGTGCGCATGCACTAGAGACGACTCTAAGAATCCTTAGAGTGACGGGAAACTAAAAAAATAAAAATAGAAAAGAAATATACACAAAAAGATGATATATAACAAAGTGTGATAATTCAAACTCACAGATATTTCAAAAAGTCGTAATACGCAGCACACCTCCCCGGCAGCGGCGCCAAATTTTGATTGGTCTTAAACAGTCAGATAATATCAACCAAGTAATGGTCAACAAGTCAGACAGCCTAAACCAATACTCCGGTGAGTTTGGTTTTTTCTTGTTTTTCTTTTACAAAACTAATTAAATACTTAAAATAAGATACTTTAATAAAGGGAAATAATTTATAAACACAAAATAAGCACTAAGAGTGCTTATTACTCAAAACAATTGACTTTTATTGACTTTGCTAAGAAATAAGCTCAACTGAGCTTGTGTGGGGTCCACTGGCTATATTTTAGTGTCTCTGACTTATGTGAACTAGTTTGAGTGAGTTTCAATCAAATAAGCAGATTCAATAAGCCTTAAACAACAAATAAGCACTTGCTTATTTCAATTCTGAGACAGAATTGAAACAAAGTTCCAATCTAATTTAAGGTGGGGTCCACTGATCTAAAGGTCAAACAAAAGGTCAAGGGTTCAAGTCTGGTAGGAGGGGGTTGGGAGAACCAAATTGTAAGGTGTGGGACCCACTGAGTGATCCACAAAACACCACCAAAGTTGGTGTTGTGGCTTAGGTCTGCTGATTCACCATTGTATGCTGGATGAATGGACAAGCTTCAAGCTGTGAGCAGCCCTATCAAAAGGGCTAGTGAATGAATAATTAAGCTTGAACTTGATAGATGAGCTGCTTAGCTTCTAAAAGAGCCAAAGATCACAAGCCAAAGCTCAGTGATGAGCTTATGATGAGCTTGTGAAATTGCTTGTTTATACTGAGTGATCAGTGGTTTGGTTTATTTGATAGCACAAGTTAAAGCAAGATAAGTAGTTCAGATAAGCAGATAAAAGCAAATAAGCACTTAATTCAGATAACTAGCCACAAGGGCATCTCAAACAACCAAAATACTCAGACCAAAACTCACTAAACAAGCTTATGCAAGCTTGTGAAAGTGGGTATTAAAACTGTGTTCAGGGGAGGTTTGTGAAGAACTACTTAAAATTAAGCACTAATTAAGCAGTTAAACCACTTTAATAAAATTTAACAAAAATAGTAACAGAAAGATCAGCAACAAGACTTTATATTCCTACAAGCTCAGATCCTAATACCAATTAATAAGTCCACAGTGAAATTCCAAAGTTTATTCAAAAACTTATGTGACTGAAAATTGACTTTTTAATTTTTACAACTAAGTTGACTTAGCTGAGCTTTGATCCTAATTTACTGATTACTTAAGTTGTATTAAGCTATAATAAGTTGAAATTAAGCTAGGTTATCTAATTCTAAGCTAGTATGGTGATTATGGGACTGATTATACTAACAGTTAAACAGCTAGATTAGATTGCAACCAATTTTGACTTTTTAACTAATAAGACCTATGTATTATGACTAAACTGAGCTATATTGAACTAAATAAACATGCAACAACAAGACTCAAGGACACTAACATGCAGTAACTCATAGAAACAGCTTGATCCAAACAGCCCTTAGCAAGGGTGTTTATTAGATTAGTGTTGCATAACAATAAGCTAGAACATGAAAATGAATCCAAACACTGTATACAGATGTAATAAGATCAAATGAGCACAATTACTGAGTTCTAAACAACTTTTACCTATGAATCACTACTAAGCTATTTTGACTGTCTAACTTTTAACAACTAGCAAATGAGAATTCCAATTAACAACCTACCAATTTTATTCTATAAATTAACTAACAGACACCAACTAAGCACAATTTAACAAGAACTAAGCATATTACTCATTGAAACAGTAAAATGCATAAAACTAATGGAAATGGCTTACAATTGAGATCCAAGCCACAACTAGAACCAAGAACTGAGTACCAATCCTATTTCCTCCCCTGAGGATCTAAACCATGTTTCCAAAGCTACTTGCTTCCATTATTGATCTGAATTCCCAAAAGCACATCCAAATCCCACAATTTGACTATTGTTGACCAACTTTGTAATTTTGAGTTTTGTTAGCTAAACTGAGTTTTAAGTTACTAGAAGCCTTTATAAAGCTTCATGGGAGCTTAAGTGAGCTTATTTGATCCTTATGTTCCACTGTAAACAACAACTCAGCTATATGATATTTTTGAGTAAAAAGAAAATTTGCAAACTTGAGAATTATACATGAAACTTGAAATTTATTATCACCAAAGATTCAAAACACACTGATAGTCAGGTATTACAACTTAAAAAGCTTAAAGATACAAGAACACTTGAGATTTAAACTAATCGACATACATTATTTTAAAATTAAACTAGATACTTTTTTCTTCTGCTTCCCCTTCTTTCTTTATAGCATAATTGAGCTCCCCATATGTCTCTGAACCTTTCCCATCAATAAAACTCACCATTGGATGGGTCAAATTAATCTTGTCCGTTTAAATTACTTTTGGCGCCAAAGTCTCCTAGGTTGCTTGCAGCCTGATATAGTTTAATTAAAGAACTTTGGTTTGTAGTAGGGACTTAGGGAACAAGTTTGAGATAAGTTGGAGTGGTATTGGTGAAAACAGAGGTAGTGAACTAGTTTGGAGGGAAAATTGGGTGGAGATTGCATTAAATGAAAGAGTGGGTTGATGTGATGAGGTGTGGAGGGTAGGTGGTGAGCTGTAGTGGTGAGGTGGAGGTGCAAGGTGGCAAAATACCACCTGGTATGGTGGTCTGTGTGGTAGTGGTGGTATTGGGAGGGATGGTGAACAGTGTCTGGGTTTGACCGGGGTCAACGCCCGTTTTAAATAAAAGGTGTGGACTGGGCTGGAGTTGGGCCAAGGGAATAGGTAGGTGGGCTGGTGTGTAACTTGGGTTGGATTAGGTATTGGGTATATAATAAAACATAGGGTCCGGTTGGTTTTAGTAACTACACAAGGACCAATTTTGTAATCTCGTGAAAGTTGAGGGGCTATTGTGTAATTTTACAAAGTTTATCATAAGGGACCATACATGCCATACTTGAATACCCCAAGGACCATGAATGTATATTTTTTATTTTAATATTTCCGGGGACCTTTTCTGTCAATTCCACAAACTCCAGGGACCAAACCTGTAATTTTCTGATTTTTAAAGGGTTTAACTTGTAACTTCTCAAAAGTTATCATAAGAACCAATCTTGTCAATTTAGAATAGTGCAAGGTTTATTTTTCACATTTTCCATTTTTCAAAACCTTAGGGACTATTTTTGACACTTTTCAAAGTTGAGGGACCAAAGTTGTAAATATGTGATTTTAAACTTTAAAGGACTATTTCTTACAACTTATGAATCCCAAGGACCTTTTATGACATTTGTACAAGTTTTGATTTACCAGGGACTAGTTTTGCCAATTTTTCAAAGTTCAAGGACTGAAACTGTAAATTATGTGAAATGTTTTGTTTTTCATCAGTTTTCAATCCTTTTGCATAAAAACACAATCCAGGGATAATTTTATGTATTTAAAGGCATTCCTGTGTGTTTTTATATGTTTTTGCAGTTTAAATGTAACAGAAATGATGAGTGTTTACACACTCATCAACGCCCTAAGTCACCGATTTTATCGCCTCGTGGTTCACCTGCTCAGAGATGACGATTGATGGAGTACCCCTCCGACGAGGAGTATGAGGGGGAGTACGAGGGTGAGCAGGAGAATAATGACCCTCAAGATGAGGAAGAGAAGGATGATCCTCAGGAGGAGGAGATGCCTGATGATGATGGGTCGTCAGCACATTCAAATCATTCTGCGAAGCCCGATTCCCCGATACATCCATTAGAGCCGGTTTCACCTGATAATCCGTTTTTGTTTGATTCACCACCTGGTAGTCCCATGGCGTCGGACGCGCCATCTGAGATATCTGCTGAGCCTGTAGATTTGGGTGAGACTGGTAGGATGTGGACTCGGATTACTGCACAGGGCGAGAGGATCTCGCGGATGTCTGACCGACTTGAGATGATTATTGCTGAGTTTATTGCTGAGTTTGTTGTTGAGTTGAGAGTTGATTTGACTACTATCATGGGCAGGACGACAGCGATTAGGAGAGGTATGATGGGGATACATGAGCAGATAGAGATTCTGCAAAGAGGTTTCCTCACGGCTCACGAGGCAGATCACAAGCTGTGGCAGAGGAACACGGAGCTAAAGAAGGTGGTTGCAGACCTCAAGAGGGATAGTGATACTCATAGTGTCGAGTTGGAATCATTATGGAAAGAATTGGATAATTTGAGATCAGAGTTGAGGAGTCTATGCCAGCATCATGGCTAGATCGATTTGGATTTGTGTTGTTGTTATGTTGCTTCCTAAGCCAGGGAGTGCTTGGTTAGGAGAGCTGGTTATTCCATCCCTTAAGTCATGTTATTCGGATTGTATGTTCGTCTCGTATGGAACGATTAGTATTTATTATGTCTTTTGGTATTTTGGAACGAAGTATCGATCGCTACTTGTATGGACGATGGTGATTTCATATGATATTCTACGGTTTTTGGCGTACATGGAGAATTGTGTTCCTATTTGCGTGGTTGATATTGTGTTGGTATTATGTTCGTACTTCGACTTTCGCTAATCGGATTCTTGTTGGACGTTATGATACGTGTTATTGGAGACTTATAAACCTTGTATTGTGACTTCGATCAATGGCTGTACGACGAAACCCTGTTAGAGCTACCAGAACTGGTCCTGTAGTGACTACCCCTGGTCGTCGAGGACGCCGTCCCACTCGAAATGATGAAACCCCTACTCCTGATAACCTGGACACTACTAACCGCAACAACAGGAATCAAAATGTTGATGTTCAGGGAGACAATGATCATGTTCCACTTAATGCACCTACTGTGGATCAAGCAATGATCAATCAACTTGTGGAGCAACGAGTTGCTGAGCTACTAGTTGAGTCAAATCATTCCAACAATTCTGCTGGAACATTTCCACCTGTTCGTGCTAATGGATGTAACTACAAGGAGTTTAAAATTTGTGGACCCATTGAGATTGGTGGAACTGAAGGAGTGGTCTACTTGGTCAGGTGGATAGAGAAGACTGAGTCAGTGTTTAATGTCAGTGGTTGTGCGGAGAATGCGAAGGTAAAGTTTGCTTCTTTTACTTTCAAGGATGAAGCTTTAACTTGGTGGAACAATTACCGTAATTCGGTTGGGAGTGATGTGGCTTATGCTATGACTTGGGAGCAATTTAAGTCTTTGCTGATTCAGATTTACTGCCCAAGGAATGAGATTAAGAAGTTGGAGATTGAGTTCTGGAACCATAAGGTGAAAGGTACCGATATGGCAACTTACAATCGCCGTTATCGAGAGTTAGCCTTACTTTGCCCCGATATGGTTAGGACTGAGATACAAAGGATTGAGAGGTATACCGATGGGTTGCCGGTAGCTACAAGGAACGATGTGATTTCTGCTAAGCCTGCAAACATTCATGAGGCTATCACTATTGCTCAACAATTGATGGACTCGTTGGTATTGGAAGAAGCTGAGAAAGACAAGAATGGAAAGAGGAAGAGGGATAATCATTCTAAGGGTAATGACCATCGAAACAAGCGACAAACGACTACTAGAGCTTATGCTATGGGAGATGGAGACAAGAAGAACTACAATGGATATGCACCCAAGTGTAACCGATGTTATAGGAATCATTTTGGACGATGTACTGTGATGTGCAAGAATTGCTCTAGGATGGGACACATAGCTAAGGATTGTAGAGCTCGACCACTTGCTATGGTTCAAGCTACTCCTGAAACTATGAGTAAGGAAAATGTTACTTGCTATGGATGTGGAAAGAAGGGACATTATAGGAATGAGTGTAGGGAATCGTGGAACCGAGGAAATCAAGGATCGGGTGGTAATGGGTACAATAATTGAAACCGTGGAGCTGGAGGAAACCGTGGACGACAAGATAATGGGGACCAACGTGTGGAAGCTGGAGCTGTTCATGGGAGAGTGTATGCACTTGGAAACGAGAGAGGAGAAGATCCGAACGTCGTTACTGGTACGTTCCTTCTCAATAATCGTTATGCTTCCATACTATTTGATACTGGTGCCGATAAGAGTTTTGTGTCCACTAAGTTTGCACTCTTACTAGAGAAACCCCCGATGGCCTTAGGAATTGGTTATGATGTAGAGTTAGCTAATGGGAACATAGAGAGGATTAGGACTATCATTCGCGGTTGCACGTTAAACTTCCTGAATCGTCCTTTCAATATAGATCTTCTACCCGTCACGTTAGGAAGTTTTGATGTTACTATTGGTATGGATTGGTTGCCGAAGTATCGTGCTCATATAATTTGTGATGAGAAAATCGTGCGTGTGCCATACGGCAAGGAGATTCTGAACATACCAGGAGATAGAAAGGATTTGAGAGGCCCATCTAGATTAGCGGTCATATCTTGCACTAAATTGCCGAAGCTAATGGAAAAAGGATGTTACCTTTTCTTAGCTCAAATTTCTGAGAAATGAGAGAAGGAGAAGAAGGAAAGGTGCATTGGAGATGTACCTATAGTTCGTGATTTTTCGGATGTGTTTCCCGATGATTTGCTGGGAATTTCGCCTACTAGACAAGTGGAATTTCAGATTGAGTTGATACCTGGTGCTGCACCTATAGCACGAGCGCCTTACCGTCTTGCACCTACTGTATTGGAAGAGTTATCGAAACAATTAGCTGAGTTAGCCGAAAAGGGATTCATAAGACCAAGTACTTCGCCTTGGGGAGCCCCGGTCTTATTTGTGAAGAAGAAGGATGGATCGTTTCGCATGTGTATTGATTATCGAGAGTTGAACAAGTTAACGGTGAAGAATAGATACCCGTTACCGAGGATCGACGATCTGTTCGATCAGCTTCAAGGATCGAGTGTGTATTCGAAGATCGATTTGAGATCGGGATATCATCAACTTCGAGTGCGCGAGAAAGATATTCCAAAAACGGCTTTCAGAACCCGTTACGGGCATTACGAGTTTCAGGTGATGCCGTTTGGGTTGACCAACGCACCGGCGGTGTTCATGGATCTCATGAATCGGGTGTGTAAGCCTTACTTAGATAAGTTTGTGATTGTGTTCATCGATGACATTCTAATTTATTCGAAGAGTGAGAAGGAGCATGAGGAGCATCTAAGACTTATCTTAGAATTGCTCAGGAAGGAGAAACTGTATGCCAAGTTTTCGAAATGTGAATTTTGGATTTCGACGGTACAATTTCTAGGTCATATGATTGATAGACAAGGAGTTCATGTGGATCCTGCTAAGATTGAAGCAATTAAAGATTGGGCTGCACCTACGACCCCAACAGAAGTTCGTTAATTTTTGGGTTTAGCCGGTTATTACCGAAGATTCATTGAGGGATTTTTGAAGATAGCAAAACCGTTGACCAAATTGACTCAAAAGAGTGTTAAGTATGATTGGGGAGATAAGGAAGAGGAAGCATTTCAGTTACTTAAGGAAATGTTGTGTAGTGCTCCTATCTTAGCGTTACCTGAAGGTAACGAGGACTTTGTCGTTTATTGTGACGCTTCTCATAAAGGTTTAGGAGCTGTGTTAATGCAACGAGAGAAAGTGATAGCTTATGCTTCCCGACAGCTCAAGAAGCACGAGAAGAACTACACCACCCATGATTTGGAGTTAGGTGCTGTGGTTTTTGCCTTAAGGATATGGAGACATTACTTGTATGGAACCAAGTGTGTAGTGTTTACCGACCACAAAAGTCTGCAACACATTTTGAACCAAAAATAGCTCAATATGAGACAGCGACGTTGGATTGAGTTGTTAAGCGATTATGATTGTGAAATTCGCTACCATCCTGGTAAAGCAAACGTTGTTGCTGATGCTCTTAGTCGAAAGGAGAGAATTCCACCATTACGAGTTAGGTCATTAGGAATGACTATCGCATCGCCATTACCGTCTCAAATATTAGAAGCTCAAACAGAAGCGTTGAAAGCAGAGAATCGACCTGCTGAGAACATATTTGGGATGGTAGAAAATGAGAAGGGATTTGTTAAGCGTTCAGATGGAGTATTATGTTTTGGAGAGCGAAGTTGGGTACCACTGTATGGAGGAATTCGAGAGTTGATTATGCACGAGTCGCATAAGTCAAGATACTCTGTTCATCCTGGGTCTGACAAGATGTACCAGGATTTGAAAAAGTTATATTGGTGGCCAAATATGAAGGCAGATATAGCGTTGTATGTTAGTAAGTGTTTGACTTGTTCTAAGGTTAAAGCCGAATATCAAAGACCGTCAGGATTATTGACGCAGCCAGAACTCCCAGTTTGGAAGTGGGAGCTTATCACGATGGACTTTATTACCAGATTACCAAAGACAGCTAGCGGTTGCGACGCTATATGGGTAATTGTGGATCGATTGACTAAGTCTGCTCATATCCTAGCGATTAGTGAAGATGATAGTGTCGACAAACTTGCGAGGCTGTATGTGAAGGAGACTGTTTCTCGTCATGGAGTTCCGATATCGATTATTTCTGATCGCGGCAGCCGCTTCACGTCAGCATTGTGGCGATCACTTCAAACCGCTTTGGGGACGAGACTTGATATGAGTACCGCATATCACCCCCAAACCGATGGTCAAAGTGAGAGAACTATTCATACTTTGGAGGATATGCTTCGTGCATGCATAATAGACTTTGGTAAAGGCTGGGAGAAATATCTACCCCTTGCGGAGTTCTCCTACAACAATAGCTACCACACAAGTCTTAAGGCTGCACCATTTGAAGCCTTGTATGGTCGTAAATGTCGTTCACCTATTGGTTGGGCAGAAGTTGGAGATAGCCAACTCACAGGCCCTGAGCTTATTTTGGAAACTACTGAAAAAGTAACGCAAATTCGAGATCGACTGCAAGCAGCTAGAGATAGGCAGAAAAGCTACGCCGATCAGAAGCGTAAACCCCTAGAATTCCAGGTTGGAGACAAAGTGATGCTGAAAGTCTCGCCTTGGAAGGGTGTGATACGTTTTGGGAAGCGTGGGAAACTAAATCCCCGCTACATTGGACCATTTCTTATTTTGGAAAGAATTGGGCCCGTAGCTTATCGATTGGAATTGCCAATGGAATTGAATAAAGTTCATGATGTGTTTCATGTTAGCAATCTGAAGAAATGTCTTTCGGAGGAAATGCCAGTTATACCAATCAAGGATATTCGTGTGGATGAGAGTTTAAATTTTGTGGAAGAACCGATTGAGATATTGGATAGAGAGATTAAACGACTTAAGAGAAGTCGCATCCCGCTCATTAAAGTTCGTTGAAATTCGCGGCATGGACCGGAATTCACGTGAGAACGTGAGGATGAGTTTCGAAAGAGCTATCCGAAGCTTTTTACTTGGTAGATGGGCTCATAGTTGCGAGAGTACATATATTTCAACAATCTTTTTAGTGCTTTTGGCAGACTCAAAATGAAATGAAATTATTAGTCGATGTCTAATCAGAGAGTTTCATTTAGGAACCTAAATTGTCTCTCGCATATTATGAAACCATATGAACTGACGTGTGATCATCATACATGCTCTGATTTTTTTGAAGCAAAATAAGTTCAATTGGTTTGACAACTAATATTTTGGATCAATCAATACGTATAGAACTATGCTTTGTTTAAGGGTTTAAAAAAAAAAAAAAAAACAACAACAACGTTTAGAAATGGTTTAAGGTCATGATTTTTTGAGTTTCTTTAGTCACTGCATATTTGTGATGCAATGTGTTTCCTTATTAAAATTATGATTAAGAATCCAAAAGCTATAAAAAGATACATGACTATTAATTGACTTCTACGGTGTGTGTAATATATGAGATATATCTTGGTGCTTTCTATTTCTATAGTCAAATTATGAGATATAATTTGTTTTCAAAATCGTAGAACAAATCACTTTGAGTCTTGTATGAATAAAGTTGTATTCTTTGAGATAACGTTTGTTATAGCCTTATAGGGCAAATGATATTAAAAGGTAATATACTTGCCACAAATTTATCGAATGGGTAGTGAACTATTTTTTTTCATTTTGAGGGTAATTTTCTTTCAAATTCATCATCTTTAGGGTATTTTGCAAAAATTTTGGACAATTTTGCCCTTCAGGAAAAAAATTTTGTATTAACTTTATTGTGTGAGGAATAAACTTTTCTTTTCTGTTGAAACGGAAGAAAATTTGATATGTAAAATTGTGATCCCATATTGTGTTGCACTGGTGACTGATTAAATCAAATGTGGGTACTTATATGTGAACTCTTATGACTTAACTTTAATATTGAGATTTATGGTGGTGGTTATAAAGAGATGAGTTATAACCTTATGCATAACCTATTGAAGGAGTTTATAAATGGTGTTTCATGTGTTCATGATTGATAAAGAACGGGTGATCTCGTAAGCAACATGTAACACCTCCAATTTCGATATAGCAGCGGAATTCAAATTCGGTATTACTTCATAAAACAATAGTCATAGATAATAGAAAACGATTCTAAATGAAACGTTTTAAAAAGAGATTATTATTCGATTAAAGAAAATATCAGAGTTTACAAAAGAGGTCCCAAATAGTTTCCAAGTACATAATACAATAACATAAAAGTCAAAAAGTTTTCACCGAATGATAACAAAATAAAGCCTTCTAAATATCCATGCTACTCCGTGCGAGCCAAGTACCTTATGGACCTGAGATAAAACATGTTAAAAAGTCAACACAAAGATTGTGTGAAATTTAAAGGTTTATAATTAAATAGCGGAACACAAGTTTTTAGTGTTGTGGTGATAATTTGCAATGAACACAAATATCAGTAAAACAATATTTAGTGCACTAAGCTCATGACACTCAAAGCATTAACTGGAAATATCAAAACAATGATAATAATAGTTATAATAGTTGCCCTCGTGTAGGTAATTTGCCATATACCCAGTAACTCAAATTTAGTTCGTTTGTTTGTCTAACCTATCAACACAAACGGGATTCGTCAATCTCAATAGGCCTATTTACAATATTCGCGCTCACACACAAGTTATTATAGTTCATAATAAAAGGACTTGCTTTTGGCAATAGTGATACTTAGTGTCAATAAAACATTCAAATAAGCATACAGTTTATAAAGTACTTATGTTCATGTAAAATAGCATGGGATGGGATTGTCTGAAGTTGGAAGACCAACTTGACTCAAGTTGGGGAAGTGTGAGCCATTGGATTTGATCTAATGACTCAAATCAAAAGAAGTTCTTTCGATTTGAGCCATTGGATCAAATTCAATGGCTCACAAATGCCCAACTTGAGTCAAGTAATGGGAGAAGATCCTCACCCAATAACATGTATCTCCCCTAATAGTTTATAAATAATTTATAAAGTGAAAAATGGGGCTATGAACTCACCGTAAGCAAATGTTATAAAACGGTGTGCAAGGTAAAGTAGTGGATAAGCCGAGAAAGTCCTACGAGCAACCTAAAAATATACATGTGTCTTAGGTTCATAAAATAGTAATGTAAATATGCAAATATGTTTTATAAGTTATTGTTTTAATTATGCCTTCGTACATAATGTTTGTAAAATCTAAATATGTGTTAAAGTTTAGTTTTGACACTTTTAAAATAGTTACGAGCTTTAAATAATAAGGCATTTGGTATTTTAGGTTTATGTCCTTTTTAATAGCTCATAAGTTCAACTTAGAGCATCTACAATGGCACCAAGTCATAAAGACTTGGAGCATTTAATGCCATTAATGCTACACACATTTAATAACTAAAGCTTTTAGGAATGACTTGGAGTTCACCAAGTCTTCATAAAAAGCTTTACAAAAAGCTTGTCATGCAATGCTAAAAACCATCCTCAAAAGCTTTTTGTAATAGTGAAAAGCTTTTGCTTGTTTGAGCCATTGGAGATACTCTTAGTCATTTCCGGATTAATTAGTCTACGGAAGGGTATACAGGTCTAGTTTTCCGATAGTGGGTCCTACAACTTCGATTTTTATGTAAAAGAGGTCCAATGGTTTTAAATGTTACCAATTTGTCAAGTTCAAGTTTCTATTCATTTTACTTATCCCGACTTTTTATAACATTTTATAAAAATATAATGAAATCTGGACTTAACCCATTTGCATATGATACCCACACGAACATGTAGGTTATCTTGTTCATAGTAGCATAAAGTTGGTTTTATATTGTCACTTTGGACTTAATTCGAATTAGAAATCCATCAGCAACAAAAGTCAAGTTTGTTTCAGATGGAATTTGCTTCAAATTTGTAGCATAAACTACTATTATATGTTTTTCATTCATAACAAATTTATTTGAATAAATTTAGTCAACTGCTTTACCTTTTTCATTAATAACAGTAAGAAACATATCCTTATGTTTCTTTACAAATTTATTTGAATAAATTTAGTCAACTGCTTTTTATACATTATTCTTAAAATTTGTAGTCAACTGCTTTGAACCCGGTTCTAAACCGAACTAGGGTTGAGGCTTTGATTTTTAACATTGGTTGTGATTTGGGTTTGTGCCTCAATGACTCTAACTATCATTATCGTCAATGTGCTCGCTTTAACAAGGCATTAAAAAATATGTTTGAAGTTTATTTAACTAAATATGGCTCAAATTCTTCACATATTCATACTTGCATCAAGAGGCAGAGTCGAGTTCTCATGGTAATAACGAGAAAATTCGAATGTATAAACTTTTAAGAAGTGAGAATACAAAATGAGCTCGAGGTAACACCCCTAGTAGCGAGCTCGGAAAGTACCAAGGATCCGATTTTTTGGCTCAATTGTCCATTCAAGAGTTTGAGAATTTGGATATTTTGGCTTGGTGAAAAGAACTTGAAACCCAATTTCTGGTTCTAGCCTCCATGGCCCGTGACCTACTAACGGTCCAAGCTAGTTCGGTAGCTTCGAAATCCATCTTTTCGGTTAGTGTGGGAGGGTTATATCACCGAGAAGATCAAAACTCACACTGGTGATATAAACTTGCATTTGTTTGGAAGACCACTTCGATGGCATGTAAAGGGTTCAACATATATGTCCACTCGAAGAAGACTTAGAACGGGTTGAAGAAGCTATACACGCATAAGAAATAGCGTTTGGTATGTCCAACCTCTTGACGAAGACGAAATACGCTACGACAACCAAGACGATTAATTTAAGACGTTATTTATGTATTCAAGAAGATGATGTATTCGTTTTATGTATTCCATATTTTCATTTATGTATTAAAGAAACAATTTGATGTTTAAATGTATTTAATGTTTTGTTAATTGTTGTTACTTATTAATAGTTCAATTTCTTTTTTACTCGTTTAAAAAATGTTCGCCAACCCCCCAAACTCTAATAGAACCCAATTGTCCAAAAAATAGCCCCCCCCCCCCCCCCCCCCACCCACTTTTTTTTTTGCCCAGCTTTCTTCCCACCCAAAACATTATACATATATTTAATTCCCATGCGTTACGACGCCGTTTTTAGTTCCAGTTTTCCCGCCAAATTTGCGGCCCAAGTTCTTAGCCTTCTTGCGTGCCAAATATGGCCCGTATTCTGGTCTGTGTTCTTTTTTTTTTTTTTTACCTCGCATTAATATTCTGCTTTCTTCTGGAGTCTTTCACCGCCTCATCCTCTTCTCTCTCTAAAAGTAAAGCTTCATCAAACTTTGTCAAATAAACCTACATGGAAACAAGATGAAGAACACTACCACTGGAAAAACCACATTCACCGTCTCTCTGAAAGAACCAAATGTGGAGAAGATTGGAAACATGAAATTGATAGAACTGGTAAGAGTCGATCTATTAATTGTAGCTGTGAGATTGGGGTATTGGAAGGGTGTGTTTACGTTAGCTTATTTATGAGTTTTATAAGCTTATTTGGAAAGCTTGCTTGCAGGTAGATTCGAAAGAAAGAAAGATGCTCAAGATCTATGCGGCCATGTTGTTCGATATCAAGATTGAAAAGAGGACTTAATTAGGTAAGTTTGTTAACCTTTAAATCGATATTTCACTGGGAATTGGGATTAGTGATGAAGATGATGTTTTAAGTTTTAGGTATGCTTTTTTTATGTTTTGGGTTATTTTGCCTGAATTTTTAATTACAGTTGACCGAAACGCAAGAATTAGGGCTTGAATTTTGGCGGGTTTTTGGCGCAGAAGATTGTTTATGGTCGATTCCCGTTCGTTTCCATTTACCTAGGAGAATCAAAAAGGTATGTACATGCTTTTGGTTATAATTGTCTAATTCAGTATGTTTATTATCATTGTTTCAATTGCTTATTTTTTTACGGTTTGGTTGATTTGAATAGCTTATTGAAGGTTGTATTTAAAATACGAAATTGAAATATATAAAAAAATACGTTTCGATTTGCAACGGTAGGGTGTAAAATGAGTTAAAAAATGAAAAAGCCAAACGATAGAGTTGAAAAATAAATTCGATAAAAAAAAATTGAACACAGGTTTGCTGTCAATATGTTTTTTTTCTTCTTTTCTTGCTTTTCTACTTCCATTGGTTTCGGCAGGTTAAAAATAGTGGAAGAGAGTGTCATATTGAAAGAAGACATTAGTTTGCAAGGTGATCAATTTTGTTTAACTATAGGTGACAGTCGTATTCAATCGGGGAGTGGGTATATTGAGATACTTGCATTTTCTTGCTGCAAGGTATCGACTACTTATACAACGACTGCATTTAGTGTTGCAGATTATAATGAAACAGTTAACTTTGTTATCTAGAGGAACACTATACTAACTGACGAAATAGTAAATGATTTGGGTACGTAGATGATTTTTCATTCTAAAAAACCGTATTGTTAGCCGATCACGTGTCAAGATTGAACATCTTACAAAGGTTTTCAGTCATCTACAAGTGCATTCTGCATCTTAACGTTTCCAAACAAAAAGATTAAATGTTCATAATGATCTTTTTTATATCTTTTTTCAGGGTACGAGTGGCTAAGAAAGTTGTAGATGATACAGGCGGTAATGGAGAGTTAGTTATGACGCCTTGATCTCATGAACAGGGGGCATAAAGGGTCGATAGAGCGGGTTGGGTATATGTGTTAAAACATGTATTTTTTTATAAGTTGACGACCAAGTAAATTTAAACCGTTAAATATAACAATTTTTTAAATGGTAAAAAACAAAGTGGGTCAGTTAAGATAGAATTTGTCTAAAGTGAATTCGAATGCTTAAAAAATAACAACATTTTGTCTCAGTTTTAGGTGAAAATTTTTTCCGAACAACAACCTTTGATTGAAATTTCTGCAGGTTTATGTCCATTCAATGTTACAGATTCATAAGCTAAAAGTCAACACTAAGATGGAGAAGAAGACGATTAAAGATCTTTGATGGCTGTCATTTGGAGACGTGACAACAGGTAACATATTATTTCACTGTATTTGGAGTTTTAACTGTTTCTGAAAACAAAGGGACAACAACCATATGCGTCAAACACTAATCATTGGTGGGAAGTTTTGATTATATATTAACGTTGTTTAAACTTACCAGTATCGTTTGAGTGGTTTAATAGAAAACACGATGGTTACATTAGCTCCTCTACATTAAATTATGCTTTGTTAACGAGCTGTAATATAAAGCTTTCGTGGTCAATTTCAAATATTGTTTGATGTCATTAGAATATGCTATGATATAGTTTTTTTGCTTATGCTCAGTGTATAAACGTTGATAAATTCAGGGGTTAAAAAAGGTCACGGAATAGAGATAAAGATATATTTCCAAGGATTATAAAGCTGTAGAGGAAAAGACATTCTGCATACTAATGAGCTTACAAGACATCTAAAGGTACCAGTTTTGCTTTCGTAAATTCTGTAAATGGAACCTTTCGTTTATAAAAAGGGCGTACATATTATGATTTTTTACAAGTAGTATAAAAAGGACGTAAATTCTGTAAATTAAATCAGTTACAGTTATTTCTCGTCTTACATAATATTCTACTTTGTTTATACAAAATTGTCCTGGCCGCAAAAAGAAAAAGAAAAAAATAACAGGAAAAATAAAGGCCCGCCCGCAACGCGGCGGCCCGTTGCCATTCTCAAAAGAGAGGCCTGATGTCTGGGTTTGTAATCCTGGGAAGTAAGTTTTTTTCCCCATATAATTAGTTAAATGGATGCCATATAATTATGTAAATGTGAATACTGCTCACCATATCCCTCTATTCTATATACGCAGATTCTATAACTAGCGACATATCAGGTGGCGTCGAGCATCAGCATTCACATAATGAGTTAAACCAAGTTAGTTGTTATACATTGTAGGTGTGCTTCAACATTGGTCATTTTTTTCTATGTTAAATGCTTACTGTCCATGTTTCTTTACCATGTTACCGGATTGGCAAATGTGGTTCCCCCACACTTGCATAGTATTTCTTTACCTACTAGAACCCCTGTTGTCAACACCTGTGCCATTCCGTCCACGCCTACATCTCTTGACAGCAATACTGCCGTTAGCTCCCGTTCCCGAGGTTGGTGGTTTGCACGTTTTTACTCATTCTTATGATGTTAAAGCATAATAACCATACATTTATTTGTCTTTTGTGGCAGGTTACATACATGAGACTACTAGGTCCGTGACGTTGGACTTTCAAGCAGGTGTCATTCGCCATCAGATGACTGTCGATGACGAAGGATTTGGAAGTGCGGATGTTGTTCCTGCTCGGTTTTATACTGTTAGGTTATCGGCAGTAGGTAGTTTCATTCTTTAAAGATGTTATTTATTGTTGTTGTGTGTCGCCATTATTTTTTGTGCTAACATATGTGCGTGCACTTCAGGTAACACTTCCATTGCACGTACTTCTCGCAAAAGGAACTGCCCACAGATTCGTGAAGGTTTATGTTTAGACATTCATGTACGTTCCTACGGTTCTTATGTTTATACATTCACGTACGTTCCTACGGTTCTGCACAACCCCTTGCTGTTGCTAAATTTGTTCTCTTATTTCCAACCCCTTGCTGTTACCTTAATATAGAGTGCATCCACCTATCCATGTATGCTTCATCTGTTACTTAAAAAGATTATCATTAACACAGTTTAAAGTTTATAATTTTGGTCTTATTTTGGATGTTTATCCATGTGTCTCGCTTTGACCACTTCATGTCCTGTCAAAGACTTTTGGTTTACTATTTATTTTAGCAAAATCGCCTCGGCCGAAAAACAGGCCTGCCCGCAGTGCGGCGGACACTGCCATTCTAGTTTATACAATTTCACAAAAACCGGTTTGTGGAACTGGTTTACGAACTGGTTTTATCCAAAACCGTTCTTGACTAGTCAATGAAAACTGAAACCAGTTTTTAAACCGGTTCAGTTTTGAATATAAACCAAAATGTGCATGTATACCGAATATAACCAAGTAACGGATGCGAAATTTTTTTTTCAACTCCACAACAAGCTCGAACAAATGGATTATTCATTGTAACTGATGTTCAAGAACAAATGCATCCACAATCACACCCATAAAATGTATCTCTTCCGTCTTAAGCCGCGAAATTTTTCAATGAGTGGCTTAGTTCATTAGGCTCCTTTTGGCCCTAATGTTGAAGTTATAACTTTTTTGCTTTTTTTTTTTTTTTTGAAATATCACTATTTGTTTAAAAAAAAAAAAAAAAAAAAAAAAAAACACCAACCTTGGAAACATATGTTTCAATGTTATATCGCTACACCATATATCTCATTCCGAAAACTAAAACTTGATCCAGCCCCTAACATCCAAATGAAGATTGTAGGCTTGTATTCACACAAGATAAGTGTTTATCCATGCAAATAATATTTTTCCACGAACTCAATGGTGTCAAATCCACGTCTTATTTAATTGTTAAATGATGACATCAACAATCTTGTTACACACACAGGGACGGAGCCAGAAATTTGTATTAAGGGGGGCTCAAAAAAAAAAAAAAATCGGTAGCAAAATACGACTTTTTTGTTTTAGAAGTTAGATTGAAGTTTGAATCGTTTGACATACGGGTTTAATGATATGGTTTTCAGCAGTAACATATAATTACTTGATTAGTTGAGAAAATGAACAAAATGGGCAAATGTTGATGTAAATGGTAGCGAAGATGGTTCAATCATAATTCGGCTAGATGTATTAGGTTTTTTTTTGCCAAAGAGGTGTATAATACTTTAAGAATAACTAAATTAATAAATCATAAACTGCAAGGGTTAAAAGTGAACTTTTAAAGAAAACTATACCACTAAGTCGGTAAGTCCTAACAAAGTAACAATAAAATACTAGTACAGAGTTACATACTTCTTTCTTTTCTTTACTATGTCATCTTCTTAACATACCAAAAAACCTCCATTAAAAGAAGAGTATTAGTTTCTTTATTTTCTACTCATATTCTTGTCTTTCTTTCTTCTCACAATGATGCAAGGTAGCTTACGATCTAGTTCTAAGGTAGGCCCTAATTTTCTTATATATACCTTCTAAGTTCTAAAAGGCTTCGATCTCTAACTCTCTAAGGTGGTTTTCTGGGAATCACCTTGTCATGGGTAGGTACGCAACTGTTGGGGGTGGCCGAGCACCCTCCAGCCCCCCACTGACTCCGTCTCTGTACACACATAAAAGTCGTAGTTACAAATAATAAAAGTAAATATGATCATTTACATATTCATATACCCAAAGTCCAAAGGTAACATATCGAACAGCAATTTTTCGTCACGATACATTGTTTAGGACCAAAAAACAGTCAGATGGTCGTAAATACAAATCAAACTTTGATAATTCACTAAATATTCATATACCAAAATATTAGTTTTGAGCTTTTTCCGAATCGATCTTAGATAACTTACAAGCTGCTTGGCTCATTTAAAATCCTAGTTATGCTAGGACTAACAGGCCCGGTACTAAGATAGGTTATGCCCATGAATTTTGTTAGACCCTTTAATCTTTAATTTCTTAAAGTCGATCTTTTTTAGAAGTTTTGCTTTTAAAGGATGTACATTTGTGTTCTGTAGTAACAAAAAATAACAAAACAAAAGGTTATGAAATTAGAGTTGTAGTCTTGATTTAAAAGAATGCTCTTTAATTGATAAGTCTATATATTTCAAGAATGGGACTTATGAACATATTAGTTCCAACTACTAATATTTACCATTGAACTAGTAACTAATCATATTTTATCGATAACATAACAAACATTCTGTTAGAGATGATCCAACCACCACGGGCACTAATCGGAAATTTAACAACATTTTGTTATAGATTGAAATTCGTTACAATGATACAATCCACCATTTAGAAGCACGTGGCCAATCTAAACTTCTATATTAAAACATATATATTCGTTACTTTTGCAAGTGATATAATTTGCCCATGCATATGGCCAGGGGCGGAACTAGGATTAAAGTTCAGGGGTAGCGGAAAAAAAAAATTAATCATAATTTTTTTTTAAACGTACATTTAAATAATTAAAAAAAACACAATAATAAAAGAAGTTAAACAAATACCTAATAGATCTCAGAAGTCTCCTTTTCGGTTTGTCATAGCTTGAAAACGAACCATTACATCATCATTCGTTACTTCGTCAAATGTCTCTCCTTCAACAGTACATACCATAACATCGTTCAAATATTTGTCCCCCATTCGATTCCGCAAATCCGTTTTAATAAGCTTCATTTTAGAAAAGCATCTTTCAACAGTTGCGGTTGAAACCGGTAAAACCAATGCAAGCTTCAAAATCCGATAAAATAAAGGAAATGAAAGATTTTTTCCGGTTTCCACCATTACCCGAGCTAGGTGACAAATCCCAACCAAATTCAAAAATCTATCATCTTCCTTTACCGAGTGATAAAAGACTTTAAGCTCACCCAAAATACACCCGCTATCGTTCATACTAAAATCATCCGGATACATCTCAGAAAAGGCTACTATCTTAGATATGTCAAACTTAGAAAACCCATTACAAGGATTTAAACCCGACATATTTTCTACCAATGTAGTTGATACCTCATTGAAACGGTTCCCAAATTCTTGAATTTGCATATCCAAAACCGTATTAAAAACCTCAACCTCAAAATGATGTCGATTAGTAACGACATTATTCCGGCTCCTTGGGTTACCATAACTTCCCATCATATCCAACACCGTAATACCATTTTTTTCACAAAAAGAAGTCACTTTTTTCAACATGTCATCAAACCCATTTTGTCTTAAATCATTCAATGCTTGTTTTGTTGCTTGAATCAACTTACTCGATTCCAACAAGTCTTGTCTCTTTTTTTGAAGATGTTTTGAGAGACAATTTGTGTGGCCTAAAATTTCTTCCATCAAGTGTGCATAAAAAACGAACTCAAGTTTTTGAAAATAGGATAGAATACCTTTTGCACTAGTTCGTTGTTGAATGCTATCTCCTTCATCTTTAACATAACAAAGGACGTCGACAACTTCCGGATATAATTTAAGTACACTTATGATTGTTGCATGATGAGATCCCCATCTTGTATCACCGGCTCGCCTTAGGGAACTCTCTTGGTTTAATCCTTTTCCGGTCTTAATTTCACCTGAAATAATTCCTTGTTCCACTCTCTTTCTTTTTGCCTCACGTATCATATCATTTCGTTTGCAAGAAGCGGAAACCGTATTAACAACCATGTTGAGGTATTCATAAAAATCTTTAACACCATCATGCTTTTTTGCAACCGCCACAATCACTAACTGTAGTTGATGAGCAAAGCAATGTACATAATGGGCCGATGGATTATCTCTCAAAATCATAGCTTTTAAGCCATTAAACTCCCCTCGCATATTGCTTGCACCGTCATAACCTTGACCCCTAATCTGTTAAAATAATAATAAACAATTAACAACATAAGCAATAAACATTAACATAGTTGAAAGATTTAAGATACAAACTTAATACTTACTTGTGATATGCTCAGATGGTTATTTGCTAACATAGAAACAATGGCTTGTTTTAGAGTAGAAGAAGATGTATCTTGCACATGAGCAATTCCAATAAGACTCTCTTTAACAACTCCGAGTTTGTCAACATATCTCAAAACAACAGCCATTTCTTCCTTTAAAGATACGTCACTAGACTCATCCACTAACAAACCGAACACATTATCTTTAAGTTCATCACAAATCCTTTTACTTACCTCTTTCGCAAAGCAATCAATAATCTCCTTTTGTACAAGTGGAGACGTCAACTTATTATTCTTCTTTGCATTCCCCAATGTATACTTACCAATCTCCGGGTGCATCTCACTAACCAACTTTAAATTTGAAAGAAAACACCCCTTATAACGAGAACTCTCTGATTCATCATGACCTCTAAATGGTAATCTATTCTCTAGGCAGTGTCTAGCACTAATAACAGATCCTAATAATCTGTAACGATTTGCAACCTTTTCTTGTTCACTTATAAATTTTAGCTTCACATCAATGGCTTGCTTTTGTTTCAAGAGATCCTCACATTTTTTCATCGCCTTATTATGATGACTATTAACTGACCCAACATGATCTTTTAAGGCATTTGATTTACTCCAATTACAAAAGCCTTCACTTGAAAAAACATCTCTTCCACCTTGATTGCCAACTTTTTCTTTAAATAAATAACAATATAAGCAATAGGCTTTGTCTGTTTTAACACTATACTCTAACCACGGGTATGTATCAAACCATTGTACAATAAAACGTCTCTTATCTTTACCATACATTTTGGTTGGAAATTTATGATTTCGTGGTTGAAAAGCTTTTTTAACAAGATAGTGTCTTCTTATATCATCCACTTGATTAGGATGATAACTAGCAATCGGTGGTCTATCAAAAGGGTCCGGAGGTAGATCATTCAAATCAAATCCATTTGGAAACGAACCCGAAGGAGTTGAACCCAAAGGAGTTGAAACCGAAGGAATTGAACCCGAAGGAATTGAAACCGAAGGAGTTGGTCCAACATCATCCTCTTGAAATTTTCTTTTAAAGAAATTGCCAATATGCACTTGTTTTTTCATGTTTCAACTTTCAAAAATCAAGTCCCTAATACAAAAAGATTACGAATTGCACTTAGAAAATATGAAATTGGTATGTATTGGTTGAATAAACCTAAGCAAAATTAACCCTAATTAACCCAATAACCCTAATACTAAGAATGACAAATTGACCATTACATCTAAAATTGAACCACAATTAACCCTAATACTAAGAATGAAAATTATGAAATAGACTTTAAAATTGAAATTACCTAAGCCTGGGATTCACGATTGGCAGCACAGACAGCAGTGGCAAATGGCAGAATGGGGCGGTTTTTTTTTTTTTTAAGAAAGTCGTATGTTTTTTTTTTTGGTTTACAATTGTGATTTTTGTCGTGGGTAGCCATGGGCTTTTTTTTTTAATGCACTTGGGCTTTTTTTTTTAAAGAATGCTTATGGGCTCTTTTTTGGTTATAAACTTGTGTAGTTGTGTATGTATTTTTTGGGTATTTATAAAATTGTGTATGTTTTTTTTTGGTTTATTTATTTAGTGGGCTTGGGTCTTAGAGTTTTTTTAAAGAATGATATGGGCTTTGAAAATTTTGTTTAGGGGTAGCGAAAATTTGTTTCAGGGGTAGCGAAATACGAAACATAGTACGAAAAACATAAAAAATCGCCAAAAATTCCACTACCGGGTAAAAGTTCAGGGGTAGCGACCGCTACCCCTGAGATACAAGTACATCCGCCCCTGCATATGGCATCGACTCTTCCACAAACCGCCTTATAACTCCTTCAATTCATTGCATTAATGTGTTCCTAACCATAATTAGATTTATGAAGATTCTAGACATTACCATTTACCAAAGATGAGGTGAGTTATTTTACATACTAAGTTTTTGTTACAAACTGAGGGACAAATTCCCACCATCCATCTAGTTTGATCTAATGGTGGGGATTAACCTAAGATTTAATAGACAACCTAAGTCCATGTTTTTTTATTGTCCTTTTGTCTTTCTTTTTATTCACTTTTATTTTTCTTTTTTTCTTTTTTTGTCGTTTTTCCCCTTCCTATTTATGTTTTTTTTTCTTGCATTTTTTTTCCTTCTTTTTGTCTTTTTTTTTCTATTATTTAAAAAAAAATTCACGTTTCTTTTTTTTTTTTTTTTTTTTTTTTTTTTTTTCATGCCTTTTTTTTTGTCATTTTTTTTTTTAATTTCACTTTTTTTTTCTTTCTTTAAAAGAAAATACACATTTTTATTTTAAATTTACGAGTATTTTTTTTAATTCACATATTTTTTTAATTTAATTCACGTTTTTTCACTTTCTAACTTTTTCATCCGTTTTTAGACATATTCGTCCGTTTTCATAAATATTCATCTATTTTTATACGTTTTCTTACGTTTTCGTCCGTTTTCATACATATTCGTCCGTTTTCGCACGTTTTCATACGTTTTCGTCCGTCTTCATACATATTCGTCCATTTTCTTACTTTTTCGTCTATTTTCATCCATTTTTATACGTTTTACGACCAATTCGTTTTCATCTGTTTTCGTCCGTTTTCATCCATTTTCATACGTTTCGTCAGTTTGTATACGTTTTCGTCCGTTTTCATATGTTTTCGTCTGTTTTCATACGTTTTCGACCGTTTTTAAATGTTTTCAGACGTTTTCATACCTTTCTGAATATCACAAGTGATATACTGTGATTATCAGAATATCACTTGTGATATTCAGAATATCGTGAGTGATATTGAATATCACTCGCGATATTCTGAATATCACAAGTGATTTTTAACATTCTGTAACATGAAAATCACAAGTGATTTTCAGAATATCGCAAGTGATATTCAAAATATTGCAAGTGATATCTGAATATCGCAAGTGATATTCTGAATATCATAAGTGACTTTCAACAAATGTTCTGTGACATGAAAATCGCAAGTGATATTCAGAATATCGCAAGTGATATTCTGAATATAAAACACAAGTGATATTCTGAATATTACAAGTGATTTCACGCTTTTTTTAATTCACTTTTTTTCAAAAGTGATATTTTGAATATAACAAGTGATATTCTGAATATCACAAATGATTTTCAACAATTGTTCTGTAACATGAAATTCACAAGTGATATTCTAAATATTACAAGTGATATTCTGAATATCACAAGTGATTTTCAACTAATATTTTGTAACATGAAAATCACAAGTGATATTCTAAATATCACACTTGATTTTCAACTAACGTTTTGTAACATGAATATCACTTGTAATTTTCTGAATATCACTTGTGATATTCAGATTCACTTGTGATTTTCATGTTACAAAACATTAGTTGAAAATCACATGTGATATTCAGAAAAACACAAGTGATATTCAGAAAATCACAAGTTTCTGAATATCACAAGTGATATTCCGAATATCACAAGTGATGTTCAACTAATGTTTTGTAACATGAAAATCACAAGTGATATTCTGAATATCAAAAGTGATATTCAGAAAATTACAAGTGTTATTCAGAATATTATAAGTGATTTTCACATTTTTTTAATTCACGTTTTTTTCACTTTCTTACGTTTTCTTCTGTTTTTGTTCGTTTTTTTCTTTTTTTTTTTTTCATTTTTATATAAAAATGTACAAAAATGAACGAAAAAAAGTTGATTTGATGTTTAGGTGTTTGTTAAGATGTGATAGCGTCGTGTAATGTAGCGGCGATAAAATGTATTATTGATCTTATATAAAAGAAAACTACTACTTGGATCAAATATAAAACTATAAAAGTTATGAGGTAAATCAACTCTCCTCCGGTTTTAAAGTTATTTCACCATACAAATAATCCCACATTAGTTAAAGTTAACAATCTCATTACATTTGATGACGCTATCACATCTTAACAAACACCTAAACAACAAATCAGGCCACTAACTAATGCAAACTAAACAAACCACGATACTAAAACTATTCTGAACATGTAATACTAAAACACCATTTTGTGTTTGAATATCACAAGTGATTTTCAACAAATGTTTTGTAGCATGAAAATCACAAGTAATATATTCTGAATATCACAAGTGATATTCTGAATATCACTAGTGATTTTCAACAAATGTTTTGTAACATGAAAATCGCGAGTGATATTCTGAATATCACAAGTGATTTTACATTTTTTTAATTCACTCTTTTTTCACTTTCTAACGTTTTTGTCCATATTCATATATTTTCGTCCGTTTTCACACGTTTCTGAATGCCACAATTGATATTCTTAATATCACAAGTGATATTATGTCATATTCTAAATATCACTTGTGATATTAAGAATGTCAATTGTGATATTTAGAAACGCATGAAAACATACGAAAACAAAATATCACTTGTGATATTAAGAATGTCAATTGTGATATTTAGAAACGCATGAAAACATACGAAAACAAACGAATACGTATGAAAGTCTAAAAACACGTTTGAAAATGGATGAAAACGTATAAAAAATGGACGAAAACGAAAGTAAACACACGAAAATGGAGAAAAACGTATGAAAACGAATGAAACCAATGAAAACATGTAAAAACTACCGAAAATGTATTAAAACAGATGAAAACGTCTAAAAACAGACAACAATGTTTAAAAACGAAAGAAAACGGACAAAAACATTAACATATG
The DNA here is from genome assembly GCA_030686995.1 of Artemisia argyi. NCBI lineage: Eukaryota > Viridiplantae > Streptophyta > Magnoliopsida > Asterales > Asteraceae > Artemisia > Artemisia argyi. The sequence goes on from CM060697.1 coordinate 164,477,263, forward strand.
AAAACAAACAAAAACAGACGAAATCGTATAAAAACAGACAAAAACATATAAAAACTGACGAAAACAGACAAAAACGTTTGAAAACAGACGAAAACGTAAAAAAATGGATGAATACGTATAAAAGCAGATGGAGAAGTATGAAAACGAACAAAAACGTCTAAAAACGTATGAAAATGGACAAAAACGTATGAAAACGCACGAAAATGGACAAAAACGTAAGAAAACAGACGAAAACGGACAAAAATGTCTGAAAACGTATAAAAACTGCCGAAAACCGACAAAAACGTCTGAAAAGGGACAAGAGTGTATAAAACGGACGAAAACGGACAAAAACACTTGAAAACGGACGAAAGCTTATAAAAATGGACGAAAACGTATGAAAACGCACGAAAATGGACGAAAACGTAAGAAAACAGACGAAAACGTCTGAAAATAGACGAAAACGTACACTGAAAACGAATAAAAACTGCCGAAAACTGACAAAAACGTCTGAAAAGGGACAAGAGTGTATAAAATGGACGAAAACGGACAAAAACGTTTGAAAACGGACGAAAACTTATAAAAATGGACGAAAACGTATGAAAACGGACGAAAACGTATAAAATTGGATGAACATCTGAAAGCATATGAAAACGTCTAAAAATTAACGAAAACTTAAAAAAATAGACGAAAACATATAAAAATGGATGAAAACGAATGAAAATAGAAGAAAATGAAAAAAATATGAATTTTAAAAAAATACACATGAATTTAAAAAAAAACGTGATTTTTTTTAAAAGTAAAAAAAAATGAATAAAAAAACGTTCATTAAAAAAAGCAAAACAAGTGCTTGAAAAAAAAAAAAAAAAAAAAAAAAAAAAAAAAAGTGAACAAAAAAGGAAGAAAAAAAAGAGAAAAAGAAAAAGCGTACTTAAGGAGAAAAAAGAAAAATACAATGAATAAATAAGAAAGATAAAATGACAACAAAAAAACATGGACTTAGGTTCCATTTTTAAATCTTAGGTTAATCCCCACCATTAGATCAAACTAGATGGATGGTGGGGATTTGTCCCTCAGTTTGTAGAAAAAAACTTGTTCGCAAAAGAACTTTTCTCTACCAAAGATATAAATGTATTCACCACGCATAACACTCTATATAAACTACACATCTCATTCACATACAACACACAACCAACCATTGCATTTTCTCACAAACCCTAAAACCCTAAACTAGGGGTGAGCAGAAAAACCGAAATATCCGAATAAACCGAAAACCAAAACCGAACCGAACCGAAAATAACCGAACCGAATTTGCCAAAACCAAACCAAACCGAACTTTTAATTCGGTTCTCGGTTTGGATATGGTTTTGGTAATAAAAACCGAAAACCAAACCGAAAACCGAATTCATATAAATTTATATATTTTTTATATATTTATATTTGTAAAAGATCAATAAAACATTATATATATATATATATATATATATATATATATATATATATATATATGAATAACAATACAATTTTATCATAATATTAAAAAATACTTTTTATGTTTGAAATAACTTTTTTGGTTAAATATATTTGTATATTTTTCTTTTTTTTAAATAAAGTGTGTAATTCGGTTAAACCGAAAACCGAACCGAACCAAACCATACTAGAATTCAACCAAACCGAACCGAAAACCGAATTTGAATTCGGTTTGGTTTGGTTCACGGTTTAACCCTAAAAAAACTTTTAACCGAATAACCGAAAACCGAACCGATCAACACCCCTACCCTAAACACATTCTTATTCGATCTTCGGTCGATTGATTTTATACACAATGGAACCCTCCCATCTCGGGCAACCGGAGAACAACCCCATCCAACGGCCTACTTATGCCACCATTGTTGCTGGTTTCAAATCCACCACTATCTCCTCAAATCCTCCAACCGAAAACAAGTCACCCCCACAAATGATACTCAATCCCGTTATAGCCAGCTGGGATGAGGGCAAAAACAATTCAACTACGTTATCACAAATTGAACTAACAACCACCTCCCTTCTTGGTCCACCGGAAATCCACCCATTCATCGAAGCCACCCCACCGCCTACTTCCACAGTACTCTCTCACCCATTCATTGGAGCCATGGACTCTAACTACAACTCTGTCAAACCGCCTACTTATGCTGCCATCGTTGCTCGCGGCTTCACTGAAAACATGTCTGCTACGTTTTTATCCACGGGTAACCCTTGTCTCGACTTCTTTTTCCACGTTGTCCCCGATACTCCACCAGAAACCATCACACGGCGTTTACAAGAAGCATGGAACATGACCCTTTGAAAACGTTAAAGCTAATATGTAACCTACGTGGAGTGCGAGGTACGGGTAAGTCGGATAAGGAAGGGTTTTATACGTGTGCATTATGGCTTCATAAAAACCACCCTAAAACCCTAGCATGCAATGTGGCTTCCATTGCGGATTTTGGGTATTTTAAGGATTTACCCGAATTGCTATATAGAGTTCTTGAAGGACCGGATGTTCGTAAAATAGAAAAAAAGGAACGTTGGAGACGATCAAGGCAACGTGAAAGGCGGCTTCTAAAGGCTGGTGTTAAGGCTGGCCTTATTAGTAAAAATGCACGACTACTTCAAAGGACTGTTTTTCTTTGTCGATATGGACTGCAAGGAAGCAGGGTTGCCTTTTTTCATCGAGGTGCAAGAGGGGGTCGAAGGGCTGCTTTTGTTCATCGAGGTGGTCGAAGGGCTCCTTTCTATAATCAAGATACACGACCTTTGAGGGATGCTGTCACTAATCGAAAAGCAAAGAATGTCTCAACTGAGGCGAAGGTTTTGGCCGATAGGAACAGAGTACAAACCGAGAAGGCGGAAGCGAGTGAAAAAAGAAAAGAGAAGAGGATCAAGATGGCTACGAAAGCAATTCAGAGGTATAACCGTGACCCTGATTACAAGTTCTTACACGAATGTATCTCGTTTCTCTTTGCAAAGTGTTTACGATCAGATATGGGGTTCTTGACCAAAAGAGAGTTGAGAAATATCAGTCTCGCGGCTAAATGGTGTCCATCAATTGATCGATCATTCGATAGATCGACTTTGCTATGTGAAAGCATAGCAAAGAAAGTGTTTCCTCGTGAGCTATACCCTGAATACAATGACATACAAGAAGCTCATTATGCTTATCGTGTTCGTGATCGGTTAAGGAAGCAAGTGTTGGTGCCTCTCCGAGAAGCTTTGCAGTTACCGGAAGTATATATAGGAAAGAATCAATGGGGTTGGATTCCATATAATAAAGTAGCTTCAGTTGCCATGGAGACATATAAACAACAATTCTTAAAACATGATAAGTCGAGGTTTGAAGAATATCTAAACCAAGTGAGGGCTGGTAAGACAACAATCGCAGCGGGTGCATTGCTTCCACATAAGATTATAGCGTCTTTGGATGATGAAGATGGCAGTCAAGTGGCCGAGCTTCAATGGCAGAGAATGGTGAATGATATGTTAAGGAAAGGGAAGTTAACTAACTGCCTAGCGATATGTGACGTTTCGGGTAGCATGAGTGGGACTCCAATGGAGGTTTCAGTGGCTCTTGGACTGTTGGTGTCTGAGTTAAGTGAGGAGCCATGGGCAGGGCATCTTATCACATTCAGCGAAAACCCGAAGATGCAAAAAGTGCAAGGTGAGGATCTAAAATCAAAGACAGAATTCGTTAAAAGGATGGACTGGGGGATGAATACTGATTTCCAAAAGGTATTTGATTTGATACTTGAAGTGGCATCAACGAGTGGGTTGAGTGAAGATGAGATGATTAAGAGGGTGTTTGTGTTTAGTGACATGGAGTTTGATCAAGCATCAAGTAATCCATGGGAAACTGATTATCAAGCGATCAAGAGGAAGTTTACAGAGAAAGGGTATGGAGGAGCAGTGCCGGAGATTGTGTTTTGGAATCTGAGAGATTCGCAGGCGACACCAGTGGCACAGAAGGAGAAAGGGGTTGCGCTTGTGAGTGGGTTTTCAAAGAATCTAATTAAACTGTTTATGGAAGATAGAGGGGGGTTGAACCCTGAGATGCTTATGGAGAGGGCTATTTCTGGTAAAGAGTATAACGACTTGGTGGTGTTTGATTGATGACTAGCATACTCTTATTTCTTTGTGCATCAGCTTATATTTGCTGGTACCTTGTGCTAGATTATATAACAAATTGATCTTGCTCTTTGATCTATTGATCATTGGGTGTCATGTCTTGATATTTGTGTGGTTTTGCTTTCGTTTATTAGTGACGTGAATATTTTGGTTTTCATTGGTCTTACGTAACTATTGGTAACAGCATGTGGATCATTTTAAATGATTTACAGTAGTAGTTTTGAAGTTCATCAAGCAGTGGACTAATGAGCTACTATAAATGATCTGATTTGCTTTGTGATGTTCAATCGGGAATTAGTGTTTCCTCAATGTTAATGAATTTGTACATGGATTGTGTAGTAATATCTCCACTCTTTAAAACTTTAGAACGCTTATCGGTTATGTTTATGTTCCCGAGTTTATTTTCAGGAGTGAAAGGGAAGGTTTGGAATGGCAAAAAAAAAAAAAAAAAAATTGTGTTCCTAGAGATATTTTTGGAAGGGAGAGGAAAGTAAAGGATAGTAAATTACATCAAAATTACTCTCTTAATTTACTTCTCAAATTGGGATGAAATGGAGTGAAGTTGATTTTAAAGTTTTTTTTTTTTTTTTTTTTTTGTTACTTCCTTATCTTTTCTTTAATGTATATAATGTAAACTATGTGTTAGGCATAGTGGTTTGTTAGAGGTTCTGTTTGGTTGATCAATATGTGGATAATTTCATCATCTACATATATGCATTGCTATGATCATCTAATATGACGATGCTTGAAAGCTTTTATCGACTTCTAGTCTTAGTAAACATCAGAAATTTTAATTGTTGATCCGGCATTACCTTATCTTCTACGCACAGTTGACTACAAGTGTTGCCAACAAGCTCAATGCCTAAGAATAGTTAGCATCCAACATCCAAACCAATTAAGCCATTCTAAACAATCGAAGGCCATGACATTGTGCACAATCAAACTTTTTTTCTACTCAACGATTCAACAAGCAATAGGCAAGGGAACCATAAATTAAAGGATGTGACTTGTGAACAGCAGGTAATCATCGATTGAGAATTTCTGACCCGCTATATATCTTTTTGTTATTTTGATGTAAGTTTTTATTTTCAGGATTGGTTGAGCAATATATAGTCTAGGTTTCTGCACCAAGTTAAAATTTTTTTTGCAGATGCATTTGTAATTTTGGCGCTTTGTATTACTTATATTTGTTAGGTTTTGATTGTTTGAATGTATGCTGACTGCTGAGAGGCTGAGTTTCTGAATTACTAAAGTGGGAAATGCTTTTTTGAATAGCATTTTTTTTGGAAAGTGCTTAAGTAGCTTATAGTTGTATCAAAACACAATCCAGGAGATAATATTTTGGATTTCCTTAAGTCTATCAAAACGCAATAAGCTGATAACCTGTTTTATTTTACTTATTAGCTTAGTTGTTTCAAAACATGTGTGAATTTGCTTATGTTGCCAAAAAGTAACAAATGTAACTATTTAGAGTGTTTGGCAAATTCTGAATATATAGAGTTAAATACTGCTGAACTGGGATAACTTACTGAACAAAGATTAAACAATAAACACTCAAAAAGTACTTATTAGAAACTTTGATTCAGTGTAGACCATTAACATGGTCTGTTGACCATTCCAGTTACATCAGCGTATCATATCATGTAGAAACTATGTTTTACTATTTCATTTTTTTTCCCGACAATAGCCCTTTCGTTTTCTTTGTAGTCTTTGATCTTGCTTACTCCATTAATCAAGCACAACCAGTTTATTATACTCCTTGCCTGAAATAGCCTGATTCATAACACCCTCAGGGTTCATATTCTCTATGTCTTCCATAAATAATGTCATCAAATTCTTGGAAAACCCGCTAACAAGCGCAACCCCATTCTCCTTCCCAGCCACTGGTGTTGCCCGTGAATCCCTCAAATTCCAAAACACAATCTCTGGCACTGCACCTCCATACCCTTTCTCAGCAAACTTCCTCTTAATCACTTGATAATCAGTCTCCCATGGATTCGCTGAGGCTTGATCAAACTCCATATCACTAAATACGAATACCCTCTTAATCATCTCATTGTCACTCAACCCATTACTAGATGCTACTTCAAGAATCAAATCAAACACCTTTTGGAAATTAGTGTTCATCCCCCATTCCATCCTTTTAACAAATTCAGTCTTTGATTTTAGATCTTGACCTTGTACTTTTTGCATCTTCGGGTTTTTGCTAAACGTGATGAGATTCCCTTTCCATGGTTCCTCGCTTAATTCCGAAACAAGAACCCCGAGAGCCACTGAAACTTCCATTGGAGTACCCATCATACTACCCGACACATCACAAATCGCTAGGCAGTTATTTAACTTACCTTTTGCAAACAAATCGTTCACCATTCTCGTCCATTGAAGCTCAGCCACTTGACCGCCATCTTCATCTTCCAAACACGATATAATCTCGTGTGGAAGCAATGCACCTGCTGCGATTGTGGCCTTACCCGACCGAACATTATGTAGATACTCTTCAAACCTCAGGTTATCGTGTTTTAAGAACTTCTCTTTGTATAATTTCATTGCAACTGAAGCTACTCGATTATACGGGATTAAACCCCATTGATTCCGTCCTATGTAAACTTCCGGTAACTCCAATGCTTTTCGAAGAGGCACCAATATTTCTTTTCTCAATCGATCGCGTACACGATAAGCATAGTGAGCTTCTTCTATGTCGTTGTATTCAGGGTATTCATCACGAGGAAACACTTTCTTTGCTATGCTTTCGCATAGTAAAGTCGATCTATCGAATGATAAATCCAATGAAGGACACCATTTAGCAGCAAGGCTAATTTTCCTCAATTCCCCTTCGGTTAAGAACTTGATGTCGGATCTCAAGTGTTCCGCAAAAAGATCGGATACACGTTCATATAAGAACTTGTAATCCGGGTCTCGGTTATACCTCTCGAATGCTTTCTTAGCCCTCTTAATCCTCTTCTCTTTTCTTTTCTCACTCGCGTTTGCCTTCTCGATTTCCACTCTTTTCATCTCAGACAAAACCCGCACTTCTCTTGGAACTTTCTTCTTGGCATCTCGCTTTAACAAAGCAGCTCTACGACTACCTCCTCTATAGGGTCTTGATCGATTCATATGTTCCTCTTTTGCTATTTTTCGTACATCAGCTCCTTCAAGAAGTCTATACAGTAACTCAGGTAAATCCTTAAAATATCCAAAATACGCCATGGGACCCACATTACATGCTAGGGTTTTAGGGTGGTTTTTATGAAGCCATAATGCACACGTATAAAACCCTTCTTTATCCGACTTGCCAGTACCACGTACCCCACGTAGGTTACATATTAGTTTTAACGTTTTCAAAGGGTCATGTTCCCATGATTTTTCTAAACATGTAGTGATAGTTTTTGGTGGAGTGTCTGGGACGATGTGGTAGAAAAAGTCTAGACAAGGGTTACCAGAGGATAAATAGGTAGCAGACATGTTTTCAGTGTACCCCATGGGTAGATTTCGAGTACTAGTGATGGAGTTGAAGTCAGAGACCATGGAGTCCATGAACGGGTTAGAGATTCTGGTGGAAGTGGATGGCTGGGCTGTGGTTTTGGGTGCGGAACGGTGGATCTCTGGTGGACCAAGGAGGGAGGTTGTTGTTGGTGCCATTTGCGATGATGTTGATAAAATACGAAGTTGAAGTAATTGATATATGATGGTGATTTGTAATGTTGAAGTGCTTTTGTCGAATGAAGGTGTGTTTGTTTATATAGTGTAACATTACTTGGGCATTACGTATTTTACGTGGGGAACACGATCAATTAGGTTATTTTATTAAATCGAATCTTCCAATAAAAATAGAGAATAATCTTGGGTGCTACGCTAGTACGCTACTGAGTAATGTGTCGGTATAGAGTAACAATACTATACTACTTCGCCTAAATAAAAGGGCTTTTTAATAGGATCGGAGGTACAAAAATGACGGAATTATTTAAAAAGTTTGTTAACTTCTTTTTGTGGTTAAAGCATTAGGTGTCGTAATACTGTACCATCAAAAATACGTTGTGATCACTTCAACACTAAAACATTTAATACCCAAAAATCACTCTTTATTATAACACTCCATAACACTAACCTTCTGAGACCCATCATTTAAAAAATTACAATTTACAAATTAACCTCTTAATATATAATTTCATTATTAAACAACCTAATACTTAAAAATACAAATTATAAATACTTTTAAAAAAACAAACATAAATTTATAAAACATGCGAAAATATTATTAAAAAAAAGAAAAAAGAAAAAGAAAAAAACAAATTACATTTTTTTAAACAAACTAAATAAAAAATAAAACTATTATTTACTTAAAATAAATAAATAAATCATATCGACTAAACTATAAAAACGACATGGACTAAATTGCAAAAACCTTTTAATAATTATCATCTTCACCAACTTAAAACACACACTCGTTGTACACACATTAGAACTGGATGATTGATAAAACCATGACCCAACGAAACATGAAGGGACTGTTTATAAATAAAAAATAAAAAATTGTCCACACTACATTTCGTTCTATGTTTCTGTGATAACTCAAATTGCAACGCCACCATCAATGCCGAAACATTGGTATAATAACGCCGGAACAACATGTTTCACGTCAGCCCAACGCCGAGTTCTACATTATTATACCCGGCTCTCGTAGAATAAAAACTTATTTTTACTAAATGACATGAGGTTCTCAAGTCATTGAAGCATTGACCGAAGAAAAAAGTTATACAGCAACCTTTTTACAATTTAGGTACTAGCATGGTACCCGCGCGATGCGGCGGCGGGTACCGTGTGACTATATTTTCTGGTAATGTGACGTTATATGGCCCAATTTTTTTTAACGATTAATTTACAAATAACAATAATTTTAGGGTTGGATCAGTTGAAAAACCCCTTGCATCTTAACCTAGAGGTCAATGGTTCGATCTTCACTCCCTACAAAAGGCTGGAGGTCCTTTCATATCTTAGATAGAACTGGAAGCAGCATCTCTACCTTAGGTAGGGGTAAGACTGTCTACATCTCAACCTCCTCAAATATTGTTGTAGATGGTATTGGGACCTATAAAAAAAATAAAAAGGCAGTAGTATTATTTCATTTACTGTTAACCGAAGCTACCACAAACAGAAATCTGATTCTTTCCTTCAGCACAATCACCTTTAAATTTTCTGACCTACATGCGACCTTTTAGGTATAGTAAGACGACCAACATTTATATTTTTATTTTTATTTTTATTTTTATTTAAAAAAAATCCATCTTTTTTACACTATATACATCCCCTACTTTTTCATTTTTAATATACGCTATTCACATGAACCAAATATTAAATTTAGCCCAAAATCAACTATACCATACAAATAATATACGGCTCAATTAGTAATTAGTGTAAAACCATTTTGAGCCTAAACAAACTTTAATCATCAATATCTATTAAGGCCCATGATAAAACTATCAAACAAGTTGTGATATCATTTGGCCAGCTCAATTAACAATAAAACCGGTATATAACCCAAATGTTAGGACTTATAAATACGTTTACAAAACCTAAATTACCTCATTCCTGCCCTAATTTCCCTCACAAAAATATGCAGCCATGATTTGGCCACACAAACATCACATACTCTGCCTTTCTTTCTTATCTTGATAACCGAACATAACCAACAATCTATGTTTGTAAGAAATCATACCCTTTTCTTCAATATCAAACGAAAACACTCTCTAAGGTTTTATGTTGTGTTGACCGTGATGGTGGTTTTTAGATGGATTTAGAACTGAGGTAGATGCAGATGTTGGGTTTTATTATTATTATATACTTTGTGTTCGTGGACCATAGATGGAATAAGTTTGATGTTTGTTTTGGCTTGATTGATGATTGTTCTTTTCTTCTTTCGTTTCATCTTCATTTTTGTTTTGATATGTAACGGTCATTTTATTCTTCTTTTGTAGAATGCATTAATCGGTCGAGGGGGTGACTGGTTTGTGAATTTTGGAGTCGTCCGACCTTCATCGATCTTGTGGTTGCAGTGGCTGCGACTCGGTCAGTGGAGGGGCGACCGGTCCGGTCGACCGACCACTGTGCCCAGTCTAATGGTTTTATTTTTAAGTACTTGGCTTAGTAGCTTGATTAGCTTGTACATTATGGTTAAATAATTGTATATTTTGGTGAAGTGGTGAATTAATTAGTGTATTAATTATATGTGTTGAATAGATTGTTGACCTTAAAATCATTGTACTTTACATACTTATGTTTTGTGTTTTATAACTTGTACTAGCTTATAGACCCGTGGAATCCACGGGATTTTAGTGGGTTTCTGAATAAGAAAACGCAAGTACGTGAATAAAGTAAGAAAGAATAAAGAACGTAAACGATGTGAAATTTTCTTTTAACGGAACAATAAAGTTATAAGTGTCTAAAAGAATAAAATACAATGGTTGTAAATATCTGCGTAATAAACGTTAATTTCCTCTTTATCTACAATATGCTTGTCTTGAGAAGCAAATGGATGTAGTAACCATTCTAACACTTGAAAAAAAGCACATTTTCGTCAAAACCTAATAAGTATAATAAAAATGTAATAGAATTTTTGGATTTATAATAACTGTAAATAAGAAAAATCAGACAAAACATTTAATAAGAAAAGTAATCCTTTTCAATGTCACACAAATACCATTACACAATCAGGTCAATTTTGCCAATTGGAATGGGTTATACATTACTTAAAAGATATAAATTAAAAATACATTATATTGTATAAACACTTGAACGATATACAACTCATCAATGTTCTTTCTTAAGGGAAACATTTTAATGAACTCTGCATGAGTGGAAAACGTTGATTCCTTAATATTTGAGACGGAATTTGTAGCTCGTTGTCTGGCCTGGACACCAAACCACATACGAAAAATAGATCATTAGAAAAATATTACATTGATAAATATACACATACTATTATGGGTGATTTTGTTGCAGAATAATACTTTACCTCGTTCTAAATTTCTTCAAATTTACATGACAATATGTCATTAAAAGGTTTGAAATTAAACCCATGAACGACACCCTTGAAATCCTTACACTTATTGACCAATGTCTTAACCATTTGGGTGCGACACAAAACGAAACTCAGGTTGAACCTCTCCAAGTCCGTCTATACATCTGCAGTACCACAATCGCTTTCATTTAGACTATGTTTAAAGCCATGGACCAAAGTTATTCTAACGGTGGCCTCCAACTTGTTAATCTGTAGCAATGCAAATAAAACAAACCTATTTCAAAATCTAACAATATAGCCTTTACAGAAATCTAATCACACGTACATCAGATGGACTTACTACCATAGCGTTAAGAGAATGTTCTAATATAAAGGAACGGTATTTATTTGGGCTTACTATCATATCGTGAAAAGCATGTTCCTAGAATCATGAAAATTCAGTCACTAAGTCAAACGAATAGTGAGATATGTCAAAAATTATATTGCAAAAAGTAGACATGTTAGTAATATATCTACTGGAAACTTATAAAGCACTTAATATTCCTTTTCATGCAATGAGTGAATAAAATAAGGAGTAACTAACATAGTAATTTTGGACCATCTACCTTCAATAAGTAGTATAATTTCATTTACTGTTAACCGAAGCTACTGGAAACTTATAAAGCACTTAATAATCCTTTTCATGCAATGAGTGAATAAAATAAGGCAGTAGTATAATTTCATTTACTATTAACCGAAGCTACCACAAGCAGAAATCTGATTTTTTCCTTCAGCATAATCACCTTTAAATTTTCTGACCTACATGCGACCTTTTAGGTATAGTAAGGCGACCAACATTTATATTTTTATTTTTATTTCAAAAAAATCCATCTTTTTTACACTATATACATCCCCTACTTTTTCATTTTTAATATACGCTATTCACATGAACCAAATATTAAAATTAGCCCAAAATCAACTATATCATACAAATAATATACGACTCAATTAGTAATTAGTCTAAAACCATTTTGAGCCTAAACAAACTTTAATCATCAATATCTATTAAGGCCCATGATAAAACTACCAAACAATTTGTGATATCATTTGGCCAGCCCAATTAACAATAAAACCGGTATATAACCCAAATGTTAGGACTTATAAATACGTTTACAAAACCTAAATTACCTCATTCCTGCCCTAATTTCTCTCACAAAAATACGCAGCCATTATTTGGCCACACAAACATCACATACTCTGCCTTTCTTTCTTATCTTGATAACCGAACATAACCAAAAATCTATGTTTGTAAGAAATCATACCCTTTTCTTCAATATCAAACGAAAACTCTCTCTAAGGTTTTATGTTGTGTTGACCGTGATGGTGGTTTTTAGATGGATTTAGAACTGAGGTAGATGCAGATGTTGGGTTTTATTATTATTATATACTTTGTGTTCGTGGACCATAGATGGAATAAGTTTGATGTTTGTTTTGGCTTGATTGATGATTGTTCTTTTCTTCTTTTGTTTCATCTTCATTTTTGTTTTTATATGTAACGGTACATTTTATTCTTCTTTTGTAGAATGCATTAATCGGTCGAGGGGGTAACTGGTTTGTGAATTTTGGAGTCGTCCGACCTTCATCGATCTTGTGGTTGCAGTGGCTGCGACTCGGTCAGCGGAGGGGCGACCGGTCCGGTCGACCGACCACTGTGCCCAGTCTAATGGTTTTATTTTTAAGTACTTGGCTTAGTAGTTTGATTAGCTTGTACATTATGGTTAAATAATTGTATATTTTGGTGAAGTGGTGAATTAAAGTGTATTAATTATATGTGTTGAATAGATTGTTGACCTTAAAATCATTGTACTTTACATACTTATGTTTTGTGTTTTATAACTTGTATTTACTTAAAAGCTATTGTACATTGTGCTTAAATAGTTGTAATTTTTTATGAAAGGGTGTTTTTAATAGCATTAATGTTATTTGGTAGAATTTTGGTCTTAAAATAACATTACGTTGTTTTTTGTTGTACGATATGTTTACTTTGTTGTAATTCTTAAAATTTGGTGTATTAAAGTGTTGTAAACCATGCATTATTTCTTGTAAATCTGAAAATTTTGGAGAGAAAATTTTATGCATTATATGTAGTATAGATTTTGAAAAATGACTTTTTTATGACAAAAGCTTTTGAGATGGATAGTACAGAACTATAGATATAGATTAATTCGTGTTCTTTAAAAATTACAAAAATTTAAAATGTCCATACTCCCTAAACCTTAAACCTGCAATTTTTTTTAAAGAAAATACTTTTACGCTTGGAACACGAGAAAGCCCTTGGAATGCTACAAATCTTAAACTGAATTTAGTTCATCCTTCCATCTTACTAACTTTTATCTCCCTCAAAACAAAACTCCCTAATTCCATGTTTCTTGAACCAATTGAGATTTATAACTCCCATCGATTCTAAGGTACGAATTCTTTTTGATTTTGCTTATCTATATCATAAATTGAAGGTAACACCTTCTACTCGATATTTTGCAAACTACAGATGACATTTTAGCAGAATTATGTGTTATTGAATTAAGTGTGTTTCTTGGATAGTTTAAATGTTGAGAACTATGCTTTGTTTAGAATGCCCACCAAATGTTTGTACTCCTTAAATTTAGCATTGTTCATTTGAAAGTGACTTCATTTCGTTCTTTACTCATAATTGTGCTCCATTGAGTTTTACTCTTTGATTTTTTAAAAAAAATAGGCTAAATATTATGCTAATGATAATCGACACTAGGAACCGTTGAGTTTACTTTTTGAAAATAGGCTGAATCCATCGAGTTTACTCTTTGATTTTATAAAAACTAGCAGGGTCCCCGCGCGATATAGCTGCGGGCACCCTGTAATTTAATTTTTTCGGCTAATAATTTATTTTATTTGTACATTTTATTGCAATAGCTTTGCTGATTAATTTTTTATGGCAAAAGTTTGATGAAATTTTGCTTAGTTTGTATTATTTTTTTTATTTTTTTTTTTTGTTTAGTAGTTTGCTTGGCTTGTACAATATGTGAACATATTTTAGGTTATTATGTTCTTTTTGACAATAAATTTATGGATATCAAAAATTTCATTTAGCTCGTGTCCGTTCGGGCTCTAGCCCGTTTGACCCGTGCCCGTTCGGGCTCGAGCCCATTTGGTCCATTGCCCGTTCGGGCTTGAATATTTGTATAATATATTTTATTATTTGTATTAGTGACATTTAATGCAGAAATTATATTTAAGTTGGTTGTACAATATGTTTGATAATTTGTATTTCTTACGTAAGGGGTGTTTTAATAAGTGCATTAATTGTATTTATTGACAAGTTAATTAATTGTATTTAACGTATATAATAATTTATTTATTGTATTTAATTTAAGTATTAATTGTATGTTAGAATTAAATATAAGGGAAATTTCTATAAGTAGCATTTGTTGTTGTACTTATAGTTTTAGAAATTGTAAGGCTTAATTTTAAGTATTTTATTAATGAAAAATGATTATTGTGCCTACTAATCAAGCCTACAAATGAACCTAATGGTTTGATTGGTTGATTTGAAAAAATAATTTGTGGAAATTTGGAGAGAGAATATACATAATACAATTGTACAAGTGATTTATGCATTAGGCTTGTGTTGTAGGTCTAAATAGCACTACTTTTTATTAATAGTAGGCCTTCATGCTTTATAATCTATATATATAATAAACAAAAGTTTTTTTGAAATTCTGTCACCTCATTAAAGCCACGCTGGCAATAAAAGCCAACTCACTAATGCCACGTCATTTGTTCAATTGATTTCTCTCAGCATTTACTTGACATTCTTTTGGGTTTCAACCTTCCTTCAATATCAAACGACAATCAAGCAATATTGCCATCTATGATTTTTTTCGATATCATTCAACATCTAATTGTTCTGTTTTTCTTCCATCTTAATTTTTAAACTTTCAAAAATCAAAACAGTGCAAGGTATGTTTACTCATAATTTGATGGTCTTGGTTTTTTACAATTCACATTCAATATGAATTCGATTTGATTGAGGGTATATTAACATCCAATCAAATTGGTACAAGGTATGTTTACTCATCAGTGTTTTACGTCAATTTGATGGGTTGGGTTTTTTTTGGGTACTCATAAGTATATGGATCGATTAGTAAAATGATTATTAGTTTTTTTGTGGGTTCTCATAACTCAAAAGAATTACTCAATTTGATTATTAGTTTTTATGTTGGTTTTTTTTGTGGGTACTGATTCTCAAATTTTAATATGCGGATTGATTGATATTTTAGATGGGATCAAGTAAATAAGTTTTTGTGGGTTATTTGATGAGTTTTTATTTTTATTTTTTATTATTATTATTTTTTTTATTTTTTTTTTTTTGCAGTTGCATACTTTCACAGCTGATGGTGTTTGAGATTACTATGGAAAGTTAATGGTGTTCGAGTACTATGGAAAGTTAATGGTGTTCAAGATTCGGGTTAATGCTCCAAAACAATGACTGTATGAGCTTTGGAAATAATGGTTTTTTACAGTAGTTTGTTTAATTACTATGGAAAGTTAATGGTGTTTGATATTCGGGTTAGTGTTGCAAAACCATGATTGTATGAGCTATGGAAATTTATGTTTCACTATTTTTTTATTTAAAATTGTTTCTTTAGAGGTCTTTATGAATGTTTCTTTAGAGGTCTTTATGTAGGCATGTTACATTCAAGATGAAAATTGATTGGTTTTAGGTCCGATTAGACTTGCAATTTAGTTTATGTTTGATGGATTTGCTAACTGTTACGAGTACTTGATGTCATTTTTGGTATATGTAAACCCTCACTTAAAGAGAGAAGGTGTTAATATTTGTTGGTATCATTCATGTTAGTATTTAGCGATACTTAATCATAATATTGGATTGGGCTGATATAACAGGAGTCTATGCATATTGTGTTATTTATTTTTCTTAAGATTGTTTTCTTTTTTGATTTAGTCTCTACGGTTTCCCAATGTCAATTACTCAAACATAATATTGCGGGTTTGACGGTCGATGATGATATAAAGGGTGTTGAGCGACTTCTTGGGCCCTTATGTGCTCTTGCCTATCATGTAATTGTCTTAAAATATGATGATCGGCTGATCATGTATATCAACCTTTACTACATGCATGACAAGGATGGGTGTGACAGATTGGGTAATGAATACTATGAGATATGGGTACAAATGACTAAATTTTATGTGTTAATGAACTTGCTTACATGCAACTTGATCACGTTCTTTGGTTTTATTTGTAGAGTTCAAGAAAAAATGATGCTGACATATGGTGATATCGGGCATCCTGAGCTTGGAGATGCAACAGACTATAATGAATTAGCTTCTTATACGGGATGCAGAAAATAGTTATCATCGAGTATGTACATCGTAAAATATTAAGATTTTTATGATGCATTCGTTTTTTTAATTTGGACAATTAAATTTCTTCTTATATGTACAATGTTGGATGGCGTCAAATATCATATACCCGTTGCTACCCAAACCCAATCTAACCCATTGCTAAGGATATGACACAACAATGTTTTAGACCTCACTACTATTAGTATATAATGTTAAAATTGTTATTAATTGATGCATGCTTATGGTAGATAATTGTGGTTAATGCATCAAAACATTACCTTCAGCTATCCAAATTGTAGGCTAAGACAATGAAGTTTAGATTATTGCAAGTTAATTGGGTCTAAACTTAATTTTGAACAGAGTTGCTAAACGAAATCATGTTGGTTATATTCAAGGCTCGAAATCGACGAGTTCACTTATGCTTTCGTACCCTGCCTTTCAAATGGTCTGATTGTGGGGAACGAAAAAAGTCGATTGTGGGAGTTCTGTGATGTATATTTGAATTTTTTTTTAGCATGTACAATGGTGTTTGTTCATTAATTAAGTAAAGAAGCAATTAAAAAGTTTATATATTCTACTCAATAAATATGTGGTGAATTAACTCCCACACTTGTGGTTACATTTGTGTTTTTGTTACTTCATTTGGTTACAAGACAAACTGAGACTACTCTGCAAGTTTTCTTAATGCATTTGCATGTCAATCCACTGTACTACTAATCATTTTTTCACTTAAAAGGATGAAGGAGCTACACTTGATGTTTTCCTTTATTGTAAAGATTGAACAAAGTTACACATTTATCAATTTTTTTTCTCCTTTTGTTTTTTATAGCTTAATTTTATTCGTATCACAAGTTCACAACTTGGACCTTTTTATTAAGTAAATTTTTATTAGCCAATCACGGGTCTATAGGCTAGTATAGTATGATAAGGGGTTATGGGAAATCTCGTATGTGCACTTAAGGCCTCTTTGGAATTCAAATTATAATGTACTCTATCTAACCCATTAAATTGAAATTATCACTCTTAATTTACGTTATTAAAAACAATTGAAAACGCTATGAGAAAATCGAAAGATACTGAATGTAATGTTAACTATGTAACTCATTCGGCTATTATTTGTATAAAAATATATTAATACAGCCGTGTATTACACGGGTCTTAAACTAGTAATTTAAACATTTTTTCTCTACCAAAATTTACCTCTTTTGTTAATTGTAAAGTTATCTCTTTTCATTTTTTCTCTACCACAACAGGTGAATTTCACCCTCAAAGGAAAGGTTTTACCTATCAAGGCAATCATGACTTCATATCCAAGTTTCTTACATGATATTGCTAAAAAATCCGGTTTCACCCCTCAATCTCAAGGACCGTTTTATCAACCACCTCTGACTGAACCACAAGTAAATACAGGTCTACCTTATCCACAACCTCATATTCAGAATCAACAAATGCCCCTTGTAGGACCAACAGCTCATACAGAAGTTCGAAACCCTGACTATCCAACCATGTTAGAGGCACATTTGAGGGAATATGCTGCTGCCCCTTTCCCCATCATCAATATCAAACCAGAGTTTGCAGGTTTGCCACAACTTGACATGCCACAACTTGAAAGGCTTTGCAAAGTTTTGAACATCAGTTATTTTCCAACTCCTATACATGATTTTCCTGATCACATTTATGCAATTAAAAGTCCAACATATTCCACCTAATTGTTTAAGTCTTGTTCTTCGAGTTTTCATACTCTTCTCCGCGTCTTCTTGTGCATCCTTTTCTTTATTGCTTTCCAGTCTAACTCCAAACCTATTCTTGTTGTTCATTCCATCTTGTGACTAATCTATCTCTACATTATCCTTCTGGCCTTGTGGGTCTTTTGCTTCTGCAATCTTGCTGCACTCTCCCACTTCTTTTGGCTTTTCATCCCAAGGCACTTTTGCAGTCTCATGGTACACAACTATCAAATCAATGAACTTCTTGTAATAGTTTTTGACTGCTTCTCCTTCTCTATCTGTTAGACCTTGTAACTTTACAATGGTTTTCCAATTTGTGTTACGTTCAAGAGCAGTACTTTCCACCAATTCGTTTGGCGTTCACATTTGTTCCTTTAATCTGTTGATATAAATAATGCTTAAAAAGGTTATTAATATCTCTCAATAAACCTATGTTTTGATAATCACAAAACTTAAATCAAATTAAGTCAAGATTAAGAAGTAAACAAGTATTTGGTAACAAATATTTACTTCTACATCTAATATCACTTAAGGTATGCATAAACTAAGCATCTTATGCATTACATGATCAAAGGAAATTTTGTCTTAAGACATAACATCTTATAAAATGATATAAACATTTTATATATATTTGTAAATCACTTTTGGTAATGCTATATTAAACCACAAAGATATGATTTCAAATTTCCAACCAAAAAAGGCAAATTTTATCCAGAAAAACATTTCCTACGTTCAGGAGGGCGGCCCCCTTAATGATTAAGGGGACCGGCCTCTAATTAAGGGGACCGGCACGCTCCCAAACAGTAAAATCTGGCCCTATAAATATTGGATCATTTCACACATTTTTCTCACCTTTTTGCACTATAAACTTTCTGATCCAACCTCCATTTCTAGATCTAAAATCCTTTGATCATATAATTCATAAGTCTTTGTTTCCAAGTGATCCAAAGCTTCATCCATTCAAGTGCAAGAAGAAGAACACTCCTCTACATCCATCTAATTGTAGTAGTGTTGTGAATAGCTAGTTTCATATTGTAGTTGTGGTAGATATTTGTAAAAGTGTTGTGTAAATTTGTTGATTGTAGAAACTAGGTGTGTTGTAAAGTAGTTTAGTAGTTGTGAATTAGTTGTGCATAGAAGAAGGTGTGAAGTTGTGAAGGTGTGAAGAAGGTGTGAAGCCTTGAAAAAGTTGTGAAGTTGTGAAGTTGTGAAGAAGGTGTGAAGCCTTAAAGAAGTCGTGAGATTGGTTCTAGCTACGATTAGAACTCGACATTTAGCTTAGTGTCGTTAACTCGTGTAAGCCAAGGTGTGTAAGGTTTCTCCACCATAAGGAGTTTGTTGACATAGTGAAGAAAACTCTCGAGTGTGGTACTCGGGGAGTGGAGTAGGGCAAGGAAGGTGTCCTTGTAGCCGAACCACTATAAATTCGCGTGTTGTGGTTTGATCTTTCTAACTCTATCTTTTCTTCATTACATTTCAATACTTTCATTACTTGATTAGAATTGCTTATATTGGTTGTCATTTGAATTCACTTGAGATCGAATCGAAAGTTTTTAATAACCTACAAAATATTTTGGTAATAAACTTTTAAAAGGACGTAAAACTATTCAACCCCCTTCTAGTTTTCCACAATTGGTATCAAGAGCCAGGTCTAGCAAGATCTTTAAAATATATTGTATTTTAAAACTTGTAACGATCTATGGAATCTGAAAAATATTTAGAAGGGCAATCTATGCAAAGACCACCACTATTTGAAAGTGATGGATTTTTATATTGGAAAAATCGATTCGAAACTTATGTGAAGTCAAAAGATCTAGATCTTTGACATGTTATTACTAATGATGATTTTTTACCTATTCAAAATAACCCTGAAACTAAGAAAGATGAAATCGTACCTTTTGAAAAACAAAATGATGATTTAAAAAGAAAACTTGCCAAAAATAATGAAGCAAAAATAGTTATTTATAATGCGCTACCACGTAAAGAGTACGAAAGGATCTTTATGTGTGAAACCGCAAAAGAAATTTGGAACTCTTTACTAATAACTCACCAAGGTAATAGTCAAGTCAAAGATAATAAGATAGATCTACTTATTCAACAATATGAGCAATTCACGATTCCGGAAGAGGAATCAATTGATAATGCTTTTGCTAGATTTAACACTATCATCACAAGTTTAAAAGCACTTGATGAGAATTTTTCTAGTAAGAATTTTGTTAGGAAGTTTCTTAAGGCTCTTCATCCAAAATGGCGAGCTAAAGTGACGGCTATTGAAGAATCGAAGAATTTGTCAACATTGCAACTTGATAAATTAATTGGAAATCTAAAAGTTTACGAAGTCATCATTAAGAAGGACTCCGAAATGGTCAAAGAGAAACGAGAGCAAAGCAAGTCAATCGCCTTGAAAGCTAGAAAGGAATCTAGTATCGAAGATAGCTCATCTTCCGAAAGTGATGACGAAGAATACGCCATGGCCGTAAGAGATTTCAAGAAATTCTTCAAAAGGCGAGGAAGATTCGTAAGACAACCGCATGATGAAAAGAAAACATTTCAAAAGAGTAAAGATGACAAGAACAACAAGATTGAAAGAAAATGTTTCAAGTGTGGTGATCCAAATCACCTCATCGGAAAATGTCCAATGATGACAAGAGATCAAAATCAAAGAGCTTTTGTTGGAGGTGCTTGGAGTGATAGTGATGAAGATGAGAAAGAAACGACAAAAGAAGAAAAATGTATATGGCGAATACATCAAATGAGGTACGTTCCGAAATCGAATATTTTAGTGATGAAAGTTTATCATTAGATGAAAAAGATCTAGATAATGAATATAATAGGCTATGCAAATTAGGACAACTAGTAATGGCTAAAAACAAATCACTAAAATACATAAACAATCAATTGGAAAATGAAGTACTTGAACTAAAAATTAAAATACGTCAACTTGAAAAAGGTAAAGAAATTTTTGAAGAATGCAAATCATGTCAAGTACTTAAAGATGAAAACGAAATACTTAGGGAAGAAATTCGCAAACTTAATAAATTTGAAAATAGTAGTCACTCACTTAATAAAATAATAAGTATTCAAAGAACATCCGGAGATAAAACCGGTTTAGGATTTAACTCAAATGAAGCTTCAACAAGTGAGATTAAAAATGTCAAATTCGAAAATGAACCTAACGAACAAAAACCTCTAAAATCTAATCCTAAGTATATACTTGTAAATGATAGAAAAATACCTCTTGCCAACAATGAAGAAGTAAAAGCTTTTTATAAGCTGTCTTTAAAAAACGAGGTAGGATCTTCTAAACCTAAGACAAGATCTAAAACACCACCACCTAGAAAATCAAATAATTCTAAACCTAGGTCTAAAACACCTCAACCAAGAAGAAACCAAAATAGGCAAAACTATAATAACAATAGTAATCAAATGTGGAACTACCAACAAAGCTACAATCCTTGGGGTATACTACCACCTTTCATGCATCCTAGTCAAATGTTAAACATGTTTGGACCAAAGAGACGATGGGGATCGAATGGCTAGATGAATATTCCTTGAAGCAATCTTGAAGTTTCTCTCAACATAGACTTTTTCAAAGTCTATATGTCATCTTGATGATTTTGAAGATTTTTTTTGAAGACCACCGGGTACACCATTCTTTCATAACTCATTGTCATGCTTAGCTAAATATTCTTTAGTTGATTACATTGTTTGCATAGATATTGCTTGCCTTTTTCTCTCTATTTGTTCAATCATATACATACTTATATATATATATATATATATATATATATATATATATATATATATATATATATATATATATATATATATACATAATTGCTTGCACATAATCTAGATACGTCATTAGTTGACTTTCTAGAACTCCAGGAAATCGTTCTTTATCGAACCCTTTCCTTCCCCCCTCGCATTATTCTAGTAAGTCCTCTTTTAGGAGACTCATGATGATGAAGGGATATGAGTCAAGTGGACTTTTACCATGCAAGAACGCCTTCGCACGTGAACACTATGGATGAAACAAACTCCTCTCGCCGACTTTATCCTATCTCCGCTACTATCTTTCAAACCTCACCCATCAACCCATCTTTCACTCACACTTATACTTATATATATATATATATATATATATATATATATATATATATATATATATATATATATATATATATATATATATATATGTATATATATATATATATATATATATATATATATATATATACACTTATTCACATATTCCCGAACATACCTCAAACCCTTCATCAACTTAACACTTTGATCATTTTATCCAAAATTGTCAAAGGTACATTTTAATTATCGAAACGGTAATTAAAAATTGTTAAGAATTTTATCATCGTGCCAATAAACTTTTACGTATTTTTTATATATTATAAATCTAATTATATACGTATAAATATTTTTGTTCCAGAAACTAATTCCGCGAAGTTTCGAAAATTTCAAAGGCGGCCCCCTTAATAATTAAGGGGACCGGCTTGTTATCGAGGGCGGTCCCCTTAATGTTTAAGGGGACCGGCCATCTGACACTTCTAAATCCGTTTTCCTCCTTAATTCCATTCCCAAACACTCCATTTGCTCATTCACTTCTTCCCCACTGCTGCTGAGTACGAACCAAAACACCCAAAACCATCAAAATCCTCCATCATATCACCAATCCGGGGTTGTTTCGCAAGGGGCAAACATCAACCAAACATATAACAACATCTTTTGTAAGTTTTCCAACATGCATTTCATCACATTTCATTCGATTTGATGTCTAATCAATAATTATGCATTTTATTAAAATTTATTTTAATTCGATTTTAA
The DNA here is from genome assembly GCA_030686995.1 of Artemisia argyi. Taxonomy (NCBI): domain Eukaryota; kingdom Viridiplantae; phylum Streptophyta; class Magnoliopsida; order Asterales; family Asteraceae; genus Artemisia; species Artemisia argyi. Next base: position 164,500,351 of record CM060697.1, read on the forward strand.
GTGAAATAGAAGCTAGAAATTGAACTACCAAATGCTCCCCATAGTATTAGGATGATGTTTTGCAACTCAAATTTAGTATAACATATCATTTTGTCAAAAATCATTAATCGCCCATAAACCCTTGTTGAATTTTATTTTTCAAGAGGCACATTGTTGATATAACTCTCAAAAACCACTTAAAACTTACTACATTACATTGTTTTAACGTCCTAAACAATCAAAACATACTTTTCAATTTGTTATAAAATGGTTCATGAAGACAACATGGGCGTTTGGTTCATGAACAAACTATAACTATATATAGTTATTTGAAACTTAAAACTTGTTCATAAAACTTGTTAATACTACTAAAATCAATAGACGTCATCAAGATATATAATCAATATATATATTGATGTTTTAGGATGTTTTTATCTAGTTAAGGGAGCGTTTGGTTTATCTCGTAAGTGATATTTTTGAAAACTAAAATTAGCATTTTAATCTTTTAAACAAGCTTATGTTGTGTCAAACTCTTACGAAATGGAAGATATATAATCTAATATATATCTAGCCTTATTTCGAAATGAATTATGATATCATACTCTTTGATATTATATATTCTAAACGAGTTTAAAATCAAAATAAAAGGAACATTATGAAACTACTTCATTGAATATTTTTTTTTTGTCGAAGTAGAATTTCGTTCCACATATATTGTATATAATTATATATACATATATATAACATATGCATGATAGTTGTTTTTATATTAATTCTATTTTTGTTGTTATATTGTTTAGGTGAAAATGCCTAAGACCACGGTTGGTGATGTATCCAAAATCAAACAATACATTCCAAATGTCTCTTCTACTCCCGGCATGTCTCCTTCAGTTGCATGTTTCTATCGTCCTATTGAAAATAGAAACATTCACGAAGGAAGAATTGTCGATCCATCTTTCTATGAATCTGATGACACCGAACGAATGTTCTCCAATATTCGTTTTGAATGTCTTTTCCAAATCAACGAACCTATCATTCCTCGTTTTATCCTCGACTTCTATAGCCAAGTGACGGTGCAAACCGATCCCTATGGTCATCTCCTCATTTCCTTCATGATTCAAAATCAATTCATTACTCTTACTCTTGCTCAATTTGGATAAATTCTTAGAATCCCATTCAATGGCCAAGCCATTTTCTCAAATGAATGGGATCTCTCCACTCTTGAAAGAAATCGTCCTCGGGATGGCCCCTACTATTCTGAGATTCCTAGTCCTGAAGACATTCGTCGAATGCTTGAACTAGAACGTCGTACGACTAGTCGAGTAATCAAGTCGAAGAATGTCGATATTCATGCCAATCAAATCCTCCTCAAAGAGCTAAGCCGAGATATGAAAAAGTGGGAAGAAGTCATTCGCGAGAATGCGTTTGGTACTGGTGGTCATTGTGATCATGTCACGGCGAGCATTGCCCACATGTTATATTGTGTAATTGCTGAAGAGCAATACAATTTGGCTTATCTTTTTATCCATCGAATCATGTCCGCCAAGAATACCCCAAATGCCAATCTTCCTTACGGTATGTTCCTTACACGACTTTATCGTTATGTCATGGAACATTACCCTCATCTTCAAAGAGATTACTACGTTCAAATCCTTCCTACCTTGAACCAACTCACTCTTGTTCGTACTCGTCGTCCTCGTAGTGACAAAGGAAAATCTTGTGTTCCTTTGTACTCTAGGCCTCGTGGTTCTACATCTCATCGTGATAACGATGATGATGAGGAGGAAAACACCTCACGTGTTAGTACTCCATCCCCCACGATCTTTGTTGAAGATCTTTCCGATATTGATGATACCGAGTATCAAATTCCTCTTCCTCATGAACGTACCGATGAGCTTCTCTTCACTCGTCAAACGTCTATCATCAACCGTCAAAAACAAATGCATGAAGAACTTCGAGGAGGATTCAAATCCGTTGGGAAGATGTTTAGGAAGATGCTTGGAAAGAAAAAGAAGTAGAAGATATTGACGTGTTGCTACTTATTATTACTTGTTTCTTTTAGACATTTGTATGGTTTGCTATTTGTCCGATTTATCGGGAATACTTGTGTTATTTCTTGTGTTATTTGGAATGATGTTTAGACTTTTATTATTATCATGCTTCTATCTTAATGTTATGCCATGCTTCTTTTCAAAATGGATTATAATATGTTAATTTACATGCAAAATTTGATTATATATATATATATATATATATATATATATATATATATATATATATATATATATATATATATATATATATATATATATATATATATATATGTTTATATATCATCATTCCTAGAGTATGTACTTCTAATAGAGCTTTCTGGAAAAACACACTTGAAAAATCACCAAATTTTGCAAATTTTGGGTTTCTGGTCGTCTGGGAAAACACCAGATGGGCGGCCCCCTTAATTCCCTAGGCGGTCCCCTTAATTATTAAGGGGGCCGGCATACAATTAAGGGGACCGGCCATCTGGAACTGGATTCACTGTTTTCTTTTGCATCTTGTGAACCCTTTCTCTAGTTTCAGCTACCATTTCCCATTTTAACCCAACTAATTTTAGAATCTCATTCAACCATTTCAAATACATACCTAAATCAACCATTTCCATACTATAAATTCCCTCCACAATCACCATTATTCATCTCATCATTCACCATCTTAATCATCATGACTCCACCAAGCACCTCACACTCCAAAACCTCTAAGAAACAAAAACTTGTGGTCATCCCACCAAAACAACTCTTCATTGACTTAACAAATGAAGACAACAAAACACCATCACCTCCACCCAAATGCTCATCCCCAAGTGCACCCAATGCACCATCTAAAACACCTTCCACTCATGGAACTTCCTCATCCTCCATACCCTCAACCTCATCAATCAATGACTACATCAACTCACACTTGTCACCACAAGTATCATCACCACCTCCTACACAAGAACCCATGTCCACCCATCTTACCATCTCACTTTCACCAATAACACCACTTGATGCTCATCTCTCATCTCCACCAATTACACCACCATTCTTTGCCAATCCCGTGCCTTGGAGGCTACTTGAATCCCATGGGGATACTCGTCTTTGTTGCATCCACAACCGCACGGTCATCTTTGGCCTTAGAGATAAAATTCAATATATGTTTTCATATATTGAACATTTGCTTACCAACCCACCACCACCACCAACTCCACCATCCTCTCCAATAATTCCTCCACCACAATTCTCACTCATTCCTTCACCATCACCATCATGCTCTCCTAATTAAGCATCTCATATGCTTAATAAATAAAGTCTCTACCACCTTTTTGCTTGCAAGCTCTATGAAGACCATGTACTTTTTGCATGATGATGTATTTTCCTAGTTGCTTATTTGTGAACTAGCTTTTCTACTTGTAATTCAAATTGCTACTTGTATGTTGTGTCTTGACACAACCACTTATTTAATATGAATGCTTTCTTTTTAAACATGCTTTATTTTTTTTATCACCTTATACATGTTTGCATGCATATACTTGTGCTTCTAATATTTTTTTTGCAAAGCATTCCATAGCTCGTTCTCTTGGTGCCCCCAAAGTACACATCAAGGGGAAGTTTCTACCCGTCAATTTTTCACGTTTGAAAATTGTCGGCAAAACCTTTTTGATTCTACAAAAAGGGGGAGAAGTAAATATAAACTCACTAAAATACTTGTTTAAAAATTAATTTTTGAGTTAATGAGTTTAAGTTTTGTAATCATCAAAAAGGGGGAGATTGTTGATACAAATAATGCTTAAAAAGGTTATTAATATCTCTCAATAAACCTATGTTTTGATAATCACAAAACATAAATCAAATTAAGTCAAGATTAAGAAGTAAACAAGTATTTGGTAACAAATATTTACTTCTACATCTAATATCACTTAAGGTATGCATAAACTAAGCATCTTATGCATTACATGATCAAAGGAAATTTTGTCTTAAGACATAACACCTTATAAAATGATATAAACATTTTATATATATTTGTAAATCATTTTTGGTAATGCTATATTAAACCACAAAGATATGATTTCAAATTTCCAACCAAAAAGGGCAAATTTTATCTAGAAAAACTTTTCCAACGTTCAGGAGGGCGGCCCCCTTAATTTTACTAGGTGGCCCCCTTAATGATTAAGGGGACCGGCCTCTAATTAAGGGGACCGACACGCTCCCGAACAGTAAAATCTGGCCCTATAAATATTGGATCATTTCACACATTTTCCTCACCTTTTCGCACTATAAACTTTCTGATCCAACCTCCATTTCTAGATTTAAAATCCTTTGATCATATAATTCATAAGTCTTTGTTTCCAAGTGATCCAAAGCTTCATCCATTCAAGTGCAAGAAGAAGAACACTCCTCTACATCCATCTAATTGTAGTAGTGTTGTGAATAGCTAGTTTCATATTGTAGTTGTGGTAGATATTTGTAAAAGTGTTGTGTAAATTTGTTGATTGTAGAAACTAGGTGTGTTGTAAAGTAGTTTAGTAGTTGTGAATTAGTTGTGCATAGAAGAAGGTGTGAAGTTGTGAAGGTGTGAAGCCTTGAAGAAGTTGTGAAGTTGTGAAGAAGGTGTGAAGCCTTAAAGAAGTCGTGAGATTGGTTCTAGCTACGATTAGAACTCGACATTTAGCTTAGTGTCGTTAACTCGTGTAAGCCAAGGTGTGTAAGGTTTCTCCACCATAAGGAGTTTGTTGACATAGTGAAGAAAACTCTCGAGTGTGGTACTCGGGGAGTGGAGTAGGGCAAGGAAGGTGTCCTTGTAGCCGAACCACTATAAATTCGCGTGTTGTGGTTTGATCTTTCTAACTCTATCTTTTCTTTATTACATTTCAATACTTTCATTACTTGATTAGAATTGCTTATATTGGTTGTCATTTGAATTCACTTGAGATCGAATCGAAAGTTTTTAATAACCTACAAAATATTTTGGTAATAAACTTTTAAAAGGACGTAAAACTATTCAACCCCCATTCTAGTTTTCCACATAATCAATTCGTGTTCCTCTTCTTCATCAAGAGTGGATTGAAGTCGTTTCTATCTTGCAACTCCCGTTGGTTCCGATCGTGTACTATCTTTCCCAACATCCTTGGTGTCTCTTCCCTTCTAAGTTTTTTCATCTTCTTGATAAAAAAACTTGAATCAAACTTGTAATCTCTTGCAACCTTCGTCTCTGATACCAGTTTTGCACAGGTTTATACCATGATTCCAGAATCGAAATACATATAAGATTGACAAGAACGATTCAATAATATAAACAACATAATTCTGATTACATTGTATATGAGACACACTTATAAATGTTTACATGTACATCCTATTTATACTAAACGAATGGTTGTGAACAAACCATTGTGACTGTTCGAATGGACTTAACCAAATGTTGCATCTATTCAGTTTATAACCTGTAACAACCCACTAACTTCCCCTTAGGTTAGAAATGCCTTACTAACTTAACTTAGGCCTTCACTAAGTACACTAGGATTAGAAATGCCTTACTAACTTAACTTAGGCCCTCACTATGCACACTAAGATTAGAAATGTCTTACTAACTTAACTTAGGCCCTCACTAAGCACAAACTAGGATTAGAAATGCCTATAGAATTTTTCCGAGCTAAATTTTTGCTTTATTATATCTTATGACCTAACTAACCTCTAGACAAGCTCACGTATCCACCTATGCCAACTACTACTATGTTTACTTGATGTAAACATCCCAGTATGTCAAGTCAAGGTTATAAACATATTTTCACTAAGAAACTATCACTCTAATACACCATACTTGCTAGAAAACCCTAAATGCACCTATGTGTTCCCGGTTAGCCTTAAAACCCTAATTGCTTATCTGAACTAACATGATAGTATTTAAGACTTATATATAAGTTACATTAGTTACTTTAGAATATAATAGACAACCTAGATCATAGTATAACCCCCTAGAACCTAGGTACAAGTCATATAAGCACAAAACCCTAATTAGGTCATAACTTCCCAAAACTAGGTCAAATCTTTACCATAAGTTGTCATCACTTAGTATAAGCTATTTAAGACCTTATATTAGTTACTAAACATCATTAGGACTCTAAATAAATCACTAAACCCTAGGCAAAACCTTAAACTCACACTATACAAAACTAAGTTAAAATTTGACCTAAACACCTAAACCATGATACTTAAACACATTAAAACCACCAAGAAACCACCCTAGCACCTCCCTATAACAAAGCAAGCACCCTAGCACCTCCAAGAACCAAGAAATGAGGTGCATCACCTCCTTGTCACCACCTTGCCCTTAACCGCCTCTCTCGGCCTTTCTACCACCACAACCGGACTACTAGCACCCCCTAGCTACTCCATAGCTGCTCCTCATCACCACTAGACTCTCCACGACCACCCCTATCCTTGCTTACTCCACCCTCCCCCTCCACGATACATGGCGAGGCATTTCTTGCTCCCTACTCCTTACGCGGCTATAAATAGCGACCCCCTCCCTCCATTCTTCTTCACACCTCTCCTTCTCTTCTCTACCTCCCATTTCTGTAGTAATAGACCCTTAGAAGCCTTAGGAACCGAGTAGCAAAGCCTTGGCCAAGTCGAGTTGTGGTTTGAAGCCGAGAGTATTCCCCGACCTAGGTAAGCCTTGCCTATGCATATATTAGCTATAGAGCTGACTTAGGACACTTAGGAGAGACCTTAGGTACCTTAGAACCCTTAGCTAGGACCTAGAACCTATTTGTTTGCATGCTTACATTTTTTAAACCCTAGTTTGATCGAATTGCATGTTTACATGTTACATAGCTTATTTACATGATATAATCTGGACTATATGACTTGACTTATATGAGTTAGACATAAGCTTAGAAACTAGGTTGCTATGTTAAAATATGAATTACATGCATTTAGGACTAGTTTTGCAAAACATTACATGCATAGGGGTATATATTTTAAATTACTGAAACTATAAAGTCTATGGACTGTTTTTGACATTTCCTAGAAGTTATAAGTGTAAGGAATAGTTTTACAAAGTATCAAAACTTTAGGATAGAAATTAAAACAAGTATTAAACTAAAAAGGACTAATATTGCAAATATTATAAACATAAGGGTAAATAATGAAAGTTAGTATAGTTTAGGGACTATTTTGTCATTTCTTTAGACTATATAAGTATAGGGACTAAATGTGCAATAGTTAAAAAGTTATATGCTTAATTGTTATAAGTTTATAAGTATAGGGTAGAAAATGTAAATATATAAACTTAAAGAGTAAAACTGTACAATTTTCATATAAATACAAAACTTTTTTAAGTTTGAAGCATAACACAATACTAGGGAGCTTCATGTGAGGAGTACTATGTGGATATTTCGTTTTGACGAGTTTGTAGGGTTTACGAATTAAAGTGCCATGACTCCTCGAACGATTATTGCATATACTTCTGAGTTATGATGGCCTGAACGGTGTTATGTTATAACTAAAACCCTAATAACAACTTAACTCAATAGTAGGGAGCTTCGTGTGAGGAGTATTAACTTCTGAATTATGATGGCCCGAACGGTATTATGTTGATAACATAATACAATAGTAGGGAGCTTCATGTGAGGAGTCATATACTTCTGAATTACGATGGCCCGAATGGTGTTATGTTATATATAAAAACCTAATAGTAATTAGTTAAAAAAACCTAGACTAAGACTTGATATACACACACATACACAACCCCCAGGATACGTGAGTGAGTTGTCTAAACCCCTACTTTACTTACTTTAAGACCTAGGTGAGTTTTCATAGCCTCACTTTTAAATGTTTTACAACCTTGTGAGGGGGATACATGCTTTAAACTGAATACAAGTCTTTTCCCTTTTTTTATTGCATGAGTAAACTATCTTCCATTATTACATAACCAAAATTCATGAATCTAATCGTTTGGGATATTTTACCCACGCTAACGCGAATATAGTTGATAGATCTATTGGAGTTTGACAACTCCCGTTGGTATTAACATCTTACTGGATGGTACCAATAAGTACTATATTTGAACCCACTGAAGGATTAACTTTGGCAAGTTATCCTTCCCGTCCCCTCATGGTTTGGTCTACAAACCCCATGACCCAGACTGTTAACATGTGGTTCATGAGCTTAGTGCAATATACCTTCTATCACTAAAACCTTTCCACACATAGGGTTTAAGCTGAACCCTGTGGAACTTGTATTCACACCTTAATTACTTAAACCTATGACTCTCACTCAACCTATGTGTTGACTTTTAAACATGTTATCTTAGGTAATTAGGCACTATATGAATCCTGGCACGGAGAAGTACTGGATATGAGGACGTCCATAATAGTTATCATTCATCAAGTTTTGTGTCATAAAACGTATCTTAGGGACCTCTCTTTTGGTAAAAGTACATCTTTTACTGTAAAAACTCTGATGAATAAATGAATGATAACACCTTTTTCAAAAACGTCTCTATTCGAGTCGTTTTCTATTATATTGTCTTTGTTTCCATGAGTAATACCCCAAACACTTAATCCGCTGCGATCAGTGAAAAACAGGGGTGTTACATAACCGATTAACTAACTTTCTACAATAACTAACTAATAACAACCTATAACCGCCATAACTAACTTATTACGGTTATTAACTAACTAAACTAACAATTTCAGCCCTTTGGCTTTCGTTTATTATACTATAAGACTTATGCAATTAAAAGTCCAACAAAGTTTAAGCCCTAATAAGCCTCCTCTCAAACACACCCTATATGTATTTTATCTAATAAATTCAAGCCTAGATACATGTACAGTATAATAATACGAACAAAATTACCGAGGTGAGCACTTTATTACCTTATATTACGAAAACGATCACAAAATTCGTTTATTACCAAAACGGCTTGCATGCTCTTAAGCAGGCGTGTCTCCAATAGACAAACGAAGGGCGCCACATTTCTGTTGAAAGGTTAAATCCCGTAGGTTATGATATAGTATTAATAGCACAATTTATTGAGTACAAGACATAAAGAAGCTCTAATAGACCCAACCCACAAGTCATGCTTGGGCTAACTAACTTAATCCATTTAATACTCCCCCGCGGTACGAGCAGCAAAATCGAGAAAGCACGTGACTCGAGTAGAAAACATTAAACATAAAAGCTTAAACTAATTTTTTGTTGATGACAACATCTTCTAGCTAGTGACCGGTTCCATATTTTCCCCCGAATTTCATCAGTTCCAGGTTCAAGTGCCTATTCATCCATCTTCATTCCAAAGGCGAGCATATCCATTGAGTGACTACTGTCATCATTTGCAGTCAATGGTTCTTAACCAACTTTAGAGCTTTATTCATCTTGATGCATCAACGAAGTGAAAATGAGCCTTAATATTTGTTGCGAATTTATTTATTTTTTATTTATTTAAATAATTGAGTTAGTTGTCGCAAGCTCGACTTGTGGGTTGGGTCTATTATGGTTTCTCTATGTCTTGTACTCTATAAATAGTGGCTAAATAATATATCATAACCTATGGGGTTTAACCTTTCAACAATTTCTTGATTATAATGAACAGGAAGACAACACGTGTAGGACATCCTCGTATACATTACACATGCATGGTCTATACGCGCTCATTTAATGCTTGAGCTATTCAAACGAAGACGAATGACTATATGCCACATCAAACGGTGCACTCCATACCATGCGCGCGGCTCACGTGTCCGGTTGTCAGACGGCGCGCACTACCTATGCACACTCATCCTACGCGTGCGGCCTTTTGTGAATGGTGTTGTTGGTATTGTTGTTGAGGCATTTGAGTTGGTAGAAGAAGTGTTTTTGGGATTGGATTGTGCATGGAAGGAAATATGCCTAACTACTATGTATAAGAGGAGGTTGCTGTCAATAATGTAATTTGGATATAGATGAAAGAAGGCGAGGGTGGGGATTGAATTGAATGGCTGGAGTGCTTTATTTCTTGTGGGATATATAGTTACTAAACTAGTGATATTGGTTGTATATGAGATTTGTGATACAGAAAGAAAATAAAAAAAAAAAAAAAAGTTCTTATGTTATGGTGAGATCGGTAAGTGAAGGAGTTGAGATATAAAAAGTTGCAGTAATATTAAGCCCATAATCATTTAGTTGGAGAACTTCTCACAAACAAAATATACCATTAGAACACAATCCATTTGATATAAACCATTTGGAAAATGGACTTCTCTAAAAATTTGAGCACATCCTTTGTTAAAGGGATTCAATCTCCTTTCATATTGGTATCGAAAGTTTTCACAAGTGCAAAAATACGACAAGTTTAGAGGGTGCATACAACAAAATATCATGCCTTAATAAACAGGTTCTGGGAGGGGGTGTTTGGATTTGTGTTTTTTAACTGTAATTATTGTGGTTGTAGGATTATACACCTACAAAAAAGTAAACCAACAAAGGTATAAATAAATAAAATAATAATAATGATAAATAAAAATATAAACACAAAATAAATAAATACATAAAATTTTGTCACTCAAAAGATACGTATATCAATACCAAAAAACTCTACCACAACGCCCCTCATATTATTACCCCGTTCACGTCAAGTTCTCCGTATCATTAATCGACAACTAGTTACGATATCAGGCGGTCCAAATCCAGTGACTGGGATTCATGACTACTCAAATTAAATATAAAAATACATTGTAAAGAATCGTGTCCCAACTTTTTCTAGAAACAACTACACCGCTGAACCTTAATCTAGTAGATAACACACATACGCGTTTTTTGTCTTAACCGACAAACAACACATGGTTATATAAACTCTCATTCCATTTCAATTTGTTTCAATCAAACAGAAAAAACACAACTACAACTTTATCAAATTTAACAATCTTAAAAAACAATACATTAATCATGTCGACACCAGATTCACCACCATCAAAAACACCACAAACATCATCTGCGGATACAGAAAAATGGGGAACTCATGTTATGGGTCAACCTACGATCCCAACAAAACATCCCGACAACCAAAAAGCAGCGTTGTGGAACGCTGGTGATCACCAACAGTTTCACCATGAGCAATCACCGTATCTGGTCTACACTCCTGTTGAGAAGCCCGTTACGAATCCCTTGGAACCCGTTATCAATCTTTTTAATACTTGGACCAACAAGGCTGACTCTATGGCTCGTAACATATGGCATAATTGTAAGTACATATATGTTCTATCTTATTTATTGTGTTAATTGGTATGTTTTTCATTTTTCACAAGTAACAATTTGTTTTAACAACAAAAAAGTTAAATACTAGCTACCACTTGGTTTAATGGGATGATTGATCAATTCATCGTTGGTAAATTAGGGCCGTCCCTGAATTTTTTTAATTTTTTAGGTCCCTAGATGAGTAGCTTTATATATAATGTGTCACGATTTATAAAATATAATGCAATTAGTTATCTAAACGTTTAAGATATCAACATATTACTCATTTAAGATATTTTCTCATCTAAATATATATATATATATATATATATATATATATATATATATATATATATAGTGTATCTTTATTTTCAGAACCCTGTTAAGTGCGGGAACTGCGAGAACTCTAATTTTGCATTAGAAAACATGCATGTTCATATAAAACATGTATGTTTTCTTACATACACCTTAATACACATACCTACGTAACATACATGTTCATATAAAACCTTGTTAAGTGCAACATATCAATGCAAAATGGTTTTATATGAACATGTATGTTACGCAGGTATGTGTATTAAGGTGTATGTAGGAAAACATACATGTTTTATATGAACATGCATGTTTTCTAATGCAAAATTAAAGTTCTCACAGTTCCCGCACTTAACAGGGTTCTGAAAATAAAGCTCCCCTATATATATATATATATATATATATATATATATATATATATATATATATATATATATATATATATATATTTTTATGAAAAAATAATTGTTAACGGGACAAATTCTTAATAATTTAAAATTTTGAGGCCTTGAGCGATAGATATTAATAATTCGTTATTCATGTTTGCTACCTGTTGGAAATTGAAACTGCAGTGAAAACCGGACCATCAGTGACAGGAGCAGCATGGGACAAAGTGAACTTAAACGCGAAAGCAATCACAGGGGGCGGGTTCGAGACCATGTTTAGACAAATCTTTGCACCTACTGACCCAAACGAGAAGCTCAAAAAGACGTTCGCGTGCTATCTTTCCACCGCAACTGGCCCTGTGGCTGGCACCATCTATTTGTCCACAGCTCGTGTCGCGTTTTGCAGTGATCGACCATTGTGTTTCACTGCACCTTCGGGCCAAGAAACATGGAGCTACTACAAGGTTGTGATACCATTAGGGAATATTGGGACAGTGAATCCAGTGACAATGAGGGAGAATCCATCTGAGAGGTATATTCAGATAGTTACAGTTGATGGTCATGATTTCTGGTTCATGGGATTTGTGAATTACGATAAAGCTTCGAAGCATCTTATGAATAGTGTGTCCGAATTCAATGCGAAAGTGGCAGCATCATCCGATGTACATGTGGCCTAGTTCAATTTTTTTTTTTGGTCTTGTAATTTGTACTTGGACTTTTGGTTGTACCTAATTTTTTGTTTGTGTTATGTATGTTTGTATCTGGTTCCATGTTATATATACTATATAGAGTTGATTTTACTGCTTGTTTATATTTAGGGATAATTACCAAAACGGATCATTGATTTTTTGACTAGTCACTTTGAAATTTCACTTCCTAAAATTAGATCGGGCAACTAAAAAATTAAGCAACTCAATAAGAGTTTGACACGTGTCCAATATTTAATTATTAAAGTACAAAAATTAGAATGTATTTGTAAGGTATGTGTAAGTGTTGTGTAAGGTATTTTAAGGTTTTTTCATGGGCAACTACTTATATATTGGGCGACTTGTATTGGACAACTTTTTTTTTTTTTTGTACTTTCACCACTTTTAACAATCATACGGTACAAAGATTAAATTGATCATTTAGCTTTAATGATACTTAACGTTCACAAAACAAATTAATATAGTCCTAAACACTTCAAAGCACACTATATATATACTATATACCCCATCAATCTCATAGCTTCTTCAACCATCACCACCACCACCAGCAAGCATATTTGAATACCACCTGACCTCTCCACCACCACCACCGTATCTGAATACCACCTGAGTGCACCACCATCCGCCATTGCCGTCTCTGCTGAATGTTTCTCTCTCATCCACTCTGTCGCTCTAAGGTTGTTGCTTCCTCCAGTCTTATCTTTAATGAAACTAGGCTGTTGTAGGATGTAATATGCAAAAGCATACATAAACAATTTGTAATTTTTTAAATGTTTATGAACAAAACATTTTTACAATAATAAACATTGAATGATTATCTAGTTTCAATTCATCAGTGTTGTTTAACAAACAGAAGCATGTAATCAGCAGGTTGACTTTCGAAAGTCAAAATGCAATTGGAATAACAAAATTTGACTATTAAAGTCAACACATTTTTCTTTGATTGCCTTTGTCCCACCTAGAAATGTTGTTGATTAAACTTTGAAGTTCATTGTTACTTACTTTCTAATTTGACAAATTTAATGAAACAGAACATAAACATTTGAATTCAAATTCGATAAAAAAAAACACAAAAATAAAGATTTCATTGAAAATAAAGTAAACATTACATTAAACAATTAACAATGAAACTTTTGACATTTTTCGGGATCAAATGACAAATGTAGGTTGTCATAATCCAAATACTCATCATCTGATGAGTCTTCCTCTTCCTGATCAGGCATGTTTTTGCTTTTTCTGTTTGCCAACATATTCTTCCAAGTGTATTTACACTTGGTTGGTTTTTCTTTTGCAACTTTTTCTCTTTTTTCAAATTGTTTCAAATTTTTTTCGAGAAATTTAAACTTTTCTTTCATATACCAATCCACCGCTTCTTCAAATGTTCCCTCTTCCTCTATTTCTTCTTCTTCAGCTTCTTCTTTTTCAAGTATGAAAGCTTTTTCTTCAAACTCCTCTGTTTTTTATTGTTGCATTGCTTCTACCTTTTCTTGTTTCTCTTGCACATTAATTTTTGAGGTTGATGCCATTTTTGATATTGTATACCTTTAAGTTTTTTTGAATGATTTTGTTGCTTACAAATGTTCCAATTTATAACCATTGCTTTAGGCAACTGAACGGTTTCATTGGAAAAGACACACGTCTTAATACTTTTGCGTTGAACGTTGTATACTACTACATTTTGATAATGCCAATGGAACGTAGGTTATACAGACATTTATTACACAGTATTCCAAAACTTCATTTATCACTTATCACTTATAACTTATTAAACTAACAACTATTTACTCAACAAAGAAACACACACCCTCATCCTAATTCGTCACAACAATAAACCATTATTTTCAAGTTAAGTCATTCAATGGCAGCTTCTTGTTCAAAAAATAATGATTTTAGTAAGATGGTGGTTAACGATGCTATGGTTGACTATGTCTTGAGTAAATATGGCACTAAATGGTATGATGATGAGGAAATGGCTGAGGTAATTCTAGAAGACTTGTGCCAAAGGGAGAACAATCGACGTGATGTTGCTAATGGTTAGTGTATACTTTTCTTTCTTTTTATGATTATTTTTAGTTTAATTGTATGTGTTTATTAATTGTCGACACTTCATATTTGTGCACCTGTTGAAGCGCTTGGCAAGAGGGTATCAAAGCTTGAATCACTTGGCAAGAGGGTGTCAAAGCTTGAAGTAATGTATAGTAGTCTGAAGGAGGTCAAAGAGGAAAAATTGGCAATGGAGGCAAAGGCTATAGCAAAACATGATGTTATTTTTGGAAGGCCCAAGGAGGCACAGGAACCACCCAAACAAAATGAGGTAGTAGTTATTGATTCTGATTCTGACACCAGCCTTGAGTTTTATGATGATACACTAAAAAAACCTTCAGCTTCTTTGGTGAACAAAAGACCTCCTAAAACATGGGCAAAGAAAATTCCAATAATTTCTTTTTCTAAAAAAAAGGTTCCCGTTCTAAAAATATTCCATCAAGTCTTGACTCAATTGATGATTCAAGTTCTTCTGATGAGAGTTATGATGCAAAAGGCCATGTTCAACTGAAGAAGAGACGCATGTCTAAGGTTTCAGCTCCAAGACCATGAAGAATAACAAATTGCGTTCTAGGCCTTCCAGCTGGTCAGAAAAGTTTGGGGACAAAATTTGTTATGTATTTTTAATTGTAGTTGTTGATGTTTTGAGACAATATATTGTGTATCTTTAATTATAATGTCGTATATTTGCAATATTTGTCATTAGTATTGATAATTAGTAATGTCTTATATGATATATATGATCATTGGTAAATGTACAATGTTTGCATACTTTGTTGGGTATATCAGAAATGTGGGCATGATAGTTAACAAAGAACATGTTCAAATACAATTGATTTCCACCTCATTTGAAGAACATGACTTACTTAAATCAGTAGCATGTATAAAGTTTCATCTTTTGAACATTCTCAAGACCAACAAATGAAACCCATGTATAAAGTTTCATCGTTTGACTATTAAAGTCAAGATAAACGAAAAAAAATCCTAAACTACCCATGGCCAACTTGTACTTGTGAGTTACTTTTGTATAGTTTTGTCAAGTGTCATGCAGTTATTGGGCAAGGGTATGCTTGGGCAACTTTTATAGGTTTTGGCCAACTCTGATCAATTTTAACAATTTTTTTGCATTAGGAACTGTGACTTAACTAAATACTGTTCCAATTTGGTTCCTACACTATTTTTTGGGCAACTTTTTAGTTTATTGCGTATTTAAGAATGCTTGATCTACTTCATTTCCAAAAATATTCTTCTACAACACTCTTCTTTGATACGCAACCACATTTCCAAATACATGGCGTCTACCATACCAATTTATGATCAAATCGCAAATGGCATTGGTTGTAGGCGTATTGATATGGTCCTCCATAGTATTTTTGCTAGGGAGAGAGACGCCAACAGGGGTGATGAGAAAGATTATGGGAGGATGATCGAGGAAATAGAGGTACGTGTTAAGCACAGGCATGCTATCTTACTGGTGCTTGAAAAGTTTGGGAACCATGCTGTGCTGAAAGAACCCTTGGTCCGTCTTAAGGTATCACAGCAGGAGGATTTGGAAGAAATTGAGTACTTGATTAAAAGGCGACAGACAAGTCTTCGTCGTGCTGGTGATAAGTCAAGGATCATGAAGAAGTTAATGCAGTTTAAATATTAACTTTTTTACTGTTTGGCCCAATTGTGAACAACCATCTTTTTCAAGGTAAATCGTCTTTTGTGGTGGTATTTTGGTTATAAAAGTAATGGAAAGCAAGTTTGGTACTGGGTTATGATGTATTTTGTTTATGGTACGTGTTTAGGTAGTTTTGTTGATGTATGATGGTGTTTAGTCCTTCTATCAGGTCTGAAATTGATGTATTTTCACAACGGTATTAATGAATAATTAGTTATTATGTTATTTGTTTAAATGTTTTTGTTGTATAATTTTTACCAGTAATAGTTGAGGTGTGATCCAAATAACAAGGTCCATTAATATGTGTATTAGGCTGTTTTAACCCAAAAACAGAGTTGTTCATGTATTATGCAACAAAGAGTTGACTTTTATTGTCAAATGTTGTTTTAACGAGGACTTACACAAGTAAGGTGCTATACACATCTCTTAAAAATCTGTAAGTAACTATATACAAGCTATCTGGATCATAAAATCTTTAAGCATTGTGTGTGATTGTGTTGATAATGTTTATAGTTCATATGGGTTTGACAACCACTAGGATTTGTTAACATGGTTTTGTGTCACACATAAATACCTCAACAAATTAAACAAGAATGTTACATTCAAACATAAATACCATTCATTATTTAACTGGGTAATTGCAGAGCAGTTCCATTAAACCATCAAACAACATCAAAATAAAAGACCACCAAACCAAACCAAAGTACCTACACGACTGACAAACACAAAAGAACCTAAACAACCATTAACCTTTAGTCCTAATCATACTTATTCAAGGTGGCAATGGCATGCTCCTTCTTGGATATAAGAGCACGAACTTCTTTCAGAATGGCCGCAAAGGACTCGAGCAAACGGACCTCCATCACTTGAACCTCACGAAGGGATTCATATGTATCATCAGCAGCTTCATCTTCATCGAAGTTTAGGTCAAAAACATCATTCATTCTCGCTGAACGCTTGCCAATGCTGATACGGAGCTCATCGCGTCGCTCACCAAGCCACATGAGCATCGTTTCATTCATCGGAATTTCTTGAGAGAACAGGAACTTTATACATTTATGTAGTTCATCTGAACCACTCATCTCTTGAAGTTCTTTCAGAATAGGTTTTTCAGCCATTTTTTTGATGATTCTCTGGTTATGGTAAAACAAGCTAGGTTTTGTGTTGTGTATAACACCTATAAGAAAGGCATGAAACCATAGAATAAGCAACTCCAATTATATAAAATACAAAAAATTACTATTAGTAAACAAGTGGTAAACGTAATCATTGCAGAAATTAAACCCGCAATAAATTGTTACATAGTGGTTGTCTTCCCAGGCAGACTTTTTTGGTCTAATTCATGTCAATCAAATCAATATTTACTAGTTATAATTAATGTGAAACTGAACCCAATCACTATTATGTTACATTTGTATTTCATAACTTGCAAAACAAATTTTTATAACAATGTGAACCTTACAAAAATATAAACACTAGTATGTTACATTTGTATTTCTTGGTATTTTCTTTTGTTAATGTTGGTTTGCTTTTATGGGTTTCATTATGTATAGTTCAATTGAATGATGGTTTACTTGTACATTTAATCTAGCGTTAAGTAACTTTGAGTTTTGTAGTTTGACTTTTAATTTTACCACTTACTGACAAAATCCCATAGTATTGTTGGGCAACTTGTACTTCTGACCACATTGTGTATACTTATGACAAGTGTCAGGTACAAATTGGCAAAGTTTTGATTGGGAAACTTTTATAAACTATGGGCAACTTTTTCAATGTTTATGCAACTTGGCCCAATAGAAACATAAACCCAAAGACCTCTACTTATCATCAATGAAATTATATGCTTCTTTTTAGATGCTTTATGTTTCTCCATTTACATTAGCATGTATATGCAGTAAAGTTCTATAGTGCAATGTTTGGAAAAACCACTTTTGACTATTAAAGTCAACGTAAACCAAAAACTAAATTACTAACCCTTGTAAACGTTATATGGTAACTTGTAAACGGTTTATACCGTTACTAATAACCCACTTACATACCAGAATACAATATCAAAGTAAATATATTTTTGGGTGCAAAATGTGACTAATACCACTATTAAAGTCATACCTAGTTTGACTATTAAAGTCATGCCGAATATGACTATTCAATTAAAAATATTGTGTGGTTTGGGTTTATTTTCAAAACTCAATCCTTATTGAATATGACTGACTTTGTGGTTTGGGTTTACTTACAACTGTGTGAAATATGCTGCAGCGTTTCCATGTGACTAAGTTTGTGCTTTGGGTTTTTCTATTTAAGAGTGGGCATAGGGTTTTTCTTTTTTCCACATCTTCTTCCTGATTGTCACATCTCATTCCTCACCTCATATCTTTTTACTCCCCATTGTAGTAAATTTCTTTAGCATTTTTGCATCACTGCCCGAAGAATATGTCTAGTCGTAAAAGACTTAAGAAGATAAACCCTGACGATAGGGAATCGTCCAACAAGGTACTAAGAGAGGTCATATTTCCTGAGATTTATGAGCGATATGGACCAAATGCTTAACCAAATATGCAATTGCCACCTAAAGATCTAGAAGACCTAAGACGGGAAGTATACGGTGAGGAACAACCATAAGGTGTTAAACCAAGTGGTAGCAATACAATTAAGGTACCACAGTCACAAGTGGAAGGTGCTAGCAGAATGCAATTTCTAGCTCCACCAAAAGGCCACAATCAACAATACAAGGCAACTTCCGAAGATATATGTGAAACATAAGTATTAGATTGTTTTGTGGTGGGTTTCCTTTTTCCATCTTGATAATGTTCTAAAGATGAAACCTTGAAACATGGTTGTAGATTGGTTTACCCTGTTATGTTGTTATTTGATCATCATTTTTATCCATCAGGTAAATTTATATTAATCTCCAACTAATTTGTAGAAAGTGTATAAAACAATTTAGGACATGGCCAAAGAAACAGAATGTATAACAAAATAAGACATCCAAAATGTGAAAAACACTATACAACTTGTCTGATACAACTCAATGTTGCTGTCCAACATAACCAATTTGCAAAGATTCAAACTCTCATCCAAATTAAACATTCACAATCAAGCGTAAACAATTAATTAAACATACTAATTTTAATTAATAATGATCAAAAGTAAGAAACATTCCATACATAACCTATTTATTTCCATACTAAAAGCATTGAAACACCATACGCATGATATACTAGAAAAATACAAACATCCAAACACCAAAATTGTTCGAACCAGAGCTGTATTCCATGCTTTCATCCCTTTGCCTCTTTTCCTTCCTTTCTTTGAGTTGTTGATAGATAATTTCAAGATCACTAATCCGTTTTTCCAAATTTAAAGGATCCCTCTGCCCGATACCATTACCAATTTCCTCCACATCTTTGTGCTGATCTAAAACCACATTTCGCCGCACCTCCACCACATTGTTGTTATGGTCCACTACTTTTTGCGGCGGCTCCACCTCCTTTGGTTGCGCCACCACATTGTGGTTATGGTCCACTACTTTTTGAAACGGTGTATTTGCTGCCATTGTTAATTGTGTATCTTGTAAAGGGAATATTGATGAGGCGAAAAATGAACCACTTTTAGGGGGTCATTTAAGCCCGGAATTGAATTTATTTGATCAAATATTACCCTAAATCGTTCCTTTTGTGATTTTAGGTACTTTGGGAGTGAAATCTGGAAAAGGAAGCAATTCGGACGTTTTTGGAGCATAGAAGTGAAGAAAACGCCAAAGACTTGATTTTCCATGCTGAGAACAGTGTATGACGGCGTCAAGAAGGAAATCCTGACGGCGTTAAGAGTAAAATCCATGACGACCCAGAAGAAACCTGAAGGCGTCACAACAAGAGCGTCAAGAGTTAAAATCATGACGGCCTGCATAAGGTGTACACATGACGGCGTCAGACCCAGATCTAGGCAGTCCGAGGAACTATTTGGCGGCGAGATGACGGCGTCAGACATTTGTTCGTGACGCCGTCACCTTCTAAAATCTATATATAGTTTTCTATTTTTCATTCATTAGGTAGGAACTTGTGTGGAGAAACCCTAGGGCCGAAGTTTGTGAACCTTAGCTCGTATTTTACAGTAAATTCAAGGGTTTTCACCCCTTTAATCCTTTCATGTGCTATTGAGATAAGTCTTCTCTTAATTCAATCAATATGTCTATGTGTTGGTTGTCTATATCTTGTGCTTGTCTTGATTTCAACATGCTAGGCTAGATCTATCTTGTGTTTGCTTAGATCTAATGAAACCTAGATGTTAATTATATGTTGATTACTTGTTTATGGTTGTATTGGATGAATGATTTCAATGTTAGGCTTAAGAAAACTGGCAGATCTCCATTTGGTAACATGCTTGAACGTCTTAGGAAACATGAACCGATGTGTACTAGGTTTTATTGGTTGTATTTAATGCATGAGTAAATTCTAATGATCCTATGTTAGGAGCTTCTTAGCCAGCTCGACATAGGAGTGAAGTAGGCACTCATAGGATTGGGGAAGTAAGTACGCCACCCCATGAATGGTATTAAGGAATACAATCCGTCATCCACGCAACTATAACAAGTAATTAACGTGTAAAAGATATCTAGGGAGTAGTGAAATCTAAGTAAACACATTTCTCCCATATATTGCTCACAACTTTAGTATAATTTAGTTTATTTTCATTTTTAGTATTTTATTTTGATTGCATCTTTAGTATTGGGTTAGTTGACTAGCAACTAATTCCGCCCAAATCCTTCAAACCCGAGATTTTTAATTTGCTTTCAAAAAAATATAAAAATACAAAAAGAATCATCCCTCATCTCTAGACCTAGTCTTTAGGTTTTCTAATCCTAGCGACACTATTCCTAGCTGAACGATCAATCCCCCGGTACTTGTCATTATACTATACTACATCGATCAGGTACACTGCCTGGTGGGGGTTGTAAGCTTCTCGAGATCCCTCGAGAGGTAAAGCCTGGTGCAATCTCTACGCATCAAGTTTTTGGCGCCGCATCCTGGGGAATAGTTATTGTCTAGGTTATAATCTCTTTTTATTAGGTCTACTTGCTAGATTCCTTTCTAGTAAGATTTTATTTTTATTTTTAGGTTCTCTTTAGTCTATCTTAATTCTTTGTGTTTTTGTTTGTAACTCTTCACCACCCGACATCATGGACGATGAGAACAACTTTGAACCCATCATCCCACCACAACAAAACACACCACTAGAACCTCTTAGGCCCCGAACCTTAGGAGAGTATTCCCGACCTAGCCACTAAGGCTATCGAAACACCATTGAGCTCACCGGAGCCAATGTGACCCCCTTGCGATCCGACACCATCCGGTTGGTGCAAAGCGGATGTGCATTCCATGGACTTCATTCCGAAGATCCAAATCAACATCTCAAGGACTTCCTTAAAATCGTAGATTCCATAGACCTAGATGTTGCAACTAGAGAGACACCCGATTACGCCTATTCCAATTCTCTCTACGTGATCAAGCTAGCCAATGGCTTGAACGTTTACCCGCGGGATCCATCACCACATGGGATGATCTCACCACTCGTTTCCTTGCTCAATTTTTCCCACCGGGGAGAACTACCAAGCTTAGAAATGACATCTTGATGTTCCAACAACGTCAAAATGAAACTCTTTATGAAGCATGGACTCGTTTCAAGGACTTACTCCAAAAAGTCTCTCATCATGGCATAGATCTTTGGCTCCAAGTCCAAATCTTTTATGACCATATCGATCTCTCCACAAGGCGAGCCATAGACCAATCGGCCGGTGGTAAGCTACGTGATCTAAGTGCGGAACAATCATGGGAACTCATAGAAGATCTTGCTCTCTATGACAATGAAAGTTGGAATGATTCCCGTGATTTGAACAAAACGGTCAAGGCAATATCCTTGCCTTCGAACAACTCTAGCACTCCCGACCGTAGGATCATGGAACTTGAGGACCAAGTCAAGTTTCTCATGAAATCTTACGAAGCTCCTAAGCCTTCAAGCCAAGTGAACAAAATCACTTCTTCATGCGAATTATGTAGTGGTCCCCATGACACTCGTGATAGTGTGGAACTCCCCGGAACAGCTTTTGCGGACTATGCATCCTCGCGTACCGACGAAGCGTTAGATAAGTGGTACACTTTCAAACCCGAGCCAAACCTTTACGGTGATTCATACAACCCCTCTTGGAAAAATCACCCAAACCTTAGGTGGAAACAAAATCAAGCCAATTCTTCCAATCCGCCTAATCGTTACCAACCAAACGGTCCACCCTCCAACCGTACTTTCAACAACAATCCTTCTAACAACTATGGTAGTACCAACAATCTTGAAGGATTGATGTCCAAGTTTATGGCATCTCAAGAAGCTCGCATATCTAAGTTTGAAGCCGATTTCAAACAAAAGCAAAGCGAGATGACCACCAAAATTGACACATTGTTGAAAGTTCTCAATGACCGAGAAATGGGAGCACTCCCAAGCGACACAATCAAGAATCCGAAACTAAACGTTAATTCCATATCATCAGTTTCGTCACCCACTTCTTGTCCGCAATACTACTCGGTTAAATCAACGAGCACGTGTTTCAAACAAAACCAAATTCTTCAAAAGGACCAATCAAGTAAAACACCCAATATAAAACCGGTCAAAAGCATAGTTGAAACACCTCCTACGCAAGACCTTGACGATGAATTCAAGGAACTTCACCTTGAACGCCCCGTTATTGATGTCTTAACCCATGCTCCCTACTATAGGGCCCTCCTAGAAAAGTATGAGAAGTTTAAACTAGGTAAAAATGGGACCGCCTTTGTTCAAAACAAGTTGCCTAAAAAGCTTGATGATCCGGGTATATTTGTTTTGCCTTGCAGGATAGGTAGATTTGAAGCTTTCGACACACTAGCCGATTTAGGGTCAAGCCTCAACTTGATTCCCTTATCCCTTTTCACCACTCTTAAGCTAGGAAAGTTAGAGGAGACGGAGGTATTGATAGGTCTAGCGGATGGAAATATTGCCCACCCGGTTGGAATGATTAAGGATGTAGTTGTTCACGTAGGAAAGTTAACTATCTTAGCGGATTTTCACGTCCTAGACATGGTTAGTGACACTACATGCCCATTGTTGGCAGGAAGAGGATTTTTAGCAACCGCTAGCGCCATGATAGATTGTTAGGAGTCTAAGATAGCGGTAGGTGAAGGCGACACTTGGTCGGTATACGATGTTAAGAAGCATAGTTATGATTGTGATGATGAACCGACACCACATTGGGTAGAGATTAATAGGAGACCGTCTAGATATGGACCTTGGATATAAAGGAACTTTATAGGACCTCAACGCCCATTCTATCTAGAAAAAGACTTCATCGAAAAGACACATTTGGTGGAACAACTCATAGCTAGAGATGAAGAGCTAGATCCTTTTGATGACCCCTTAGTTTTTAGGAAGATGATTGAGTTCTTAAGCGTAATGCCTATCAATATAGAAATGAATAAGTGGAAAATAAAGGGAGATAAATGTAAATGGTGGTGGGACAAGCCACCTAAAGAAGGTGACGGATCATGGCATATGAAGATGACTTTGTATGATCCGGATGGAGAAAAGTTTGAAAGGTCATACCGTACTAAGAAAACCGATAGGAAGACAAAACCTAAGTTTGATCCCAAAGATGTCCTCAATGAGGAACTCACCCGTATCACGTAGTAACCCATGACCTTGAGTCTAGCTACAAGACTCGTAAATAAAGAAAAGCGCTTCTTGGGAGGCAACCCATGATTTTGTGTGATTTTATTTTGTTTGTTTGTTATTTGCTTCCGTATACATCCTTTATTTTTATTGTTGGTAGATCATGTTTCTAAACTAAATAGTGGAAATACTTTATTTTGTTGTTTGGCCTAGTCTTAACTTCACCCAAAGGTATTTTTGCAAAAGATAAGTGTAAGGGGAAACCCCAAATATGTTTTTAAGAAACAAACCGATCATGATTCTCCACAATATTAAGTGAACATGTATATTCGTATTTGTTAGAGTCAAATGCTTGTATCGAGTCATAATGAAGTTTTGCAGGATTTTCCAGGAAGTAAGACCAAGTTTTTCTAGAAATTTTCCAGAAACTTAACATAAAAATTTCTGCAGGTCACTTCTGACGGCGTCATGAGTTTACTCTTGACGGCGTCACGTGTAAAAATCTGGAAATTTTACCAGTTTTGTTTTTCTAACGGATTCTTAAAGTTTTTTTTGAATTATTAGTTTTATAATCTCCAGGAAATCTGCAAACATCATTCCACAAGCATTATATCTTATTTTGTTTTCTAGGATTTAGTAACATATGTAGATTGCCGCCGATTTTATGCGAGGTTGCCTTGTCTGTTTTCTCAGGATTTACAGGTTATGTATGACAAGAAGATGATTTATTTTTCTGGAAGGGAAGCTTTGATTGTTCATTTTCTTGGAGGAAAATCTAACCTTGTTAACACACTATCCACACCGAACGAATCAGGGGAGTATTTGATTTCATTTTTTTATCTATTTTACTTTTACATTCTTTAATTAACATTAGGGACAATGTTCATCCTAAGTGTAAGGGGAGGGTAAATGATGATACCTTATGGTAATCTATTTTTCTATGACAGGTAGTGAGAGATGTTTTCCATTTTCATATTGTGATATATACTTTAATACACCCGAGAGATGTGAGTATCTAAACACTATTTGTGAGGTGCTAGTGTATGACCTCCGTGCTTGTCTTTGGTCTTTAGTGGAACGATTATTTGTTGTAATTACTTTTATATTAGTGTTAAATGACCCCTAACTTGTATTTTGATTAGAATAAAAGCGTATTTGCTTGAGGACAAGCAAATCTCAAGTGTAAGGGTTTATGATGAGGCGAAAAATGAACCACTTTTAGGGGGTCATTCCGGAATTGAATTTATTTGATCAAATATTACCCCAAATCGTTCCTTTTGTGATTTTAGGTACTTTGGGAGTGAAATCTGGAAAAGGAAGCAATTCGGACGTTTTTGGAGCATAAAAGTGAAGAAAACGCCAAAGACTTAATTTTCCATGTTGAGAACAGTGTATGACGGCGTAAAGAAGGAAATCCTGACGGTGTCAAGAGTAAAATCCATGACGACCCAGAAGAAACCTGAAGGCGTCACAACAAGAGCGTCAGGAGTTAAAATCATGACGGCCTGCATAAGGTGTACACATGACGGCGTCAGACTCAGATCTAGGCAGTCCGAGGAACTATTTGGCGGCGAGATGACGGCGCCAGACATTTGTTCTTGACGCCATCACCTTCTAAAATATATATATAGTTTTCTATTTTTCATTCATTAGGGAGGAACTTGTGTGGAGAAACCCTAGGGCCGAACTTTGTGAACCCTAGATCGTATTTTACAGTAAATTCAAGGGTTTTCACCCCTTGAATCCTTTCATGTGCTATTGAGATAAGTCTTCTCTTAATTCAATCAATATGTCTATGTGTTGGTTGTCTATATCTTGTGCTTGTCTTGATTTCAACATGCTAGGCTAGATCTATCTTGTGTTTGCTTAGATCTAATGAAACCTAGATGTTAATTATGTGTTGATTACTTGTTTATGGTTGTATTGGATGAATGATTTCAATGTTAGGCTTAAGAAAACTGGCAGATCTCCATTTGGTAACATGCTTGAACGTCTTAGGAAACATGAACCGATGTGTACTAGGTTTTATTGGTTATATTTAATGCGTGAGTAAATTCTAATGATCCCATGTTAGGAGCTTCTTATCCGGCTCGACATAGGAGTGAAGTAGGCACTCATAGGATTGGGGAAGTAAGTACGCCACCCCATGAATGGTATTAAG
This sequence comes from Artemisia argyi, assembly GCA_030686995.1. Classification (NCBI taxonomy): domain Eukaryota; kingdom Viridiplantae; phylum Streptophyta; class Magnoliopsida; order Asterales; family Asteraceae; genus Artemisia; species Artemisia argyi. Next base: position 164,526,543 of record CM060697.1, read on the forward strand.
GAATACAATCCGTCATCCACGCAACTATAACAAGTAATTAACATGTAAAAGATATCTAGGGAGTAGTGAAATCTAAGTAAACACATTTCTCCCATATATTGCTCACAACTTTAGTATAATTTAGTTTATTTTCATTTTTAGTATTTTATTTTGATTTCATCTTTAGTATTGGGTTAGTTGACTAGCAACTAATTCCGCCCAAATCCTTCAAACCCGAGATTTTTAATTTGCTTTCAAAAAAATATAAAAATACAAAAAGAATCATCCCTCATCTCTAGACCTAGTCTTTAGGTTTTCTAATCCTAGCGACACTATTCCTAGCTGAACGATCAATCCCCCGGTACTTGTCATTATACTATACTACATCGATCAGGTACACTGCCTGGTGGGGGTTGTAAGCTTCTCGAGATCCCTCGAGAGGTAAAGCCTGGTGCAATCCCTACGCATCAAATATGTTTGTTTTTGTGTGTTCTTACCCAAACAATCGAGGGTTTAAATAGCCTGGGGAAGTAGTGGTTCAATGGTTCCCAAGAGGATAGGTGGGAAAAAGGGGGACAAGGACCGCCAAAAGCAAATTTTGAAAACAGCATAACACAATGCCCTGTGTGCCAACTGCCAATCATCCATTTAGACATCCATTTACTTTTATCCATTCGAATGCACATATTTAAATAAGAATATGATTGAAGTATTCAATATTGAATGAATTTATGTGTAGTGGAGATCCAGTAGAAAAAAGTATATGATATGGAACAAATAGAGAATTAATATGCCATGACAAATCATGGCCATACTAAACAACCACAACAAATGGATGAGAGTCGCATTTGCATCAACAATTGAAAAAGGAAAAACCAAAAACTTAATTTTCATTATAATTCAAAGTCATTACAATTAGAGGCTTACGGCCATTTGATAATCAAGCATTCAACATAAAGAAACAAAAACAAGTACGAAAATATAACCCCAAAAGACAACAATTATGGTGATACTCTAATCTTCATCAGAGGAGAGTTGTTCATGAACCTCCATAAGCTTAGCTTGGCGCTCCTTCTCATGAATCCCTTCACTGATATCATTGATTAGAGCAGTCAACAAAAGAATCCTTTTACGCTCCCTTTCTTGTGTTTCAACTAGACAACGAAGAATTTGAACTGCTTTTTGGTTGAATGAACGCAGATGATGAGTCTCATTGAGTGTAACCTGACGGTCCTCTACTTTCTTTTCGAGTTGGTTACGCTCATCCAAGAATCTTTTCAAACAACCCTTCTCTTCAGTAATTTCATTATTGAAATAGAACTTGAATGCTGTTGCCAAATTATAAGACCCAGATGCTGCTTTGATTTCATTGATGTTGTTTGAAGAAGTAGAAGCCATGGATAATGGATGACGGAGTAGGGTGGCTGATATGATAAGTTAGGTTAGAAATATTATTTAGTAACTAAACCAGGAATATAAATAGGGGATGACATAACTACTGTAGTAACCGATGCAGGAAGTTCATCTTCCCCATGCAAAACTATCAATTCACCATTGAAAATAACAAAAGTTTTACATATAACAAAATAAACCCTTGCACATAACATTTTAGTTAAAAAAAAAGCCCATGACATACACAAGTTCAATGTATAAAATAAAAGACCCTAAATAAGTACCTAATAAACTAATGAATGTCGTATCTTATAATATATTTTGGGAACTCAGAATTCTTGGGTAGACTCAATCAATATGGGATGATAAGAAGGAAAAAGAGGATATGGCAAAAAATTGTATTTGCACCAAAGACACTTCTACGACATCCTCTCTTTCCTTCTTATCATTCTATATTAATTGAGTATGGTTAGTGAATGATGGTCTCATTGCTTCGATCCTCAAAACAATGTTAAATGTCTATTGCAGCATAGTTTGTAAAAATATGCTAGGCTAAAATGAACAACCCTTATGCGTCCCCCGAACAATTCCTTTTGTTTTTTCAATACTCTTTGACCAAAAGGTTGCGCCAACTAAATTGCTACTACAAATAAAAGTTAAACATATTATATTTGTTTTGGTTACATAATGGTTACACTCTGTATTACAGTTATATTAATGCATTTATTTTTAACAGTTAATTGCACCTTTTAACATTAAACTAAATTCAATTATTTATTATATTGAACTTCTAATAAATAAAGTATAGTTAATTCAAATGGTGCCTCTTGGTTTACCCTCTTATTCATCAATATTGGTAGAGTTCTATTCACCCAATTTACATCATCCAATCTTAAACACTAGTAAAACTAAATACTATTTGTGAATCCTAATCTAAAACATAACCAAGAATGTCTTCATCCAAAACAGTTTCATCATAAAAAAAAAGACCAGCAACTGATGCAAATATTGAGTTGCAGACAGAGAAACCCCCATAGTATGTAATTTATTTTTCTTTTTGTTTTAAAAAATTAATTACTTGTATATTATGTGTCCTAATTTTGTTAATTTTTTGCAGAAAGCAATTGGTTGACGAAAAAAGTGTATCAAAGGATGAGAAAAATAAATGTATGTTAGATTTTTATTTTTTCTAATAATCTAATAGAAACTTATTTATGCTTACTACAAATTAATTTGGTTTATTTATATGTAACAGGTATTGTTGAAGAAAAAAAAAACAGCCCCAAGTCAGATGACTATGTATGGGATTCTGACGAAACATACATCCAGTGGGAAAACGAGTTTGAGTTAAACATGGGGCGAGAACAAAAGGAAGCAGCAGCAGAGAAACAAAGAAAAAAATGACTCGCAGAAGATCATGCGAACCAACTGGCCAATATGCCACGGATGAATTTGTTTGAAGATGCCCAACCAGAGGATGGTGATGAGGAGATTGAACAAGAAGATATTGAAGAATTTGACTACGAGTCGGCCCATTTAGGATTAGACTCATCTCCTGAAAACTAAGATTGTTGTAGTCATTAAGATTTCGAAAAATATAATCCCTAAGGTTGTTTGAACCTATTGAATTTAATAGTTATGTAATCGCTGTATAACCTAACTTACTTATGTTTCAACGTTTCTACTCGACTAACGCATCTAACTTATGTAAATATCACAGGTAGTAGATAATAAAAATTGGAAACCAAAATTAAGGGGGAAAACATAGTTAAACTTTTGCATACCTCTAGAAATGGCACCCATTGTCGTTGTTCCAAAGGATCGTCAAATTCAGGAGGTGTAGGAGGGGATATGGTTTCCGGATTGATTATCAATGAACGGCTTCGCAATCCTCTTGGGGTACTGTTTGGCGGTTTGGTACCACGTACAGACGGCCTCGTCATTTCTTGTTACCAGTTTTATTAACGGTTTCAAAGCCTAGGGAAAGAAGGAAACAACCAAACAAACTTTATGTCAAGAATGCAATAGAAACAAACACAATACAAGTAATTATGTAGTTTATTAAACTGCATCACATTATTCATTTCTCAATATTGACACACGATGTTACATGTCTATTACAGCTTACTTTGTGCAACTGAAATAGGCTAAAATCAACATACTTAACCCTTCTGAGTGCCCCCACCACTCCCTTTTGCTTTTTCATCAGTCTTTGAGCAAAAGCTTGCACCAAGCAAATTGCTAGATTGATGAAATAACAAAAGGAACTGTTGTGGACACTAAGAATGGCTAAATATGTTGTAACATCGTTTGTCAATATTAAAAAATGAATAACGTGATGGACTTTAAAGTAAAAATATTTTAGTTAATAAAGCAACACGCATAACACAACAACGTTGGGCTATTAACCTAACTAAGATTACATAAAGTATGATACAATTGTAGATTATAGATAAAAATGAGTATTAGGACTCGTGTTGAATGGGATAATGAAGGAGTGTGGCCTGTCATGAACAATACACACTATATCATTATCGCAATCAACACCCCTCAATGATAAAGATACGTCTTTACAGCGTTGTTGTTGATGTTCGAGAGTTTTTTTGAACACCGTCCATAAAGATACGACTACAAAAAAGGCACTAACTTGTGATCAACATCAACCACACAAATGATACTAGGGACGGTGTTCAAATTAACTCTCGAACACCATCAAAAACGCTGGAAAGACGTATCTTTATAATTGAGGTTCTACAGATGAAGTTCAATGTAACAAGCTGTGTATGGCCGAATTACTTGGTAGATGGATGATTTTAGATGATATGTAAATTCCATATCAAAGCATTCAGCCATCAAGTAATTCGGGGACCTATTACATACCTTGATACATTCAACTTCAAATTCAAACACTTTCATAGAATCCACAAGTACATCAAACTGCAACTTTACCTTCTTAAATATAACCTTTAACAAATATAAACTCAAACTATTGCCACATTGTGTTAAAACCATATGTGTTACCACATATCTCAAATTATATGTAAGTCATATGTAATTTTTGGGTCCATAATTAAAACATATGTCCATATAAGTATTACGTTTCTTTTGGTACTTAATTAACACATATGTCAAACCATATTACTCAATCAAAGGTGTTAATTTACTCATGAAAATGTAATCTTATCTGAAGAAACTTTACTCCGCTTCTGCCGCCACAGCTGTAGCCAAGTTCGATTATCCTTCATGGTGGCCGTCTCTTATCTTAAAAAAAAAAAAAAAAAAAAAAAAAAAAAAAAAAAAAAAAAATCGTAAGCTCATGTGAATCTAAAGAATAACACATCTATCTGAAAACAAAAGAATAAACATACTTTATCAACATTCACCGATACAGTACTGGCAACGGCAACTTTCCGGCGACAAGCCAGTTGCTGCGGAGAGGCGGCTGTAAAAAAAAACACTATTTTCAAATATTGAAATAAAATACAGCTCAAATCTATAATTAATATGTACAAATCTATGAAAAATAGCATCTAACACTTGATTAGTAATAACATGTTAATACTTTTGTTGTTGTCTTCTTTAACTGTTTTCCTCAGCTACGGTGGTTGTCAGGTTCGGTGGTGGTTGGAAGTTTTGACAAGAAGAGAGTGTGAGGATTGGTGGTGTAAATAAATGAGGGTTGTGGATTGTGTATGTGTAAATAAGTAAAAGAGTGTGTGTAAATAAATGAAGTGGGTATGTGATTAATGAGGATTAGGTGATAAGATTGTATAAAATTAAATTAAAGCACAAAAAGTTGCCCTATACAAGTTGCCCAAAAAGTACGAGTTGCCCTATACATTATACCTTACACATACATGTACTATAATATAAAATAATAGGACACGTGTCACACCCTTGTTAAGTCGCTCAGTCGCCAAGTTGCCCTGATCCGCTAGAGGAAATTGATTTAAAAACATCTATTCAAGGAAAGTGCTATTGGCGACTGATCTGTTTTGGTAATTATCGTAAATTATATGTTAAGAAATGAAGTGTTTATCTAGAAACATGACATAATGAGAAAGTGATTGAAGAAATATCCGGAATGTTGTGGTAGATCATTGTAGGTATGTAACTAATCCTCTAAAAATATTCGTAACTCTGGTACTTATCTAGAGAAAAGGTAACACTGAAATACGTTTTAGTGGTCAAATTGTCCAAGCTTCTATTTTTCTAATTGACATATAGAAGGAATAACGAGATTAGTATATTGAAGACTTGAAGTTATTTGTTTGTCAAAACATCCTGCAAAACGAACCTTCTCTTGAATGCTAATTCTAGAACATTGAGAAGTTGAAATAATCCATTCAATGGACGATTCTGCTATGTTTTCATTGTGTTCTAATTTGTAATATGACATGAAGAATCCCTTTACGGAAGAATGGATGGATTAGGCCTTAGGGTGTCCAACACTAAGAAACTATGCCCAACTTTTGAATACATGAATAGAGGTATACGTAAATTCAATTATCGATGGGTATGTTTGGTGAAAGTAACTGTTGCTGGAACCGGTCCTGGTGATGGAGATGGTGCTGGAGATTATAAAAAAATATTATTTTTATAAGCTACATGAATAACATTTGGTTTTAAGAGATTATGAAAGATTATTTTTTATAGAATCTCTTATAAGTTATGTCTGCCAAACAAAGATTATTTTTTAAGTAGCTTATTTTATTAAAAAATAAGCACAATCTCCCAACAATCTTGTGTGCCAAACATAGCCATACTTCAACAAAAAAATGCTGTATAATTATAGGAAATGGTTCACCAACCAAACGTGCACAACATGTGTATACACAATAATCTTGAGGTAACATAGTAACAGTACTTGCAGAAAAGAACACACGTGATTAGGGGTGAGCAAACGGACCGGATGGACCGGACCGACCGATAAAACCGACCGGACCGGACACATTCTGTCCGGTCTCGGTCCGGGGTTTTTTATAATTTCGGTCTCGATCCGGTCCGGCTTAAAAATTGGAGATTTAGCCTATTTGGACCGAGACCGGACCGGACCGACCACATTCGGTCCGGTCTCGGTTTAGATTTTTTGCCGGATTCGATCTCGGTCCGGTCCGGTTTTCTCGGTCCGGTCCAGTTTTAGACCGATGAGCAGCCTTACATGTGATTTTACATGTACACTTCGCGCGATCAGTTCATAAAACCTATGCCACGACTAGACGTATAGTTTATCTTATAATCATGATCAGTATTTTTGTTTAAGAAAAAGAAAATCATGAATGGTAGTATAAGCTTAGGCCTAATTATAAATTTTATCGTTTTTTTAACTTATCTTAGTTATAGCAACTCAACTATGAAATTAACTAACAGACCTCTAGTTTTAACACTATTTAAAGTGCCTCCGCCAAGTAGTGGACATTTTAATTCGATCACACACATAAGTGTAAAATAAGATCTGCTTTTAGTGATCGCTCAAGAAAATCCATTGCGCAAGGTGTGGTTCCTAGCAATGTTTTACAAGCCGATTTTTTAATTGACGTAGTCGAGTTGCCCGTTCATTGGGTTATTGGTTCAACCGTCGGATCGAACCCATTCTAAATATAAGTATATTTTTCATAACATCTTTGATACGTAGGTATTTGTCCAATTTCGACATTACATTCAATTGAACTGATAAAATTAAGATTACTCTATTGGGTTTTAGTCTTTAATTTTCATATATACAGTATTAAAAAAATTCAAAAATAACCAATTTATAGTCTTTGTTTATAACAGATTTGCAGTGATGGTTTAGTAAATGAGATGACTCTATTATGTTTTAAGAACTTTTTTAAATCAAGCTAATATAATGGGCAACGTTAGTTGATAACTCAAATGTGTTGTTTCTTCAAACTTAACCAAATCAATTACCACCGTTTTAACTTTTTAGTTTCTAAATTATAATATGTTTATCCATACTACGAGTAATTTATAACTTAACCTAATACACATTACGAGTTTAGCAAAAATGAAATGACTAAAGGATTTTGTTAGCTTTAAAGGAAAGAAAAGGTTTTTATTGTTTAAAATAAAGAATGAAAATAATAATAATAATAATAATAATAATAATAATAATAATAATAATAATAATAATAATTTGCGTGCTCAACACTTTTTTGATTGTTTAAACGGTGCTGCTGTTGCCATCTCTGATGAGTTAGTCGCTTCTATCACCCAGGTGGTGAACCTTTTTCTTGAGGGTAAATGCCCAAGGGAGTTGGGAGAGTATGTTGCTAGTGCTCCTCTCACGCCCTTGGTTAAACCAGGAGGGGGGATTCGTCCTATCGCTGTTGGGACTGTTTGGAGGCGTTTAGTCTCCAAGGTTTGTGCTTCTATGATTGACCATTCTTTGGATGGTTATTTTGACGGTTTGCAATTTGGTGTGGGTGTTTCGGGAGGTGGGGAGGCAATCCTTCATGCTGTGAATCGGTTGATTGAAGACCGTGGGGGTGATGTGGGTTTATCTATGTTGTTGGTGGACTTTAAAAATGCTTTCAATATGGTGGATCGTGTGGTTATGTTACGAGAAGTTCGCCTTCATGTTCCGGCTATTTCACGTTGGGTGGAATTCTGTTACTCCAGTCCTGCTAGATTATATTATGGTGAGCATACTTTATGGTCGCACCAAGGGGTGCAACAGGGTGATCCGCTTGGGCCTCTTCTTTTTGCTTTAGTGTTACATCTCTTGGCATGTAAGATTCGAGACTCCTTCACTCTTTCTCTTCAAGCTTGGTATCTTGATGATGGTACTATTATTGGGGATACTTTGGTTGTGGGGAAGGTTATGGACCTAGTTGTGATTTACACCTCAATGTTGATAAAACTGAGGTCTTTTGGCCGAAGGAAGACCCCAGGAGGAGGTATGTTAGTGTTTTTCCCCCTAATATTTCTCGACCTTCGCATGGTGTTAAATTATTAGGGGGCCCCGCCAGTGTGGATTTTGAGTTTAGTAGTAAGCTTGTTATAAAAGGGTTGCTAAAACTATTGAGCTTATGGATGCTGTTGCTAAGCTTAATGATTCCCAGTGTGAGTTGTTGCTACTGCGTGCATGTGCCGGTATTTCCAAGTTGTATTTTTCTATGAGCACATGTCTCCTCGGGTCTTTGAGAGTGCTCAGGTTTCTTTTGATGCAGCACTTCGCTCTTCTTTGGAACGTATTGTCACTACTTCTGGACCTGGGTTTGGTGATTGGCAATGGAGACTCGCCACCCTACCTTTTGCTCTCGGGGGACTTGGTGTGTATTCTGCAGGTGATGTCTTGAACTATGCCTTCCTTGCTTCTAGACTTCAATCTGCCAGCTTACAGACTAAGCTTCTCCGTAGTTCTGGTATTGTGTCTACTGGTCCCTCTTTTGATGATGCATTGTGTACCTTTAATGTGAATATGGATATTGACCTTATGAGTAACCCTAGTGAAATCGCTGCCCCCCAAACTTATGAAGAAATTGACAGATATACATTTCGCACATGTTGCCCAAACGGTTGAATCCACTTTCCATTTATCCTCTAGACAGATGGCTTTATGGAACTCATTAAAAGAGGATTACACGTCAGATTGGCTTAGGGTGGCACCGATATCTGGATTGGGACAGACTATGAATGCCAGGACTTACCGATGTGTTTTGTGTTATCGGTTGGGTGTTCCTCTTTTTACTGTCCAGATGCCATGTTCAGCTTGTTCTAAGGTTTTCCCTGGAGATATTTTTGGAGATCATGCTGTATCGTGCGCAGGCTTAGTTGGTATTAAACATCGGCACAATGTTGTGCTTGATGTTCTTGTTGATATATGTTCTCGGTCTGGAGTTTCAGTTCGTAAGAAGGTGGATATTGGGCTTCGTGGAGAGAGGGACAAAACCTTACGTCCGGCCGATATGTTACTTTACTCTTGGGATGGTGGCCTTGATGTTTGTGCTGATCTTACAGGATCGTCACTTTTGACGCGTTCGTGTATGGTTGATTTTATGCCCGGTCGGGCGGTTATTGAAGCCGCACAACGTAAACGTGTCAAATACGCAGCTAAATGCGCTGATATCGGATATGGGTTCCTCCCCTTTTCATTCTCTTCTTTTGGAGAATTTGAAAAGGATGCAGTGACCTTATTAAAGCGCATTAGACGATTCTCTATGACCCAAGACATTGGAGCACGTGCTGCTCCACATATTTTTAGTAAGATTGGTTTTGCTGTAGCTAGAAGTGTGGGGGCTCAGTTAATATCTCGGCTCCCCACTAATTTCTTGTAAAATCCTATTTGTTTTTCAATAAAGTGATAATAATAATAATAATAATAATAATAATAATAATAATAATAATAATAATAATAATAAAGTTGTAACTCGACCAAGTTTATCAATAAGTCGACCCGGGTCAATAAAAAGTTGATGATTCAATCTGATTCTCAAACAAGCAAAAACACAGACCCATCCAACCTGATGTATCAACTGATTTCTGATTCAACCGGTTGAACCGATCGAGTCTACCTGTGTTTTAAAGCATTCTTCCCTAGTTGACCCTTGCCCGCTATGCAATCCTTTTCACAAATTAACGATTTTGATAGAGCTAACTAAAAAATTATTATTATTATTATTATTAAAAAAAATAAATAAATAAATAAATAAAAAAAAAAAAAAAAAAAAAAAAAAACTATTTGAATATTAAGATGTCAGTGTATTAAAATTGACAAAAAGACAATATACTTGCAAAAACCGTCATCTACGAACCATCTTCGATTCTTCGCCACTGACATCTACCTCTATATAAAATCCATTTTCATTTCCATTTAATACAATTTTATAAAAAAAATCAAACACCCCTTTATTGAAAAAAACACGTTTTCTACAGTTGATCGGAATAATCAAACAAAGATGGAGATGGACCAGAAAAAACAAGGGTCAGAACCAGCGATGGGAATCCCATACAACCCAAACTACCAACAACAACAACAACAACAATACTACGTAGGACACAATCCTTATCAGTCTGGTCAGATCCCACCTAACGCTGTTTTTGGTGATCCAAAAGGTGTCCCTATTCAGCAAACTATTTACAGAGATACCCCTGCTCCTATTAACTGTGCTTTTTGTGGCAGCTCTGGTCTCACCAACGTCAGGTATTCTTCTTGTCGGATCTATTTCATGGGGTTGCTTATATTGCCTTTAGAAAATAAGGGGGTGTTTGTTTAAGCTTATATGTGGGCTCATTAGCTTATTTGTGTTTCAGCTTATATATCATATAAGCCCCAATTTTCTGGCTTATTTTGAGACTTGCTGGCTTATATAAGTTTATTATAATATGATAAACTTATATAAGCACAAAAGTCTTCAAATAAACTGTAAAATTGAGGCTTATGGATTATAAGCCGAAATCAAATAAGTTCATAAGCCCACATATAAGCTTAAACGAACACCCCCTAAGCCCAGTGATTGGATAAGCTTAGGCACATGACTACATGAGGTTATTACAAATATCTTATTTAAACCGCAATAAGCAGATAGGAGGGAGTGTTTGTCAAAATTGCTTATTTACTTGTGACGGTTTGGCAAATCATATAAACATTTTTGAGTGCTGAATAGAGCAGATAAGTAAGCTCCTTTCGGTAATCTGGTTAGACAAGTAGATTCTTTTCGGGAGTTGTTTGTTCAAAGTTCAAACACAATTGTGTTTCCATAATCTGGTTACATAGCCTTTTAAGTCCTTGTATAGGTAGAATTTGTAAACATGATGACAACTGGTTACCTGAACAGGTGAGTGTTGTGCGTTGTTGAATCAGAAGCAAACCCAATATTTTCTGCGTGACATTTTGTTATATGCTTCTGTATAATTTCGCTAACTAGTTTTAATAAGCAGTAAATGCTTCTAAAATGATGATTTGGTGATTTTATGTTATTTTGCTTGTGAAGTGAAGGAAAATATGTCACTGGTATTTATGATTGATTACTTGAAGATTAGATTTGTGATAAAATTCCGTATAACTTTTAGAATTCTGATAGACCTTCTATCAATGGTAATTAGTAATTACAATGTACTATGACTGGTTTATGTTGATGAAAAATGGCTACTTAGGTTTAAAGTGCTATATGACTTTGTGTGGCTGCCGCCTGCCAGGTATCGATTTTTCTGTTTTCCTGGAGAAATGTCTTATGAGAGTGTATGGTTTGCTAAATAGTTAGTAATTGATAAGTTTAGATCTACAGTCCAGCCACAACATGCCGTTTAACTGTAGATTTTGGGAAGCGTAAAATTTTGGAATTTATTGGAAGAGAAATTGCCGTTTCTTGCAAAAATGTTTATGCAGAAACCTTCTGTGCTGATTATATATGATGTTTAGCTTGTAATGCTCTTGAACATGTAGGTAACTATCGTTTTGCTACGTGAATGTTTTGAACCCACTTGTTATCTTTGGTACATGTAGTATTTTTACTACTTTACGTTGGATTTGGTTTTTTCAAGTCCTTTGGCCTGTGGGCTGTGGAATAAATAGTTGGAGTTTGGACTTGATCTGTTGAACAAATATCTTAGAAATGGTGACCATGATTCTTTTTTTTTGAAAGGCCTGAGCCTGACCAGGATTCTAGAACCACTTATGTAGGTCATTTTTACATCTTAATCATTTGAAACATCAGCCATCATCTTTTATTAACTATATAAGACATTTAATTGACGGTAATTATGTTGACTTTTTGGAACTAGACAAAAATTAACTTGCTTCATTGATCCTTTATGGAGTTTTAGATCATATTAGCTCCAATTAACCCCTCTTTCTTGTAATGTTTTATAGATCAAAACCAAGTCTGGCTGCTGTTGTTGGTTGCATGATTCCATTCATGGTTGGAGTATGCTTTCTTTGTCCTTCAATGGATTGCCTTTGGCACAAATATCACTATTGCCCTCACTGCAATGAGAAGGTATATTTGCTTTCACCTTCTTTTGGATCATTTAATTTATAGAACAATATTAATTATTTTTTTTGATGCAGCTTGCTGAGTTTGAGAAGAATGATGCTTGTGCGGTGATGGATCCTCCAAATTGGTGTCAACCAAGTTTTGCTTTGCCTGCATAATCATGAAATATAAGCACCATAACTTTACATTCTTTGATGTTTGGACGAGTACTTTGATATTGAACGTTATAATGTGTTTATAAGTTGGACTGTTGGAGTAAAGGTTAAGTATTCAAACATAAAAAACATGATTTTGGTGAATTTTGTGAATTGTAGTGTGTGGATCTTGCAAGAATGAATTTGCCATTATTAGAACTTGATGTATAGCTTTCTTGTCTTTATACGCTTACAACTTTTATGGGATTGATTCTTTGCACTTTATATTTGAAGAGACCAAAACTCACAACTGTATTTTGGCTATTGTTTGTCTCAAGAACAAGAACGGATCATCTAGAACTCTAGAAGTAAGCATTGCATGCACTCCAGTTTTATGTCTTATAAATTGTTTGTAAATCGTATCTTGAAACCTGTCTTAATTGTGTTCCTCATTGTGTCTACATATCAAAATTGAAAACTGCATGTTGTTTGGTATATAACGAGGTTTGAGTTGCCGGTGCGTAGCTGCGTGAGCATCGTGTCGAAGCTTAGATTTGTAGACTTAAACGTAGTTATTGTAACATGTAATGTGTTGGTATGGAAGTGAGTGATATGATGGCGTGAGCATCGTGTCGAAGCTTAGATTTGTAGGATTAAACGTACTTATTGTAACATGTTATGTGGTGGTATGGAAGTGTGTGATATGATTGAGATCCTGTACTTTGAGGACCATGGAATCTGTACATGATCTATAGTTTATCATCTGCTTAAAACAAACATTCCAACTTCGGTTTGAAATAATATCAATGGGCATTCCTGAAGCTTAATCCTGTGGATCTATATTGAGCCATAAATTTTGGTGCCTGGTGGCTGGTGCTGGCTTGGGACATGGGTTAAAAACTTTGTGTTGGGCTGAGTTTTTTTATTAAACTTCACTCTAATTTAGGGTGTGTTTGGTTTGAAGATAGGATTCGGAATTAGTATTGGTTTGAAAGAATGAGTATTGGTTTAAAAGAAATGAAGAGAAAATGATTGATTGATTTAGATGATATTTGTTTTAAAATTTAAAATATATATTGTAATTGAAATTATTAATTTTAAAACATAGAATAACTACATTATACTGTGTTGGAACCTACTAAAAATGAGTAGAGAACAATAACAAAAGTTAAATTTTTACCTAGTATGAGGCTAAGGGTATCAACATATGTTTTTATTCAATTGTGGTAGGCTCATAATCAACCAAACAACAATATACATGATTCATTTTATTCTTTTTATTCCACACACTCTAAACAAACAGGCCTTTAGATTTCGAAAAATGCCAAATAAATTAGTATGTTTCTTTTCTTTTTGAATATTTTTGTGTTTGGGTTGATCGCTTTGGGTTTAATTTGAGCCCTTTAGGCCCACTTATATGCGGCCCAGTCTAAAATGTTAGTCTTATAATTTTGATGAGTTAATTTACTTATTGCTTGTTCAATCCAACCAAAAAACAGGCCTCGGTTTGTTTTTCTGCAACACCCTCTAGTAATAAGTTATCTTACAAAATTACATATACCAAATTTGAAAAGGTAGCCTCAAAATTTTTATAACTAAAGCCAAAATTTAAGCCACATTTTATTAACAAAGTTATAGATAGAAATAGGTGTGGGTCGGGGTTATCGGGTCATGTTAAGCCAGGTTTTGATTTTTAAAAATTCACTCGCAACCCGACTTTATAAGGAATCGGGCAATCAGGTTTGGGTGATATTCGGATCGAGTTATGTCGAGTTAGGTGATTCGAGGTTATAAGGTCATACTACAAATGAACAGCTAATAAAATGTGACTTTTATCAAACAACAACGTAATAGTTAATCGCAAAGGCATCCTCTATGATTAATATTTAAGATTTAAAACTTTAAAATTTCATGTCACATCAATATTTTATAAATTTTCGTGTTAATAAACCTATCCTTATTATAGCACAAACATTTTATAACTAATGTCATTATTGCGGTTGCGTTTATAACTAAGAGCAAAGGGTATTATAACCGGAGGTTAAAGTTTCACTCACTGTTACGTCAGCGCCACATCAACTTTAATCTTTTCACATTTAACTAAAAAAACACATTTTATTATAACTCAACATTAACTAAACTTTAACTTTAAATTATTTTCAAATTCAACCCCGTTTGAGAGGGGTAAAATGATTTTTTTTAATTGAATGTAGCCTTTAATGCGAGGTTAAAGGGTTAACCTGTCACGTTAACAGGACTTTAACCAGAGGGTGATTACCTAGCCTTTAACAAGCAAAGGTGAAAGTTTCGACTCCTCGTTTGGTTAACATGCCAAATGCTCTAATATCCCACAAAAGGTAGGAAGTAGAAAAAGTTGTTTCAGATCATTTGTAACTAGCGTTTTACTTTCGATGCTTTTTCATATCAAACTTGTGAGGTTTAGTTACTTTCTAAGTACAAAGAAACTAATGTAGGTTTCCAATGTTCTTGTTGCATGAAAGTGTATGCAAAAAGATTCGGCTGATGCATAATCCTTTCGGGAACTTGGCCGCCTATATGGCTATAACATCAGTGTAATCTATGTTTGGATCATCATGAGTCAAACAGTCTTCTATGGATAAATATTGAGTAAATATTTTTGTAGATATTACTCCGTAATTATTTTTAAAATGTATATTGTTTCACTTACTTTCTTATCAACTTTTCTCAAATTTTGGTGTAGGAATAGGGATGTCAAAAAAACCTGTATCTGATGGAGACCCGATTCCCAAACCTAACTTGATTGAGGAATTCTCGAGTTGATCGGGGATGGCGAATCCCTTGAAATATTAAACCAAGGATGTGGCTGGATGGGGATAACATAAATCCCCGAACCCGGCCCTGATCCCAATCTTTCTAGTATACTCCCTCCGTCCCAATTTATTTGTCCACTTTGAATTTTCAAAGTCTTTCTTTGTTATCTTTGACCTTAAATATATATGTTTGTGTTATTTAATATTTGATGCAAAATATATAAATAGATTGAGTTTTAAGTGTATTTTTAATTTGTATAATTTTCATCAAGTATTATATAACACAAATAAGAATATTTACGGTCAAAGTTGACAAAGAAATACTCAAAAAGTCAAAACTGGACTAATAAATTGGGACGGAGGTAGTATAATTATTTAAAATTTATATGTTTTATCAATAATCAATTAACTTGTATATATACATGTACATATGTTTATGAGTATCGACATGTATGTTTGTATGCATATGTGATATTTATAATATCAAACACATTTAGATTTAGAAGTACAAATACCAACTACATGTTACTTAACTATTTTGTCTGAATACACACATATGATACATATTGTTTTTATATTATATTTGATGTTACAATGTTTATGATGCTATAAGTAGAATTGAAATTGTAATTAATATAACTATTTGCGATGTACGTTTGTTGAGGTCCTTTATTAGTCAAAATTTTTTATATTTTCGACGATTTGGTGGAATTTTTATGTTATAAGGTTCGAGAATCCCCGCGAGGATCCCCGATCCCTATTGGGGATGGGGATGTGGATATAAAGCAATTCCCCGATTGGGGTGAGGACGGGGATGAGAATGGAGAGTGTAAAACGGGGATGGGATGAGAAATACAATCCCTGACATTTTCTGCCCCATTATCATCTCTATATAGGAATTTATTCTAAGATTTTTTGTGATATTTTTTGGAAAAAAAAGTGTTGAACGATTCATTTATACCTGATGTCACAATTGTGGTTGCGTTTATAAGGCTGGATGCAGTAAGGACCGAAAATAAGGGTTAATCCCTCTTATTTTCTCTGCCACGTCAGCTTTCTTTCTCCAGCAACCTACAGGCGATTCAGTGCCACAGTAAGGGCGACCAAGTTCAATTTTGTTTTAACATTTTTAACACAAACTAAAATTTCATTAATAATTAAAACGTTGCATATTAATTTAAATAAAATAAAAACATTTCAATATAATTCAAATAACATTAAAAAACATTACGATAAAACGACTAAACTAGTTTGGATTATTATGATGCTGCCAAATGTGTTCCACCAAATCAGCTTTGAGGCTAAGATGAGTTGTTTTGTTGCATATCTCCCTAGTAATTTGCAATGATTCCTCATGCGTATTTAAGGGATCATAAGAACGGTGCTGCTCAGCTGGAAAGAATTCAGGAGATATCGCCCGCCCTTCGTCTTGAATTATCATATTATGTAATATGATGCATGTGTACATAATATGTCCAAGACGCTCTTTGTTAAATCCCTTAGCCGACTGTTTAATCATTAGGAACTTCCTCTTTAGTACACCAAAAGCACGTTCCACATCTTTTCTTGCTGCTTCGTGCATCCTCTTATATAATTGACGCTTTTCATCATGCGTCCCTGGATTTCTAATAGACTTCACAATAACAGAGTATTCCGGATATATCCCATCAGCAAGATAATATCCCCGTTTATAAGGCATGCTGTTAGCAACGAATTCCACATCCGGTGCTCTCCCCATTTTGAGATCATTGAAAAGAGGGGATGCACGTAAAACATTTACGTCATTATTCATACCGGCAACACCAAAGAACACATGTCAAATCCATAAATCTTGAGAGGCGATCGCTTCCAATAAAATGAAAGGAGTTTTCCCGTGATCACCCCTACAAAATTGAGCTTTTAAAGCATGTGGGCAATTCTCCCACGGCCAATCTGCACAATCAATGCTTCCTATCAGCCCCGGAAACCCATGAACTCGATGGTGATGCTCATAGAGTCTGTCAACGTCAGTAACCGTCGGCTTTCGCAAATACTCTGCACCATATAACTCCATGATGGCCTCACAAAATTTATAGAGACACGTACGAACTGTTGACGAACCCATTTGCACATATTCGTCAAGCATATCAGGATTGACTCCGTATGCCAATTGACGAATTGAGGAAGTAATTTTTATCAAAAGAGAAATACCAAGTTCGCCAGCACAATTAGGAGTTTGTTGCAAATAAGATGAATGATCGGTTACCTCTCGTACAATTCGTGTGAATAGTCTGCGGCTCATTCGGAAACGATCATGGAATTGTTCATCGCCGTATGTTGGGTTAGCGCAGGAGTAAGCAGTCACTAAACGGTCATGAGCACCCACACAATCCCTATCAACACGGTTTCGTGATGCCTTATTAGGTTGTGACGCTTGATAAGCCTCCCAACAATCTTCCGCAAACATCAAAAACTCGTTACTAACTTCATCTTCATCATCCGAATCGGCAAAAAAAATATCGTAAGAATTCATGGTGTGATAAAATATATAGATTTTTTGAAATGGGATTGTGTGAATTGAAGTTTTGTTTAGTTGTGAATTTATAGGGGATTTTTTTTTTTTTTTTTTTTTTTTGGCCAACGTTACAATTCAAACAGTAACTTTTTTTTTAGTCACAAACGGTCACAAGCATTAAAGTGTGGGAGATTTGGATCAAAACACAACAAAATATGCAATAGATAGTCGGTCGAGCTTGAGACCGACTTCATGTAATTGTCCCTTGTTTCTCGGTCACGACCTTCTCCCCACACCAAGGCCGACCGACTCGACCGATTGAGACCGAGTCGGTCTCGGTCGTTATTGCATATTTGCATGCAGCCTAACTAATTATAGTATATTACATTTATCGTGGTTGTACTCTCAAATCTTTTGTCCATCTACAGTAAAGAACAGTAAAAAATTATTATTTTATACATGCTACAGAATCAGCTTCCCCAACTTTCTTGAATCTTCTTCCATATCCACAGCCATTATCTTCAAGATCCACAAATACATCCACATCCGCAAACTAAATTCGCCAACAAAAAAAATAAAAATAATAATCGATCCATCCCATCTTTCATCTTTTACAAATCCCATACCTACCAAGATCCACAAATACCATCAACCCTAATTTAATTACTCTTCGACACAGACAATGAAACAAAAGGAGTTTTGTTTAACACAGGTTCTTGATAATTTTTTGTTATTTTTTATGCTTTAAATCGTTATAAATTGTTAAAAATATTATATTTTGTATCAGTGTTGTGATTTGATTTATGTTGAATTAGGTTTTTTATTTTTTTGTCTTCAGATTTTTGTAGGGATTTGGGGTCTGGGGTCTCTACAGTAGGTTTCGATTCATGGATTTGGGGTCTCAATTGCAGCAGTCGTGATGGTTGTTGATTGGTAATCCATGGTGATGGTTGTTGTTAAAGGTGGTTTGTTATATGTTATTTGTGTTAATGTTTGTAAGTTTGGTGCTTAATTTTCATTAATATGTTGAAATGAACTTGGGTACTTTTAGGCTTACTGGCGTATTTGGTTTGGTTTATATATAAGCTGATATTTTTTGTCTTACGAGCTTATTATGACTTTAGGGGCTGTTTTTACTTTTGACTACTTATCGCGTTTGTAATTGAGCTTAGGCTGGAATTTAGTTAATCATAGTTGTAGGTTAATAGTGGTTATAGGATTGTATATTGATTGTCGTTGCTTATTGGACTAGGATTTTATGGTTATTTCATTGTTTTACAATTATTTTTTGCATTCATGAAACTTTATTAGTATAAATGGGGTGTGTGGATTACCATTCTAAAGCGAGCAGCCTCTTGAGCATACGTGCTTTTAGTTTTAAGTGAGCGAATAAGCATGTTCATTTAAATAATCAAATTTGTGTATATGCAGATAATCAGCTATATGGGTGGTTTGGATTATTAGTTTCTAAAGTCCATTGATAGGTGGACAGTAGACTATAGTACTACGTAACTGGTCCCCGACCATCTACCATCGTAAAATGTAATAATTGATTGAAACTTGCATAACGGTCCCGTGGAACCCGTGTCTCAAGTTCAGACGTACAGACTGTAGCAGCTTATATGAAATTCTACTGCATTTTCATTCCTCTTACTGAACCAATTATTTGTTGGTAGTAATTAGCATCATCCTATGATGGCAAATTATATACGATTTTGTATTTTACAGGTTTTGAGGCCTAATTAGTTGGTCGAATTATCTTATGTGCCATGAAAATTGCACTTTCCATTGGTTTTTTATTAGGGTTACTGCATACGAGTTAGGGTTTGGATTCAATATTTTGAAAACCGGGTTCGAAATCGATCCGGTCGAGGCACCGAGCACCGGGTCAACCGGTTGGACCATCGGGTCAACCCGGTTTTTTATTTATTATTTTTTTGACCGGGTCAACCGGTTCGACCGCCGGGTCAACCGGTTCGACCATCGGGTCAACCGGGGTTTTTATTAAAATTTTTTGAAAAAACAAAACTCGACCGGGTTGACCCTGGTCACTCAAAACCCGACGGGTCTAACCAGTTAACCTGGTTTTACCGGATTATTTTGACCTGTTTTTTTTTCCGGAATCGGTCAAACCGGTTAACTGGACCGAATTGATCCGGGTTTCAAAACACTGATTATGAGCCTCCTCATCCTATACAAACACATTCAATCACTTTCCAAATACAAACAAGAAACTAATGTAGGTTTCAATGTAGTTACTTTCCAAGCAAAACAAAACTTAGATTTCCAATGTTGTTGCATGGAAGACTGTGCATGCAAAACGGCTGCTGCATAATCATTTCAATTTCCACTAGACCACTTATATTTAAAGCAACAATAACATCACTAATGTCATTTCTAAAACAAAAACAAAAAAACACATAGCTAGAACAAATCAGAAGAATGTCTATTTCCAAAGAGCTTGCTGAAGCTTCTGGTTCAAACAAAATATCCGACCAAATGATCCTGTTTATCCAGAGGCAGATTGATGAGGAACTGAAGGAAATTGAAGACATGAAGGAGTTTTGCAAGGAGATTAATACTGATTTCGTTTGGGACATGCCAGAACTCCCAGCTTCTGAAGAGGACCTTGCTTTTCTTAGGATGCTGCAATACCATGATCGTCTTGAGAGAGCCAAAACTGTCATGCGGAGGATGCAGATGATCAATGAAACAGAGGCTGCAATTCGTCTAAAGACTGCTATTATTGAATATCTCAGGAACATGTAAGCGGGTTGCAGGTTGCTGCTATGGTGTAGTGGCTGCTGAAGCTTAAATAAATAAATGTCGTCATGGTTATGTTTTGTGTTTTGGTTTTCTCAGTTTGTGAAGCGTATGTATGCTTTGTGTTTTTATGGTTTGTGAAGCTTCCACAATATCTACTATGTTATGGTTTAATTTCTTAGTGAATGAACTTGTTTCAGTTTGTAATTATTGATCATCTTTTGTTAGTATTTATCGCATCATAAAAATGTTCGTGATAGAGGTTAATGGTGTGATGACTTCTTAGCAATTTGACACTTTCATATAATCGAGTGGAAGCTACTTACGTACAGAAAGCAACTTGGTATAACGCATATCCTATATACTTGTATAGGTTTGACACATCAGATAAACAGTTTTGAGTGTGAGAGAAGATAACTAATCTGGATAATCTGGTTACGTTAGCCTAAATCGATTGTTTCCTTTTGAATCCTCGTATAATAGTACAGCCCGCGTATCTTGAGTCTATTGTGTATGCCTAACCGATATATCAGAATCAGTTGCTATTGTATATGTCAAAAAGCATAAGCAGTTTTAAGTAGTCCCGACACTCCCTAAGCTGTTTTAAGAAGCATAGGCACTTTTTTAGGATGGATATTTTGCATTTTATATTTTAAGAGACCAGAACTCACACCTGTATTTGGCTAATGTTTGTCCGAAGAACAAGAGCGGATCATCTAGAACTCTAGAAGTATAGTAAGCACTGCATGCTTTCCAGTTTCATGTCTTACAAATTGTTTTGTACATTGTATATTTAAACCTGTCTTAATTGTGTTCTTCGTTTTGACTATATATCAAAATTGAAATTTGCGTGTTGTTTAGTATCTAACGAGGTTTGGGTTGCCTGCGCATTGCCGCTGAGTATTGTGTCGAAGCTTAGACTTGTAGGCTTAACAGGTACTTGTTGTAACATGTAATGCGGTGTTATTGAAGTGTTTGATATGACGGCGAACCTATACTTTGAGGACCATGAAATCTGTACATGATCTATAGTTTATCATCTGTTCAAAACAAACATTCCAACTTCAGTTTGAAATAAGTTTATCAATGGGCAGTCTTGAAGTTTAATCCTGTGTGTATGTATATTGAGTCATAAATTTTGGTATCAGGTGCTGGCTTGGGACATGTTAAAAGTTAAAACCTTTGCTTTGGGCTCTGAGTTTTTCTTTATTAAACTTCATTGTCCTCTTCCGCGCGGGATGTTGTTCTTTACCCATATCTAGGATTAGATTTAAAAAATGTCAAATAAGCTTAGTACGTTCCTTTTCGTTTTGAATATTTTTGTGTTTGGGTTTTGGGTTTTGGATTTTCGTTTCGTTTTTGGGTCTAAAAGGTTAGTGTGTGTTTATTTAGTGAAAAATACGTAGTATCATTTTTCTAGTAAATTTTTTAATGTGAAAAGAAAATCCGTTTAGTCACACTTTTTTCAAACAACTAAAAAAAAAAAAAAAATCTCATTTCCTAAATTTTAGTTAAGAAATTAAAAAACCCATACTTTTTTTCTCTCATTTTTTCCTCAATTACAAAAAAATAAAAAAAAAAAAAAAAAAAATACATTATTCTACCCTTAATATCTCGTGTCATCTTCAACCGCCCACCGTCGCCGTTACCTCGCAATTTGAGTTAATTTTCTTATCATTTTTAAAAAAGGAAAATATAAATCCAACTAAACGGGTTTTCAAAATTCTCAACTATTCTCTAGATAAGAAAAATCATTCTCTTCTAAAATAATTTAGAAACGAAAAAAGAGAAAAAAAATTTCTACAACTAAATAACACCTTAGTTTCTAACTTTCTATAGTTTTGATTAGTTACTTTAGTTAAGGCTTGTTCAATCCAACCAAAATTACAGATACAAAAGTTGAAAAAGTTATGGATGAAAACTGGTATTAATCTAGCGGATTAGATTGTTTATCAAAAAAAAAAAAAAAAAAAAAAAAAAAAAAAAAAAAAAAAAGTTAAAAAAATAATAATAAAAAATTCTTTCCATTTCTTTAGAGTGTCAAAGGGGAAGTATAACAAATAGGGACAACTAGTGACTTGGGCCCTTTCCTTTTCTCTAATGTAAGACATCCATTGTTCAGCCCGACATAATAGGATTTTCTAAATAAAGGGGTGGTAAGGACACCGCCGTAAACACGGCAAAGGATATCAAAATGGCTAACCCTAGCCGCGACTAACACTGATATTTGTGACAAATGAATTTAGAAGTATTCTAATACACTAAGTAGAATCCGAGAGAGAGGTATCCTAGATTTGGCATATTTAAAAAAAGCGGGTATAAACACCAATTTTCCCCTAAGGTGCATCCTTAATAGTGTCATTGGGGCCATGAAGAGTTGGTTCTAACACATAAGGGATATTATATGTCTGACAAAAGCTAATTAAGTCTGATTGACGGACTTAACTGTGTCAATGGTTTCCCTAGCCATCTAAATTCAAACAAAAGGAAGAGAAGATGGGAAAGTCAAACATGAGTCTATGGAGCGGTGAGAATGAAAGCAACGTTTAGGTATTTACCCGCAAAAAAAAATACAAACACATCACTAAAATCGAAAGGTCAAAATGCAGCCACGCCCCTGGACACACATTTAACGGTCACGATCAAAACAAATGAACCGTTGTGATAATGCCAGTAAACGAACGGTCAGACGCTAAAATGTTACAGCAGTCAGAAGATACGCGGCTGAGAATGGTTCGCGACTACCAAAGTCTAGCTGTAACTCGTAAGATAAGGCATAATGGAAAGTATAGTCAGCGAGACAGGAAACGTGGAACGGAGAACTGCGGAAAGTAATAACTTAAGTCTAGCATACTTATCTCCTACCAACAAGTATATTAGACTGGGGACATCATCACGTATAGTCCACCCGAACCCAAAAGGACCGGGTCAAGTACAACCAAAGACAAATAAGTCCAGACCCGAGAACAGTCCAAACTACATCAACGTTGGTACTGGCAAAACCGAGACAAGTTGTGAACTTCGATGTAAGTGATCGCAGCTCGCTCGGAAGGACATCAGATCCAGAATGAACCCGGGGATCTGAACCACTGATTAACAAAAAGAGTAAGGAATATTATCTGGAATCGCGTGACTGACTTGGGAAGACTCCATAAAGGGAAGCATCTCGTATCCCGCCCAAAAGCGTCACCGTCAAGATAATCAAACTATCAAAGGGTTTGACCTCTAGGTGTTTCCAGCCCATAAACATCAATGTCACGACCCGTAATCACCATGTATCGACAAGGATAGTCCAACTATAAAAGGAGGGCATCAACCATGCTTAACGATATGATTTTCTCTCACTAAAACACACATATACCTTCTCTCACTAAATATTTACTCTCACACCGGAGATTTATTATGGAAACCTCCTCCTGAGTGAAGCTAACTATGGTTTTTTTTTTTTAGGTTGGGCACAGTGGTGACCCATATTCACCCAACTTTTCGGCTGCCACGTCAGCTTTCTCTCTCAAGCTACGAGACATGACCCAAGTGTCCGACTGCTATTCAGATTTTACTTCCTCTGAACACGTCTGAACGGGAAAAAAAACAAACGGTTTGAATGACCAAAATGTCTGACCGTGTCTAAACAGTTCAGATTAAGAAGTTGTTAAGAGCTTTTTTATGAAAAACAAACACCACTTTATTTTTGTGAAGGTATGATTTTGGTTGTGAGTGTGATCTAGGGGTGTTGATCGGTTCGGTTTTTGGTTATTCGGTTAATTCGGTTCGGTTAATTCGGTTAAATTTTTTTTAAGGTCAAACCGTGAACCAAACCAAACCGAATTCAAATTCGGTTTTTGGTTCGGTTTGGTTAAATTCTAGTTCGGTTTGGTTCGGTTCGGTTTTCGGTTTAACCAAATTACACACTTTATTTAAAAAAATATATATATATATATACAAATATATTTTGCCAAAAAAAGTCATTTCAAACATAAAAAGTATTTTTTAATATTAGGATAGAGTTTTTTTGTTATTTATATATATATAAACATAATATATATATATATATATATATATATATATATATATATATATATATATATATATATATATATATATATATATATATATATATATATATATATAACGTTTATTGATCTTTTTATATATATAAATATATAAAAAATATATAAATTTATATGAATTCGGTTTTCGGTTCGGTTTTCGGTTTTGATTACTAAAACCATATCCAAACCGAGAACCGAATTAAAAGTTCGGTTTGGTTCGGTTTTAGCAAATTCGGTTCGGTTATAAGTTCGATTCGGTTATTTTCGGTTCGGTTCGGTTTTGGTTTTCGGTTTATTCGGATATTTCGGTTTTTCTGCTCACCCCTAGTGTGATCTACTTATTATGATTGTTTGATTTAATAAAAAGAAAGCTGAGTTGTTATTGTTATCACGAGCTCGAGTGTCATCTTGATACGGTCTTATTCGCTATAGTATCAGTCTTACATCTCATTATCTTCTTTTGCAGACGAGTGTACAACCTATGATGCATTAATGTCAGTATAGCTCCAGGCATAGCTAATATCTAGTCAATTCTTGTACATTTGGTCTTTGCTCACTGAATCACTACTAATATTTTTTTCATTGACGTTACAATTCACATAAAGCCTATGAACCACTGCTAATAATTGGCATGTGATATCCACACCCTCCCTATATTTGTTATCCAAGCCCTCCCTACCTTGTAGGTACTTTGTGTTTTTTTTGTTTTTTTCCCTTTTTTGTCGGGTTTTTTTTTTTTTTTTTTTTTTTTTTTTTTTTTTTTTTTTTTAATAGAAAGGAGTATGCATGTATAATAATGTATTGTATATGTATAATGTTTGGTATATTTGTGTTTAATAATGTTTTGTATATGTATAATGTTTCGTATAATAGCACGTTAAATATTACCACGTTAAATAACTGCAACAACGTATATGTATAATGTTTTGTATAATAGCACGTTAAATATTACCACTTTTACAAAATACTTTTTTTAACAAAATACTTTTTTACAACTTTTATTTTCATTTGTAAAAAAAAAATTATTTGTTACAACTTTTATTTTTTTTACAAAATACTATTTTACAACTTTTATTATTTTTTTAACATTTACAATTTTTTTTTACAACTTTTATTATTTTTTTAACAAAATACCTTTTTAACATTAAACGTTACCACATTAGTACGTTAAACGTTATCACATTAAACGACTATACAACTTTTACAAAATAATTTTTTTAACAAAATACTTTTTTTTTTTAACTTTTACAATAAAAATTACAACTTTGGTATATAATATTTTGTATAATAACACGTTAAATATTACCACATTAAATAACTGCAACAACGTATATGTATAATTACTTTTTTAACAAAATACCTTTTTAACATTATTTTTAACAAAATATTTTTTTTTTAAACTTTTACAACTTTTATTGAAAAAATAAATAAATAAAATAAAATAAAATTGCTTAAAGTCGGCCGCATATGTTGACCAAAAAAGTAGGGCAGTGGGGCTAAGGGGTAGGGTGGCAGTGGGGTTAAGGGGTAGGGAGGGGGATAACACATCCCCTAATAATTTTTTCGTTGATGTTGCAATTCACATAAAGAGCATCAATACAATACATTAGGTGAAAATAGAGTGGTAAGAATGTTTATGACTTTTTTCAACAATGTTTATGACTTTTTGTCATTTTTTGACCATTTATCTTAACCCCTAAATTTGTTTTTCCACTTGATTAAACCACGTAAGCTTACTGAACGCTTACACTAGTTAAGACACTTAAGAGGTGTTTCTTTTTCCCTTAGTTAAAGGAATAGGTCCACAAAAAATATATAATAATATTTTTTTTATGTGGAGCCCACTATTTTTTCACTAGTGCTTCTATCCTCATGTGAGTGGTATAATGGACACTCTCCCCATTAAAACCATTTAACAGTCGTGGGTCCCACATAGGCCCCACACATCCCTTAGCTAACAAAAAAAAAAAAAAACACTTCCTTAATACTGAATCACACAAAAGGTAGGAAATAGAAAAAGTTGTTTCAAATCATTTATAACTAGCGTTTTACTTTTGATGCCTTTTCATCTCCATTAGTGAGATCTAGGGGGTGTTTCTTTTTTATGTTAATGAGTTTTAATGGGGAGATAGTGGTGGGGTCACACATATAATATGTTTCTTTCTCTGTTAAATGGTCTATATGAGGAGAGGAAGCAAAGGGTGCTCCTCCCCATTAGGCTAGTAGGCATGGAAGCAATTTTTTCACCATACACATCAGCGCCACGTCAGCTTTCTCTCTCTCTCACTCCCCATCACCTCACTTCACCATTTAATGGGCAAGGAAACCCATTTTCACCTTATTTTTATTTATTTATTTATTTTGTTATTTTAACTAGTTTTGCTAAGGTCCTATAGTTCAATGACGATTTTAAAACCCCTACTCTCCTAAATATTATTTAACGTTATGTATTATTAATACGTTAACGTAAATTCTGAACAACTTTATGTAATACACATGTTATGTAGCCAATGAGAGATAAAGAGGTATTACATATACCTTTTTACTTTTACAACATAAATAATTAATATTAATAGAAAACATTTAATACCCACTAGCCTCTTTTGTGACAGGTCTAATGAACCATCCCCACCACCATCTTACCAAATTCCCATGTTGTAACACCCCCAAAATACCGCAGCGGAAGACTGTGTCATAGGGGTGCTACTTCATAATACAAAGTACAAGTTATAGAAAACGAACTCTAAATGAGACGTTTTGAAAAGTTACCATTCAATTAATAAATTCCGAGTTACAAACTTGAGATTCCAAAGTATGATACATAAATGTATACAAAGTTTTGAATGGTAAATGATAAAAGCATAAGTCTTCAGAATATGCAGCTTGACTCTAAGTTCCACGCACTAGCTATCGCCTTACTAACCTGAGATAAACATGCTAAAGTGTCAACACAATGGTTGGTGAGTTCATAGAGTTTGTCTTAAAACAGTTGAAAAGCCTTGAAAGAATGTTCACACAGCAAAGGCATTGAGAATCCACTCAGTTACAAGTCCCGCCATAAGAGACTTGTAACCTGTGTGTTCACAACCCACTGCTACAATATAGTATGATAAAGACATGTATAAGTTCATCAAAACAATTAAGCAATTAGTAGTGAGTCTCTACTTCATCTCCGAAGACCTCACTTTTGGGAGCCAATTCCCAAAGACAACTGGGAGTCAATTCCCAAAGACAACTGGGAGCCACTTCCCAAAGATAACTGGGAGCCACTTCCCAAAGATAAAAGACAGTCATGTATGTATTAAATCAAGTATAATGCCATCAAGTATAAGACAATCAAGTATAACACAGTCACGTATAAACGTTTTGAGTATTTGTACAAGTAAGCAAGTAGTTGAGCATGTATCCCCCCCAAGAGTTTAAAACAAGTACGAAAAGAGTAGGGGCTATGACTCACCTTAAGTCTATGTAATGAGAAATGAAAGTGGTAGTCGAATCGCGAAAGTCTCTAAGAGCAGCCTATAATAGAACGTTGCCACTTAGGTTTGGAGTAACGTCTAAGAATACGACGAATTGCCAATATATGTCTTGCATAATGTTCATGATGTAGTATTTAGTATATAATGTAAGTCTTTGAATATAAGTCGTTTATGAAACATGTATAGTTTGTACATCTCTTACTACCGTTCGGGCCGACATAATTCAGAAGTCATGGAGTAAACGTTCGAGGAGCCAGGACACTTTAATTCGTAAATCCACAACTCGTCTCGACGGCTTACTCAATGAACTCCTCACATGAGGCTCCCTACTATTGTAGTATTTGATAACATATATATATATAAGCTTTTTGATCTTTAATAGTTATATGGTCTTTAGCCGTGGCTTTGCCGTGACCTTGGTCATTTTTCCATGGTCTTGAGACTCAACCTTGGCTTTAGCCATGGTTGTGGTCTCGGCTTTAGGTCATTAGACCTCTTGGTCTTAGTAAATCATAACTATAATATAGTGACTTTGGTCTAAAATGGGCTGTTAAGATTTTGAAGAAATTTATCACTCAGAAAGCGTTTTCAGGGCTCGAGCTTCTTTGTTCCTGAACGAAAACGTCGTTCCGGACAACTTTCGTGTTTTAACTTTTTGATGAATCGGACCAGAAGTGGGACTTTCAAATTGGCAGAATGCAAACAGTAGGGTTTAGGCAGTTTCGGCGTTTTGGTGTCGCTAACTTCTTATGGTCATAACTTTTGACTCGTATACTCGTTTTGGGTGATTCAAATTGCTATGTTTTCCTTGTTAAGTCCTCTTTAACAGTAAGTAAGTGTCAAATATCAAAGTTATACTATTGTGGTCGTGGTTTTCCATAAAAATCACTAGTTTGCTTGTTTACTTGTCATAAGTTAACATATGTATACCAATACTCGTTTTATCCATTTTTAAACATCATGAACACAATACAAAGACCATATATAGCATGAAAGAAACATAATAAGCATGAAATGATATTGAGCAAGAAAGTGTATAAGGGTTTCTTACAACTTTTGGCTTTCACTTAAGAAAGGAAGTCAAGTATAGAACTAGGACACTAAACCTAATCTTGTAAACCCTTCACCATAACTCTTGTAACCCTTGCTAGCCTTGATCTAACCCTTGTGAAAACCATTTAACTTCAGCCCTAGTAACCTTGTGTAGCTCCTAATTCAACCATGAAATCACCAAACAAACTTAAGAACTAGGTAGAGAATACTAAGACCTTGAACTTTTATGTGTAACTTATAGTTTGAAGATCAAAGGATCATGGTGCTAGAGATTAATGGTGTGGCGTTTTTATGATGAAAAGATGAAGGTATGAGCTTGCTTTTATAGCATGAAGAGGAGGTTAGGAAGGTGTCTAGGAAGGTTCATTGAGGAGGTTACTTTGGTAGGCTAGATGTTATCAATTTTGCTTCCTAAAGACACTTGTAACCATCCTAGAGATCAATGGTTAAAATTTAACCACACATGGTGACTCTCCCCCCTCCTAAGTCGTTTTTCCAAGGATAAGGGTGACTAGATGAGTAGTCATGGTCTTTGGATGATAATATCCTAAGTATGTAGCTAGTTTTGACTCCGTAAATCGCTAACCGTAAGTTATTAAGCCTCAAAACGTAAAACCGGGTATCGTAAAAATATGAAACTTGAAAGTATTGTTAAACATGTCAATATAGTCCATAATAAAATATAAAATGAGTGGTAGGTTCTATCGGGTGCTAAAACTCTGCTAAAAACTGGAAACACGGGTCTAAAACGCGTAATACGTAAAATGTACGAATATTGCGTAAAATTGAGAAAAGTAAAATGTTACTTTTCTAATGTGATAAAAATGATTTAAAATGACTTATAATGTCTAGACTGGGCTCAGTCTAGTGTCGGTTGGTATTAAATGTCTTTTAGACATCAAACCGTAAGCCTAAAAATCACGAAATGACTTATAACATCAATGGATGATTTTTGGTCAATGGAGGAGGGAAAGAATATGTTGACTTTTTCTAATAAGTTGAAAACTCAATTCTTCTTAGAAACGCGTTTTGTGGTCTAACGGTTAATCGCCCATACGGTTAAGCGTGCTCATGCGAGAATAGTACAGGCTTGGGTGACCTGCTGGGAAAAGTAATTAACTTGAAAATACGAATTGTTACAGTCTCTACCCCTTAAGGAGAACTTCGTCCCGAAGTTCAGTTGATGTTAACTACTTATGGTGTGTCTAAGAGAATTCGGGATCTCTAATATAGTGGTGTTCACTCTGATTCGTCTAAGATTCTGGTTAAGGAGTCGTATCGGCTACAATTAAGCCCACTTATTTATAACACATTACTTACATAAAGAAGCGTCCAAATTTATGTAAGTAAGGTCTCATAAACTTATGGTTCGGTGATTTACAATTTCTTTATTTAACTGAAGAGGCGTCCCAATCCATTTAAATAAGGAGATTCTAAATCATCCTACTTAAGAATTTCCGACACAAAATCCGCCTTCTGAGGCCGATAGTAAGATAATCAAGCCATCAAATCCCTAAAGCTAAGCAATAATATTATTTAACTCAAATCTTGTGTCTAATCAAACAAGAACTGTCACAAGATCAAGTTAACTAATTAGTTATTACTGAGCTCCATGTTTTTAATGACTCGACAAATCTCTGAGGCTCCTTATAATACTAAAGTCACATCATCTAACAGCATGGAACTAAGCAAACCTCTAACCAAAAAGCATATGTGTATGTATTGTGTGTAAGGCAAATAAAGAGGAAGGTCCCAACGTATATAGCAGTTATAGTCTAGGCACTAAATGCAACCTAGTTCTCTATAACCAAGGCTCTGGTACCAATCTGTAACACCCCCAAAATACCGCAGCGGAAGACTGTGTCATAGGGGTGCTACTTCATAATACAAAGTACAAGTTATAGAAAACGAACTCTAAATGAGACGTTTTGAAAAGTTACCATTCGATTAATAAATTCCGAGTTACAAACTTGAGATTCCAAAGTATGATACATAAATGTATACAAAGTTTTGAATGGTAAATGATAAAAGCATAAGTCTTCAGAATATGCAGCTTGACTCTAAGTTCCACGCACTAGCTATCGCCTTACTAACCTGAGATAAACATGCTAAAGTGTCAACACAATGGTTGGTGAGTTCATAGAGTTTGTCTTAAAACAGTTGAAAAGCCTTGAAAGAATGTTCACACAGCAAAGGCATTGAGAATCCACTCAGTTACAAGTCCCGCCATAAGAGACTTGTAACCTGTGTGTTCACAACCCACTGCTACAATATAGTATGATAAAGACATGTATAAGTTCATCAAAACAATTAAGCAATTAGTAGTGAGTCTCTACTTCATCTCCGAAGACCTCACTTTTGGGAGCCAATTCCCAAAGACAACTGGGAGTCAATTCCCAAAGACAACTGGGAGTCAATTCCCAAAGACAACTGGGAGCCACTTCCCAAAGATAACTGGGAGCCACTTCCCAAAGATAAAAGACAGTCATGTATGTATTAAATCAAGTATAATGCCATCAAGTATAAGACAATCAAGTATAACACAGTCACGTATAAACGTTTTGAGTATTTGTACAAGTAAGCAAGTAGTTGAGCATGTATCCCCCCCAAGAGTTTAAAACAAGTACGAAAAGAGTAGGGGCTATGACTCACCTTAAGTCTATGTAATGAGAAATGAAAGTGGTAGTCGAATCGCGAAAGTCTCTAAGAGCAGCCTATAATAGAACGTTGCCACTTAGGTTTGGAGTAACGTCTAAGAATACGACGAATTGCCAATATATGTCTTGCATAATGTTCATGATGTAGTATTTAGTATATAATGTAAGTCTTTGAATATAAGTCGTTTATGAAACATGTATAGTTTGTACATCTCTTACTACCGTTCGGGCCGACATAATTCAGAAGTCATGGAGTAAACGTTCGAGGAGCCAGGACACTTTAATTCGTAAATCCACAACTCGTCTCGACGGCTTACTCAATGAACTCCTCACATGAGGCTCCCTACTATTGTAGTATTTGATAACATATATATATATATAAGCTTTTTGATCTTTAATAGTTATATGGTCTTTAGCCGTGGCTTTGCCGTGACCTTGGTCATTTTTCCATGGTCTTGAGACTCAACCTTGGCTTTAGCCATGGTTGTGGTCTCGGCTTTAGGTCATTAGACCTCTTGGTCTTAGTAAATCATAACTATAATATAGTGACTTTGGTCTAAAATGGGCTGTTAAGATTTTGAAGAAATTTATCACTCAGAAAGCGTTTTCAGGGCTCGAGCTTCTTTGTTCCTGAACGAAAACGTCGTTCCGGACAACTTTCGTGTTTTAACTTTTTGATGAATCGGACCAGAAGTGGGACTTTCAAATTGGCAGAATGCAAACAGTAGGGTTTAGGCAGTTTCGGCGTTTTGGTGTCGCTAACTTCTTATGGTCATAACTTTTGACTCGTATACTCGTTTTGGGTGATTCAAATTGCTATGTTTTCCTTGTTAAGTCCTCTTTAACAGTAAGTAAGTGTCAAATATCAAAGTTATACTATTGTGGTCGTGGTTTTCCATAAAAATCACTAGTTTGCTTGTTTACTTGTCATAAGTTAACATATGTATACCAATACTCGTTTTATCCATTTTTAAACATCATGAACACAATACAAAGACCATATATAGCATGAAAGAAACATAATAAGCATGAAATGATATTGAGCAAGAAAGTGTATAAGGGTTTCTTACAACTTTTGGCTTTCACTTAAGAAAGGAAGTCAAGTATAGAACTAGGACACTAAACCTAATCTTGTAAACCCTTCACCATAACTCTTGTAACCCTTGCTAGCCTTGATCTAACCCTTGTGAAAACCATTTAACTTCAGCCCTAGTAACCTTGTGTAGCTCCTAATTCAACCATGAAATCACCAAACAAACTTAAGAACTAGGTAGAGAATACTAAGACCTTGAACTTTTATGTGTAACTTATAGTTTGAAGATCAAAGGATCATGGTGCTAGAGATTAATGGTGTGGCGTTTTTATGATGAAAAGATGAAGGTATGAGCTTGCTTTTATAGCATGAAGAGGAGGTTAGGAAGGTGTCTAGGAAGGTTCATTGAGGAGGTTACTTTGGTAGGCTAGATGTTATCAATTTTGCTTCCTAAAGACACTTGTAACCATCCTAGAGATCAATGGTTAAAATTTAACCACACATGGTGACTCTCCCCCCTCCTAAGTCGTTTTTCCAAGGATAAGGGTGACTAGATGAGTAGTCATGGTCTTTGGATGATAATATCCTAAGTATGTAGCTAGTTTTGACTCCGTAAATCGCTAACCGTAAGTTATTAAGCCTCAAAACGTAAAACCGGGTATCGTAAAAATATGAAACTTGAAAGTATTGTTAAACATGTCAATATAGTCCATAATAAAATATAAAATGAGTGGTAGGTTCTATCGGGTGCTAAAACTCTGCTAAAAACTGGAAACACGGGTCTAAAACGCGTAATACGTAAAATGTACGAATATTGCGTAAAATTGAGAAAAGTAAAATGTTACTTTTCTAATGTGATAAAAATGATTTAAAATGACTTATAATGTCTAGACTGGGCTCAGTCTAGTGTCGGTTGGTATTAAATGTCTTTTAGACATCAAACCGTAAGCCTAAAAATCACGAAATGACTTATAACATCAATGGATGATTTTTGGTCAATGGAGGAGGGAAAGAATATGTTGACTTTTTCTAATAAGTTGAAAACTCAATTCTTCTTAGAAACGCGTTTTGTGGTCTAACGGTTAATCGCCCATACGGTTAAGCGTGCTCATGCGAGAATAGTACAGGCTTGGGTGACCTGCTGGGAAAAGTAATTAACTTGAAAATACGAATTGTTACAGTCTCTACCCCTTAAGGAGAACTTCGTCCCGAAGTTCAGTTGATGTTAACTACTTATGGTGTGTCTAAGAGAATTCGGGATCTCTAATATAGTGGTGTTCACTCTGATTCGTCTAAGATTCTGGTTAAGGAGTCGTATCGGCTACAATTAAGCCCACTTATTTATAACACATTACTTACATAAAGAAGCGTCCAAATTTATGTAAGTAAGGTCTCATAAACTTATGGTTCGGTGATTTACAATTTCTTTATTTAACTGAAGAGGCGTCCCAATCCATTTAAATAAGGAGATTCTAAATCATCCTACTTAAGAATTTCCGACACAAAATCCGCCTTCTGAGGCCGATAGTAAGATAATCAAGCCATCAAATCCCTAAAGCTAAGCAATAATATTATTTAACTCAAATCTTGTGTCTAATCAAACAAGAACTGTCACAAGATCAAGTTAACTAATTAGTTATTACTGAGCTTCATGTTTTTAATGACTCGACAAATCTCTGAGGCTCCTTATAATACTAAAGTCACATCATCTAACAGCATGGAACTAAGCAAACCTCTAACCAAAAAGCATATGTGTATGTATTGTGTGTAAGGCAAATAAAGAGGAAGGTCCCAACGTATATAGCAGTTATAGTCTAGGCACTAAATGCAACCTAGTTCTCTATAACCAAGGCTCTGGTACCAATCTGTAACACCCCCAAAATACCGCAGCGGAAGACTGTGTCATAGGGGTGCTACTTCATAATACAAAGTACAAGTTATAGAAAACGAACTCTAAATGAGACGTTTTGAAAAGTTACCATTCGATTAATAAATTCCGAGTTACAAACTTGAGATTCCAAAGTATGATACATAAATGTATACAAAGTTTTGAATGGTAAATGATAAAAGCATAAGTCTTCAGAATATGCAGCTTGACTCTAAGTTCCACGCACTAGCTATCGCCTTACTAACCTGAGATAAACATGCTAAAGTGTCAACACAATGGTTGGTGAGTTCATAGAGTTTGTCTTAAAACAGTTGAAAAGCCTTGAAAGAATGTTCACACAGCAAAGGCATTGAGAATCCACTCAGTTACAAGTCCCGCCATAAGAGACTTGTAACCTGTGTGTTCACAACCCACTGCTACAATATAGTATGATAAAGACATGTATAAGTTCATCAAAACAATTAAGCAATTAGTAGTGAGTCTCTACTTCATCTCCGAAGACCTCACTTTTGGGAGCCAATTCCCAAAGACAACTGGGAGTCAATTCCCAAAGACAACTGGGAGTCAATTCCCAAAGACAACTGGGAGCCACTTCCCAAAGATAACTGGGAGCCACTTCCCAAAGATAAAAGACAGTCATGTATGTATTAAATCAAGTATAATGCCATCAAGTATAAGACAATCAAGTATAACACAGTCACGTATAAACGTTTTGAGTATTTGTACAAGTAAGCAAGTAGTTGAGCATGTATCCCCCCCAAGAGTTTAAAACAAGTACGAAAAGAGTAGGGGCTATGACTCACCTTAAGTCTATGTAATGAGAAATGAAAGTGGTAGTCGAATCGCGAAAGTCTCTAAGAGCAGCCTATAATAGAACGTTGCCACTTAGGTTTGGAGTAACGTCTAAGAATACGACGAATTGCCAATATATGTCTTGCATAATGTTCATGATGTAGTATTTAGTATATAATGTAAGTCTTTGAATATAAGTCGTTTATGAAACATGTATAGTTTGTACATCTCTTACTACCGTTCGGGCCGACATAATTCAGAAGTCATGGAGTAAACGTTCGAGGAGCCAGGACACTTTAATTCGTAAATCCACAACTCGTCTCGACGGCTTACTCAATGAACTCCTCACATGAGGCTCCCTACTATTGTAGTATTTGATAACATATATATATATAAGCTTTTTGATCTTTAATAGTTATATGGTCTTTAGCCGTGGCTTTGCCGTGACCTTGGTCATTTTTCCATGGTCTTGAGACTCAACCTTGGCTTTAGCCATGGTTGTGGTCTCGGCTTTAGGTCATTAGACCTCTTGGTCTTAGTAAATCATAACTATAATATAGTGACTTTGGTCTAAAATGGGCTGTTAAGATTTTGAAGAAATTTATCACTCAGAAAGCGTTTTCAGGGCTCGAGCTTCTTTGTTCCTGAACGAAAACGTCGTTCCGGACAACTTTCGTGTTTTAACTTTTTGATGAATCGGACCAGAAGTGGGACTTTCAAATTGGCAGAATGCAAACAGTAGGGTTTAGGCAGTTTCGGCGTTTTGGTGTCGCTAACTTCTTATGGTCATAACTTTTGACTCGTATACTCGTTTTGGGTGATTCAAATTGCTATGTTTTCCTTGTTAAGTCCTCTTTAACAGTAAGTAAGTGTCAAATATCAAAGTTATACTATTGTGGTCGTGGTTTTCCATAAAAATCACTAGTTTGCTTGTTTACTTGTCATAAGTTAACATATGTATACCAATACTCGTTTTATCCATTTTTAAACATCATGAACACAATACAAAGACCATATATAGCATGAAAGAAACATAATAAGCATGAAATGATATTGAGCAAGAAAGTGTATAAGGGTTTCTTACAACTTTTGGCTTTCACTTAAGAAAGGAAGTCAAGTATAGAACTAGGACACTAAACCTAATCTTGTAAACCCTTCACCATAACTCTTGTAACCCTTGCTAGCCTTGATCTAACCCTTGTGAAAACCATTTAACTTCAGCCCTAGTAACCTTGTGTAGCTCCTAATTCAACCATGAAATCACCAAACAAACTTAAGAACTAGGTAGAGAATACTAAGACCTTGAACTTTTATGTGTAACTTATAGTTTGAAGATCAAAGGATCATGGTGCTAGAGATTAATGGTGTGGCGTTTTTATGATGAAAAGATGAAGGTATGAGCTTGCTTTTATAGCATGAAGAGGAGGTTAGGAAGGTGTCTAGGAAGGTTCATTGAGGAGGTTACTTTGGTAGGCTAGATGTTATTAATTTTGCTTCCTAAAGACACTTGTAACCATCCTAGAGATCAATGGTTAAAATTTAACCACACATGGTGACTCTCCCCCCTCCTAAGTCGTTTTTCCAAGGATAAGGGTGACTAGATGAGTAGTCATGGTCTTTGGATGATAATATCCTAAGTATGTAGCTAGTTTTGACTCCGTAAATCGCTAACCGTAAGTTATTAAGCCTCAAAACGTAAAACCGGGTATCGTAAAAATATGAAACTTGAAAGTATTGTTAAACATGTCAATATAGTCCATAATAAAATATAAAATGAGTGGTAGGTTCTATCGGGTGCTAAAACTCTGCTAAAAACTGGAAACACGGGTCTAAAACGCGTAATACGTAAAATGTACGAATATTGCGTAAAATTGAGAAAAGTAAAATGTTACTTTTCTAATGTGATAAAAATGATTTAAAATGACTTATA
This sequence comes from Artemisia argyi, assembly GCA_030686995.1. Taxonomy (NCBI): domain Eukaryota; kingdom Viridiplantae; phylum Streptophyta; class Magnoliopsida; order Asterales; family Asteraceae; genus Artemisia; species Artemisia argyi. The sequence goes on from CM060697.1 coordinate 164,563,918, forward strand.
ATGTCTAGACTGGGCTCAGTCTAGTGTCGGTTGGTATTAAATGTCTTTTAGACATCAAACCGTAAGCCTAAAAATCACGAAATGACTTATAACATCAATGGATGATTTTTGGTCAATGGAGGAGGGAAAGAATATGTTGACTTTTTCTAATAAGTTGAAAACTCAATTCTTCTTAGAAACGCGTTTTGTGGTCTAACGGTTAATCGCCCATACGGTTAAGCGTGCTCATGCGAGAATAGTACAGGCTTGGGTGACCTGCTGGGAAAAGTAATTAACTTGAAAATGCGAATTGTTACACATGTTCTTCCTTTTCTCCATTTATTCTGATGAAGAAAACCATCATAAAAGAGGACCCTTTATTTTTATGTATGTGAAAGAATGAGATATGCGCCTCGTTGACAGGGATGGACTGTCCAGATTGGGTCATCAATCATATTGAATTCTATTTTTGGGGTTGATCAAATTAAACAAGGTTGACTTGAAGGAATTAAGACTGAAAATCTGGAAATGAATGTGATGGAAAAGGAAAATGGAAGACAAAGTAGCAAAAAATATTGAGATTAAATGAAATGGTGGGGCCCGATTTCCTTGGTATCCGGTTGGTTGTCAGACCACCAAATATGGTTTTGGAATTCGTGAATCCTGCGTGAACATGTATGTTGGGCAAGGAATCTCGCGCGTGAAGTGGGGAGGGAAGGTGAAACCTTCACCTCCTTGCCTACTAGCCTTAAGACCCATTAACAGATAGGGGCCCACCCACTTAATGTGGAAAAAAAAAGAAACAAGCCTTACTTCCCAAGTACAAAGAAACTAATGTAGATTCTCGAAGGGCATGCACGGTTTGATTTAGGTCGGTTTTCGGCTAAAACCGAAACCGAAACAAAATATTCGATTTTTATAGAACCCAAAATTAAAATCGTTTGGTTTTTAGCGGTTCGGTTATTATCGGTTTTGGTTTGATTTTTCGATTTTTAACCGTGTAAGTTCGGGCTTGGCCAATTTATAACAACAAACTTGTTTTACATAGAAAATTGGTTTATATTCTTTACGTTTTGTCAATCTATGCCTAACAATGTTTATCTCGTATTTCTACAATTACAAATATATAGATGGGCACGCACACGCAAGTAAACATACAACTAGTATGACTATTGTCACATATTATATTAATTATATAATAAAACTGGTTTGGTTTGGTTTGGTTTTTACGGTTCTGTTTTTGGATGAAAACCAAATCCGAACCATAATTTTTGGTTTTTAAAAAAGTAAAAATTGAACCATCGGTTTTTAGTCTCGGTCGGTCATTTAGGTTTGGATTTTTCGGTTTTTTTCTCACCCCACTTGCATGGAAGAGTGTGCATGCAAAAGGATTCGGCTGCTGCATAATCATTTCAGGTTCTACTTGGCCACCTATATTTAAAGCAACAATAACAATACTAATGTCATTTCTTAAACAAAACTAAAAAACACATAGCTAGAAAAAATAAGAAAAATGTCTATTCTCCAAGAGCTTGCAGAAGCATCAGGTTCAAACAAATTAGCCGACCAAATGATCCTGTTTTTCCAGAGGGAAATTGCCGAGGATCTGAAGTCTATTGAAGAGTTTACGGAGATGTGCAAGATGTTGACTAATCAGGTTTGGAACAGACCAGAACTCCCAGTCCCAGCTTCTGAAGAGGGGCTTGCTTTTCTTAGGATGCTGCAAAACCATGATCTTAAGAAAGCCAAAACCATCATGCTGTTTATGCAGATGATCAATGAAATCGAGGCTGGCATCCGTCGAAAGACTGCTTTTATTGAGAAGTACAGGAACATGTAAGCGGGTTGCTGGTTGTTGCTATGGTGGAGTGGCTTCTGAAGATTAAATAAATATGTCGTCATGGCCGGTTATGTCCTTTGTGTTTTATTTTCTCAGTTTGTGAAGCGTATGTTTGTGTTTTTATGGTTTTATCAACTATGTTATGGTTTGTTACTGAATGAACTTGTTTAAGTTTTTAATTATTGATCATCTTTTGTTAGTATTTATCGCATCATAAAAATGTTCCGTGATAGAAGTGAATGGTGTGTTGACTTAACAATTTAACACTTTCATATAATCGAGTGGAACGTACTTACGTACAGAATGCAACTTGGAAACGCATGTCCTATAGAGACTGACCAAAAATATCCGTTTGCATTTGGTTGCTTATTGCGTTTAGATAATACAGATAAGTGGTTGTTTGTGTTGGCTTATTTAATGGGAATTTTGGCTATTATAAGTCCATTATCCAAGTATTCGAGAGGTCACTAGTTGCACTTGCTTGCACTTGCACTACTTGCACACTTGCACTTGCACTTGCACTTGCACATTTTTGTAAATAGCTTAAGTTGATGTATAGCTTTCTTGTCTTAATACGCGTACAACTTTTATGGGATGGATACTTTGCATTTTATCTTTGAAGAGACCAGAACTCACGACTGTATTTGGCTATTGTTTGTCTGAAGAACAAGAACGGTTCATCTAGCTAAAACTCTAGAAGCAAGCACTGCATGGTCTCCAGTTTCATGTGTTATAAATTGTTTGTACATTGTATCTTAAAACCTGTCTTAATTGTGTTCTTCATATTGTCTACATATCAAAATCGAAAACTGCATGTTGTTTAGTATCTAATACAAAATCACTGTAGACTTCCATAATTGCAAAATACATGAATGGGTATTATTCTTCCATCTAACCATTCAAATAATGGAAATGGCTCTTAAAAGAGACTTTATAACATACGGGTGAGAGTCTATTATCCGGCTGTGATCGTCCAAGCAACTGAGAGTGAAGAAGATACAAATAATTCTCCTTTACCTGCTCAATAAATTTGTAGTACAATGTCAGAGCATGATAAAAGGGGGGAACTCTCGCCTCCTTGCTCGTGATTAAGAACAATGATCGATTAAAAGTTGAAGATGAGATATGTTAGCAAAATGGGCTGGAGCTGAGACTAGGCTTATATATATTATAAACCGAAATTAGAATTTTTATTTTAATAAATTTGTTTGGCAAATTAGTTTAAGTTTGTGCTTATTATTGTAAAATTACTAAAAAAACATATAATTAAATGGGAATATATTAGCTTACAGTTTTTTGTAGCTAATTGACTACAATTTTTTTATATCTAATTGGCTACAATTTTGTGTTATAAATGTGAGTTCTTAATTCTTTTTATGGGTCTCTGATTTTTATTATTATTATTATTATTATTATTATTTTTTTTTTTTTTTTGGGGTTTTTGATTCATTTCATGTGTATTTTTTATGAAGAATACTAGTTTATTGGCTACAAAAATTGTAGTCAAGTTATCATCTATTTAAATTAACACATGTATGTATTATGGCTATGTTTGGGGAGGGCTTTTAAGGGGCTTATTGGGGCATGGACTTTTAAAATAAGCCGGCTAATTAAATAAGTCTCGTTTGTCGTGGGGCTTATAAAATAAGCCGGCTAGAAACTTTAGCCCATAAAAGAGGCTACAAACTTAAGCCCGGGGCTTTTGAAGAATAAATTCTAACATACACAAAAACTCATTTAATTATATTCTTTTTAGTAATTTTGCAATAATAAGCTCCAGCTCTAGCTCATTTGCCAAACAAGTTTATAAAAATATAAATTTTAATTTCGGCTTAAAATATAAGCCCCAGCCTCAGCTCCAACCCCAGCCCCAGCTCCAGCCCATTTCACCAAACATACCCTATATATTTTTGTAGGCAGTTAAGTAATTTAACATATGGAAACCCCATCTAAAAATTTTAGCCTCATTTTTGGAGGCCGGGGCTTATAATTTCAAAAATCTTCCTATAAGCCTTTACGCCAAACGAGCTCTATTTTTTAGATGGGGCTTATTTTTGAAATTTAAGCCCCATAAACCCCATATAAACCCCTCCCAAACACACCCGATGTACAAGACAATCTCATGTGTTCTTGTGTTATCACCATGGGTTAAACTTTCACTCACTGTCACGTCAGCGTCATATCAGCTTTAACCTTTTAATCTTAACTAAAAAAAACACCCATTTATCATAACTCAACCTTAATTCAACATTTTGGCTCCACTTTTATCATAATTAAACAAAAAAAAACTGAGTTAAAGTTTAATTCACCACACGGTGTGGAAGTTAAAGCTAACTCACAAAAAAAATATCACCTTTAACACAACGTTAAAGCTTTAACGTGGAGGTTTAATGTGGCTTTAACGTAGGGGGCGATGTGGTTAACGTGGGTTTAACTCGAAAATGTTAAGCTTTCACCCACCTAAAATGTTAACACACTGAGTGCTCTTATAGACGGTCCTTTAAGATATGATATTTTTTACATCCAAGATATGTTAAAAATGCAATGCTCAAAGTTTTACTTACGACTCGAAGAATGTCCACTACTCAAAAGACATGACTCACACATAGCACGTCAAGGCATCATGAGAACTGTATACATGCCATGATTATCAATATCAAAAGAAAACTTGTATTTTTCTAAAAAAAAAATACTAACATTTATTACGTCGTTGTTGTTGTTAATATAAAATTCGGAGTAAAAACGTAAATAAAACTGTAGCATATTATAGAACTCTGAATATAAAATTCGAAGTAAAAACGTAAATAAATACTGTAGCATATTATAGAACTCTGAAAATAGAAATAAAAATAAAAATAATAGTATTAAATTTTTGAAGAAACAAAAAACAAAAGTGGGCTTAGGATATTGATAGTCCAGCCCAAACACTTTAGTCATTTGAACTCACACTCAATGTGTGAGAGAGGGATTGTAAAGCAAGTTTGCTGTTTGCATACTCCGAAATCACTCTAGTATGGGACGTACTTCTATTGAAGGTTTAAGCCTGTGTTTAGGTTTCCGAAGCTCAAAGGGTTCATCAGGTTCCCTTCCTGGGTAGAAAGAGACAACTCCTACAAGTTTTGCTTTTTCCTCCTCTTCATATGATTTGCCGACGTCTTTCTATAACAACAACCCATCAAAGAACTATTCCCTCTACCAGATCATCGATGAAATACAGTAATCATTGTGCGAAGAGGATAATCCCATTGAATTCCTTATATCAAATGTTATACTTTCAAATCCCACTTGTAGATTTAATATGTCGTCATAGACATCATTTGATGATAGCATAAGTAGTAGCTAGAATAGGTCTCCCCAAGATTATTGGGACAACTTCTTCTTCGTCCATTTCTAGGATCACAAAATCAACCGGGAATTTAAATTTCTTAATTTTGACAAGAATGTTTTCACATATCCCTAAAGGATATTTGATAGATCTATCAGCTAGCTGAATGCTCAGTCACATTCGTTTCAACTCTGAGAGGCCTAATCTTAAGAATAACGAGTGGGGGGATAAGATTTATGTTTGCCCCCAGATCTGCCAATTTTTTTACCGTTAATGTTCCTATAAAGCATGGTAGAGTGAAACTACATAGGTCATCCTTCTTTTTGGGTAATTTTTTTTTTAATAACGGCAGAGCATTCCTCTCCCAGGGTTACCAAGCTTTCAAGTTTCTTTTTATTAGAGAGCAACTGCTTTAAAAACATGGCTTGTTTGGGAATGTGATAGAAGGCGTCAAGTAATGGAATAGTAAGTTTAGTATCCCTGAAATATGATATTACCTTTTCTTGTCATTTTCAGCCTTTTGATTCTTTAAGCGGGAAGGGTATGGTATCCGGGTAGATGGGGCGGAAGTAATAGGTTGAGTTTGTGGCGAAGGAATTGTATGGATGGCTGGTGTTAGTCCAAGCGTCTCCTTCTCCTTGTCAGGTGCTTCACTATAGCGGGTTTCAGTCTCATCAGTGATAGGGGATTAAATAGGATATGTTGGATCTTTGGTAGTTGTCCCTGATCGAGTTGTAATAGCAAAAGTCAGACCCTGCTGATTATGCTCCAACTCGTTGTTTTTTTAAGACCAACAGAACCTTGAAAACCGAGTTTACAATTCATTTTGTTATTGCATAATAAAACCCCCGAGCCACTTGGGTAAAAGACTCTTTTCAAAAATAAAATCTGCAAGTTCTTTCTCGAAGGGACTTCGAGTCGTGTAATCAGGCTTCTTCTTGGATTATGTCGACTATTTTTAGAAAATTTTTGATGTAATGGATCAGAATTCAATACACAACCCATGAAACATACAAAAATTTTGGAAAAGCCAAAAGTCAGTAGCGTGTAAGATTTCATCAGTTTGTTCACTAGAAAAAACAAGGGTGTTTGAGAATCCTAAGGAAGTAGGGGAGGAATATTCTTTAAGGCTTTTGGGAACGGGGTTAGCCTTGGGTTGCTCGTTATGTTTACGGTTAGGAACTGGTGGGATTTCTTTTTCAAAGAGAGTTCTTTCAACATTAATAATGGTTTTTTGTGATTCTTGTGAGCAAGTGGTTCTCTTTCTATTATGTATTTCTCTTTCAGGTTCAACATAAGGCTTAACGAGTGTTTTACGAACAAAAGGAACACAGAAAAGATAAGCTAAAAGAAAACTACAAAATAAAAAGAAAAAACTCAGTTGATAGAAATCTAGTAAGTAGACCTAACAAAATAGAAATTGAAACATAGACTATTCCCTTGCAGCGGCGCTAAAAACTTGATGCGGATTTTGCAAAACACAAGAAGTTTTACAATCTCCTAAATAGTGTACCTAACCGTTGTAGTGTAGTATCGGTAAGTTCAGAGGATTGATCATTCTCTTGGGGAATAGTGAGGTAGGCTCTAAGTGCACATCGAATTAAGTATTGGGGTTGAGGGAATATTATTTTTGGTCTTTTATATTTTATATGGAAGCAAGTAAAATCTCGGGTATTGGAGGAGCTGGTTTTTAAAACTCCTAATTAAACTAAAATAAAACTAAAGTAGTTATGCGGAAAGGTAAATTGGTGAATTTCGTATGAATAAAGTATATTTACTTAAAATTCCATCACTCCTTAATATCAATCAGGTTGGTTATTCCCTAAATCCTATGAATTCCGTCTAAACGGGAGCCTAAGCATGCCTTAATCCCGTCTTTTGCGTTGTGATGCGGGATTATAAATTTGCAAAAGTTTTACTTATCAAGGGATCTTGAGAAGCTTGCAATCCTCCAGACAGTATACCTGACCGGTGTAGTATAGTGAGTGGCAAGTACCGGGGAATTGATCGTTCTCTAGGGGAATAGTGTCGTTAGGATTGAAAAATACTTGAACTAGGTCTACAGGTGAGGGATGATTCTTTTTGTATTTTTATATATTTTATGAAAGCAGGTAAAATTATGGGTTTTGAAACAGTGGGAGGAATCAGTTGCTAGTCAACTAACCCAAAAACTACTAATTAACAAAATAAAATAAAATAATAAGAAAAGTAAATTTGGTGAACTTCTTATGATGAGAAAATGTGTTTACTTAGATTTCACTATTCCCTAGTTATTTCCTATTGAATTATTGATTTGTTACGATTGTTTGCATGAAAGGATTGTATTCCTTAATATCATTCGTAGGGGTGTGTACAGCGTTCCCCAACCCTATGATTTTTTATCTCTTCTTATGTCAACACGTTTAGTATCCTAACATAGCCTCATTAATAGTCATTCATGCGTTAAATACAATCAATAAAACTGTAGTACACATCCGATTACGTTTCTTAAGATGTTCAAGCTAGTTACCGTATAGGAGATTTAGCCAGTTTAAGCCTAACGCTAGTCAGTCGACCAAACAATCAATAACACATCGACAACCAATATTCAACAATAATATTTCATTAGATCTAAGCAAACACCAATAAATCTAAGCTAGCATGTTAAAGAAAAGAAAATATAAACAATCAATCAAACAACACATAGACATATTGAATGATTAAAAAAAACTTATTTTTAATTGAACATGAAAGAAAAAAAGGGCTTGGAAACCCTAAAGTTGCTGTGAAATTCGTCTATGTTTTGTTACACACCAAAAAGTTCCACCCTAATGAATGAAAAATCGAAAAATATATATAGATTTACAAGTCTGACGATGTCAGGTTATAATTCTTGACGTCGTCTGGTCACCGCTTTTAGGGTTTCGTATCACCCAAAATAGCTTCTGATGCTGTCAAGTTGTAGGGGTTCTGGGCCGTCTCGTGTAAGCACAAGGCGAGACGACCTTGCTTCAAATGCACCTGATGCCTGGGGATCGCACCAGGCTTTACCTCTCAAGGGATCTCGAGAAGCTTACAACCCCCACCAGGCAGTGTACCTGATCGTTGTAGTATAGTATAGTGACAAGTACCGGGGGATTGATCGTTCAGCTAGGAATAGTGTCGCTAGGATTAGAAAACCTAAATACTAGTTCTAGAGATGAGGGATGATTCTTTTTGTATTTTTATATTTTTTATGAAAAGCAAGTAAAAATCTCGGGTTTGAAGGATTTGGGCGGAATTAGTTGCTAGTCAACTAACCCAATACTAAAGATGCAATCAAAATAAAATATTAGAAATGAAAATAAAACTAAATTAAACTAAGGTTGTGAGCAATAAGTGGAGAAATGTGTTTACTTAGATTTCACTACTCCCTAGATATCTTTTACACGTTAATTACTTGTTATAGTTGCGTGGATGACGAATTGTATTCCTTAATACCATTCATGGGGTGGCGTACTTAACTCCCCAATCCTATGAGTGCCTACTTCACTCCTATGTCGAGCCGGCTAAGAAGCTCCTAACATGGGATCATTAGAATTTACTCATGCATTAAATACAACCAATAAAACCTAGTACACATCGGTTCATGTTTCCTAAGACGTTCAAGCATGTTACCATTTGGAGATCTGCCAGTTTTCTTAAGCCTAACATTGAAATCATTCATCCAATACAACCATAAACAAGTAATCAACACATAATCAACATCTAGGTTTCATTAGATCTAAGCAAACACAAGATAAATCTAGCCTAGCATGGTGGAATCAAGACAAGCACAAGATATAGACAACCAACACATAGACATATTGATTGAATTAGAAGAACACTTATCTCAATTACACATGTAAGGGTTCAAGGGCTGAAAACCCTTGAAAAACCTGTAAAAATCGTATATGGTTCGGCCTTAGGGTTTCTCCAAAACTTGTTCTTTTCTAATGAATGAAAATTAGAAAACTATATATAGAAAATTGAGTCTGACGGCGTCAAGAACAAATGGGTGACGCCGTCATCTCGCCGCCAAAAGAATTCTCGGACTGCCTTGATCTACATCTGACGCCGTCATGTATTAACTTTTTCCAGGCCGTCACGTATTTTACTCTTGACGCTCTTCCTTGTGACGCCTTCATTTCTGTACTGGACCGTCATCAAATTTACTCTTGACGCCGTCAGGAAAATGCTCTTGCGCCGTCACCTACTGTTCCCAGCTTAGAAAATTAAGTCTTTGGCATTTTCTTCACTTTTATGCTCCAAAAATGTCTGAATTGCTTCCTTTTCCAGATTTCACTCCCAAAGTACCTAAAATCACAAAAGGAACGATTTAGGGCAATATTTGATCAAATAAATTCAATTCCGGGCTTAAATGACCCCCTAAAAGTGGTTCATTTTTCGCCTCATCATATACCCTTACACTTGAGACTTGCTTGTCCTCAAGCAAATGCGCTTTTATTCTACTCAAAATACAAGTCAGGGGTCATTTAACACTAATATAAAAGTAATTACAACAAATAATCATTCCACTAAAGACCAAAGACAAGCACGGAGGTCATACACTAGCACCTCACAAATAGTGTTTAGATACTCACATCTCTCGGGTGTAATAAAGTATAAATTACAATATGAAAATGGAAGATATCTCTCACTACTTGTCATAGCAAAATAGATTACCATATGTAACAACCGTGGTTTTAGCAGGTCGGTTTGACTGATAGTCTTGACTCGGTTGACGTTTGTTTGGTGTGTATTAGGTGTTTGAGGTGATATATGAGTGATATGGGTGAGTTTTAGCACTAAATCCCTTTGCATAAGTGGTTTTATTGTGATTTGAAAAGTTTGTAATTTGGGAAAGTTCATTTTGATCACCTTTGTGGCGTAGAAATGACTTGCGTAGTTTTGGTGTTTTTGTGTTTTTGTGTAACGAGTCTTCGTTCAAGTTATTGAGCGTTAGTAAGTTACGGGAATGTAGTTTTTGTAAAGAAATGCTTATGGAGTGTGTGAAAATCTATTTTTGGAAACTTTATTTTGAAAATGATTATTTTCCAGTTTATCGTAAAATTAAGGTTTATCGCGAAAGACGTTAGGTTTCGGTATGAGAATACATAAAATATGAAAAGTATGAGGTTTTGAGTGTAATAAATTAATTTAATAAAAAAAATAAAAAATATATATACATATATAAAAATCGGCCAAAGAGTGATTTTAGGAGAAAAAGAAAAACCAATTTGAGTCCAAATAGGATTCTATATATACCAAACCAAACACCCCTAAAACGTTTTTTCTGCAATTATGGGTCGACACATGGAGAATCAAGAGGGGAAAAATTAGGGTTTCATAATTGTCTAGCAATAATCAAGAATCAAGGTAAAATCTTTAACCCTTATGTGTAATTAATCAATTATTGTTATGATTTATGTAATAATTAATATGATGGAATCTAAGGTTTGTAAACTTCTGTAAATTATTGAAGTAAAACATGTTAGGATGATTAGATGTTAATATTATGGGTAATGGTTAAGGGAATTGAGTGTTAAATGCGTTAGATTATGTGTTAGTGTTTGGACAGATTTGTAAGGCTGTAAAGATGTGAGTGTATATAACAGATGGTGAAGAGTTAAGTCACGAATTTTAGGTCTAAATTGAAGTTTAATGAAAGATCTTTCCAAAAAGTCCAGCCACGATCAATTTTGAGGTCGGGAAGTCGGTCTTTTGATTTTTCTTTGATAAGGTGTCAAAGCTGTCAAACCGGGACAGATTTTGGGTAAAAGTTTGAGGGTGATATGTGGTTGTAAAAATGGTATTTTGACTTGGTCTTCTGGAATAATTAAGTTTTAGGTTATATTAGACTACCACGAAGAGGATTCGCGATAAAAACTTGTGGAAGTAATTATTAAAAATCAAAACTTTTTGGTGTGCGTTCAGATCCGAATTTGAGTAGTTGTCAAGTTTGAATTTCTTGTGAGTACTTGTGTGTGTTATTGGTCCATGGCCTTCTGGGATTAGCTTCTATGCTTATGAGAGACCATGGTAAATTTTTTGTGTGAGTTGTTGAGCTTTATTTGTCGTGATTTCATGTGAGTGAATGTACTCAAAAATTCTGCGTTTTCTGAGTTTTAGAGTGCAAGGGATTTAGTGAGTATTAAGTTATGGTAGTGGTTAGTGTGGTGTCTAGGAGATCCATGGTGGGTCATATGAGTCTTAGACATCCATCATATGTGTATTACATGGGTTGTAGATTTTAGCTTGACCTTGTGTAATGTGGATTATTTTGTGGAAGCTGCGGAGTTTAAGGTGAGTTCATAGTCCCATATTTTTACTTTGTTTTAAACATTGGGATGGGAATGATGCTTGTCTTAAATGATTTGATTTACTGTGATTATGTGTATGGTGTTAAAGAGCTTGGACTTATAATGTTATCGTATGCATGCTATGTGTGATTATTTGCTTGTGTGGAAATCGAGGGTAGAACTGTACCTGAGATGTGAAGGGTAGAACTGTACCCAAGTTGTGAAAATCGAGGGTAGAACTGCACCTGAGATGAGGGTAGAACTGTACCAGAGTGGTGGAATTTGTGTGGGATCCAATTAGGATGATGTTATCCTATTACTCGCACATGCGACCTAATTGATGTTTGACATGTTTGATGGGATCCAATTAGGAGGTTGTTATCCTGTTACTCGCGTATGAGTCCTAATTGATGATTATGGGATCGGAGGACACGAGCCGTCCTGTTGTAATGAATATGGGATCGGGGGACACGAGCCGTCCTATTGGTTGCCTTATGAGTGTTGTTGCCTTTGTGTGTGAATATTAACTTGCAAATACATGTAGCTATATGATAACTATAATTTATTTGTCCAGCTATATTTTGTAATCACAGCAAATTCGGTTGCCTTGTGTGTTTGAGTCTTAAACCTATGAATCTCACCAACATTATGTTGACATTTTAAGCATCATTTTCAGGTGAGCTTTCTAAGGATAAGATAGAAGGATGTGGATAGACGAGACCTTAGTTGCATTGGAAGTGGTTTATCATCTATGTTTGGATTTATGTTTTTGTTTTGGTTATTTTATTTTGGGGTATTGTTACAACACTTTGTGTTTGTACATTGCTCTATTTATGTGCATGTAGTTGTTCTCTATGTAGACACCAGGTGTTGTGATGATATCCATGAAGTTACACCCGCGCGTTTCCGCCGTGGCGGGGTGTGACAGATTGGTATCAGAGCCTTGGTTATAGAGAATTAGGTGGTTGAACCTAGACTATAACTTAGGAGTCCCTCATATAGTTGCATTTAGGATCTATGTGTAAGTATAGTATTTTATATGTCTATTTTCCTATATTTATGAGATATTTTATTGAGTTTCGGACGTCTATTTTATCTCCTATACGTATTATTATATATATCGACTTTATTATATCGTCTTTCGCGCGTAAGACGCTTCCTTGGACTGTCGTTGTTGCTATCGGATGCGAGAGAAGTGGTAGGATGAAGCGGACTAACCGCAGAATCCGAGTTTCTGATAACATGTATCCATGTTCGGATAAGGAGAGAACGTTTATGGGAAACGTTGGTGGAGAAGAAGTGGAAAGGTTTGGAACCACGACGACTTCTGGAGATGGAGCCATTACCAAATACCCTTGGTAGTGTCCTCACTTCACCGAGGAAGGAGATGTGGTTTAGCCTAAACCTCGTGATTTGTATGCGCTTGTGAATCATGTGGAATTAGAAGAAATAAATAGAGATGGTTTTGCATGTTGTCGTCTACCTCAACAGGTAGGAAACATGAATGGGTGGTTGAGTAAAGATGAAAGGGAATTAGGATGGAATGGTGTGGATTCGGATCTAGAGTCCACAGCGAGCAGTAAGTTGAATTTTTATGAGTGGGAAGATAAGTGCGAGAGTGGAGTTGAGCCATTATGCGACGTCTTTTTTTTTTGTGTTATGTTTTGGAATTCGTATATTGTCTTTTGCCGTCTGGAGCCATGTTGGATCGTGATTACTCTTGGATATTGGATCGACCTTATCCAAGTGATTTTGATTATGGGGTTTACGTGATCGTTGGAATTGTTTCATGTAAGATGATTGTTGTGACGTCTTTTGGTTTTGTTTACGTGATGGTTTGCATGATGTGTTGTCATAGGAGGGAGTACATTTATGAAAAGGGGGCATAGATAATTATGGTGGCCAACATAATTATACATGCGTCACGACACAAGTGGACTTGCAAGTATGATAGCATGGATTGCATGGGGTATTAGGTGCTATGTGATATATGTGCATTATCATTGAGATGTGTGGTTTTGGAAGTAAGTATACGTGTGGAATAGACTTATAACTATGGTCGCGAAAATAATTATAAGAGTATCACACATGTGGACTTGTGACCATTATTGCATTGATTGATGTTTGTTGGTATATGTTGTGGTAGATGGTATGTGTTATCATGTTGGTGATGGCTGTATGGTTAGAGAAGTATTCTCTTAACCATTTGGGCAGTCGTTATATGTTGGGGTGTGTAGGTGGTGAGATTCCATCCTACCTATCATATGTTGATACCTCAAATATCGGTGGGTACTTATGTTGTGGTATTTAAGTTGATTCGTTTACTAGACGCTCTGTTTGTATACCTAATTCTTTGGTTGGCATTCCTATTCGTACCATGATGGTACATATGCCATATTCTTTCTATTTGACGTCGTGAAAGATGTTGGGTAATCGAATTCGTTGGATACTGGTTCGTTTCTTTGGTTATTCCTTGCATTCATTCCGCGAATGAATGTTATGCTATTCTTCAAGTATTGTTGGTTCATGACGAGTTGGTGTGGATATTTAATCCCTCATTTACACACACCAATTGAATTTTGTGACCCGTTAGTATCGGTGTTTTCTATGATTTTGGTTTGATCGGTGTACGAATGAGTCTTTAAGTTCATCGTTTGGTTTGCAATGTATTCGCGTGAGTGTTCACTGGTATGAGATTCGTTTGATGATTATTTTGATTATGTGATTCTTCTGTGTTTTATTTTCGCATCCAATAAAGGGGTTGTGTTAAAGTCCTTATGGTATTTTACAAATTCGTTTTGGGTATTTCAAGGTCGTCTAATGGAAACTATTATTTTTATGGTGAAAATGAAGTGTGGAAAAAAAAATGGTTTATATATATTTTATAAGGAAAATGTATAAGTTTAAGATATGTCTTGTGAAAAAAACGGTGTTCATTTGTTTTTGGGAAGGTTGAGTACAGGAATAAGAACTGTCTATGGTTCTCATTTACCAAACTTGTTATGTACTTGGTTTATCGAGTGTTTCTTTCGGTGAGGTACGCTTGTGCATGTTTTATGGGTATGTGTATTTTCTTTGTATGGGTTTTCATGAAATATTTTATCCGTGTCTACTTTTATTGGAAAAATTTCTCATTGTGTTTTTCTAGCTTTGATTTTGATGTTCGCTACATCGCTATTCGGTAATTCGTACCCCTTTTGAGTTCGTTAATATACGTTTTAGTTCGACCGGTTTAATGGTTCGCTTCGTTTACTTAGGATAGATTGTCGTTTCGAATATCAATTTGTTCGTTGAAGAGGAAGAGGATGTTTGCCAAGTTGTTCAAGTGAGAGGTGTAGCTTTAAGATGTACGTTCTTCAGGAAGGTGGTCAACGATTGCGAGTGTTCGTGGACATTAGTAAGATAAAAGTAGTGAAGAGTGGAAAGTACCTAAGACACCATCTGAGAGACGATTGTCCTTAGGAATGGCAGGTACTATTGGCGATTCATTTTTATCTTTCTATAGATTGAGTAGGCATCGCGGAGGTGGAAGATCCATAAGAGGAACTGTGTGATACATGGTTTAAAGTTGGGAAATAGGACTTGGAGATGAGTTTGTATGGAGCAAGAGATGTTATCTACACGGATCATAAGAATCTTTAGCATATATTTGGCAAGAGGTTAATATATGTTGAAGAGAAGTTGGGTGTGGAATTTCTCAGTGACTACGATTGTCTGATTCGCCACCGTTAAGGAAGGGCGGACATCGTGGTAAGAGCACTGAGCACGGAATGAACGAGTGAAACTTAGATGTTGTGAGCAATGATTATGATAATTCAGTTCGGAGTTAAGAGGATGATATTGACAGCCTAGAGAGAGAGGTTCAAGGATGAGAATATGTAAGAGGAATGATTACGTGGTTTAGACCAGTAAATGGAAAGGAACAAAGATGGAGGAAAGTACTTTGCGGATCAGCTATTGGTTTCAGTGAGAGGAAGCATAAGGACGGCAGTCATGCAAGGTATTTGATACATCCGAGAATGGATAAGACGTATTATTACCTTAGCAAGAGATGCATGGAGGAGTAGGCGAGAATTTTCGCTTGGTGAGTTGGTAATGAGCCACGGGGTGTCGCGTTGATCATCAAGAAACATGATGAAATACTTACTTCGCGATAGTGGTAAACGGGTTATAGAGTCTTGAGAACATGTATGTAGATGAGTACGACTTATCATTCTCTAATGAGTGAACTAAGTGAGCGTACAAGTCAGGCGATGGATGGTGAGCTGAGAGCATGGGTGTAGTTGATTTTGGAGAAAGCCGGGGTATACATTTATCCTTAGCTGAGTTCTCCTATATCAACAATTATCATTCTAGTATTGAGTATGTGTCGTGTGAAAAGTTGTATGGAAGGTAATGTAGGTCACCTGTTCTGTGGGCAAAGGTTGGAAGAAGCCAACTAATTGGTCCTGAACTTGTACGAGAGACTACAAATAAGGTTTTCTGACTAAGGAAAGACTTAAGGCAGCAAGAGATCGCCAAAGGAGTTATGCGGATTATTGCCGTAAACCCTTGGAGTTTGGTGTTCGTGATATTGTGAGGTTAAAAGTATCTCCTTGGAAGGGTGTGGTGCGCTTCGGTAAGAAAGGCAAGCTAGCACCGAGATACGTAAGACCGTTTGAGATTTATGGAAATGATTGAATTTGAGACATATCGGTTGAATTTTCCTGAGGAGTGAAGTAGAGTGCATGATACGTTTCACGTATCTAATGGAAAGAAGTGGTTGGTAGACGCTAGTCTGCATGTGCCATTAGATGAATGTAAGGTTGACAAGACTCTTCGTTTTGTCGAGAAACCTGTTGAGATTGTGGATCGAGATGTTAAGGGTTTGTAATGTGGTGAGATAGCGTTGGTAAAGGTATGATGGGATTCTAAGCGTGGTCCCGAGTTTACTTGGGAACGTGAGGATCAGATGATATTTAAGTACTCAAATTTGTTTGCGGATGTGGTTGCTGAGCAGATCGTTTGTAGTTGGATTTAGATCGTGGAAGTTAGATGCGGGATATTCATAAATGTTTGTTTTATGGGTATTTGTTATTTCTGAGTGCGTCTTGCGGTTACCATTCGGGTTTTCATTTGGTTTGAGGGTATCGTACCTACCTGTGAGAAGTCGTTTGGATCATTGGTGTTATTGATCGGTGTAGTGTATCTATTTTCGTGTATCGTTGGAGTATCGGAGTGTTTTCTATCGTGTGAATTCGAGTATTTATTCGGTTCACATTTTTGCGATTCTTTCTCAGTGATTTTATGGGGTGGTATTATTCCACTTAAATATCCATAAATTTTCTTTTGATGTTGTGAGTGGTGACTATAGTAGTTGAAATCTCGTGACGCGATTTCCCTAAGTGGGGGATGATGTAACAACCTGGTTTTAGCAGGTCAGTTTGACTGATAGTCTTGACTCGGTTGACATTTGTTTGGTGTGTATTAGGTGTTTGAGGTGATATATGAGTGATATGGGTGAGTTTTAGCACTAAATCCCTTTGCATAAGTGGTTTTATTGTGATTTGAAAAGTTTGTAATTTGGGAAAGTACATTTTGATCACCTTTGTGGCGTAGAAATGACTTGCGTAGTTTTGGTGTTTTTGTGTTTTTGTGTAACGAGTCTTCATTCAAGTTATTGAGCGTTAGTAAGTTACGGGAATGTAGTTTTTGTAAAGAAATGCTTATGGAGTGTGTGAAAATCTATTTTTGGAAACTTTATTTTGAAAATGATTGTTTTCCGGTTTATCGTAAAATTAAGGTTTATCGCGAAAGATGTTAGGTTTCGGTATGAGAATACATAAAATATGAAAAGTATGAGCTTTTGAGTGTAATAAATTAATTTAATAAAAAAAATAAAAAATATATATACATATATAAAAATCGGCCAAAGAGTGATTTTAGGAGAAAAAAGAAACCCAATTTGAGTCCAAATAAGATTCTTAGGCCCAAAGGTTATCCATAATTAATATATATACCAAACCAAACACCCCTAAAACGTTTTTTCTGCAATTATGGGTCGACACATGGAGAATCAAGAGGGGAAAAATTAGGGTTTCATAATTGTCTAGCAATAATCAAGAATCAAGGTAAAATCTTTAACCCTTATTTGTAATTAATCAATTATTGTTATGATTCATGTAATAATTAATATGATGGAATCTAGGGTTTGTAAACTTCTGTAAATTATTGAAGTAAAACATGTTAGGATGATTAGATGTTAATATTATGTGTAATGGTTAAGGGAATTGAGTGTTAAACGCGTTAGATTATGTGTTAGGGTTTGGACAGATTTGTAAGGCTGTAAAGATGTGAGTGTATATAACAGATGGTGAAGAGTTAAGTCACGAATTTTAGGTCTAAATTGAAGTTTAATGAAAGATCTTTCCAAAAAGTCCAGCCACGATCAATTTTGAGGTTGGGAAGTCGGTCTTTTGATTTTTCTTTGATAAGGTGTCAAAGCTGTCAAACCGGGACAGATTTTGGGTAAAAGTTTGAGGGTGATATGTGGTTGTAAAAGTGGTATTTTGACTTGGTCTTCTGGAATAATTAAGTTTTAGGTTATATTAGACTACCACGAAGAGGATTCGCGATAAAAACTTGTGGAAGTAATTATTAAAAATCAAAACTTTTTGGTGTGCGTTCAGATCCGAATTTGAGTAGTTGTCAAGTTTGAATTTCTTGTGAGTACTTGTGTGTGTTATTGGTCCATGGCCTTCTGGGATTATGTCACAACTCGTAATTTCCGGTCATTTTCCAAACCTCGACAATTTACTATTCACAAGTTACTATTCATCATTTACTATTCATCGTTTTCGAGGTCAATTTGACATTCTGAGAAGCGTTCAGAAATTTTACTATTCACTTGACACTATTCATTTCCGGAAGAATTTCACTATTCACGTGCATTACTCATGTCATCGTAAAATTTGTTTACGAGTATTCAATTTCTCGTAACCGTATTGGTTCAGGAGCGAATTCATGCATTACTATCAGGGACATCTCATACGGACTAGAAATAGTCTGCATATTATCATTATGGCACTTGCATACTATTCCACTCGTAGGATAATTAAATTAATACTTTTGGTATAATTAACTTTTACGTATAATTATTTCTGTCTAAACGTTAACAAACGATCAATAATGTGACTAACGCGTCCGACACTCCCGACTATGATCCCAATATATTTTTATATTCATTTTTATAATATAAAAATTATAATATTAATTTACCCGGTATTTTGGAAATTTATTTATTTCGTATCGTACGACTAATTTAATTTCGACGGTTTTCATAAAAATTAAACAATAATTATCTAAACACTTAATATTTGTACCCAACATATTTTTGTAATTTTTATAACTTTATTTTATCTCGGTTAACTCCGTTAAAATTATTTTTATTTAACCCGGTACCCGGTACACCTTAAAACTAAAAATAAAACATAATATTATACATAATATACACAAAGTCTTACACATTCATCCCCCCCTTGACTTGCCGGCCCCCCCCCCCCCCCCCCCCAATGCCAATCTCTTACAATGTATACTAACTCACTCCAACCTCATTAAAGCTTATACTAACTCTATTATAATAATAATACTAATAATACATATACTAAAAATTAGATATTTTATCTCATTTGCAACTAGCCAAGAAAAACTTTTCTTCTCTTTTTCTCTCATAAGGGTGCTCGGCCTAGGGTATTCAAGAAGCAAGAAAACATCATTTTTCAAAGATCTAAGTAAAATCTTGTTCATATAGTTGTCCTTGTTGGAGTTTTGAGATAAAAACTCAAGGATTGTTAGGTTTTCACTATCCAAACTTCATTAATCTTCCAAGTAAGTTTACAAAACTCATTTCATAATTTTTACAAGTTATTACTATGTTTATATATTTTTCTTACAAGAACTCATGCATATATTGGCTTATACCACTCCATTTTTGTATATATTTAACTTTTAAGCCCTAGAAAGTGATTTTTGGTTAGATCCTTGTTAGATCCACTTGGTTATGATGTTTAGGAACCCATGACACCCTAAGAAGGTGTATGGTAGGATTAGACTAGTTTTGTAGTGATTGAAAGTGGTTTGATTGAAGATGGAACTAGATTAGAACCCTAGAAATGATTTTTGAAACAATAGAAATACCTACTGTCCCTATTTTTATTTCGTGGGAAAATCAGTGGTTGATGGTTAATTTTTGACCAAAGATTTAGAAAATACTTTCAAAAACGAAACTTTAGGCGAAAGAACGGATTAAAACGAGCTTATAACGAAGGAGATATGATTTTTGCAAATTTAATGACGAAAATTATTTTTATAAAAACTGCATGCTGTTTGGCAGTTTTCGACGGGCAAAAAGAGGTGTTAAATGTAACCTAGAGGAGCCGAGTTATCAAAAATATACTAGTATATACAAAAACGAATCCGTGGATATAAAGAACGAGGAAAATGAGCCTAAAACGACCAAGTTATATCCGTTTTAACATCGTCAAACTATATATATATATATATATATATATATTTGGTCACAAATAAAAATAATAACTTACGCACTAGATGGTATATTTTCTAGAAATGGTACTAAGGACTATATTCTTAACTAATGAATACGTGTGACCCAAGAGAATATTTATACGACTTAACGACGTTATTTTAAGGTTTTCGATACGAGGATTATAACGCTAACAATTTTCATACAAGATAATACGACAAGTTATATACTTCTATATTTGGATTTATTTTTCCTAAGTATGGAAACTATTTTACTATGACGATAACTAGTATTTCCAAATTACGAGTGGTATAGGTATCATGTGCATGTGCATTCATTACATTACGGCTTGATCTAAATTAGATCGCGATTATTCATTTAGGTTGCGGCTAGTGTTCGCGCCTCATTGTCCCGACTACTTTTACATCGTTGTACCATCTTTGTACCATCCTTTCGAGGTGAGTTCTCATAGCCCCGTTTTAATTACTTATTTGATTTTGAATCCCACGGGGGAGAATACATTGCACAATTATTTTTGTACATGCCCAAGTATTACAAATTCCATACATTGCTTAAGTTGCCTTACTACCAAGTTAAGTCCCCTTATATATCATGGACCGTTAATTATATTGCTAAGCGAGAGTGAGTGGATAGATCTATCGAGGGTGACGCCTCCATTCGTGTTTGGGTTGCTCCAACGGGACGAATGCATTTCATGTCTTAACAAATTGAGTGTCTGGTAAACACTCTGGTGGGGCCATTACAAAGTCTAGCTTCGGGGTCATGAGCTTAAGAGCCAATGTAGCATTTTTGACATTTTTGTCGGTTTACTTTATACTTGTGGCTTATGTACATACGATTTAACTTATAAACCTATGATTATTCACCAACTTTATGTTTACCTTTTTCGCAATGTATTTCTCAGGTAACTAAGGTAGCTCATGTTGCATACATTTGGACCTTCATGGAGTCGCGGAGTCGACGCGTCTCACCTTATATTTTCTGCACTTATGATACGTTTGATCTTGTTGAACTCATTTTATCTAAATTGGCAACACCTTTTGGGACCTATGTTTTGTAAACTCTGAATGTTTTAATGATCAAACGATGTATTTTTCCAAACGACACTTTAGGTCGTTCAATATGACTGTAACTGTGGTGCTATGACAGTTATCCACAGGTATTCCATTCCGCTGCCATTCAGGTATTTTTGGGGTGTGACAGATTGGCATCAGAGCTAAGGTTATAGCGAACTAGGATGTATCATGGACCTTAGACTATAACCACATCATCATAGCATCTCATTATTTCATCATAGGTGCATATTCATTATACATGTTGTTTCATGCACACACTGTGCGAGTTATTTATACCCATACTCATATATATATATATATATATATATATATATATATATATATATATATATATATATATATATATATATATATATATATATATATATATATATATATATATATATATATATATATATGATTATATTGACCTGGTTCACAAGTGACATGTCTTCAGATACTCACCCTATTATCCTTTTATCGGATTTCGACATTGAAGATTTATTGTCATCTTCCACTACCATTATACCACCAGTTGCGCGTATACCACCATTAGCACTATTGATTTGTTATAGGAATAAGGTTTTCCTATCATTTAACCTATACATAGAATGCCGTTTGGTAGAGTATTCAGACTAAATTTTAATGGACTTATTAGGATGCTTATTACAAGGGAGATAGTATGTTTTCTTTCTTCCACTAGTAGGACGCTTACTACTCAGGTACTACCAGCACCGTCAGTTACTTATTTCACTATTGGTCGTCCCATAGCGCGTACTTCAACTTTACCTCTTGGATGCCGCGAGATAGCGCGAAAGAGGGTAGTATTCCATTCACTATTATCACCATCGCCTCTTAACTCGTCACTAGGATTTCATCGTCATCAATGTTATTCTCATCCTTTAGAATACCACCATTGTCATTTCCCTTTTCCATTTTCACTTGCCATGAATTAGATAACGCCTTGTGGATAATACCAAGATTATGGACTCAACAGGAACATCCGCAGATTCCTCAGGATTAGTTTGGAACCTACACTATTTAGAATATGGTCGATGCACAACTTCAGACACTGCTTCAGGACTATCTCGACCTTATGATGCCGTAAAACCTGATTTCACTTAGAGGGACTACAGGAAGTCTTTAGACTAGACTTATATCTTTACTAGCTTTTACTATTATCCTAACCACGAGAAGTGTGGCATAGTTAAAGAAACTGGTAGTATTTTGATTGTTGTACAAACGGAATCACCAAGTATTGACTCTACTATAGGGGAATGGTTGTGCTATTTATGATATTGGTCCATATAGACCGAAACTTTCATGTATTACACTAGGCCAAAAACGACCTATGGTCACACATGCTCGATTTGGAACAGCCACACATTCAAATATATGTGTGGCTGAAGGTAGGAAAATTGACAGCATTTACGAATTAGTCACACATGAGCATTTCGAATGAGACCTCTATTGCCACACAATCGACCCTTATGTGACTAAACGTAACTGGTGATTTTGTTCCAAATCATTTAGTCACATATGCTTTTGGAACGTGTGACAAATACAAGTAACCTTGATGCCATATATGGTCACACTAAACTTATAGTCACATTTGCTTCTAATAGTATGACCAAATGCCATATACGGTCACACAAAACAGTTTGTCACACATTATTTAAGTGTAGCCAAAATCAAGTACATATAGTTACACTAAACAGTTTGTCACACATTATTTAAGTGTAGCAAAACATGATTTGTGTGACTAAAAGTTAACAAAGGCCACACAAAAACCCAATTCATGTGGCAAGTGGATGGTCAATAGTTACACAAAATACACATTCATTCACACTTTAAAGAGCATATGGTCACACTTATTAACACTTTTGGTCACTTGATGGTTAGTTGTATGTGACTAAATACACTCCCAAAAACATGCTTTGTGTGACTAAATGTTACCAAAGGCCACACAAAAAACCAAATTCATGTGGCAAGTGGATGATCAATAGTCACACAAAATAGACATTCCTTCACTTTAAACAGCATATGGTCACACTTATTAACAATTTTGGTCACTTGATGGTTAGTTGTATGTGACTAAATTCACTCCCATGAACATGCTTTGTGTGACTAAATGTTAGTAAAGGCCACACAAAAACCAAATTTATGTGGCAATTGGATGATCTGTAGTCACACAAACCATACATTCCTTCACTTTCAACACCATATGGTGACACTTATTAACACTTTTGGTCACTTGATGGTTAGTTGTATGTGACTAAATTCACTCCCAAAAACATGCTTTGTGTTAATAAGTGTCACCATATGGTGTTGAAAGTGAAGGAATGTTACCAAAGGCCACACGAAAACCAAATTCATGTGGCAAGTGGATGATCAATAGTCACACAAAATACACATTCCTTCACTTTAAACAGCATATGGTCACACTTATTAACACTTTTGGTCACTTGATGGTTAGTTGTATGTGACTAAATACACTCCCAAAAACATGCTTTGTGTGACTAAATATTAGTAAAGGCCACACAAAAACCAAATTTATGTGGCAATTGGATGATCTATAGTCACATAAACCATACATTCCTTCACTTTCAACACCATATGGTCACACTTATTAACACTTTTGGTCACTTGATGGTTAGTTGTATGTGACTAAATACACTCCTAAAATCATGCTTTGTGTGACTAAATGTTACCAAAGGCCACACAAAAACCAAATTCATGTGGCAAGTGGATGATCAATAGTCACACAAAATACACATTCCTTCACTTTAAACAACATATGGTCACACTTATTAACACTTTTGGTCACTTTATGGTTAGTTGTATGTGACTAAATTCACTCCCAAAAACATGCTTTGTGTGACTAAATGTTATCAAAGGCCACAAAAAAACCAAATTCATGTGGCAAGTGGATGATCAATAGTCACACAAAATACACATTCCTTCACTTTAAACAGCATATGGTCACACTTATTAACACTTTTGGTCACTTGATGGTTAGTTGTATGTGACTAAATACACACCCAAAAACATGTTTTGTGTGACTAAATGTTAGTAAAGGCCACACAAAAACCAAATTAATGTGGCAATTGGATGATCAATAGTCACACAGAATACACATTCGTTAACTTTAAACATCATATAGTCACACTTACTAATACTTTTGGTCACTTTATGATTTATTGTTTGTGTGGCCTTCGGTAACATTTAGTCACACAAAGCATGTTTTTGGGAGTGTATTTAGTCACATACAATTAATCATAAAGTGGCCAAATGTGTTAATAAGTGTGATCATATGGTATTTAAAGTGACGAAATGTTTATTTTGTGTGACTATTGATTATCCAATTGCCACATAAATTTTGTTTTTGTGTGGCTTTTTGTAACATTTAGTCACACAAAGTATGTTTGTTTTGTGAATTTTGTCACATATAATTAAGCATAAAGTGGCCAAAAGTATTAATAAGTTTGACCATATGGTGTTTTAAGTGATGAAATATGTATTTTGTATGACTATTGATCATACGATTGCAACATGAATTTTCTTTTGTGTGGCATTTTATAATATTTAGTCACACAAATCATTTTTTTAATAGTATTTAGTCACATACAATTAGGCAAAAAGTGGCAAAAAGTGTTAATAAGTTTAATCCTATGCTCTTTAATGTGAAGAAATATGTATTTTTATGTGACTATTGATCATCAAATGGCCACATGAAATTTACGTTTACACAGAATACACCATTATAACTCATTTTAACCATTAAATACCGTATACAACCTATTCAAAAATAACAGCAACCCACAACTTGTTTCAACCCATTACATAAATCCTTTTCTTTCCTAAAAAATAATTAACTTTACTTCCAGCCACATTACATATCATTAATTCACGTAGACATGGTATGAGAATAAAAGTGATAAATTTACCATATCCAGTGTCGCAGGTGGATACGAGGTTGAAGTGGTAGAAGTGGAAGGTGTTCCCATCAACATAAAAATGGGATCAAATGCCTTGCCTGCTCCATGTGTATTGCCCTATACTGGAGTGACTTTATTCCTTGTTTCCTGATTACGGGGATGTGACTCAACGTCCTCACCATGACTTTCAATCATACAAGCCTGATATTTCTCTCCTATGATAGAAATCGTTCCATAAGTTAATAAATTAGTAATCTAACAATTTATAAAATTAAAAATTATTGAAAATAATCTAGTCATTATAGGGGTTTAAGTTAGGTATTCGGTTTGGGTCCTGGCAGGCTTAGAATGTAGACAACAAGTCAAAAATAACCCTCATTTGGATGAGCGGCATGCTAAAAAGGTTTACGACAAGTAAAAAATGGCCAATATGTCTAAATAAGTCTGATTATTCAAATAGGAAAATTGAATCAAGTAACCAAGCTATAAGCTGCAAATCCAAACAACACTCAAATGGTTATGACATTCATACTTTTTTTTTTTAAATCAACCCATCTCACATAAGCTAGAATGAATTTTATGCCTATGTACTTGGACCAGAACTCAATATTTTCCATACAACAGTATGCACAAGATTAGTAAAGCAAGCAAGAATCCTTTTTAGACATGTTTTTGCACAAGAATTATAACAAGGTAAGGACACTTACAATATGTTAAAAGTGGGAGGTTGAAGCGTATAGAGCCCACGTCTCAACAGCCTTCACATCCATTTCCTTCATTTCTTTATTCATAGTCAACTCTTTACAGAAGTTTCTATCCACACTACTTATGCTCCACATGCTTTTACAACACTTCAACCTGAAAAAACCAAATTTTAACCCCATTAACTCTCTTCAATGCATAACCCATATAAAACTTAACTTGAACTACCATAAAATAGCTAATCAATCATAAGTGCATGATTTTTCCTATGTAACATCATTCCTATAAATGAATTTGGCAATCTAATATTAAAGAGGTAAGGACACTTACATAATGCTCTTGTGACATGCCAACGAACCATATCATCTCACTAGCCCGAGCCTTATCTGTGCCCAATACGCCTACCGAGACTGACCTGTCTACTCCAACTGACCCTCCCACCATCAATTGTTGATCCCTAAAATTACATGATACTGTTATAGACCATATCATGCTAAAATATCATCAAATACATTTATGTTCTTGCTCAAGTACTAAGCAAATTAAATCCGCGTATCAACTGACGATATTGTTTAAAAAATGGAAATGTATAATGTACTCATACTTCTATTAAAAATCTTTCATTTATCATAGGTACTTATCATTTAATATCATTTCAAATGAGGCATAACTCAAGAGGTGCAACAGACTTCTTCTGATTTGGATACAATACACTCGATTGCAGACACTCTCTGAAAACCAATAACAGACACCGAAGGAAGTTAAGAACTGGTAGTAGGTTGCATAACGGGTCAAAACGGACATATTTAAACAGGGGCCCAAATGAGTTGGGTTGAATCGTCAACACTTATTGTCCAACTCTTTCAATCGGTACAGATATATCATGTATCAGATATATACATATTTTTTGAAATGCCGATATATTACTTCCAACAAAAAGAAACCAAACAACAACAAAACAATATATATCAGACATTTTGATACTGGCTTAAATAGGTCAGGTTGGGTACCTGGATCATTCCTTTACCACTGATGCTGTCGCCCATATCTAGGCTCAGTTGTCCCTTGGTACTCATTGCCCATACCACGCATTAAGTCCTTTCAAAAGTGTCACACGTCTGCAAGCAACGGACCTGCAAGCTTCTCTGGCTCTTCAGTTTATAAATGTGTGATGAAACGGACCTGCAAGCTTTAGTGATTAGAACAAACCCTTTTAAAACCAAATTCGAATGGGTGGGTTGTGTCTTTTTTTGACATCTATATAGTTATTGATTAAGGATACCAACTATAATACTACAGAAAACATTAGAGTTATTAAAAACTTTGGTTTAAGGTAATCTTAGGTTACCATTACCAATTTCCAGGTGCCATGTCCTATAATCTCTCAACATGGTTATACTTACAGACATGTGCATCTTATAAGTACTGCTTAAATATAAACAGATGATTAAATATATCATAATTAATAAATAAATCAAGGACTGAAAACCCTTACCTGACTTTTGGCAAAACTTAATCTGTGTCCCCATAAATAAATCAGTCGATTTTAATTGATGTAGGTTTTTCATATAGTCAGATACAATGCTTCCAATGATGTGGGTTCTTCAAATATGTTCTTTGTTCAAGTAAAGGTTAAGGTTTTGTGATAGGGTTCTTGTTCTTCATGATTCAACAATTTTATACCTAAGTTAACAACAATTGATATTATGAAAAAATTTTGGAACAAAATATTAATTAACAAAACTACCATAAAATTTTCAATAGGTATAACTACAAACTGAGGAGTATTACAACAACTGTTTTTGAGCATTAAAATTAAAGCACAAACCCATAACTTAATCTCCTCCAAAAAAATAAATATAAAATAAAAACAATCAATACATATATCAATAAGTCGATAATTAATGTAAATCAGTAGATAAATCAATAGGTAGAAGATTAATTACCCGGATCAATAGGTAACGAAGTTAATTGTAATTACCCCGGATCAGTTTTGTCACATGCATCTTGGGTTTTCAATTCACTTGTGTCGGTGAAGGTGGGAGTAAGGCTTCTCATAAGAATCTGTTTTCACCACAAAGGTTTCTCAGAAGATTTGCATTTGAAGTAAAGTTATGATTTGATAGAAGGTTTCCTTTGTATGTAAAACCATGTCTCCCCCGTTTCTGTTTTTAAGTTTTTACATTTGTACCCTGTAAATTAAATAATTACCATCAACCCCATGTGTTTGTTTGTTTTTCCCGTAATCATGCTTTGTAAAACGAAATTTTGCAATGTTTGACCAAATTTGATTCAATTTTGACTTTTAATTAACCAATCACATCGTTCAATTTTGCCTACGTGGCAAAATCAAGCTTTCCTATTGGCCCATTTTTTTTCATTGAGAAGGGTTTTGCAAAAATACTACGAAATGATGTAATTCTTTTATTATATAAAAGATGAGTAAACCAACCGACCGGACCGGACCGAGACCGACCGACCGAACCGAAGGACCAACGGTCTGGTCTCGGTATAAGTTTTTGGTGAATTTGATCTCGGTCCGGTCCGGGTAGAAACCGACCAATAATGCCTTCTCGGACCGGACCGACAGAAGGACCAACCGAGACCAGACCGACCCGGACCGGACCGAACACATTCGGTCCGGACCTCATTCCGTGGTTTTGGTCTTGGTCTGTCTCAGTCCGGTTTTTGGACTGTGATCACCCCTAGGAGCATGTATCATAGATGTTAGTTTTATTTAGTTAGATGAATTTTTGTTATTTGTTTATATTTCACTTGTTTTCATTTTTTTTATTTAATGAATTATTGTTATTTGTTTATATTTCACTTGTTTTCATTAAAAAAAAATGGTTGTCATATGATGCACTTGCATCTTATTAAAACATTTCTTTTTATCTTTTTTGTAGATGTACCGTGATACATGAATGTATAAGATAGGACGTTTTACCCTAGAGTACATGAAAGGGTTGTCTGAATTTATTAAATGCGTTGAAGATCATCGAGAAAAAATAAGAGAAACAAAGATTTCTTGTCCTTGTAAAGAGTGTAGAAATAATGTTGGCATTAATGATCCTAACATGATTAGAGTGAAGATTTCTTGTCTGAGAAACAAAGATTTCTTGTCTGAGATAAAATAAGATGGGAGAGGGACTATCTGATTTGATTTTGGGGAAAAATTACGTAGGGCTTTGTTAAAAGTAGGGAGGGAAATTTTATTTTTGGCCAAAACTTAACTGCGGCTAAGTCAAAGCCTTGCCTGGCCCGGGCTTTGTGCACCTCTAGTCTAGGGTAGTGTTGTGTAGGGCCGAGCAAAATCAAACGAAAACCGAACTGAACTGACAAACCGAGCAGAACCAGATCGAACCTTGGGGTCCTTACCGAACGTGGAAAACCAAATGATCGACCAACCCCAACCCTCAATACGTATCCTACGCAAACAAAATGTTGTAGACACACGGATAAAAGTTAAACACACGAGACCAAAGCATTGTGAATTTCCTTCATCGGCAATACAAACAATGTAAACTACATGACTTCTCTGTAAGCATTGTAAAAGACCGATGCTCACCCCTAAACTGAGTGTCCAATTTTGACTTGTATTTGGTAATCACGTGACCCGGTTTTACCACATTACAAATCAAGCTTTCTTGTCAGTGATTTTGATAAAAGAAATGAAATTTCTTCGAAACAACATTTTCTTTTATTGTATTAAGGATTATAATTATCAATCACAACCAAAGTTGCGAAAATCGCTAGGTGCTAGTCGGGCGCTGGATACCGCCTTGAGATTAATAGGTTAGGCGAGGATTAATCGGATTGGATTTTTTATATATAAAATTATAAAATTTTGAAACAATATGCTCGATTTGGCCAATTTTTTCCGATTTCGCCGATATCTATCCATAACCGAGTTTGTCGATTTATCCGATTGTTTTCCGATTTGGCTGGTTTATGCTTGATTTGGCCGATTTTTAACCATATGATGTCAAATACCATTAATGAATGTGACCAGTGATAACCTAATGCACATGACCCATGACCCATGTGAATTAGCCATTATCACCGTTTATGCATGGGTTACACCGGCTTGGTAGGTGTTAGTTATAGTGTGAAGGTTATATGAATTGTATTTGAAGTTATTAAAGGCAGTCATGCATGGGCTGCGCAGGCTTGGTAGGTGTATACCGTTTGTCACAGACACTAAGAAGCAAGTATACAGGGACCTCCCAATCATGTTATCCAAGATCGAAAAAGTTTGAACTCGGCTTGAGCTTGACTCGAAAAGCTCGATTTATTTGTAAAGATGTGTTTTCTTACACAAATTAAAATTGAAATATAGCCTAAGAATCGATTTCGGTTCGACTTCAGCTTGAAAAACTCGATACATTCATAAATAAGTATTTACATTTAGTACACTTACATACAAAATATATAAAAAACATATGGTATATCACATACAAGCTCGAAAACTCAACAATAACTCGATTCAAACTTGAATAAGGTTGAGCTCAACTCATTAAACATTTCGAGTTCATTTGATAGCCTTGAGCTTGACTTAAAAGCTCAATAAGAATCATCTCGAATGAACTCTAGTTACTCGACAAAAGCTCAAGTCATTTATTCCTTATCCATACCTATTTTACTTAAAAAGAATAATAATAATAATAATAATAACAATAATAATAATAATAATAATAAAACTTATCTTTTCCACAAAAATTTCAAAAACCCGCTCAAGATACCGCCCCTTTTTCCCAATAAATAAACCGTCCCTCTATTATAGGATAGTAGTGATTTTTTAAAATCATTTTAATCAAAAGCCACGTATCATATTTTCCTCCCTTTCTCCTCAATCTATTAAACCTAGATGAACACAGCCGCCAAAATCAAAGATTAGTATGGAATTTAACAATAATATTCAATCACTTGTTAACCCATTATTTTCCTAATGATTGGTAACCCTTTATTCTCCTTGATCGATCATATATGTAATCAAGTATAACGAAATCTAATGGTGTCGATCTCTTCTATCATCTTGTCTACAATTACTGTAAGTCTTTTAGTCCGATTTTGTTTGTAAATGTAGAAAACAAAAATACCTTTTGTTCTAAAAATTATTTTTTAATTTATGAATTGGTTTTCAATGTGGTAAAATAATTCGGACCATTATTTGGGTTTAATTGGATGTAAAAAATGGCGAGGTTATTTAATCCTTGTTGTTTGATTGTGTTTGTAAACTTGTTTTCAAGCTTTTAACATCTGATTGTAGGTGCTTGTAATTGAGTTTTATTAAATAGGTGTTTACGTCGAAATATTGTGGGTACATTTTTTTCAAGTTACAAATTTTCTGTGTTTTATATATCGACTTTGTCATGATCGGTGAGTTTGCAACGATTTTGTGTTGTAATTGGTTTTAACGGGTTCTTTGGAATCATATTTTTTATTTATATGTATGTGACAATCCGACATCTAACTTTGATTAAGTGCTTATGTGCATACGTATTTTTCTATTTAAAAAGATAAGATGAAGATCAATGATTCATTTATTTAATTATTAGTAACCTTTTAAAACCTCTAATTGTTAATGTGTTCTTTTAAAGGTTAAGATTGTTTCATTGTTGATAGTGGTGGTTGTCCTGTTTTTGTAGTTTCCATGAAAACCATCCTTAACGAGAACCTTGCCTCACCTTCTTTGCTTTGGCCATGTGGAAATAAAAGGGCGAGACCGTTTTGTTACTTAATGTACACCTCTGGATCAACTGGAACACCTAAAGGTGTTTGTGGTACTGAACAAGGTGAGCAACACATAATTTTCTGAATGCAATTGATCAACTGGAACACCTAAAGGTGTTTGGATATTGTTATTAGGCCTGCTATTGAACTTTATATATGCTTACTTTTTGTTAAATACAAGTTTGTATCAATTCCATGTACATAAACTGATAGGAGTATACTAAATGGTCATACATGACACTTTGTGGGACATCTATGTTAATAAATCGTTCATTATAGATTCTAGTATATATATATATATATATATATATATATATATATATATATATATATATATATATATATATATATATATATATATATATATATATATATATATATATATATATATATATATATATATATATATACACACACACACATGCCTTGTAAACTAATACCTGCCTATGGATTAAATATGCCAACCCCCCTTATTCTACATGTTACTTAAGTTGATTATATCTTGCATCTTAAACTCTTGTGGTTCTATGTATTATCTTGATTTGAGTCTGTTAAACTTGTTAAAGGCTCTTGTGAAATTATTGGCAGGACTACTCTATAAATAGGCTTGTTGTTGTACCATCATTGATGAGGATCCATCTTTCAACTCTTCAAAGTTCATATAATACAATGATTCAGGCTCTTTAAAGTTGTTAATACTAAGTGGAGGATCCATGTTACAAATCTTTTGCAGAACGCCGGTTTGCAATCTTCAATACCAACTGATTGCTCAAGAAGGATTTGTATAAATACTAACATTGATAGTCGAAAAAGGATGCGCAGAACACGGTCACTTCCTCACACTTATTACTTTCGTCTTGTTCCATATTTCGGACACAGTAGTTCCTATGCTGCTGAGAAGCTTGGAAGTAAGCTTCTTCTACCTACCCTAAATATATATACGCTGATCATTTTGTTTAAATATTAGAACTTGTGAGGTTTATTTTAGCCACGTTTCTGCATTCGCAGTAAAAAAAAGGTACCTTCAGGAATGTTTGTAGGAACGTAGGGATTCCTGAGTGGCCAGGGTTACCAAGTAAGAATGCCCGAGCTTCTTTTGCCCCTAAAACTCGAGTCAGTCAAACATTATCTGATACTAGTTCTTCTGGAACTCTGATGATGCAATCTCCAGCAGGTAGCTCATCACTACAAATATTTCACATTCATTTGATTATGGGAGATTGGACTCATTCACAATGTAACAATTTTAGTCTTACTTTGTAGGGATGAAGCGATTTCTGAGTTGTTAAGGGAAGAAACTCCGACGACTACTGTAGCATTTGCCTCAGAAAATCAAGTCAACCAAATAGTACCTGTGACTAGTTTGTACACTACTGATTTCAACTCATGTTGGTAGGTCGGTTTGTGGTTTAGAGGACACGCCCGCGCGCCACAAGGAACTCTTGGAACATCATGTGGTAATCTGTAGCCTTTTATGCTAACAGTATGAAGTATTGATATGAGCTTTCAATAAGAACTAGCCTGAATTTGTGTTTGTTGCAATGACGGTTCAAGGAATTTTAAGAAATCCTAGAGGCGATCAGAAGAGTTGAAGTGATTAAGAATTTTAAGAACTAGCTAAGATGATCAAGATTTAGAAGTCGTTAAATTATTGAGAATTTTATTGTATTTGAATTCGTTTTTATATATATTGATTCCAATATTATTGTATTTGAATTCGTTTTAATATATATATTTGAATGTGTTTTTATATATATTGATTTCTTATATGTGACTAAAAGATGCATATAGTCACAATTATTAGCACTTTTGGTCACTATTTGCTTAATGCTTTGTGTGACTAAATATTACAATAGGCTACACAAAATAAAATATTCATGTGACCATTGGATGAATAATAGTCACACAAAACACACATTTCATCACTTTAAACAGCATATGGTCACACATATCAATACTTTTGGCCACTTTATGCCTAATAATATGTGACTAAATACCCAAAAGAAACATGCTTTGTGTGACTAAATGTTACAAAAGGCCACACAAACATACAATTAATGTGACCATTGGAAGAACAATAGTCACACAAAACACACATTTCTTAACTTTAAACACCATATGGTCACACTTATTCACACTTTTGGCCACTTTATGCCTAATTGAATGTGACTAAATACCCAAAAGAAACATACTTTGTGTGACTAAATGTTACAAAAGGCCACACAAACATACAATTCATGTGGTCATTGGATGATCAATAGTCACACAAAACACACATTTCTTCACTTTAAACACCATATGGTCACACATATTAACACTTTTGGCCACTTTATGCTTAATTGTATGTGACTAAATACCCAAAACAAACATGCTTTGTGTGACTAAATGTTACAAAAGGCCACACAAACATACAATTCATGTGGCCATTGGCTTATCAATAGTCACACAAAACACAAATTTCTTCACTTTAAACACCATATGGTCACACTTATTCACACTTTATGCTAAATTGTATGTGATCAAATACCCAAAAGAAACATGATATGTGTGACTAAATGGTACAAAAGGCCACACAAACATACAATTCATGTGGCCATTGGATGACCAATAGTCACACAAAACACACATTTTTTCACTTTAAACACCATATGGTCACACTTATTCACACTTTTGGCCACTTTATGATTTATTGTATGTGACTAAATACCCAAAAGAAAAATGCTTTGTGTGACTAAATGTAACAAAAGGCCACATAAAAATAAAATTCATGTTGCCATTGGATGATCAATAGTCACACAAACCACATATTTCTTCACTTTAAACACCATATGGTCACACTTATTCACACTTTTGGCCACTTTATGATTTATTGTATGTGACTAAATACCCAAAAGAAAAATGCTTTGTGTGACTAAATGTAACAAAAGGCCACACAAACCTAAAATTCATGTGGCCATTGGATGATCAATAGTCACACAAAACACACATTTCTTCACTTTAAAGAACATATGGTCACACTTATTCACATTTTTTTGCCACTTTATGTTTAATTGTATGTGACTAAATACCCAAAAGAAACATGAGTTGTGTGACTAAATGGTACAAAAGGCCACACGAAAACCAAATTTATGTGGCAATTGGATGATCTATAGTCACACAAACCATACATTTCTTCACTTTCAACACCATATGGTCACACTTATTAACACTTTTGGCCACTTTATGGTTAATTGTATGTGACTAAATATACAAAAAGAAAATGCTGCGTGTGACTATAAGAGCTTTTCGTCACACAAAGCTGATTAATCCAACTAAAATTGTACCTATTTAGTCACACATTTTAACGTTTTGGTTACTCTTTTTTAAGTGAGACTAAAAAGAACCAAAACATGTGACCGTAGGTACCCTATGGTCACACGACCTTTAGTCACACATACGAAAAAAACCATGTGTGACTATATGTATATCGTCACACATATTTGGTGTAACCAATTCCAGTTTTTGGCCTAGTGTTATATTCATGTGTTATGAATATGATGATTTTTATTACCTATAGATTCTCATGGACTCTTATGATTTGATGGAAATAGATTTAAGCAAACAACTCCAAGCATGACGCAAGCCGCTGTTGGACAATTCATTGCCAGGAACGTAACTACCGCCCTCACCAAGGAACTTACTCACGTGGAATTTACGGGTTGTAATCCCTCCTCCTTTAGCGGAAATACAGACACAAAGGAATTTCTCAAATGGTTCGAAGAATTAGAAACAATCTTTCAATGTAGCGACTGCCGTAAGGAAGACAAAGTTAAGTTCGCCACTTGCACTTTTCAGGAGCATGCCCAGAAATGGTGGACTAAGTATGTCCAGGTAGTAGGAGTTGATGCTGCTTACTCACACTCTTGGGAAAAACTTAAAAGAATGATGAGTTTAAAATTTTGTGTGAAAAGTGAATTACAAGCAATTGAACATGAAACACTAAACCTTACCATGGTAGGAGATGATGTTGTCAAGTATACTGCTCATTTTTATGATTTAGCTCGACTAGGCTCTGCAATGGATGAGTCGGAAAGCAAGAAACTTGAAAGGTACATAGGAGGACTTTCTCCTGAAATTCGTATGTTGGTCATCTCATTGGAACCCGATACCATGCCTAAAGCTATCAGAATGGCAATCGAAGCAAAGGAACGCATAGCTCACACCAAGATTTTAGGAGGCAATGGTAGCAACAAGAGAAAGTGGGTCGGTAATCTGGATGCTAATGCTTCTCAACAACCATTTAAGATACCACACGTGGTGGAGACCTGTGCTGTTGGGTCAAGCCAAAAGAAAAGATATGTGGGTAAATTACCCGAGTGCAACAAGTGTCAGTTTCATCACAAAGGATCTTGCCCCTCTCTATGTAAAAACTGCCAAAAGCTCGGACATGAAGCCAAGGATTGCAAGGCTCCCACCCTCGCAAAGCATCAGAAACTCACGGTGACCTGCCGCGAGTGTAGAGTAGTGGGACACTTCAGGAGTGAATGCCCGGAGTTGGGAAACCAGAATTGGAAGAAGAAGTTTATGTCTTAATTATATAAACCGTAGTTTGAGCCCTCTAGGGTTGTACTTTTCTTTTGGTACTTTCCATAAGTACGTTGGTGTAACCTAGTTGTATTAAGCACTTTTCTATCTAATGTAATGACTATCTTTTGTTATCTATGTGATAATCGTAACCTTCGTTTATTCCATTTTCTATTGCAATTGTGCAATTTTCAATCGTTTCGCAACATTATGTCACTGTCTTACTAGAGATTAGGCCGATTTCGTTTTTAACGGATTAGTAGACTATTACCATTCCATAAGATTCACCCATGTATCCAATAAACCATTTAACGAATTTTATCTCAAGCTATTTTACTACCAAATGGGGAAATTGTTTTACGGAATTATTAAAAGAAACTATTTTATTACCACCCTATAAATTGATTTTTCCGTCATTGCGTTAAGTATTTACTATTAGTATACGAAACAATTTTCATATTACTTGAAAGGAAATGACTAGAATACCATTTTTCGAAACAAAACGTTGAACACCATCTAAAACTTTTGAGAAAAGCAATACCATTTTGACTAAATCAAGGATCGCATCATTAGTCCTCAATTATACATAGCCTGATCACCTATGTATAATTCAGGAAGGATTATGCCATGAAGTAAATAATTATTATTATTTTTTTTTGTATTGCTAATAACAATCTTCATGTAAAAGCGTTTTAAACAAGTAAACTCTTTTATAAATGTCTCTTTCTGACAAACTTTCCCCTGGATACTTACCTCACCTGTCACTCACTTAGCCATTAAGATGGACTTTTCGTTAACTTCTTTAGGAGAGACTTTCCCTATCAAGTACTAGGAGGATTACTCGATACAAGAAAAACAATGAAAGGATTACAGAACTACTAACCTAGACTAGAAGTATACACCAAGACAATTTATAACTCAACAACAATTCTAAGATGCCACGAGACCATCCGAACCACCATCTCTGACCTAGTTGTCCAATTCTATCATTCAAAGGTACTAGCTAGACTGATTTGCAGGATCGAAAACACTGTGAAGGTACGCCAAGCAACACTACAGAAATAAACCAAGCCTCTTAACCGATACAGTAAAGCAATTCATTTAAACATGGCCTCATCTAAATGCAAACTTCCCTGCAGTGAGTTTAAAGCAAGAATGATTGATTCGAATTATGGATATCGATATAGATTCCCCTAAAGCGTTGTGTCCTCAAGAAATTCTAGATAACCTCACCTATACATCAAGAGAGGCATCAGGCCCAAGCATATCTCCCCAGCTTCATGTGGAAATGAAATAGACATTCATCGACATAGTATCAATGGACACCCTCATTTTGCCAACATGATGACAATTTCAACGATAAACCATTTCAGGACTTAAGTTGGTTGAATACTTAGGCTTGTAGTTTTGTCGGATAATCGCCAATAAGCATTTTCTAATATCAGGAACTAAAGGTTAGACATCTATGCATTTATGCGAACATTACCTATCCTACTATTTTATCCTTGTTAATGTTTTCACTTTTAAATGACGTTGATTTCAAAATTGTGTCCATACAAATCACATATCTCGTAGAAACTAATTTTGAATTGCCTATTTTGGATAAATACGATCCTTTTTAGCCAATATTTACTTGAACCATTATACAATGAGAAATGTTTAAACATCAAACTTTGGTAAACAGTTCTATTCACAACATGTTTGAAAACCGCGTCACATTTCATAACTATTGAATTTTGAATCATCAAGAAAGCTAATATTTAGTATACCATTTGTTCCATTTTCTAAATTTGTTTATTCAGAAAAAGATTTCGACCAAAAACTCGAAAATCGCGAGATAAATTTTGAAAACAAATCACCATACTACATCACTTATGCATTTAGGGCTTTGTGATTTGACAATAAGGAATATTAGAATGTGTGATGAAGAAAATTAGGAGGAACACCATAGATTGATTACAAACGTCAGTAATGGAGACCAAGCACAGTAGGCAAAGAATGACACATGTCTTAGCAATCCGTTAGACCAAAACACAAGGAATCAAAGAAATTGTTACCCATATTCTATCCCCTTCAGATAACGCCGAGTTCGAAAGACAGAACGTTGTGGAATTAGTCACAAGATTTATTGTACCTATTTCAATTATTCCTAATAAAGGTGATCGAATCACCTCAGACTTCTAGCAATCATTTTAAGATTTCCTTCGGAATCCCATTTAGATGTAAACACCGCCTATCATCCTCAGACCAATGGTCAGATTGGGAGGACAATTCAAACATAGGGAGGATATGCTTAGAGAGTGAGCGATTGACTCTAGAAATGGTTGGACTAACCATTTGTCATAAATCCAATTCGTTTGCAACGATAGTTATCGCATGAGCGTAGAGACTACACTATTTGAGGCACTTTATGGTCGAAGTACCAATTACCCATTTACAGACCGAAATTGGAAAGTTAAATTCACTGGTCTAGAACTAAACTATGGAACAACAAAGGAAATTTCACAAGTCAAGAACCAGTTACAAGCAACGAGAAACTGGTAGAAGTTAGGTTAGTACATGACGCACATCATACGGATTGGGTATCCTTGAACAGCAAACTAACTAGATTCACGCGAGAGAACGAACTAAGTTGAAAGCTTTGCCTTGGAGAGGCATGATACAATTTTGGTAAACACGAGAGATTGAACCTTTGGTATACTGGACCAATTAAGATTCATTTTAGAATCGACCAACTGACATATAAGATTTGAGCTCTGACATAGTTCAGCAACATATATTACCCATATTACATTATAAACCTGAAGAAGCACTGATCATCTATTGACGAACCAACTCGGAAAAAGCCAAACTCACTATTCATGTAAGCACTCATGAAATAACCAGGAATTTCCTGCAAATCAAGAATCAGTTACAAGTCGATAAGTTGTAAACCCTTAGAATTTCAAGTTGGTGGTAGAATCACGTTAAAAGTTCTGCCTAGAAAGGCATGATACCATTCAGAAAAATCCGGGAAGTTAAACTCGATGTACACTGGACCATTTAATATTTCAGACAGAGTAGGCCAGTAACCCTCAGACTTAAGCCTTGTTGGAAAGAAGCAAGATTACACAAACATGTTTCATAATTTCAAATCCCGAGAAACGACTTTCAGATTAGTGACTCATGATTCCATTGGAGGAATCGAAACCAATGACTAACCTAAATCTGGTAGGAGAACCAGTAGAAATCATGGACCGTGAGGTCGAACGGTTGAAGCAAAGTCAAATTCCTATCGTGAAAGTTCGCTGGAATTCTTGAAAAGGACCCGAATTTACCTGGGAATGGGAGGACCAAATGTAACTTAAGTATCCACGTCTTTTTACTAATATACTTCAGAGACCAACCAAAACTGAACTTCGGGACAAAGTTCCTGTTAGAGGGGAAGACTGTCACAACTCGTAATTTCCGGTCATTTTCCAAACCTCGACAATTTACTATTCACAAGTTACTATTCATCATTTACTATTCATCGATCACTATTCATCATTTTCGAGGTCAATTTGACATTCTGAGAAGCATTCAGAAATTTTACTATTCACTTGACACTATTCATTTTCGGAAGAATTTCACTATTCACGTGCATTACTCATGTCATCGTAAAATTTGTTTACGAGTATTCAAATTCGCGTAACCGTATTGGTTCAGGAGCGAATTCATGCATTACTATCAGGGACATCTCATACGGACTAGAAATAGTCTGCATATCATCATTATGGCACTTGCATACTATTCCACTCGTAGGATAATTAAATTAATACTTTTGGTATAATTAACTTTTACGTATAATTATTTCTATCTAAACGTTAACAAACGATCAATAATGTGACTAACGCGTCCGACACTCCCGACTATGATCCCAATATATTTTTATATTCATTTTTATAATATAAAAATTATAATATTAATTTACCCGGTATTTCGAAAATTTATTTATTTCGTATCGTACGACTAATTTAATTTCGACGGTTTTCATAAAAATTAAACAATAATTATCTAAACACTTAATATTTGTACCCAACATATTTTTGTAATTTTTATAACTTTATTTTATCCCGGTTAACTCCGTTAAAATTATTTTTAGTTAACCCGGTACCCGGTACACCTTAAAACTACAAATAAAACATAATATTATACATAATATACACAAAGTCTTACACATTCATCCCCCCCTTGACTTGCCGCCCCCCCCCCCCCCCCCCCCCATGCCAATCTCTTACAATGTATACTAACTCACTCCAACCTCATTAAAGCTTATACTAACTCTATTATAATAATAATACTAATAATACATATACTAAAAATTAGATATTTTATCTCATTTGCAACTAGCCAAGAAAAACTTTTCTTCTCTTTTTCTCTCATAAGGGTGCTTGGCCTAGGGTATTCAAGAAGCAAGAAAACATCATTTTTCAAAGATCTAAGTAAAACTTGTTCATATAGTTGTCCTTGTTGGAGTTTTGAGATAAAAACTCAAGGATTGTTAGGTTTTCACCATCCAAACTTCATTAATCTTCCAAGTAAGTTTACAAAACTCATTTCATAATTTTTACAAGTTATTACTATGTTTATATATTTTTCTTACAAGAACTCATGCATATATTGGCTTATACCACTCCATTTTTGTATATATTTAACTTTTAAGCCCTAGAAAGTGATTTTTGGTTAGATCCTTGTTAGATCCACTTGGTTATGATGTTTAGGAACCCATGACACCCTAAGAAGGTGTATGGTAGGATTAGACTAGTTTTGTGGTGATTGAAAGTGGTTTGATTGAAGATGGAACTAGATTAGAACCCTAGAAATGATTTTTGAAACAATAGAAATACCTACTGTTCCTATTTTTATTTCGTGGGAAAATCAGTGGTTGATGGTTAATTTTTGACCAAAGATTTAGAAAATACTTTCAAAAACGAAACTTTAGGCGAAAGAACGGATTAAAACGAGCTTATAACGAAGGAGATATGATTTTTGCAAATTTAATGACGAAAACTATTTTTATAAAAACTGCATGCTGTTTGACAGTTTTCAACGGGCAAAAAGAGGTGTTAAATGTAACCTAGAAGAGCCGAGTTATCAAAAATATACTAGTATATACAAAAACGAATCCGTGGATATAAAGAACGAGGAAAATGAGCCTAAAACGACCAAGTTATATCCGTTTTAACATCGTCAAACTATATATATATATATATATATTTGGTCACAAATAAAAATAATAACTTACGCACTAGATGGTATATTTTCTAGAAATGGTACTAAGGACTATATTCTTAACTAATGAATACGTGTGACCCAAGAGAATATTTATACGACTTAACGACGTTATTTTAAGGTTTTCGATACGAGGATTATAACGCTAACAATTTTCATACAAGATAATACGACAAGTTATATACTTCTATATTTGGATTTATTTTTCCTAAGTATGGAAACTATTTTACTATGACGATAACTAGTATTTCCAAATTACGAGTGGTATAGGTATCATGTGCATGTGCATTCATTACATTACGGCTTGATCTAAATTAGATCGCGATTATTCATTTAGGTTGCGGCTAGTGTTCGCGCCTCATTGTCCCGACTACTTTTACATCGTTGTACCATCTTTGTACCATCCTTTCGAGGTGAGTTCTCATAGCCCCGTTTTAATTACTTATTTGATTTTGAATCCCACGGGGGAGAATACATTGCACAATTATTTTTGTACATGCCCAAGTATTACAAATTCTATACATTGCTTAAGTTGCCTTACTACCAAGTTAAGTCCCCTTATATATCATGGACCGTTAATTATATTGCTAAGCGAGAGTGAGTGGATAGATCTATCGAGGGTGACGCCTCCATTCGTGTTTGGGTTGCTCCAACGGGACGAATGCATTTCATGTCTTAACAAATTGAGTGTCTGGTAAACACTCTGGTGGGGCCATTACAAAGTCTAGCTTCGGGGTCATGAGCTTAAGAGCCAATGTAGCATTTTTGACATTTTTGTCGGTTTACTTTATACTTGTGGCTTATGTACATACGATTTAACTTATAAACCTATGATTATTCACCAACTTTATGTTGACCTTTTTCGCAATGTATTTCTCAGGTAACTAAGGTAGCTCATGTGGCATACATTTGGACCTTCATGGAGTCGCGGAGTCGACGCGTCTCACCTTATATTTTCTGCACTTATGATACGTTTGATCTTGTTGAACTCATTTTATCTAAATTGGCAACACCTTTTGGGACCTATGTTTTGTAAACTCTGAATGTTTTAATGATCAAACGATGTATTTTTCCAAACGACACTTTAGGTCGTTCAATATGACTGTAACTGTGGTGCTATGACAGTCACCCCCAGGTATTCCATTCCGCTGCCATTCAGGTATTTTGGGGGTGTGACAGATTAGCTTCTATGCTTATAAGAGACCATGGTAAATTTTTGGTGTGAGTTGTTGAGCTTTATTTGTCGTGATTTCATGTGAGTGGATGTACTCAAAAATTCTGCGTTTTCTGAGTTTTAGAGTGCAAGGGATTTAGTGAATATTAAGTTATGGTAGTGGTTAGTGTGGTGTCTAGGAGATCCATGGTGGGTCATATGAGTCTTAGACATCCATCATATGTGTATTACATGGGTTGTAGCTCTTAGCTTGACCTTGTGTAATGTGGATTATTTTGTGTGC
Source organism: Artemisia argyi (assembly GCA_030686995.1). NCBI lineage: Eukaryota > Viridiplantae > Streptophyta > Magnoliopsida > Asterales > Asteraceae > Artemisia > Artemisia argyi. The sequence continues at coordinate 164,606,604 of CM060697.1, forward strand.
TATAGATTGTGAATTATTTTTGTGAAAGCTGCGGAGTTTAAGGTGAGTTCATAGTCCCATATTTTTACTTTGTTATAAACATTGGGATGGGAATGATGCTTGTCTTAAATGATTTGATTTACTGTGATTATGTGAATGGTGTTAAAGAGCTTGGACTTATAATGTTATCGTATGTATGCTATGTGTGATTATTTGCTTGTGTGGAAATCGAGGGTAGAACTGTACCTGAGATGTGAAGGGTAGAACTGTACCCAAGTTGTGAAAATCGAGGGTAAAACTGTACCTGAGATGAGGGTAGAACTGTACCCAAGTGGTGGAATTTGTGTGGGATCCAATTAGGAGGATGTTATCCTATTACTCGCACATGCGACCTAATTGATGTTTGATATGTTTGATGGGATCCAATTAGGAGGATGTTATCCTGCTACTCGCGTATGAGTCCTAATTGATGATTATGGGATCGGAGGACACGAGCCGTCCTGTTGTAATGAATATGGGATCGGGGGACACGAGCCGTCCTATTGGTTGCCTTATGAGTGTTGTTGCCTTTGTGTGTGAATATTAACTTGCAAATACATGTAGCTATATGATAACTGTAATTTATTTGTCCAGCTATATTTTTAATCAAAGCAAATTCGGTTGCCTTGTGTGTTTGAGTCTTAAACCTATGAATCTCGCCAACATTATGTTGACGTTTTAAGCATCATTTTCAGGTGAGCTTTCTAAGGATAAGATAGAAGGATGTGGATAGACGAGACCTTAGTTGCATTGGAAGTGGTTTATCATCTATGTTTGGATTTATGTTTTTGTTTTGGTTATTTTATTTTGGGGTATTGTTACAACACTTTGTGTTTGTACATTGCTCTATTTATGTGCATGTAGTTGTTCTCTATGTAGACACCAGGTGTTGTGATGATATCCATGAAGTTACACCCGCGCGTTTCCGCCGTGGCGGGGTGTGACACCATAAGCTTGGGAAAGGATCAAACATCCACCACATGGCGTAAGCACCTAGGATAAACTATCAAAGAGGTCTTTTAAAGGGTTGTAACGTTAGGTGTATGGATATGAAATACATGGTTTTGTTGGATAAAGGCAGTCTTTACTGGTTGCGAGTTAACAATCTTGGTTAATTACATGTACAATGTGGCGTTGCTAAGCAAAGACTTGACTCGACTTAAGCTAATAAATGAAAAATAACAAAAACATAAAATAAACATAGAATGAAAAGGGATGGTAGTCCGTATGTTTTTTCTCTTTTTTTCTATTTTTTTTTTCTTTTTCTTGATTTTTCGATTTTTTTTTTTTTTTTTTTTTTTTTTTTTTTTTTTTTTTTGCATATACTCTTACCCTACCATCCAAAATAATACATCATAGGGAATGTAAATTCCCCTTACACTTGAATTTTTACATACTTTACAATAAACTAATCTAATGACTCGAATTAAGAAAATCAAAACACTTGAAGTACTTTTAAGATTAACGTACATATGGGGGTAATAATATGATGTTCATCCCCATTACTCCATAAAATAAGTACTTTACCCAATCGTCCCAAAACAATATGTACAAGGATATGACTCGACTTAGCAACCATGTAATCAATTAGATAGTTAACTTAGGGTTTAACAAATAACAATAATGCACTAAAAATGAGCGCATACACGGAAGGCTAAGGCGATTTGGGTGTACATTTAAGTGGGGTGTAACAAATCCTTCCTTTAAGTAAAATGCTTAAAGTTAGAAACGAAAAGATACGCTCGGAGGGGTGTACTAGGGGTTTCGTGTACTAAAAATGAGTACAACGCTAAGGTGTGGGAAAAATTAGTTGACTTAACTAGCCAAGTAATATGACTTAAATGGTCAAGTAATTATGATATGGGTTTAACACAAGGGTGATCCTAATGCCTCTTATCATGTAGTAAATCCTACCACACGAATGTAGTCTCACTAGCGGTCTCGGGATGCATCACTAACGCAAGTTCTAGAATCTAAATGCTACCGGTACACTAATAAGCACTAATAGTAAATGCTTTTCCTATCAAATCTAAAGGCGAACCTCACATATTTGGGTGAAAATTTTTTCTGAAAGTACGGTTATGTGCTAGTCATACAATCTCCTATCCATGAGACGCTTGCTATGGCTAAAGTTTCATTCCTAAATGTTGTAAAAATTTTTAAATTTGGCGTTAAAATTGCACTAACAAGTATTTCTCATAGTTTTATTACACATCTACTATTAAACAAACAAACACAAGCGAAAGTGTATTTGTAAGGTATCATCATTTTACCCTCCCCTTACACTTAGGATGAACATTGTCCCCAATGTTCAAGTAAAGAATGTAAAAGTGAAATAAGTAAAAAGAATGAAATCTAATACTCCTCTGATTCGCTCGGTATGGATAATAAGGTGGCCAGGTTAGATCTTCCTCCAAGAAAATGAACAATCAAAGCATCCCTTCCAGAAAAATAAATCATCTTCTTGTCAAACATAACCTGTTAAACCTGAGAAAAAAACAAGACAACCTCGCATAAAATCGGCGGCAATCTACATAAGTTACTAAATCCTAGAAAACAAAGTAAGATATAATGTTTGTGGAATGAAGTTTGCAGATTTCCTGGAGATTATAAAACTTCATAATTCAACAAAAACTTTAAAACTCCGTTAGAAAAACAAAACTGGTAAAATTTCCAGATTTTTACCCGTGACGCCATCAAGAGTACACTCGTGACGCCGTCAGAAGTGACCTGCAGAAATTCTTATGTTAAGTTTCCGGAAAATTTATGGAAAAACTTGGTCCTACTTCCTGGAAAATCCTGCAAAACTTCATTATGACTCAATACAAGCATTTGACTCTAACAAATACGAATATACATGTTCACCTAATATTCTGGAGAATCATGATCGGTTTGTTTCTTAAAAACATATTTGGGGTTTCCCCTTACACTTATCTTTTGCAAAAAATACTTTTAGGTGGAGTTAAGATTAGGCCAAAACAACAAAGTAAAGTATTTCCACTTTTTAGTTTAGAAACATGATCTACCAACAATAAAAATAAAGCATGCATACGGATGCAAATAATCAAACAAACAAAATAAAATCGCACAAAGTGAAGAATATCACCATAAGCACATTCAATTATTTCAAATAAACGTAAACATAGAAAATTAAAATTGTTCAAGGCCAATAGAGGCCGCATCCAAAACTATTACAGTACCAATTGTTTCAAATTACATAACCATCAATAAATTGTTCAGAAATAACAGACATCAAGAAAGATCACTGGGGAAGAGGACCAAAATGGTAGTCATAGCCAGGAGGGAGGTGTCCTGTGTACCCGTAGGGAGGGTAGTCTGTCTCACGACCGGGGAATGGGTCAATCTGCAGGTGAGGCTCAAGCTGATCACGGGTGGAGAGGTGCTGCATCTGGCGGATGGTGTGATCATACATCCAATCAAAGCGCTGGTCAGTGGTGGTCCGCCATGCGTCCACCTGACCCATCCAGGCTCCCTGGTGTGCCTGCCAGTCTCCCCGACTCATGTGTCAGTAGTAGTCAGCTGTCCCCGCCTCATAACCCTCAAACTGATGCTGCTGGGGCGCTCCCTCATCATCATCATCATCATCATCATCATCATCATCATCATCCTCATCATCAGGTCCCCCTGCCTCATACCAGTTATAGGTCCCATTCCTCATCAGCATCACGATGCTCATTTGCCTGAGGGATTTAGCCCTCACTACCCTACAAGCCCCACAGTCGCTCAAGTATCCCATGATCGGGGGAGTAAGAAGATCATAGGAACGAGCCAACCGGGTCACGAACATCCCCCCATACACCTTATCGATATCCCTCTCACCCACACTGGTCCTCAAATAACTAGTTACCCAAAATGGGATGTTGCAGTAAACATCCGCTGAAAAGATGGTGTACAGGTAGAAAAAATCTGAAGCAGTGACACGGTGAGTAGTGCCATGACGTCCTGACAGGCTGTATGTGATGCATCTGTGGACCAACCTAACTATGGGGTCCCTGATAGATGCTGCCCCAGTAGTCGAGGTGTAAACCCCGTCCCCAATGGTCGGCCAAAAAGTGACACACCTCATATCACTCCTCAAAGTCTCCCCATGCAACAACCTCTGCATAAAACCTCCATCAACAGCCTCCTCCCTAGTGTACAACCCTATCCTCCAACCAAACTCAGTAACCGAACATGATCGCACTTCCCCTCCTAACCTAAAATAGATAGTGGTGCCCCCATGTCCGTCCTAGCCTCAGCCTGATCAAAATGGAAGGTCGCAAAGAACTCCTTCACCAACTCACTATTAGGGCCGGTAATTTTGACACGAAACCTGTTAACACGACACGACACGACCTGTTCTTAACAGGTTTCGTGTTTGACCTTAACAGGTTTCGTGTCTTAACAGGTCAGACCTGTTAAGACCTGTTAATTTTCGTGTCTTAACAGGTCAAACCTGTTAAGACCTGTTAACATTATAATATATAATTATATATACTTATAAAGTACCCACTCGTACCACTAGACCACTACCCAGTACCCAGCAGTAAAATATACTCCCAATGTGGCTGATTTCATTTTCATCTCTTCTTCCCCAATGGCCAATACTCCATCCTCTCACTAAACCCTAGCCGCCACCACCACTTGTGGCTCGCCACCACCACCAAAATACTCACCGCGACCTCCTCTTTCAAACCCCACCATCATTTCTCCATTAGATCGCGACCTCCTCTTTCGAACCCCACCATCATTTCTCCATTAGATCGAGAAGAAAAGGTATTAGATCGAGATGACAAGGTAATCGTTATTACTGATTCGAGAAGAAAAGGTAATCAGAAGTGAAAGTTGAAGCTGTTGTAATTTTTATTGAAGTTATGCATTGGCTGTAAATCCGTAATTAAGAGGTGAATATTGAAGTTGTAATTTTTATTTTGGTTGTTGTAAACTTGTAATTTTTACTCGATTTGTTGTTGGTCTTGATGTTTTTGTTGTCGTTGTGAATATAGCATTTTACTGGATTTGTTTTAAGAGGTGAATACATAATGTTTTTGTTGTTCTTGAATCTAATAGATCTAATAGATAATGTTTTTGTTGTTCTGGATTTGTACTGGATTTGTTACTGGATTTGTACTGAATCTAATAGATCATGTTTTTGTTGTTCTAATAGAGTAATAGATAATGTTAAGTGTTAACAGGTTCTTAACAGGTCTTAACAGGTTAACCTGTTTATTTTCGTGTCGTGTTCGTGTTTGAGAAAAGTGACACGATAAGCTAACAGGTCGTGTTCGTGTTTGACCTTAACAGGTTCGTGTCTTAACAGGTTCGTGTGACCTGTTATGCCAGCCCTACTCACTATACATCGTCTCCCTAATCCTAAACAACCTCTCCCATTGAGGACCCGCAAACCCATCAGTGTGGATCCTCCCCAGAAACGCAGCTTCCAACCCTGGAGACCTAAGAAACAACCAATCAACCACGGCCCCAGCATCAATGTGGTGGTTACAAAGTTCCGCATACTTGGTGGTGGCAGCAACATTGTCAAATTCACCCCAACTATGGACCAATTCTCCATAGTTAACTCTTTGGGACCTAGAAGAGCTGCCACGATGTTGACGAGATCGCTTGCTCGTTTTCCTGGAAAAAGATAGAGTGAACGGAAACAATTAGAACGAGAGTTTTATTGATTTTTCCTGTCAGACATATCTGACGCCGTCAGTAAGAGATCCTGACGCCGTCAGACCTAACAGAATCCGAACCATGCAATTACGAGGGAAAAATCAATTTTCAAACTCTTAACCCATTACCCAAACGCTCCTTTAATCAGAAAACATGGGTGGGGGGTCAAAAAATCCGTGGCGTGAGGGATTTTTCCTAAATTAACGCATGATTCAAGTGGGTTAACATCATCAAAGGGTAACCCCATGTTTACAAATCACCAAATGGATGGCATTACGATTTGTCGATGATGGGTCAAAAATGGGGTTTCAAGCGAAAGGGGTTTTCAAAATTGATTGATCCTAAGGACAATTGATCGAAAAAGAGTGAAGAAAAACTACTTACCGAGTGGAGATTAGTTGCGGAAGATGTCGAATTGGAGGGTGAAGATTCGGAGTGGTAGCAGCACTTTGGGTGAGATTTGTGGGGTATGAGTTCAAAGTGATTGAATTTGGGTTATTATTGCCGAATTAGCGAGGTGACGGCGTCAAGGGTTAATATCTGACGCCGTCAGATGCCCGTATAAGGTGAGAAATGGGGTAATTCCACATTTAGTCCCTGCACTTTGTGTGAATAGCTAAACACAAGTAAAACCATGAGTAGCTATTCCATTAGTGAAGTCCACCAGGGTCGAACGTTTCATTACTGTCACGGAAAGAGGTGTGGTTGTAAAAAGGAGTGGGTGATGTTTTAGTTAAGTTGTAACCTTCGCATGGGTCACTGGTGTGTACAAAGAGGTGTTGTTCCATAGAGGGTTTCAAATCTGTGGCGTTTTTGAGGTGTAACCCCTTCACACCGGGTTTAAAACCAAAAGAAGGTCTCTTGCACAAGTTTGGGAGCGTGGTTTGCAAGCATCCAATGAAAATGTTATGAAATTGTGAATCCTTCTCTTCCTGAGGATGCTCACAAAAGTGGGAGGTGGTTGACGGTGAGGCACTCGGGAAAGATTTCTCGTTATCCTCTTGGTCAAACACCAAAGGAGTTGAAACCTCAAAGACATTTTCGATTTTTCTTGGTGCGGAATTTTCCTTAATCTTCTCTTTGATCCTTGATATGAATTGGTCTGCTAAATCCATAAAAGCATTGCGAGTACTTTCCATGCGTGCTTCTAAGTGCTGGATTTGTTTTTCCTGATTATTCATGAAGGTCACCATTATCTCCTCGAACTCCTCTTGTCGTGACCGTTCAGGAAAATTATGGTTAATAACCGCATTCCTACGTAAATTAGGGTTCCACACGGTTTCAGCAGCAGGTTTCTCAATCCTCATTAATTCTTTTACCTGCCTCTCGATACTTCCTAATAACTGCTCTTGGGTGGCATGTGCGTAGTCAAGTTTTCCCTTGCTTGGAAACATCGGGTCCTCCCATCCTTCTTCTTCGTATTGTGCCAACCCCTCAAGAACTTTCCAGCATTCGTCAATGCTAAGTCTGTTTAGCCTGCCCTTGGTTGCGTGATCTATAGCTCTCCTTGTTTGATAGTTAACTTTATCGTAAAAGATTTGAATCTGGAGCCATGGTTCAATGCCATGACGAGGGACTTTTCGGAGAAGGTCTTTATATCGAGTCAATGCTTCGTAAAAGGTTTCATTTTGACGTTGTTGGAACATTAAGATGTCATTTCTAAGCTTAGTAGTTCTCCCAGGTGGGAAAAATTGAGCAAGGAAACGAGTGGTGAGATCATCCCATGTGGTGATGGATCCCGCGGGTAAACGCTCAAGCCATTGACTAGCTTGATCCCGTAGAGAGAATTGGAACAGGCGTAATCGGGTTGTCTCTCTAGTTTCAACACCTAGGTCTATGGAATCTACGATTTTAAGGAAGTCCTTAAGATGTTGGTTTGGATCTTCGGAACGAAGTCCATGGAATGCACATCCGCTTTGCACCAACCGGATGGTGTCAGATCGCAAGGGGGTCACATTGGCTCCGGTGAGCTCAATGGTGTTTCGGTAGCCTTGGTGGTTAGGTCGGGAATACTCTCCTAAGGTTCGGGGCCTAAGGGGTTCTAGTGGTGGGTTTTGTTGTGGTGGGATGATGGGTTCAAAGATGTTCCCATTGTCCATGATGTCGGGTGGTGAAGAGTTACGAACAAAAACACAAAGAAAAAAGATAGACTAAAGAAACCTAAAAATAAAAATAAAAATAAAATCTTACTAGAAAGGAATCTAGCAAGTAGACCTAATAAAAAGAGATTCTAACCTAGACAATAACTATTCCCCGGGCTGCGGCGCCAAAAACTTGATGCGTGGGGATCGCACCAGGCTTTATCTCTCAAGGGATCTCGAGAAGCTTACAACCCCCACCAGGCAGTGTACCTGATCGTTGTAGTATAGTATAGTGACAAGTACTGGGGGATTGATCGTTCAGCTAGGAATAGTGTCGCTAGGATTAGAAAACCTAAATACTAGTTCTAGAGATGAGGGATGATTTTTTTTGTATTTTTATATTTTTTATGAAAAGCAAGTAAAAATCTCGGGTTTGAAGGATTTGGGCGGAATTAGTTGCTAGTCAACTAACCCAATACTAAAGATGCAATCAAAATAAAATATTAGAAATGAAAAAAAAACTAAATTAAACTAAGGTTGTGAGCAATAAGTGGAGAAATGTGTTTACTTAGATTTCACTACTCCCTAGATATCTTTTACACGTTAATTACTTGTTATAGTTGCGTGGATGACGGATTGTATTCCTTAATACCATTCATGGGGTGGCGTACTTAACTCCCCAATCCTATGAGTGCCTACTTCACTCCTATGTCGAGCCGGCTAAGAAGCTCCTAACATGGGATCATTAGAATTTACTCATGCATTAAATACAACCAATAAAACCTAGTACACATCGGTTCATGTTTCCTAAAATGTTCAAGCATGTTACCATTTGGAGATCTGCCAGTTTTCTTAAGCCTAACATTGAAATCATTCATCCAATACAATCATAAACAAGTAATCAACACATAATCAACGTCTAGGTTTCATTAGATCTAAGCAAACACAAGATAAATCTAGCCTAGCATGGTGGAATCAAGACAAGCGCAAGATATAGACAACCAACACATAGATATATTGATTGAATTAGAAGAATACTTATCTCAATTACACATGTAAGGGTTCAAGGGCTGAAAACCCTTGAAAAACCTGTAAAAATCGTATATGGTTCGGCCTTAGGGTTTCTCCAAAACTTGTTCTTTTCTAATGAATGAAAATTAGAAAACTATATATAGAAAATTGAGTCTGACGGCGTCAAGAACAAATGGGTGACGCCGTCATCTCGCCGCCAAAAGAATTCTCGGACTGCCTTGATCTACATCTGACGCCGTCATGTATTAACTTTTTCCAGGCCGTCACGTATTTTACTCTTGACGCTCTTCCTTGTGTCGCCTTCATTTCTGTACTGGGCCGTCATGAAATTTACTCTTGACGCCGTCAGGAAAATGCTCTTGACGCCGTCACCTACTGTTCCCAGCTTGGAAAATTAAGTATTTGGCGTTTTCTTCACTTTTATGCTCCAAAAACGTCCGAATTGCTTCCTTCTCCAGATTTCACTCCCAAAGAACCTAAAATTACAAAAGGAACGATTTAGAGCAATATTTGATCAAATAAATTCAATTCCGGGCTTAACTGACCCTCTAAAAGTGGTTCATTTTTCGCCTCATCAGCACCTGACGCCGTCAGGTGCAAACTTCATGTTTTCCTTCTGGGCCGTCTAGTGTTAAAAACGTCTGAAAAGCTTCAAAATGCTCCATTTTTTCAGAATTCATGTCCCAAGTACCTAAATTGACAAAAGAAACGATTTAAGGTAATATTTGATCATAAAAACACGATTTAGTGCTTAAATGACCCCTTAAAAACGTATCAAATAAATCCTTATCAGGTTTTATTTACGTTTGGGATCCTAGTGTCTTTATTTAAAATCAAATTTGGTGTGATGATTGGTATGTTATTGTGCAATATAAATGGGTAAATTCTGACGAGGTGTTTTATATGATAAAAATTTATGGTCCTCAAGAACCGAATGCTAAATCTTCATTATGGAATCGCATATTGGAGTTCATTGGAAATCATGAAGGCCACTTTGTTATTTTTGGAGATATGAATGAAGTTCGAGATGAAAGTGAACGGTATGGAACGATTTTCTCTCAGTTAGAAGCTCATACTTTCAGTTCGTTTATTGATGATGCATCTTTGATTCATCTTCCTGTGGGAGGACGTACATATACATGGATGAATAAGGCGGACACAATGATGAGTAAACTAGATCGGTTCCTAGTTTTACTTCTCTGATGGAAGCACTCTCAGACCTCAAAGTTACGGCTTTGCCTCATGGTGGTCGGATCATATTCCGTTAATGCTTCATAACGAGTTACAAGCTTTTGATCTTTTCTTGACATTGTTGTAATATGATACTATATTTCAATATTTTCTATATAGATGTTTACAAAGAACTAATGTTTTTATTATTTTCTTCTACCTCCTAAAAGAAAATAATATTACAATAACATTTGATTTTTTAAAATTTTGTTTTTTTTTTTTTTTTTTTTTTTTTTTGTTTTTTTTTTTTATCGTGAGGGTTCTGCCCGGGTTATAGATTGATAACCCAAGAAACAAGATTAAGTCTCACCAGCATACTAGCAGCTTGGCAATTTATACAAACATTTGCCGATGATGAGTTCTATGAAGCAATTGATAACCCAAGAACTAAGATTTGTAGTTTTTTGTGTGCATCGCACGAGTTATGCCCGAGTTATATATTGTTGTATATTTGAGCCTCATCATCATACTAAAACCTTGGCAATTTACACCAACATTAAGCTATGAACAATTAGATAAAGCCCGTGTGCATCACACGGGTTCGTTATGCCTCGTAGTTACAAACAGAGGTGGACCTATGCTTGTCGTTGGTGGTTCCCGGGAACCACCTTAGATGCCGAAAAGTTTTAGAATGACATGCATAAAAAATTCATGACTTACCTTAGAAAACTACTGGGAACCACCTTGAGAACTTGAAAGATTGTGGCTCTTTTAATTTTCTTGTTGTTGTTGGACATGTTTTATAAAAACTTACAAGTCTATAAAACATTACAACTTAAACATTCCTAAATATATAACATTTACAAGTTTTAGAAAAAAAGAAAAGAAAAAAGAAAGAAAAACTGACAAAAAGGACGAGATGCACCCTCGTTGTGCAGACGAGGAGCCTTCTAATGGTGAGGGATGAGTAATGCAGGGGGCATGGTGGCGAGGGATGAGGAGCTGCTAGCGTGGCAACAGCGAGGAACGAGTAACTCACACCATTCGCTCTAAACAAAGATACTTATCTTTGACCTACCTAATACTCTATTCGGCACTCTATTGGGTTGTAAAATAATATTACCGTCAAATCAATCTATCAATCAAGAATGTAATTTGAAAACATCAGGCGTGTATTTTGCCCGGTTCTGTAATTTTGGTTTCCTCAAATGTATAATCTCTATGAGATCTTTTGATCTATTCATCAACTAGCGTTAGGCCCGCCCCGATGGGGCACTAGCCTTAGGTTTTGTTATTAAAAATAAAAATGTATTACATGTATTATGTAAAAAAATAAAATAGGTAAATGCATAATGTTGACAGAAATAAAAGTTAACATAAAATGATATTTGTAAAAAATATCCTGAATGAAGGTAAATAACATGGTTGTTGTACTTTTGCCAAACATTATGTTGCGCATCAGTCTTTGGGCTAACTTGAATAGCAGTGAATACTTCTCCCTCACTTTGTTTACCAGTAAGAGTAAGCATCTCAAGTCTTGGTAGCTCTGAAATGCAACACATACACAATTTTCAATGGAAAAGTAAGCCACACGCTACAATTAGCAATCAGTAAGCAAGCAGCATGCTGCAAAAGTAGCAACTTGCAAGCAGCTTGCACCATACCTGAATCTTCTTTCTTGAGGTTCATTGTATGTATATTAAATGCAACAACCTTCTCTTTGAATCTTGAGGTTCATTGTATGTATATTAACACGCTACAATTAGCAATCAGTAAACCACTCACTCATAAACCATCAAAATATATAAACAAATACTTTTTAAGTTCCTCATTGTCTATAAAGTATCAATTACTCACCAACTATTTGAATCTTAATGAATTGAGTTTCATCATACTCGCCTCCCTCCAAAGACCCTCTTCTATCATTTACTTCAAACACAAATTCAAAATCCGTTACTTAAGAAAACAATGATTGTATATGTTATACAATGTACCTTGTACAATTTTAAAAACTACAAAGAAGGTGGGTGAAAAACATACCATTTGGTGATTTGGGTGATGAAATTTGGATAAAAGGATTGCCAATGCTCATTACGGCACCACCATTGCACGAATTCTGATCCTGAAACTTTATTTATACTTTTTACATAGTACACAAACCAAATATTTCTAAAAAAAATGGTCAAATAATTGTCAACTTACTTAGAATACATGTTTGCAATTAAAATGTATATAGCAGCGAATGGAACCATATGGTTCATGTCTTTTCAAGTTGTCTATTACAGGTCCCAACATCAGTACGGGAGAGGAGAGAGTCAACTTCACCAAAGACAAAAATGAAACCATATGTTTCATCAATATCAATAGCTTCCCAGCATGCACTAACTCCAACTGTTCTGAAACAACAAACAGTTAAGCCGCCAATTTCATCAGCAGCAAATCCTGCAAGTGTATATGATTTATACATGGCATTCTTGGAGGATATGAATGCTCTTGGCGCTCTTGACACATGATATGCTTAGATTGCCTCTTATATAAACATATTAATCATGGTTCAAAATATTCTTTTCTTTTGAAGTACTCCTTGCGTGGGACGGAGTACATATTCACAGGCAGAGGTGAATAGGCCACACTTAGTAGAATTTTGGCTAAATTCCTTTCCTAGAAGGTAACATTAAAATCTTAAAATCATGTATGCAATTTCATTGATTTTTGATCAGTTTAGATTTCATTCTTTAAAGTAATTATGTTATACTGACTTATCAAAATTAGATATTCAGCAGTAGTACAATGGGTTTAAGATTTCTAATGTACTTATGATGTTAATCTGTAATAAGCTTATAACATATATTTAAGTTGTAGAAAATAGGTGAAAGAATAACATATATATATAGAAAAGATGCAATTTGTTTTTGGTATTTTGAGTACAATTCTTTTAAGATCAGTTACGTTTCAGCACTTTTAGGTATTGAATATTAGACCCTAAAAAATATAGATAAAAAAGTATAAGTAATATAAGGTTACTCGTTAATGAGATTGTAGAGACGAAGAACCTTGTGAAGGGCGTAATTGTAAAGACTTCCAAAAAAATATGGTATTTCAGGAAATGACTTGACCATAAGCACCAACACATCTCATTCCTAAAGTGACAACTACAACTTTTTAAGTTATGCTCCTCGCACCTAAATGTTAACATATCTGAAAAGAAACTGTCAAAAATTGTTTTACCACAAAATGGCGGTGATAAAACCTTTGGCAAGTGAGAGCACCAAAAAATAAATACTACCACAACATGGCGGTGATAAGACCTTTGGCAACTGCCTACATAACTGCCTCCATTTATCCAGAGTTGCTGCTCTTGCAGTTTTAATATCCATGGAAATTCAGCCTCGCAACCCAAAATTAATACAAACACATACGAACACTATATCATGCAAAATATTTTTCAAGAGATGTTGATCATTTAAAATAAAAGTTGTCAAAGGCTCAAGACACACTAAGATACACCATGCCCTATTTACGTGAGGCACATCATATTGAAAGAAAAACGCGTAAGTATTATATAATTTAAAAGTACATTTCATACTTAAGCATCCAAATTTTTCCGCTTAGTTGTAAACTTGAAATTACTTTTTGTGGCTTATGAGCGTATCAAATTAAGATTACGGATCCAAATAAGTCGTAAGCTTTTTCTAATTTTCAAATAAGCTCATAAGCCTGAACAATAAACTAATCCAAACGTCATCTACGTTTTTAGAGACCTAACAACAACTAAAGTTGAGCTTGTGGATTCAAATAAGCCATACCTTTTCTGATGTTATTACTTTCGCCACAGTCAAAACAACAACCCCTAATCATCTATGAATGTTCCTTAGCCTTGCATCTTGGTTTTTGAAAAATCCTAATGACATGTAGAAAGACTTTTAGTACTTAAAATCCAGTTGTGTGTATGTACATCTTTCATACGGATTGTGTATAATTCCCTTGCCACTCAAGGAACCTGAAAATTAGTTAATAATGGTTACGTCACTATCATAACACTTATTTTAGGTGCTAGAGTGCTACATGAATAAACTTTAGCAATGTTTATCGTCAAGTTTCAGGATCAAAAGTATGTGTATGAATAATTTTTATAACATGCTTGATCTATTCAAATAAATAGTATGTGTACAAATTAGGATCAGAAGAGCTTTGTTCAACGCAACCAATCAGAAAGTACTTGTTTTAGAAAGATATTTTGGATAAATCACGACCCTAACTAAAACCTAAAAAGTTTGGACAAATTAGTTTAGGTGTTTATGAATTCCTTATATGGCTAAAACATTTTGTAAACGCATATTATCTCATCATCAATAAAAACAATAACTATTAACAAAATCCTACCTTGTCATTCCAAGTGTAGGCACCGTTAGATTAACATAAACAATAAGCAATCCTAAACACCCTCTTCGTTGCAGCTACCTTCTGCAAGTCGGTACCAAAAGGTCTGCTGCAACAACCAAATGCCCTTTACTGTAGTAGTACGTCAGGATCCAAAAGCCCCTTTTGACAATAAAGAATCAAATACAGATTATGCACTACACAAACAACCACATAAATTGTTACGTTGATAAAAAATATTTCAAATTCTACTTCACATAATGGAACATATTAATTGGATGGGCTCACCTATATTTGCTATATTTTAACATAATCTTGTTTCCATTTACAGGCTATATTTTAACAAAATTAAAAAAACCATCAATTCGATTTTCTTGTTTGATTTTGATTGTAACGATAATTATAATTGTAACAATATTTTGGTAGATTGATTTCTGGAAGTATGCTTTTCGATTGGGTAAAATACAAATGAGGAAGAAAGCATGGATTATACAAATGGGTACATTAATCATATAAAAAATACTGTAAATTTAATAAAATTGAAAAATACTTCCCTTGTGGATATAGAATTTCTTATAATTTAATTTTGACTCAAAAATTAGGGTTCCTCCAACTCAAACAAATCATTGTTGAATGATAGTTAATTTGAGGTATATTCTTTAGGAATTGTTCACTAAAAAATGTAAACGGACGATTTAATAACAACGCTCATGATTTTTATCATGATATATAAAATCGGGTGATTCATTGTTTGTAACGAAACCGTGTTTGAGATTTACTATGTTCGCAACATTATTTTATTTGATTGATTCATGGAAGTATATTAGCATCGTGGGTAAACAAATTGGGGGTTTTCTTGTTAGTGATAATTGTGTGTATTTGATCTTCCGGGTATAGAAGATGTGTGTGTTAAGTTGTTTGCGTTAATTAAATATGCGAAAATGCATAAGGTCCATTGGATCACTTTTATTTTCCAGGTGTTATTATCTTGGAGTTTTGGGCAAAGGCTTCTTTGGGAAAGCTTGTTTTATATAGTAACTAGCAGGGTCCCCGCGCGATGCAGCTGCTGGCACCCTGTAATTTTTTTTTTCGGCTAATAATTTATTTTATTTGTACATTTTTTGGCAATAGCTTTGATAATTAGTTTTTTATGGCAAAAGTTTGATAAAATTTTGCTTAGTTTGTATTATTTTATTTATTTTTTTGTTTAGTAGTTTGCTTGGTTTGTACAATATGTAAACATATTTTAGTTTATTATGTTCTTTTTGGCAATAAATTTATGGATATCAAAAATTTCGTTTAGCTCGTGTCTGTTCGGGCTTGAATATTTGTATAATATGCTTTACTATTTGTATTAGTGACATTTAATGCAGGAATTGTATTTAAGTTGGTTGTACAATATGCTTGATAATTTGTATTTCTTATGTAAGGGGTGTTTTAATAAGTGCATTAATTGTATTTATTGACAAGTTAATTAATTGTATTTAATGTACATAATGATTTATTTATTGTATTTAATGTTAGTATTAATTGTATGTTAGAATTAAATATGAGAGGAATTTCTATAAGTAGCATTTATTGTTATACTTTTTTTTTAAAGGTGAATTTCAACTTAGAAACGACCACCTTCGCGGACAGCGAAGGCCCCATCGCCACCCCGCCAGATTATGTTGTATCTCAGATGGTAACGGGTTTCCCACGGAAACCGTACTGCCTCCACACAAGTTTACCTTGCTGGAGAAACAGCCGGATGAAAACCGGGCCATGCTCAAGATTTGAACCCCCGCAACGAGTGGCTTGAAGGTTCAAATCTATCATTGCAATATATCTCCGGAACAATATGGTCTACAAGTGGACCACAAGTGAGGACTTCCCGGGTGGTCATCCACCCGATACTACTCCCACTTGTGGCTCGCTTAACAAGTTAAGCCCCACCCACTAGACCACAAGTCCTTTGATATTTATTGTTATACTTATAGCTTTAAAAGTTATATAGCTTAATTTCAAGTATTTCTATTAATAGTAGGCCGGGGAAAAAAATTGTTTGCAAATCATTTATTGCTAATGTCAGTTACTTGTGGCATGGAAGACCACGCGAGTATGCAAAACGATTCGTTTGCTGCATAATTATTTCAAATTCCACTTGGCCACCTATATTTAAAGCAACAATAACATCACTAATGTCACAAAACTTCCCAAGCTAGAACAAATCAGAAAAATGTCTTCAGGTTCAAACTTAATATCCCAAAAATTGATCCTGCATATCCAGGGGGAGATTGCCGAGGATCTGAGGTTTATTGAAGACAATACAGAGTTGTGCAAAAAGATGAATACTGTTAAGGACAGGTCAATACTCCTAGCTTCTGAAAAGGGGCTTGTTGGTCTTAGGATGCTGCAAAACCATGATGTTGAGAAAGCCAAATCCATCATGCAGTTGATGCAGATGATCAATGAAACTGAGGCTAGTATGCGTGAAAAGATCGCTTTTGTTGAGAAGCTCAGGCACATGTCAGAACCCGAAGCTTTTGTTGAGGGGCTTGCTTTTCTTAAGATGGTTCAAAACCATGATCGTGAGAAACTCAGAGCCATGACGCAGATATATCAGAGAACCAATGAAACAAGGGCTGAAAAGATTGCTTTTATTGAGAGCCTCGGGCCCATGTAAGCGGGTTGCAGGTTGTTGCTATGGTGGAGTGGCTGCTGAAGATTAAATAAATAAATGTCGCCATGGTTATGTCTTTTGTGTTTGTTTTTATCTCAGTTTGTGACGCGTATGTTTCGTGTTCTTATGGTCTGTGAAGCTTCCACATTATCTTCTATGTTAATTATGGTTTATCAATGAATGAACTTGTTTAAGTTTTTAATTATTCATCTTTTGTTAGTCTTTATAGCATGTGTTTGTGATAGAGGTAAATGATGTGACGATCGACTTCTTAACAATTTAACACTTTCATATAATCGAGTGGAATCTAGTTTACGTACAGAATGCTACTTGGAAAGTGGAAACGCATATCCCATATACTCGTAAAGGTTTGACACATCAGATAATTTCATGAAATATAAGCACCATAACTTTACATTCTTTGATGTTTAGACGAGTACTTTGATATTGAACGTTATATTGTGTTTATAAGTTGGACTGTTGGAGTGAAGGTTAAGTATTCAAACATAAAAAACATGATTTTGGTGAATTTTGTGAATTGTAGCATGTGGGTCTTGCAAGAATGAAATCACCATTATTAGAACTTGATGTATAGCTTTCTTGTCTTTAATCTTTATACACGTACAATTTCTATGCGATAGATACTTTGCATTTTATCTTTGAACAGACCAGAACTCACAACCGCATTTGGCTATTGTTTGTCCGAAGAACAAGAACGGATCATTTAGAACTCTAGAAGTAAAGCAATGCATGGTCTCAAGTTTCATGTGTTATAAATTGTTTGTACATTGTATCTTAAAACCTGTCTTAATTGTGTTCTTCATATTGTCTACATATCAAAATCGAAAACTGCATGTTGTTTAGTATCTTGCACCAAATCATTGTAGACTTCCATGATTGAAAAATACATGAATGGGCGTTTATCATCCATCTAACCAGACAAAGTTACAAACAATGGAAATGGCTCTTAAAAGAGCCTTCAAAACATATGGGTGAGAAAGTCTATTGTCCGATTGTGATCGGCTGATCACCCATGCAACAAAGAGTTAAGAGGAAACAAAGGAGAAGTCTCCTCCTTTACCTGCTTGAAAAATTTATATAATGAAAGAGCATGATAAAAGGTCCGAGCTTTCTCGCGCGCTCCAAAAGAAGAAAGAAGTAACCATAGTCCATGATGATTAAGAACAATGATTAAAAGTTTTACTTATGACTCGAAGATTTTAAAAGTCATGAGGATTATTACTCAAAAGACACGACTCACACATAGCACGTCAAGGCATCATGAGAACTCTATAAATGCCATGAATATCAATATAAAAAAGAAAACTTGTATTCTTCTAATTACAGGGACGGAGCCATGACCAAATATGACCGGGTGCACAAATTCTTTTGAACCGCAATACTGGAAACACATTTAGAATGACCGGGTGCATTTAAGATGCATTTAGGAAAAATCGGTGTTTTTTTCAAAAATTTACACTACATCTAAAAAATTCATGGGGTCCCCGGGCTCCCGCGGGACCCCCTAGCTCCGTCCCTAGAAGAAAACAACATTTATAAAAGTCTGAAAAATAGAGATAAAAATAAAAATAGAAGAGTATTAAATTTTGATGAAACTAAAAACAAAAGTGGGCTTAGGATAGTCCAGCCCAAACACTTTAGACAAAGAGGGCAGGGAAGTGTACTGTAGAGCAAGTCTGCTTTTTGGATTCTCCGATCATCACTCGATTCATCTTTACTTGAGGTACCCGCTCACCATTTTACTGATCTAGATACTGATATTGTGTAGGAGTAGTAAACTATCATGTCTGTCTGATTGCAATAATATTATAACTGTTAGCATTTTTTAAGCCAGAAACAAGGGGTTTTGCATTGAGTTTGAAAATGATAGGAAATTATAATTAGTCACTAAATGGGATGCTAGAGATGATGTTTTATTAGGGGGATGTTTAGAGATTTCCAAGTTTTTGATAATAGTTTTTTTGGTAATTTTTTTAGGGGGTCTTTGTTTCGGCTTATGGCTTATTTCGCTTTGGGCTTATGTTTCATAAGCTCACTTTTAGTGGCTTATTTTTAAACTTTTCGGCTTATATAAGTTTATTATGTCATAATAAACCTTATAAGCCGAAAAGTTTCAAAATAAGCCACTAAAAGTGAGCTTATGAAACATAACCCCGAAACCAAATAAGCCATAAGCCGGCTATATAAGCCGAAACAAACACCCCATAAGAATGTACTTGTAAAGAAGAATGAGGTTCTATGCGGCCTAACCGGGGTATTCCTTGACCATTTCCGATGGACACCCCAAGATGTGTACCTCTTGTGAGGACAACAGGGTGCCAGACCAGTGACAACTACTCTGAGACTGTTTAAATAACCCCTCAATGATTAGATAATAGAATCGGTTTTAGTACACCCCAGCACTAGATATTGATTATCCATGTCTTGGAAACGCAATAACTAGATCACTCTCAAGAGTCAAGACACCACAATGCCAGGCGCCCCCTAAAATGTTTACGCGGTCCCTCTAAAGAGTCTATACTTGACATTTACTATCAACTAAATTACTAAAGTAGAATCAAACGAGTATTGTTGTAAAGTGGACTGTTTTTGTTTATGAAGTTTAATTTTCATGATAGGCAGTAACGAAATATGGCGACTATTAGAAATCTGAAAATCAAGACATCATCATGCAAACGTATTGTCAAGGAGCTATCCTCTTATGAGAAAGAGGTTGAGAGGGAGGCGGCCAAGACAGCTGACATGAAGGAGAAGGGTGCCGATCCTTATGATCTTAAGCAACAGGTAAAGCAAACCCTTCCTCACTCGTTTTGCAGATAGTTTTGAATATAAAATGTGCTGTATTTCACCTTTTGGTGATTTGATGGTGCAAGTGTGTGTTGTGGAGTAACAAACTAGTGTTTTTAGCCAGTATTCCTTTGTTCATGCTATGAGATTTATAGAAAGGTGATTAGCTTCTTATTGATAAACTTGTCTCTGTTAATGTATACTTTAACAGGAAAATGTGCTGGCTGAATCAAGGATGATGATTCCTGATTGTCGCAAACGTTTGGAGTCCTCACTAGCCGACCTAAAAGGGATATTGGTATGTCATCTTTTATTCTAGTATGGTTTTAAACTACGTTTTGCTGATTAAACCGCATCATAAGATAAAAGTGTCTCCTTTTGTCTTTAAACACATTTGAGTTTGTATTACTCCCTCCGTCTCAAAATAATTGTCCTCATTTGACTTTTTAAAGTATTAATTTCTCAACTTTGATCTTTAGTAATTTTGTTTATGTTGTATGTTAATTGATACAAAATATATGAATTGGTTGGTTTTTAAATACTTTTTTATTGGTATAATTTTCATCAAGTATTATGTAACACATACAAAATTATTTAAGATCAAAGTTGAGAAATTAAGACTTTAAAAAGTCAAATGAGGACAATTATTTTGGGACGGAGGTAGTATGTTTTAACTCGAAGTATCAATTGCCAAAACAATATCTAGCGTCTGTTGGAAAAAGCAATGTATTTTAGATCTCAATACATACGAGTCAGCTGAAGCTCGATTTGTACCCTAAAAATGGTCAAATCTTAAATATATTAGGGGAATCACCCCCCCCCCCCCTACTAGGGGGTTGTACTTTTTGTCCCCTCTTTGTTTCCCCTTTTATTTCAGTACAACACAGTTTTTTTTTCAGTTTATGTTCCGTATTTCTGACTGTTGACAGTTTTAAACGTTTGACATATTAAAATTTATATTTTCTGTTCCGCACTTTCAGGTTTATAGTTTTTTGATATAAACAAAATTAAAAAAAAAAAAAAAAAAAAAAAAAAAAAAAAAACAGGGGTGGTTGGGATAAAAATATAAGGGGGGTTGGGATATCTCCTCCCGTAAAATGACTCTGTGTAATGGTCAAAACTCAAAAGAGAGTGGTGATGATTTAGTAGTATCATGTGAGATGACAAAATGATTTTGTTTGTCAGCTTAACCAGTGAACGCTTTTTGTCGAGTTTATATATAAATTTATACATTCCCAAAAACTTTAATAATTGTCTTTTGAATATAGTGATTTAGATAGTCATAAAAAAAAAAACAAAAACAAAAACAAAAATAAAACAAAACAAAAAACCTTTGGTGACTTTCAACTGGTTTGACACTTTCACCATTTGACACATTCCCTTTAAGATTGTTTTGACTTGACCCGTTTGACCTGTTGGAGTGAAAACATAACCAAATTGACACATACATAGTTAAATGGTTCAAAACTGTCATCTCTGATGTTTTGGAATGGATATGAGATCAGCTGACGATCAACTCTATGCTGTTTTTTAGGCGGAGTTGGAAGAAGCAAACCAGAAGGAAGGACCTGAAGTCGCTGAAGCTGAAAGCACTGTTGCTGATGTTGAGAAGTTATTTCAAACAACTGAATCTTAGAATGTCGGCTCATAGCCATGGGAAAGACTCAATATATTAGTATGTCTTGTATGCTTTGCAAATTCTACAATGCTTAGGATCGCTTTCGTGTTTGTTTTGGTGATGGGTATGAAACTTTATTAGCCCTTAAACACACTTATTTGTTCGGTGTCAGGTGTGTTGACAATTTTATGTGTTCGAAAGTTGGCTTATTATTAACTTTCATCCATATATTCAATAGCTTTGCTCTGGCCGCATGATGCAAGTACCGTTTGGTGGGTCGGTTAATGTGTTCAAGGACAAACCCAGTCTCATACATCCTTGCACTATTACCATATCCATAGCTATTCCCTTATAACGAACAGATCATTAACTGGTATGTAAATCTTTGAATTTCCAGAGAAAAGACGAATGAAAAGTAGGCTAACTAAGGTGTTTGATTCTAGTTTGACTCTGGCCAAAAAATCTGACTAAATACAATCCAAGCCGGAGGTCCGGAAGGCTAACCCGGACCCTTAACTACTTCTCGATTGTAGGTTATCTTCTCAAGCAACGCTCCCTCCCTCCCTCCCTCCCTCCCCAACAAGTTTTAGCACGAGGTATCTTCCGTTTGAAGATCGTCAATGATGTTTCTTCTCCAGCTTCTGCCTGCACCTCACTTACCCACCACCCATCTGGAATGCGCCATTGCAACCATTTACAAGTTGCATTGGCATTGGCTTTGGTTCCCAGGTTTAGCACATCAAACAGCCTATTACTCACGGCTTTCTAGAGGTCTAGGGATTATATTCAAGTTTTGCACGGTTGTTTCCATGTCTTCTGATGAGTGTTTTGCCTTTATCATGTGGTTTACTTGTTTGGCTCAGAGTTCGTAGTTGTTCAGTTTAAGCGTCTTCTTCTTCAGATATGTGCTTTGCCTTCAAGTTCAAGTACAAGTCCAGCAAACACTATCTTGTGTTGATGGTGTTCATTGTCTTCGTTGGGTTGTTTTTATGTCTATTCGAGTTGGTCAAGTTCTCACATCAAGTTGTTAGTTTATTTTTCAGTGTGATTCAGCGTTGTAAGTTTATTTCAATGTGATTCAGGGTTGTAAAATAGCAACCTTCAGTGTTCAGCATCCACTACCAACCTATCCATCTTTTGCCAAAAAACCAAAAAAAAAAATAAAGAGTAAATTGCATAAATCGTCCCTAAACTTTGGCCAGATTGCAAGTTTCGTCCCAACCATTTCGAAAGTGTAGAAATCGTCCATGTGAAAAACCTTTGAGTAAATTTTCGTCCCTGACTGGGACGAAACATGCAATTTGGTTGGGACGAAACATGCAATCTTGCCAAAGTTTAGGGACGAAAATTTACTCGAAGGTTTTCCACAGGGACGATTTCTGCACTTTCGAAATGGTTGGGACGAAACTTGCAATCTGGCCAAAGTTTAGGGACGATTTATGCAATTTACTCAAAAATAAATAAATAAAAAAATAAAAAAATTCTTTAGTCTAAAATACAGTAATAAATACTGGAACATGAATATTTTTTCCTTAACCCACTGAAATAGCAAATTCGTTGACTTGTAAATTTCGTAAAAAAGAATATATCAACATTGATTTTTGAAGTAATAAAAAATAATGTTAAAAACCATATTTGTCAGAAGTGGGATTTGAACCCACGCCCTCTTTCGAAGACCAGAACTTGAGTCTGGCGCCTTAGACCACTCGGCCATCCTGACTTGTTTGAACCAAATAGCCACATTATTAATCAAGTTCACAACTATCCTAGCTGAGTTTATCACTTTTTACATGTTATTAAGAAAATATTCACACTTGCGTGATTTTTATGATTAAATCATTTTAATTATCACCTTTTCTAGCATGAGATGTAAGTATGTTGGTTCATCAAATTTATAACCAGTACACACAAAATTACACTTTATATCAATTCAAGCCAAGATCTAGAATCTTTAACTTTTGGAAATGACAAAACTTTAATGAATATGGAAACAAATTAGCAAGACTGAGAAAATTTAATTTAACTACGTTTAAGTTATTTTTGGTCGGAAAAAACGACATCTACAACTACTAATGAAAAGTAAGAAAATTATCTCTTTAACATAACACAATTTGCATAGGCTTTACAAAGTTAATTTGTGCAAATACAATTATATACGCTGTATCAAGAAGTAGACATAATCATTTTCTTATGCAGGCTGTATTGTATATCTATACTATCTAATAAAATAAGGTTTTATACAAGCGCCATGAAGCACGAGCATTAAAAAAACTCATTAAATGTGTGACCAAAATTCCTTAATTAGAAGACAATATACAACAATTTTAAGCATTAAAAATTAGGAGAAAACAATTAAAAAGACAATAAGGTCCTTTGCACAAGCCCTCTAAGCATGAGCATTAAAAAAACTCATTAATTACCTACAATGTACAATACGATTATGCTTAACAAAAGAGATTAGGACTAAAAAGAAGGTCACAAAGTCAAACCATAATACCGGTGTCAAATTAACGCTTCTTAATTTTGGAAGTCATTCAATTTTACGCTCCTAATCAAATAAGCGTTTTGATAAGAGTTAATGGCACGCTCCTCCTCTATAATCTCGAGATATGAATAACCTTTCCAAAATCAAGTTTTCGCGTCGAATTTGTGTTAGGGTTTGATCTATTCTGGGTATAGATCTCAACATGCCAATCAATTATATTGACTATGTAAGTCTCTTTTTTGGATGATTAACAATTATGATTCTGTTTTTGTATACATTTGATTTATTCTTATGTTACAAAATTGTAAAATTATGTGTGTTATGGTTATTAGGGTTGTTAGTAAAACTCTATAAAAGATTTAAACTTTAGGGTAAAAAAAAGGTTAATTGATAGGTATATGTTGTAGGGTGTTCTCAAATGGTAATTATTTGGTTAATTGTATTCTGGGTAACTATTCAATAAATTTATGCGAATTGATTGGATTGCCTAATTAAAAACCCTAACACAAATAACTTCTTGATTTCCCGCCTATATAATGCCATGGTCTTTATGTTAGCTGCACATCTCAATCTTTTCTCTATTCATTGTCTCATTACATTTCACGTTTCATGGCTGTTTTTGTTTCAGGTTTTATCAATGACCTATCCGCTGTGAAAGACAACATTCGGTTGAGAGTCCGAGTTTTAAGAACTTGGACTCATGTAATGTACAATAAACCTCATGTGAAAAATCTTGAAATGATCCTTATGGATGAAAATGTATGCACCACTAATTTTAATGTATTATTTTCGTTATAATAACAATTGGATTAGGTAGTTTTTATTTGTAGTTGACATGTTTACATGTTTTTGTATATAGGATACCAAAATGCAGGCCACGGTAAGAATGGCGAATGTAAATCAATTCGCGCATAAGTTGACATGTTTACATGTTTTTGTATACAGCATAATGTATTATTTTCGTTATAAAACGTACCCAGTAAAACTTACAAGTAAACCAAATAGGGTTGTTGCTTCCATTATGATATAATTTCAAGACAATAATGGATTTATATCAAGATTGTTGTGCAAAACAATAAAACATGCGTGCAAATCATCTCTCTTAACAAAAACCTTTGACTTTCCGTTAGCAAACAAAACTATGTGTGCATCCACAAATTTTGGAAATTATTAATGCAAATTGACATTTAAACATGGTAATTTAAGTTTATTAATTGTGTTAAACATATGCCATGGTGACACAAGTTAGAAAAACCTAATTATAAATCAAATGAACAAATATTAATCATTCAATTTTTTATCAAAACAATTAAACTAACTTTACTAATCCTTCCGTCTAAAAAACTACAGTTCATATTTCCTTTTTGGGATGTTTCAAAATAATTGTCTATTTTCTTTTTTAACTAATAAAAAAAGAGTTTAATGAGAGAATATTCTATTTGAGTTGTTGAAAATTATGGTGGTCTCATTTTTATTAAACCGTGTGATTTTTGTCTTCTGACAATAATTTTGAAACGGAAGGATAAACATTTTTTAGAATTAAATATCTCGCAAATTATTGATCGTTAGACGAATTAAGTATATCATCGCAACAAGCATAAAATTATTTTTCATTTGATATCCTACATCATATACTTTCGATATTGTTTTGACTTTTAGCGGGTGTAGGGTTTATGATTAGATTTTAGGTTTTTAGGGGTTACGGGACTTAGGGTTATTTGGGGTTTAGGTCTTAGGGTTTATGTTGTTTGGGGTTAGAGGTTAGAGTTTAGGGTTTTGTAAGTTTTACGATAGTTAGAGTTTAGGGGTTAGGACTTCTGGGTTCGGGATTGGGTTAACATAAAAATGTATATGAATTCTTAAGATTTTCATTTATTGTGTAAAATATTTTGAAACACACAGAAAATGAAATAAAAAGAATTCCGTTGAATGTATACATTATTGTATCTCTATAGAAAGATAATTTTATTATTGTCATAATGATTTAAGTATTTTTATCTAATAACTAACGATTCGTGACTTTTTTATTTTTTAAAAATGATGAAAAAAAAAAACAGTATTGTTTTGATAAAAAAAAATGAATAGTGGATCTTAACATATTTGATTTTTACTTTTTGAGATTGTCAACAAGTACTCAAGCCCTTGGTTAAAAAACATTTATTAAACACAAATTTTCTTTCTATATTTCAAATTGTATTTAATACACATTAATTAAAATTATAAATTACCATGATTAAATAAACTCAAACTTTCTTTATATAAACCTAACCTTGAGGGGCATCCGCTAGAGAACCCCTACTTTTTTTTTTCTTGATCGATTACACCCCTACCATTCATGCTCATGTTAAACCTTATATGTACGCCATCTCTAACAAACAACTGTTGAAAAAACAACCTACGTAACAAACTTGCGCTAAAGAAAAAAGAGAATGCAGGCACCAAAGCGTATTCAACGAGAACTACAGGATTTTAACAAGGTAAAAAGCTTACTAGGCGACATAACTTTAACACCTGATCCTAACGACGTTCATCACTTAACTGCAACCATCTCTGGCCCTGACTCTTCTCCTTATCACGGTGGAGTCTTTCATATCGACATCACGTTGGCCGGTATACTGAATTCTCTTACTCTTTGTTTTATTTTAATTTACGTTTATTAATTAAATAGGTTATATTGAACCCTAGGTGCATGTGTAGTTTTTGTAGGATTAGATGAAGTTATACGTACGGTGAATTGTGATTGTTTTAGTTTGTATGTGTAATAATTGAGTAGCATTGTAGTGATTTAGTACTTATTTTTCGATATTTGACGCAAATATATTGTAGTGGATACAAGTATAGAACCCGGCCTAACTATATACTGCTTTTAGGTTTTGATGAAGTCTTGTTGGTAGGGCATATGCATTGTGATTGTGACGACCTTATATGATCTGTTGATTATGTGTTATACAGTACTTGTAGTGTGTTAGTATTAGTTAGAGCTAAGTGGCTATATAATGAGGGCTAAATACATACGTACGATCCAATAGTTGTTCGTATCTGATATTATCTGTTAGTGTGTCCAGGAGTCTGATGAGTTTAAGAATGCTAGGTGGAGATTCAGAATCATACCCAAATGCATGAATTAAGATGGACTAAAAACAAGAGTACATAGATAGTATCTCTGTTCAAAACTGTAAGGCAATTGGTGCAACTGATTAGAAAGAGTTGATCGTTGGCACAGAAGTGAGGATGTATTCTTGCTCCAGCAGTTAACAGCAACCAATATCATTATATCAGCGACTCACCAACAGTACCATCTCTAGTTAGCTTTGTGAGGAACGTCTGGTATAGGCATTGGTAGTAATCGTCCTGAAGGATGCGATGTCTCATGGTTTCGCACTTGTAAAATCCCATAATGAACAACCCTTTTGACCCATCTTCCACCAGAGAACGGTTTAAACTACAGTAGATGCTTAGTCCTACTATCAATAAACCTTAAATTTGTAAGTTCAGATGCTACTAATTGTGCCCTGGCTTTCTGTCAGGATACCCGGATAGCTGTGTTATTATCTTCAACTATCTCAGCTGCAATTCCTTGTATCCACTGATCAGGAGTGAAAGCAAACAAAGCTTTACACTCCTCATAGGCCTTCTTAATTAGTTTATTACCCCTTCATGGTGGATCTAACCCCAGCCCCAGCTTTTTGTGTGTTCTGATATATAATTATTTGGTGCATGTCTCATTACGGTCTTATTAGTGATTAGCTTATAACTCCTTGTAATCTTCATCACAGCTTTATCGGTAGTGAGCTTTAATTTCTTTAAAAGTAATAGCTGTTCTGCAATACTGATAACTGTCGTTTTTGACAATAACTTTAACTGTTTGACTTTTAAAGCAGCTTCTTTTTACAAATCTTAAGAGTCGGTTTAAGTATGTTTCTAATCTGATATAAAGCAACATAAATCATTGTTATAATCTTGTATTCCTTCAGTTGTTTTGAACCAACTCTCTTACCTAAGATTGTTCAAAATTTTCTGATGTCTTGCAGATACCTATCCCCTTACGCCTCCAGAGATGAGGTTTACTACAAAAGTTTGGTAAGAAAGACTTATAATCTCAATCCATTTGAACCTCCAGTTTATTAGTTACTGCAAAACATAAATTCTAAGATGTAAACATCTTTTAATTTCAAGGCATCCAAATATCAGCAGTGAAACAGGAGCTTTTTGTCTGGATAAGAACAGTTGGAATCCCGCCAGGACCCTAAGATCTGTTCTGATTTCTTTACAAGCTCTGTTGTCAGTCCCAGAACCCAATGATTCACAAGATGATGTCGTTGCCGAACAGGTCCGATATTTGCTTCCTCACACTTATGTTTTCCTTTTGCCTTATTTTTCATCTGATAGTACTTACTCTTTTCTCCCCTGCAGTATCTTACGGATCATGCTACATTTACTGCTAAAGCTCTGTGTTGGACAGAGGACTTTGCCATGGTTTCATCGCCCGAGTATAATAGGAAGGTATGCTTATAGCATGTTTAAACAATGAATAAAAATAGGAAATATTATTCATGTAACAGAAAAACAATAAGAGTTGTTGGTTGCAGGTGCAGAAGCTTATTGAGATGGGATTTCCTGAAGCGTTGGTGAGAAAGACATTGGAAGCTGTAGGTGGTCATGTAATAGTGGCTCTAGAAAAGTTGTGTTCATAATAGAAGTACTGTCTACCTGTTACTATTACGTATATGCAGTTTTTGTATAGTCGAATCTTTGATTTGTATATCTCATGATTGGAACATATATCGTTGACGGACGAATGAACTGTAACTTTATTTTTGAACCAATTGGTCTTTAATATCCTTAAATCTGCATATTAAAGTCATGCTTATTGTTGGATTTAACTTTTTAACTGGTTGACTTAGGGTTGAGAAACTCTATTTTGATTGCCTAGTTTCTTTTTTCAGCTTAATCGTATGTTTGGTGTATGAATATCTGATTGTTGTTACAGTAGGTAAAAAGCATTCTTAATCGTATTGTATAGTCCAACTCACACGAGTCGATCCTATCAACTCAGACACAATAAATGTAAGTCAATCCTATCAACTCAGCATATATCTTGAACACCAGCTAAACGCAAGTTGGACATATGATCAAAAGTAACTTATGTGCATACTTACAAAACAAAATTAGAAGATTCGAAAAATTACAAAAATGCTCTTGATAGAAGGCTGTTGCTCTCCATGGATGATGGATTATACATATGCAGTATAAAATTTTACATTATATCAGTATTCTATAATTCAGAAACACATGAATTTACAGTTTTGACGTTTCATCTTATATATAGTAAAACAAAAAGATTTCTGCACAGTTGCCGCTGTAACTATGTCTAAGCGGCAAGATGAGCTTTATAACTTGTTACACCTGAGCTGCATCAATTGAACAGAAAGCTGAATAAAAATTAAACCATTAGTGAAAAACCTTAAATTGTCAATTTTCTATTTTCAACAAAGACAGACTTAAATTTTTCAAAAGAAATTTATTATCACAAAACGTTGAGAAGCCAGCTGATTGCATTACAATTTAGACATTCTAGTTGGTGTTTAATAGTTTATCAGAAGACATTCTACAAAAAATTACTAGTAGCAGAGCAAAGTGGCCGACCTCCAAGACTGGGAGATGCGTCTCTCCACAACCTTATCAAGAATTAGACATGTTTTTTTATGCATTAAACAGTTGTATTTTAATTAGCTATATGCATTATACTTTGACTACTTATACATAAATTACTTCTATTAGTTCCCATGTTCCTCAAACTGATCTCTTAGTTGTCGAGAAGGTTGCCCAAAAGCAGTATACAACGTATACCCAGTTAAAATTACAAGTAACCATATATAAAGATGGCGACTAGGGTGGTTGTTTGATCTATTGCTGTATTATATAATTTCAAGACCACAATGCATCTATAGTAAGATCGTTGTGCAAATCCAGTAGCGGTGATTAGTCTGTGCAAGTTGGGCAGCCGCACATGGCCTCCATTTGTAAGGGGCCTCCAAGTTAGTATATATTCATTAGTATTTATACATATCGTGTTTTGACTTTTTACTGTCATTTTTAAATACTATCAAACTTGATCCAATAAAGGCCCACACCGTACATATAGTTAAGCTTTTCATAATCTACGGGGGCCTCATTCGTAGTCTCGCATTGGACCACCCAAATAAAACGACTCTTGCAAATCATTAACTTATTTGCGCAAATTATCTCTCCTAACAAAAACCATGGATAGTCCATTAGCAAACAACACCATCCACTTTTGGAAAAACAAAAGGAAAACGAAAAACTATTAAAAGAATATTTGAGATTCCGTTGATTCTGCGTATGTTACTAATGGCATCTACTTTGGTGACTTTCAACTGGTTTGACACTTTCGCCATTTAATGCATTCCCTTTAAGATGATTGTTTTGACTTGACCCGTTTGACCAGTTGGAGAGAAATATAACCAAATTGACCCATTCATAGTTAAATGGTTCAAAACTGTTACCTCTAATGTTTTGGAATGGATATGAGATTAGCTGATGATCAACTCTATGCTGATTTTTAGGTGGAGTTAGAAGAAGCAAACAAGAAGGAAGGACCTGAAGTCACTGAAGCTGAAAGCACTGTTGCTGATGTTGAGAAGTTATTCCAAACAACTGAATCTTAGAATGTCGGCTCATAGCCATGGAAAAGACTCAATATATTAGTATGTCTTGTATGCTTTGCAAATTCTACAAAGCTTAGGGTCGCTTTCGTGTTTGTTTTGGTGATGGGCATGAAACTTTATTAGCCCTTAAACATGCTTATTTGTTCAGTGTCAGGTGTGTTGACAATTTTATGTGTTCGAAAGTTGGCTTATTATTACCTTTCATCCATATATTCAATAGCTTTGCTCTGGCCTGCATGATGCAAGTACTGTTTGGTGGGTTGGCTAATGTGTCCAAGGACAAACCCAATCTCATACATCCTTGCACTATTACTATATCTGTAGCGATTTCCTTATAACGAACAGATCATTAATTGGTATGTAAATATTTGCATTTCCACATTAAAAAAAATAAAAATAAAAATAAAAAATCATCATTGAATCAAAAGTAGGCTAACTGAGGTGCTTGATTCTAGTTTAACTCTGGCAAAAAATTTGACTAAATACAATCCAAAACTTCTTTAGTCTAAAATACAGTACTGGAACATGAATATACTGAAATAGCAAATTCGTTAATTTCGTAAAAAAGAATATTGACTTTGATCTAAAGTTATAAAAAATAATTTATGAAATATAATATTTGTCAGAAGTGGGATTTGAACCCACGCCCCCTTTCGAGGACCAGAACTTGAGTCTGGCGCCTTAGACCGCTCGGCCATCCTGACTTGTTTGAACTTAAAAGCCACATTATTAGTCAAGTTCACAACTATCCTAGCTGAGTTTATCACTTTTTACATGTTATTAAGAAAATATTGATATTCACACTTGTGTGATTTTTATGATTAAATCATTTTAATTATCACCCTTTCTAGCATGAGATGTAATTGTCCTTTATATTGCCGACGCAACTAAGAGAATAAATGTTTATGTGTTATCGTCTCTACGGCGTCTGATCGAAGCAAAACTTAATCCCACCCGTATATTGGACCATACGTTCTGCCAATAGAAAAGATTATTTTCCCATTTCATAATTCATAACAACCCGTTTTGGCTAAGTGTGAATAAAAGTTGAAGCAATATAGAATTATCATTTCACTACTATTTCCATTTTATATGTTTGGCCCCGTAAAAACTTACGTGCATGCATTGAAGAACAAATTATGCGTCATTGTTTAAAGTTGATATCATTCATTTTCACATTTTATTAACAAAAAATTTAATTGTGGATGTCAACAATATGATTTTATTGGGGTGAATACAATACTTTGTTAATATGATATTAATATAATATAAATGATTTTATAAAATATTTTGTTAAACAAAACTCACCCCGTTCCAAGTATCAATTTTTTTAGTTACTTATGTACGTAACAAGTTTTTTTTTTTTTTTTTTTTTTTTTTTTTTTAATAATTATTATTATTATTATTATTATTATTATTATTATTATTATTATTACTACTACAACAGGGAAAAACAAGTTAAACATAACGACTCAAATATTGTGTTTGATGTATGTTGTTTATGGTATGACATTGATTTGTTATGTAATGTATCTTTTATATGTGTCTAAACGGTTTTAAGTTATGCAAAATGCCATCAAAAGAAGACGTACCAGGGCAATGCAAGGGTTATGTTGGTTCATCAAATTTATAACCACTATGGCAGTACACACAAAATTACACTTTATCTCAATTCAAGCCAAGATCTACAACATTTAAGTTTTGGAAATTACTAAACTTTAATGAACATGGAAAACAAATCAGCAAGACTGAGAAAATTTTATTTAAATTTAAACTACGTTTAAATATTTTTGGTCGGAAAAAACTACATCTACAACTACCAATGAAAAGTAAGAAAATTATCTCTTTAACTTACTATTTGCTTAGGCTTTAAAAAGTTAATTTGTCCAAATACAATTATATACGCTGTGTATCAAGAAGTAGACATAATCTTTTTTATATAGCTACTAGCAGGGTACCCGCGCAATGTGGCGGCGGGTACCCTGTGACTATATTATGGCGAGCAAATATTATTCGGTTACATGTTTTTTCTAACAATAATTGTACAAATGAATGATAATTAAATTAAAATAAGTTTAAGCTTTACAATGCAAACTATATTTGCTTCAAACCGTCTCACAGACATGAGTATGCACGGTTTCTAATTTCTTTTTGTTGAAAGGTGGCTTCAAGATCTTGGAAAAGAGGTGTTGGGTAGGTGACGTTTGTATATCATTTTTGAGTTTTGATTTTCCGTTTTAAGTCTTACCGAATGAAAGAAATAATTGAAACAAAATTGTTTTGGTTATTTCTTTATAAGGTTCGAAGATTAAAAAGAAGATTTGTAGCCTTTTATTGGTTAAGTGAATCTTGATAATGGATTAATCCTGATTTTGTCAATAACACGTACCCCAAAAATAACTATTAGCCAAAATACTACCAAGAATTAACAATAATCCGAAATAACAAAAAATTGTAACACCCATATCTTAACTACTTATAATGTAGATTTAGTCAAAGGGGAAAAGTGGAAAACTGAATTTTCAGTCAATCCCCATTTTGCCCTTCTATACTACAAGGGTGAGAGAAAATGAATTGTGTAATTAATGCTCTTATTAAAACACTTCATAACTTAAAATTACAATAATTTATTCATATGGTACAACCAATTAAAAGCATCTATATCAAATTAAAAATAATCAATTAAAACACCCCTTAATAAAAAAAGTACAATAAAATTTTCACAATATACAATTTAAACAAGCTACAACATAATATAAAATATAAAATAATTAAACACACTAATTAATGTTATTTTTAAAACACCATAAAATGAAAAGTATATGTTATTATACACATTATACAAATTAATAAAACACACAAAACTTTATACAAGCTAACAAGTTGATGTTGCATATAGTTTTGAAAACTGGACCGGACCAACGGGTTCAACTGGGAAAAACATATAGTTATGAAAACTGGACACGACGGGTTCAGTTATTAAAAGCATGACTCGGTTTAAATCGACCCGTTTTTCGACCGGAACGGTTCAACCGGGTTTCAAAACATTATGTTGACATGAGCTTAAGTATCAAAGTCAATAAGTCAACACATTTAGTAACTGATTTTCATATCAATTTGGGCGGGAAAATCAGTTACTAAATGTGTTGACTTATTGACTTTGTTGACTTATTGACTTTGATACTTAAGCTCATGTCATATGTTTAATCCCTAAACCTTCAAACTTTTATTAGAGGTGGCAAAATGGGCGGGCACGGGCACGGGCACGGGCTAAAATGGCACGGGTTAAAACAGGCACGGGCTAAACGGACAAATTATAAATCGGGCCAAACGGGCACGGGCTAAAACGAGCAAATTATAATTCAACTATTAAAAACATTCGGAACAGTCCTAAAAACCCTTTTAATTCATCTTGTAAAAAATGATCAAGCATCTAAGTCTTAACTATATTTAATTATTTTTCTTAAAAAAAAAAAAAAAATCTGACTGCAAATTTGAGAAAATCTGCTGGGACAAATGAATAAAAATGCAACTAATTAAATATATCTATCAATTAATTAGAGTATTAAATAATTATGCATAAAATAGTTAATAAATGAGATAAATTAAAATAGTTGGAATGTTTTATAGTTACCAGTGACAAGTGAATTGGTCGGAATAAAAATGAGAGTAATTGCTTGAAAGTTGAATTGTGTGATTCGAAAGCCCATCTAATAATATATGTTTTTATTTTTTACCTGTAAGAGCCTATCAAATAAATGCAAGGGGGCAAAAAACGCCCCAAACTTTTAAAAAAGTGTCAAAAATCGCCCAAAAATTACAAATTGGGCAAGATTTGCCACCTCTAACTTTTATTATTTTTCATTTATAACCCATAAACTTTCTTTTATCACTAAACGACCTGTCATTATAAATCCCGTTGCTATGCACGGGTATTCGTCTAGTTTCAGCTAAAACAAAACAACTTTTCAATAATCGGATTAATGCTACTTGTATTATAACTTATCCAACCCAACATTAGTGCCAACGGCCCATCTCAAAAGATAGTAACACTAAAATTACAAAAGCCCAGTCCATGATCTATCCTATCCAACCCGATCCAAAAACCATACATACCCTAATCATTTGTGACAACCCTAATCACACATAACTATCACCAGCGCCCCCATCTCCTTCTTTCTTCTGCTCTTGATCGCACACCACACAAACACCAACTTCAATCTTCAAAAAAAAAAAAAACTTTCTTGTTACTTTCAAACCCACGAAAACACAAAAGCACAAATATGTTAGAATTTTCAGTTCGAATGCGGCTTCAAGACCTCATAGAGGTCTCGGGTAGGTATACTTTGTTTGCTTTTGTTTCGTTTTATTTTGAACCGAATGAAAGGAAAGAATGAAACGGAGGTTTTGTTCTTTCTTTACATGTTTCAGATATTAACAAGAAGCAAAGCTTCACATAGATCTATGATGTTATTTTTTTTTCGTGTGTTTAAGATTTATTTTGGTTTGGAAATATCTTGTGAAACACAAAAAAAAAAAAAAAAAAAAAAAAAAAAAAAAAAAAAAAAAAATTCTAAGATCTTGTTGTTCTTTTAGTTTCGGATCTATGATGGGTTTTTGAATAAAACTTGTAAAATCTGTTAAAGATTTGTAAACAAGTTTACAAAATCTGAGATCTTGGAGTTGATGTGTTGAGATTTGTTCTTGTTGTATGGTTTATATGAGAAGTTAGACAAACATTTATATAGCAATATAGATAACTGACATTTTAATGTTATCAATATATTTTTTTCAATTCATATGTTACAAGTACTTGGTGATTAGTATTACGAGCGTTACAAGTTTTCCCATTAAATCACTTGTTTGGGCAATATTATCTTACTATTTGATTCGATATATATATTTTCTAAATCGTTACGATTGTATTGTACGTATCGCTCTCGGTTTTGCAAGATGCAACCTTTCAAGCAATGGTACATAACTTCGTAGAATCGCTTAAGGGTTTCATCCTACAATCAACAAGTAAAATATTTTTGTTTGATATTTTAGCTCTTTAACGACCCAACTTAGTTAGA
Organism: Artemisia argyi; assembly: GCA_030686995.1. Taxonomy (NCBI): domain Eukaryota; kingdom Viridiplantae; phylum Streptophyta; class Magnoliopsida; order Asterales; family Asteraceae; genus Artemisia; species Artemisia argyi. The sequence continues at coordinate 164,642,298 of CM060697.1, forward strand.
AAATAGATTGATTCAATTCGTATAATGTATAATCCAATAGTTAATGTCATGTTTTGTTTTTTTAATATGTACATTATGCATTGTGCATTGTGAATTGGGTTTAAAGATGGATGAGTTTTAATGGAGGGTTGCAGCTATTAGACATTGTGCTTAAATGGTTGTAATTTTTGGTAAAGGGGTGTTTTAATAGCATTAATGATGTGATTATGGAATTTTGGTCTGAAAATGATATTATGCTTATTTTTGTTGTACAATATGCTTGCTTTGTTGTAATTATAAAAATTGAGTGCATTAAATAGGGGTTGTACATTATGTTCTAATAGTTGTAATATTATGTTTAGGAGTGTTTTTAATGGTACTTAATGTACAATTTTATGCTTTTGGTCTGAATTTCGTATTATGCTTGTTTTGCTTGTACATAATGCTTTGTTTGTTGTACTTATGAAAAATCCTTGCTTTAAAGTGTTGTAAACATTGCATATTTTTTTGTACATTTGAAATTTTTGAAGAGAGAGTGGTTTGCCTATTATATGTAGTATAGATATACATCATCCTTTGACTACTTATACATTAAATTACTTCAAGTAGTTCCCATGTTCCTCTTAATTGTTGAGAAGGTTGCCCAAAAACGGTATATAAGACATACCCAGTAAAACTTACAAGTAAACCAGATATAAAGATAGCGACTCCTGTTTCAATTATTAATATAATTTCAAGACCACAATGAATATATATCAAGATCGTTGTGCAAATCAATAACTCATGTATGCAAATCATCTCTCCTAACAACCGAGAAAAATGACATATGTGGTAGTCAAGTGTAAACTTTAGCAATTTAATATTTATCATAACATGTAACTATGTAACGTTATGCAATTTTTTGAACATGGTAACGACCACATAGACAAGATGAATGTAATATTGTATATCATATCCATAAGTTATTATTATATGGGCTAAGGCATATATTATTTTATGGGCCTGTTGTTATTATTATACTGGCTAAGCTCATATAAGAAAGGTTTATAAAAGTTTATGTTAAATAGATGGAGAGAGGAAATTGGTGAGATTGGTTGAGGTGGTAGGCTCGTAAGTGAACTATGAGTTACTTGGACGGTCAATGGTTCAATTCTTGCTTACCTTTTTAACACACTCTTTTTTAATTAATTCTATAAGTTCTCCATCTTTTCATTTGGTTCTTTGCTATGAAATGGGGGTCTTTCCTCCGCCTATCGTATTTATCGGCTTGGCTTCGCAACGCAAGCAGCATTGTTCGCCACCACCTGAGAAGCAAAAGATTATAAAGCTTAGGCTGAAAATACATGCATATATAGTGGTCTAATGACAAGGCCGACGACGGAAGCTCGGGACAGAGCCGTAGGATGCGAAAGTCTCACGTACGGTTCCCTGAGAAGGGAGTGGCTACCTACTGGAGCTTCGACCAATCACCACCGGTCAATTCGGGGCCACCCTTACTCTACCATTATTATAGGTTTTAATTAATTCTATAACATTTATTAAATTTATCAAGTTATTATCTAAAAAAAATGATAAGTCTATATAATTACTCTCTACTTTTTTATATTTTAAAAAATCCACACATTGTTTTTATACATATTGATTGTATTCGGTAAAACTTAGACGGGTTTGACCAAATTAAAGTTAATTTTGACTTTATTAGTCAATACGAATAATATATTTCGTCTAGATGTGTTTTTATACTTATTTATTGTGTTGAATGAAATTTGATTTAACTGAAAATCCTTAAAGAATTGATTTCTCATTTTTATTGTATATGCTTTGTTATTATATACTCAGTAATAAGAGATGAGTGAAATGGAATTTGATTGTGTTAATATAACTTTAACTTCTTTAAGCTTCTTTACGTTTGCTACTGGAAAGATAACTTTTCTAAACCACCATTCGTTACCATTTTATTTTCATTTAACAATTTGCTCGTTTATTATTTTGACCAAAGGTTATGACATATGTGCCTGCCATATACGGGGTATGTATATTTAGGCTAAGCCCATGTACAAAACTACAAATTATTGTATTTCTTAAAATGGGCTCACAATATAGATAACATTGTGTAATGTAATGAAATGTTTTTGTGACAAATAGAGTAAGTGTGAAAGAAACTCTTGTACCACGACAGTATATAATGAACTCGAAAGATCTTCGGTTCAATTCTCAATATTTATTGTTTGTTGTTTTTGTTAAATTTATACAAAGAGAAGATCAAAACCCAGTTTACCAAACAAAATTTTATTAGTATCAACCCAACCAACCACCCCTTATGGTTGATACATGTAATGAGAGTTTTACAATACAAAAGAAAGAAAGAGTTTTACAAGAAATCACTAACAAACTAATACGATGACTGTGTGAAATTGCACACAGTTGTAAACCCTAAAAACTAAAGAATAATGAGGCTGGATGTATCCTTTTATAGGCTTGACCAGCTGACTCCATCTTTATCAACACAGCAGCTTAAGTCCTTCTACAATCCTTCTTGTCACCTTTAGTCCCTCAACCTTTATTAAACCTGCACAAGAGAAAATAACAAAGAAAACAAAAAACCATATTGACAAAACATACCCTTAGCTTATTCTTTTCAACATTCCCCCTTAAGCTAAGGCTTATAAAAATCTTTAAGCTTCAACATTTCACAAAATTTTCTGTGCTCAACAATACTAAGCCCCTTTGTAAAAATGTCAGCTATATTATTCTCAGATTTAACTTTGATAGTTTTGATAACCCCTTCAGAAATCTTTTCCCTTATAAAGAACAAGTCAATCTCAAAATGTTTTGACCTTTCATGCAGTACAGGATTCTGTGCAATTTGCATTGCACTACTATTATCACAAAACATTTCAACAGGCAAATCAACCTGCAAATCAAGATCCTTACAGACCTTTAAAACCCACATCACTTCACATGTAACACTACACATAGCTCTGAATTCTGCTTCTGCAGAAGACCTAGCCAACACAGATTGTTTCTTACTTTTCCAGGAAACAAGATCACTACCCAGATACACAGCAAACCCAGTTACAGATTTTCTAGTGATCTTACACTTAGCCCAATCTGAATCAACAAACACTTTCATATCAAAACAACCACCTTTGGTAAAAGAAATACCTTTACCTGGTGACTCTTTAAGATATCTTAACACTTTAAAAGCAAGTTTTAAATGTGACTGCATAGGACTATGCATGACCTGACTTAAGCAGTGAACTGCATAAGACAAATCAGGCCTAGTTAATGTCAAGTATATCAATTTACCAACAAGCTTCTGATAGTTATTAACACCAGATAAAGGTTCATCTTTAACAGTTTTAACCTTATTTTTCTCTGAAACATTCACAGATTCAATAGGAGTCTTACTTGGTTTACAAGCAAGCATTCCAAACTCAGCAAGAAGTTCTAAGCAATACTTTCTTTGTGTTAAACACAAACCAATATCATCTTCTAAAACTTCTATGCCAAGAAAGTACTTTAACTTTCCCAAGTCCTTAATAAGAAACTTTGTTCTTAGAAAATCTTTGACTTTTTCAATTTCTTTAACATTATTCCCAGTAATAACAATATCATCCACATACACAAGTAAAACAAGAAACACACCATTATCTGACTTCGTAAACAGAGAAAAATCACTTTTGCTTTGACAAAAGCCATTTTCTTTTAAAACAGATACAAGTTTCTCATTCCACTTTCTTGGTGCTTGTTTTAAACCATATAAAGATTTCTTTAATTTGCATACCCTTTTGTCATTTTTATCAAAATAACCTTCAGGTAACTGCATATAAACATCTTCTTTAAGTTCACCATATAAGAAAGCATTATTAATATCAAGCTGAAACAAAGGCCAGCTATTTTTAACAGCAATACTGATTATGATTCTCACAGTAACAATTTTAACTACTGGAGAAAAAGTCTCTTCATAATTAATACCTTCTTTTTGATTATAACCTTTAGCAACAAGCCTTGCTTTGTATCTTTCAATAGTTCCATCAGATTTATACTTAATTTTCCAAATCCACTTGGATCCAATAGCTCTTCTCCCATCAGGAAGTTCAACAACTTCCCAAGTTTCATTTCTGTTTAAAGCTTCAACTTCTTGATTCATAGCATCAATCCATTTAGGATTTTTACTAGCTTCAGCAAAAGTTTTAGGTTCACTGATTTTATTAAGAGTAGTGGAAAACACATAATTTTCCTTACTAAGCTTACTATAATTAACAGATCTATCAATACTGTATTTAACTTTTCCATCCAGAACATAATCACTTAGTTTAACAGGAGGAACAGACTTTCTACTAGAATGTCTAGTATAAGTTCTCATGTTAGCTAATCTTTCTGGAGTCACCACAGGTGTTATAATTGTCTCATAAAACATATCATTAAATTCTTGATAATAGTCATCATCACCCTCAGATATTTTATCATTTTCTTCAAGTGTTGCATTCTCCTCTTCTTCACTGGTACCATCAACTGTGACATCAGGATGTACCCCCTCATCCTCATAGACATCATCAGGTGAGCCTCCAAGTGAAGAAGGGTCTATGCCTTCACTTATAATACTTTTTTTAGATTCTTTCTCTCTCTTATCATCATAGGGTTCATCTGATGTTCCTAGGCCAGAGTTAAAATTTTTTTGACTATTTATTTTCTCAAACTCAAATTCAAAATCCTTGTTTTCAGAATTATGTTTAAAAGGAAAAACAGACTCATAAAATTTTACATCTCTTGATTAAATCATTTTTTTACTTTCTAAACTAAACAATTTATAACCTTTTTTATTAAAAGAGTAACCAACAAAAACACACTTCTCTGACCTAGGAGAAAACTTATCTGAATTATTCAACACAGTTGAAAAACACAGACATCCAAAAACTTTTAAAAGAGAGAGATTAGGTTCACAATTGTAGATTAGTTCATAAGGTGACTTTCCAGATAGCACTGAACTTGGTGTCCTGTTAATTAAGTAAACAGCAGTTAGAATACACTCAGTCCACATGTTCAAAGGTATTCCCCCCTGAAACATGAGGGCTCTTGCAACATTAAGCAAGTGTCTGTGTTTTCTCTCTGCTAAACCATTTTGTTGTGGAGTATAAGCACATGAAGTTTGTTAATGAATACCATTATCTTTGCAAAACTTGTCCATATTTTGATTCACAAACTCTGTTCCATTATCACTTCTGAAAATCTTTACAGTTTTATCAAATTGATTTTTAACCATATTAAAGAAAGTGACAATATTAGAAAACACTTCAGTTTTCCCCCTTAATAAAAACACCCAAACAGCTCTGGAAAAATCATCAACAACAGTTAAAAAGTACTTATATCCTTCTTTACTTTGAATTTTATAAGGCCCCCACACATCTAAGTGAACAATCTGTCCAATTTCATTGGTTTGATGTTCACTAAGAGGAAAATGATCCCTTGTTTGTTTAGCCTTATGACAAACATCACAAGGACTATTTTTAGAATCATTTTCAATTTTAAGTTTGTGTTTTACAACATTTAGAACTTGGTCTGAAGGGTGACCAAGTCTATTATGCCATATGCACTTAGACAAACAACAAACTTGAATGTTATGATTAGTTAATCTTTTACCTGTATTAAGAAAATACAATCCATTACTTTGATTACCGGTCCCCATCTGGGTCTTTAGTACAGAATCCTGAAGAAAACAAACATATTCATCAAAAATGATTCTGCATTTGTTATCTTTATTAAGTTTGTGAACTGACAATAAGCTGACCTGATATCCTGGTACAACCAGAACATCATGAATAGTCAACTTATCAGTCAACTTCAAACTACCAATATGTGTGACTTGAGCCTTAGTGCCATTAGGATGACCAACAGTCATACTTAATTTTGAAACATCAATGACATTAAACATGTTTAAAATAGTGTAAGTCATATGTTGACTGGCACCAAAGTCAATAATCCAACCAATGTAAATGTTATATGTACTGATATTGGTGTTATGATTAAAAAACTTAGAATGAGAAAAGCCAATAACACAGTTAATACCTGCAACATTTGCAGGAACACTATTGTTTCCAGACTTTTCACTAAGCAGAGCCATAAGCCTTTGATATTGTTCATCTGTAATAGAATTAGATGAACTAGCAGACTTATCCTTTTGCCCTGAAACAGAATTACTACTAGCATTGTTTTGATTAAACCCATTTTTCTTTTGAAAACCAGTTGGATATCCAACTAACTCAAAACATCTATCAACAGTGTGACCATTCATTTTACAGTGAGTGCAAACCAAATTAGGCCTGTTCAGCCTTCTGGGCTGATTATTATTATTATTAGTGAATGTATTTTTGTTGGCAGACCAACTGGAGTTTCTAGGATTAGACCTAGAAACAAAAGCAGTGTTTTCAGACTTAGAAGTACCGTGAGCATGAGTACTTCTATGAGACTCATCCCTGGACAAGGTGGCAAAAGCCCCTTTCACATCAGGAATAAGATCAGTAGTAAGGATTATGCTTCTAATAGGAGCATAAATCTCATCCAAACCCATCAAGAATTGCATCAGTTTAATCAACTTATTATGTTCTTTAAGTTTGGTAGAACCTTCACAAACACACTCTGGCAAACTGACAAGAGAGTCATATTGCCTCCACAGAGCATTAAATTTGTGATAATATTCAGAGAGAGATATTCCAGATTGAGTGAAAGAATGTATTTTATAATGCATATTAAAGATTATTGAAGCATCTTGTTTATCATATGTTTCTTTTAACTCATCCCATACTTCTTTAGCATTTTTAGAATAAATTTGTCCCATAAACACTTCTTGTGAAACACAACCAAGAATCCAAGATAAAACCACAGAATTACACCTATCCCATTGTTCTTGCATAAAACCAAGTTCAGTAGGCCTTTCAAGGTTACCATTAATAAAACCAAGTTTATTTTTAGTGTGAATTGCTATAGTAATAGCAGCAGACCAAACTTTATAATTTTCTGGACCTTCTAGTTTAAAAGTGATTAAAGGTATTCCATTTGTATCATTACTATGCAAGTACAATGGGTCAAATTGATCAATCTGGTCAGAACCTCCTGAACCAGATGGTCCCTTTTTCTTATCATCATCACCAGCCATGATAATAAATCAAAGGGAACAAAAAAGAAACAAAAACAAGCACACCTTATAACTCCTCAGTCACAGATAAACCCCAACAAACCAATAACACCAACACAAACAATCCCTTAACCTACACTTCGTCTCAGGCAATTCTAGAAAACTAAAAAAAAACCTAAAAGAGAGTGTGAGTGGTGTTACAGTGCACACAATTCCAGCCAGCAAGTTGATCAAGATGATCAAACCAAACAACCAATAAGCAGCGGAAACCAATCAGAACCAAGTACCTGAAAAAAAACAAATCAAGAAAACTGATTAAAACACAGTTATGTGTAAAAAACAAATACACGGATATAACAAGAAACCAATTATAATCAAACAATGCTATATTCCTGAATTAGGATTTGATACAGTAAACCCTAATTTTGATGATAACACAAGAAACTCAAGATTTATGACAAATCTTGAATGAAACACTGATTAACACACGTTAATCAACACCAAGAACACTCAGAACTAAAAACCCCCAATTTTTAGAAAACCCTAAAAATTGAAAAATATCAATTGACCTTCAATTGATACCCAAAACATGCAATTGAACCACAAACCAATTCAATTACCCTTTGATCTACACAGATCTGACAAGAAATCAAAAAACCCCCAAAATTATCGAAACCCTAATTTTGATAAAAAACCGATTAAATCAACCTCTTTGTATCAAAGCCAACCTGGCTCTGATACCATGTTAAATTTATACAAAGAGAAGATCAAAACCCAGTTTACCAAACAAAATTTTATTAGTATTAACCCAACCAACCACCCCTTATGGTTGATACATGTAATGAGAGTTTTACAATACAAAAGAAAGAAAGAGTTTTACAAGAAATCACTAACAAACTAATACGATGACTGTGTGAAATTGCACACAGTTGTAAACCCTAAAAACTAAAGAATAATGAGGCTGGATGTATCCATTTATAGGCTTGACCAGCTGACTCCATCTTTATCAACACAGCAGCTTAAGTCCTTCTACAATCCTTCTTGTCACCTTTAGTCCCTCAACCTTTATTAAACCTGCACAAGAGAAAATAACAAAGAAAACAAAAAACCATATTGACAAAACATACCCTTAGCTTATTCTTTTCAACAGTTTTAATATATTTTTTTTTTCATTTCGTTTTCTTTTTACAAACTGTACCTTTTTTTCTTTCAAAATTAAATGTTTATGTTTATATTTTAACTTACTCAACATAACTGTTAGCCTATATGGAGTGGTTGTGACATCCACACCGTGACCCGCTATGTCACGAGTGACCACCAAAACACAAGCCATCCCACACGGTCCAAATGCAAATTAATGGTGAGCTGGTCACCGTAGTGAGGTGAAAAAAAATGTGGGCCCTTCTTTTTATTTTAATGTTTTTTATTTGTTTTGTGAGTGCGTGTGAAATATTTAGTGAGGTATATTTGTATAAATTGGGTATTATAATGAAAGGTGACCAAAACGGGTGAAAGGTGAGAGTATTATAATGAAAGGTGAGGGGAAGGTGACCAAAACGGGTGAAATGTGAGAGGGAGTGAGGGAAGTGAAAGGAGAGAGAAAGCTGATGTGGATGATGAAAGAGTGGTGATCACTCCCTTTAGCCTTAAGTATTGTATAGCGTATCTATAACAACACATGTCGTGATGTGGGGAAGACTTGGAAGCCAACTTATTTCTGATTTTAATTGTGTCGCTTTAGGTAAAAATATTACGTGTACACCAAAAGGCTTATAGAGATCACGTGGTATGAGATGCTCTCAACTTATTCGTAGTTTATTTGTATAATATACATGTACTATATGGTAGTGTCAGACGTACAACTAAAAGTTATGAAGTTCATTTCACTAGAACAGTAATACTAAACAAAGCTTGTAACAAAAAACTTTTGGACACGGTACATTATAGAAAAAATCAATATTTCTGTGATATTTTATACTGAGAAAAACCCATGTGGTTCACGAGACCTCTCGAAAAACACCTTGGGTTCTCCCATTTTATATAGTATGATGAGATTTGCTATACAATGCCCAGTGGACAAGACAGGACGGGTAATGATGGTGGAAGAAGACAGGACGGGGTTGTTCGCGGTTGAAAGACAAAATCAAGTAGATGCGGAAAATGTATACACGGAAACATGGTATCAGCCGATGGATAACGACAATGACAACTTAAGCAATGATGGTGAAAACTTGGGTAATGATGGTGATGAGGTTGAAGATGAGGATGAAGATTTTGAAGATGACGATGACGATGAGTTTTGGTTAAATGGAGAGGAAGACGGTATGGCTATGTATGGCGGCGACAACACACAGCCCACGGAGAAAGATACCGGAAACGGTAACAACGGTGGTGACGATGAACGAAAAGGTGAACAGGAAGAGATACCAATTCAAAATTCAAAAGTATCCTCGGAATTACCAGTAAACGTTGAGGTGTCAGAGGGGAATATCGGCGGTGCAGGAAAAGATGTTGGTAATACAGGAGACAATAATATTATATATGATAAGTTAAGAGAAATTAAATTAAATGATTCTTTTGGTCTTGGGAATGAAGTTAGAAGCGTATGGGACGAAAAAGATAATAGAAGTTCAATTGGGCTATTAGCTGCCAATGGGCCCAACAAAGTAACTCTAGAGACTAAGCCCAACAAAAATAAGCTTGATGTCTTCGAGGAAGAATGTGAGGGACCTGATTGTGACTTAGGTCTAAATAAGTTGTTTTATATGGATGCGGTTGCAGAGAACAACAATGAATAAAGAAAAACTTAGTTCCAAAGTGAATGATAACATGGAAAACAAGACCAATGAATTTATTGTGTCGAATCATGAAGTGAGGAAAGAAGATGATCATCACAACATGAAGGAAAGTGTGCAAAAAGAATCCGAATGCGAAAATAATGCGGGTGGAAGACAGCACTATAGGAAAAATAAAGGTAATTCGATGGGAAAGCTCAACATGAGGTTGATAAAAGAAAAGGTGTGCAACAAAGGTAAATCAACAATGTATGAAGGTACGAGCAAGGAGACAACAAGATCGAAAGTAAACTCAATTGGAGGTCATAGAAGAAAAGTAGTAATTCCAAACGAAAGAGGTAAATCAAACTCAGTTGGCTCGATAAGTACTGATGATTCATCAAGAGCACGAAAAATTAGAGAAAAGATTGGTTTTGTTTGGAAGAACACAGAAGATGAAAGTAAGGCAATGCAGTAAAGAGGTACAGTATCTCCTTGTCGATTTATTAAGGCATATCATGGTTAAAATAATTTCTCTTAATATTAGAGGTTTGGGATCTGAGGATAAAATAGACTGGGTTAGAGAGATAAGTAAAAGTGAAAGACCTTGTGTTTTTGGGCTTCAAGAAACAAAGGTAAAAGACGTTAAAGACTCTTTTATTGATAAAATGTGGAATGGGGGTGAGTTCGGATTTGCTCAGGTTAATGCTAATGGTAGCGCGGGGGGAATCATTACTATATGGGACACGTCAACTTTTATTGGAACACATGCTATGGGGGATAGTGGACTCTTGGCGGTTATTGGTAACTGGAAGGGAGTAGATGGTATCGTGGGCTTGATAAACGTATATGGCCCCCATGATGAAAGAAATAAGTGTGAGCTATGGAACCGAATTAGGAATACTATGAGGATGGTGGATGCAGCATGGTGCCTCTTTGGAGATTTTAATGAGGTAAGAACCTCAGAGGATAGGCTTAATTCACACTTTAATAATAGAAGTGCTGGAATTTTTAACGAATTTATTAGAGATATGTCATTGTCTGATATTCCGATGGGATGTAAAAGGTTCACAAGAATAGATGATAACAATCTGAAATTTAGTAAGCTAGATAGATTCTTAACCAATGAGAAGTTCTTGTCATTGTGGCACGATCTAATGGTAATCCCTTTAGATCGTAAGTGCTCTGATCATTGTCCCATTATGCTTAGGGATAAAATTATTGACTTTGGTCCAAAACCATTCAAAGTTTTTGATGCTTGGTGGGAGGAGAAAGACGTTGATGAGGTGGTGAAACGGGCGTGGTTGCTTCCGGTTAATTCAACTATTCCTGATAGGGTCTTTAGAGATAGGCTAAAAAATGTTAAATTCGAGTTGAGAAAATGGAGCAAAGAGAAGTTCGGGGGTATTGATAGAGAAGTAGAAAAACTCAGATTAATGGCAATGAAGTGGGAAGACGAAGCGGAGAAACGAGCACTCAGTGATACAGAAGTGAAACAATGGAAGGAATCACGTAAAAATTGGTTGAATAAAGACAGATTTAGGGCCCGAATGTGGAAACAAAAGGCGAGAATTAAGTGGGCTATTGAGGGTGACGAAAACTCAAAATATTTTCATTCGGTTATCAAAAAAAGAAGATCAAACAACATGATTAGAGGCCTCTCGGTGGATGGTATCTGGGTAGAAGATCCAGATGATATAAAGCAGGGTATGGTTAAACACTATCGCACACTGTTTATGGAGAGCAATGTGGAGAGACCGAACGTGATAAGTGATAGTTTCCTTTCAATTTCTGAGGAGGACGCTATGGGATTAGAGATTAAATTCAGTGAAGAGGAAGTTTTGGGTGCAATCAAAAGTTGTGGTAGCTCAAAAGCACCAGGCCAGACGGTTTCAATTTCAAATTCACTAAACGATATTGGGAGATTTTGAAGGGTGATTTAATGGCAGCAATAGATTGGTTCTGGGAGAATGGAGAAATTAGTAGAGGATGTAACGCTTCCTTTATATCTTTAATTCCAAAGATCTCAGATCCACTGAGTCCTAAGGATTACAGACCTATAAGCCTGATCGGGTGCTATTATAAGATTTTATCGAAGCTTCTTGCTGATAGAATTAAAAAAGTTATTGGGAAAGTGATCGGGGAGGTTCAGAATGCGTTCATTAAGGGTCGTTTCATCCTGGATGGTGCGTTGGTTGCTAATGAGACAATTGATTATCTTAAAAGTCATAGAAAACAAGGCCTGGTGTTCAAAGTGGACTTTGAAAAAGCTTATGACAGTGTAAGTTGGAGCTTTATCAAAAGTGTATGAGTCAGATGGGATTCGGCTCAAAATGGTGCAAGTGGGTGGATGCTTGTTTGCGAACATCATCGGTTTCTGTTTTAGTTAACGGGTCCCCTACAAATGAGTTTAGTATGGCTAAGGGGGTTAGACAAGGTGACCCGTTAGCACCGTTCCTTTTTCTTATTGCCTCTAAGGGGTTAAATGTAGTCTTAAAAGAGGCAATTAAAGAAGGGTATTTCAAAGGGGTCAAGGTAGGTCGCGAAAATGTAGTTGTTTCTCATCTTCAATACGCGGACGACGTCATTTTCTTTGGAGAATGGAGTCGTCATAATGGTAGAAACCTTATGGGGATTCTAAAATGTTTCGAAGAAGCATCAGGACTGAAAATTAATCGAAATAAAAGTAAGTTGTTTGGAATTGGTGTGTCTCATGAGGAGGTGGAAGAAATGGCGGCTTTTTTTAGATGTTGTCCAGGTAAATTACCGTGCACTTATCTTGGACTTCCATTGGGTGCAAATATGAATAAAGCAGAGAGTTGGAATTCGGTGGTGGAAAAATTTAAAAATAGATTATCAGAATGGAGAGCTAAATCGATATCTTTTGGTGGAAGATTAACTTTGGTTCGGTCGGTCCTCGGAAGCTTATCCTTGTATTATTTCTCATTGTTTCATGCCCCGGTGTGTGTGATTCAAACACTTGAGAGACTGATGAAAAATTTCTTTTGGGGTGGGGGGGATGAAAGCCGTAAAATGGCTTGGGTAAAATGGGATTGTATCCTTAAATCATACGGGTTGGGGGGTTTAAACGTTGGAAGCCTTAAAGCTTCTAACTGGGGCCTTTCGGGTAAATGGTGGTGGAGGTTTAGGGTAGAGAGGGATGCTTGGTGGGTAAGAGTCATCAAAAGCGTGTATGGTGAGGATGGTGGTTTAGGTGGGGAGGGTGATGGCAGTGTGAGAGCGAGGGGTGGTTGGGGAAACATAATCAAGGTGGGTAGTGAAATAGACAAAGTAGGCCTAAATTTTACGAGTTCTTTTAGAAGAAGAGTTGGGAATGGGGAAGACACGAGATTTTGGTTGGATAGATGGGTTGGTGAATTTAGGCTTTGCGATAGATTTCCTAGGTTGTTTAATCTCGAGGGTGAAAAAAGTGCTACGGTAAAGGAAAGAGGTGAATGGAGAAATGGGGCTTGGGTGTGGGTTTGGGATTGGAGGGGGAATCCTAGAGGGAGATCTTTAGGTGAATTAGATGACCTTAAGAATATGTTAAGCGAATCTTCTCCGGGTTGGAACTCTATGGATACTTGGTCTTGGGCGATGGGTGGAAACGGAGAATTTTCGGTAAAAGCTTTAAAGCAGATGGTGAGTTTGAAGATTCTTGGCGAGGACGCAGATATGGACGAAACTAAATGGTGCAAATACATTCCAAACAAGGTTAGTGTTTTTATGTGGCGATTGAAACATGGTCGTCTTCCTGTTAAAGCAATTCTTGATCGATATGGGATGGACTTGGACACCACTTTATGCCCAGTTTGTAATGAGGTGGTTGAGACCTTGGATCATTGTTTCGTTTCATGCTGTAAAGCTAAATCAGTTTGGAACAAAGTGTTCGACTGGTGGAGTTTGGACAGTTTGGATGGATCGAGTATAGCAGATATATTAAACGTGGATGGATCCAGTTTCTTTCCCAATAGTTTGAAACCGGTGTGGCTAGCTGTGGTTTGGTCGGTTTTCTACTTTTTATGGAAATTCAGAAACAAAATCGTGTTTCAGGGCCCTCAAAACAGTGAGGTGGATTTAGTGTTCGAGATACAACTTATTTCGTTCTTCTGGATTAAACACCGAGTTAAGACTCTAAATTTGAACTGGGCTGATTGGTGTATGGGTCCAATTCGTTGCCACAAATGATCGGGTTGATGTTAGTTTGTTCGTGGGCCTCTTATGAGTTATGTTTAGGTGTTGTGGTTTTCCTATATTCTGCACTTTGGTTCTACTGCAAAATTCAGTGGGATAGTTTTCATGGGTGAGATACCATTGTGTGGTGGATCCCTTTTGGGTTTTAGTTTTGTTCCATGTATTCATGTATGTTTGCAGCCATGTCCCAATCTTTGTGACTTATTGGCTTGTTTGTTTTCCTTGTATGTTCTGGTTCTTGGCAATAAATTTCTGCTTTTCGAAAAAAAATGCCCAGTGGACAATGATTAAGATAAATATAAAAGGCAATGGTTCACGAGAAGATTAGAAATTCCTTCCTCCAAGAAAATGAGAAATAAAATGAACAATGGCCTAGCGTATCCATTTATACTGCGTACTAATGAGACTTATTAAGTCATAAATCGCATATATTACACTCTTAAATGTTAGTTGAGCATTAATGCGTAATTGAAAATAGCGTTATGATGCAATAGCATCATGCCACAGTTTTACCATTGATTTTTTTTTGTTTACATAAGGTGAGATCATCGGTCCAAAACCGGACCGGACCGAGACCGAACTAGCCCAAAACCTTAGACCGTGGACCAGACCAAATGTGTTCGGTTCAGTTAGGGTTGGTTCGGTCCGGTCCTTCGATCGATCCGGTCTAAGAAGACAGAATAGTCAGGTTTTACATACGACCGGTTTTGACCGGACGGACAGAACCGGATCGAGACCGAAATAAGGAAAAAAATCTGGACCAAGACCGAACCGCTGGTCCTTTGGTTCGGTCGGTTTTGGGTCTGCTATACTCAGCCCTATGCGTGCATACAATAACATACTTCCTTTAATTCAATTTTTTTTTTTTTTTTTTTGAGTTGCCTTTACGTTATCCCCGTGTATGCGTTTGGTACCACCTCTAGGCCTTTTTAAGAATGACTTGTTTATCGGTGTTGGTATTAGCCAGCAAAAGGTAAAAGAATGAGGCACTAATTTCCAAAAGAGTAACCTTTGCTAATTGTTAACGAAATCGATTTGTCAATTTACCTTCCAACTCATACCTATCAAGAGCTAAATACTAAAATTTAGAAGAAGTTAAAAAGATTGAGATGTTGAAAGTGAAACATAACAACTTTTTCTATTAATGACTACTCGGCCATCATGACTTGTTTGAACAAAAAAGCCACATTATTAATCAAGTTTACAACTATCCTAGCTGACTGTTTACATGTTATTAAGAAAATAGTGATATTCACACTTGTGTGATTTTTATGATTAAATCATTTTAATTTTCACCTTTTCTAGCATGAGATATTGAGATGTAATTATGTTGGTTCATCAAACACAAAATTACACTTTATCTCAGTTCAAACCAAGATCTACAACATTTAACTTTTGGAAATTACAAAACTTTAATGAATATGGAAAACAATTAGCAAGACTGGGAAAATTTTATTTAAATTTAATTAAACTACGTTTAAATATTTTTCGTTCGAAAAAACTACATCTACAACTACCAATAAAAAGTAAGAAAATTATCTCTTTAACTTAACACTATTTGCATAGGCTTTACAAAGTTAATTTGTACAAATACAATTATATACGCTTTGTATCAAGAAGTAGACATAATATTTTTTATATAGCTATATGCCTATATACATCATGCTTTGACTCCTTAGGCTGGTAGCAGTGGGTCTGAAAAAATCGATCGGCAACATCGGTCGACCGATTTGAAGATCGGTCGTGACCACTGTGAGGAAATCGATCGCCGGCCATTTTTTTGCAATATCGATCGGTTAGACGACCGATATTAACACTTGAACGTATGTACTATATTTAATTTGAGGATCGGTTGTGCCACTGTGAAGAGAGAGGTGAATATGGGTTGAAGAGAGAGAAAGCTGAGGTGGCAGCCGGAAAGATGATGCAATATGGGTCACCACTGTGAGTAGCCTAAATACATTAAATTACTTCAAGTATGTAAGCCATCTCTAACAAACAACTGTTGAAAAAACAATGGATATTAACATATTTACAAGAGGTAACGATTAAATAAAAAGACAAATATCCGTTAAAAGGTTAAAAAGATTTTTTTTATTATTATTATTATTTTAAAATCTCAAAAAAGTTTGAAAAAATTCAACAAAATTATGTATGTTAGTGCATAAAAAATTGTGAATGAAGTTTTCCTAAACGTGAATAGTTTTCTTTAACAAAATAATAATAATAATAATAATAATAATAATAATAATAATAATAATAATAAAACGTGAATAGTTTTGCCAAAAAAAATTATGAAAAAAAAAAACATTTATGCATTAAATCGTTTTTTGTGCATCAAAAATTCGTTTATTAACCCAATTTCTTTTGACTTTTGTATCAAAATAACATTGTACATCAAAAATTTCGTGCATCAAAATTCGTTTTTTGTGTATTAATAAAAAACGTGTGAAAACTCAAAATTAGAAAAAAACTTCTTTCACAAAAGTTTTATACACCAACATACCGATCTTGTGAATGTTTTTGGAATTTTTCAAAAACTTAAAAAAAAAAAAAAAAAAAAAAAAAAAAAAAAAAAAAATCATTTTTTCCGGGTATTTATCTTTTTTTATCTTTTATATAATAAAACAAAACCCCTATTGGAAATTTTTCATTTCAAAAAAATTGATTCATACCTTAGTTAGTAATAATTTTATTTAAAAAAAATATTATTTTCTTATTAGCTAACATTTTATATTTATCTATAAAACAAGTAGAAGATAAATACAAAAAATATAAGTAAGATGCAATTAATAATAGGATTAAAATTTTTAAATAATTATGTTTAATAATAAAAAACTATAATTAAACATCATAAATCAAACAAAATAAAGATTAAATTATTTATTTTTTAATAAATAAAAGAGTAAATTACACCGTTCGTCCTTGTGGTTTGCGTTGACTGGCGTGGTTCGTCCCTTGACCAAAAAAACTGCACCGTCCACCCTTAACGGGCAAACGTTACGCGTCGTTTGTCCCTCCATCCAGTGGGGCCCCACTAACGCTGGTTAACTGTGTTTCACATCAAGTCCCATTGAGGGTATAACTGTCATTTCCATCCCCCCTTTGCATTTAAAACCCACTCACCCACTCTTTTCCCTCACACTCTCCCAAGTCTAACCTACTCACTCTCAAATAAAAACCGATCATCTTCAATTTTCCCAAATCAATTGATATTCTAACCCTAATTTCTGTAAATCAAAAATTGCAAAACACTAAAGATGGTTCTTCAGTTGTACGACATAAGACCAAATGATTGTGTTGATAGAGATCCTTATCGAATGTATAGTAAGTATCTATTTTTTGTAATTTTTTGACAATGTTGTTTATTATAATAGGATTGTAATCGTTATTATGTATTTTAAGTATGATTATTTCAATTTGCAATTCTGTATTTGATGTTTTGTCGTTTAAAACCCTAAGCTAATGGTTTTTTGTTCAAAATATTTGCAGATGTTGATTCTACTCTGTTTTCCATCAAACTTCATCATGGAGGCCTTTTCACAAAATCACCTAACAGAGAGTATAGTAATGGTAACATTACTTTTGTTGATTTAATAGATTGTGATCAATTTTCTATACATGAAATTGATTCTATTCTTGAAGACTTAGGTCACGATGGACATAGGGTTATGTTTTACCATTTTTTGAAACCAGATTGTGATTTAGACAATGGACTAGAACCTTTAGCATGTGACAAAGATGTTCAGGTTTTAGCTAAGTATGTGACACAAGGGCTTAAACTAGTTGAGGTCTATGTTGAGCATGAAAAGACCAACCCTGACATTTACACACCACCAAAGAAGAAAAAACTTGTAATAGAAGAGTTAGATAACCCAATAACATCAAAGGCAGGGATTTATCCAGTTGCTAAGAAACTAGTGTTGGATGTGACTGAAGGGTGTTTAGGTCAAGGTAAAGGTGAAAGTAGTGGTAAAGTCCAAGAACCATGTGTTGTTAATTTAGAAGAAGGGCAAAGTAGTGCAGTTGATAATCATGGGTCTTCTCAAGTCCCTAGCCAGTTTGTGAATGAGTTTTACTCTTCATATGACCCTTATGTTGAGTCACAAGATCCTAACTATGACCCATTTGCTGACTTGGACATAATTTCACCAATATTTAACAATACAGAAGGTAATGCTAGTGAGAATGTTGAAACAGAGTTTGAGAATGCAACAGAGTTTGAGAAAGAAACAGATGTTCATAGTGAAAATGAGGTTGACAATGAGAGAACTGTTGAGTCAGAGGATAAGTCTGGGGATGATAGTCAAAGGGAGGATGATGATGATACTGAAAGAGATGATGATGATGATGATAGCCAAGACAGTGATTATCTTGCAGAGGAGGATTATGATGTGGATGAAGTTGATGTTGACATGGAGAACTTTGACTACAATATTGATGAGAGTTCAGAGTTTATGGGGTGTAAAGATAATGAAGAAGATGTTGATAATGAAGATGTAGATCCAGATGCAGAGGATATTAATGAATTAGAGAATGAATACTTTGAAAGTGCTTCAGGTAGTGATAGTGAAGGTAGTAGATTAAGGAAAAAAAGATTGAACCAATTAAGGAAACAAGCACATGCTGCTGATAAAATTTACAAAACATTTTTCTATGTGGGTAAACAATTTCCAAATAGAGAAAATGTGAAGGCATACATTAAAGAACATGCAATTGAGACTAGGAGGAGAATAAGAATGGAAAAGAATGACAATGAAAGAGTGAGGGCAGTTTACAAAGGTGTTATTCCATCTCTGACATCAAACCAATTAGAGGTCATGTTCATTGGCCCAAATGCAATGTTCCAACCACACTATTACCACCAAAACATCATCCACAAGTGGGCAGGCCAAGAAAAGAAAGGAGAAAGTCAAAGGCTGAGAGAGATTTGTTGTACTTTGCAAAATGTGATGGTAAGCTATCAAGGGAGCATAAGACTGTTACTTGTGACAAATGTGGGAGTAAAGGTCACAATAAAAGAACTTGTACTGGTCCAATACTTCCAAAGGGTCAAAAGAGGAAAGCTGCAGGCAAAGGGGTGGATTTAGATAATGATGGTCCTACAGGTTCAAAGGCAAAGAAAGGTTCAGGTGGTGCATCTACAAATTCTGCAAAAAATAAAGACAAGGGGAAAGCTCCAGCAACAGATGATGGAGTCAAGAAGAAGAAAGCACCAAGGAAGAAAGTTATTAAGTTAGGTTGATCAGTTTGTGTTATGTCTGTTATTGTCTTTTGTTAAACTAATGGTATTAAGTTAAATGGTATGTTTGAACAATGTCAGTTAATGTTTGTAACCATGACAGTTAATGGTTTTGGAACTATGTTAGTCAAGTGGTCTGTATTTGCTTAGTTTACTCTTGCAATGAATGGTTAACTTATCAGTTTAGTGGTATTACTTTGACTTGCATTTGAGAATCTTCAATTGATTGTCTGTTTGGTTACATGAATTGTTTAGGCCTGCAAATTATGTCTGTTACTCCTTTGTAAATAATGTTTGGTTTTTGGGTAAATGGTTAAATGATATTTACAGCTGTGCTTTTGGTTTATGTTTTTGTTTTGACATGGATTTGGTTTTGTAGATGAGGTTTCAACAATGCTGTTTGACTATATCAGTCAAAAAGGTTGTATTGGACAAAAACCACAACAGCAAAACAACACAACAAGCACAGCAACACAACATGGGTTAGAAAAAGATTATGGGTCAAAAGTTGAAAAACACAACAATCACAGCATCATGCTTACACAACATGGGTTAGAACAACACAACAAGCACAACACATCTAGTATTATAACAAACATAGGTGGTGCACTTGAAAGATGATTCCATTACATAGCTTGCTTCCATAATTTGTACATAACAGATATACACACAACACATTTCTGGTTCAATAACTTCAACATTACAAACAGACATACCCCAAAACACCCCAAAACACCAACTGACCTTAATCTAGTTCAACAACTTCAACATTACAAACACAAAAACTAAAACCCATGTAACAATCAGATACTTCTTCAATCTTGCTCTTTCTTGCTCAATCACTTGTAGTTGTGCTTGGTGCCCGTTCAATGACCTTAATAAACCCGGTATAATTACCATGGAACGTGCACCATTTATGGGTCTACCCAATCCATAAATCTGTTACAATCCTGTATAACAAAGGAAAATTTTAAATATGTACTTACAACAACATTATGACTGTTTAATTCTCTTCAATTAAACACAAATCCTTTAAAACATACCATTTGAGGACAACCATAAAACCTTCTTCCTGGGTTACTATCTGTCCAAGATGTTTTAATAACACAAATTGCTTGACAACGACCACATCTAACCATTTTCTGTAATTGATTTGATAATTGTTTTTAAATTGGATTTTAATTTGACTGTAAAGATGAAAATGATTTTAGGGTTTATATTATTAATGGGTGATTTATATAAAGGGTGAGGGAATTTAGGGTTTTCATTAAGGGCGGGAAACAAGGGGGATGGAAATGACAGTTATACCCTCAATGGGACTTGATGTGAAACACAGTTAACCAGCGTTAGTGGGGCCCATTGGATGGAGGGACAAACGACGCGTAACGTTTGCCTGTTAAGGGTGGACGGTGCAGTTTTTTTGGTCAAGGGACGAACCACGCCAGTCAACGCAAACCACAAGGACGAACGGTGTAATTTACTCTAAATAAAAATATATAATTCAAAAAATTTTAAAAAACCCGCACATGCGCGAGCATTATAAGTTATAACTAGTTTTGGTTAAACAACATTTATTAAACACAAACTTTCTTTTTATATTACAAATTGTATTTAATACACATTAACTAAAATTATAAATTACTCGTACCATGATACTCAAACTTCCTTTATATACTCACGTTAAGCCTTACCTTGAGGACAACCCCTTACTTCTTTTTCTTCATCGATTACATCCCTACCAGTTATGCTGACGTGGATCGAAAGATACTAATCCGCTTCTTGTGTTAAAGAAAGAAAAAAGAGAATGCAGGCAAAGCGTATTCAAGGAGAAGTAATGAGGTGTAACAAGGAAAAAAGCTTACTAGGCGGCATCACTTTAACACCTGACCCTAACGACATTCTTCACTTAACTGCCACCATCCCTGGCCCTGACTCTACTCCTTATCATGGTGGAGTCTTTCATATCGACATCACGTTGGCCGGTATACCAATTCTCTTACGTATATTGAGCCCTAGCTAGGTGCATGTGTAGTTTTGTAGGATTAGATGAAGTTATACGGTGAATTGTACGCGATCGTTTTAGTTTGTATGTGTAATTGTATAGCACTGTAGTGATGATCATTTAGTACTTATTTAACGATATTTGACGCAAATATATTGATGTGTTAATTACGTACCAATTTGGACCTATGATCGACTATATTGTAGTGGATACAAGTATTATATAGAACCCTAACTATATATACAGTACTGCTTTTAGGTTTTGATGATGTCTTGTTGGTAGGGCATATGCATTGTGAATATTTGTGATCGTGACGACCTTATATGATCTGTGTGTTAGTATTAGTTAGAGGTATGTACATGCCTTAAATTTTTTTTATATACCTCGAATAATGATCAATCCAACAGTTGTTCGTATCTGATACTATCTCTTAGTGTGTCCAGGAGTCTGATGAGTTTAAAGAATATATGGTAGATCAATTGGTACGTAGGTGGATATTCAGAGTCGTAGCCAAATGCATGAATGAAGATGGACTAAAAACAAGTGTACATAGATAGCATCTCTGTACGTTCAAAATTGTAAGACAATTAGTGCAACTGATTAGAAAGAGTTGAGTTGGCACAGAAGTGAGGATTCTTGCTCCAATTAACAGTTAACAACCAATATCACCGACTCACTGTCAGTCTACCATCTCTAGTTAGTTTTGTAAGGAATGAATGGTGTAGGAATGGGTAGTAATCGTCCTGAAGGATGGGACGATGTCTCATGGTTTCGTACTTGTAAAATCCCATAATGAACAACCGTTTTGACCCATCTTCCACCAGAGAATGGTTAAACTACAGTAGATGCTTAGTCCTACTATCAAGTATCAACATACCTTAAATTTGTAAGTGTAGATACTACTAATTGTGCCCTAGCTGGCTTTCTGTTTGGATACCCGGATAGCTGTGTTATTATCTTCTTCAATTATCTCAGCTGCAATTTCTTGTATCCACTCATCAGGAGTGAAAGCAAACAAAGCTTTACACTCCTCATAGGCCTTCTTAGTTTATTAGCCCTACATGGTGGATCTAACCCCAGCCCCAGCTTTTTGTGTGTTCTGATATATAATTATTTGGTGCATGTCTCATTACGGTCTTATTAGTGATTAGCTTATAACTCCTTGTAATCTTCATTACAGCTTTATCGGTAGTGAGCTTTAATTTCTTTAAAAGTAATAGCTGTTCTGCAATACTGATAACTGTCGTATATTATACCTAGTAGGAAAAGCGAGCACGCACATGCATTTGATTCTGTGTGCAAGAGCACTTCGTTCATAGCAAGTTGCTTAGTGATAGTGGCTCTAGCATCATGATAGAAGGTTCAAACCCACACACGTCCCTTCAAAGAACTGCTAACATACGTTATTATATATGAAACGAGATGTTTATATATTGCTGGAAACCTGAAAAGCATACTAATACCATATAGTATGCACTAAACATTAGTGTTCAAACTGTGTTATAAGAAGAGCTTTACATGTTACTTTTTTTTTATAATCCTGAGTTTGGTCGAAGATTCCAGTTCTGTGGATCACCTTTCATGGCAACTTTTGGCTACTTATCTAAAAATGCGCATATATAATTCTAAGGAAACCCTGAGATATGTGAGTGTGTGGGTATTTTCTTGGTTGTATATTGAACATGCAACATTAGGTAATTGGTTGCTTGCTTTTTTCCCATTCTGACCTCATTGGAGCTTGTTAGATGAAAGCATTGGTTGCTTGTTAGTTCAAGTCACTTTGTGTAGGGATCGGAACCTTTGTTTTCTGCATGGCACGCTGGTGGATTGCCTCCAAGGCTCATATATATTGAAACATTTATTTGTTTAAGTTGGAGTTGCTAGTTTCTCCTTATCTATGAGGAACACATCAAGCTGTTAAGTTAAGATATGATTCAGATAGAAAACTGCGACACTGTATAATTAGATGATGCTCCTTAGGTCTCTTTCATCTTACACATTGTGGCTCGTGTGTGATTTCAAATGTGTGCCCTATTTTTTGACAATAACTTTAACTGTTTGACTTTTAAAGCAGCTTACTTTTTACAAATCTTAAGAGTCGGTTTAAGTATGATTCTAATCTGATATAAAGCAACATAAATCATTGTTATAATCTTGTATTCCTTCAGTTGTTGTGAACCAACTCTCTTACCTAACATTGTTCAATTTTTTCTGATAGATAGCTATCCCTGTACGCCTCCTAAGATGAGGTTCACTACAAAAGTTTGGTAAGAAAGACTTTAATCTCAATCCATTTGAACCTCCAGTTTATTAGTTACCACAAAACATACATTCTAAGATGTAAACGTCTTTTAATTTCAAGGCATCCAAATATCAGTAGCGAAACAGGAGCTATTTGTCTGGATATACTAAACAACATCTGGACTCCCTGCATGAGACTAATTTCTGTTCTGATTTCTTTACAAGCTCTGTTGCAATTCCCAGAACCCAATGATCCACTAGATGATGTTGTTGCAGAACAGGTTCGACATTTGCTTCCTCACACTTGTGTTTTCCTTTTGCCTTATTTTTCATCTGACAGTAATTACTCTTTTCTCCCCTGCAGTATCTTACCGATCATGCTACATTTACTGCTATAGCTATGTGTTGGACAGAGGACTTTGCCATGGTTTCATCACCCGAGTATAATAGGAAGGTATGCTTATAGCACGTTTAAAGAATGAATAAAAATAGGAAAATATGTATCATGTAACAGAAAAAACAATAAGAGTTGTTGGTTGCAGGTGCAGAAGCTTATTGAGATGGGATTTCCTGAAGCATTGGTGAAAAAGACATTGGAAGCTGTAGGTGGTCATGTAAATGTGGCTCTAGAAAAGCTGTGTTCATATTAGAAGTACTGTCTACCTGTTGCTATTACATATATGCAGTTTTTGTATAGTCGAATCTTTGATTTGTATATCTCATGATTGGAACAGATACAGTTGACGGACAAATGAACTGTAACTTTAGTTTTGAACCAATTGGTCTTTAATATCCTTAAATCTGGATATTAAAGTCATGCTTATTGTTGGATTTATTTTTTTAACTGGTTGAATTAGGGCTCTAATCGTATGTTCAGTGTATGAATATCTGATTGTTGTTACAGTAGGCAAAAAGCATTCTTAATCACATTGTATAGTCCAACTCATGCGAGTCAATCCTATCAACTCTTTTTAACAAATCCTATCAACTCAAACACAATAAATGTAAGTCAATCCTATCAACTCAGCATATATCTTGAACACCAAATACATGCAAGTTAGACACATGATCAAAAGTAACTTATGTGCACACTTACAAAACAAAATTAGAAGATTAAAAAAATTACAAAAATGTTCCTGATAAAAAAGGCTGTTGCTTTCCTTGGATGATGAGTTATACATATGCGGTTTAAAATTTTACATTATATCAGTATTCTATAATTCAGAAATACAGGAATTTACAGTTTTGACGTTTCATCTTATATATAGTAAAACAAAGATTTCTGCACAGTTGCCGCAGTAACTATGTCGTAGAGGCAAGATGAGCTTTATAACTTGTTACACCTGATGTTACACCTGAGCTGCATCAATTGAAAAGAAAGCTGAATTAAAAGTACACCATTAGTGAAAAACCTTCAATTGTCAATTTTCTATTTTCAACAAAAGACAGACAGTATCTTTTGTGTTTGATACTTTATCAGAAGAGAGTTTACAAAAATTACTAGCAGCAGAACAAAGTGGTTGGCCGACCTCCGAGACTGGGAGATCAGCGTCTCTGCACAACCTTATAAAGCAATGATAAACATGGGCGTCGGCGAGCACACACACGCAGAACATACAAATAAATAGAAATTGGGCATACCTAAGATTCAACAAGATCATTAGTTGTTTTTTAAGGTGATTGGTGACAGAGGAGGTGACACCATGCTCTTATCTGTCCTTAAATCCCAAGTTTGCGTTTGTTTAGCCACTGTTGCATCTCTCTGACTTCCGGAGGGTACCGGAAGTGTAAATGCAGCATCAGACACCGGCAATTTATTTGTGTCAACAAGATCTGGCTCATGTTTGAATGTAACTAAGGGGGCTGAGAAGCCAACTTTTGTAGATTTCTTGGAAGCCATTTTTGGAGGAGGCCGCGGGAGTTCATGTAGTTCGCTAATTTTAGGTACAGAAACACTAGCACTTAATGACAATGGCTGAGTCAATGTAGTGCGTGAAACAGAGCCAGAAACAGGTGGATGGCGCACTGTTGAACCAATAGGACCACTGGCATATAATGGCTGCTTTGACTGCGCCTCACCAGCCAATGGACCCGAAAAAGCATATCTTTTGATTTTCTTGGCACTAGAAGTGGAACGTGGATCAATTGGCAGTGGGGACCGCACCACTACTTGAGGAGCTGGTAGTGGAGTGGGTTTACTCGAAACTACTGGTTCCGAGATTTTTTCAAATGGTAATGAATGCCACATATTAGTAGTTGGTGGCTTTGGTTTAGGTTGAGGTTTTTGAGTTTCTATTCTTGAAGTAACTGAACTTTTCTCAAGTGGTGTTGGGAGAACATACGTATTCAGTCTTCGTGTAGATGATTGCCGCATCTGGCGATACCTTTCATGCGGGTCAAGAGTACTCTCGAGCATAATTGGAGCGGATTTGCTTCCCGTTTTATCAAAGGTAGCCGAGTTCCATATAGGCTTTCCATTTATATTTACCTGTGTTATAAGATGACAACATTTCATTCCAAAAGAAAAAAAACATCTCAGTGGAAAAACTATAGGTTTGCTAGAACACTTAGTTTCTTTACCTCTGCTGCATTCACTGGAGAAACTGAAGGAAACGTGACGTCTTCATCTTCCAACTGCAGAAACAAAAGAAAAACGAAAAGTGTTTATCCAATTCCAAAAATCAGTTCTTAGCTCTAGTCTCTCTTGAACTTCACAATTAATTGTGCGTACAACAAACGTATACAACTTTTTTTAGTCAGTAATAGGAAATAAAATTCTTACCTCCATTGGGTTTCCGGAGGTAGACACTTCGTTCTTCGTAACATTCGTGTGGAACTCATTATTCAATTCACCCTCTTTGGGTGTGTCGGAGTAAGCATCACTGTCGTCTTCTTCATCTTCATCATCACTAAGAGTAATAGAATCTCTATCGTCATCTTCAAGCCCGCTAAAAAGGTAATCAATATGTTGCTGTTCAGTGGTCAGTTTAACGTGCGGCTCAATTGTTTCCAGAGATTTGAGGGCCTTCCTGAAGAAAGACATCTGTTTTCTAACATGTAAGAAGATGTCACCAATAGAAAGTATATATATATTAATGAGCAGTAGAGATGAAACCTGAGCAGCATAGTGCCGAGCTGCTTGCGTCAGAAGACTACGAGACTGCCCTCTTTTTAGAGACTTCATGCGGAAAATAAATAAGGTTGCTTGCTCATCAAATTCATCCCGGGCTACTTGCAATTGGCGAGAAGAAACATGTTCTCCTTTACTGCCTTTCATCCTTCCCTTGTCGTATTGCTCTTTCATTGTTTCATATATCATCCTAAAGATACATATATAAGGTGTAAATTTGTATCAGTAACCAACAAACTAAGACGAGTGAGGAACCAGAAAAAGTAAATGATCATTTCAGACCTTTTATCATCACAGTCCTTTTTCATGTCCTGCAGAAGGGTAGAGAAGAAATTAAAACTAAACTAAAAAAACCAATAAAAAACAAAGTCATAAGATGAGAAATGACATACCTCAACTATCCGCAGTTCATTAAGAAGAGATTCTGAAGGATTGGTGATTGTCTGAGAAATGTGTGATCGCTGAAAGAGTAATTTGAGATGGTCATGAAAAACTTATAAAAACCAAAAAGTAGCAAAATGCTTCACATGTATAGTATAACAACTTACATAATTATCGACCAGCTTCTGGATCTCAAGCTGTGCCTTTCCCAGCATCAGCAATACTCTGCCTGCAATATCATTGTCCACATGAGAAAAATGGAGCTGAAGAATAAGGGGGTGTTTGTCTAAGCAGCTTATGGCTTATAAATGATAAGCTCATAAGCCCTTAATTAGTGTTTTGGTTAGCTTTTAAAAGTTAGTGAGGTAAAATTACAAAAAAGTGCATGAACATCTAAAGTTTGACAAATTGAGCTTACATAATGGTTATCTGAGGGTATAAAAGTCTTTTTTTTATAACATCCTTACATAAGCCCACGCCTCCTCAAATAAGCCACAAAACTGAGCTTATCAAAATCCCCTCATATAAGCTCGTAAGCCCAACCATATAAGCTTAACCAAACACTCAATTGCGCTTATTTTAGTTAAATATAAGCTAATAAGCTTATAAGCCCCCTAAATAAGCCTAAACAAACACCCACTAAATATAATAACTATTATTTAAAAGGAAGTTTGACAAATAACTCCACTGAAAATAGAAACATCATCAGCTTTACTCACCGCTATCTTCATCATCAGTTAGTGCTGTTTTCTCAAGAAGACAATCACCCATTTCCTGTAACGATTCCGAGAATTCTGCAAGAAATACTCAGAATTAGCAAAATGAAAGACAATGACGAGTTTGCATAAAAAACATCATGCTTTTAAGGACTTATTAAGAAAGACGTGTATTCTTATATGACAGATAGAAGAAACAATAGCATCGTATTTAAATTACGTGGTTCTAGCGGCAATTAAGGTATTAGGTATCTGTGCAGAGAATTAATGTAAACGATGTCACAGTGACACCTGCTTCATCCTAGAATTAAAAAGACGATTATAAATCTGGGAGAAGTACGCTGTATCAAGTGAAAATATCCAAAATTTCACAACAACGTTAACAAGGGAGAACGCTGACCGAGGCTAGCGTATCATTAACTGTAGTGATCCTAAGTAGTTTGCTACCCTGATATCCTCTGAGGTTCAAATCTTACGAGGTACACATCTTGATTCTTGGGGGTAGGCAGGGACGGAACCAGGACACAATTTGACCAGGTACATTTACGAAAAACTATACAAAACGAGGAACACAATTTTTTTTTTGGAGAAATCGAGGTTCTTTTTAAAAAATTAACACTATGCCGCAAAATTTCACGGGTGTCCCGGGACCCACCCAGTTGGGTATAAAAGAGCATGGAGTAAATTACCATAAGCATTGTTGGTGGTGCTGGCTGCAGCAGAAAGTAAACTGTCATAACAATCTCTCATATCTTGCATATCCTGCCCACAACAACAACAAAGTCAACACATATTATTAATCAGACCATTATAAGATCTTAAGATCAGTCAATAAACTATATGAAAAGAAAAAATAATAAACCTGAGAAGCTAGAGAGAGTTCATCTAATTGAACAAAGGAACGTTGAAGATCACGACGGTGTCGTTTATGTAAGCCACGCACTTTTCTAAACGGGCTCTTCATCATTCGATTATTTTGTTGAATGATTTTTTTGTTTTTTTAAAAAGAAATTATGAAGATGATGATTTAGATTTGAATGGAGTCAGAGGATGAGGAGGGTGTAAAATAATTGGTTAAGGAGGATGAGGAGGTGTAGATCGTTGATCTTCGTTTCGTCGTGCAGAAAGGGGAAGACCGCTTCACTTGTCACACATCAATCAATACTTCTCCTCTTCTTTTTTTTTTTTTTTTTTAATTGTATTATACTATCTCTAATTGGTTGCTTTCATACGAAAATAAACGGTAATTTACATTTATACGTGGCCGTTCTGTGTTTTTTTTCTTGACCATCTCTTTCTTTTCATCACTGTTAGACTTGGCGAGGATTTTCCAAACTACTCGTACTTTACTACTTTATCAATCAAGTTAAATACTAATCAGCTGTTAGATATAAATCAAAAGCCTAAATTAAATCAAAGTAACTGGTATCTTTAAATCTAGGCGTTTGATTATGCAACTTGATCAATCATGTACTAAACTACTTTAGAGAATCCAATTACATATTTTTTCAACAAATTTTATTAAA
Source organism: Artemisia argyi (assembly GCA_030686995.1). NCBI lineage: Eukaryota > Viridiplantae > Streptophyta > Magnoliopsida > Asterales > Asteraceae > Artemisia > Artemisia argyi. The sequence continues at coordinate 164,671,618 of CM060697.1, forward strand.
AAAGTAAATTAAACTTTTATACTCCGTACTAACTAAAAACGTTACATTAATAACTAAAAACATCATACAGTAAAAAACTTAAATTAAAAAACATGTCATCAAGTTATATCTTTTTTATTTGTACACTTAAATATACAAGCAGTTAATGCATAGAAGTTTCGCATGCATGAATTTATGTCTCAACTTTTTATTGTATGTACTAAAATATGCATTTTGTGTGTACTAAAATCACCAAGCTTTTTAAATGGCACTACACATTTTACAAGTTAAATGAGGTAAGATAAAAGAGGGGAAAAAAAAAGGAATCGTAACTGATTAAGTAAAGACATTATTATTGAATTATTGTAGTTTTGTGTAATTTGTTTTGTTCCTGGTGCAAGGTGCACCTAATTTTGGTTGGATTACGGTAAGAGCATAGTTGTTATCATAATTGATTATTGGTCGTGGGATTAGGTGTAGTCAAAAGTCAAAAATATCTTTTCAGGTAGGTCCTTGACTTCGACAATTACTACAGTAATTTACTACGGAGTATCTTCTGGTTATAAGGGGTTGGCAATGCATCCCTCACCCCATCACCTTTCACTCACAAACAACCAATCCTCTTATGCCACATCACCCTCTCACTTTTCCCTTCACTCACTCACTTTTTATTGGCGGCACACCCCTCACCCTTCACTCACTTCTTTTTTTTTTCCTTTTTCTTTTTTCTTTTTTAAATTCTATTAAAATTTATTAAAAACTAAAATTCATTAAAATTAAAATAAACATTACATAATATTATTAAAAAACATAAAATACCATTACATAATACTAAAAAACTAAACTTCATCGTCCACCTCGATGTATGGTAATTGTTGAGCGTGAACATGCTCCATAAGATCAAATCTGACACGAAAATGTGTATCCTCATCCCGTATCTCGCCTAAAGCTGCTTCGTCAAACACCGGTTCAATCGGAGGATCCCGAATATGAACTGGCGAGATTGCGTTACCGGCGTTATGTATAATCATGTTATGCAATATGACACACGTATAAACTATTTTTCTAATTCTTTCTATCGTGTGTGGCCGTAAGGGTCGTTGCAGTATACTCCATTTACCCTTAAGAACACCAAATGCCCGTTCAACATCCTTTCGAGCCGACTCTTGTAATTTCTTGAACTTTTTTTCCTTCGGGTCGATTGGAAATTTGAACGCTTTAACAAACGTAGACCATGCCGGATATATGCCATCACAAAGATAGTAGCCACGCTTGTACGTATGGCCGTTCACAACAAATGGGCACTTAGGTGCCGTACCATTACGCTCGGTGAGGAATAGCGGAGATTGCATCACAACGTTTATATCGTTGTTTGAACCCGGCGGTCCAAAGAACGCGTGCCATATCCACAAATCTTGAGACGCCACTGCCTCCATCATAATCGTGGGGTATTGACGGTCACCCCTTTTATATTGACCCCTCAATTCTATTGGACAATTCCTCCAAACAAAATGTGTGCAATCTAGGCTACCGATCATACCCGGAATGTGATGTCGGTCTTCGTGCGCTTCGTACAAACATGCAACATCATGACTTGTTGGCCTACATAGAAAATCTCGAGCATATAACTCAATAATAGCATCACAAAAAAATTGAAAGCATTCACGTGAAGTTCTTTGCGCCATTTCCAAATATTCGTCAAACTCATCAGGTGGTGCACCGGTTGCGAGTTGTTTAATGGCAGACAAACATTTTTGTATGGCCGTGAAACTTTTTTTCATTCTAGCATCGTAACCTTCCTGAAAATATTCGAATCTAGCCTCAATAGCTTGCGTTATTTTAAAAATAAACTTTTAGGCATACGATACCTATCTTCAAAAAATTCTTCGTCGAATTTTGGATCTTCACAAAAATAATCACGATGCAATCTTTGTGCAGCAGAGATCCGATTGCGTTTCACTGATTTTCGTGTCGACCCAGCCGTATCTTCTTCATATTCGTCAATTGCGTCGGCAAAAAATTCGAGACTAGTATCGTTAGACCACTCGAACGGCTCATCTAGAATAAAAGTCGAACCAATTTTTTTGTGCTCCATATACTTGCGGTTGAATCGGATATTTTTTTTGAATCGGAATTTTTTTTTTTTTTTTTTTTTTTTTTTGGAACCGGATTTTTTTTTTTTTTTTTAGATCGGTTGTGTTTGTTTTTTTTTTTTTTTTTTTTTTTTTTGTTATGTTTTGTCTTTGTTTAACAAGTATATATATACACAACAAAAGAAAAGTAGCCGTTGTATCCCATTTAACTTTGCAACGTTCCTTTTTTGATTTCTAATGTTCGAAAAAAGGCTCGGTAAGCTTCACCGAGAATGGTGTTCACCGTGCGGTAGGAGGGGGAGGGCGGCGGTGTTCCCGTGCGGTGGGGATGCCGCACCGTGCCTCCCCGTACCCATTGCCAACCCCCTAAGGATCTTCTCTTTTTACAAGTTGTATTTCCGGATTTTTTCGGTTTCTTAATTTTTATAATTTTATTTATTTTAAAAAGCTATAAACGTAAAAGTACGAAACCATAAATATAAACTTTAATAAGTCAAAAGTATTAAATTGACAAAAAAGTACGGAGGAGAAACTGATAAAAAACTGTGTTATACAGTAAACTGAAAGACAAAAAAAAAAAAAAAAAAAAAAAAAAAAAAAAATCTTTTGTACTTTTACCCTTTTTCTGGTTGACTAGGGGATACATATAACAAATCCCATCATCAATATTTAACTACGCTACTGACGTCAGTCATTAAATTAAGAAGACAATTTGTCTTATGATACTTACCGGTGAGCTTAAACTTTTATTTTATTTTAATAAAAAGATTCACAAAAACCTCTCTCTTTTGAATAAGTAGCTAATTTAAATATCTTTTCACACCACTTAATTTAAGAAACACCCCTTAAGTATAATAAGAGACGATGACTCGGTCGATCGGCCTTAATCGATGCATCACCCTTACTACTGTCGTTCGCCACTGACACGTTTAGAAAAATGGAGAAGAAGGTCGCCTAGCCGACTGATTCGTTTACACACAAAAAACAAGCCCGATGGTACCAATTATTAATGAAATTTTAGTTTTATTGTTAAAATAATAATAATAATAATAATAATAATAATAATAATAATAAAAACCCGAAGATGTCAATCTCCTTCACCAAGTTCATAATAAAATAGTACGTAAAAGAGAAAGTTAAGCTAAGGTGGCAGTGGAGATGCCGGTCTTTTGTCTCAAGAGTCTTATTATAAGTCTTATTTGCAAGTTTCTTATTCACTTTAATCAACGGTGATTCACTCGAACCGTGTCATATTGTGTATAGCAACGAGTCTTTTGAACGTGTTTACCATTTGACGTTTAAGATATAATATTTGTTTAGCAACAAGTATCTAGGGGGTGTTTCTTTTTTTCACTTAGCTAAAGGATAAAATTTAATATTATTACTTTTTAGATATGGCTCATTAAATTCCCTTATTCCCTCTATATACATAAGACATAAATTATCATCCTCTCCCAATAAGAGCCTTATATAGTGTTAGGACCCATATGAACTTTTAGCTAAAAAAAAAAAAAAAAAAAAAAAAAAAAAAAAAAAAAAACTAATATTAGCAATTCTGTTTAATCGCTACTAAGAGAAACATTTAACTTTACTCCATTTTACACTATATAATTACGAACCGATGTGAGACTAAAGATAGCTACCGTACTAGTTTTTACCAATCAACAGTCAAATTTTTAAAAATAACTTTTGAGTCAGTCCAAAATTACTAGTAAGAGTAAAGGTGTAAAGTTATTAAAAAACGAGTAAGTAAATATTTAAATGAAAACAAGCAATATTAGTATCTTTCAAAGACCAACTTGAAACAAAAAACAAATAAGCTTTATGCTTGTTATAAAAAATAAAAAACACTTATGCATTTTCTTAACTATTTACGGGGCGTGTAAGAAAAATCAATGAAACGTGTTCAAGCTTGGCTACCCCACAAGCTTAAAAATAGTCTCCCACTAACACTCTTTGAATACATCCATTTCCTACACTAATACTTTTACGTAAGCATTACCTTTTTTAGTCATAATTCAAACATCTTTTTTTTCAACTTTGTTACCTCAAAGAATAATTTAGTTTCCACCCACAGACAAACCACCAAAAAAAGAAATTAAATATATCAAACTTGATAGGCTCTTTGTCAAAATGCAGGTAGTTCGCATCTGTACATACATATCTCATTGTCATTCACCGAGCCTCTTCGCAAGACATGCCTTTCGTGTGGGTCCGGGCTTCACGGAAACTACTCATGAATTGCATTTTATTATAAGAGATTTTCTAGTCCTTATTCAATATAGAAAAACAGCCTGAACTTTTATCGAAGATAACATCTCTATGTTAGCCGTGTTATAAACCATCGTGCGTACCAAAAGTTGTAATGACCCATTTAAGCATTTGCAGCCGTGGATCTGTAACAAACTCTCTTGGTTGCACGGACAATATCTTCAATCTGCAAGAAGGCAAGATATTCAACAACTAAAATAAGTGAACTTTTTAAAAGCTGCTTAGCAAATTATTATCCACAAAAACTAAAATTGAAATGTAATTTGATAGTTTTAAAACGTGAAGGAAAAAACAATCAGGTACTTATGGTAAGAAACACGACCTGAGGAAAAGCAAGTCTCTCTAGATTAGCAGCATATGGCGTTGGAACATCAGCCCCAGCAATCCTCTCAACTGGTGCATCAAGATAACCGAAGCTGTCCTCGACAACCGTTGCACTACACAAAACAAAGACAAAAGGAGATTTTAGTGAAATAATGTATCATCCATCTGCAATTCGTAAAAACAAACTTTAAAATTAGATGTGCCAATTCTGACCCATTTCCAAGTAAATGGATCAATTGGGTTTTAATATGTCTGCAACGGGTCAAATGGGGAAAACATAATACTCCGTAACCTGTTTAACAGGCAATCCAGAGGTTATTAAAGTTTAGAATTTTTTCTAACACTATATTATAAAAACTAGTATATTTCATTAGACTTAACTATTTATTTATTTACAAAACGAAATAAACAAATTAATAAGTGTTGGAATCCTTCAACTCATCCAAATTATCTGTTTTGACCCGTTTACCTAACCCGGCTGACTAGCCATTTTGCCACTTCTAGCTACTGTAGTGACAATAATGGATGTGGTGCTTAACTAAGGGTCAAAAAGAGGTGAATGAGAAAGTTACCAAATTTCAGCACCAACTCCATGTTGACGAAACCCTTCCTCGACAGTAACCAACCTGTTGGTTTTCCTTACTGAAGCATTGATTGTGTCTCTATCAAGTGGCCTGATGGACCGTAGGTTAATCACCTATAAAACAAGGTTTCAATATCACCACCTTTGAATCCGAGATCTTTCATTTGGACAATGAGAAAAGGTAAAAAAAAAAAAAAATAGGTGTTGGCGATTATGGCCATGTTGAACTTACCTCGGCATTTATTCCCTCCTTTTCAAGTATTTCAGCAGCCTAAACAGTCACAAAACATCATTACATCAGATTCACTAAAATGGTGGATTTCTATGATCAGATTCTATTGAAGGTGGTTTCAGAATCCCAATAACCAGGACTATTGCATATACTGAGACCAGGCTAGTTTTTACATTTTAGAAAATCAAAAAGTTAGTTCTTTGAATTACAAGTTACTTGGCAATATGAACCATCTAGAAAATCTCTCCATTTTTGGTCGGTTCAAAACTCAAATTTGTTGGATTAGTTGGGACTTAATGTGCATATGACTCGGAAACTAGTATGAGAGAAAACTAACCTAAGGTTATATACCCAAATACATGTAATACACTTTTTAGGAGAATTTATACCTTTAGAGCAAAGCTAACCATCTTTGAGTAAGCCGTGATTGTAACATCTTTCCCTTCTCTTTCAACCTGACAACGATAAGCAAAAGTAATGTCATTGCAATACTGAATAGGTTGGTGGAGAATTTAAATATTCTATTAGCTCAAAAAGTCACCTTGGCTTTTCCTATGGGAAGGCAGAAGTTCGAATCAAGGACTTCATCAGAAACCGGGAATGACTCACCATACCTAAGCCACATGCATGAATTATTACAGAATAGGAAGTAAAAATGATAATTAACTATTGAAATTTAACTCACAGCAACTCATTTTCAAGGAAAACAACAGGGTCAGGGTCTCTGATTGCAGCTTTTAGAAGTCCACGAGCATCTTCAGCCGAGTAAGGTACAAGCACTTTCAAACCAGGAACTGTAGCGTACCATGCAGCAAAACACTGCATTTAAATGAAGCATTTGGGAGGTAAGTCAGTAAGTGTTACATGTCTACATAATGTGATGTATGGCAACTAACACAAATAAGAGTATAAAAATCTTACTTGGGAATGTTGGGCACCAACACCAGCAGCAGCACCATTCGGACCCCTAAAAACAATGGGCACGTTAATCTGGCCAGCAGACATGTAGTTCGACTTTGCTGCAGAATTGATAATATGATCAATTCCCTGCAAAAGAACAGCAAAATTTTGAAAAACTGATCAGATTCCTTTGCCTTTGACTTAAAAAACAAATGAAATCTGAAATCTGTACAAAGTCAAGAATTAACTATAACTGGAAAACAAACTTCAGAAAGAGAAAATAGATGAAACACATATTTGTAGATGAACTAATTATGATTCAAAATAAAACATAGAGAGTAAAGAAGAAGTAAGTAGTGACTAGTGAGATGTACACATACACATACACATAGAGAAGTAAAAACGGAAAGTAAGAACTACATTTACATAAGAACACACAAAGTTAGATATGAACAAGACGCACACTTGCTCACACACACAGACACACATAAGCATACTCTAGTCAAACATTTATTGACAATTGGAAGGGTACAGGCAAGCTGTATCTTCCAGTGCAATTTCATATATATCAAGCTTCATAACATGCAGAGCTAGGAGTTTATTTATTTCCTATTCTCGTTCTCGCCAAATCCCTGATCTAAGTTACTTTTTTGGTTATCACTTAAGATTGGGTCTAGCCCAAGTGGTCATCTAAAACTTGTTTGAGATACACAAGAGCTTGGGATTCACAGTTTCTTCATGTTTGGCTTTAGACAAACTTTCTGTTAATGGACATCTTAGAACATGATACGGAGTACAATTACAAAATAAGGGCACTAACCTGTAGGGCAAAGTTGAAGGTCATGAACTCTATGACAGGCCTCAGACCATGATACGCAGCACCAACACCAATCCCAGTAAAGCCAGACTGATTATATAAGCAAGTATGTTTTAGAGTCTATATTCTGCTAAACCGAAGCTAACATACTGATCATTGATCAAAACATGGACGAACTAACCTCTGTGATCGGAGTGTCAACAACTCTCTCGGGCCCATACTTGTCCAACAATCCTTTAGTAATCTATCCAAGTGATAACAAATCCAACATTACAAAACCAATAACACACAAAAGCATATCTTATTAGTTCATCAAACTTGATAATCTTAGACCCTAACCTTATACGCACCCTGGTATTCTCCAACCTGCACACCCAAACATAGATGAAAGTTAAACGAAAAACATATCTGGCAACAACGACATACACGATACTAATTACCTCTTCACCCATGACAAAAACACTAGAATCAGCAGCCATTTCCTCATTAAGAGCCGAGTTCAGAGCATCTCTCACTGTCATCTGTAACAACAAAAAACAAAGTCAGCCATAAGCACATGTCAAACAATGGTTTAGTCAAACATCTCACATGATAATGCGTTTAGTATTACCTGTTTGGTTGCAGAAGAGTAATGTCTGATAGCAGATGCTACAGGACATAACCTCTGCGTGTAATCCCCAATAACCTAAAATATCACATATAATCAAGTCGTTAAAACTTATCCAACACTTTTGGATGATAAACGAAAGCTAAAGCATAACTATACCGGAGCTGATAACCCTCTCAACCCGACTTTTTGCCTTAGAAGTCCCAACATATTTTTCTTCCTTAATGTCACAAACCTTCATAAAACAAACAAACTTTATGATCAAAATTCCTACAAATAAAAAAATAAAATAAACAAAATTTACAACGGCATGCATTATTTATTTCTCTCAACCAACTTTATGTACTACACCTATTAATACATACAAGCATAGAGGGGGCTCAAAGGGGGTGTGCAAGTGGTGCCGTCACACCGGGCCTTCACTTAAAAAGGCCACATTTTTCTTAATATTATATATAAATACTTTATATATTAAACATATATGAGTTACATAATTCAAGTTTACATGCAGTAGTGTAAAGGGCCTCCTTATTGTTATTGCCTAAGCCATCAAAAACCACCGGACGGCCTGCATGGCTGCATACAACTTACTTTTTGTCGAAAGTTTATCATGTGACAAAAACCATAAAATAAATCTTACAACAAATTCTATGATCCAAAAAAAAAAAAAAAAAAAAAAAAAAAAAAAAAAGGTACACAAATAGAGCTACAAATTCATGATCACGTATTTTAAGCAAGGACTAATTAAATATGAGATCTGATATACAAAAACATGATAATAACATGTGAACAATGAAAATTATATATGTAGATATAATAAAAAAAATTCGTTGATGAATAAAGAAACTATAGATACCTGATGTTTTCCGGTACACTGACGTACGATGTATGAAATGTGAGGCAAAAGGTGACGAGTGTAGTATTATCTGACGGTGAGATTATTTGATTCGTGTTTTTGTTTGTTACCTTTATAGTGTTAGAATATATATATACTTTTGGTTGGTTTGTTACTTTATTTTTGGGTTGTGCATGTGGCAAGTGACAACTAGCGATGTCGATAAAAGTTTGTTTATTCGAAATGAATGAGTGAGTGGCCAAAAGGCCCATATATTTCATTTTGGATTTTGGATTCCAACTACCAAAATACTAAACCAAAGCCCAATCCAGTGATCTTTATTTGTTTACCTTCCAATATTATATTAAACGAGGTGCGCAACGGTTCGCCGCGTTGCGGCGGAGCGTTGTTTCATGTCGTTAATTATTGCATGGTATTTTTTTTGTTAAGTAGAAAGTGGGTCAGGTGTTTGGTGCGGGGTTAAAAAGTCAGGAAAAAAAAAATGAAACGGCGTTTTGCGGCGGGGCTCGCAAAATATATGTTAGATAAAAGTTGAAAGTAGTTTTCGCAAGTCATTATATAGTAGGGGTATTTTCGTAAATAGTGTTTTGGGCTGTTTTTAACCCATTATATAATAGAGGGTATGTTTTGTAAATATTATTTTGGGCTTTTACCTGGGCCAAAGTGGGCTTGTTGTTGGGCCAAAAAAAATTTCGAGAACCCAAGTGACGTGACATGGCATCATTTGACGCTGAATTAGTATATATAGTAATTTTTTATTTGTTAAAAACCTTGAATACTGTATCCACTTTTTTTTTTTTTTTTTTTTTTTTTTTTTTTTTTTTTTTAAACAGCGTAATGTTATTGTTATTTATAAATATTATTATCATTATATATTAAATCAACATATATGCACGAAATTATAAATAACAAAATAAAAACACGAGTTACTGTGATATATAAATGAACGAGCGGGGTAACCCGCGCGTTGCTACGGGAGTGTTTTGCGGCATGTTAGTTATATTTATATTTTTTTTTTCATTTTTATGTGTTTTCACACAAAATACTATGGTATGCGTGACCTGGTTCTAAGTGATTTGAATAACAGTAAACGTGTGCGTTGCTCCGGGAATGTTGTATTTAATCTAAACTTGAAATGACATGAAACGAACCGAATTTTTCAAATAAATTGATTTCAATAAAGTTTTGCATATTTATAGTTGATTTTATTGGAAAAATCATTTTGAAAACAATGACGCAAGTTTCATAATTTTTCGAGTCCGTTTGGTACATAAAATGGCTCCCGTAGTAATTTTATGAAAAGTTTAGCCATGTTGTCAGTTTTAGTCCCCCGCCTCACATTTTCACTCTCACCCTTACACTTTTCCTTTTGCCCGGCTTTGGTCCCTCCTTTCATATGTAAGCCTCCTCTTTTTTTTTCCCCTAATTTTTCACACATAAACCACTTAAACTCTTTCTCTCTTTAAACCACCGGATTCTTCATCAACATCGGCAACAACTGCCACCGTCCGGCAACACCAGCAGATTCCGGTCACCGGAAAATTTTCTGGTGAGACATTTTCTTCTCCTAATTAATAGATCCGTGTGTTTACAACGTTTCTGGAGCTTTTGAGCCTTCGACACCCACCGCAATCCACCTCACGCGCCTTCACCACCGGTGTTCCACCGCTGCCACCGCCACAGTTCCACTCCACCACTTTTTCTCTCTTGCTATTTCCCTCACGCGCCACCCCTTACACTATCTCTATTTTTAACCGAAACCCTAATCTTTAAATCCTTTAATAAATCGGTTTTATTATTCAATCTTTTATAAAACTTTAAAGACCCTAAAACTCGTCTGTTATTATTATGGTTCGCGACTCAGTCGACTCGGTGTAGTAATCTTGATGTGTTCCTGTTCTTTATATATTTCTTGATGTTATTATTGATTTGGAATCATCTTTGGCCCGTTTGGTTTGTTTCTGTCTCGACAGTAATTGGTGTGGGGGGTTGAACAGTTAGAATAACAGTAACTTGCCACATTGTGTACCACATGTTTTGTTTTTTTAGTTTTTTATTCCAATGAACAGTTGTTATAACAGTGATTCACGCTATATGAACCACAAATTTGCAGCCCCCATTCCTGCCTTTTATATATATAGTATTATAAACGAGATAGTAAATATACGAACAACTCATGTATTTCTCGAGATTGAGTAAGGATGTCTCAAAAAAAAAAATTTTACCGCATTTAATAACGACTCACGTTATTTCTTTTAATAACTTTAACTCGCATAAAACACGATTTGTTAAGAAAAATTAAATTAATTTTAATACTAAAAAGCCATGTAGCACGAGCCTATAACATATATATTCTCAAATATTTACTAAATTAGACATATATCCAAACTCCAGTAGTACGGCTAATGTCAATGACATACGAGCTCGTGTGAGTCTAAAACTAGTTTTTCTTTATATAAATATCCATAGTTGTGCATTTGTTTGGGACTAAACTTGTTATAAAGGGCCGTTCATTTTCAGTAACAGGATTAACAAACAAAAAGATTTAAGTCACGTTAGTAAACTACATATACATATGATCATCTAACATAAAATAATCTTTCAATAATCAATTTACAAACACTCAAACAACTGATATTGCCACTGCTTTATCAATTATCTACAACCATAATGCATTCAAACACTGATACATCGGTATCATTGGAGCCTGGTCTGTCCAAAAGGGTCTCGGTAGCACCCGTTTGGCACAAAGATTTCGTCATGGGCTAGGATATCTATCATGTGTTTTATGATTTATGTTTGGGTCGCTTTATGTTTTATGTTTGGGTCGTTTTAGGATATCTGTTTATGTTTATCAGAATAAGTGTTTGGGCTCAAGCCCGGTTTGTGGGTTAGGGTATCTAGGGTTTCGTCATGTCTATTTAACCAATTGCAATCAATGAAATCACGGCAGTTTTAAGTCAAATATCTGTCTTTTCTCTCTTAATTCTTGCGGAGCTAGCACATGCTAAAAGGGGTGCAAATCTACTCGATACTTCCTAAGCCGGGTTGTATCAAACACTGTTTTTTATAATTCCATTTGATGCTACTAGGTTGTAAATTTCTAGTTATCTTACGTTGCATTAGTTTATAGCCGCCTTCGTATTCTTCTAAAAATCACTTGGTATTTCACACATGCATCTAACGAGACTTTAACAATAATCTGTATGAGCTACTCACATACCGATCAGCTGAAACCTTTTAATTAAAACCTTGTACTTTTTTCTTGATATTTATAATGAGGAATGATAGACCAACAAAAACAAATTCACAAAACTATCAACAAAAAGATGTGTCACTCCATGATTGGCTTATAAATGAAAAGAAATATAACCTAAAAAAAATGCACTAATCATAGAGTGACACATTATTTTATGAAAGTTTTTGTGTATTTATCATTCTTCGTTTGTTAATTGTGTGTGAATACGGACTTTTTGACATTATAATCAATTTATTTTTGTAGTAATAAAGCTTTTATTGAATCTAAAGTCAAGATGTATCAGTTAAGTTTATAGAATTATAAAATTATAATATAAACTATAAATTTTACATTTAATTTCTATAAGATTGATTTTCAAATGGCTATTTTTTTAAAAAAACATTTGTGACTTAATTGTAAATTTTACTTACAATTTGGAATATACCATTATTTCACATTTATGCATAAAAAAAAAAAAAAAAAAAAAAAAAAAAAAAAGTTCACTAACTAAGTTATTTCACATTTATGTATAACAATTTTTATTTTTTATTTATTTTGTTTCATAAACAAATACTCCGTATGATTTAAGTTTTACTCAATTTTGACAACACTAAATCATAATTTTAACTTTTATAAACAAATATAATACTCTACTTTTGCCATGTGTCAAGAAAGTTTTTTTTTTTTTTTTTTTTTTTTTTTTTTTTTTTTTTTTTAATTCAAGATGCTTGCAATAAACATTTTTTTCCATGAAATAATATAAAAACTTTTATGCTGTGCTTAGTTCAAACTCGAGAAAATGAAAGGGAAAGACAATACTAATGGTGGGGAAAAGAAAAGGGAAATAAAAGCATTTCCCCAATTTATTGGGTAATAGATCATTGAATTATATTCTACTACCAACTATATTTTTCTATTATCTTTCCCATTCCTCACTCACATAACACCTACCAAGCAGGAGAAAACAATTTACTGATTGTGCCGAGTAGCGTAGCTTTTGCGTTTCTAGCTGTGACTTATTATATCTTTTGATCCTACAATTTATAAAAGTTGCATTTTTCTCATAAGTTTTCATAAGACTCATATTCTTTTTACTTAAAACCTCATTATAACACTTTGACTCGTAGTTACAATGTTAAATATATTTTTTATGAGATCTGATATACAAAAACATGATAATAACATGTGAACAGTGAAAATTATATACGTAGATATAATTAAAAAAAAAATCGTTGATGAATAATGGAAACTATGGATACCTTATGTTTTCCGGGACACAGACGTACGATGTATGAAATGTGAGCGAGGCAAAAGGTGACGAGTGTAGTGTTATCTGACGGTCAGATTATTTGAGTCGTGTTTTTGTTTGTTACCTTTATAGTGCGAGAATATATATGTACTTTTGGTTGGTTTATTTATTTTATTTTATTGGGTTGTGCAATCTGGCAAGTTGCAACTAGCGATGTCGATAAAAGTTTCTTTATTCGAAATGAATGAGCGGCCAAAAGGCCCATATATTTCATTCTGGATTCAAACTAACAAAAGACCAAACCAAAGCCCAATCCAGTGATCTTTATTTGTTTACCTTCCAATAATTACTAAAAAATTTTAGTTGTTAAAAACCTTGAAGTCTGTATCCACTAAACCATTTTTTTTAAAACAACATAATGTTATTATTATTTATAAATATTATTATTATTATATATTAAATCAACGTATATGCACGAAATTATAAATAACAAAATAAAAACACGAGTTACTGTAATATATAAATGAATAAACGAGATGGTATATATACGAACAACTCATGTATTTCTCGAGATAGAGTAAGGATGTCTCGAAAAATATTGTTTTACCACATTTAATAACAACTCACTTTATTCCTCTTAATAACTTTAACTCGCATAAAACACGGTTTATTAAGATAAATTAAATTAATTTTAATACTAAAAACCCATTTAGCACGAGACTATAACATATATATACACAAATATTTAGTTTTTACTTAAAACCTCATTATAACACTTTGACTCGTAGTTACAATGATAAATATTTCTTTTATGCTCGTTAAGTTCATTTTAGCAGTTTTCTCGGATGTCTAAAAAGTCCAACTCTATATAAAATTAGTGATCGTCTGATTGAGTTGGCTAAAAATATTTAAATTGGGCTTTGATGGTGCAGTAGTGAAGTTAGATATTGGTCAGCCGTCAGTAGGATCCAAAAAAATATGGGTCTCTAGGATGCTCGACAACTTCGAATAAACTTTCGTTATCGTTAGTTGCCACATTGCACAACCCAAAGATAAAATATAAGAGTATACAGTATATATTAGGTAACAAACAAAAACACGATTCAAATAATCTCACCGACAGATAATATTTACACTCGTCACCTTTTGCCTCGCACTTCATACATCGTACGTCCGTGTACCGGAAAAGATATCGATCCTTTTCCTTTATTCATCAACGAAATGATTTTATTATATTTACGTGTTGATATATCATATCATATAATTTTCACTGTTTACATGTTCTAACGTTTTTTTATTCTTCGAGTGTAACTTTGCTAAGAAGCTTTGGATTGATATCTTTTCCTTGTGTGACCACGTATATGACCGAAAGGCCCAATGACCGAAAGGCTAGTTAACTGAATGTGTCGTTGACCTGACACCATGTTTGGCGTTTAGCCTGAGAATAGCTTGTCTTATTATTCTCCTGGGTGTCAGGCGCAGTGTCATAGATAATGGCAGAGACAGCGGTATCTACAGTGTCAAAGATAGCGACTTCGACACTGATGAGGTATGGCTAGCTAGTAATATAAATACACACACAGTAACTCAGATCAAGGTAGCATTTACTGCACTCTCACTTACATTTATTACTTATACATTTCCGTAAACTCATACTTACTCTCACGCCGGAGCTTTGTCATGATGTCACACCCGGGGCGAGGCTTACACATTGTGCAGTATTAGTCCGAAGGGCTTTGTCCTGTTTGTTACATCATATAGGTATCCGAAGGGCTTGACGACTACAAGACCGAAGGATATTTGAAGGATCTCGCACCTTCACGAAGAATTGCTTCAACATTGTGCAGTATTAGTCCGCGTGAAATCCGCATACCTCTTGATTTAACTCTAGTTCTTGGCTCCACGGCCCCGTAATATATCCTTTAAATTGTGTATAGATGTTGTGTTCCGCACAACATGCTGGTGGTTATGGAGAGCTAGAAACATGATTAATTTCTCATTTTGGATGGCCTTTGAATATGCTCCACATGGTGAAAGTTTGATCATTTCATTGGATCTTTGTCCACTCATCAAACTTTAATTCTTCATGGTTCGGTTGATGTTGCAACCTGAGGTCTTCATTTTCATAAGTTTTGTTTTGGTGTTTTCAGTTTGATGTTTGGTGCTTGAGTGTATCGGGTTGTTTCTTTTGGCCCGTTTGTTTGGATTCTTTTGTAGCTTTTTTTTTTTTTTTTTGCGCCTAGCTCTTCGCTTGACTTTTCTCAATAAATTTTCGCCAACCAAATTTTTTTTTAAGACTTTTTACTTTTATATTTTAAAAATATTAAGTTTACACAAGTTACAAATCTTAGACATTTACATCATCAAAATTGTAACACCCTCAAAATACCGCAGCGGAAGACTGTGTCATAGGGGTGCTACTTCATAATACAAAGTACAAGGTATAGAAAACGAACTCTAAATGAGACGTTTTGAAAAGTTACCATTCGATTAATAAATTCCGAGTTACAAACTTGAGATTCCAAAGTATGATACATAAATGTATACAAAGTTTTGAATGGTAAATGATAAAAGCGTAAGTCTTCAGAATATGTAGTTTGACTCTAAGTTCCACGCACTAGCTATCGCCTTACTAACCTGAGATAAACATGCTAAAGTGTCAACACAATGTTGGTGAGTTCATAGAGTTTGTCTTAAAACAGGTGAAAAGCCTTAAAAGAATATTCGCACAGCAAAGGCATCGTGAATCCACTCAGTTGCAATTCCCGCCATAAGAGACTTGCAACCTGTGTGTTCACAACCCACTGCTAACATATAGTATGATTTTGATATATGTGTATACGATATATGCACGCTTAATGTAAAGTATCACTGCCTACTGAACCTCTTGACAAGAATAAGCACAAATGCTTCATAGTGGATTATATTCACCCAAGGCCAAGAATATATGGCAATGGTGGGGGCGTCAGCCCGATAATACTATCAATACCTCTCCCTCGGCTCCATCCAGGAGTTAAACAGTAGTTAAAGAATATAGCGCATAGAACACATTAAGGCACATATCGTAATAAAACTACGCATCATGTTTAAGAGTATAAAAGTATAGCATAGCATATGAGTAAAATTGTCTTTAGTAAAAGAGAAAGCAAGTAGTTTAAGCATGTATCTCCCCAAAAGAGTTTAAAACAAGTAAATGAGAAAAGTGGGGCTACGAACTCACCTTAAGTCTATGTAATGAGAAATGAAAGTGGTAGTCGAATCTCGAAAATCTCTAAGAGCAGCCTATAATAGAACGTTGCGACTTAGGTTTGGAGTAACGTCTAAGAATACGAAGAATTGCCTATATATGTCTTGCATAATGTTCATGATGCAGTACTTAGTATATAGTGTAAGTCTTTGAATATAAATTGTTTATGAAACATGTATAGGTTGTACATCTCTTACTACCGTTCGGGCCGACATAATTCAGAAGTTATGGAGTAAACGTTCGAGGAGCCAGGACACTTTAATTCGTAAATCCACAACTCATCTCGACGGCTTACTTAATGAACTCCTCACATGAGGCTCCCTACGATTGTAGTATTTGATAACATATATATATAAGCTTTTTGATCTTTAAAAGTTATATGGTCTTTAGCTGTGGCTTTGCCGTGACCTTGGTCATTGTTACCATGGTCTTGAGACTCAACCTTGGCTTTAGCCATGGTTGTGGTCTTGGCTTTAGGTCATTAGACCTCTTGGTCTCATCTAATTATAACCATTATATAGTTACTTTGGTCTAAAAATGGGCTGTTAAGAATTTGAAGAAAATTATCACACAGAAAGCGTTTTCAGGGCTCGAGCTTCTTTGTTCCTGAACGAAAACGTCGTTCCGGACAACTTTCGTGTTTTAACTTTTTGATGAATCGGACCAGAAGGGTGACTTTCAAAATGGCAGAATGCAAAACAGTAGGGTATTGGCAGTTTCGGCGTTTTGGTTTCGCTAACTTCTTATGGCCGTATCTTTTGACTCGTGTACTCGTTTTAGGTGATTCAAATTGATATGTTTTCCTTTTGAAGTCCTTTATAATAGTAAGTAAGTGTCAAATATCATATTTATACTATTTTGGTTGTGGTTCTCCATAAAAGTCACTAGTTTACTTGTTTAAATAACATAAGTTAACATATATATACCATAACTTGTTTTACTAGTTTTTATACATCATGAGCATAATACAAAGACCATATATAGCATGAAAGAAACATAATAAGTATGAAAATGACATGGAGCAAGAAAGTGTATAAGGGTTTCTTACAACTTTTGGCTTTCTCTTAAGAAAGGAAGTCAAGTATGAACTAGGACACTAAACCTATGCTTGCAAACCCTTTACGACAACTCTTGAAACCCTTGCTAGCCTTGATCTAACCCTTTTGAAAACCATTTAACTTCAGCCCTAGTAACCTTGTGTAGCTCCTAATTCAACCATGGAATCACCAAACAAACTTAAGAACTAGGTAGAGAATACTAAGACTTTGAACTTTGTAGTGTAACTTGTATATTGAAGATCAAAGGATCATGGTTTTGTGATCTAAGTGTGGCGTTTGGAATGAAGAGAAAGGAATGGATTAAGCTTGTATTTATAGCATGAAGAGGAGGTTAGGAAGGTGCCTAGGAAGGTTCATTGAGGAGGTTAAGAGTTGTAAGGTTTTAGAAGTCTTTTAGGTTAAGTAAACTTACACTTGTTAAGCTTCCTATGTAAGCTTCCTATCTTAGACTTAGTGACCAAGAAATGCCCCATGTGGTCTAAAATTTCGTTCATATGCTTATCTTGGATGACTAGGTGAAGTTTTGATGTTATCTTGCTTTTACGGAGTGAGTTTTGGTCCCGTTAATTGCTAACTGTAAGTCGTAAAGTTACGAAACTTAAAATCGGGTATCCTAAAAATATAAAACTTATAAATATGCTAGAACTTATCAATATACTCCATAATAAAATATAAAATGAGTGGTAGGTTCTATTGGGGTGCTCAAACCCTGCTAAAACTG
Organism: Artemisia argyi; assembly: GCA_030686995.1. Taxonomy (NCBI): domain Eukaryota; kingdom Viridiplantae; phylum Streptophyta; class Magnoliopsida; order Asterales; family Asteraceae; genus Artemisia; species Artemisia argyi. Next base: position 164,689,793 of record CM060697.1, read on the forward strand.
GAAACACGGGTCTAAAACGCGTAATACGTAAAACGTACAAAAGTTGCGTAAAATTGAGAAAAGTAAAATGTAACTTTTCTAATAGGATACTAATGACTTAAAATGACTTATAATGTTTAGGCTGGGCTCAGTCTAGTGTCAGTTGGTATTAAATGTCTTTTAGACATAAAACCGTAAGCCTAAAAATCAAGGAATGACTTATAAAATCAAGGAATGATTTTTGGTCAAAGGAGGAGGGAAAAATATGTTGAATTTTTCTAATAAGTTGAAAACTCAAATCGTCTTAGAAACGCGGTGTAGGTATAGGCTAAGGTTACGGCTGAGTAAAAACGCTTAAAACTGAAAATTCCAGTTTTTCACGGCCGAGGCTTATTTTGGTCATGTTTTTCACAGTCATGATTAATTCTCAAATAGATCATGAGTGTGTCAAACATTTTTCTGATGCGGGGTCACTTAACGCGGTCGAGTTTCGTTGTGCGTAGAATTTTTTAATGACGTTTTACCCTAAAACGTGTAATTCCTTAATAACTTTCACGAAAATGATCTGATGAGTGTCAAACTTTTAATTTGCTATGGGAGTGATTTATCACTCGAGGCCAAGAAACAAAAATCAAATTTCGGGAAAATTTCGGGAAAAATGAATAGTAAAAGTGAATAGTAAAATTTTCCGTGAATAGAAATTAACCTGAAATTGCGAATTGTTACAGTCTCTACCCCTTAAGGAGAACTTCGTCCCGAAGTTCAGTTGATGTTAACTACTTACGGTGTGTCTAAAAGAATTCGGGATTTCAGGATCTCTAAAATAGTGGTGTTCACTCTGATTCGTCTAAGGTTGTGGTTAAGGAGTCGTATCGGATACAATTAAGCCCACTTATTTATAACTCATTACTTACAAAAAGAAGCGTCCAAATTTATGTAAGTAAGGGATCATAAACTTATGGTTCGGTGATATACAATTTTTTTATTTAAATGAAGAGGCGTCCCAATCCATTTAAATAACGAGATTCTAAAACATCCTACTTAAGAATTTCCCACACAAAATCCGCCTTCTGAGGCAGATAGTAAGATAATCAAGTCATCAAATCCCTAAAGCTAAGCAATAATATTATTTAACTCAAATCTTGTGTCTCATCAAACAAGAACTGTCACAAGATCATGTTAAATAATTAGTTATTAATGAGCTCCATGTTTTTAATGACTCGACTAATCTCTGGGGTTCCTTATAATACTAAAGTCACATCATCTAACAGCATGGAACTAAACCAACAACTACTAAAAAGCGTATGTGTATGTAGTGTGTGTAAGGCAAATAAAGAGGAGAGTCCTAACGTATATAGCAGTTATAGTCTAGGCACTAAATGCAACCTAGTTCTCTATAACTAAGTCTCTGATACCAATCTGTAACACCCTCAAAATACCGCAGCGGAAGACTGTGTCATAGGGGTGCTACTTCATAATACAAAGTATAAGGTATAGAAAACGAACTCTAAATGAGACGTTTTGAAAAGTTACCATTCGATTAATAAATTCCGAGTTACAAACTTGAGATTCCAAAGTATGATACATAAATGTATACAAAGTTTTGAATGGTAAATGATAAAAGCATAAGTCTTCAGAATATGTAGCTTGACTCTAAGTTCCACGCACTAGCTATCGCCTTACTAACCTGAGATAAACATGCTAAAGTGTCAACACAATGGTTGGTGAGTTCATAGAGTTTGTCTTAAAACAGTTGAAAAGCCTTAAAAGAATATTCGCACAGCAAAGGCATCGTGAATCCACTCAGTTGCAATTCCCGCCATAAGAGACTTGCAACCTGTGTGTTCACAACCCACTGCTAACATATAGTATGATTTTGATATATGTGTATACGATATATGCACGCTTAATGTAAAGTATCACTGCCTACTGAACCTCTTGACAAGAATAAGCACAAATGCTTCATAGTGGATTATATTCACCCAATGCCAGGAATATATGGCAATGGTGGGGGCGTCAGCCCGATAGTACTATCAATACCTCTCCCTCGGCTCCATCCAGGAGTTAAACAGTAGTTAAAGAATATAGCGCATAGAACACATTAAGGCACATATCGTAATAAAACTACGCATCATGTTTAAGAGTATAAAAGTATAGCATAGCATATGAGTAAAATTGTCTTTAGTAAAAGAGAAAGCAAGTAGTTTAAGCATGTATCTCCCCAAAAGAGTTTAAAACAAGCAAATGAGAAAAGTGGGGCTACGAACTCACCTTAAGTCTATGTAATGAGAAAAGAAAGTGGTAGTCGAATCTCGAAAGTCTCTAAGAGCAGCCTATAATAGAACGTTGCGACTTAGGTTTGGAATAACATCTAAGAATACGAAGAATTGCCTATATATGTCTTGCATAATGTTCATGATGTAGTACTTAGTATATAGTGTAAGTCTTTGAATATAAATTGTTTATGAAACATGTATAGGTTGTACATCTCTTACTACCGTTCGGGCCGACATAATTCAGAAGTTATGGAGTAAACGTTCGAGGAGCCAGGACACTTTAATTCGTAAATCCACAACTCATCTCGACGGCTTACTTAATGAACTCCTCACATGAGGCTCCCTACGATTGTAGTATTTGATAACATATATATATATATATATATATATATATATATATATATATATATATATATATATATATATATATATATATATATATATATATATATATATATATATATATATAAGCTTTTTTATCTTTAAAAGTTATATGGTCTTTAGCTGTGGCTTTGCCGTGACCTTGGTCATTGTTACCATGGTTTTGAGACTCAACCTTGGCTTTAGCCATGGTTGTGGTCTTGGCTTTAGGTCATTAGACCTCTTGGTCTCATCTAATTATAACCATTATATAGTTACTTTGGTCTAAAAATGGGCTGTTAAGAATTTGAAGAAAATTATCACACAGAAAGCGTTTTCAGGGCTCGAGCTTCTTTGTTCTTGAACGGAAACGTCGTTCCGGACAACTTTCGTGTTTTAACTTTTTAATGAATCGGACCAGAAGGGTGACTTTCAAAATGGCAGAATGCAAAACAGTAGGGTATTGGCAGTTTCGGCGTTTTGGTTTCGCTAACTTCTTATGGCCGTATCTTTTGACTCGTGTACTCGTTTTAGGTGATTCAAATTGATATGTTTTCCTTTTGAAGTCCTTTATAACAGTAAGTAAGTGTCAAATATCATAGTTATACTATTTTGGTTGTGGTTCTCCATGAAAGTCACTAGTTTACTTGTTTAAATAACATAAGTTAACATATATATACCATAACTTGTTTTATTAGTTTTTATACATCATGAGCATAATACAAAGACCATATATAGCATGAAAGAAACATAATAAGTATGAAAATGACATGGAGCAAGAAAGTGTATATGGGTTTCTTACAACTTTTAGCTTTCTCTTAAGAAAGGAAGTCAAGTATGAACTAGGACACTAAACCTATGCTTGCAAACCCTTTACCACAACTCTTGAAACCCTTGCTAGCCTTGATCTAACCCTTGTGAAAACCATTTAACTTCAGCCCTAGTAACCTTGTGTAGCTCCTAATTCAACCATGGAATCACCAAACAAACTTAAGAACTAGGTAGAGAATACTAAGACTTTGAACTTTGTAGTGTAACTTGTATATTGAAGATCAAAGGATCATGGTTTTGTGATCTAAGTGTGGCGTTTGGAATGAAGAGAAAGGAATGGATTAAGCTTGTATTTATAGCATGAAGAGGAGGTTAGGAAGGTGCCTAGGAAGGTTCATTGAGGAGGTTAAGAGTTGTAAGGTTTTAGAAGTCTTTTAGGTTAAGTAAACTTACACTTGTTAAGCTTCCTATGTAAGCTTCCTATCTTAGACTTAGTGACCAAAAAATGCCCCATGTGGTCTAAAATTTCGTTCATATGCTTATCTTGGATGACTAGGTGAAGTTTTGATGTTATCTTGCTTTTACGGAGTGAGTTTTGGTCCCGTTAATTGCTAACTGTAAGTCGTAAAGTTACGAAACTTAAAATCGGGTATCCTAAAAATATGAAACTTATAAATATGCTAGAACTTATCAATATACTCCATAATAAAATATAAAATGAGTTGTAGGTTCTATTGGGGTGCTCAAACCCTGCTAAAACTGGAAACACGGGTCTAAAACGCGTAATACGTAAAACGTACAAAAGTTGCGTAAAATTGAGAAAAGTAAAATGTAACTTTTCTAATAGGATAATAATGACTTAAAATGACTTATAATGTTTAAGCTGGGCTCAGTCTAGTGTCAGTTGGTATTAAATGTCTTTTAGACATAAAACCGTAAGCCTAAAAATCAATGAATGACTTATAAAATCAAGGAATGATTTTTGGTCAAAGGAGGAGGGAAAAATATGTTGACTTTGTCTAATAAGTTGAAAACTCAAATCGTCTTAGAAACGCGGTGTAGGTATAGGCTAAGGTTACGGCTGAGTAAAAACGCTTAAAACTGAAAATTCCAGTTTTTCACGGCCGAGGCTTATTTTGGTCATGTTTTTCACAGTCATGATTAATTCTCAAATAAATTATGAGTGTGTCATACATTTTCTGATGCGGGGTCACTTAACGCGGTCGAGTTTCGTTGTGCGTAAAATTTTTGAATGACGTTTTACCCTAAAACGTGTAATTCCTTAATAACTTTCACGAAAATGATCTGATGAGTGTCAAACTTTTAATTTGCTATGGGAGTGATTTATCACTCGAGGCCAAGAAACAAAAATCAAATTTCGGGAAAATTTCTGAAAAAATGAATAGTAAAAGTAAATTGTAAAATTTTCCGTGAATAGAAATTAACCTGAAATTGCGAATTGTTACAAAAATTCAAATCAATGCATTCAAAATTTGTAAGGATATGTTAAGAGCAGGTGCGGTACAAGAAAGAAAAGTTTCAATATGGGCTAAACCACAACTTCACCAGGTTAAGGTAAATTGCGATGCATCTTGGATCAAAGAGTCCGAAAAGGTGCGTTCGGGTTTTGTTGCTCGAAATTATAATGGAGAAGTGTTATTATTAGGTGCTCGGGGAGAGTGTTTTGCGAGTTCTTCATTGGAAGTCGAAGCGAAAGCTATCATGTGGGCTATGAGTCATGCTCGAAGTAGAAGTTACCCGAATGTTGTTTTCGAATCAGACTCTCTGTTCCTAGTTAATGCTCTATGTAGCAGATCTACTCTTTTACAAATTGCCAACATGTTTTCACAGATTTTATCTTTTTCTCTAGATTTTAGTACGTGTCAATGGTCGTTTGTTAAAAGGGAATGGAATGAAGTTGCTCATAATATAACTACTTGGACTGTAGGATGTAATGATGAGATTATTCTTGAAGGTAGATTTTCTGGATTGTGCTCTTGTACGAGCCATGAAAGATGTACTATTATCTTCTATCGAATAAGATTAAATATTTAGATTTATACCATTAAAGTCGTTTAGTTCTATTAATAAACAATTGTTGTAACTGTAGGACCTTAGATATATCAACTTTAACACAAATATAAGCACTAGAAGATGGTGAAGAAGAGATGAAAGATGGTGACTTGATGATATGTATATGTTGTGTATATGAGAGAATAAGAGATGAAATAAGAGAGCTTTTATTAATAAACACACACACTTACACACACAAGCACACCTTACAAATGAGAGGTAAGGTGCCTTATATAGTTCCATACGTAGGCTTTGATGGGCTTGGGCTTGGACTTGGATACATGATTAAATAACAAGGCTTACATAAACTAACTCATAACATATTAGCTTACCAAGTCCAAAGCCCAATGACTAAACTATTACTAATCTTAACAAACGACACAAAGTTACAATATGAGAATGACTATCACTTTTATATTAAAATATTTTAATGCTAACAATCTCCCCTTAAGGGGTGGTCATTCGAATGATGCTCCACGTGAGTGGGTCTTCCGTGTTCTTTGTCTTTAACTTTGTGTGTCGTTGTAGAATAGTCTTTAGTCTTTGTTCCTTCATGCTTTGTGATCTTTGATAACTGATTTTTCATCGTACTTTGTTCCTTTGTGATGTGGAGTTATCTGCCTTTCGTCACTTCTGCGTCTGTGGTGGTTGTTTGCCATTCCAACATGCTCATACATCTTTGGACTTTGATATTCATATGCACGTAGTTCCCTTTCTTTCACTTTGATCTTTAGTCTTTATACTTTGTAGATTCTTCTTTTTGGCGTAGAATCTTTCTTTGAACTTTGTGTTGTATAGATCTTTGAGGGAGCTTTCTTTAACTTCCAGATGTATGTATGAGCATGTGGAATCTGTCGCCATGGAGATGAAGTGTCCCTGCATATAAACAGTTAGCAATAAAACATCCGGTACTTACAGATAAGGAACTAGAGATCGTCAACAGGATAGTGTGAAGACTCCTTCTAATCCTTACCAAGGCCGTTCCCATGTCAGATACTCTCGAGAGAGCTTACAAGACCTACTTAGTAGCTCAATGACTGGGTGAGTCGCTGGGGATCACTCCACGACTGTAGACTGTTTGATACCACCGCGAACACTAAGCGTAACCCATAAAGAATTACCGAAGTGACCTGCTGTCAGGGCTGTTTGATGTTGACCCTGGCAGGAATTTCCATTCAATCATTGAGAATCACAAATGTGAATCCTCGCATAAATGTTCTGGCAGATTGCTAAGATCTGCGTAGGACTCTTAAGTTTACATCTGGCGTCCTTAATGATGAACAACCAGTGTAGAAATATCATGTGTTCCTATGAGGTCTTTTGATGAATCTCGGGGCTCTAGACTCGATAAGTGCACATTTGGTTTCCTATGCGGAGATTAGGGAAAGGTCTCCTGTTTCAATATCAACCATCTCTAAGAGACAGGTCGATAGATTATGCCGGTTCCCCGTGAGAATGAAACAAGCTCTTTTAAGAGAACTTGAGTGGTTAAGAAGGTTTAGTGCAGTGCGTCACTAGGTCCATGACGTCTTTGTCTTCAATACCGGTGTCATCTTAGTAACAACCAGTAGCATATGAATTGTACCCGGTGTCTGCCCTAAGGTTGAACATTTGGAGGGCTATTTCTTTTCACCTTTTCTCATAACTTTTCTTTTTAATTCTTCAACCCATTCTTTCTCCTTTCTCATTTTCTCCTTTTTTCAATCATACCTAAGGACTTCTAATTCTAATCTATTGGATTTGTCCTTGGGTAGATCTCTCCGGCTCTGGCGGATCATAGGACGGTTTTTCCTAACCTTAGTCACCTTATAACTCCATGACTATCCTATTGTTGATCACATGCCATAAAACCTTTTGTGAAAATCTCTCAAAGTGTTTATGAATATAAAACACATTTTGTTGACACTTCGAGAGTTTTTGCATTTCTTTTGAAGGACTCCCCCTTCACATGTGCTCATGTAATTTTTTAAGAAATTTGCACATGTGGGAGGAGTTTGCACTTTTTGAATTGATCCACTTTCAGTGAACATGACCGATTCGAGACACGCTTACATCACTAGTTAGACTAGCTTGAAATTATTACCCGTCCTGGTCAAGTCCAAAGAAAGTCTCTCGATATGGTACATTCTACTCAGACAAGTCCTATTCGAGACACGCTTACATCACTAGTTAGACTAGCTTGAAATTATTACCCGTCCAGGACAAGTCTTTTCGATTACTAACATTTTAAGCTTCGTCAATTCATTGGTACATTCTGAGTCGAGCTCTTTTGAGATTCAGTCACAAGCTTTAAACATCTTTGATCACATTTTAATCATGTCTTCTCCCCCTCAAAAATAGCATATCGTGATATTTTTGATATCAACTGATTAAGAAAAAGCTTTTTGGAGAGATAGACAGATTTTATTTTGCATGAATTCGGAACAATATTGTTTTTATACTCCCCCTTAATGATAGCACATTTTAAAATCAATTTAAGGGTTTTGAGGGAGTTATCTTGAGCACTCATTTGAAAGATTTTGAAAAATCTTTTGAAGAATCTTGAAAAAGTGCTCAAGATTACTATTTTGAAAACGAGTGTTTGTTTGAAGTCTTTTTCATTTGTTTAGACTCGAACTTTTTGAAAAATATTTCGTCCTTGAAAATACGAGTCCTTGATTTGAAATAATCAGAAGTCATCATTCGGGTCCGGGTTTCGTACTGATGTATACGAAAGCCATTGTGAAGAAAATTTTGAGAAACGACATGTTTTAGAAAAAACATTAAAAAGAACTCCCGCTCAAGCATCTGTACATGTCCGTATCATTGTTGAATGATATTTCTAGAAACGTACAGAATATTGATTTATACGAGAGACATGTCGTGAGAAGAATATTTTTGGATTTTTTGATTTTATATTGTTTTTGTATTTTTTGAAATTTTATATTTTTGTATTTTGTTTTTGTTGGTTTTTCAAATTTTGTATTTTGTTTTTTTTTTCAAAAATATTTACAGCGAAGCGATTTTGAAAACATTTTTCAAGAAGATTCGAGAAGACGTTCTAGCTCCTCAGGAGTTAGGCTTCGCATGCCAATTCGTCGAACTAAATAGTTAAACCTTTCTATTGGAAGGGCTTTAGTAAATAGATTGGCGAGTTGGTAATCAGTCTTAACGAAAAATAATTCAACAGTACCCTCTTCCACGTGTTCTTTGATGAAGTGATAGCGGACTTTGATATGCTTCATCTTAGAGTGATGTACAGGATTGCACGAGATGGCTATGGCACTTTTTGAGTCACAATACATAGGTATTCTGTCAAAAGTAAAGCCATAATTTGTGAGCTGTGTCCGCATCCATAGAACTTGGGCACAACACGCAGATAGAGACACATACTCTGCTTCGGCGGTTGATAGTGCAGTACAATCCTGTTTCTTTGAAGACCAGCTTACAAGCTTTTCACCCAAAAATTGTGCTCCACCTAATGTACTCTTTGCTGTAACTTGATCACCAGCATGGTCTGCATCTGAAAATGCTGTTAGATTAAATCCCGAATCCTTCGGATACCAAAGTCCCATGTTAATGGTGCTTCGAAGGTACCGAAAGATCCGTTTAACCTCTTTGAGGTGAAGTTCGGTAGGCTTTGCCTGAAACCGTGCTAACAAGCAAACAGCAAATTGAATATCGGGTCGGCTAGCAGTTAGGTACATGAGAGAACCGATCATGCTCCGATATCTTTTCGGATCGATGGGTTTCCCAAACAAATCAGCACCTATTTTTGGTGAAGTGACCATTGGTGTACCAACAGAATCACAATTTTCCATTCCATGTTTTTTCAAAATCTCTGTTGTATATTTAGCTTGATTGATAAAAATACCACGAGGGGATTGATGTATTTGTAAACCAAGAAAGAATTTTAGTTCCCCCATCATGGACATTTCAAATTTACTTTTCATGAGATTTTCAAAATGTTTTGAATGGTTAGGATTGGTTGATCCAAAAATAATGTCGTCCACGTAAATTTGAACGATCAAAATGTCATCTTTGAATTTTTTGATAAACAAGGTGTCATCAACCGTTCCTTTTGTGAAATTGTTTTTGAGCAAGAAAGATGCTAGTTCGTCATACCACGCTCTTGGAGCTTGTTTTAAACCATAAATTGCTTTCTTAAGCTTATAGACGTAGTCTGGATGATCTTTGTCGATGAATCCCTCTGGCTGACTCACATACACTTCTTCTTTCAGAGTTCCATTCAAAAAAGCTGTCTTAATGTCCATCTGATAGACTGTGATGTTTTTGTGAGCTGCATAGGCTAAGAAAATCCGGACTGCTTCAAGTCTAGCTACAGGCGCGAATGATTCTTCGAAATCTATCCCTTCTTCTTGTGGATAACCTTTAGCCACGAGACGAGCTTTGTTGCGAATTACAGTCATTTCCTCATCCAGTTTGTTCTTCCACAACCACTTGAGATCAAGAACACGTTTATCAAGTGGTCGTTCAACAAGTTCCCAACTGTCATGTAACAGGTATTGAAGAAATTCCTCCTGCATCGCTTCAATCCATGGGTTTTCTGCCATTGCTTCCCGAATGTTCTTAGGTACTTTGGTGCTTATTGAGCAAATGTAAATGCACAATTCGAGATCGGTGGCAAGTTGTCTCCTCGTCTGAACTGGCATTGAAGGATCACCAGTAACATGTACTAACGGATGGTCTTTTGTCCATTGAAACCTAGAAGGGTACCTTTGGTTGAACGAGTATGTGTTAGATGGTTCTTGTAACCTTGAAGAAGATTCAGCAGAGTCTGATGCAAACGGGTTTTCAAATACTTCTTCTTCTTCTTCTAACGCAACATCGTTTGAATTATTTGTGGGTTCTTCTTGAAAATTTGTAGTTTGATTTTGCTCATCAACTCTTGGTAGAACAGATTCAATAACTGGAGTTGCTTGACTAGATGTTGATGATGTTGAGGTCGTTGGTGCTTCAGCTTCAACTGTTGTAGATGCATCTTGTGATGGTGGTGGTGGTTGATGGTTTTGAGCGGGTGCAGCGGAATGTAGTTGAGATGCATTTGTCGAAGTTCCACCATAGTATTCATCAAACATTAACTCGAAGAAATTTTCCAGTTCTTGTTCTGAAGGTTTATCCGTGTTTGTTGACTGAGCTCCTTGAGGCACGAGTCCTGAACTGATGTGTCCAGAAGTCTGCATGTTTGGTGCGGGTCCTAATCTGTTTTGATTAGAAGCCATTAGATTAAGCGCGGGTTCTAGAGCGTATCTCTCATAAGCCATTTGTGAAATCTCGTCAAACTTCACATTCATCGTCTCCATTATCTTTTTCGTTCTTCTATTATACACCCTGAATGCCCTCGAGTTTTCTGAATATCCAATGAAGATTCCAATATCACCCTTAGCTTTTAACTTCCCTAGATCTTCTCTGTCATTCGTCGGATAGCACAAGGCGCCAAACACGTGAAGGTAAGAGATGTCAGGTTTACGGTTGTTCACAAGCTCATATGGGGTTTTATTGAATCTCGGATGGACTAGGGATTGGTTTTGAGTAAAACAAGCAGTGGCTACAGCATCAGCCCATAAGAATAGTGGTGCACTAGAGAAAATCAGCATTGTGCGAGCAGCTTCCACAAGAGTTCGGTTTCTTCTTTCAACTACCCCATTCTGCTGTGGAGTTCTAACAACTGATGTTTGGTGAATGATTCCCACATCTTCAAAGTAGGTTCGTAACTCATGATTTGTGAATTCTGTGCCATTATCTGTTCTTACAATCCTTACTGGAGCTTGAAGTAGAACTTGAATACGCTTTAGAAAGGTGATGATGATGCCTGGTGCTTCGTCTTTTAACCTCAAAAACTTTACCCAAGTATATCTTGAATAATCATTAACAATAACAAGAATATACTTCTTCCCATTAATGCTTTCAACTCTCATTGGGCCACATAAGTCCATGTGCAACATATGTAACCTTGCTTCCGAACTAGGTACGGCTTTGGGTTTATATGATGCTCTTTTACTTTTTCCTTGTTCGCATGATGGACATAGGTGTTCCTTGGTGTATTTGAACTTAGGAAGTCCGGTGATGATGTTGTCTTTGGCTAACTTGTTGATCGTGTCGAAATTGAGATGGGATAATCTTCTATGGCACAGCCAGGACTTAGTTTCGGTTGCCCTTGTCATAAGACAAATTGGTGATGTAGAAGCCATTTGGTTGATGTCGATAGCATACAAATTTGTACCACGATTACCAGTTAAGAGATCATCACCAACCAGATTTCTAATAAAAACCGTGTTTCTTCTGAATGCAACTTCTAAATCAGCATCACAAAACTGCCCGACTGAAAACAAGTTGTGTCCCAACCCTTCGACGTAGTAAACTCGAGTGATTAAAAAATTCCCAAACTGAAGATCTCCATAACCCTGAATAGCTGTGATTGATGCCAAACCACCTAACTTATATTGACCAGGGATGGTCAACAAAGTCAGACAGCCTAGAACCAATGCTCCGCGGAAGTATAAGGTTTCCCCGGGTCGTATGTCCCGACGAGGTGTGAATTGTAAACAAACGGTTCTGTGATCGGGTGAATTTGGACAGGAAAGGGTTTATAAGGGTTTAGAATGATTATGCTAAGGAAAAACAAATGAAAACGATTTAAACAAACTATATTAACAATTACGTGAAACCTAGTTAACCTAAAACGTAAACTGAAAACTTAAAATCAGAAATTGCTTATACGTAAGCAGAAAAATAAGCCAAATGGCTTAAATAGAAGCTATCACTTTATTTATGTTTTTGGTTTTTCTAATTTAAAAAAAAACTACTTTTGATAACGTAACCTAAATTTTAAAAACGTAAAAGTTAATAAAACGCGAGTTGCAAATAACGTACGAAAAGTAAATTTAACGCAACTAAAAATGAATTCGAACAAGGAATGAAAACTAAAACTCAAAAACTAATTAAAAGTCTATGGGAATGATAATAGGAAGTTAGGGAACCCTAAAACGTAATCTAGAATTAAAAACGCGAAAGTTAATTAAATAAAACGCGAGTGCACAAATTAAAACGTGAAATTTAAGCTACGCAAATCCTACGGGCATGAAAATTATATTTTTACGAACCTAACGATAAAAGAAAATTTTGAGAAAAAGAAAAATATTTTTTTGACTTTTTAATTATTTATTTTTAATTAAAAACTAATTAAACTAAATATAATTATTAAAAATACTAAACTATTTTAGAAAATTATGAAAAATTTTGGGAAACTAATTTAACTAATAAGGAATACAGGAAAAATAAAAAGTTGGGAAAAGCTACCTTAATAAGCCCTGAATAAGCTAAACAGTTAGCTTAGCTTACTTATACTTAGAAGTATATAAAGGATTTATTTTGTATGAAACTAATGAAAAAAGTCCCAAGGGCGCCTGGTTGTGTGTGTGCTCTTGTGTCTGTTTGGTTTGCCAAGGTCCCAGGTTCGATTCCCATTAGCCACAAATTTTTTTTGCAACTATTTTCTTTTTGATTTTTATGAAAAGTGTAAAAAGCAAAGTTGTTAATCACCAAAAACTAACTACTATTTGTAAAGAAACTTTTTGTAAAACACAACAAAGAAGCTGGAATCAGCTTAATGGCTTAACAGGTCTGCTTAAGTCCAAAAGTGAACCAAATGAGCTTAACTGTGGTGGGCTTATAAGCTTACACAAGCTACCAATTACTCAAACCAGCTATCAAACAACCTTAACTAATCCTAAAATGCTAATATTACATGGAGATTAAACAACAAAACATCAATAAGCTCAACTAATTTGAAGCTCAGCACTCAAATTAGACTGCTTCAATAAACAGTCCAAGAGGGTACTAGCAGGCCAAGTTTTAAGCTAGGGGCAAGAGTTCTAAACCCCAAAATGAGCTTGGATCATAGAAGTCAGTACAACTGACTTCTCGAATAATCAAGATTCACAGAATTAGCTTAAGGCTAGGACCAAGAAAAAGACTTGCCAAAATGGCTTGAGCTCACTGAAGAGTAAATGAGAACTCAAGTGGCAGTGGGAGCAATTGGGTACACAAGCTCAAAATAAGGCTAACATAGGTACAAACAAGCTTAAATAACTCAAATTAACTATAAGAAACAACAAAGCAATCACTGGATCCAAAAGAATTACTGAAATCAACAAGCTCAATGAAAGCTGATAAATCAGCTTTCACAGGTTTCAAAATGGCAAACAAGAGGGTCAAAATAAGCTATGAAATCAGCAAGTAAGTTGGACCAAATAATGAAACAATTCTAACAAGCTACCAGGCTACAAAGATCATCAAATATCAAGGCAAATGACCCATGAATGAAGAAAATGTGGTAAAAAGAAACTTTGCTCAAACTGTGGTGCAGGGCATCCAGTGGTCAATCAGGCAACTTTGAGCCCTTGCACAAGCTCAAATAAAATTCTTAAAAATAAGAAGACCATAGATTCTTGTAGTCCAACTGACATATTTCACCCTCAAGAAATGTCAAAGTCTAGTTTTGAACACACAAATCAAGAAAAATCTTGGAAGATTTGGATTTCCTGAGGAATAAGCCATTTTGACTTTTTGAAATGTGAACAATATTTGACTTTTGTGAATTTTTGTTGATTCTAATAAATTGAAAATGACTTATTACCACTAAATGGAACTAATCCAAGCTAGTTTAACAAGTTTGCAAGCCAAAATGGTGATTATGGCTACCTAGAATTTGAACAGATAAGCATAATTGAGTTAAGCATTCACTTTTGACTTTCTCAATAAAAACCACCAAGCTAAAGGTTTGACTGAGCAATATTGAGCATAGGACTGAAGTGTAAGCAGTTCCTAACTACTAAAAACCACAACAACACTACCAAAATAATAATGCCAAACACCCCCTTATTAAGCTGTTTTCACAGATTTTCATACCAAGGGACTGCTTAAGACTTTAAAACTAATTGATAATATTCTAATTTGATAAGGCAAACCAACCTTAACACATGAATGTCATATTTACAACAAACACTCAAGACTCAGTTTAAAGCTAAAATGACAGTTGTGAGTAACTATTAGCACAAGATACACTACTCATCAAATAACTACTACTACAACATAAAACATTCTGTTACACTAATTAAGTACTCAAGAACACAATTGATCAGTTAAAACTAATGTACAGTATCAATGCAAAATTAAAGTAAGTAGCTTACAAAAGAGTTTCAAGCATAGAACATGAGCCAAGGACCAAAGTATCCACCTAAAACCTCCCCTGAGGCAACTAAAACCAAGTGCCATCCATGATGTATCCTGCTCCAAGCATTCTTCCTTTTCTTCTCTTTTTTTTTTTTTTTTTTTTTTTTTTTTTTTTTGTTTTTTAATTTGTTTGCTATTTTTGAGATTTTCTATAATTACTGGATTTATTGCTTTCAAAGCTTATAAAAGCTTTCTAACATGCTTAAATGAGTTTATTAGAACTGCATAACACTGATTTTAACAACTTTACACTACCATGAGATTTCTAATGGAAAATGCTAGATTTGAAATTAACTGATGAAAACTAAAATTGAAATTGAACAAAGTTGAGTTATACCAAGAACATTGATTACAACCTTTGTGAACTGAATTTAACAACTAAGAAATGAAAATACATTCATAAATTTAAACTAAAAATACACTACTTAACTAAATTAGCTAACTGCCTCCCTCTTCTGCTTTTTCCTTGACGTTTATAGTTCCTTAGGTGGTCCACTCTCTTTCCCACTTCCATTTATGGCCGTAGGATGAGTTGAATTGATCCTGGCCCTTCATATAATTTTTGGCGGGAAAACCAATTTTGCAACTAGGGCTCTTGATTCTTGGCAGGGGGTGGGAGTTTGTTGTTTAGTGTTTGTTTGAGTGTAGGAGGGGGTGGGAGCTTGTGTGTTGCAGAGGTATTAGTAGTAGTGATGATGAGGGGGGTTGGCATGTAGCAGGCTTGGGTGGTGAGGTGGAGATGGTGAAGTGTTGACCGGGTCAAAGAGGGGGTGGAGTGTTATTTTAATCTGGTGGGCTGAAGTGGTGCATGGGCCATGGAGATGAGGCATGGGCTTGGAATTTTGGGTTTAAATTTGGACAAACAAAACAAAGGGTCCGTATGGTTTTAGCTAAATAGTCCCAAGGACCATTTTTGTAATTTGGCAAAAGTGAGGGGCCAAAGTTGTAATTATGCCAAAGTTTCATAAAGGACCAATCGTGCATGGATTAAATATCCAAAACCCATTTTTGCAATTTTTGTATTTTTCAAAATTCCCGGGGACTAAAAATGATAATTTTCAAAGTCCGGGGACTAAAATTGCCATTTTATGAAAATCTTTTATCCAAGGACTAATATTGAACATTTTGAATGTCCAAGGACTAAAAATGAGTTTTCATCCAAAAATATCCCACCGGGGACCAAATCTGCCAAAGTTTGAAACTCCAGGGACCATTTATGTCAATTTTGGATTTTGAGGGGTAAAAGTGTAATTTTCTCAAACTTTTTCACCCAAGGACTTATTTTGATAATTTTTGACTTTTCTTTGCCTTGAGTTGACTTTTCTTTTGTTTTAAACTTCCAGGGACTAATATTGTCAAATTTTGAAACTTGAGGGACTGAAACTGCCAATTGTGCAAACTTTGTTCGTTTTTCATTTGTTTTTAAACATTTTGCATCTAAAACATATAAAACACACTTTTTGGATAATTTGTGCATTTTGGTGCGTTTTTGGGTGTTTTTGGATGTTTTGGCAGTTCATATAAGACAAAAATGATGAGTATTTACACACTCATCAAGCTGCTACATGATCATTTCCAAAGCGTACAGTTCCCATGAATTTCCAGACGAAATTGATCAGCAGCTATAAATTCCCGGTCATGTGCTTGGAGCAACCCGAGTCGACGATCCAAAGACATATTTCGATAACCTGCCAAGAACAGAAGAGTTTGTATTTGGAAACCGTTTTGAATTTGGTTCCATGGGGTTAGGGGTAAAATCTGAATCACATTCATAGAAGGTATCTACTTGTCCATTTTGAACAACTTTCAATTTGCCATCCTGAAAAATGAATTCTCTACCCGTAGGTTTCCACATACAAAACTTAAGGTAGTTCCTAGGCATTCGACTACTAGTGGTAGACCTAAAGCGTGAAACTAATCTTTCTATAGATCTAGATCTGGCACTAGTTCCCTTTGGAACATACTTCTGTTTAGGCGTAACATTCACATTCTTAGAAACACATTCATCATGAACATCATTAATTAAACATTTCTTGCATATTAAACAAACAGAGTCATTACATGCATTAGAACCAATACTTTCGACATTACATTAAGATGAATCATGTTTCTTATTACAAAGCGATAAATTCCTAGGGTGTTCTTCTACTTCTTCAACTTTATTCTTGCTACTACTCGTGGAGACAGGCAAGACTCTATTGTTCCTTGTATTGCTCCTAGGCTTTAGTCTGCTGCTCCTAGAGGTGCTTTCTAATCCTGTAGAAGGTAAGGCACACACATTAGGATTTATATTGTTGTCCTTTTTAGCATCCCTAGATTCTTTAGAATTATCCTTTTTGCACGCATTTGTCTTAGATGTGGAGGCAGACGCATTAGTGGGACTAATCCTAAAAAGGCCAGGTGCTATCACTTTTGGTGTTTCGACAACCGCTTTTCCTTTATCAACAATCTTTTCATTTTCACTTTTCTTGGGCAAGGGTGTTGGAGTGACTGGTTTTGTCAAATCCTTTTTCTCATCGACTTTTGGAGCAAACCGTGAAATTGA
Source organism: Artemisia argyi (assembly GCA_030686995.1). NCBI lineage: Eukaryota > Viridiplantae > Streptophyta > Magnoliopsida > Asterales > Asteraceae > Artemisia > Artemisia argyi. The sequence goes on from CM060697.1 coordinate 164,707,031, forward strand.
CATTTTTGGTTTTTGAACCGTGTTTGAAACATTTGGTTTCTCCGAAGTCGACGGTTTTGCAAACTTAGTTTCCTCACCCTTCCCTTTTTGACTTTCAAGCTGAGCCCTCAAAAGATCATTTTGCTCTTTCATTTTCTTTAATTCACGCTCATATGACAGTTTGTCATATTTGCATTCTTCGCTTTTTCGATCAAGTTGTTTAAAATATGTCACATTTTCCTTTTCAAGCTTAATAAGAGCATTTTCATATTTTGAAACAATTTCGGAGGTCTCAGCTCTCAGTCTTTGATCGTCATGAACAGAATATGTTTGTAAAATGATGGACATAATATCAGTAGACAGAACTGCTTCGAAGAGAGAATCATTTAGGTTTTCCAAAACATTGATTTGCTCAAAAGATTCATTTGCCTTCTTTATCAGGGATTTGTGATCCGTGACGAAGTCAGCTGTTTCTTTCAAAAATGCTTGTTCGAAATGAATTACACGAGCATGGATGTTATTAATTTGAGGAGCAAATTCATTTTCGAGAATCTTTTTAAGCTGTAAATGAACCGTGGAATTCCAGTTGATCTCATTAAGTCTCGTTTTAGATTCTAAAGTCGTTTTAAGTTGCCCAATTCTGGTTTTAAGATCATCAAGATATCCCCGTGCAGCACTTGAGTTAAAAGTGTTGTTTGAAGACATCTGTTCCATGTTAGAAATCGATTTGGAAGCAACTACTTTTTTAGAAAACATTTTCGAGAATGGTCGTTTTATGGAAAACACAGATGGTTCTTTTTGTGGAACAAAAGTAATTCCCGAAAGTTTGTTCAATTTGTTGTAATCAATGGGTTTCAAATCCTTTTGTTTCATTTTAGAAATGCTCTCTTCGACATGTTCTATCGTTTGCACAGAATCCCGAACGACGGGAGGATCATGTTTGGTGTAAAAAACACTACCATTATACAAGACGTTCTGTTCTTCCTGAGCTTTCTTGAGATTACAAGGATTGTTGTTACCAAGAGCCATTTTGAGTTTCGTATGGTAAATCGGATTAGTTTGATTTGAAATCATTTTCATTGTTTGACTTGACTGGCCCGACTTAACCACTAATTCTTCTAGATGTGCAATCTTGTGTTCTGACTCTACGATTTCTGCCAAAAGTTTATCTTCTTTCTTTGCAAAGTCCTTTTTCAACTCATCCCTTTCTTTTTCAAGATTGGTGTAAGCTGTTTCTTGTTTTGAAAGTTGGTTTGTTAATTCAGAAATTTCTTGTTTTAAAGAGTTAATGGTTTTTGTTGAATTTATTTCAAGATTAGCAAACTTGGTTTTCCATTCCCTATCATTAACAAGTAACTTCTTATAACCAATTTCAAATTCTGACTCGCGTTCTTTGTGAATTTGAAAACTTTTTGCATTTTCCTTGTATCTTTCAAGCTCAGTGGTCAATTTCTCATTCGCGGCCTTAACATCGCGATTGACCTTTTTCACTTTCTCGATTTCAATACCACAATTATTTAATAATGATTCAAATAAAGCACGTGTTTCCTCATCATTCTCAGCATGCTGTGAAACGAAGCCTCCATTATGATTCACATCTGGAGTTGCTGAAGGAGTATTGCTACTACTTGGCGTGTCCAGGTATGTATCATAAGTGGGTGCTTGCATCTCAGAATGCTGTTCCTCATGAGGAGACATATCAAATATATCATTATTAGGGCATGTGTTGAAATTTGATACCTCAGATGGTGCACTGGTGTCATAAACAGGAAGTGTGTCAGAATCCGTGTCATACTTAGCTTCCTGAAGATTCGCCATGAATATGCAGTTCGCATCGATATCCTCTCTATCTTCCATGTCATCCATAAGAGCCATAAAATCATTCTCCTCTGCGTTCAACTGAAACCCTGCCTTAGCCTTTTGTGCCAACATCACTGCTTTCTGCAAGTACTCTAGATCTTTCTTGTTCGGCTTAGTAGGACAGTTCCTTGCCATATGACCTACTCCTTGGCAGTTGAAACACTTTACCGGATTACCCTGATTCACATTTCCATAATTCCCAACAACTGGAGCTGCCACATTCCTATTCTGATTACCCATTGCCTGATTACCAACATTCTGACCCCTCTGATTTCCAACCTGCTGACCCATCTGATTCCCTGCATACTGACCATACTGATTCCCTGCATACTGACCTGCATTCTGCATATTCTGATTTCCCATGTTAATTCCAGTAGCATATCCTTGCTGATTCCCATAAACTCCAACCATTTGGCTTCCATTGCCCATATTGAAACTCGGCTGAGCGATCTGCCTGTTGCGAGTATTCGATGAAATCCTTTGGTTGTTGTTTGTTGGTGTAGAATAGCGTCCTTGGAATGCTTTAGTCAGAAAAGCAAACGCTTGTGTCAAGGCTGCAGTAGCTTCATCATTGTCAGTAAATTCTGGTTCTTGGAAATGTGGGTATTGCTGTTGTGGAATAACATGTTGTTGCTGTGGGTAGAATTGTTGTTGGTAGATCGGTATTGGTTGTTGAATGTAGGATGGTTGCAAGTAGTTGTGAGTGGAAGATGATGGTTGTTGTTGTGTGGTCACTGGTATAGGTGTTGGTGTATCAGCCATTAATGCTAGAGGATCATGTTTTTTAGCTAGTAATTCAGCTCTTACTTCATTAGCTTCATCCTGATTTTGCTTCAAGAAATCATACACCTGATCATAAGTCACTTCATGCAAATTCTTTGTCTGATAAACAATAGTGACATATCTTCCCCATTCTGGTTGTAACTCATTCAGAAAAATGGTGTTGTTAGCAATATTTGTCTGACTGAGGTTGTGTCTCGATAAATCATTCATGATCTTACAGAATCTGTGGTAGTACGTCTCTATGGATTCACCAGGAATTGAAGTAAACTTGCGAAGTTCCTTAAGCAATTGTGTTTCCATTTCCTGTTTCCCGATGTCTGTCCCATACATTAACCTCTTGACTCTTTCCCAGACTGCATGAGCACTTACTTCACTGTCAACAGTAGCATAGATGGTTTCAGGTAAACCAAGAACGACGTAATGAAATGCCTGATCATCAGCTTCAATCTGTTTTCTGTCTTCCACAGTGTATTCAGTCTCATTCTGTTCTCTGTAGTATGGTTGTACTGGGGGGGGGGGGTACCATTTGGATCACCAGGGTCTAGTACTTGTGATGGTTTGAAGGGTCCATCCACAATGGATTTGATGAGAAGACTTTCATTTGTTTTGCTCTTAAGATAACGCATCATACGACTAGCCCACTGTGAGTATCCACCCTTTGACAGCATGGGAGGTCGGTTTTCGGCACCTGCTGCATGAATGTCTTGCTGAGTTGCCATTGATGAAGTGTAGATGGATAAAGTTGATTCTTGGATCGTTCCAACGAGGTAGGAGTTGTGTTTAGTGTAAGTTGATGCAAGTTTTTATGGTGAAAAATTTGATCTAAAACCTTAAAACCTCAATAACTTCTTCTCGGAGCATTTTTAGGCCTCGAAACTTCGCCTAAATCGATAAATCATTTAGCGTGCTGTTCTCCTCTGTCTCACGGTCATTTTGACAGCTGATTCGTCGAAAACGGAGTTATGGTTCAAAAGTTATGGCCGTTTAAAGTTTGGTTGTCAAAAAGTCAAGAAACTTACGCGTAAACCCTGAATTTATGCGTAAACAGTGATTCTTACGCTTAACTTCAAATCTTATGGTTAACTTCAAATCTTACGCGTAAGAAAAGTTATGCGTAAACTTTCAGGTTATGCGTAAAAATTAAGGTTATGCGTAAACAAAATGTTTATGCGTAAGCTTTGATTTTTTACGCGTAAACTTTGAGTTTATGCGTAAGAAAAGTTACGCGTAAGGTTTTTTCAACCAATTTGATCTCTCAAACTTGTCCAAGCTTGAAAAATATCCCGTGTCGAAGTATTCCACAAACTTATCCAAGTCAGGGAAGTACTGAGTCACCGTAGCACGAAGAGAGAACCTTTGAAGAAACTTAAGCATAGATTTCTGAAACTTACTCGTAGAAACTTACTCGTAAGATAGTTGACTTACGCGTAGGAATTGCAACTTAAGCGTAAAAAGAGGGTTTTGACTAAAGTTACGCGTAGGAAAAGGGTTTTGACCAAATCTTATGCGTAAAAAGGACAGAAAGTACTGTTCACAGCTGTAGATTCGTACTATTCACCCAAGTTACGCGTAAGGGGACCAGAAAGCTTGAAAAATCTGATTTTTTCAACCAAAAACACTTTTTCCACTTGTTTCTTTTGATCAAATCTTTCCCAAAACACTTAGAATCACTAAAGCTTCAAGAAAAACAACAACTTTAACACTAAAACACTTAAAGATCAAGACTTTTTGCAAGAAAAGTACACGTTAAATATGAAAAACGCAACTTTAGACACAAAAAAACTTGATACAAACGATTTCCACACACTCCTAAATCATTGTTAGGCGATTGATACCACTTGTAGGACCTTAGATATATCAACTTTAACACAAATATAAGCACTAGAAGATGGTGAAGAAGAGATGAAAGATGGTGACTTGATGATATGTATATGTTGTGTATATGTGAGAATAAGAGATGAAATAAGAGAGCTTTTATTAATAAACACACACACAAGCACACCTTACAAATGAGAGGTAAGGTGCCTTATATAGTTCCATACATATGCTTTGATGGGGTTGGGCTTGGACTTGGATACATGATTAAATAACAAGGCTTACATAAACTAACTCATAACATATTAGCTTACCAAGTCCAAAGCCCAATGACTAAACTATTATTAATCTTAACAAACGACACAAAGTTACAATATGAGAATGACCATCACTTTTATATTAAAATATTTTAATGCTAACAGTAACATTTAACTCCTCAAATAACATGTACTCGTTATAAAAGTAAACTTATTGTTTAGTGACCAAATAAATGTGACGAAAAAAAAATGCAATAGTTGTTAACATATGCGTTTTGTTGAACAGAACCAGACAAGCCCAGAGGCTAGCTATGAAACCACGATAAAATTCTATTAGATATATCGTATTGACTATTGAGTATTGAAAGAAATAAAGCAAATATTATATACTAATATTTTGTAGAATGACAAGATTATTAATAATTGAAAATCAAATTCTTACAAAAATTATTACTCCGTAATTACATTGCATCTGTCGTCGCATACTCTGCTCATAAAATAAAGGCCTTTTAAATTTTAAAGAATTTTAAAGTCATGTCAGTTATATGTATAAACTTATATAAGAAAAATACCAAGATTCTTATTTGGACACATGCCAAGATAGAAATTTCTTATTGGGTTAATATAGTTGCCGTAATCATTTTTTTAAATGGTATCACAAATCAATTTTCTTTTCGCATTTACAAAATGTGTCTAGCTAGTAGTGGTATAAAAAGAGATTGAGTAACCCAATTAGAGGTGTCGTATTGTCATAACTATCATCATTAAATGTGAGAAGTCTCAAGTTCATTCTTTCCTACTAGATGTAAATAATTTTGGAGTGGCTACACTAACCTTTTCAAAAGTTTATTTGATTAGAATTTGTGTTAGCCGGAAATATTCTCATTTTTTAAATTTTTTTGTTATATATATTTTTGACACATTAAACTTTTGAGGTTTTTAATGAAAAATATTTTTTTACATGCTACCAGTTGGTTTAATTTTGATTTTTTAGTTGGCCAATAGAAATATTCGATTTTACAATTAAGTTTCTTATTATATAAGTGATAATTAAAAGCAATTACTCCTAACATTATGGGGGTTTATTTACTCGGGTATATATTTTCTTCAGACCCTACCCTTGCGTCTTAATTTTTTCTGTTTTCTTGTCTTCTATTGAATTATGAGGATAATTTCGTGTGAAGATATAGTGTTGTAGTGTGCAACCACTTAGTGTCGACACTCAACAATACATACCTTTGTTGCATTTAATACTTTTTATGGAATATTTATTACTCTCATTTCATGTCTAAAGCTGTGTTGTACCATTACAGGATGGTTTGGCATGTGCAAATAGCGTAAACGCTCATAAACTCATTATCAAGTGCTACAACATCTAGATATCTTATACGTCATACTTATATAATGTTTGTCATTGCTCACACGCTGCTTCCGTAATGTACCACCTTTATTGATCTGCATATGGTTGTTGTTTGGTAAAACATCACTCTTTCACAAAATAGAATCCGTGTTGAATCTAGGTTGCTTTTGCTATAACCTTTTTTGAATGACTTGTGAATCTTTACATAAAGGTGAGCAGGGCGATAAGGTAGCAAGTATGAAAACCATATATAAGCCGCCGGAGACCGGAATGATTTTAATGAAGTCGCACTCGAAGAAGACTTAGTATAATGATTAAGAGAAAAACGTGACAAATGAATTTTCTCCATTGTGTTAAAAGTAATATGTAAACAAAAAAAGATGAGTCTTTTAGGCTTTTAGCCCATTTTTTCTTACTTTCTCTTTTTTGGCACGCAACAACTAACTTTGCACCCTAAGTGGGAGACTTCTGAACTTACTCTTTTTAGGTCGTTTTCTCGTTCTTGCATACACACTACTACTGTTCAAATATGGCTCGATTTAGATGTTACGTATGTATATAACCAATATATGTCTTTAAAATTGGATATACCATATTACGGGTAACTAAGCATACCTATTTATTGCCTTTCAAAAAAAAAAAAGCATACCTATTTATTAAGATATGCGGACTACAGATTGTGATTCGAAGTTTAAATGATTATCTCATTATCTGAGTGAAACCCTCTTTATTTTAAAGAAGTAAGTATAACCCTACAAAAACATACTCCGTGGTTCAGCATAAAGCATCTCCAATAGAGTTTATAAATAAAGTCTATGGTCATATGGAGGTGATGTGTCTTCACCTATATAAACATGCCATTGCACATACAAGTTTTATAAACGTTGATAGAGGAATGAGAAAATGAAGTGCATGGGTTTAGACAATATAAAGCTAACGTGACAAATCTTATATATGACAGTTTACGGGCACGAAGAAATTATTTACTCTTATTCACGAGTCTAGCTAGTTTGAGCCTTTGTGGTTTACAACCAGGACCATAACTACTACTATATGAGTAATATCTTACAACCATAACTATAATCAGGTTAAACCTTCCAAACCCATATATTAGACATAAGTTCTGCAAAATCACTTTCTACAAATCAAATTTTAAACAGCAACCTTAAAAAAATCTATAACTAAACGCGAAATCAAAAACGTTGAACTTAGTCAGGCGTTCTACTCATCACTTACATCAAAACCCCTAAAACAATTTTCATCTTTATTGCAAAAAATAAAATGCAACTTTATTTTTCATACTTGCATTTAACAATCACATAAGAAAACATCCAAAACACAAAACACCAACAACCCGAGACAATCATGCATTTAACATTCACATAAAAAAAAAATCTCAAAACATCAAAGGCTTGGAATAAAGTTACTTAATCACCATTTCTGTAACCCCTAATTGCCTGAAGATAACACACCTAATGCTTAAAAAACCCGAAAAACATGCAACAGATAAAACATCAAACACTAAAAGTAGCTCAAACAAACATAAACATATATCAAAAAAATGTATACCAACTGACAAACTAAAAATATATTAAACAAACACAAAGAATACAAATCAGAAGACATTCAAACCTCATTATTGATTCTCCAAACACCGAAGCCCTAAACGTTGGTCGACCTTTAATAGCTAACCCAGCTAAACTAAAATTTAGAGAGATGATTTAGACCAATATGTATGTTTAGAAAGCTAAAAAATCGAAGCACGAATAGAGAGCGAATAACCGGCAATTGCAATAATAAATCGTTCTAGAACGATAATGGAAAACAAGTGTACAACATGCAACATCTGATCTTGGAAATTGCTATAGAACTGATAATGGAGAACAAGTGTGCAACATGCGGTGAACCCTGGCACTAATCAAGCGCCACTTATGCAAATAACCGACTAACCTAATATTTTGATCCCACTAAGCCATTGGCTCGGCGTGTGAACAGTGTCGTCTTAAGCCGCGGCTCCACAGTGCACCCAAGTCACCTCGACTCCCTTAAGCCGACCTCTAAAGCGGCGGCTTTAGAACAATTTTGGCTCCCCAAAACACTTTAATGAATGTTATATGGTATAATTGGATAAACGATAGCTCACCTATTGGGTTAAAATAGCTAGTTGTGAACCTAAAAGTGAACAAATGGCTAAAATGATACTCTTTCCGTCTTAAAATTATAGTTTATATTTTCTTTTGGGATATTTCAAAAAAAGTGTCAACTTTATATTTTAAGTAATGAAAAGAGAATTTAGCATGAGAATATTTTATTTGAGTGTTTGAAAATTATAGTTGTCCAACTTTTATTAAACTATGTGATTTTTGTCATCTGACAATAATTTTGAGACAGAGGGAGTAACTAGTAATACTTAGCATAGTTAATACTAGTAAATCTTAATAGTTAATTTGTTGATGTGTGAATGAATGTAGATTCATAAACCTCTATCACCCCGTTCGAATTGATTACTAATTTAGATACGAGTTAGGATCGTAGCTACCCGCACTATATCTAGCTCATATAAGATCACTAACATCGAAGGCATTAAGACATTGCACTTGTAATCGAATCATTGGAATAAATAAGGAAGTAAATAGGTTAACATATTTTTCATCACCTAATTTTACCTCTATTCTATGCTTCGTTATTTTATTGTTTTGCTATTTAATCATCTTCAATCGTGCCGATCTCTCAAATCGAAAACCCTACTTTCAAGTGTTTAGTGTCTTTAGTTTAATTTGTCATTTTCATTTATCATAATTCATCGCTCCTTACGAACGACATGGTCTTACAAAGTCTATACTATACGCTATTGTTTACATTACTCGTAAATGTTAGTCTTGCTTGTTGAGTCGGTTATTATAAATAGTAAATCCAGATTTAACACTTCAACGGCACGTAGGTTTTTAATGAATTGATTTAACACTTCAACGTCACATAGGTTTTTTAATGAATTGTTAAGAAAGTAGTACTAGTTGAACAAGTGCATGTCACTATGTCAGCAAGTGGGTGTTGATGATAAAGGGGAGTTAGAGAAACCCATTTTGATAACTCAAAGGAGCAGGTCCTACCATTAGTTGTAAACCTTTTTGTTGTGTGTTGTTAAGACACCATATTTGAAATGTTAAAAGGTCCTTGTTGCATAGATTAGAAGCAACTTCATTTGTCCAAAATACACAGCATTTACACTCTGTTCTCAAGATGTTTTTAGGGAAGAAAGTGAAAGGAAGTGGAAGATATCAAAATTTAATTGTGTTCTCAAGAATTTTCATAGAGAAGAAAGTGAAAGAAATGGGTGTAAAGTGATGAGTTTTTGGTAATAAATGTTTCACCCCAATTTTGGGGTGAAAGTGAGTGGAAAGATGTATATTCGTGTATATTGACTAAATTGTCCCTTAAAAACTTGTATTATATTTTGTCTTTTTCCATTTGAATATGGGTAAAATTGTTATTTTCATTATTTTTTCTTTCACTTCCCCTCTTGTTTTATATAACTAAAGAACACACATAATATTTACTTTTCTTTCTTCACCACTTACCATCCTTTCATTCACTCTCCACTTCACTTCCTTTTCTCTCCAAATAAAAACTCGAGAACAAAGCGTTAAGGTGGTTGGTTTCAAAATCAGTCAAACATGGATGATTATTTATTGACCATCTTTTTGGTTCCTTTTCAATTTTTTCTTTCTCGTACTTGTACGATTTCCTTGTGTTATGTCATCACTTTATGCCCTTCATCTCTCACATAGTTATCAATTGAATCATGAAGCAAACTTTGTAAATTTAAGCATATTATAATTTGGGTTTGTCTAACTTGTGACTTATAGGCACAAGTTAAACACATTAAAAAACACAAAGGATGCGTTTAGTTCAAGATATACAAAAGATATTATTTAAAATTCTAAGCAAATCTAAATTCTTCTCATTTGGAAGAAAATTAAAATGGCCCACTTTTAGCCTTAATCATGCAAATAAATTTTCTGAGCCCACATATTTATTGTGAACCAAACAAGTTAATTGAAGCAATTTTAATTTCAATTTCCATCAATTACCTTGAATTTACCCCAACCAAACGCCCCCAAAGACTCACGAAAAAGGACACAGGGATCCACATAAACTATACTACTCTGTGAATCTTTGTGTCCTTTTCTGTAGATCCTGGTGTCCTTTTAGTATACTTAACTTGTGTCATTAAAGCACAAGTTAGAAAAATCCTTATAATTTATAAATATATTGGCATATTACCAAATAGTATAGTTATTTGGCTCAGTTAATTTTTTTTTTTTTTTTTTTTTTTTTTTTTTTTTTTTTTTCAATCAAGTGGCACTTTAATAATTAATACTAAAGTATACTTTTTGCATAGAGTTTGTCAGGTCGATTTGAGTTACTTTATCTTATCTAACAGGTAGAATAGAAGATTTGATGTAAAAATAACGGGTAATTAAATGACAAAACATCCTCTGAAACATAGATATGCTTAAAAAGTGACAAAAGTGACTCACTTGATCATATTGTCACATTTTTTAAAACCCAGAACGTTATATGATTAGGGGTGGAACCAAGGAGAAGGGGTTATCAGGGTTCCTATTAACAACATAAATTTTTGCAGTATAGTGTTACTTTTTCTTAAAGAATCTGATCTCAAAATTTTATGTTACATGTCTTGTTTAATTTTTAATTATTTATATCAAACAAAATAGTGCATTGATCATTTATATTCTTGAGTCCGCTAGTGTATATGCTATGGACATCTTATTTCCCTAAGACTAGACTGAGTAACTGTGAACTCTCTCTCTGTGACACACCACTCATGAGCGACACACCCAAAACACAAGCTCCAAGTTACGGCCAAATTGCTATAATTTGGTGACTCGCGCACCATTGTGTTTGGCTGACAATCTGGGCCCCTCTCAACTATCCGTTAGGCATTAAAAAAATAAAATAAAATAAGTTTTACAACACTCCATTTTTCAAATATAAATACCCTAAACTTCACTATTTCATACACATCTTCTATATTTCACAACAAATATATTTCATTCCTACAAAAAAAATCTGATATTGCTTGTTCGGTTTCACATACCATCGATGAAATCATGTCTTTAGTTGATAAACTAATTGCGGAAGATAAAGTTCGTCAGCAAGCATTGTGCAACATAGCCTTGCAATTTGACAAGCATACGAGAAATGCAATGACATTCCGCCTGAAAATCGTGCTCAAATAGAGACGTTTTTAAACAAAGAATCTACAAAAGATTACGGGATGCATAATGATCTGTTTCGAAAGGCGGGAAAAATACAAGGACAAATCAATGCTAAGTTTATTTGGCGACATGAAAAATACACTTAAGAAGATAATGTTTTAGTTTTCGTATTGTTTTTAAATTTCGTATCGTAATTTGTATTTTTATTTTAACATATGGGGTTTTTATTAGCCTAAACTGATTAGCACATAGTAATGAAGAATTTTATCTAGCAAGATGCAATAGTTTTTAAAGTGAATGATTAGTGACAAAACCCTATCTCTCATTAAGGTGGGGGCCTGGTGTTGTATCTTTTATTTTTTGTGGTTTTTAATATAATGTTATCTTTTTTTAAAAAAAAAATACTTTAAATAAATAAAATAACTATCCATCATTGAAAATGAATTAATGTAGTTGGTGAGTCACTTAAGGGGGTAAACTGTCGAATGGTATTATTTAAGGATGTAATGAGAAATGTCTCGTGGTAGGGTAAGATTTTGCAATCGTATACGTGTACGCGATTGATAAAATTAAAAAATGGCAACTGCTAGTGACGCGTTTCCCACGTGATTTGATCAATAAAAAGTCTAACCCAGGACGAAATTGGTACAGTGGACTAAAGTTGCAATTTTTTGTCATACTATTTTCATAGACCAAAACAAGGTTCATATTGTCCGCCTTATGTGTCGAAATTCTACATACATTCGAAAACGATATTTTGTATTTATATCTTTTAGTCAAGCTAATGCTAATAGGTGTTTGCATGATTTAGGTTATCTAGAAAACATAGACAAAGCACTATCTTTAAGTTATTGTCAATATTTGTAATTTGTTATATACAGAGCAATGATTGTTTTTATAATTAATTTTCAAAAATAATATATATATATATATATATATATATATATATATATATATATATATATATATATATATATATGGGCTTTATTTTCAGAACCCTGTTAAATGCGAGAACTGCGAGAACTTTAATTTTGCATTAGAAAACATGCATGTTCATATAAAACATGTATGTTTTATTACATACACCTTAATACACATGCCTGTGTATTAAGGTTACGTAAAAAAACATACATGTTTTATATGAACATGCATGTTTTCTAATGCATAACTGGAGTTTTCGGAGTTCCCGCACTTAACAGGGTTCTAAAAATAAAACAATTTTACATTGATCTATTGCACTTAACAGATTTTTATATGAACATGTATGTTATGCATCTATGTGTATTAAGGTGTATGTAAGAAAACATAAATGTTTTATATGAACATTCATGTTTTCTAATGCAAAATTGGAGTTCTCGCAGTTCCCGCACTTAACAAGGTTCTGAAAATAAAAATACACTATATATATATAATGAAAAAAGTGAACTTATATTAAGATACCAAACGTTTACATCAATAAAAAAAATGGTTATGGGCATGCCCAAAAACCATGATACAAGAACATAATATCAAGCCTGCAAACACAACTATACTAACAAATATTGGATACAACATACAAAGAACTCAGGCAATACTGAACCATACATCTGATAAAGCAAGCTTTGCTACTAATGTCCATTAACAGCCATAGTTTTCCAAAGTTCACTTAGTCTCATGATTACATTTCCTGAATAAGAGATCACTATACATCATTCAACAATCATCCACAATGACATATAGGACCCCATACCAGGCCTCATCATGTAGGCTATAGCTCTCTGACTCTCCAGTGAGGGGCTATACCCAATTGACTACATTTCCCGAACAATTACCTTCAAACCATATATGTAGTACAACCTCACAACATATGATTTAAAAAGTAAAGAGGATCAGGCATCATCAATCATGGAACACACACCCTCACTAAGAAACCAACCTAGCCATGCAATGCTAAGACCAAGAGGCCTCATCTTTCACGGCCCTCTATTCCAAGTATCTTGCATAACCACACCAAGCTCATTTTACCCTTCATATTAAGGAAACCTATTTTATGGCACACAAAACAACCAAAAAGAACTCTGTTGGTCAGTCAAAACATACCCCTCCCAAGGCCAGTCTATTCTAACTAAGGCTGAGCATCGGTCTCGGATCGGACCGGACCGACCAAGACCGAGACCGAATTAGCCCAAAAGCCAAGATCGAGGACAGGTCCTAATGTGATCGGTCCGATCCGGTCTCGGTCGGTCCGTTCCAACAAGGCAAAATTGTCGGTTTGTGGTCCGGTCCGGACCGGACCGAACCAACCAAGACCGAGACCGAATTAGCCCAAAAGCCGAGACCAAGGACCGGACCGAATGTGGTCGGTCCGGTTTCAGTAGGTCCGGTCCGGTCCGTTGGTCGGTCCGGTCCATTCAGGTGGTTTGCTTAGCCCTAACTCTAACCAACCATCACAGTCCTAAATGATTGGTTGAGACCAAGATACAAGGCCATCCTAATTAAATGAGCTTGCCATACTCAATATTAAATTGTTGAATAATACTGATACGAAGGTTGACATCCTATTTTTAAAATAGATATCATCATGATACTATTTTATATCAGTAGTTTTTCCTGAACCTCATAACTGCTTTTAACAATCAAAGACTAGGCAAATGCTTCATACTTTAGCAAGAAACTACCTTATAGCTACCAATCTTATTTAGACCATGCTACAATGGCTATATAAGAGAGGAACCAAGATATTAGCCATCTGGAAATACAGAATCCCTTAATCCAAACACTCCTTATTCAGCTACAAAACACACAGTGCTTTCAATACCATTCTTTATGCTATTCCAAACACCCTCATTTCAGTTGCTAGCCACTGTTCCATTACTTTTTATGTGTAGTTTCACATCCCAAGTCTGTTGAACTTTAACAACTGCATTGAATTCTTAACCTTCAAGCTTGATAATCTCATTCTTACAGTATCGTAAAACAACTTATATAATTCTTCCCAACTCATTCTTTCTCCTCTAAACAACCTATTATTCCTCTTCAGTCACACAAGTAAATACTAGCAGCCAAGCTTAACCTTCTTATTATGCTACCAATAAAATTCCCATTATACTTGTCTGCAAGATCATTCACAATTTCATTCCAACCTATATCCTTTCCTGTAATCACCAATATCAGCTTTACTCTAGTCCATAGTTGTTTAACATATTTACACTTGAAAAACAAATGGTCATGTGAATCCATATCTTCAAGGCAAAGAGAACATACCATCATGTCATAAGAGCCTCAACTTTAAATTTTGTCTTGAGTTATTAACCTGTTATGGACAGCCATCCATAATACAAATGCATGTTTTTGAATATTCTGTAAGAACCAAATCCGTTTGCACCAATCAACATTAGGACCTTCCAAATGTAAATCCATATAAGCTTGTTTAACATAAAATTGACCTTCCTTACCATCTCTACTCCTCTACTGATATGTGGGAATCGCACCAGGCTTTACGTCTCAAGGGATCTTGAGAAGCTTACAACCCCCACCAGGCAGTGTACCTGATCGTTGTAGTATAGTATAGTGACAAGTACCGGGGGATTGACCGTTCAGCTAGGAATAGTGTCGCTAGGATTAGAAAACCTAAATACTAGTTCTAAAGATGAGGAATGAATATTTTTGTATTTTTATATTTTTTAGAAAGCAAGTAAAAATCTCGGGTTTGAAGGATTTGGGCAGAATTAGTTGCTAGTCAACTAACCCAATACTAAAGATGCAATCAAAATAAAATACTAAAAATGAAAATAAACTAAATTAACTAAGGTTGTGAGCAATAAGTGGAGAAAATGTGTTTACTTAGATTTCACTACTCCCTAGATATCTTTTACACGTTAATTACTTGTTATAGTTGCGTGGATGACGGATTGTATTCCTTAATACCATTCATGGGGTGGCGCACTTAATTCCCCAATCCTATGAGTGCCTACTTCACTCCTATGTCGAGCCGGCTAAGAAGCTCCTAACATGGAATCATTAGAATTTACTCATGCATTAAATACAACCAATAAAACCTAGTGCACGTCAGTTCATGTTTCCTAAGACGTTCAAGCATGTTACCAATTGGAGATCTGCCAGTTTTCTTAAGCCTAACATCGAAATCATTCATCCAATACAACTATAAACAAGTAATCAACACATAATTAACATCTAGGTTTCGTTAGATCCAAGCAAACACAAGATAGATCTAGCCTAGCATGGTAGAATTAAGACAAGAACAAGATATAGACAACCAACACATAGACATATTGATTGAATTAAAAGAATACTTATCTCAATTACACATGAAAGGGATCAAGGGCTGAGAACCCTTGAAAAACCTGTAAAATTCGTGCTAAGTTCGTACTTAGGGTTTCTCCAAAACTTCTCCCTTTTTTAATGTGAAAACTAGAAAACTATATATAGGAAATAGGGTCTGACGGCGTTAAGAACAAATTTGTGAAGCCGTCATCTCGCCGCCAAAATACTTCTCGGACTGCCTTGATCTACTTTTGACGCCGTCATGTGTTATGTGTTTCCAGGCCGTCATGCATTTTACTCTTGACTCCCTACCTTGTGACGCCGTCAATTCTGTACTGGGTCGTCATGGAAAATACACTTGACGCCGTCAGAAATTCCTTCTTGACGCCGTCACCTACTGTTCCCAGCAAGGAAAATTAAGACTTTGGCGTTTTCTTCACTTTTATACTCAAAAAATGTCCGAATTGCTTCCTTTTCCAGATTTCTCTCCCAAAGTACCTAAAATCACAAAAGGAACGATTTAGGGCAATATTTGATCAAATAAATTCAATTCCGGGCTTAAATGACCCCTTAAAAGTGGTTCATTTTTCGCCTCATCATATTCCCTTACACTTGAGATTTGCTTGTCCTCAAGCAAATACGCTTTTATTCTAGTCAAAATACAAGTTAGGGGTCATTTAACACTAATATAAAAGTAATTACAACAAATAATCGTTCCACTAAAGACCAAAGACAAGCACGGAGGTCATATACAAGCACCTCACAAATAGTGTTTAGATACTCACATCTCTCGGGCGTAATAAAGTGTAAATTACAATATGGAAACGGAAGATATCTCTCACTACCTGTCATAGCAAAATAGATTACCATAGGCTTGGGAAAGGATCAAACCTCCACCACATGGCGTAAGCACCTAGGATAAACTATCAAAGAGGTCTTTTAAAGGGTTGTAACGTTAGGTGTAGGGATATGAAATACACGGGTTGTTTGGATAAAGGAAGTTTTACTGGTGGCGAGCTAACAATCTTGGTTAATTACATGTATAATATGGCGTTGCTAAGCCAAGACTAGACTCGACTTAAGCTAATAAATGAAAAATTACAAAAACATAAAATGAACATAGAATAAAAAGGGATGGTAGTCCGTATGTTTTTTCTCTTTTTCTTTTTCTATATATTTTTTTTATTCTTGATTTTTCGATTTTTTTTTTTTTTTTTTTTTTTTTTTTTTTTTTTTTTTTTTTTTTTGTGCCTACACTCTTACCCTACCATCCAAAATAATACATCATAGGGGATGGACATTCCCCTTACACTTGAATCTTTACATACTTTACAATAACTAATCTAATGACTCGAATTAAGAAAATCAAAATACTTGGAGTACTTTTAAGATTAACACACATATGGGGGTAATAAATGATGTTCTTCCCCATTACTCCATAAAATAAGTACTTTACCCAATCGTCCCAAAACAATATGTACAAGGATATGACTCGACTTAGCAACCATGTAATCAATTAGATAGTTAACTTAGGGTTTAACAAATAACAATAATGCACTAAAGATGAGAGCATACACGGAAGGCTAAGGCGATTTGGTTGTACATTTAAGTGGGGTGTAACAAATTCTTCCTTTAAGTAAAATGCTTAAAGTTAGAAACGGAAAGATAGGCTCGGAGGGGTGTACTAGGGGTTTCGTGTACTAAATGAGTACAACGCTAAGGATGTGGGAAAAATTAGTTGACTTAACTAGCCAAGTAATATGACTTAAATGGTCAAGTAATTATAATACGGGTTTAACACAAGGGTGATCCTAATGCCTCTTATCATGTAGTAAATCCTACTACACGAGTGTAGTCTCACTAGCGGTCTCGGGATGCATCACTAACGCAAGTTCTAGAATCTAAATGCTACCGGTACACTCATAAGCACTAATAATGAATGCTTTTCCTATTAAATCTAAAGGCGACCCTCACATGTTTGGGTGGAAAATTTTTTTTGAATATACGATTATGTGCTAGTCATACAATCTCCTATCCATGAGACGCTTGCTATGGCTAAAGTTTCACTCCTAAATGTCGTAAAAAAATTTAAATTTGGCGCTAAAATTACACTAACAAGTATTTCTCATAGTTTTATTACACATCTACCATTAAACAAAACAAACTCAACCGAAAGTGTACATGTAAGGTATCATCATTTTACCATCCCCTTACACTTAAGATGAACATTGTCCCCAATGTTCAAGTAAAGAATGTAAAAGTGAAATAAGTAAAAAGAATGAAATCAAATACTCCCCTGATTCGCTCGGTATGGATAATAAGGTGGCCAGGTTAAATCTTCCTCCAAGAAAATGAACAATCAAAGCTTTTCTTCCAGAATATAAATCATCTTCTTGTCATACATAACCTGTAAATCCTGAGAAAATAGACAAGATAACCTCGCATAAAATCGGCGGCATCCTATATAAGTTACTAAATCCTAGAAAACAAAATAAGATATAATGCTTGTGGAATGAAGTTTGCAGATTTCCTGGAGATTATAAAACTTAATAATTCAAAAAAACCATAAGACTCCGTTAGAAAAACAAAACCGGTAAAATTTCCAGATTTTTACACGTGACGCCGTCAAGAGTTAACTCGTGACGCCGTCAGAAGTGATCTGCAGAAATTCTTATGTTAAGTTTCCGGAAAATTTCTGGAAAAACTTGGTCCTACTTCCTGGAAAATCCTGCAAAACTTCATTATGACTCGATACAAGCATTTGACTCTAACAAATACGAATATACATGTTCATTTAATATTGCGGAGAATCATGATATATTTGTTTCTTAAAAACATATTTGGGGTTTCCCCTTATACTTATCTTTTGCAAAAATACTTTTAGGTGGAGTTAAGATTAGGCCAAAACAACAAAGTAAAGTATTTCCACTATCTAATTGAGAAACATGATCTACCAACAATAAAAATAAAGCATGCATACGGAAGCAAATAACAAACAAACAAAATAAAAATCACACAAAAACATGGGTTGCCTCCCAAGAAGCGCTTTTCTTTATTTACGAGTCTTGTAGCTTGAGTCAAGGTCATGGGTTACTACGTGATCTCATCGTTGGTTTCACTCTCTAGGTCGTCTTCTAAACTAGTATCGCTTTCATAGTGTAAGTACTTCGGGTCTTCGAACTCGAAGACAACTTTTCGATACTTAGAACCAAGCTTACTAACATCCTTAAAGAATCCACATGATAAATCAGAAGTGTTCTTACACCCTCTCCAAACATCTTCATCGCACAAAATAAGTTGGAAACTTATCTTATCAAGCCCGTCACAATCGATTTCCTTAAGGTCTCTTCTCTTGTATGGCGTTTGGTATGAAACCCTCCTAATTCCATCAGCGAAGGTCATAATTCTGTTCCGGTCTTCAATTATTAGATTAGTGATCTCGCAAAAGGGCGCCCCAAAAATGACTTGTGATAATCTAGGGTCGACATAGTCTTCGATATTGTCCACAATCGTAAATTCCATAGTGAATGCCATATTTCCTACAAACACATGAATTTCATAGTCCCTACCAACCACTTTCTCTCCCTTGTAAACCATTCCCCATCTGCAGATATTATTATAATGGAATAGGGACATAAAATTCTTCGGCAGGAATACGTTAATGTAGATGTTATCGAAGTACTTATGACCGATCATGCAGGGAATTTTGAGATTATTCGGATCACGCCGTCTTATCTTTCCCGACTCTCCATCCTTTGATCCGTATAGATTCCCCTCAAGGGAAGGATGATACTCGTACACCTCCTCAATATCCCTACGAAAAATTACCTTCTTAACACCATTGGTGAATAATGCACTACCATACTTCTCATCAAGGATCACTCCCGATTCATTGATAAATGGTTTCCCAAGAATAAGGTTGGTTAACGTTTGATTGGTGAGAGGGTCCACGTCATCGACCACAGTGAGGTCAATGTTGTAAACAAGTTCTCCAATCATAATTGATAAATTTTTCATTACCCTTGCATTATTAACTCTCTCGCACACAATACGTTCTGGGAAGGCTTCGTGGTATAAGGAAAGGGGGATTGTGTTGACTGGGAAGCTAGGATCTATATGAATATCGGTTAAGAGCTTCTCCTTAATGGTGCAGGAGATCTTGAAAACTTTAGGGTTGCTTTCCTCAGTCCTATCGCTACTCCCACTAGTAACGTCCTCCATTTTTCTCTCGGGTTCCTCTATAATAGATTTACCCAAAATAGCTGGATTTCTCTCATGCTCTTCCGATCTTTCTTTCCCTTCATTCGATTTGCCAGATTCTTGCGCGGTGCACTGCTCGGATGAGTTGGTAGGTTTTTTGGCCAAATCGTGGTCTACCCTTAAGGTCTCATCTTTAGCTGTATGACCAATTTTGTTAGTTTGTTGTTGGGTTGGGTTGGGTATAGAAGCAGATATCGTGGTGATGGTGTTTACGAAATGGATTGGTCCTAGGGGGTTGACAGGTTCTTTTCCTTTTGGGGATAGATGTTTGAATAACTTGCTAGGACTTTTTATTTTCACAGGGGAGGTTGGTGGACTCATGACGGTAACAGACTTAACCTCATCAACGTAAATGGGTTTATTAACAACATGCTCTTTGATAGCAGTTAACAGATTACAAATCTTGTTGTTCATATCAGCCTGCTGTTGTCTAAATTTAGCCTCGAGCGTAGAGACCTGTAATTCTTGAGATAGAATGAATTCTTTTAGAGCATCTTCACAGCTTTGCCTAGGAACGCCTTGTGATGGAAAATACTCGGACCAAGTGAGTGGTGAGGAGTCATTGAAGGATACGCTCCGCGTTTGGTACCCTCTGAAATTAGGTTTATCCTTCCATGCCTCATAGGCCTCGCCAGAAGTTCGAGGACCTCGACCCACGTGTGATGTAACAATTCGCATTTTCAGGATAATTACTATTCCCGGAAAATTTCACTATTCACTTTTACTATTCATTTTTCCCGAAAATTTTCCCGAAAGTTGATTTTTATTTGATATTCTCAAGTGATAAATCATTTCCATGGCAAATTAAAAGTTTGACATTCATAAGCTCATTTTCGTGAAAGTTATTAAGGAATTACACGGAATTACACGTTTCAGGGTAAAACGTCAATCAGAAATTCTACGCACAACGAAATTCAACCCCGTCAGGTGACCCCACATCAGTAAAATATTTTACACACTCATGATTTATTTGAGAATTAATCGTGACTGAGAAAAATATGACCAAAAACTTCCCAACAGGTCACCCAAGCCTGTACTACTCTCGCATGAGCACGCTTAATCGTTTGGGCGATTAACCGTTAGACCACAAAACGCGTTTCTAAGACTATTTGAGTTTTCAACTTCTTAGAAAAAGTCAACATATTCTTTCCCTCCTCCATTGACCAAAAATCATCCCTTGATGTTATAAGTCATTTCGTGATTTTTAGGCTTACGGTTTGATGTCTAAAAGACATTTAATACCAACCGACACTAGACTGAGCTCAGTCTAGACATTATAAGTCATTTTAAATCATTTTTATCACATTAGAAAAGTAACATTTTACTTTTCTCAATTTTACGCAATATTCGTACGTTTTACGTATTACGCGTTTTAGACCCGTGTTTCCAGTTTTTAGCAGGGTTTTACACCCAAATGGAACCTACCACTCATTTTATATTTTATTATGGAACTTATTGACATGTTTATCAATACTTTCAAGTTCCATAATTTTACGACACCCGGTTTTACGTTTTGAGGCTTAATCATTTACGATTGGCATTTCCCGGAGTCAAAACTAACCAAGTATCTTGGATAATACCAAGAAAAGTCCACACCCTTGCTCTCCAAGCTCATGAACAGCCTTGGAGGGGGGATTCACCACCCATGTGGCTTGATCTTATGCCTTGTGTCATGAGATGTGAACATGTGTTCAACTTGGCCTCCAAGTGTTGACTAATCAACAATGTAACCTCCTCATTTGCATATAAATGCTTCTCCTCCCACTCCTTGACCATATGAACGACCCACACACACAACACCCTTCATTTTACTAGTTTACTTCAAGTTCCATCCAAGAAATCAAGTGCAATATCCATACATAAACCCTAGTTTAGTTTTGATTCATCAAAACTACTTCAAATCTTTAGAACTTTGGTGATTTCTCTTGAGTTTGAATCCACTCAAGTCACCTCAATTTTCATCATCTCTCTTTCAAGATTACAAGAGTAGAAAGATTGCATGAAGTGAAGTGGGTTGAAGCAAGTCTATCAAAGTCCTATCCTTACATGTTAACTTCCTTTCATCTTTGAAAGCCAAAAGTTGTGAGCCAAACCCTAACTTGATTCTTGTTAAATAATCATGTTCATGTTATTTACATATTATTTGTGCTATATTATGTCTTGTATTAATGTCCATGATGTATAAAAGTGAGCAAAACAAGTTATTGTTATTGATTGTTACAACAAGTTACTAAAACAAGTAAACTAGTGACTTTCTTGGTAAGACCTGATTTAAATGGTAAAAATATGATGTTGGATCATTACATATTACAGTAGAGGACCTAACAAGGAAACCATAGCAATTTGAACCACCTAAAACGAGTAAACGAGTCAAAAGTTATGGCGATTTGAAGTTACCAAAGATTTCCGGCAAAACTGCCAAATACCATTCTGATCAAATTTGAGTTTTGAAAGTCCTACTTCTGGTCCGATTCATCAAAAAGTTAAAACACGAAAGTTGTCCGAAACGACGTTTTCGTTCAGGAACAAAGAAGCTCGAGACCTAAAAATGCTTTCCGAGTGATAAAATTCTTCAAATTCTAAACAGCCCATTTTTAGGCGAAAGTCACTAGATTATGGTTATACTTTGAAAGGAACAAGAGGTCTTATGACCTATAATCAAGACCACAACCATGGCTAGAGCCAAGGTTGTGTCTCATGACCTTGGAACAAGGACCAAAGGTCATGGCTAGGCCATGACGAAATGACCATAACAACTTACATAGGCGTAAACATGAAACAATGAATTAGGCGATAACATGAACAAGCAATTTGGATCTACTTCACTTAAAAAGGAACCATGAGATATTACAAGAGAAAATAGTCACACAAGACTTATGAAACTACCCCTAATAACAATCTTCATGTACAAATAAACTTTCCTAAGTTTATTCAAATATCGGACATGTAACCTTTCGGATCAAAACTTATATCTATATATTTCATCAACTACTACAATAGTAGGGAGCCTCATGTGAGGAGTTCATTATGTAAGCCGTCGAGTTGAGTTGTGGATTTACGAGTTAAAGTGTCCTGGCTCCTCGAACGCTTACTAACATGGCTTCTGAAATATGTCAGCCCGAACGGTAGTAAACGATATACCAAACATACATGTTCATGAATCTTTTCTTTCAAAGACATACAATATACATCATACCACATCATGGACTAAATGCAAGATATATATATAGGCACTACTTCATATTCTTTACTCCGATCCTAAGTCGCGACATTCTATTATAGGTTGCTCGTATAAACCTACACGATCCAACCATCACTTTCATTACTCACTACATAACTTAAGGTGAGTTCGTAGCCCCACTTTCTATTGTTTAACTATTTTACAAACCCATGGGGGGAATACATGCTATTATTTTTCTACTCGAACACGATGCTTTCTACTGTATGCTACCCGACGATGTTTTATTATCACTAAGTAACGATTGCCATGTTCGAAGTCCCTATATCATGAACCATTAGTCACTACCTTTAGTGAGCGCGAATATTGTGAATAGATCTATTGGGATTGACGAATCCCATTTGTGTTGAACAACGACGAGTTCACACAAATGCACTATATTTGAGATTTAGCGGTATAACGGCAAAAGTACCTGGATAGGGCTTCTATAATGCCAATTTGTGGTTCGATGTTAATGCTTTGGTTGTATGAGCTTAGTGCAATAAATAACGATTTTTGTTTTCTAACTATGAATGTGTGATTAATTACCTCACATTACGATTATTGTGTTCAAACGATTTAACCAAACTCTACGAATATCACTCAACCTTTGTGTTGACCTCTCAAGCATGTATTTCAGGTTCATGACGATCAAGGATGGCACGGAAGCGCACGGATTCTCAAGAGGGCTATAAATTTTATTATCATTCAAAACTCATTTAATTTGTAAACATGGAACCATCTGGGACCTCATTTTGTAATCTCTGATATTTATACAATTTGAATGATAAATCTTTTAAAACGACTCAATTGGAGTTCGTTTTCTATTATTGTGTCTATTGTGCCGTCAAGTAACACCCAGTTCGAATTCCGCTGCATCCATGAATTGGGGGTGTTACAGATTGGTACCAGAGCCATGGTTATAGAGAAACGGGTCTAAGTGAGACCTAAACTATAACTACAATCACAAACAAAAACATTTTATAGCCTTCCGCTCTCCGTGTCTTCCATCCTCCAGAGGATTATGGACTTAGTAAGCATGTTATGATACACAAACATATTAGTATATTCATATATACCCATTTTGAGCATTTCCCCGAAGACATTTTTATGCTACACAAACATAATTGCATATTGATATATGTACCCTAAACATAATTCAGCATTTCCCCGTAGGCATTTTATGCTACATGAACACATATAAGTATATTGATATATACACACTAGGCATTTTATGCTACATGAACACATATAAGTATATTGATATATACACACTAAGCATTTTATGCTACATGAACACATATAAGTATATTGATATATACTAGGCATTTTATGCTACATGAACACATATAAGTATATTGATATATACACACTAGGCATTTTATGCTACATGAACACATATAAATATATTGATATATACACACTAAGCATTTTATGCTACATGAACACATATAAGTATATTGATATATACTAGGCATTTTATGCTACATGAACACATATTTGTATATTGATATATACACACTAGGCATTTTATGCTACATGAACATATTAGTATATTGATATATAAACTCGGTTTATTTTCAATCATTTATCTAAACAGTGGACTAAACATATCTGTGTATGCCTATTCTAAGGCATTTCGGCACAGCCACACTCTCCCAATCATGTTCCTACTCCAACATTATATGTCCAAGACATTGTAACGGATTGCAATGGTCTCATTCATTTTTCAAGACATTGTGAGATACAATGGCCTCATTCATTTTCCAAGACATTGTGAGATACAATGGTCTCATTCATTTTCCAAGACATTGTATGATACAATAGTCTTAATCATTTCTCAAATGATTTGAGTCACACAATGACTAACCTACTTCCTAGACATTGTGAATTACACAATGGTCTAACCTACTTCCGAGACATTGTGTTTTGTGCAAATGGTCTCTAGAATTATTCCATCACATCATCAATATCATTTCTTATGATATCAAAAACCCGTCACAATCTATCGATTTCAAAACAAGAAATATGAGATTTCTAAAGGACAAACTAATCCATCATCGACAAAAGCTGAACTTTCTCTACATTCACCAAAGTTTTCTTATGAAACCTTCATTATTAAAAGTTCGTGATCCTGGCCAAGTATGTTCTATTTTAGAACTACTTAAAAATTTCCTTTCCATATGTATCTACCCTTACTACCTTCTATTCAATGGAATATGAAAACATACGTTACAAGTCTTGTATGGACGGGACTTGCAACTTAAGGGTTTGACATCGCCTTTGTTTAGTGGACAGTTTCCCGAAAGCAACGGACATATCACAAGTATACCTAATTTAGGTATTTGAAAATTTTATCGAACCTTGGCTAAATATAGACTAGTCACCTATATTTAACCTAGGGACAGTGGAATATAGTCTGACTAACTATATTCGACTTAAAATTTTCAAATACTGAGAGTAGTTGTACTAGGGTTATGTTTAGGTTGATTTCCTACATGAACTCGATAAACCACCAGAATACATTAAAACAATCTAGAGACACGATAATGTCTTACCACTCAGCGAAATCTTAACACCTTATTTGTGTTACCTAATTTCATTCTTGAAAATTTTCATTTATGAGATAATCCGAACTACTATCCTGGGATAGTTATCAATTATTCTCTTCATCCTGTAGAAGTACTATCCTGTTTAGGATACCATTCCATCATAAACTTTTAAAATCTCTTAAGATTTTTAAAGCAAACTCAACATCTATACCTAACAGTATTAATGTTAAGCATACATTACACACTTTTGTTCATCAACATATCACAACATTATCGTCACAACCGTTACAAACACAAGCTCATTAACAGATCTTGATGCACTTTTAAAGCTCAAATCATCCTTAGTTACACCACAAGTACCCTCATCAGCTTTACAAGATTGAATATTCATCTTGTACTTTTGGAACACCAGTATCATCTCGTAATACCCTACCTTGTAACTCACCGGCTAAGTATGAATGTTGTGTCGGGAATTCTTGAGTAGAATGATTTATAATGTCCTTATTTGAATGGATTGGGATGCCTTTCCATTTAAATAAAGAAATTATAAATCATCGAACCATAAGTTTATATTCCTTTAGTTACATTGTTTGGGATGCCTCTCTATGTAAATAAAGAATTATAAACAAGTGGGCTTATTTATATCCGAAATAACATAAATATGAAGTCAATGAACACTAGATACAACAACAGATTACCTACTAGGCTATGATTGCAACGACTATCCCAATTTCCATTAGTACGAGGTTTACATTTTGGTTTTCATAATGATAGTGCAATAACAAACAAACTCATTGCGAGGCCATGTAACCATATGCATGTGCAGTCGTACCAAACTCATTACGGGGCCATGTAACCATACGCATGCGCAGTCGTACCAAACTCATTGCGAAGCCATGTAGCCATATGCATGGGCAGCCGTACAATTCAAAACAGGACTTGGTCCAACCACATGTTCAACACTTAATCCATTATTCGATTCCTATATCAATTGCTATTGATACTTGACAACTATATCAAGTACTATTTGATATTCAACTACTATATTAATTCCTATTAATATCCGACTGCTATATCAATTTCCTTTGATATTTGACTATTACCATACCTTTCCTACATAAAAGGAAGCCTCATCCTACACCATACACCGAAATGACAAATCAAATCACATCACTGGTAATTCCAGACTCTAGTCCTCATAAGTAACCACACCTTTTCATCGATACCACTCCAACATATGACACACAAAGAACTTCGGGACGAAGTTCCCCGTAAGGGGTAGAGACTGTAACAATTCGCATTTTCAGGATAATTACTATTCCCGGAAAATTTCACTATTCACTTTTACTATTCATTTTTCCCGAAAATTTTCCCGAAAGTTGATTTTTATTTGATATTCTCAAGTGATAAATCATTTCCATGGCAAATTAAAAGTTTGACATTCATAAGCTCATTTTCGTGAAAGTTATTAAGGAATTACACGGAATTACACGTTTTAGGGTAAAACGTCAATCAGAAATTCTACGCACAACGAAATTCAACCCCGTCAGGTGACCCCACATCAGTAAAATATTTTACACACTCATGATTTATTTGAGAATTAATCATGACTGAGAAAAATATGACCAAAAACTTCCCAACAGGTCACCCAAGCCTGTACTACTCTCGCATGAGCACGCTTAATCGTTTGGGCGATTAACCGTTAGACCACAAAACGCGTTTCTAAGACTATTTGAGTTTTCAACTTCTTAGAAAAAGTCAACATATTCTTTCCCTCCTCCATTGACCAAAAATCATCCCTTGATGTTATAAGTCATTTCGTGATTTTTAGGCTTACGGTTTGATGTCTAAAAGACATTTAATACCAACCGACACTAGACTGAGCTCAGTCTAGACATTATAAGTCATTTTAAATCATTTTTATCACATTAGAAAAGTAACATTTTACTTTTCTCAATTTTACGCAATATTCGTACGTTTTACGTATTACGCGTTTTAGACCCGTGTTTCCAGTTTTTAGCAGGGTTTTACACCCAAATGGAACCTACCACTCATTTTATATTTTATTATGGAACTTATTGACATGTTTATCAATACTTTCAAGTTCCATAATTTTACGACACCCGGTTTTACGTTTTGAGGCTTAATCATTTACGATTGGCATTTCCCGGAGTCAAAACTAACCAAGTATCTTGGATAATACCAAGAAAAGTCCACACCCTTGCTCTCCAAGCTCATGAACAGCCTTGGAGGGGGGATTCACCACCCATGTGGCTTGATCTTATGCCTTGTGTCATGAGATGTGAACATGTGTTCAACTTGGCCTCCAAGTGTTGACTAGTCAACAATGTAACCTCCTCATTTGCATATAAATGCTTCTCCTCCCACTCCTTGACCATATGAACGACCCACACACACAACACCCTTCATTTTACTAGTTTACTTCAAGTTCCATCCAAGAAATCAAGTGCAATATCCATACATAAACCCTAGTTTAGTTTTGATTCATCAAAACTACTTCAAATCTTTAGAACTTTGGTGATTTCTCTTGAGTTTGAATCCACTCAAGTCACCTCAATTTTCATCATCTCTCTTTCAAGATTACAAGAGTAGAAAGATTGCATGAAGTGAAGTGGGTTGAAGCAAGTCTATCAAAGTCCTATCCTTACATGTTAACTTCCTTTCATCTTTGAAAGCCAAAAGTTGTGAGCCAAACCCTAACTTGATTCTTGTTAAATAATCATGTTCATGTTATTTACATATTATTTGTGCTATATTATGTCTTGTATTAATGTCCATGATGTATAAAAGTGAGCAAAACAAGTTATTGTTATTGATTGTTACAACAAGTTACTAAAACAAGTAAACTAGTGACTTTCTTGGTAAGACCTGATTTAAATGGTAAAAATATGATGTTGGATCATTACATATTACAGTAGAGGACCTAACAAGGAAACCATAGCAATTTGAACCACCTAAAACGAGTAAACGAGTCAAAAGTTATGGCGATTTGAAGTTACCAAAGATTTCCGGCAAAACTGCCAAATACCATTCTGATCAAATTTGAGTTTTGAAAGTCCTACTTCTGGTCCGATTCATCAAAAAGTTAAAACACGAAAGTTGTCCGAAACGACGTTTTCATTCAGGTACAAAGAAGCTCGAGACCTAAAAATGCTTTCCGAGTGATAAAATTCTTCAAATTCTAAACAGCCCATTTTTAGGCGAAAGTCACTAGATTATGGTTATACTTTGAAAGGAACAAGAGGTCTTATGACCTATAATCAAGACCACAACCATGGCTAGAGCCAAGGTTGTGTCTCATGACCTTGGAACAAGGACCAAAGGTCATGGCTAGGCCATGGCGAAATGACCATAACAACTTACATAGGCGTAAACATGAAACAATGAATTAGGCGATAACATGAACAAGCAATTTGGATCTACTTCACTTAAAAAGGAACCATGAGATATTACAAGAGAAAATAGTCACACAAGACTTATGAAACTACCCCTAATAACAATCTTCATGTACAAATAAACTTTCCTAAGTTTATTCAAATATCGGACATGTAACCTTTCGGATCAAAACTTATATCTATATATTTCATCAACTACTACAATAGTAGGGAGCCTCATGTGAGGAGTTCATTATGTAAGCCGTCGAGTTGAGTTGTGGATTTACGAGTTAAAGTGTCCTGGCTCCTCGAACGCTTACTAACATGGCTTCTGAAATATGTCAGCCCGAACGGTAGTAAACGATATACCAAACATACATGTTCATGAATCTTTTCTTTCAAAGACATACAATATACATCATACCACATCATGGACTAAATGCAAGATATATATATAGGCACTACTTCATATTCTTTACTCCGATCCTAAGTCGCGACATTCTATTATAGGTTGCTCGTATAAACCTACACGATCCAACCATCACTTTCATTACTCACTACATAACTTAAGGTGAGTTCGTAGCCCCACTTTCTATTGTTTAACTATTTTACAAACCCATGGGGGGAATACATGCTATTATTTTTCTACTCGAACACGATGCTTTCTACTGTATGCTACCCGACGATGTTTTATTATCACTAAGTAACGATTGCCATGTTCGAAGTCCCTATATCATGAACCATTAGTCACTACCTTTAGTGAGCGCGAATATTGTGAATAGATCTATTGGGATTGACGAATCCCATTTGTGTTGAACAACGACGAGTTCACACAAATGCACTATATTTGAGATTTAGCGGTATAACGGCAAAAGTACCTGGATAGGGCTTCTATAATGCCAATTTGTGGTTCGATGTTAATGCTTTGGTTGTATGAGCTTAGTGCAATAAATAACGATTTTTGTTTTCTAACTATGAATGTGTGATTAATTACCTCACATTACGATTATTGTGTTCAAACGATTTAACCAAACTCTACGAATATCACTCAACCTTTGTGTTGACCTCTCAAGCATGTATTTCAGGTTCATGACGATCAAGGATGGCACGGAAGCGCACGGATTCTCAAGAGGGCTATAAATTTTATTATCATTCAAAACTCATTTAATTTGTAAACATGGAACCATCTGGGACCTCATTTTGTAATCTCTGATATTTATACAATTTGAATGATAAATCTTTTAAAACGACTCAATTGGAGTTCGTTTTCTATTATTGTGTCTATTGTGCCGTCAAGTAACACCCAGTTCGAATTCCGCTGCATCCATGAATTGGGGGTGTTACATGTGACGACGTGAATTCGTTAAAAGCACGTTTTGGAAGCTCCATGCAGTTATGAGTCTCGTGAGGGCCATTACATAATTTGCATGTAGAAGCGATTCTGCTTACTCGGCTTGAAGGTTTTTGAGCTTCGTAAGATTTCATGAGAGACTTGACTCGACCTTCAAGTTCCATGATCCTACGGTTGGGAGTGCTAGAATTGTTCGAAGGCAAAGATATTGCCTTGACCATTTTGTTCAAATCACGGGGATCATTCCAACTTTCGTTGTCATAGAGAGCAAGATCTTCTATGCGTTCCCATGATTGTTCCGCACTTAGATCACGTAGCTTACCACCGGCCGATTGGTCAATGGCTCGCCTAGTGGAGAGATCGATATGGTCATAAAAGATTTGGACTTGGAGCCAAAGATCTATGCCATGATGAGGGACTTTTTGGAGTAAGTCCTTGAAACGAGTCCATGCTTCATAAAGAGTTTCATTTTGACGTTGTTAGAACATCAAGATGTCATTTCTAAGCTTAGTAGTTCTCCCCGGTGGGAAAAATTGAGCAAGGAAACGAGTGGTGAGATCATCCCATCTGGTGATGGATCCCGCGGGTAAACGCTCAAGCCATTGACTAGCTTGATCCCGTAGAGAGAATTAGAATAGGCGTAATCGGGTTGTCTATCTAGTTTCAACACCTAGGTCTATGGAATCTACGATTTTTAGGAAGTCCTTAAGATTTTGGTTTGGATCTTTGGAACGAAGTCCATAGAATGCACATCCGCTTTGCACCAACCGGATGGTGTCGGATCGCAAGGGGGTCACATTGGCTCCGGTGAGCTCAATGGTATTTCGGTAGCCTTGGTGGCTAGGTCGGGAATACTCTTCTAAGGTTCGGGGCCTAAGAGGTTCTAGTGGTGTGTTTTGTTGTGGTTGGATGACGGGTTCAAGGATGTTCTCATCGTCCATGATGTCGGGTGGTGAAGAGTTACGAACAAAAACACAAAGAAATAAGATAGACTAAAGAAAACCTAAAAATAAAAATAAAATCTTACTAGAAAGGAATCTAGCAAGTAGACCTAATAAAAAGAGATTCTAACTTAGACAATAACTATTCCCCGGAAACGCCGCCAAAAACTTGATACGTGGGAATCGCACCAGGCTTTACCTCACAAGCTATCTTGAGAAGCTTACAACCCCCACCAGGCAGTGTACCTGATCGTTGTAGTATAGTATAGTAACAAGTATCGGGGGATTGATCGTTCAGCTAGGAATAGTGTCGCTAGGATTAGAAAACCTAAATACTAGTTCTAAAGATGAGGGATGATTATTTTTGTAGTTTCATATTTTTTAGAAAGCAAGTAAAAATCTCGGGTTTGAAGGATTTGGGCGGAATTAGTTGCTAGTCAACTAACCCAATACTAAAGATGCAATCAAAATAAAATACTAAAAATGAAAATAAACTAAATTAACTAAGGTTGTGAGCAATAAGTGGAGAAAATGTGTTTACTTAGATTTCACTACTCCCTAGATATCTTTTACACGTTAATTACTTGTTATAGTTGCGTGGATGACGGATTGTATTCCTTAATACCATTCATGGGGTGGCGCACTTAATTCCCCAATCCTATGAGTGCCTACTTCACTCCTATGTCGAGCCGGCTAAGAAGCTCCTAACATGGGATCATTAGAATTTACTCATGCATTAAATACAACCAATAAAACCTAGTGCACGTCAGTTCATGTTTCCTAAGACGTTCAAGCATGTTACCAATTGGAGATCTGCCAGTTTTCTTAAGCCTAACATCGAAATCATTCATCCAATACAACTATAAACAAGTAATCAACACATAATTAACATCTAGGTTTCGTTAGATCCAAGCAAACACAAGATAGAGCTAGCCTAGCATGGTAGAATTAAGACAAGAACAAGATATAGACAACCAACACATAGACATATTGATTGAATTAAAAGAATACTTATCTCAATTACACATGAAAGGGATCAAGGGCTGAGAACCCTTGAAAAACCTGTAAAATTCGTGCTAAGTTCGTACTTAGGGTTTCTCCAAAACTTCTCCCCTTTTTAATGTGAAAACTAGAAAACTATATATAGGAAATAGGGTCTGACGGCGTCAAGAACAAATTTGTGAAGCTGTCATCTCGCCGCCAAAATACTTCTCGGACTGCCTTGATCTACTTTTGACGCCGTCATGTGTTATGTGTTTCCAGGCCGTCATGCATTTTACTCTTGACGCCCTACCTTGTGACGCCGTCAATTCTGTACTGGGTCGTCATGGAAATTACACTTGACGCCGTCAGAAATTCCTTCTTGACGCCGTCACCTACTGTTTCCAGCAAGGAAAATTAAGACTTTGGCGTTTTCTTCACTTTTATGCTCCAAAAACGTCTGAATTGCCTCCTTTTCCAGATTTCTCTCCCAAAGTACCTAAAATCACAAAAGGAACAATTTAGGGCAATATTTGATCAAATAAATTCAATTCCGGGCTTAAATGACCCCCTAAAAGTGGTTCATTTTTCGCCTCATCATCTATACAATGTAATCATTTCTTCTACTATCAAGTGCTACATTCTGCATCATGCCAAACATAGTAAACTTATCATCCCACTCCATTGGCCAATTCCAAACACCATTAATATTAATCAAGCAATCAATAACAGTCATATCAGCTCTAAATCTTGCATTATACATATCTCTATAAGAGATTATATTCTACAAAACACCTATTTTACTCCAATTATTAAACCACACAGAAGCCTTCTTTCCATTAACTTCCAATTTTATTTTTATAAACTCCCTTGCTTCTTGCCTCAGTTTCAGAATATTTCTCCATCCCCAGCTATCAGTAACCTCTTCATTCACAACCCATATGCTTCTTTCTTTTAAATTGACTGTATTGACCCATTTAACCCATAAGGTATCCTTGTCCACAGCTATGTGCCACAAATGCTTAATAATCATGGCTTTATTCTAAACACCCAAGTCTTTAAGCCCTAAACTACCTTGACTTTTTAGATTACATATTTTCTTCGAAGCTACTTTTTCCTTGCCATTTGACATCTCATTTTGATTCCAAAAGAACCCTTTCAACAACTTATTAATGTCTTGAATGATTGCTTGAGATAATAAGAACATAGAAGCCCAATATACACGTATAGATTCTAGCACAGCTGCCACTAACTGAAGCCTTCCTGCATAGGACACACATTTATTCTTCCAATTCGGAATCCTATTTTTGACTTTATCAATCAAACTTTTGCATTCCTTCAAGCTGATACTTTTGAATGTTAAAAGAACTCCTAGATATCTTACTGGGAGCTTCTCAACCTTGAATGGCACCACCTTAAGAATGACTTATCTCTCCTATTCTCTCTCATTCGAAAATAATATTAAATTAGTTTCGTAATTTGTTTTTGAGATATTTACAAGGTCATCTCAACCATAAGGCTACTAAAGCAAGTGTTTTCGGCCCGCGTTTTATGATAACTCATAATTACAAATTAAGGAGAAAAAAATCAAAACTCTAACAACAAGGCGACTAAGGTCCTTTTATAGACAAAATTGCTTTAGGCCTTACATAACCTTAAAACGGCCCAAGATATTAAACAAATTGATGCGTGGGAATCGCAACAGGCTTTACCTCTCGAGGGATCTCGAGAAGCTTACAACCCCCACCAGGCAGTGTACCTGATCGTTGTAGTATAGTATAGTGACAAGTACCGGGGGATTGATCGTTCAGCTTAGGAATAGTGTCGCTAGTATTAGAAAGCCTAATTACTAGTTCTAAAGATGAGGGATGATTATTTTTGTGTTTTTATATTTTATGGAAAGCAAGTAAAAATATCGGTTTTTGGAAGAGTGGGCGGAATTAGTTGCTATTCAACTAACCCAAAACTAAGATGCAATCAAAATAAAATACTAAAAATGAAAATAAACTAATTTATACTAAGGTTGTGAGCAGTAATTGGAGAAAATGTGTTTACTTAGATTTCACTACTCCCTA
Organism: Artemisia argyi; assembly: GCA_030686995.1. Classification (NCBI taxonomy): domain Eukaryota; kingdom Viridiplantae; phylum Streptophyta; class Magnoliopsida; order Asterales; family Asteraceae; genus Artemisia; species Artemisia argyi. The sequence goes on from CM060697.1 coordinate 164,741,363, forward strand.
GATATCTTTTACACGTTAATTACTTGTTATAATTGCATGGATGACGGATTGTATTCCTTAATACCATTCATGGGGTGGCATACATAACTCCCCAATTCTATGAGCTCTTATCTCCTCCTACACCATGCCCAACACAACTATAGAGATTGTAAACAGTGGCTCATGCATTAAATACAACCAATAAAGACCCAGTACGCCTCGGTTCATGTTTCTTAAGACGTTCAAGCATGTTACCATTTGGAGATCTGCCAGTTTTCTTAAGCCTAACATATAAATCATTCATCCAAAACAAGAATAAACAAGTAATCAACACATAATCAATATCTAGGTTTCATTAGATCTAAGCAAACACAAAAGAGATCTAGCCTAGCATAATGGAATTGAGACAAGAACAAGATATAAACAACCAACACATAGACATATTGATTGAATTAGAAGAACACTTATCTCAATTACAATGCAAGGTATCAAGGGTTTGGAACCCTTGAAAAACCTGTAAAAGTAGCACCAAAATCGTACTTAGGGTTTCTCTAAAACTTCTCCCTTTTAATGTGAAAAATTAGAAAACTATATATAGAAAAACAGGTCTGATGGCGTCAAGAGTAATCTTGTGACGTCGTCACCTCGCCGCCAAAACTCTCCTCGGACTGTCTAGATCTACTTCTGACGCCGTCAAGAGTTATGCACTTCCAGGCCGTCATGACTCTTTTACTCTTGACGCCCTTCTCACGTGACGCCGTCAAAACTCTACTGGACCGTCATGGGAATTTATAAAATTTGCTCTTGACGCCGTCACCCACTTTTCCCAGCTTGGAAAATTAAGACTTTGGCGTTTTCCTCACTTTTATGCTCAAAAAACGTCCGAATTGCTTCCTTTTCCAGATTTCACTCCCAAAGTACCTAAAATCACAAAAGGAACGATTTAGGGCAATATTTGATCAAATAAATTCGGATTCGGGCTTAAATGACCCCCTAAAAACGGACTATTTTTCACATCATCACAAATGTATGTTTTTTTTACAAAAATAGTTTGGATTGAGATTTTTTGTTAAATTTAATGATATCATGAGAATAAGTATTTTTAGCTCAACAAATGAAAATGAATTAGATTAAATGAAACCACACTGATCATTATATTCTGTCTACACTATTAAAGTTTAAAATTCCATCAATTTTACCCACTGCTCGTTTTTATAAGGTGAAACATTTTACTTCAATCTCTTAAAATAGTTAGACAATAGCACAATATACCACAAGACAAAACAATCAAATCCAATCATAGAGTCTAATAGTCTATATATTTTGTAATAAAATGTATGTTATTGTAAAAATGATTTTCAACAAAGTTTGAAAAGAGACAAGAACAAGAATATCAAAATTGTATTTTTTTTCCCCAAAATTATCGAGATGAGTCGGAGTTGCCCGCGCATTGCAATAGGAAAAAATATCAACAATGACATTTTTTTGTAAAGTTAGGTAACTAACATGGATTATTTATGTAATATCTTTTTAACAATAACAATCCTTAAAATTTAACTCAAGGACCGTTACTGAAATCAGTATGTAACTAAAGGGAGTATTTGTGTAAATTTTCATGACACAAATAGTCACATATTTAACATAAGGATTGTTGCTGCAATCGCATTTAACGACAGAGATGAATTACGAAATTTATTAAGAAATGTCTTTGTGACGCAAGTAAACCGGTAGGAGTGTTGCTGCAACCGCATTTAGCGACAGGGATGAATTTCCTAAATTTATTAAGGACTTTCTCTGAAACGCAAGTAACCGGAGGGACTATTTTTGCTATTTTTGAAAATATACTGTAGATGAACATTAATTTCCCTCACAAAGCATTAAAAAGACATTTGTTTCAAAAATGTTATTTATGTAATACACGTTCTTAAAATCGACTATATATAAAGAAAGTTTCACCATCAAGTACCAACATTTAATGTCAATTATCAGCATGTCGATTTTACTTCATTATCAAATTTCACCGAACAAACTACTATCGTGTTAACAACATAGATAATTAAATATCGTTATTCATATAACTATAGCTATACTAGTATATAAAAAGATTCTGTTTTTTTCTCAATTCTATAAAAATGAGAAAAGGTAAGGGCGTTTTAGCTGAAGAATAATTTTATTAATTTTTTTTGTCTTGATCTTTTTAGAAAAAAGATAAAGGTTTTTATAGCTAAAAAAGATATGAGAATTTAGAAAACGTGTTGAAATGATGGGTTCTTTTTAGGAAAAATGAAAGATGCAAGGAATTTATAATAAATTGTTGAGAAGCATAAATACATGTTTTCAAAATTATAGTTATAATCTGATATTTTAACTTTGTTACTTTCTTTAAAAAAACATTTCAAAATTTTGTAATTAAATAAGTTTCGTAATTTTTCAGTTTTTATTCAGAAAAAGTAATCTCATATCTCACAATAAAAAGCAACTTAAATTACCCATGTAAACTTACTTGTGTGATACAGTAGATTGTTCACCTGTGCGATACACTTGATTGTTTATAAGTTGGGGAAATGCTAAAAACATCCCTTAAGGTTGTCATTAACAACAAATTTTTCACTTTTTATTCAAAAAATTATGCATTGTTCAAACAAAATTATCATGAATTAGTTATTAGCTCATATTAGATAAAAAAAAAAACGATTCTCTCTCTTCCCCATGGCGATTTTTAATCTAAAACCCTAAATCTCATCCAATTCGTCTTCCTTGATCTTTAATCTTGCTCTAATCTGTATAACGATCGTGTTTATGATTGCTTAGCTTCGTCTATTGCTTCATTAACATTATTTTTATGTGGATCTAGGCCTGGTTGGATTAGGGTTTCGATTTTTCTGTTGGGTTTTTCTTAAGTCGCTTTTTAGGGTTGTTTGGTATTCGCTAACTGATTTCTTTTTACTTAATCGATCTTTGCATTATGGAAGTCGGTTAGCTCATTAATTGTGCTATATATCATGCCTTAATTCTTTTAAGACTTTCGTTTTTGAAGATCTGGACGTGGTGCTTCTTGTTTTTATTTGCGATTTCTTTTTGGATTGTTAGGGTTTCGTTTTTTGTTCCTTTTTGTTTTTCAATATGTTGAATGCTGGTGATGTTAACATTGATGTGGATGCTACTATTGATTTGTCAAAGGTGACCATGAGGAAACATAAGAAGTCTAAACCTAAGGATGTTACAGGTGTGGCGACGCAGCCTATAGCTGTAAATTCTTGTGATACATCTTCTCATGTTCAGGTTGATAACATCCGTGAGTCTATCAAATTGTAAACACGATACTATTGAAGGGGTGTTGGGTGTTTCGATTAAATCTGCCATTGATCTTGACTTATTCCTTAAGGGTATTGAAGCGGGTAAATATCCGATATGGCCTAACTTGGATAGTGAAACGCGTTCACAAGTGTATGAGGCTATGATTAATGGAGGTCTATGTACCTAGCATGACGGCTAATGCAACAAATTCTGATGTGAGTGGCAAACTTACTACAACTAATGACTACGTGGAGGTTAATACAACTAATGCAACTAATTCTAGTTCTTTGGTTGCTGAGGCTGTTTGTGAAGGTGTTAATGTGTCTATTCCTCGAAGAATAGTTGAAAAGGTTAGTGCACGCCTAGAGCACACTCTTTATGGCTATTTTATTGGTAATAGAATGGCGTTTCCAGTGGTTGATTACTATGTTAAGAATAATTGGGCTAAGTATGGTTTGAAAAAGATCATGATGAATGACAAAGGTTTTTTCTTTTTTAAATTCGATACTCAAGCTAGTTTAGAATCTGTTTTGGAAAATGGACCTTGGATGATTCGTAAATCTCCAATCATTCTCAAGAAATGGTCTATTGGTACTAGCTTATGTAAGGAAGAGTTGACTCGCATTCCGATATGGGTTAAACTGCATGATGTGCCTCTCCAAGTCTTTGAAGATGATGGTATTAACTTGATTGCTTAATTTATTGGCAAACCTATTATGTTGGATTCGTACACAAGTTCTATGTGCAAGGATTCTTGGGGTAGAAGCAGTTTTGCTCGGTGTTTAATTGAAGTGGGTTCACTGGATGAGCTTGTAGAAGTTATCACTATTGGTGTCCCCTCTCTTACAGGGGATGGTTTTACTAAAGAATCTATCCGGGTTGAATATGAATGGAGGCCTCCTAGGTGCACTTTATGTAAGATTTTTGGGCACATCTATGAGCATTGTACTAAAAAAGAGACTACTCCCCCTGTTGTTACTACTTCAAATGTGGTTCCTCCTGCTTATGATGGTTTCCAAAAGGTGAGTCGTAAGAAGAAAAAAGGTAAAAACCAGTCTGGTATTGTTGGTACTTCTGTCAAACAGACTATCAGGTATGAGCCAAAGAAGACTACTAGTGAACCTAAAAAGGTAGCTACTAGTAGTGTGCCTACATCGTCATCTAAGTTGAAGTCTAAAGGTCTCTCCTCTAAGGGGGGGGGGGTGAAGTGTCTACATCCAACCCTTATGATGTTCTATCTACTGATGAAGATGGTGAAGATGATTGTGTTGATAACATGTTTGATGAATCAACTAATTTATTCCCTAATGTTGCTTATGGTGGAAGTTCTTCTTTCACGGATGATGCTGCTAGTTAGCTTGATTTGTTTTTGTTTTTGGTCTAGGTTCATTTTGTTTCTAGAGTTGTCATGAGCTTTTGGCATGTCAGAAGCTCTAGGTTAGTTGTCTATCAAGCTGTATTTGCTTGAGGTTAATGTGGTATTCAGCCGCATTCCTTTTGTACTCAAACGTTTTGGTCTTAATATATTTACCAAGGTGCAGGATTACTCCCTTTTACAAAAAAAAAAAAAAACACATTTAAATTCATTTCATTCATTAGTTGTGTAAGTGAAAAAGGTGTAAAATGTTTTTACTCATGTCTTAATTTTAGCATTATATTGAAACAAGAAAAGTGGAGTTTGTTGTTAACCACAACCCTTAGTGTGGTTGTTAGCATTTCCCTATAAGTTGTTGTTAGTATATTTGGTGGCTTGATGTGTTACCAGAAATTCTGATTAAGTATGGGGTTTTTCATTTCTTCGTGGTCGTAACAAACACTTCAAACAGTGGAAATAACAAAACACGCGCTCAAGTCCTCCGCTTTTATTTTCATTCGTTTCCCCCCTTTAACAAAAAAAGACTCTTGACAATCTTTTGCCTGGTAAGTTTCCTTATTAAATTTGTAAAGAGTTTTAAGTCTTAAAAAATTCAAACTTAGTCACTTGAAACTCAAATTTCAAACTTAATAAAATATCACAATACCCAACAAACTTTACTGATTTTGTGTTGATATCATCAAACACTCTTTCTAACCTTTAAAACCACGTCATCCTCCAACTAGACATGCCACATCATTTCTGGTCATCTTCCTCAATATTTCCGGCCACCTTTTCCAGTAATGTCTCTAATTTTCAGGTATTTCTAAAACCACACAAAAAAAAGACTCAAATCTAAATCTAAATTAAAACAAGAAAAAATAGCTTTTACATAAACACATTTAGTTCAAAACCCCCCTTTCTTTTCTTTTAAAAAAGTGTATCAATGATTCTCCATTGTTCCTTATCTCAAAGATATCAATTTATATAGGTCGAAGCTTTTGTAGTGTCAACATGGATGTCAAGCTCGTTGTGTAGTTTGAGGTCAATACTAGCACCACAAAATAACAATGGCGAACTCATTAACCGGAGAAATAACATAATCTCATTCCGATCCAATTCACCCATTTTTACCGATTTTGACGGGTCATCCTCCATTTCGTTTTTGAACGGCTTTTATTGGCTAGCTGAACCAATGGCGACTTCGAGTTCCGGTTGAGCCCGTTGGTCCGGTCCGGTTGAACCCGTTGGTCCGGTCCGGTTGTACATATTGCTTTGTTAGTTGTATTACTTAATTTTAAGATATTTAATGTCATAGTGAGTTTAAATTAGTTGTATATGTAGATTTGATGATTGTAATGCTTAATTTTAAGTATTTCTATATTTAGTAGGCTTATATGCTTTATAAGATGGTTATATATATATAAATTTTGGATCAAATAGGAAGAATAATTAAAACAGGAAGGATAAGAAGTAATCACAGCCACATAATCTAGATGCACCTACAAAAATGGATGCATCTTCATTCAAATTTTCCCTCCCATATAAAAATGTGTGACTAGAATTACTTCTTACTCTTCTCATTTTAATTATTCTTCTTATTGGATTCCTACCATATATATATATATATATATATATATATATATATATATATATATATATATATATATTCACTTTAAACCTTGTTGTCATATAAATTTACATTATTTGCTCTTGTACTGTTTTTCTTGCACCATTAGTCTTTATTTTGTTTGCACTGTTAGTTTTTATTTAATTATGTAATGTGTTTTATATAATGAAATTAAGTTTTAGTTAATCTAATGTATTTTAATTTTATATATCTCTAATAAATTATGTAAATGAAAAAATAATAATAATTAAAAATTGTCCAATGGCATCAAATTTTCTAATGGCAACGGTAACGGCACAAAATATGATACCAAAGGGTTTCTAGTGCTATAGAGTGTTTTACTGACGTGACAATACTTTTTTTCAATGGCAAGAGCCCAACGACTCCATCGTACCCGATGCCCTTAACCAATGTTTTGAAAACCGGGTTCGAAATTGACCCGGTCGAGTCAGTGGGCACCGGTTCGACCGGTTGGACCGCCGGGTCAACCCGGTTTTCAATTTATTATTTTTTTATTTTTTTGACCAGGTCAACCGGTTTGACCGCCGGTTCAACCATCGGGTCAACCCGGCTTTTTGTTAAAATTTTTGAAAAAACGTAACCCGGCCAGGTTTCGAGGACCGGGTTGACCCGAGTGACTCAAAACCCAGCGGGTCTAACCGGTTAACCCGGTTCCCGGGTTTTTTTGACTCGTTTTTTTGACCGAAACCGGTTAACCCGGCCGAATTGACCTGGGTTTCAAAACACTGCTATTAACATATTAATTTTACGCAAATATTTATCATAGTAGAACAATCAATGATAATTCACGTTTGAATAGAATAGTGGTAGTCAAAATTGTCCTACCTCTCCTATTGGAGAGCAGTAGACATGCATTTTTTTGTTGGGTACTCAAAATAATTGTACGGATGGAATCTTGAGATAAGCAAATTGGGTGTTATTTGTGGTGAAATCGTCAATTTAAAAACGATTTGAAATGACTAGCTTAATTTTTTAGTATCTAAAATAAGTCATTAGGGTGGTGGCAGTCATGCCTTCAGAATTATCCATACCTCCCAAATCCACCAATAATATCATTCCACCTCATTTCACCTCATCCATACTTTTTTCATACCTCCCAACCTCTTTTTAGTGGCAACCATGCCTTTTCCATACCTCCCAACTTTTTTTTTTTAATAAATTAAACAATTTAATTAAAACATAAATATTTCATTAATAACTAAAAGAAAATTACATAATACTTAAAAAAAAAAAAAAAAAAAAATTACATTATTCTTAAAAAAAATGAAATAACTAATCATCGAGATATGTTAAATTTTGAGCATCTACGTGGTTCGTAAGATCATATAGGAGTCGGTAATGCATTTGTTCGTCGATTAACTCCGGTAATACATTCTCGTCATAAATTGGTGCGACTGGCGGATCCATTATATGAACCGGTGATATTGCCATCCCATCGTCTTTTAAAATCATATTGTGAAATATGATACACGTATAAACGATTTGCCGAATCTTCTCAACCGACATTGCCCGGAGAGGACGATCGAGAATCTTCCATTTAGTTTTAAGACGACCAAAAGCTCGCTCGATATCTTTTCTTGCAGACTCTTGTAGCCTCTTGAATCTCTTTTCATTTAATTCAACCGGATGCTTGTATGCTTTAACAAACGTTGACCATGTAGGATAGATTCCATCGGTAAGATAATAACCGCGTTTGTAAAACCGTCCATTTACATGAAATGAACTGTTTGCGGCCGTTCCGTTTCGCTCCGTAAGATACAATGGTGACTGATTCAAAACATTGATATCGTTGTTTGCACCTGGAGGACCAAAAAACGAATGCCAAATCCACAAATCGTAAGAAGCGACGGCTTCAAGCATAATAGTTGGGTATTGATGATCACCTCGCTTATATTGACCTTTCAAATGTCTAGGACAATTACGCCATGGAAAATGGGTACAATCAATGCTACCAAGCATTCCAGGAATGTGATGTTTATCTTCATGGAACTCGTATAAGCGTGCAACGTCATGGGATGTAGGCCTACGTAAGAACTCTCGACCATATAGTTGAATAATCGCTTGGCAAAAATGATCAAGGCATTCTCCTATAAAAAATTAATAACAAGAACTTTATAAAATATATATAACGCTAAGTTTATAAAAAAATTAATAGCAAGAACTTTAAAATATATATATATCACCTGACGTTCGGCGCGCCATGTTTAAATAGTCATCAAATCTATCTGGAGGTTCACCCGTTGAGAGTTGCCTAATCGCCGATGTGCATTTTTGTAATGCCGTGAAACTTTTTTTCCCCCTCGCATCTAACCCCTCTTGAAACCATTCAAAATTCGCTTCAACATCAGCAACAACTCTTAAAAACAAGCTTTTATTCATACGAAACCGATCACGAAAACGTTCGTCGTTAAACTTTGGACGTTCGACGAAATAGTCATTCATAAGGGTTTGTAAAGCTTGTTCACGAAAACGTTCTATATACTCCCGAGTTTCGGTAGAGCTTGCCGTGTCGTCAATTGCATCGTACGCGGCTAATAAGGTTTCTAGAGTGCTACCGGATGGCACTAGTTCGGACAATTCGTTAGAGATATTCACTAACGATTCGGACGAAGAAGATGACATTGTGAAAAATTTATGTTTGTGTTGTGTGAGTTTTGTGTTTGTGTGTGAGTTTTTAAGCTGTGTTTGTGTTTGTTTATATAGGAAATTTTTTTTTTTTTTTTACCCCGCTCCTCCAAAAGCAACGGATCTAATTTTTGTTTTTATGCATTTATTGTTTTTTGCCCATCGAAAATACCAAGCAACGGTCGAATTTTTGCATCGAAAATACCATGCTTCCACGGCAATAATAGCCGCTGAGACCATGCCGCTGGCCATGCCGGTGGACTGGCGGCGGTGTTCACCGCCGGCATGGCCATGCCGCTGTCCATGCCGCTGTCCATTGCCACCACTCTTAGGTGGTAAGCGGTATGTAAATAAGTGAGACTTGTTTAGTTGGATGACACATATTTTAGTTGTGAAATTAAGCATAAATTTTTATCATCATAATCATTTTTTTAACTCAAACAGTCAAACTTTAGACGACAAACTACAAATAAAATCCTTCATATACCGTCGGTTGAGAATCAACATTTGACAAGGCGAAATTGAAATGCGATTTCATCATCATTTTCTACTTTCCATTACAACTTCAATTCAAGTTAAACTTGAAAACTTATACTAAATTCCGGATTAAAATAGCAACCAACTTAAAGTTACACTAATAATACTCGCTGGCATACTAACATAAACTCCTTCTTAATTAATTAAGCTACTCCTCATCTATTAACTATTCACTTCATCTTCATCTGCTTTTGTGACACCACTTGAACAAGAAGATGATGCATCACCTTCCAAGTTCAAATCAAATTTTCTTGTACCACCAATAAACTCATACAAAACTGGCCTTGTTTTCTCAACTTTAAACATCTCTTCATCCTTCATACCACCATTTTTAGCTATTTTCTTTAGAAACATTCTGCAAAGCACCCAATTTCCCATATCCTACACAATAATTGACAAGGGTTTTCAGAATCTTTAAATCTTGAAAACGTTTAAGCTCTATAAACTAAAGTTTGATGTTTATATATACCTGGTTATGGCTAGCAAGCTTGTACTCATGCATGATCCAGTTGGTTTTAGACCCATGTGGTGGTTTGCCTCTATAGAAAACCAAAGTTTTCTTGGTACCAATAAGTTGTTTGTTTTGAGAACCAATAATTCGCTTGTCTAAACCGGTTGCTTTCCAATAGCCCGATGTAGTGGTCCGATTTGCTCGTTTTCCATTAGGGTACTTAATTTCCATAGTGCTAAAGAAATATCTTTCTTGCTCAAGATCACCTAGAAAAAAAAATCATGCATGTGGTTTACTAATTTTGACTGAAACCATCCCTATGGCAACCTATTGTCCGTACAGACATTGTACTTTTTTATAAAAGAATGTTTGTAAAAGCAAACCTGGTAGATCCCATGGATCAGACCTACAAACATCGGCTTCGGGGATTGGAAGAGTCATAGGTAGGGATTGGGCCTTGTGGTACAAGTAATGTACCACAAGCTCCTCGTCGGTTGGGTGGAACCGAAACCCTGGTGGCAATCTGAGGACACCATTTTCGACGAAATTTAGCTTTGTCATGTTTTTTTATTTTTTTGTAACAAATTTAAATAAGAGTTAGGATTGTTGGTGTGGTACCATTTTATAGGATTTTGGGGAACAAGAGAAAAGTGTGTTTGTAAGAAGGAAATAAATGAGTCTTTATATAAAAAAAAGTACAGTAGATGAAAAGAAAAAAAGAGATGTGAAGGACATATGTGTGTTGCGTGAACCGGACTCAAGGTCTTCTTCACCATTGACGCATATTTATTTTATTTTTTTATGAGTACTATTTTTGGTTGGATGCATAGCAAGAGAATTTAATTATGGTTTTGATTGTTTTTTTTTTATTTATTTATTATTTTTTTATTTTTTATTTTTTAAGATAGAACTCTAGATGTAACTAACTTTTATACACATTAAATTAAATAACTTAATATAAGTGACGGCGTAATCTGTTTTTTTGTTGTGGTAATGTGAACTTTTTTGTTACGTAATTAGTTCAAGAACAAATTACAAAAATTAACATTTTAATACATATTGAACATTACGGATAAAGTCCTTTATAATTAGTATTCTGAAGCAGTTTGATCTCTCTGTCAATAAGTTAACGTGACAACCGTCAAGCATATTATGCGTTAACACACGTTGGGTTTGTGTCTAAAATGACAAAAATGACAATCATGTGCGATTATGCGAAGCAAGTGATAGACTTTTACATATTCTTATCTTAATCGACATGGAAATAGGAACTAAAACTCTATCAAAACTCAAAAGTAATCAAACAAAAAAATGATGACAATTTAGAGATAGAGTTTACATTTTTCCTTTACCACTCAATAACATGGCTTTTATTCCTTTTTTAACTTTGAGTAACAAAATCGACGGTTGGAGTTCTCTTGTTGGGATGGCTATAAGGTTTCTTAACTTTTAGCGTGTTTGTTTTTAGGGGGTATTGCATATATATGCACTAAAAAATGAATATTTGCATATTTTTTCAAAATACAAGTTTTTAATGCACAACGTACAATGATGTTTAAGCATGTTTTGGATATATATATATATATATATACGCAAATATGCAAGTTTTAGTGGATATATATGTAATTTCCCCGTGTTTTTAGCTTTTAACTATAAAGCAACTATTTTTTGGCCAAAAGTTTTACATTCAGTAAAATTCAACAAACGGTTGAAAACTATACAAGCTATTATAGATGATTATAATCCTACTGCAAATTATTACGTTGTTGATAAATAGTCGAACCAAGCCCGTGTATGAGTTAAGGTCGTTTTATTATTATTGTCATGTATACTTCATAAATAGTTGATGATTAATAAATTTTAATTTATGAATTTCATTACTTAATATGGTATCAGAGCTAGTACGATTATAAGATCCATGAGTCGTTGTCTCTATACCACCCGCCAAATATCTCTATCTCTCTTTTCAAAATCTAGTTGTCGGTCGGCATGAGCCGCTCATATCTTCTACAAAGAAAAGAAAAGAAAAGAAAAGAAAAATATGCTAGATTTTTTTGTTATCGTTCTCTAAAAGGTAAACATAGCAAAGTTTTATGCTCATTTTTTTGTTTATTTATTTAGCATCTCTACAACTCTCCTGTAATCTTTTCTTCCTAGTCTTTTTAATCTTATTTTCACTTTTAATAATAATCCATCTTTGTTTCTATGTATCACTGAAGGGAAATGATTTGCACACTCCATATTTTTATTGGGACACTCCTCCATATGCATTAAACTGTTGTACTGTGGATGTACACTGCTTTAACCGGTTGTACAAATGAGTGTCCCAATCAAAAAATGAAGTGTGCCAATCATCTCCCATCACTGAAAGGGGGAAAAAGATCGCTCTTTCTTTCCTCGCTTATGTTCGCTCTTTTTCTTTGATTTCTAACTTGTTTTTGATAATCTAAATATTTTCCAAGCTCTTTCTTTTATTTTCTTTCTAGTCTTCTTGCTAAAATAAATTTTAGTTATGATCTTTTAAAAAAAGGAAAATGAAAGAAAAAGACAAGAACACATGAAACAATGTCTAATTAGCTGAACTTGAATCAATTTCAACACCAACCGTTTGAAGACTTCACCACGCTTGCTACTGTAGACCTCTTCATAAAATATAAGTTTTTTTTTTTTTTTTTTTTTTTTCGTCGGTTGAACTGCGGGAGAGTATTAGTTGATAAATAGTCAGCCCACGCTCGTGTATGGATTTTGGTCTATTAAAGTTTAAATATTGTTTGTCATGTGTACTCTATAAAGAGTTGATGATTAATAAAGTTTAACATACAAGTTTCATCACTTAACATAAATGAATTTCTTATAGGCAATTATAGCACCCAAGGTTAAGACATCTATATGCATATTTTTGCGTGTTTGACATAGGCTAACTGCCGACCACATCACTTAAGCATTTCAAATTCAAAATAACTGATGTTGCCAATTTATCCATGAAACTATGATAAAACTCGGGGCCGGGTAGACCTGAGGGTTCACGAGAACCTAATGGATTTTTCGCCTAGTATTAACTTTCGTTAAAACTCCTGATTTTTTCGAAATGAACCTGGTCCCAAAATTTAGCGTCATATAAATGCATGTCTTGTTTATTTAGTCCACTAATATGTAAAAGTAATACTCGTCTTCTTATTTTACTATTTTTTAAGAAATCGTACGATTTAGTTTATTTTCATTTTCTTTATACTCGTAAAAAAATTTGTGCACTTGGTGACCTATAGTTATGGGTCCACCCCTAAAACTACATAAGTAACTATTTTAAACTCAAAAAGCTACAATGCCTTATATTATTAACATATACAATTAAGCAAATTTGCAATTGTTTAAACATATAAATGTAGTTAAAAAAATTTGCCTGTAGAAGTGGTATCAACGAGTTTGTCATAGATGTGCAATGAATAAAGTATAAAACGGAAGCGTTATTTTTTATGTGTCATAGCCATAAACTTAAATAGACTTGCAAGTTTAGACTTGTAAATTTATATATGGGTTTAGAAGCTTTCTTCTAGTGGTTTATGAGTTTTTATTGTCACCTTACCCTCCTTTTTTTAATAATCCGCTTATCCGGACACTTAGCAATTAACATGAGCTCATAAGTTTACTATAAAACTGAATTATTCGTTTGCATTCTATTTTGCATACTATCGAAAATCAAAACTATTTTGCATATTATAAAACTGAATTATTCGTTTTAGATGGTTGTATAGCAGGTCTACTTGACCCAACCTAATGTGTTTTTCTAGTGTGTATCAAAATACCCATTTTGACCCGTTACACAAATCACCTATTTTAACCATATACCACATCACATAACTCATTTCCTCAGCATGCTTTAGCTATATATATTATAAACCTGGAAAGATTCATCACAAACCAAGTTCTGTAACATACCCAAAAATTCGCATATCAGTGCATACTTACAAAATTCTCATATCATTTCCAAAGAAGCAAAAAAGGTGCCAGACATGCAAAGCTTATCCACAATATCACCAGAGGATTTGTAAGTCATTTGAACTGTTTTAAATGGTGCTATAACTCACTGGTGGGAAGTGTAATGCTGGTGCAGTAATATAGCCCCAATGAGAGGAGAAATTAACATGATTGTAACTAAGTCAATAAGGCTATCATGATTTATACATGTGATAAATAACTAAAAGGCATGTCATTATTGATGGCAAGCATATAACGCATCCTCCATCTTGAAAAACACATCTAGATAATGATCAGAAGCAACACTAATTATCATCATCATCAATTTTGACTTACTAATATTGCCAACCTTTAAAGAATACATTTTTCAACAAGTATGCATGTTCATTGTGCTTTTTATTTGCGCTAATCACGTACAAATCCTAAGAGAAAGTACGTATCTTCAACCGCAACCCGTATTATATTAAACCACACACACATGACACAACACAAATACTCCAAAAAAAAAAAATTACATGCACACACATCGACACAACCAGATTTTGTACTCGGCTATAATAATCTAAATTGAAAGGATTCTTTTTTAGTACGACCCATACTAACTAGAAAAACATGAACCATGATAATGATCGATGAGTTTGAAATATTGATGAATCTACACAATCAATATGATACCAAGCATAACATTACTTTTCTAAATTAAAACAGTTATGAAAAATAAATGGTAATTTTTCCACACCTTAACCACAAAGGAGCGAGTCCGTGATGAGACAACATATCATTTCCTAAATCCACAACCTTGCAATGTGGCCATCATCTCCGTGATCAATCAATTTCAGGATATACACAAGACTCCAAGTGATCAATTAGAAGTAGGGATTCCTTGTAAGAACTAATGAAGAATGAATCATGTTGTCCATAAATCGGAAATTTAATGATGTTTTTTGGCCATGGTTCGTAAACTTCTACTGCAGAATCATAAATCCCAAACTGTTTGGCCTCCTCTCGAGGAGTTTCCAATATAAGTTCTCCATTCTTCCTAAATCCCAATATTTTAGTTAGTGATCTTTCAGGTGTGTTAAATGTGAACAACTTTGTAAAAGAACAATCACGCTCCATCTTCCATATTCCGACCTGTCTATTGGGTACAAACAGAGCAAGAGACTCCCTTAGCTTAGATATAAAGAGACGTGCAGGTTTATAAGACTCGTTTGTTATCGTATCTGGAAAGTTTTTGTCTTTGAAAGCATTCGCATTCAAATTAAATGACACAATCATATATTGATGAGTATAGATGAATTCTCTCATAAGAAACCGATAAATACAGCTACCTATAACAACCTGCGACCGTCCATACGACCGTTCATGAAATTCAATTGATTTACAAGGCTTGCTACACTGAATCTCAGTCCATCTCTTGGAACTCAAAGTAAAAATATCAACATTCCAAGGGTATGAAAACTTGACAATGGTAGGTTCATTAGTGACGGGACAAACCGTGAAACCAAAAACACCATCAGTTAAATTACAAAGAACAATACAAACAGATCTTCTGGTTGAAGTGTTCCACAGAACAAGCATCCTCGATCCAGATGCCGTAACCATACAAACACAAGAAACCGCGAGAGTAACCAATTACTTCTAAATTCTTAAATTGTTTCATGAGGTCGAGCCATTTGGAGCAAGGTCTTGTTGTACCTTAAAAGTATCATCATTAACAGATAGATGTTTAACCTCAAATTTTTCTCGGTACATTAAAAGTAAACTATTCGGCTCAGTGTCGCGGGAGCCTAACCAGCAACAAACTCAGAGCTGTCGATAAAAGACTTCCATGGTTTCGAAACGGACCTTAATCAAATCAGTGAGTTAACATCAGGGACCCTTTTGATGATTTCAGTTTGGATTTCAAAAGGGATGTTGTGTGACATTATGTTTATTAGGGTTGTAGCGACAATGGTGAAAACAATAAATAGCAAATATCGGATATTTGTTTGTAGTTCCTAGGGTTTTAGTTACTGACTGATGACAGGGTTCAAAACAAAGAATGTTTTTAGTTTCTAGGGATTTACTTCTTTCGATGTAATGATGAACCGAAAGTTAATATAAAAAAATTAGCTCGTGTGAAGAGTTTCATGGATAAGGGCCCAACGATACCCATGTTAAGTCCAATATCAACAACTGACACAGTAACAACACCTGTTTTACTACATAGACTGATTTCGAGATAAAGTCAAGGTAGAATAAGAGTAGTTGATGTTTGAATACAGAAGAGATTAAGAATGAAGATTGATGACGTATGGTTCGGAAAGGACTTAAAGAATAAGTCAGGAACGGACCTAAGTCCGGAAGGTGCTTAAAGCCTGGATATGAAATATGTGCCTGAAATATATGCCTGGAAAGGGGTTTAAGCCCAGATAAGAAGGTGGCATTGTATGAACACACAATTATTCAGTGCAGAGGTTCTAAGTTATAAAACTTTTTGCTTAAAAGTTCTGCAATTTGGATCCAAGAGATCAAAGAAAGTTCTGATCCTTCGTCAACAGTTACCTTTATCACCTCATTTACCCTAAACATTAGGTAAGTTTCCTAATGTTAACATTAGCAATATAACCACTGATATAACACGTTTTAGATAATTTGGTCGAAATTGCACCTCTAGAAACATATAAATACATTTACACAAGTTAACTACAAATCATCCTTCATTCAAATGCATCCGAGTTCATCTAAAGTTCAAGTTTTATTCTTTGGGGTACGTCTAGCTTCTTCCCATTTTTTCCAAATACACTCGCTAATTAACAAGTATACACACAACACAGAATATGCATGAGGTTACGGTCATATTCATCATGTACACAATCTTCTGAAGTCGAACTTCCTAGAGCCCGAAACTGAACTATGTTGAATTAAAGTTTTCCTAAACCGAGTATGAGCTTCATGAGATTTGAAAGTTGATTCTGTGAACCATTGACATCATCATCTGCTTCCTCTTTAATTGCATTCTCTTTTTTTAGTGTTTTTTTAAAATCCGCTACCACCTCACTGATCTCTTGAATCAAGTCAACGATCACCCCATCAACGCCCATCAAGATTTGAGCTTTGACCACTTCTTGCACGTTACTGAAAAGTCAACAAACATGTCATTGGGTGCAAGTGTATAATACTAATACAAAGGAAATAAAATCAAGAAATAACTTAATGATTTCGAGAAGTTAGATCTTACTTTAGCTGGCCGTAGCTTACGAGAGATAGTTTAGAGTCTTTAATTTGTTTTATCACTCCTGGATTTCTTAAAATGGATCTCACTTCGGCAACGATTCCATTTAAACCACCTGATAAGCACAATTTCATTGCTTCTTCTAAAGAATTCCTTCTAACGTCTGTATATGTTTCACACCCTCCATTTGTGAGAAAGAAGACCTAATCAAGACATTATAACGAGCAAACACAATCAAATGGAGGACCTTTTTGTAATTACCCAACTCTATTGCATGATATAAAATGTGACTTACAGGATAAGTTTTTTGCAGTTTCCGGACCAAAAGGGTTGCATCAGGCTGAAAGCTTGAGAAAAAGATTGGTCTGTCTTTAGCATACTTGAATACAACCTGCCAGAAAGAGAAACAAAATTAGTAAACTACAGAAACTCATCCGATGAAAACTAAAATAGGTAAAATGATAGCTTACTTGAAGAACAACTTGTATGGCGTGAACCAATTCGTCTTCAGTGTACTCAACATCATCATCAAACTTAAACTCAATGTTAAATCCCTTCGAATGGTTTATTTTCTGAAACACCTCTTCCAATGTGCATAGATGATCCTCCTTTTCGGCTTTCCACTCAAAAATTCTCCCATCTTTTGTTTTTCTAAACAATGGTTTACCCACCTGATATTATCAAAGATCATAACAATTACTTTTATGAAAATAAAGTTTCCTTATCTAATCATCTAAACCAATGAATAACTACATATAAGATATGTTATAGATGATGAAAAGATGTGTGGAAAGTCATTACTTTATTAGGTTCCCTTTGAGGTCCATACGAAAGGAACTCATCTAAACTCAGATCTGTAACTCTTTTCTCAATTATTACACCCTGAAATCAAACACCAAGGAATTTCATAAGTGCACGTAAAATGAATATTGTAAGAAAGAGGTCCAAAGTACATGAAAGTGTATACCCGTGTAGACTTAAAACGGCAAGTGCAGATCACCTAGAGTAAAACACAACGCATAGTAAAATGAAGTGTAAACTGACCTTTTCTTGGGTGAAGATGAAGTTGTCATGAAAAATGACTGGACAGTCGTCTTTAGTCACCTACAAAAAGAGGTTTTCGTTTACGAGTTTTGTCTAAGTTTCTCCCACCACCCAAAACTTAGATCAAGAAATGGTCAAAGAAACACAAAACAAATAAACGAATCAGTCCCTTGAATAAAATCAAAGAATTCCAAAACATGTAACTAATTTATCACAGCCAACTTATATCAGATACGCGCGACAGATAATAACCAATCTTTTCACTCCATTTCTTATTAGGGGATGTTTGGATTGAGGGTTTGGCTATAAGGGCTGGAAATGGCAATGATAGATGTTATGTGTTTGTGGGACGGGTTTCAATTTAGAATTGCATCCTTAAAAAAAATGGACTTCTACATACCTAGGTGCGTTTAAATGCTGATTCCCATTTCCATTCTCATTCCTGACCCCAAACCAAACGCCGCCTTAATTTCTACAATCAAACTCAAGTGCTTGTACAAGCACTAACAATACCCGGCCACCAATACATTTATGAATAATGCTATAAATAGAGTTTAAACTAAATACAGTTAACCACTAGCCTTTATTTTATAGAGTTTTGAGCTGGAGTTGGATTAGCGAAAATTTTGATTTAACCAAAATCCATGTTTGGATCATAACATTCCAACAAGAGTTTTATTTATTTATTTTTTTTTGCATATAATCTGTTTTGTTTTTGACATAGAGAATAGGAAAGCAGATCTAGACCTCAAGTTCATTACACCTTAAAACCCTGGTGTTACATGGCTATGTTTGGCTGATCATATAATTTTGATTATTCTCTATCAGATAACTATTAAACTATGATGATACCTTCCTTTTGGGACCATCTAAATAAGGGTTTTAAGATATGACAAACTTCTATTTTAATACTACTACTTGGAACCTTAAACGTAATCACAATCTACAACAAATATATAAGAAAGAAAGCGACTAAAGAAGCAACAATCATGCAAAGTCATATGGTCACCATTCATGGGCCGTGACCCTACCAACCACTAGGCAACCTGTTGTGTCACACTTCCAAACACGTGGTTGTTGTGTTTATACAAACAAACAAGATATATGTCGTTACCAGCCTCTTACAAACGGCACTCGCCGCAGCCACCGCCAAACAATCATCGTCAATCTTTATAATAATAAACAAAAATCACAAAACAGTTTAATTTAAAAGATTTTTTAAAATTAGATGGTCGAACAGATGAGTTTTGGGACCTTATCAGCCTATTAAAAATACCACAAGTGTACCTTTTCTTTTGGTGTACAAGCAATGGCGGACCTATTAAGGGGCAGGGGAGGACCTGTCCTGGCCCCCCAATATTTGCGGCACCTAGTGTAAATATTATAGGTTTTAGGGATAATTTAGTTGAGGTTACAAACAAATCTCCGAATCGGCCCCTCCAAAATAAATTCGGCCCCCAAAAAAAAAATGTTCTAGTTCCGCCACTGTGTACAAGCTTAAACATGTAATGCATGCGTGATGGTGATGCGTGAGAGGCTCACCTCACGCGTGATGGGCCAAAATGTAGGTGACGGATAAAGGGCCACTACAACCTTTTTCAACCTTTAGCGACGAAATTATGGTCGTTAAAGGCTTTAGTGACGAGAAGTGCTGCCCTTGACTCGTTGCTAACTTTTTAACAACAAAAAGTCAAAGCCTTTGGCGACGCCAGGTGGCGTCGCAAATATTATCTAGCAACGACACGTGGTTTTGGCGGGCTAGATAATATTTATTTTTGTTAAAAAAAATTATATAATCTCAAAACATTTATTATTTAATTAATATATACTTTTAGTGACGACATAATATATACTTTATCGACGACATGCATCGTCGCTGAAAGTGTAGTTCCTGTGGTCAAGCTTACACCAAAATCAGAGTTGAAGGTGTAGGTCTCGTATACTTTTAGACGGTCGTCTCGAATACTTATTTTTGTTGTGGGCTTAGAGTGTAGTTTTGTGTGTATGTAACTATGTGTCTGTTTAAGCGGAGTACATATAAATTGCAAGTGTTGAGAGTCACGAGGATGATGTGGAGCTAATGTCGCAGTGAGTGATAAGGTTTTGGTGAATGATTTACTACCCTACACACTAAATATATGCTTATCGGTTTTACAAGATCTCAATAAGTAGATAAACCATAAACTAAGATAGCTAGTCCAAACACCCTTTGATTGATTTCATCATATAAATATCTAGATTAATTTGTTTGAAAATGCTTTCAAGCTCTATCTATCCATAAAATAGACATTTTATAAAGGTGTTTGAACTTCTTGTTGACGTGAGACGTGACCGCCTGAAGATCGACTTGCCACGCCAAAAAAACTAAAAATAAAAATATGTATTTACTATACGTACATGCAAAGTTAATGCATTTCCCACAATTAATCGATATTTCATATACTTTCTAAAAACTAATTTAACACGTAGCAATAATATCATATCACTTATAACTTACGTAAACAACAAAATCAAAGAAGAAAAACTACCTGAACATCAAATTCGACGAAATCAATACCAAATTCTCCAGCAGCATTAAATGCAAGAACTGTATTTTCTTTGATATATTTCATTTTTGGATCATCAGATTGCACCATATTCATTCCTGCACCACGATGTCCCATGACCATAAACTCATTATTCGCTGGAGAATCAAAAACCATCGTATCTCCATCATCATGATCATCCAGATGATGACGACCATGCACAACTTGATTATTATTTCTATTATGATAATAATGGTTGCATGTGGTAACATTATTATTATTATTTGTGTGATCAAGGTTATTTACAAGTGGTGTAACGTGAACCGTTTTTAGAGCCATTTTTTGTGGGATTTGTGATGAAGAAATGAGTTCAAACATGATATCTTTTTAACCAGAATTTGCGGGAATATTCTTCGGATATTATGATGGTTTGTGTGTGAAAACGGTGTGTTTTGATATGACTTGTGTAAAACGTTCATTTTTGTAGTGTGTTTTTTACTTTTTTTTAATATTTTGGTAGTGGGACAGATCGTCAAAGTTCTAGTGCTTGACAAGAAAACAGCAATGTCTACCTAACTTGTTATTGGTTTTTATGATGAATTGAATTAGTCAGTCGAACGAAGTTTCCATAAGTTTATGGAAGGAATCAAATAAACGAGTTAATTGAGGAGAAGTTTTTTTGACTTAGATGTATGCGGCTTATTATAGGAGAAAGCGTTTCGTCACTTTCAATTTGTGTAACTAACGAGTTCTGAACCGATACCAAAATACATGACTAGTAGGAAACAATAGTTATCGAATATACCGGTGTGATATTTATTAAACAAAAAGCTATAAATATCTATACTACATATAATGGAGGAAGGTTTTTCCATTATTAAATGTATTTTTATGTTTTAAAGATTACAAACTAATATACAATATGTACAAATTATTAATGGTATGCATAATGCATTAAACAATAATTTTTCTACACATAATTATTTAGAACATTCATTATTGTAAGTTTAATGTCAAATTTTTGTTTGGTTATGGACATTTAAAAATTTTAAAAATAGCATATTCAAAAAACATTTATCATCTATATATGTATTTTAGTACATTTTTAGTGAAATTCTAATTATTTTGATAATAAATTCAATTGAAAAGAATCGTACATGTCAAAATATAAAGATTTTAATGTGATTTATAAAGCAAGAAAATGTGTAATTTTTTAATACCGTAATTTATATAAGTAATGCCATATATCTTATTAATCATATATTGCAAGAACTAATTTATACATTTTCATGTTTACACGTTATATAATATTTTGACAACTATTATACAACATTTACTGATTAGCAAGTGCATTTCACCGTCAATCATCACAACTTGATAATACTACTGACTACTGTTTTCGTATCTAAAAGGATTTCTGTGTGCAAACCACACAACAAACTTTCACAACTTGCCTTCACATAAATAGCGAAGGGTCACACAGATGCACACTAAACAGAAGAAGCAAGCAAAAATAAGAAACGAGATTACTAAATCAATTGAGTAAATTAGGAAATGAAAATACGACGTTATTTTCATTAAATGGTTAAATGGTTATTAGCCAAAACTTAATATTTACCAGAAGATAAATATTAAGAGGTAATTAAGGAAAAGAAGCAAAAAAAAACAACCCCTTAAGGTTGTTTGATGTTCGTTCGACTGAACCCAAGAGAATGGGGTGTTTGTTTCCTAAAAAAACTAGAATACTTGTCTTACATGTATTCTAGATCCTTCATAAGTTCCCTATAAATACAAAGGGACTATGAGGGATATTCATAACTCACACACAATCCCTAAAACCCTCTTCTCTTCTCTCCTCTACCACGTTCAGTCGATCAAAGGGTTATATCCTTGATCGTTCATCACTAAATTGACCTGTAGTCGATTTAGTGTTTACTCGGTATTCGTAACTCGCCTAACTTGTATAGGTTCGAGCCATGATTCTACTTGTGTAGTATTGGTAGATACATGATGCAACCTGAAGTAAGGTTTTCTCCTGAAAACCCTAATCTGGTCGATCTGATGGGTTTTCTATACCCTAACTAGATTAATATAAAACAAAAATAACAATTAATCTGGGGTAAGAAGGAAACTAAACACTTAAGGATCTTGACCTATGATTAATAAAAGCAACTTAAAATAAATAAATAAGAAAATACTAACCTTTTGAGAAAATCGGATTTCTCACACACAGACCACCTTGTTCGAACTTGGAGGCAAGTACTTAAACGAGAGCACCTCTAATGGCTCACACCCATGAATCAAAGAGAAAAATTATTCGAACTCCTGAGGTCCCGACACAAGTCGAGCAAACCTTTACAAGGAGTAGGAATGAAAAGAAGAGAATGAATCAGTGAAGCCTTGGCATTCCCCTCTATTTAATATATAGAGAAAGGGACTTGGAAAAGCTCCTTGTGGAGATGTAGGATTCCCCCAAAATCGTCCCAAGCTTCCCATATGGCCACATGGTGCGCGCCATTGTGCCAACACCAAATGACTAGTCTCACCTTGCTTCTCTATAATGAATTATTAAACTTTTAATTAATTTACCAACTGCAATAAATTAATAAACTAATTAATTAATTATATATAATATTAATTCTAATTAATATTATCTCTCATTTATTATTTTTTAAACTGTTCATTGAGGGCAACCAAAAAAATGACTCTACTTTAAATGACAGTCTTACCAATTAATTCTGAACTTGTACACTAAATCCAACAGTCTCCCACTTAGACAAGTCATCAACTATAATTGGTCTAAGTCTATCCCTATTAATTAAGCAGAGAGTGACTTCCAACGCAATTGCCGAAATATGAACATATCTTATAGACAACCCTTAGATAAGTGATCAACCATTCCTTTGTTCTGCTGATATCGTATAAACTTCGGACATGGATTTTAATCAATCTCAAAGTTCAACATCATGCTTTCCCGATTTCTAATTATTTGACTATATGTGACCACTGAATTGAACACATCAATTTAGTCCTGGCTAGGCCTAGTAACTTTTGAGTCAACATCTAAATATCTAATTATCGAGAGGTCCATAGATATCACTTTTCCATTTAGGCAAAAGAAACAAATAAACTTCAAATACATAGTACTAGTCAACTCATCATGTCATACCTAGCACACCCTTTATAACAAGCATTAGGCGCAGTGTTTGAATAAACTAAAGTATAACAGACTTGAAAACTAGAAACTCGATGTATCTCCATTTTAAGAATAGATGATATTATCATCTTAGAATTACTCATGATATTAATCCATGAAGTAATCTCTCAAAGTACGGGTTTTTCCTATATTTAATTCCCATTAAGTACTCATGAGTGTTACAACATTCTCTATTTTATGTCTAATCTTTATAGACAATTTACTAACACACCATGACAGTCTTAAATCAATACTTACTTCATGTAGTATGAATGACTGGGGAGGTTTGGGTAAACTAAGTATTCAGGAAGCGGATTCTAAACATGTAAAAATGAAACACAATGATAAACAATAGTAAATGGTAGCACACTTAAAATAAACAAATCTCCATTATTTTATCACCAAATCTATTACAATTTCAATCATTGTTTAAAATGTTTCAAATTCAAACTAACAACTTAAACTTTATATTATCTTTTAATCCTATGCTCCTAACATGTTCATTGTGTCTGGACTTAGCCAATGCCTTTGTTAATGGATCAGCTGGATTATCCTCTGATTGTATGTGCTTCAGAATCACGTGTCCTTCTTTTACTTTTCTTTGAACAAAATGGTATTTTCTATCAATGTGCTTTGACTTTCTGTGATCCTTAGGTTCTTTAGTCAAGGCTAGTACACTCTCATTATCACATAATATTTCAATGGGGTCTTGTACTGTTGTAACAACTCCAAGATCTCCAATGAAATTCTTCATCCAAATAGCTTCCTTTGAAGCCTCACAAGCTGCAATATACTCGGACTCGCATGTGGAGTCTGCCACTATATCTTGCTTTGAACTTTTCGCCCAACCAGACAGTGAACGACTATCATCTTTATCTGTTCCCAACTTGCATGACAATAACCAATCACTCTGAGTTCTTTTTCTCCACCATAAACTAAGAACCTGTCTTTAGTATTTCTTAAATAATTAAGAAATTTTTTTACAGGTGTCCAATGACCTTCACCTGGATTTTGCTGATGTCTACTCACCATGCTCAAAGCAAAGGAGACATCAGGCCTTGTACACTTCATGGCATACATGATCAATCCTATAGTCGAAGCATATGGGACTCGACTCATTTTGTCCAGTTCTTCATCAGTTTTCGGACATAGATCCTTACTAATCTTTATGCCATGATGTAAGGGTATATTCCCTTTCTTAGGATTCTCCATTTTGAATCTTTTCAAAATTTTATCTAAGTACGTGTCTTGGCTAAGTCCTATAAGACGTTTCGACCTATCTTTGTAAATCTTTATACCGAGAATATATGCTGCATCTCCCAAATCTTTCATAGCAAAACATTTCCCCAACCAATCTTTTACACTTTGCATTTTCAAAAACCTTCTGGTTGTGCCATAAACACATCCTCTGTCAGTTTTCCGTTAAGGAAAGCGGTTTGGTTTTGACATTCATATGCCATATTTCATAATCATGAAACGCAGCTGTGATAAGTATTATCCTAATTGACTTTATTTTAGCTACTAGTGAGAAGGTTTCCTCATAATCAATCCAGTGGGGGTAATTAATGACAAGAAGCAAAACTAACAACCATTAGGGTTGTTTGATGCTCATTCGACCGAAACCCAAGAAAAGGGGGTGTTTGTTGTAACAATTCGCATTTTCAGGTTAATTACTTTTCCCGGAAAATTTCACTATTCACTTTTTACTATCATCTCAGAAATTTTTATTTCATATTCTCGTAAGTTAAACTATTTTAACGATAATCCGAGAGTTTGACGCTCGTCGGATCATTTCTGCAAAAATCACAAAGCCGTGTCCGAGATTTACTTTTAGGTTTAAACGTCTTTCCAGCATCCTGATATATCCATAAAACATTATAAACAATAGAAATATGATTTTCTATCATTTTATGACAATTCCAAAAGTTTTGAAATTTTACGTTTTCCAGTTCAGCGTTTTACGCGAATTACGCGTTTTAGACCCGTGTTTCCAGTTTTTAGCAGGGTTTTAGCACCCGATAGAACCTACCACTCATTTTATATTTTATTATGGAGTATATTGATAAGTTCTACCATATTTATAAGTTTCATATTTTTAGGATACCCGGTTTTACGTTTCGTGACTTAACAACTTACGGTTAGCAACTTACGGAGTCAAAACTAGCTACATACTTAGGATAATACCATCAAAAGTCCACATCTTGTTCTCCAAGTTCATGAACCGCCACTAGGGGGGGCATTCACACTTGTGGTTAAATCTTGACCATTGATTCTTTAGATCATTACTTAATTACAACTTTGTCACCAAGTTATTGTAATTTCCTAGTAAGCTTCCTAACCTTCTCATTCATAGTATAAATAGCAAGCTAATCTCTTCCTTTCTTCATCACCAAAAACGCCACAACATCAATACCTAGCACCATGATCCTTTGATCTTCAATATACAAGTTACACTACAAAGTTCAAGGTCTTAGTATTCTCTACCTAGTTCTTAAGTTTGTTTGGTGATTCCATGGTTGAATTAGGAGCTACACAAGGTTACTAGGGCTGAAGTTAAATGGTTTTCACAAGGGTTAGATCAAGGCTAGCAAGGGTTACAAGAGTTATGGTGAAGGGTTTACAAGATTAGGTTTAGTGTCCTAATTCTATACTTAACTTCCTTTCTTAAGTGAAAGCCAAAAGTTGTAAGAAACCCTTATACACTTTCTTGCTCAATATCATTTTCATGCTCTTTGTGTTCTTTTCATGCTATATATGTTCTTGTTATTATGTTCATTGATTTGCCTCAAACGGTCAGATAATTATTGATCAGCCACTTGTGAATGGCCAACTGTAATAGTCAAACAGCTGAGGCAAATGCTTCCGTGAAATACAGTGTTTTCCCGGGTCGTAATGTCCCAACGAGGTTGTGATGGTATTAAAAACGAATCTGTGATCAGTGAATGTGAACAGGAAAGGTATAAAGTGTGTGTGTGTGTGATTACCTAGGGTTTTATAACTTAAATAAACTATTAGAACGATTACGTAAAACCTAGATATCTAAAACGTATAAAACGTACACCAATTTAAAATCAGACGCGACTGCGTACTGAGAAAAAGGTGAGTTTTAAGGAAAAATAAACTACAAGGGTTAAAATTGAAAATTCTATAAACTTAAACTTAAAATAAAATTAAATTAAAAAGAAAACTATTTTTTAGATTATTATATTATTTATTATTAATTATTTAATTAAAAAATATTTAACTATTTAATTAAAACTAATTTATATTTAAACTAAAAATGATAAATACTACAAATTAAACTAAAAACTTATAAAAATAATTTCTAAAACTTAAAATGAACTTGAAGAAAGTATAAAAAAATAAAAATAAATCTTTTTGTCTTTTTGTGAGCTTTTTATTAATTAAAAACTATTTATCTTAATTAAACTATTTAAACTAATTTAAATTACAAATATTATTAAACTAACTTAGAAAATTATGAAAAAATTTATAAAACTATTTTATAACTTATAAAAGCTATAAAAAATATAAAAACTAGGTATTACCTTATAAAAATTAATTATACTATTTATAACTTAATTATTTGTTAATTATTAAATAAACTAATATTAATTATAATAAATACTAAATGACAAAAAAAAATCTGAGAAAATTATGAAAAATACTTTAACCTAAAAGGAAATTATTAAAAATATAAAATTACAAATTACTTAATAAAAATCTAAAAATTAAAATTAAAATTAAATTAAATTAAATAGAAACTATCACTTACTATTATATTGTTTTTTCTTAAATTTTCTTTTACAAAACTATTTTATACTTAAATATAACTAACTTTTGTGAAAACAATTATTTTATAACTTATTAATAAGCTAGTTATAAGCTAACAACTTAAGCAGTTGACTATAGTTGACTGAAATTGGAAATAAGCTCACAAGAGCTTATGTGGGACCCACTATGGTAAAACTTGGTTCCAATAAGTTTATTGAACAAGTTCAAGCCAGAATAAGCAAAAGGGGACCACTGAGTAAGCCAATAAGCCACAATAAGCACTTGCTTATTGTGGACTGAGACAGTTTTAAGGGACAGAATTCAATGGCTAATCTAGGTGGGGTCCACTGATCTAGAGGTCAAACCTATGGTCAATCTAAAATCTTTGGTAGGAGGGGGGGTTGGGAGAACTCAATTGTGAGGTGTGGGACCCACTGAGTGATCCACAAAACACCACCAAAGTTGGTGGTGTGGAACTGTGGTGACTGAAACAGGGCAATACCTTGCCCTACAGTTGTCTTTGAGCAAGGGTGGGACCCACAACAAAAATCTTAAAAATAAACTAGCAATGGGAAAATGAATTTTAGGTGGTGGACACCAAACCCTAACAAGCACAATCTCTAATTCTCACCACAAAATTCACAAATATTCCCACACTTTTGGAAAAAAAATCTGAGAAACTAACTTTTGACTTTTCAAGTTTTAAGGCTAAGTTGACTTATTTGAGTTTCCACTAGATCCTATGAGCTTATTAAGCTATAATAAGCTATGACAAAACTATCCTAAGCTAAAAATATGAATTTTGATCAAGTGAGGGGGGTTTGAGGTTCAACTGTCCACACAGTGAGCTGTGGGAATGGGGAATGGGTAATTTTGACTATTTTGTGATTTAAACTATGTTTTTATGACTAATCTTTGCTAGTTTTACCTAAGGGAACTTGTGTAAACCAAAAGTGACAACTACAACAGTCCTGAGCATGTCCAAACTTCCAAATCCAAACACACCCTTAACTAACTTGAAATGAGAATTTCAAAGGCAAAGACTGAGATAGACCATGGGAATGATTCCAAATGAATTATACTGATGATATAAACTACTTTGAACTCAATACCACATACTATTACAGCTAAAACCTAGAAATCACAAATCTATTAAAATTGACTATGAAAATAAATTTTCAAGCGACTCACTAATATCAAATAACAATATACTTGTCTTATGCTAGATTATAGCTAAGTACTACTGAATGAACACAAAAGAACAACAATTAGTAGCTAACAACAATAATATAATGAAATGCCAAAAATTAGAAACTTGCTTACAATGGCATTTTGACTGAGAAACAAAGAACCAAGGACCAAGATTTTTCCTAACAGTCTTCCACAAGACTACTAATACCAAAACACTTCAAATCATACCCTGCTCAATCCTTCATCTTGTTCTTCCTTCCATTTTTTATTTTTCTTTTATTTAATTGATTATTTTTGGTATTTTCTATTTTATGATTAAACAGATAATTAAGGTGTTCTAAAACTTGTATGAGCTTTGTCAGAGCTTTTTAAAGCTTATGAACTAACTTAACAACAACTAAGAATATCAGTTGGCCTTTTTGTGATTTTTGAAATAAAGAAAAATTGCATAATTTGAGATACACAATGAAACTTGAACTTGACTTGAATTAAAGATTCAAACACACAAGATTAACTGATACAAGCTTAATTTAATTGAAATTACAACTTTAAAATAGAATTATACTCCCTACGACTAAACTAAACTAAGACTACACTAATACTTTTCATTCCTTGCTTCTTCATCCTTTTGTAGAGACTTCTGAGGTTTGTGGGACCCACAGAAGCATTTCCCACCACATCACAGCCCTTGAAATGGTCTATCCAATCCCCACCGTTTAAAAATCTTTTTGGCGCCAAAGTCTTGGGACAGAGGGGTAGCGTGTGAGAGGTAATTCAGGAGCATTTAATGCTTCTTGGGAAGTGTGAAGAGGTGGAGGGATAAGGTAGTGACTGGGGGTGGTGGTATGGTGAAACCAGTGAGGTGGTGAGTGGTATTGGTGTCTGTGTGATGGTGGTGGTATTGGGAGGGAAGGGTCAACGGGTTTGACCCGGTTTTATTTATTAAAAAGGTGTGGGCTGGATTTTGGGCTTGGTGGATTGGATCAAAGAATGAAGGGTGGGCTGTGTATAACATGGGTTTAGTTTAGGTTTATGATAATAATAATAATGAGTCCGTTTGGTTTTTTAGAAATTACAAGGACCAATTTTGTAATTTAAGCAAAGTTTAGGGGCTGAATTGGTATTTTCCCAAAGTTTATCATAAGGGCCTATCTTGCCAAGTGTGAATAGTAAAAGGGTAATAAATGATAATTCACTAGTTTAAAATACCAGGGACTAAATTTGTCATTTTGGAAACTTGAGGGACTAAATGTGTAATTTATTCAAAACTTTCAACCAAGGACTAATAGTGACAATTATGAATTCCCTAGGACCCTTAATGATAATTTTCCCATTTTAAACACCCGGGGACTAAAACTGTCAAGTTTGAAACTTTGAGGGACCTGTTTTGCCAAACTGTGAAACTTCAGGGACCAATCATGTAAATTCACCAAACTTCATACCAAGGACCATTCCTGCAAAAGATTATTAGTACAAGGACCAAAATTGATTTTCTCAAAGTTTTTGCATCCCAGGGACCATTTATGTCAATTTCCACAGTAGAGGGACTAAACTTGTAATTTTGTGAAACTTTGCACCAAAGGACTAAATATGTAACTTTATGATTAAAAAGGACATTTGGTGACTTTTTCAAGTTTTTAGAATAACCAAGGACTAGTTTTGCCAATTTATGAAACTTGAGGGATTGAAACTGCCAATTATGCAAACTTTGTACGTTTTTCATTTGTTTTTGCATATTTTGTATTTGAAACATATAAAACACACCTCTAAGATATTTTAAGTATTTTGATATATATTTGAGTGTTTTTGTATGTTTTGGCATTTCAGATTAGTATAAAATGATGAGTATTTAGACACTCATCAATCCCCCACACTAAACTATTGCTAGTCCCTAGCAATCTATTTGAGAAAAACTTTATGGATTTGAAAAACTCTTTACCAAAAGCCATCACTTCTGGAGTAGTCAGGTGTAAGAACTGTGGCACACCTGATAACCTTGTGATTTTGAGCAAACCACCAGCTGTCAACGGATTTGATTAGTCTTTACCAAAAGCCGTTTGCTTCTGGACTAGCCAACTCTTGATGGAATAGTCAACATCTTGGTGAGCTGATTACCAATTATGGTTTTTCCATGGCCTTTACCACAAGCCATAATCTTGCGGGCTAGCCAACTCATTATCTTTTGAGGATGATGGGGAGTTGAGGAACCATACAATTTTTGGCAAATTGCAAGCCATAAATGGGTTTGAGTTATCTTTACCAAGAACCGTTTGCTCCTGGATTAGCCAATCCTGTTGTGGGTTAGACATGGAGGATTGATACCATTTATTGCGTTCTAAGTGAGAAAAAATTTTAAAATTTTGGCTAAAATGGCGGTTCTTGATGGAACATGTGTTTAAATTCGTTAGAATAACGAATCTCCCCCCACACTTAGAACTGAATATTGTCCTCAATATTCAAAGTACCGGGTGTTAAACCGAACTTAGAACGTAAGAAGGAAATATTACTAGCCATTATTTTATGTGTATATACATACAATTATTTTTTAGATAAAACTTCTTAAATAGAAGCTATCACTATATGTACATTTTTTTGTGTGCATATATACAACATGTGGGGCATCTCCCCCACACTAGGGTGTTACACACGGGTGACAACCCATGTTTTTGCTAATGTTTTTGATTCCCGAGTCACTAGCTTGACTCGACCCCGTATTTGATTTCTTGTCTCCCAAACTGTCAGGTTTATCACGCAAGCTAACCGCTTGTGAACGGTTAACTGTAATAAAGAGGTCCTGAACAGACCTGGAGAAAAAGCAATTTAAAAATCTATGGGGAAGTAAGTGGAAGAGACAATCTCAATCGGACTTTCATTCAAGATGTTTGGATAAACATTTGAAGCACGTGAAAGTTCCACAGCGACGAGACAAGTACCCGGCTCATAATTTATAAATGAGAATGCCAGGGTCAAAGATAGTGTCTTCATTCCCGAAGGAGTGAAGAATAGGAGAAATCACCTGGTAGGTGAAGGAAAGTAGGGAGATCTGAATAGCAATTAAGATAAGAACTTCCTCCTCAAGAAATACATATTCAAGTGGAGGAGGCAAGTCTTTAAGCTTGATCTCAGGAAATTTATCAGTTTCCTTGACTGATATGATTTCCTCATTATGAAGTTGTGGAAAAAGGGGAAATGGATCTTCATTTAACAAACTTTCTAGAAAAAGAATGTCCCCCTCTGGATTAAGATAATTATCATCAACTTCGTATGAAATTGAACTATCTTTATTCATAAAAGCCTCGAATTCGTCCAAATCATTTTCACTTTCCGGAGGAAGTGGTTTGATCTGAGTGAGTTCAAACGCAGGATCATGAGTAGGTAAGAATTCTAACTCTCTCAAATCCGCTTCAAAGTCAAAGACTTCATTTTCATCCCTTGGTGGGATGGGATCCATATGAGAGAGTTCATCAGCGAACTCTTCAAAAAGATAGTCATCATTAGACTCGGGAAGTGATGCATCAACAAATTCGATGTCTCCATAAGATAAACAATCATTACTGGAATCAGAGACAGTCTCAATTTGTTCATTTGATTTATCAGGGGTGAAAGGAATATCATACATAAGATCAAAAGTTCCCTGTGACTCTCTCGGGATTGGGACAAGGATCTCAACACTAGACTTTATTAATTCGTCCGATTCCTTTTTAGGAATTGTGTCAAGATGCTCGTCCCCCATGTTCAGAGAGTGAGTGGGAACCTCGGGTGTGATAACATCATACAGAGGGAGATGAGGATGACTAGCAGTAATGGAGTCTACAAGTTCCATTATTTCTACTGCTGGTGATTCAGTTATATTATTTTCTCCCTGTATATGCATGGAAGGAGTCTCAACTGATGAACTTGATGATTCTTTTTGAATGATAACAATGTTATCATCATCATCACTGTCATCATCGTCCTCATAAAAAGCAGCATAGCGAATATTGGCACGTATTTTGGCTACTCTTTGCTCAGCAATTAAATCTTCCATGCTTTTCCCAAAATCTCGTTCTTCAGCAAGTAATTCTGCGATAGATTTATCACGAGAATTTTGAATGAGTGGAAATTGTGGAGGTGTGGATGTGTCAAAACCGGAAGGTTGACATTGATCATCATTATGAGGACCCCCACAATATACACAAGAAGAACTTGGATCATGGCGAAGCGACATATTAGCTAACTCCTCCCTAATGTTTTTAAGTTTTTCAAGAACCTCTAGACAAGGGTTTTGCTGGTTTTGAGGAGTTGCTTGGTTCATTTGGTATTGTGGAGGTGGGTCTTGAAACGAATAGTCGTAATTGTTACAAGGAAATGGATTCCTTGTTTGACAATCAGAGCTAAAATGTGGACCTCCACAGTACTCACAACAGTAAAATTGTTGAGTCTGGTTTGGTGTATTTTGATACGAAGCATCATTGATATTTGGATAATATGATTCTTGCTCGTATGAATGTGATGGGTAGTTTGAAAAATTTGAGGAGTTGTTGAATAAGTTTTGATTAGGATCAAAAGCAAATGAATTACTCGACCCACAAAACAAACAACTCCCATTTTGAATATCATTACCACATTGTTCACATGTACACCAATGACATGGAAAACCGAAAAGCGGCTTACCACAACCGTCACAAGGAACAAAATCTGGAGGTGGGACAAGTGGTGTGCTCTTAGAGCTAGGAATTTCCACCACTTCCGTTATGGTCTCGGGTTTTGGTTCTTGATAAACGTGAAGGTTAGGTAAGTCGTTCTTTTCAGTCACTACCCTAAGCTCTGTACGTTTGCTTGACAAACTTTCAACCGTAAACCGTGAAAGGTTAGGATCAATTTTTGAAGGTTCGTCATTAATAGCACGTATCTTGGGTTGTGAAGGGTAGTTGGAAGAATTTGGTGAATCATTGAGAGAATTTGGACTTATGAACAGATTGCACACAGTACAAAATCTGTTACTACAATTATTGCCACAATTCTCACAAATACACCGGAGACAACGAAGGCCGTTCTCAATATGGCTTTTACAGTGAAAACACTTGTAACCGAGAGACGCCATAAGAATTATGTATGAGATGGGTGTAAGAAGGTAGAATCAAATGGATAGAGGGTATAAAGGTGAATATTTATGGGTTTTTAAAATTTTTTTGTAGTACTAATAAGAAGGAAAATGTTTTTGGTTTTTTTTTGTGTTCATTGAAAACTGATTTTAAAAAGTTTTCGGGAACTGTTTTTGGTTTTATATGATAATAGTATGAACAAGGATGGATAAATATACAAATGAATGTGTATTCAGATTCACAAATACGCAAAATCGTTAGAATAAGCGCGCAACCTCCCCGGCAGCGGCGCCAAATTTTGATTCGCCTCAAACGGTCAGATAATTATTAATCAGCCACTTGTGAATGGCCAACTGTAATAGTCAAACAGCTGAGGCAAATGCTTCCGTGAAATACAGTGTTTTCCCGGGTCGTAATGTCCCAACGAGGTTGTGATGGTATTAAAAACGAATCTGTGATCAGTGAATGTGAACAGGAAAGGTATAAAGTGTGTGTGTGTGTGTGTGATTACCTAGGGTTTTATAACTTAAATAAACTATTAGAACGATTACGTAAAACCTAGATATCTAAAACGTATAAAACGTACACCAATTTAAAATCAGACGCGACTGCGTACTGAGAAAAAGGTGAGTTTTAAGGAAAAATAAACTACAAGGGTTAAAATTGAAAATTCTATAAACTTAAACTTAAAATAAAATTAAATTAAAAAGAAAACTATTTTTTAGATTATTATATTATTTATTATTAATTATTTAATTAAAAACTATTTAACTATTTAATTAAAACTAATTTATATTTAAACTAAAAATGATAAATACTACAAATTAAACTAAAAACTTATAAAAATAATTTCTAAAACTTAAAATGAACTTGAAGAAAGTATAAAAAAATAAAAATAAATCTTTTTGTCTTTTTGTGAGCTTTTTATTAATTAAAAACTATTTAAACTAATTTAAATTTCAAATATTATTAAACTAACTTAGAAAATTATGAAAAAATTTATAAAACTATTTTATAACTTATAAAAGCTATAAAAAATATAAAAACTAGGTATTACCTTATAAAAATTAATTATACTATTTATAACTTAATTATTTGTTAATTATTAAATAAACTAATATTAATTATAATAAATACTAAATGACAAAACAAAAATCTGAGAAAATTATGAAAAATACTTTAACCTAAAAGGAAATTATTAAAAATATAAAATTACAAATTACTTAATAAAAATCTAAAAATTAAAATTAAAATTAAAATTAAATTAAATAGAAACTATCACTTACTATTATATTGTTTTTTCTTGAATTTTCTTTTACAAAACTATTTTATACTTAAATATAACAAACTTTTGTGAAAACAATTATTTTATAACTTATTAATAAGCTAGTTATAAGCTAACAACTTAAGCAGTTGACTATAGTTGACTGAAATTAGAAATAAGCTCACAAGAGCTTATGTGGGACCCACTATGGTAAAACTTGGTTCCAATAAGTTTATTGAACAAGTTCAAGCCAGAATAAGCAAAAGGGGACCACTGAGTAAGCCAATAAGCCACAATAAGCACTTGCTTATTGTGGACTGAGACAGTTTTAAGGGACAGAATTCAATGGCTAATCTAGGTGGGGTCCACTGATCTAGAGGTCAAACCTATGGTCAATCTAAAATCTTTGGTAGGAGGGGGGTTGGGAGAACTCAATTGTGAGGTGTGGGACCCACTGAGTGATCCACAAAACACCACCAAAGTTGGTGGTGTGGAACTGTGGTGACTGAAACAGGGCAATACCTTGCCCTACAGTTGTCTTTGAGCAAGGGTGGGACCCACAACAAAAATCTTAAAAATAAACTAACAATGGGAAAATGAAGTTTAGGTGGTGGACACCAAACCCTAACAAGCACAATCTCTAATTCTCACCACAAATTCACAAATATTCCCACACTTTTGGAAAAAAATCTGAGAAACTAACTTTTGACTTTTCAAGTTTTAAGGCTAAGTTGACTTATTTGAGTTTCCACTAGATCCTATGAGCTTATTAAGCTATAATAAGCTATGACAAAACTATCCTAAGCTAAAAATATGAGTTTTGATCAAGTGAGGGGGGTTTGAGGTTCAACTGTCCACACAATGAGCTGTGGGAATGGGGAATGGGTAATTTTGCCTATTTTGTGATTTAAACTATGTTTTTATGACTAATCTTTGCTAGTTTTACCTAAGGGAACTTGTGTAAACCAAAAGTGACAACTACAACAGTCCTGAGCATGTCCAAACTTCCAAATCCAAACACACCCTTAACTAACTTGAAATGAGAATTTCAAAGGCAAAGACTGAGATAGACCATGGGAATGATTCCAAATGAATTATACTGATGATATAAACTATTTTGAACTCAATACCGCAGACTATTACAGCTAAAACCTAGAAATCACAAATCTATTAAAATTGACTATGAAAATAAATTTTCAAGCGACTCACTAATATCAAATAACAATATACTTGTCTTATGCTAGATTATAGCTAAGTACTACTGAATGAACACAAAAGAACAACAATTAGTAGCTAACAACAATAATATAATGAAATGCCAAAAATTAAAAACTTGCTTACAATGGCATTTTGACTGAGAAACAAAGAACCAAGGACCAAGATTTTTCCTAACAGTCTTCCACAAGACTACTAATAGTAAAACACTTCAAATCATACCCTGCTCAATCCTTCATCTTGTTCTTCCTTCCATTTTTTATTTTTCTTTTATTTAATTAATTATTTTTGGTATTTTCTATTTTATGATTAAACATATAATTAAGGTGTTCTAAAACTTGTATGAGCTTTGTCAGAGCTTTTTAAAGCTTATGAACTAACTTAACAACAACTAACAATATCAGTTGGCCTTTTTGTGATTTTTGAAATAAAGAAAAATTGCATAATCTGAGATACACAATGAAACTTGAACTTGACTTGAATTAAAGATTCAAACACACAAGATTAACTGATACAAGCTTAATTTAATTGAAATTACAACTTTAAAATAGAATTATACTCCCTACGACTAAACTAAACTAAGACTACACTAATACTTTTCATTCCTTGCTTCTTCATCCTTTTGTAGAGACTTCTGAGGTTTGTGGGACCCACAGAAGCATTTCCCACCACATCACAGCCCTTGAAATGGTCTATCCAATCCCCACCGTTTAAAAATCTTTTTGGCGCCAAAGTCTTGGGACAGAGGGGTAGCGTGTGAGAGGTAATTCAGGAGCATTTAATGCTTCTTGGGAAGTGTGGAGAGGTGGAGGGATAAGGTAGTGACTGGGGGTGGTGGTATGGTGAAACCAGTGAGGTGGTGAGTGGTATTGGTGTCTGTGTGATGGTGGTGGTATTGGGAGGGAAGGGTCAACGGGTTTGACCCAGTTTTATTTATTAAAAAGGTGTGGGCTGGATTTTAGGCTTGGTGGATTGGATCAAAGAATGAAGGGTGGGCTGTGTATAACATGGGTTTAGTTTAGGTTTATGATAATAATAATAATGAGTCCGTTTGGTTTTTTAGAAATTATAAGGACCAATTTTGTAATTTAAGCAAAGTTTAGGGGCTGAATTGGTATTTTCCCAAAGTTTATCATAAGGGCCTATCTTGCCAAGTGTGAATAGTAAAAGGGTAATAAATGATAATTCACTAGTTTAAAATACCCAGGGACTAAATTTGTCATTTTGGAAACTTGAGGGACTAAATGTGTAATTTATTCAAAACTTTCAACCAAGGACTAATAGTGACAATTATGAATTCCCTAGGACCCTTAATGATAATTTTCCCATTTTGAACACCCGGGGACTAAAACTGTCAAGTTTGAAACTTTGAGGGACCTGTTTTGCCAAACTGTGAAACTTCAGGGACCAATCATGTAAATTCACCAAACTTCATACCAAGGACCATTCCTGCAAAAGATTATTAGTACAAGGACCAAAATTGATTTTCTCAAAGTTTTTACATCCCAGGGACCATTTATGTCAATTTCCACAGTAGAGGGACTAAACTTGTAATTTTGTGAAACTTTGCACCAAAGGACTAAATATGTAACTTTATGATTAAAAAGGACCTTTGGTGACTTTTTCAAGTTTTTAGAATAACCAGGGACTAGTTTTGCCAATTTATGAAACTTGAGGGATTGAAACTGCCAATTATGCAAACTTTGTACGTTTTTCATTTGTTTTTGCATATTTTGTATTTGAAACATATAAAACACACCTCTAAGATATTTTAAGTATTTTGATATATATTTGAGTGTTTTTGTATGTTTTGGCAGTTCAGATTAGTATAAAATGATGAGTATTTAGACACTCATCATTCATGATGTTTAAAAATGGATAAAATGAGTATTGGTATACATATGTTAACTTATGACAAGCAAACAAACAAACTAGTGATTTTTATGGAAAACCACGACCACAATAGTATAACTTTGATATTTGACACTTACTTACTGTTAAAGAGGACTTAACAAGGAAAACATAGCAATTTGAATCACCCAAAACGAGTACACGAGTAAAAAGTTATGACCATTTGAAGTTAGCGAAACCAAAACGGCAAAACTGCCTAAATAGCATTCTGATAAAATTTTGATTTTGAAAGTCCCACTTCTGGTCCGATTCATCAAAAAGTTAAAACACGAAAGTTGTCCGGAACGACGTTTTCGTTCAGGAGTAAAGAAGCTCGAGCCCTGAAAACACTATCCGAGTG
This sequence comes from Artemisia argyi, assembly GCA_030686995.1. Taxonomy (NCBI): domain Eukaryota; kingdom Viridiplantae; phylum Streptophyta; class Magnoliopsida; order Asterales; family Asteraceae; genus Artemisia; species Artemisia argyi. Next base: position 164,779,993 of record CM060697.1, read on the forward strand.
ATAAAATTCTTCAAATTCTAAACAGCCCATTTTTAGGCGAAAGTCACTAGATTATGGTTATACTTTAAAAGGAACAAGAGGTCTTATGACCTATAATCAAGACCACCACCATGGCTAGAGCCAAGGTTGAGTCTCATGACCATGGAACAAGGACCAAAGGTCATGGCAAGGCCATGACTAAATGACCATACAAACTTACTTAGGCGAAAACATGGAACAAGAAATTGGCGATAACTTGAACAAACAATTTGGATCTACTTCACTTAAAAGAACCATGAGTTAATACAAAGAGAAAATGGTCATACAAAACTTATGAAGCTACCCCTAATAACAATCTTCATGTACTAATAAACTTTCCTAAGTTTATTCAAATATTGGACATGTAACTTTTCGGATCATAACTTATATATATATATATACTTTATCAACTACTACAATAGTAGGGAGCCTCATGTGAGGAGTTCATTATGTAAGCCGTCGAGATGAGTTGTGGATTTACGAATTAAAGTGTCCTGGCTCCTCGAACGTTTACTACATGACTTCTGAATTATGTCGGCCCGAACGTTAGTAAACGATATATAAACTATACATGTTTCATTAATCATTTCTTTTCAAAGACTTACACTATACATCATACCACATCATGGACTAAGTGCAAGACATATATTGGCATGTTTATGTTTCCTTAGACATTATTCCAAACCTAAGTTACAACAATTATTCTAGGTTACTCGTAGAAGTTCTTACGGCATATCCATCATTCTCATTTTACATCATCCAACTCAAGGTGAGTTCATAGCCCCACTTTACATTACTTCAATGTTTTACAAACCCTTGGGGGGAATACATGCTATTATTTTTCTACTCGAACACAATGCTTTCTACTGTATGCTATTCGACTATGTTTTATTATCACTAAGTAACATCCTTGCCAAACCAAGATCCCTTATTATGAACCATTTAATCACTTGCGAGGGTTACTTGCAAGTGAGCGCGAATATTGTGAATAGGCCTATTGGGATTGACGAATCCCATTTGTTTTGACTAAGTTCAAACAAATGCATTAATATTTGAGACATTAGGTATGACGGCAAAGTACCTACCGGGATAAATCTGCCGATCGATATTGGTACACGTTAACGTTTTGGTGTCATAAGCTTAGTGAATTAATAACCTTTCCGGGCATATAACAACGTAGCCCATCTTTGTTTTCTAACTATGAGTGTGAGTGTATAGCTCACACTACGATTATTGTGTTCAAACGATTTAACTACAAACACTACGATTATTGTGTTCAAACGATTTAACTACAAACACTACGATTATTGTGTTCAAACGATTTAACTACAAACACTACGATTATTGTGTTCAACGATTTAACTACCAACACATTGTGTTCAAACGATTTAACAAACTCTATGAATATCACTCAACCTTTGTGTTGACCTCTCAAGCATGTATTTCAGGTTCATGACGATCAAGGATGGCACGGATACTCAAGAGGGCTATAAATTTTATTATCATTCAAAAGCACATTTATTATACATTGTAAACATGGAACCATTTGGGACCTCATTTTGTAAATCTCTGATATTTATACAATTTGAATGATAAATCTTTTAAAACGACTCAATTGGAGTTCGTTTTCTATTATTGTGACTATTGTGCCGTCGAGTAACACCCAGTTTGAATTCCGCTGCATCCATGAATTGGGGGTGTTACATTTGTTTCCTAAACAAACTAGAATACTTGTCCTACAAGTATTCTAAATCCTTCCGAAGTTCCCTATAGATACAAAGGGACTTTGAAGGATCTTCATAACTCATACACAATCCTTAATACCCTCCTCTCTTTTCTCTTCTCCCATGTTCGACCGACCAAAGGGTCATACCCTTGATCGTTCATCACTAAATCAACCCGTAGTCGATTTAGTGTTTACCGAGTATTCGTAACTCACCTAACTTGTAATCACCATTTTTACGGGGAAATTTAAAATTTTCTTAGTATATTAAAATGGTCACGATTACGATATTGCAAAATTCACCAAACGACAAAACAAGTTCTCGACACGTTTAACGAAAACTAAATAATTTTACTAATCCTAATTAATCACTAATAATATTAAACGGGCCCTTAATAAATTCAGCCCATTATCTCGGTTACTATTCACAGGCCCAAGAACTAAAACCCAAATTTTCTTTTTATTTTCCAAAATATTCGACCAACCATGCTTCAAAACGCCTCGTTTATTCTCAAGTCGTACACACGACACCTATATATTTTTGCACCATCTCGTTCACCACCTAGCCAAATATTAGTGTGTCAAATCCCAAGTTCATTGGACGACGTTTGATACGTTTTTAAGTGGCAAAGTGATTGACGAAAAATCATATCAATCGATTCATATATTCTTCAAAACTTAACCGTTTTAATCCCGGTTTGTTTCTAAATGATCCTAATAATATTTCAAGCATGTTTTCATGTTTAAATATCATCCATGATCAGCCATAATCGAGTAGTACGAGATTAAGCAAATCGTTTATGGATAAAAATTGTGGTCGACATGTATATGTGAATCACCAAACAATTACCTCAAATCTAGCTCTCACATTCCTTAGTTTAGTAATATATTTTGTCCTAGCATCTAAGTGTTACTGACATTGCATGGTTCCTATGTTTCCTTGAGTAATTTCAAACCATACGATTCATTCAAATGATACATATATACGTTCCATGCATGCACTTGTTTCTCTTCATTCTCAAATACTTTCACAACATTCTCTCTTCTTAAAAACTGTTTCTAAAAACAATAGGTCGATTGCTATATTGATTGGAAGCAAGAAAAGTGATATCGGGTTTAATATATACGTATAACGTTTGGGTTATACGATTAGACGAGATTTTCTTGTGTTTCATTCGTTCCTACTCGACTCTCCACCACCCTAGAGGTGTAGTAAGTCTTTTACAACTCACTTGAATCCATTTCACACGTTAAAAGTTTACAAGCATCCTTGTTATAGTTAGTGTCGATCGTATATAGCTTCATATATATATTTTACGTACGTATATATTTTTAGCAACACAAACGTGACTAGTCTCTATCTTGGAAGGCCTAGGAGTCACGTAGCACACAAAGTTCACGTTGGTTTCACATTACATGCATTACACGAATCCATTTTTGAAACATGTCCATCGTATGAGATTTTACCAAAACACTTAGAAATATTTACAACATTTTCATAAATATGAACGAGCCATGTAGCCAAGAAACACACGCATACATTGAAATCTAACTTAACGAGCACCATATATTATTACTCGATCTAATAGACCACATAGAAAACTATTATTTTCGTTTAGATAACATGTAAAAATACTCACGATTCGACACTCAAACTCACTCAATTTGATCGACAATTACTCGGTTTTAAAATGAGATTTTCATATAAAACTTAATATTCTTCGTGTGGGCTTATTTAAGGCCCAACAAGAAATAATGATCCGTAAGCCCACTGGGCCCATATGAAACATTTTTAGAATCACAAAAGTAGCCCAAAACATTTTTCATGCCCTCGCCTCTAAAAATCTTAACAGGCTTTGTATTTGGCTCGTTAAGGCCCATAAGCTAGAAAAATAAGCTTTTAATCAAATGAGCTGTTGAAATAAGCTTGGAATTAATAAAATAAGCTACGGAAATTTTTATAAAATTTTTATAATCATTTTTGTGATTTTGGACTAAAAATGTAACGCGACGACACCTAAAAGGACTAAAACTGCCAAACATCAAAAACTTGGGCTAAAACTGTAAAAACAAAAAGTTTAGGATAAAAATTGATATTATATGATGTTCCAAGCTTAGATTGTAATTTTGGACAAGTAGTGGACTATAATTGTAAATTAAATACGAAAAGGACTAACGGTGTAACGCTAACGCCGTTAGTATAAAAAGCGTAAAAACTGGAAAAGGACAAGGACCAACATATTATATTTGACATTCTTATTTTATTTTCTATTTTACGGCAACCATCACGTCATATGCATTTTTATTACGTTTTATTTATATATTATTTATTTTTACGTTAATAATATATATAACGATACTTCAAAAGTTAATATTTTTACTTATGTTTAAAAAGGTAAAACTTCGATGGATAATTTAAATGAAGTATTTTTATCATATCATGCATGGCATAACAATTACACTGCACATCATCTATTCGTCATAACGAATAAATATTATTCGTTATTCGTTCATATTTACCAAATAGTATTTGGTTATATTCTCAGATAAATTTATTTATCAGGTTCCGTATCAAAGACGTTCCCATAGTCGTTCCCATAAATCTCATCCTACTTTACTTTTCATCATTTCCGTATCAATCCAGGTGAGTCATAGCCCCATTTCCAATAATTGTTTTTAACTCATTAGGGGAGATACATGCTTACATATACTTTGATAAATTGATAAGTATATGAATAAAATACATGATTCAAATCAATTTCCTAATTGATATTAAATTAATATGGTTTGTAATTTAAGATTGTGATATATACGATACTTGACAAAATATTTAACTGAAATACTGATACTCATATGATAATGCTTCCAATTTGATTATTGTGGTATGTGATATATATATTTTACTGATGAATTACTTGGCTGAAATACTGATACTTATATGAAAATGTTTTCAATTCGATTATTGTGGTATGTGATATACATGTGTTACTGGCGAAATATTTAAACTGAATTACTGATACTCAAACGATAATATTCCCAAACTGATTACTGTGGTATGATACTTGATTACATGATGTTATTCTGAATGATCCCATTATTACCTTGATATTGCCTAAGTTACCTTATCGCCATAAAGTCCCTCAATCATGAGCCATTAATCACATGTAAAGTGGGCGCGAATATAGTGAACAGATTCGAAACCTGTTAAGGACTGACCTCCTGTCCCACTAATACTTGACGGAATGCCATTTGCAAATGGTTAGTCGTATTAGTCGTGATACACTATATTCGTAGACAAATAGGAATTGGCAAATCACCTGTTATTAGAGGGCAAAATTTATCATTGATTTGATAAAATACCTCTTTTGGTTAAGCTTGTGTGTCATGAGGCTTGGTGCAATATTTATAAAGGAAATGTATGTTTTCAACATATATTTAGATACAGCTGTATAGGAATTTGACCATACGTGAATTGTATATGTTATTAAATTAGCATCACGAGTTTCCAGCTCATGTTAGGATTATTGATTTCTTACTTGAATTTGAGTGATTATTTATATGATTTATCTGTGATTGTAGACAATATTGTTCAATACTTGTTTCATTACTGTTTGTATTTTATCAATACCAAATATTCCTGAAATCTAACAAAGTAAAGGGTTTTTCCATAAAACTCTATGAACTCACCAACCTTTGTGTTGACACTTTTAAGCATGTGTATCTCAGGTAATTTAACAGAGCAGGATAAGACACGGAGTGGGCATTTATTACCCTGATAAATTAAAATTGTGTAAAAATCAAATTTGTCATTTTTACAAGCCTTTATATCTTTTAATAAGATTTTAAATCAAATGGTTCATATTTTATCAAAAATATCGTTGAATGACAAATAACTTTCAAAACTTTTCTTTTAAACCGTTTTATAAGATTATAACTTCAATCCTCCCCGTAACACCTAAATTACTTTTCCGCTGCGACAAACTTAAATTTGGGGGTGTTACATAACTTGCATAGGTTCGAGCCCTGGTTCTACTTGTACAGTATCGGTGGATACTTGATGCAACCCGAAGTAAGGTTTTCTCCCGAAAACCCTAATTTGGTCGATCTACATATTAGAAGGCGAACCCGCGCAACAGACTGATTCAGAAGCTTACGTACTGCAGGATAACAAGTAAGTCTTCTATAAACACCCTTCTTACGTGTTTAGTGTTAGGTTATATCAATGATTACGTTATAATCTTGCTAGTTAGGGTTTGTCTGGTCGCACGGTCTTTTGTGTGTTTTATTCTATTGTGCATGTTTTTGTTAGCCATGCGGGTAACACCAGAACCCTACAGTATCGTCATTTCATCGTGATGCATATGTACTTGATATTTTAATATGAAATAGTGTGCGATAAAGTTATTCTCAAAATTTTCACCATGTGTAAAGTCATTATCATGAAAACATGTAATCACAAAATATTATTCGCCAAAAAATTTGATTACAGGATACTTGTCACCACAACGCGCAGATACCTTCCACTAATACGATAACATATAACTTGATTAATTAGGTTTTTAAGACACGTAAAATAGAAAGTCACTCAACTCTGTAATTTGTGTTTTTGCACCAAAAAGGCCAAGAGATCGATAATGCAACTCACTATTATTTATTTGTAAGGACATATATATATATATATATCAGGGAAAAAAGTGAAATTTGAAAAGTGTTGGAGGGGATGATGATTAATGAAGTCGTGCCGAGCAACGGATAGGGAGTAGACAATGCGGTGAGGAAGGAGGAGCGATGATGAGATATACGCAATGGAGAGGGAACCTGCTTAAAAAACTTTTAAAATCAACCTTAACTAGAAAAAATATATAATTTTGGTAATGTGTATGTAAGTCGATCACACGGTCGAAGGATAAAAAACCATCGTGTTCTTGTTTGGTTGCGTTTTCCCCATACGTGCACTAAATATAAATGTAAATGGGATCATCGTAGATTTGGATGGCGACACTTTTTATACTTTGTAATCTATTAAAACTACTTTACAGGCTTTCATGACTCATAAATAGGTTTTATTTTATTTTTTATTTATTTTTGCAAAGCAGTTTGTTGTTTTAACAAAAGGATAATATATGGGGAGCTCATCAAACTTTTAAGTATTTTTCGTGTAAGTACCCGTTTACTGAAAGTAACTTATAAGCCGTTCAAGCATATGTTTATTTTCGTTTACATTAATTTTGGTCAAATTTAATTTTGCATTATTATCAAGCAGCAAGAATGAACACACCACTGACATATAAAACGAATACGAATAAAAAGCTAGCCGTGAAATTTCAGTTTTATCCCTATAAATTACTTTTAATAATTTAAATTCACACTTAAATTAAGGGTATAATCGGTATTTCACATCAAACTTTTCATTCGCATTATTTGGATAAGTTAGAGGTTGGTTCCTTATTTATATTTTATATTTTTTAGGCATAAATTTGGTCAGAGGTGTAAACAAAAACAAACATATAGTTAGACGTCCTATAAATTCATTTCAATAAATAAGTGACTTTTATATATATATATATATATATATATATATATATATATATATATATATATATATATATATATATATATATATATATATAGGGTAAGGTTCTAGAGAAAAGTCCACTTTGGTAGAAAAGTGAGAAAAAAAGTTATTAGGGGTTAATTTGAAATATCTCAAACTTCAGGGGTCTGTCTTGAAACATGCCCCCACCCACCCCCCCCTCCCTCCCCGCCGAAAAAAAAATTTTTTTTCCCGCCAAAAAAAATTTTTTTTTGGGCAAAAATTTTTTTTTTTTATTTTTTTGGGCCAAAAATTTTCCCGCCAAAAATTATAACCCAGATGCACCTTTTTTTTTAGTGCATCTGGGTTATAAAAATTGGTGCATCATAGTTATAACTGAGATGCACCAATTTTTATACTGAGATGCACTAAAAAAAAAGGTGCATCTGGGTTATAAAAATTGGTGCATCATAGTTATAACTGAGATGCACCAATTTTTATAACTGAGATGCACTAAAAAAAAGGTGCATCTGGGTTATAAATTTTTGGCGGGAAAATTTTTGGCAAAAAAAAAAATTTTTTTTTTGCCCTAAAAAAAATTTTCCTAAAAAAAATTTTTTTTGGCGGGAAAAAAAAAATTTTTTCGGCGGGGGGGGGGGGGGGGGGGGGATGGGGGGTGGGGGTGGGGGGTAGGGTGCAAATTTACAAAAACTCCTTAAAGAATGAAGGAAAATACAATTAGGTCCCTGTAGTTTGGTGTGCAAAAAAGGAGAGGCTGATTTGTACACTTTTCTCACTTTTCTACCAAAGTGGACTTTTTTCATGAACCCACCTATATATATATATATATATATATATATATATATATATATATATATATATATATATATATATATATATATATATATATATATATATATATATATATTCCAACTTAAAAAGTTGAAAACTTTGATTAACTCGTTATACATTATCTAACGAATGAAATTAATGCACCTCTAGCAACACACAAACGTACATAAAAAAGTCAAGTCTTTGGTGAGGAGTTTTAAGAAGATGGTCCATTCTAACAGAATTTGCGGTGGTGGTTATGACATATGAGCGACCAAATTACCATATACCTTGCAATTAGTGACAGAAGTAGAAAGTGTGCTACGATATCACGAGACTCCAATAGATTTTGCTTCGTACTGTTAACCTTAAAAGAAAAATAAATAAATAAAATAAAATAAAAAATAAATCTGAAATTTTTTAAATACACCCAGTCTAAAAAGTTTTCATTTCTACTACTATGTTAGTTAGTTCATTAATAAGTGTAAAATAAATTCAAATTGTATCCAAGACAATTATTTTGATGAAATGTTACCTTTTTTTTTTTTTTTTTTTTTTTTATTATTATTTTCTTATATTACAATTTAAAAAAAATTGCAACCAGTCCTTACAATTTTGGTTCCGCCACTGCTTGTAATGATCAATACTCTATCGTTCAACACTTGTAGACATACATAAGAAAAATAAAGGGGGAAGCCTTTGATTGCTCAGCCTCTTGAGCACGGCCAAGATTGTTTTGCTTGGCTTTACCAGACCTGCAGTGGTGACCAATTCGACGCCGAACCACATCAGCATGATGCCGAGCCATCACTCTCCCACTGCATAAGCTCTTAGAAGCTTAAACTTTAAACAAAGTACCAATAACTTTATTTTTATGAAGAAAATATAATTACAACCTAAGAAACTATTCAGCATCAAGAAATGATTATCAGCAAAGCGTTATAAACGATAAAATGAATGGGTCGAATGATAAACATCGAGCGGGTTATAGATCGATCATTTTGTGTATATGTCAATCTCTACTTTACCATACACAAATCTCTTACACAAGAGTTGAGACATATACTACATGGACAATAAAAACTTAAGTTTTGGTAAATAATGGAACGAAACCATGTGTTTGTATCATTAATCAATATGTTACATAAGTTATAACAAAAACAGACACACACGAAGCACTGATATGCCTCTGTGTTGGGAAGAAAATACATTTCATGTTTTGCCATTCTCCTCATCTTTCACTATACACTCATTCTCCGAGTTTTTCCGAAATTGGGTGTCGGGAAAACAACAAAAACAAAAATACCAGAAATAACTTACAAACAAAACGTCTGCTAACCATTGTTATTGCCATCAAAACTTCCTTGTGCACTTTGTCGTCTTTTTTCTACCCACATTTTAGCCTCAGCAACCGCTCGTTCTCTATCAAGATCGCGGTTCAAAATCCTTGGAGTTTGATTTTCTCTAGGCGAGTCTCCTTTATCTGATCCTTCAAGATCCCATCTACTTCGTCCCGACCCTCCACCTTCTTCATTCTTTAGAATTCTTCCGTTTTTATCCCCGTTGATGTGTCGGTTATTTTGACCAGCGGCTGCATTAGGGTCGTAGGCATGGTTAGCTAAATAAGATAAGGCAGTTACCACGTCTCCTATTAGAGGACGAGCAGCTGCTTGTTCTTGGATACACATTGATGCTACGGCAAGAGCTTGGTAGAGACCCCTTATTGGGTAATGACCTTCGAGCCTGGGGTCCGCCAATGATGCAAATTTTCTTCTATCATTGAAAAGTGGCCGGGCCTGCAATCACACATAATGTATTGAGTTTATTCACTACTTTAAGAGTATATAACTTAAGATTTTTTTGCATATAGAATAGCAAGTTACTTAAATTGTACCACTCGAGTCATTATAATTCATTTTTTCTTTTGACCATGCAAATAAAAAAAGTTGGCTTTCTGTCTCATTTGATTCATCCAGTGACCTGACCTGCTAAACCCATAGACTTAAATGGGACACAAAAGCCAACTTTTGACGACTTGAAACAAAAAATGTCACATAAAGGTCAATTCACTTGATGACTTGTGTTATTAAAAAAAAAATATATATATATATATATATATATATATATATATATATACCAACAACAACAACTTGATGACTTGAATAGGACTCAAAGCCAACATTTGATTACTCATATGTCCAAAATAAAGTATAATGACTCAACTAGGACAAAGAAAAAAGTAGGATGGGGAGTTTATGCAAAAATAAACCCTATAACCAATGTCACGGAATTGAAAAAACAAAGGAGGTAGTTACCCAAGTGACGAGGTTTTGCTGTCCTTGTGGTGCAGTGCTGTCAATGGCTTTGCGACCAGTAATAAGCTCTAAAAACACGACACCAAAACTGTACACATCAGATTTGACCGTGAGTTGACCAGTCATGGCATATTCAGGAGCACAATAACCATATGTGCCCATGACTCTTGTGGAAACATGAGACTTGTCACCAGTGGGTCCCAACTTTGCAAGTCCAAAGTCCGAGAGCTTTGGCTGAAATCCTTCACCCAGTAAAATATTGGACGATTTGAAGTCTCTATAAATAACAGGAGGGTTAGCCTTATCGTGAAGAAACTCCAAACCTCTAGCTGCACCAGCAGCTATCTTCATTCGCGTGTTCCAATCTAATGCCTCACTCTCCGGTGGTAAATCTGAAATTAATCATTAACTTACTTAATAGAAATATAACATGTTTTAATCATTAACTTACTTGGTAGAAATATTAAGTGTTAATTGGAAGTAGATAGGCCACATAAGATAGTGTCCAGATGTGCTATGTTGTTTCAGGCTTGTAATAAAATAAGTAACAAAAAAGGACATTGTTTTCTTTTTAAAAAAAGGGAGACCTTTTTGTTAAATGGGAGTAGAAAATTTTGAAATAATGTCAGAAAAGTGTAAAGGGCCATTTCAATCTACCCTGAGATAGTGATGAATTGATTATTTGGCCCCATATAATATTGACACAATCAAAACTAAAAAGAAATATTAAGATAATGATTCAAAAGTAGAAAGATGATTTACCATGAAGGTGATCTTCTAATGATCCCAATGGCATGAATTCGTAAACAAGAAGTCTTTGCTCACCATCAGCACAGTACCCCTCCAAATTCACTAGGTTTGGATGATGTAAAAGACTAAGCATAAGAACTTCCACAAGAAATTCACGGTTACCCTGGAGCCCATTTCTGTCCAATTGTTTGACAGCTACAAGCTGTTAAGCGGGAATTAACCTTAGTCAGGTCAAACTTTAAGGAGTATATTCTTGGCACAACAATCAATTAGCCTAAGATGAGATCAGGTAAATAGTGTTTGATTAAGGTATATAATTTGATAGATTATCGCATTCAATCTTTTACACTGGAAACACTACAAGAAGAAATCTCAGTCTGCTCGTGTGGCCACACATCCACCTCATTATTTAATATTTTTACTGCAACATGATATTATCATCTTGGAGGTACCATAAAAAGTACCAAAGCTTTAAAAAAGAAAACCTTTAGGGGATTCTTATGGACCAAAATACCAGACAAATTAGACACTTATATCTAAGAACTAAAGCGACGGTTATGGCCTTCAACTAGAGGGAGAAAGGAATATGTTTGACCAAAATGATGGATTACAGGCTATGATAAATCCTAGAGAGTCACCCTCCATGTATCCATTAAACAGATTAGGATGAAGGAATATCATATTATCCTAAATTGCAAGTAGCACCACCCTTTTCTATAATGCAAAGTTGTGTAAACCAGTTGAGATAAGGGTCATGATAGAAGCACTTCATAACAAGATAATTTGGTGCCTATATGGTCCACGTGCATATGCCCTTTCATAAAGTTTGTGTTTTGCAGAATAAATGACAAGAGAATATAAATTGTATTATTGTAATGCATCCGCAGAAAATTACTTGTTATAATAGTGCGATACCTTAGTCCAAAATCCTGGATCCACCACAAGATAATCACATTTACCGTGTGGGAGCGCATGGATGTCTGACTTATTATGTTAATTTTAATAATCAAATTCATATAATGCATTAAATGAGATAGTGTTTACATATGCAATGTTGTTTGCAATTGTAATAATCATATGACCGCTGAAAAGAACTTGTATAAGAGCACAATATGGCAATACCTTAGCTTGAAATTCTGTGGATCCACCGCAAGATAATCATATTTACAATGTCAATCTTAGAGAGTTCATGGATATCTGACTGATTTAGTGATTTTAGTAATTAAATTCATATGATTCGGTCTAATAAAAGGAGATAGCGTTTGAATATGCAATGTTGTTTGCAGTTGTAATAATCATTTGACCGCACAAAATAACCAAAAACAATTTATGACAAACGAATATGCGATGATTTAGATGGAAGCAAAAGGCTCAAATCAGGATAAAAGAATGGACAATTAAGTAAGTTTACGTTACCCTTTGATCACAGCTAATATGAAATTGAGTATCCATGACTAGTTTATTTGAAATGTTAAAAAACATATTCAAAATGCAAATCTAAACTACCAGAGGTGGCCGAGTTGTCAAAGAGCTTGTGACTATCATCACCAAAGTGTGGGAGGTGACAAGTTCGAATGCTGCTTGGTGCAAACAGACTTGAAGTGGCCACGCAAATCTCCCAAAACGAAGGGTTTTCCCCGGTTTGAGTGTGTGTGGGGTGGGCTCAAGCTTCGTGGATTAGTCGGCCAAAAAGGACAGGAACCATGGTCACCAAAAAAATGCAAATTAAAAACCTTGTTGGACAGTAGATTCAATAATGGATCATGATCGACACAAGATAAACTATAAGAACGCTTAATTTGAAACAATCTATGCCTAATGCCTATGTGCTAATTAAAATTGCATCAAGACCACCCTCTTTTATTTATACTCGATTTGAACCACCATATATAAATTGACTCAAATCTCTCTAACTTCCGAATTCCCAAGTGTTCTTCCTACGCATTGAACAACTGTCACTCAATGGACTCACTGGAGTCCATCGACCATAAACAGACACCATACACGTTAAAACAACGAACATAACTCATAGCAACAACAAATAAAAATCACAGAAACAAAAAGAGTATACCTGACCAGTACCCGGAAGACGGCCTCTATACACAGGGCCAAACCCTCCCTCCCCTAGAAAACAATCAGGGCTAAAATTATTCGTTGCAGCCGCAAGCTCACGCAAAGTAAACGTATGAGCAGCAATTTGACTATACGGATTATTATCCTTTGGACCCGAAGATTCCCTCCTTAAACTCGCATTACTTCTCGTTTTCAGTCTATCCACTCCTGCAAATCCAACCATTTCACACCAATACATTACCATACACAACCACTTCCATCTAAAATGCTTTTTCTACATTAAAAATGAGATCTTTAGCCCAAAACTAAATATGCACATAATTAAACCATCATAACACATTACCACTCATGGATCAAACATAGATTCATATATAACTTAATGGGGTCTACACTATACATCAATCAAACAACTTTTATAAAAAAAAATAAAGCTAGATCAGATCAAACAAAAACAAGCTTACCAGAAGGTAATCTAGAGATATTAGAAGGGGCAGAAGTAGGATGAACTTCAGGGCGATCAGCCCCTACTTTTTGAGAAATTGGTTTCTCATCACCCCGAGAATCAAAACATGAAAAACAACCCATTTTCTCTTCTTAATCTAAACTAATACAGTAATAGCTTATTTAAAGATGATCAAGATTCAATCTTTTTTATAACCCAGATGATAGAAACTGATTTTGATTAATACCCAGATGAGGAATTTGATGAAAATGTTGAAAACTGATAGCACATGAAGTCAAGAAAATGAATTGAAGTTAGAAATAAAAGAGTATTTAAATATAAGGAAGAATAAAATATAAGAAGCATGAGGAAGAGAGCATCTTAAGATGCACATTTCATTCACGACACGTCCTCTTTCTTATTCACACTCCCGTTTGACCAAATTAATGTATGGAAGTTGAGTACATATGCATTGAGGTGTTGGGAGTTGGAAAGTGTTTTTTTTTTGGTACTAGTAATTGCTTATGTTAGTTGCATAAAAATGGATCATATTTGTTATTTTTTATCATTATATGTTGTGTATTTTTCTTTTTAATTTGACATCAATCTTTTTAAATCGTGCTATTATATGAACTGATGACCTGCTTGACCTGTTGAAGCTGGTTCAATTAACGACCGTTTATTTTATTATTGCATCGTTACGGTCGTTAGTATAAAGGACTAACGGTGCAATAATAAAATAAACTGTCGTTAACTTAACCTGATCCAACAGGTCAAGCAGGTCACCGGTACACAAAATAGCACGATTTAAAAAGGTTGATGTCAAATTGAGAGAAAAAAATACGCAACATACAATGACAAAAATTAGCAAGTATAATGACTTTTTATGCAAACAACCTTAAATTTATTTATTTATTTATTTATTTTTTAACATACAATGTGAAAGTAGATATTTGTCATTTTTATTTGGTATTTGATTTAATTATGACTTATATTTTGTGTTGACCATAATCAATTTATAAAAAGATTGAGATATTGTTAGTAGATATAACATATTACATGCTAAAAGATATTTCATACTAAAATTTGAGGATAAGTGATTGATGTGTCGGGTACTTCTAACAACTTTACCTAAAAGAAGACTTATTTATGAAATTACACTAAGATAATATTCTGGTTGTCTCCTTTTAGTTAACCCCAAATATTAAGATCACATCTAAAGATATGTTTGATAAATGCAACTTTTAATTGGTGAATATGTAAAGTTAAGATAGTAAAAGTCAAAGTGTCAAACTATTCGATGAGATTGAATGGAATGTTGACTCAAATATTCATTCTCATCGTCAAACAAAGCACTAAATACCGTAATAGTGATTATCAAACCGACCAAACAAAACATATCCTAACCAAACACAAACATATCTCACAATACTTTCTCTCTCACACACATATAATAACCAAAAAAAAATTCGATAAACCAAAAAAAAAAAAAAAAAAAAAAATCGATAAAGCACGTGACCAAATAATCTTCAAAGTGTTGGTTTGATGTGTTGACGGGTTGCCATGTAGACCAACCGCTTGTTGAGGGTTATTGATTACGAGCAGTATATCATTCTTTTTTCTAGAATAAAAAAAAAACTTCGTACAAATTTAAAGTTATAATAACAATAATAATCTTTTTAGCTTGTCGTAATTACAATATCTACCTTATAGGCCTATAAATACGTATCATAATGTGATTACCAAAGCCGATGACTCAATGCATTGAATTATTATCGTTAGACTACCGGTTATGGTAACATCTTAAATAAGATGTTGCACTTGTCTTGTTTGTCATCTCATCGTTTTATTATCACATAACACCCGAAAATGTCCTCTTCGCAATACATAACACTCTCAAAAGAACTTACATTTTTATTTTACTTTTCAATTTTTTAACGACTAATATTAACTAAAAAAAACATTAATTAATTAAAAAAAAACATTAGATAAACTTAAGAACCACATTAATATTCATATTTTTGACAGATTTCTGGATGCATCTTTCATTTTAGTGAATAAATCACAGTTCCTTCAACTTCATGATTGTCGCATCTTTCATTTTAGTGACGTCGATCATTTCTTGAACAATCTCCCTTTTCAATCCCATATTTCTTTGACCATGTCCCCAAAATTCAGCGACAAACTCCTTGTTCTGTCGATTCCAACTTAGATTTACTTAATTTTTGTTTCTTGTTGATGAATGTGGTCTCGGATCATCTTTAAATAACTCATTCAATTCGACATCTTCATCATCTTAAAGATCAGTCGTGATTCATTCACGGATTACGGTTGTAAGAATCACATTTGGATTTGGGTCTCAAGAAAGATCATGGCTCATGTTGGGTGAATGGTTCTCTTTTGTCTTCAATATATTTGTGTTTCAGCGTAGCATTAGATTTTGCTCGTTTTCACCACTTCTAACTAAACATTTTGTACATTATAAATGACGTTGAACTTCTAAGTAGTTCTAACAACTCGAGTGAAGTGTTGCCCACTTCCCACTAAACATATCCTTGGTACATGGGTATGGAGCTGCATGTTGTACTCCGCGATAATCTCTTTTTAAAATGTAAGTGCCTCTTGGTCATCTCAAGTAGTTTCTCGGATACTTGTTCTCAACATTGGGCCAATAATAACTCTTTATGGGGAGTCCATAATGTACTAGGTATGTGTGGTGGTTGTTGTTGTAGTTGTCTTATTGAGTTTGGTCAGTCTCTTGCATTATCTTCGTTTATAATAGGATTCGTTTCTTGTGAAAAGAGTGGTGGTTGTGAAACGTTTGACTGTTGTTGAATGTGTTGAAGATAATTGTGTTGTAGTTGGTCGAAATGTTTTCTTGTGAATGTTGGAAGAGTGTATAAAGTACCAAACGGAGGAAATGGAGGATTATATGATATTAAATTTGCGGACGTAGTTGTAGAAGGTGTAGACAAATATGATAAAATTATGAGCTTGGAAATCCCGAGCATGTTATTGAGTCAATGGTCATTTGGGTTATTCACTTTGAGAAAATGGTAAGAAATGAAAGTGAAAAATTATAAAGTGTAATATTTATAATAGTTCTATTTGAATGTAATAATAAAGTTTATTTTTTAAAGCAAACATTTATAAACAAGCTATTGTGTTTAAATAGGAGTAACACTTGCTTTTACTCTGGTTAATGCACGCTATCATTGTGGCTTGCGCCATGACATAAATAACAGATGTGATGGTGCGCGTGATTCTTATGACGCCACCGTATCTCATGACCCAACGAGATTGTTTTTATTTCCTTTTTACAACATAAACTAATACAATAAAGAATATGAGATTGTTCTTATTTTCCCTTTACAACATAAACTAATATGGAATATGTCAAATTCTAGTTGATTTAGGCCACTACATGTCGATTACACATGTTTCAATCGACTTTTATCTTTGCAACACCTTTTGGGCATAGGCATCCGGATGGACCATTATAATTTATAATGGAATAACCAACCTTTATCTCTTTTATTGGACTTTAAAATGATACAAAGCAAATATATTCCATCTTTTTTCTTACAAATTGTATTTAGCCTAGTAACTTCTAACACTTTATAAATGGATCGAATTGATGCATAAATAGTTAAATACAGTAAGTAAATTTCTCTTGTTATTTTATACATTAAAGTTAAATTTGTGCTTTGTGCAAAATAATCTGAATCACGTTTGACTTTTTTATTATTAGTTTTTATTTTGTAGTGGAATTTGGACAATTAGTTTGTTTTGGAATTCTTTAAGGGGGGAGGGAGTGGTCACCAAAGTTTACCAAATTGCCAAATTGCCACATCATCATCTACCAATCACAACCTTCCAACTCAAAGTTTACCAAAGTTTACCAAACTTTACCAAAATGGTGGCGGCGGTCACCAAAGTTTACCAAATCCAAATTTCGTTCAAAAATTCGACCGTTGGTCCTTGCTTTCCACAAAAACCATTCGGCAAATGTTACCGAATTTTTTTTTTGCCGATTTTCACCGAGCGGTGGCGGCGGTGTTGCCGAGCTTCACCGAGCTTTTGCCGACAAACACCGACTCCACTCCCTCCCCTCTAATGGACCCAAAGAGAACGACCATGTTGAATCCGTGTCATCCACTCGTCACTTTCAACATCATTAACCCACTTTTTAAATTTGGATTTATAACTTTAATACTTTAAATTCACTATAAATACTATAGGGCATGGACTCGAAATCCGTGTCTAGTTAAAAAATTATTTTCTAAATAAAAAACAATAAATTTTATTAGTAAAAAAAGAAAACTTATAAAACATACTCTGGACTTTTTTATATTTACGATTTTTTTATAACAAACTTTGTTTGCCAAATAACTAACAGATATCTGGTAATTTTGTGAATAAAAAAAATACTGGCAAAAAGGCCTCTCGATAACGAACAGAACAAGCCCAATATTGATTTGTTTTTTACGTGCGTACGGTTTTATAAAAAATGTTGGAGTTTAGTATATATAGTTTTTAAGTAAAAAGACATCCGCCGAAGGGAGAATGCATCCGAACGGGGAAAGAGGATCATTCCAGGGGGCCGGCCCAATTCTATGGAGGCTCGCTTCTTCAATTCAAGTTCAGCTTGCTGCTTTTCATTTTGATATCTCCTCCTGAATGTTTGACCTTGATGCTTACGACTCAAGTTCTTTTCCAGTGATGTCAAGTTGATCAAAAGTACCCGCCGCAACACGGCGGGCTCGAATACCTTGTTAAATATATAGTGATAGGCTGATAGCGAAGCCATAAAATATGTAATTTTGATCTTTATATTGACAACAAAAAAATAAAAAAAAAAATAAAAAAGAAAAAAAAAAGAAAAGAAAAAGATCTTTTTTAACGACGACCATTAAAAACGACAGTTTAATAATGCCAGATTGCCAGTCCATTGCGGATTAACAAATGTTTAAGTTACAGATTCCCTCATTTGTATATGTCGTAGTTGATGTCCAAATGTAGGGATTTAAACGAACTGAACGTTCAGTGAACATTTCATGAACAGGTCGGTAAAAAGTTCGTTTATGTTCGTTTATTTACTATATGAACGAACATGAACAAGATTTTACGTTCGTTTAGTTAAATGAACAAACATGAACAAAAGTCGCGTCCGTTCATTTATGTTTGTGAACGTCCGATTATGTGTTCGTTGACGTTCATTTATGTTCATCTATTTATTTATATTCGTATATCACATATTTTAATTGTATAATTCTAAAATTGGTTTGTTTAAATAAAACAATACTTATGAAACAATATATTGTGCATAATTTAATAAAGTTTATGTTTGTTTGTCTATGTTCATTTATGTTCGATAGTTTATGTCCATTTAACGTTCGTTTAGTGTCTAAATGAACAAACATAAACGAACATGAACAACTCATTTTCTTAATAAACGAACATGAACAAGAAAATTCGTCCGTTTAAACGTTCATTTCCGTTTATTTGTTCGGTTAAAATTAAACGAACGAACATGAACAAGGCTTCGTTCGTGTTCGTCCGGTTCGTTTACAGCCCTATCCAAATGTATGTTGAAATGCATCCACAAATTAAGTAAATTTTGACTTTATTTCTCAAGTTTTTATTTGAAAAAATAAATAAAAGAAGTGGAGAGGAATCTGAAAAATAATCATGTTCTCGAGGGGAAAAAAAAGTATAACATTATGTCAAATTCCTCCTCATAATCTTCTTCCTAAATTAGTATGGTTTTGAAAGAAGTGGAACTCTAGGCGTAGGGGTGGTTTACTAATTAAGTGGCTCACAAAAGGAGTGGGCCCCTTTCCCTTATTGCCTATGGAGAAGGGTGGTTATTATTGACCTTACGATAGAAAGCTTTTAAAAGATTTTGAGCGGACCCCAACACAAAAAAACTTTATATTATTTGCTTGAACCCACCTCATGTTAGCACTCAGAGCTTCATATAAAAAAAGAAACAACCCCTTAATTTAGTTTCATCTATTCTCTTTTCTTTTTAAGAACACAAAACTAAAAATAAAAAAATTCTTCACTCTCATATTCCATTTTTTCTTCTTTATCCTCTTCATTTCTTTTCTTTTAGTTTTACACTCAGAAACATAGGGCACGTTTGGTAGAGTGAAATTCAAAGAAATAAAATGAAGTGCAGAAAATCAAATCACAGAAATGAATTCTCTAAAAAATTCAATATAAATTCCAATGTTTGGTAACACAAGAGAATTGACTCAATAAATCAGTATTATTATTATATTAAATTATTATTATTATTATTTTATTATTATTATTATATTAATATATTATTATTATATTAACATATTATTATTATTATTATTATTATTATTATTATATTAATATATTATTATTATTATTATTATTTTTATTTATTTTATTATTTCATTATTATTATTATTATTATTATTATTATTACTATTACTACTATTATTATTATTATTATTATTATTATTATTATTATTATTTAGTTGTGCAAATAATTCATTTCTTTATCAAATAGATGGGAAAGCAACTCTACGCAAAATACAAAGGAACCAAATCCTAGGAGTTACAATTCTTCACATTTTTATTTATTTGAGGTACCAAACATAAGAAATGAATTGATTTTCATTTTCTCATCCTCAATTCTTTGTACCAAACATCCTCAATTCTAGCACTCAGAGCTTCATATAGAAAAAGAAACAACCCCTTAATTTAGTTTCATTTTTTCTCTCTTCCTTTTAAGAACACAAAACTAAAAATAAAAAATTCTTCTCTCTCATATTCTTTTTTTTCTTTTGGGTAAATTGCAAAAATGGTCCTTAACGTTCCACAAATTTGCAAAAACGGGACCGAGACAAAAAGTAGCGCAAAAAAGCCACCCATGTTCCACATTTTCGCAAAATCGCCACTGAGAGCCCTTTTCCGTTAATTTTCCCGTTAAGTGCCACGTATTTGAGGGTAGTATCGTCATTTCACTGTTCATCGGGTACTAAGCTAGTGACACTGTTGCTTGAGGGACTAAATTTGCAAGCGATTGTTTGCCTTTTTTACAAACGGTACAATATCCGCTCCCAGTTAAATATGAACGTTGCAGCACATCAAAGTTTCACACTTTCCGAAATCCGGCAAAAAATATGGTCGTGATCTGTGACTGTGGGAAACAAGCAACAATCAAAACAAGCTGGACAAACAGGAATCCAGGACGACGATTCTACTGTTGTCCTTCATGTGGGTTTATTGGATGGACGGATCCTCCAATGTGTTGCCGAGCAGTTGCTGTGATTCCTGGCCTGTTGAGGGCGAGGAACGAGCTTGAAGAAGAGTTGGAGGAGCAGGTGAGGTTGATGAGGGAGAAGGATCAGCGGATTAAGAAGCTCAACAAGTTTCTTATTTTTAGTTGGCTCTTTTTTTTCATTGCCATTAAGTTGCTTTAGGTGTGTTGACATCTTTCTGGGTTGTATCATCACAGGGTATAAGGTCATCCCTGGTTTGTATTGACCTTCATGTTAATAAAAAGTGTTTGATTTTAGCAGTATAGTGGGATCATCGTTGTTTTGGATGTCCTTGTTATTATAAGAAGACAAATGGAGTCAATATTACAGAATCAATATGCAGTAAACTTGGTTTCTGGTTCCTTATCAACTTTGACTTACAAAAAGTCAAAACAAGTTTGGGTCTTTCGGTATACTTATGTAGTGGGCATGTTGGGTCATTCAATATACGTAAGTATATGATGATGGCAAACCACAAATTGTGCACAACATAATACAACAAATAAGTATATGCTGATGGCAAACCACAAATTGTGCACAATATTATGCAGCAAATAATGATGGTAAACCAAAATGAAAACAAATACCATTCCTGATTAATCAAGTCTAAAAAACAAATCACGTACAAATTATTGTCTAGAAGACAGAAACTCAGTTACACAATCCATACACTCATTGTGTTAAAACACATAAACAAATAACCAACCAAAGGTTATTGCACCATCACAATTGTGTTGACTCACTTGGCGATTTTGGCTTTTCTCTTAATCCTATTCTTCCTTTGACCTCCACCATTCCCAGTAGATTGTGATACATGACTTGCTTGTGTTCCAACTTGATGACTTGGCCCTCCTGCTACCTCACTTGCTTGTGTTCCAACTGGCTGACTTGGCCCTGCTCCCACCTCTGTTGCAGAAGATCCCACTGGCTGACTTGATCTTTCTAGTACCTCATCTGGTACTCCTTCCCTTCTTCTTGTCCCTTGGTTGGCTCTTCATCCCGTACAAGCTCTCTTATTATGACCCTGCCCACCACATGCACCACATTTGACAGTCTTGCCCCTTTTTGACAGCTTCCCATTCTTCACCATTGATTTTTTCATAATCTGTTCAGCAATCTCATCCCTTGACACTCTTCTCTTCTTCCGTGGTCTCCCAATTGGAACATGGTAGTGAGGTGGCTTTAGTTCACTAGGGATAGGGCAATTGGGCCAAAAGTGTCGACCAACAATTCCTTCAATCTTGTGTTGATACATCGCCCTCCATGTGGTTAACCAATAGCATTGGTGCACATAATCCTCTGGGATCACAACCATGTTGTCAGTTGATTCCTTGTTGTGTTTAGCCATGTCGTTGATAGCCGCAACAACATGCTTACATGGAATACCAGTGAGTTCCCATCTCCTACATGTGCATTCCATTTTCGGCTTATTCACAACACATTGGTCACCCCAACCTCCCGCACACTGGTATGTATCCCCCCCCCCACTCCATAAAACCTTATACTCATTTGCTTCCTCCTTGATGGTTTCTAAAATCTTAGTTGCTGTTGGGGTTAAGAGACCTTCACATCTGTCTATTACATGCTGCACACTAACACTTCTCTTCACAAGATACTGCCTGATGTACTCCAAACAACCAATGATTGATTGATCTCTGCCGCCCACTAACTTGCTATTGAACGATTCACATAAGTTGTTAAGAAGGATGTCACATTTAGCTCTCCATGTAACCAATATATCAATATCAACATCACTTTTAATCTTATTAATATTACAGATGACAGTCATAATATCAACATCACTTTTAATCTTATTAACATTACAGATGGCAGTCATAATATCAAAATCATTTTCAATATTATTAATAGTACAGATGAAAGTCATAATATGTGTATAGTGTACCTGAAAAATGTGACCTTGACCATGATGATGTTGGTATCTTCCTTAACCAGTCATAAGCTTTAGAGTCGATTGATTTTAGCTATTCCATTAATCTATTAAACTCAGGGATTGTTGATGCTCTAGCACACCTCCAAACAAGCTCCTTGATACTCTCCCCCTTAAATAACTGCTTCATGTTGTCATATATGTGTCGCACACAGAAGCGATGTTCAGCAGCAGGAAACAGTTCTGCAATGGCTGGTAATATTCCTTGTAGATTGGTACAAAACTTACTATGGTAATGAGGATTGAATTGGATTGGAAATCAAGTAACTGAATTTACACAATGTTTATACCTTTTGTCTGTCGGATATAAAGGTGAAGTTTGAATTTGGTTGCAAATTAAGGTCATCTCCAAGATTGCTAAGGAACCATAACCATGAACTCTTGGACTCAGTTTCAACCACTGCATAAGCAACTGGATAGAGGCCATTATTGCTATCGACACCAACAACAGTTAAGACTTGACCAGTGTGATGTCCTTTGATAAACGCCCCATCCAGCCCTAGTATGTCCCTTCTGCCTGCTTTGTAACCTTTTTTCAATGCACCAATACAAACATAGATTCGTCTGAAAACCCTTGAAGAAACACTTGAATCAGGGTTTGCTTCAACTTGAATCTTCACAGTTGTATCTGGGTTTCTATTCTTCAATTCCAAAGCATAATCCCTAAGACTGGCATATTGTTCTTCATGGTCGCCGTCAATTTGTTTATGAGCAAATTCCCTTGCTCTTGATATCTTTGTGGTCGGGACATCAAGCTGCAATTTTTCATTTATTTCCATTGCTATTGCAGTTGTCGGCGCTGTGCGGTCCCTAACAAGAATTTTAGCAACCTCGGATGAAAGGAATCGTGCAGTCAACAATTTAATTTTTCTTGTTTGTAGGCATTTATATTCATCATTTAATGTTTTGACACTCCAACTCCTTTCATCACTACTTTTGACACATGTAGGGACCATTCGCACATGGCCTTGCTCTTTTTTTTGTAGGTTTTGGTACTTGCAAATTTGCCCTTTGACTGCGAAGAAGAAGCTGATGGTTGACAACTTCCTGTATCATTTCTGCCATAACCCACAACAGTCCCTCTACACATCGCTCGAATCCTTTCTTGGTCACACTTTTCAATCCTAATATCTCTTCGGGACTCCAACGCATAGATTCTGAGCTTATCTTTGATTTCCTTGGGGTGTTTAAATGTTTCTGTTACAAAAAACTCTCCCTTCTTGACATTCGCCCTACCCTCATACTCCTTCCTTATTTCTTTTAACCTTATCTTGCGTAGGTTGACAAATTTGTTATTATTGCCTTCTTCATCACTATGAAAATCATCATCAAAGTTATAGCCACTATCATGATCCGTATAATCCGCCATACACTCATCAGCTAACTTTGCTACATTCTCAAAGTGGGGATCAAAATCAAACTTAAAGTCCGTCATTTCCACTTGTGGCTCAATAGGGGCTGTCACATCATCCTCTTCATCTTCAAACTCAGACACATGTACAACATGTTCTTCCTCGTTTACCTGCTGTGTTGAGGTGCCCACATCATCCCTTTCAACATCATCGATTTCAACATCATCCCTTTCCACATCATCCCTTTCCACTACTTCTTCTAAATCAACATAGTTTTTGTTGAGCTCTAAAACCACATCCTCACTCTGGTCAAGTTCTGCAACCATGTCTGTAATCAAGTCGTCTCCCACACCAACATTATCTCCAGGCATGGCAAACTGGTACAAGTCCTCATCTGTATGTTGAGATTGTTGCTCAACTTGTTCTGGGCCATCAACGCCACTTACAGGTTGTTGCGCAGCATGAGTGTCTGTGTCACCAACAACTCGGCTTACATGTGGTTGCGCAGAAGGAGTGTCTGTAATCAAATCGTCTCCCACACCAACATTATCTTTAGCTTGTTGTTCTTGACCAGCAATCATAGGCACAGGTGATTGACCATTGGTACCATCAATTGAAGTCTCAGCTTGTTCTGGATCGATGGTAGGATCATTTGAAGACTCCACCCGTACTTCATCCGTTATTTTACATTTTCGTCCTCTTTTGGGTCTTCTGCGTTTCATCTCAACATACACCTCAATCTCTCTATGCGTTGGAATCAAATCCAACATATCTATCACATGCTCATCAGACTCCAACGGGAACAGCCCAACATCCAACGTCTCGCCTGGTATCCTATAATAATAGCCTGCAATCCCACCTTTCACACCTATGTCAGCTACCAACTCTTCAAAGGCGTAAAAGCTAAACAAGTCATAATCTACACAATCATACCACGAAATAACTGGATCAACATACATCCTTCCTGGTAGTGGCGTAAATTTTCCACCGTGGGTTACTTTCAGAGTGAAGTAGGTCGGCTTTGATACTGTATGCAAACAATAAACATCAACACACACACACTAACAACATGAAAAATCAACTTAATGTATAATCCACATCCTATTCGTACTGTTCATTACAATCACATATCACTGTAGATAAAAAAAATCGATACAATTAACAATGCCCAAAACATACCGTAAAGTTGCTGAAGATTAGGGATCGGAGACGATCGTTCGCGGTTTTCCCAAATAAACTAACCATCTTCTTCAATTTTTCCCGGTACGGAAATCGTAATTGGAAACTTTAGGGCAAAAAATGCGATTGACTTTGGGCAAGGGAGTGTTTGGATCAGGGGATTAATGTGCTTGTTCGGTGGGTCTAATATTGTTTTAGGCGGGAACCGTGAAATGACGATACTACCCTCAAATACGTGGCACTTAACGATGAAATTAACGGAAAATGGCTCTCAGTGGCCATTTTGCGAAAATGTGGAACGTGGGTGGATTTTTTGCGCTACTTTTTATCTCGGTCCCGTTTTTGCAATTTTGTGCAACGTTAAGGACCATTTTTGCAATTTACCCTTTTCTTTTTTATCCTCTTCATTTCTTTTCTTTTAGTTTTACACTCAGAAACATAGTGTTAGCATGAAGAAAGATGAAGGGTACCATAACATTGTTTAACCACAAATGAACACCGGAAAAGATAACACACATGCAAATAGCTAAATATGGTTGGAAATGTAGAGGAAACCAAGTGTGGTAGACCTTGGTCAATTTCATTAATAGTTCCCCAAAGGCCCAAATGCTTGAAAGTTTTGTAGGAATGTTATATCCTTGTTAGAGGCCCAAATTAATTGTCCAAAACTGAAGACTAATATACTTGTTAGAGGCCCAAATTAATTGTCCAAAATCCACTTTAAAGCTAAAATTTTGTATCTTGATTTTCTTCAGGCTCTCAATAGTTTCGATTCCTGAAATATCATGGTTGCATAGAAGATGTTCGAATCTTTCGTGATACATTACCCATAAAATAATGGAACTTTTTTGGTTTTCTGGTAGAAATAATTGTTGAACTTGATCCAACTTATATCTCTATTACTCTATATCATTTTCATCCGTAAAAGATAGCAAGATTGAAGATCTATATAAATGATTGAAGATCTAACAGTTTTAGCTATACAACCAATAGATATATTGTTCACATTATATGATTTAGTGGATAGGCCAAAGACAAATGTAAAACAAAATGCCAATGTCTGTTTAGTATGTAGTAGTAATGCATGAACCAAAACAATCTGAAATTCAGAAATATGTTCATAAAAGTTTACGAGGAGAGTTATTTTACATACTAAACTTTTCTTGCATACTAAGGAACTCATCTCCACATTTAATCTAAAAATAAATCAATAGTTGATATTAAAATCATTTTAATATTTTACATACTTTTATAATTTAAATATCTTTTAAACTGTTAATCGTTAAGCGAAACTAATTACCATCGCGACGAGTATTAAATTATCATTCTATAGACGGGCATTTTGATATACTTTCGACTAAAAAAAATGTTTTTTTTCACGTTTTTTTACGTTACTGAAATTTGTCTGAAAAAATCAAATGTGATATATCATATATGATATGTAATATCACATGTGATATTATTGTTAAATCACATATGATTTTTCATAAAAATTTCAGTAACAAATAAAACGTGAAAAATACAAAAAAATAAAAAAAAATAAATTAAAAAAAAAATGTCGAAAGTATATCAAAGTGATTATCTATAGAAAGATAATTAAATGCTCGTCGTAACGGTGTATTTTTTTTCGTTTAACGATTAACTGTTTGAAAGATATTAATATTTAAATAAAAAATGAAAAAAATAAAAATAAAAATAAAAAGAAGATAAAAGTTAGTTTTTTAAATTGTTGAGATTAATCTCATCTATTAGATCAAATAAAGATTGAGGGTGAAGATTAATCCTTTGAAAAAAAAATTGGTCCTCAAATGATTTAAATCAAAGTTTACGCCAAAACTTATATGTAACCATTCTAATATTCTTGCAAGAGGTTTAAGTTTAAACCTCCGTATGTTTATGGCCCGTTTGGTTGCCAACTTTGGCTTGTGCTTTGCTTTGATGTGCCACTAAACAAGTGTTTGGTTAAGGTACAAAGGTTTAGGATTTGGGAATGGTTCTCAAATACATGGAGTTTCTCAAAAGTGATCTCACTTAGAGGGGTTTATAAAATTTGTGGGCCTCTTTCTTTTTATGTCTCTATCTCTCTTATTTAGATATTATAAATTATATATTAAATTATAAAAGTGATTATTTATATATATATATATATATTATTTTATTTTTATTTTTCTCTCCTACATCAAATCAAAATCCAAATCATAAACCTAATCTAAATCAAAATCCTAAACCTACCTACAAACCAAATGGGGCTGGCCAAGGAAATGGTTTGAAGAATACTATTATACTATATATCATTTCTACCTGGACCGTTTTCTCAGATTTCATTAAAATATTGTTTCAGTCTGTTTGGTAACGTAGGGCGACAGACCTGAATAAATTAATTTTTTTTGCTGGCCCAATCTGTTTATTCCAAAACGCTATACTTTTAGCCCCCCCCCCCCCCCCCCCCCCACCCCCACCCCACACAACAACAAAAAAAAAAAAAAAAAAAAAAAAAAAAAAAAAAAAAAAAAAAGGCCCCTAGCCGCTGTTGGTTAACTACATCCCTCATAAGGCGTACAATAAAAAATGTTATGAACGTGTTGTGATACCCATCAGTCATTCATATGTGTCTCTCTTTCCCTCATTCCCTAATACGTGTCTTTCTTCTCTCTCAAACATCGTTGATTCATCAAATCACAAACAGATAACTATTATTAATTTAAGATCCAACAAAAAAGGTTTATCCCACAATCGATTTTAGTGGTGGTGATGGCCGGTGGTTAGTGGCGGTGGTGGCCGGATGGGGCCTCAGAAGTGGTTAGTTTTTCTATTATCCTTTTAATTTTAATGAATTTGGTTTTAGTTTTCATAATCGAACACAAGAGAAAGAGTATATTTCTTTTTTTTGTACTTAACTTTTGCTTTGATCAAACTATTTGCAGCTGGTCATTGCCGAAGAGACCTACAAAGACATTTTAAACTGTCACATGAAGATATTTTGCCGAGATCTTATATTCAGGTCATTTCTCGCTTTCTCTTATCCTTCTTTCAGTTGTTAAACAAGGCAGGTCAAAGTGGGTCATGTCAGCTGGATATTCGACCCACCAACACTCTTTGTGAAATTGTCTCACAAATGAAATGGATATATAGCCATGGATTATAGAAAGTTTAAACATCAATTTCATCCGGTGCATATTATATAAAGGAATTTCCAACCGCCTGAAAATTACTTATCAGGATATTGTATACTAAAAAAAAGAAAAAAAAAGCCCGTCTTCTATTATGTCTCATCCTAAAATGCAAATCCAAACACACCCTGTTCAATATTGGTGAAGGTAAATATGAGTTTACATGCGAAAATTGACTTATACGTTGCAACTAAGATAAATATGAAGGATGTGTGTACTTTGAGTATTCCCCAGCATGTAGCAGAATTTACATACATGAACTCTTATATGTTTTGTGCTGATATCAGTATTGACTTTTTAAGTGTTATCTTGGCCACCACGCCAAGATACGGCCATATGGTTGAAAATTTGGAAAGATGGTGGAAGACCCATCAGGGCCCCGGGGTACCAATTGGTGGTTTCCGAAGTTGCAACGTCCGATCGTGTTGGGAATATTACTTTTCATGAGGTATCGTGTTTGTAGTTGATTGTAATCATCATTTATTTTCATGATTTGAAATGCAAATGTAATCCTTATTGTCATTACATTGTGTTTTGCAAACTACTTATACAGACATATTAGCTTATAAGCTGCTTTATGATACATTAAATGGCTTTCTATTTTATGGCAGGGTGGTTGATATAAGCTACTTCCAAGGAAATGAAGATTATCGATCCAGAAACCACTTCCAAGGAACCAACGTGGCGCAATCTGTATTCGTGATGATCAAATCATGAAAGGTTACCTAAACGACTCTGAAGCAACAAAGAGAATGATTGTAGACGGATGATTGCATACCCGTGATATTGGGTGCATTGATGAGTTGCAGTCTTGCCCCACCTGAGCTTGAAGCATTGTTGCTTACACATCCTGAAATGTCAAGCGCTTATGTTGTCTCGTAAGTGCTAAACATTACGAGTATACTATGCTTCTTAGTTACTGTTAACGGATGGGGTCTTTTTAACATGAATAAGCCATGCCTGTTAAAAATACATGCTAACTAAAAGGATTTGAGCTTTCATTATATTTGACGATGTATGCGTCTACGGCTGAGATTTACCTCACAGTGTATTCGTGTCTCTGTTTTTTTAAGCACTATTTTTAATCCGTTATCTGATTGATCTGATGCTTCCTTCAAAACTTGTGTTGGGCGAGACACAAATGCCTGTATGACTGCTATATGTTCTGAAAATAGAAATGCAACATATTGACATACTAGAAATAAGCTTTGGGCCGCATTCAGTTCATCTCTTTCTAGCATTTCTTTTAACTACTTTATATACCTGTTAAATATAAATCGAAATCCATACCATCCTGATTCTCAGTATGCATAGATATTGGTTGGAATGATAATCATCTAAACTGTGTGGTACCATACCACGGTAGTTCATTAGGTTAAAAAATTATTGTTAGCACTTCGCTAGGTTTGGTAAGGTTAAGGTAAATGTGATATAAAGCATACTCATGTTTTGCTTTTGTATTACAGCCTCACTATGAGCGACTATGCTTTTTAAGATGCATTCAACCACGTCATCACGACTTCTAGACAACATGTGTCTGTAGAGTCCCGAAGCACTTGCGTGAGGAAACTGAAATAGAGTGTGTGCATTGTGGTTGCAAGGGCTGCAATTGGAGATTCGACTACCGTATACATATGTGGGTACTTTTGACACACCAATTATCTGGTATTTTCAACATTACATGTATTATTCTCAAAACCATTGGAACATGATTACCTGCTATTAACCATTGTTAATCCATAAAGAGGAGAAGTAAATTGTTATCTAATCCTTGCAATGTTTTGTAAACAACATCCTCGAAGTACATCTATTGAATTTTCTATCTATGCTCTCACATTACTGTGCATGGCATTCAACAGGTTTGTCATACAGGTACAAAGGCCCCCGCCACAACGTGGCGGGTTCCTACCCCTTGTTGTACATCATATCATGATAAAAATATCATCCATCTAAGTTAAAGATATGTCCCTTTTCCCGGTTTGTGGCTTATTTTCTTATGGTTGGATTTTCTTTTACTTTGTAATTCTCTCAGGCTTCCTCCTCGAAGTCGTTTGTTTATTATTTTGAATATAAACAATACTCATGGGGAATTTAATGTTAAATAAACTATAAAAATTGCAAAATTACTGTTTAATGAATAATATCCATAAGAAAATTGCAAAAAGTCGTAGCCGTTTACTTGCGATTACAAAAACAATTTCTCAACTGAATCTAGGGACCGTGTGTAATGGAAAATGACATAAATGTTCCTCTAGTTTGCTTGCGTTGCAAATGTAGTCTTATAAAACTTGCAGAAATCGCCCTTGCCGTTACTTTCGATTACATAAAATAGTTCCTAAGTTAAATTTGTGCAACGAAAATTTCACTAACAATCCTTTTAATTACCTATCGATTTCATACACGATCATTTCGTGCATCCCGCAATGAAACGCTGGTAGAAAGGCATGGTAATTCTTAGCCTTTCATAAAGAAAAAGATATTGAATACTAAAATACTCATTCGACAATGATATATGTAGCCATTAGAGCATGCAGTGTCTTACCCACACACCCACGTTAAAGCTTAACTTTCTCGCGTTAAGGATTGCATTAACACACCGATTACCTACATTAAATGAGTTAACGCGGCACGTTAAAACATTAACGTGGCGTTAATGGCTTGTTTGATTTAAAAAAAAATCACTTTACCCCCTAAATGGCTAGTATTACCGTTGGATTAAAAAAAAACACTTTTACCCCCTCAACATTTCAATAATAACGGCTAGTTTAACAAACAAAAACAAAAAATCAAAAACATTTTCCCAACGCTAAATAAATACCTAATAAACACACAACTTTTTTCCACACTTCCACAACTCAAACTCAAAATTTATATTTCCACTTTAACCAAAAAAAAAAAAAAAAAAAAAAAAAAAAACTTGTTTATTCACAATGGATCTGAATCAAAGTGACGAAGAACCTAAGAATTGGTCCGATGATGATGAACTAATTTTGAGTTTATGATAGCCGCGTACGAATATTAGCAACAGTTGGAACAAGCAGCATCAGTTCAACCTCGCGTGACCCGTAATCAGATCTATCGTGAACGTGAGCTTGCCGAAGAACGTTTGCTTAACGACTATTTTGTTACCGGTTGTAAGTATCCACACCGGAATTTTCGAAGAAAATTTCGTATGAGCCGGAAACTATTTCTAGAAATAGTCGAAGGTATTGAATTTTATGCTTCCGATCCTCTTCCAGATCATTTTAAATTCTTTAGGGTAGGACCCGATGCTACGAGTCGAATGAGTATAAATGCTCTTATGAAGTGTACATCTGCCATACGACAATTGTCATACGGTAGCTCACCCGATGCGTTTGATGAGTATTTGCAAATGCGTGAGCGTACTTCACGTGATTGTCTTGATAATTTTAACAAGTGCGTTATGGATTTGTGATGAGGCGAAAAATGAACCGTTTTTAGGGGGTCATTTAAGCCCGGATTTGAATTTATTTGATCAAATATTGCCCTAAATTGTTCCTTTTGTCATTTTAGGTACTTTTGGAGTGAATTCTGGAAAAGGAAGCATTTTGGACGTTTTTTGAGTATAAAAGTGAAGAAAACGGCAAAGTCTTAATTTTCCTTGCTGGGAACAGTACCTGACGGCGTCAAGAGTCTTCATGTGACGGAGTCAAGAGTAAAACAAGAGTTGGAAGTGGTGACGGTCCAGAGAAAACGTGACGGCGTCACGTATGGCCGTCAAGGTTCAAGATATGGTGACAGCCCAGAGTAATATTACACATGACGACGTCAAATCTGGATCTAGGCAATCCGATCTCATTATGGGCGGCGAGTTGACGGTGTCAGAAATTCCTTCTTGACACCGTCACCCTGTAAAATCTATATATAGTTTTGCAATTTTCATTCATTAGAGAGGAACAAGTAGGGTATAACTTTGGAGAAACCCTAGCGCGAATTTTACTGCTCTTTCAAGGGTTTTTACCCTTTGAAACCTTTCATGTCAATTTAAGATAAGTACTCTTTCAATTCAATCAATATGTCTATGTGTTGTTTGAATATATCTTACGCTTGTCTTGAATTTAACATGCTAGGCTAGATCTGTGTGTTTGCTTAGATGTAGTGAAACCTAGATGTTGATTATGGGTTGATTGTTTGTTTATAGTTGTTACTGATGAATGATTTCGATGTTAGGCTTAAGAAAACTGGCAGACTTCCATAGGTAACATGCTTGAACGTCTTAAGAAACATGAACCAATGCGTACTAGGTTATTATGGTTGTATTTAATGCATGAGCAAATTCTAATGATCCCATGTTAGGAGCTTCTAGCAGGCTCGACATAGGAGTGAAGTAGGAGCTTATAGAGTTGGGGAAGTACGTACGCCACCCCACGAATGGTATTAAGGAATATAACCCGTCATCCATGCAATTGTAACAAACTATCAACCTGTAAAAGATATCTAGGGAGTAATGAAACCTAAGTAAACACAATTCTCCCCATTATTGTTCACACCACTAGTTTAATTAGCTTTATTTTCATTTCTGTTATTTTATTTTGATTGCATCTTAGTTATTGGGTTAGTTGATTAGCAACTAATTCCGCCCACTCTTCCAAAAACCGAGATTTTTAATTGCTTTCATAAAATACAAAAAATACAAAAGAATCGTCCCTCACCTCTAGATCTAGTTTTTAGGCTTTCTAATCATAGCGACACTATTCCTGAGTTGAACGATCAATCCCCCGGTACTTGTCACTATACTATACTACAACGATCAGGTACACTGCCTGGTGGGGGTTGTAAGCTTCTCGAGATCCCTCGAGAGGTGAAACCTGGTGCGATTCCCACGTATCAATTTTTTTATGCTTGAGTATTTAAGAAAACCAACATGGGCTGACATTCAAAGTATTTATAAAAAACACGAGACTGAGGATGATTTTTCGGGAATGCTTGATAGCATTGATTGCATGCATTGGGAGTGGAAAAATTGTCTGGTGGCTTGGCAAGGGCAATTTGGTAGGGGTGATAAAAAAATAACCAACAATAATGCTTGAAGCTGTTGCTTCGCAAGATTTATAGATTTAGCATGCATTTTTCGGGATGGCGACGGCGAATAACGATATTAATGTTTTAGATAACTCTCCTTTATATAATGACATTCTTGCTAACGTCGCCCCAAGAGCACCTTATATGGTAAATGAAACTAGGTATTAACAGGGATATTACTTAGCTGACGGAGTTTACCCATAGTGGGCAACTTTCGTCAAATCCTTCTCAGCAACAACTGACGAAAAATATGGTTATTTTAAAAGGAAACAAGAAAGTGCACGAAAAGATGTCGAACATGCATTTGGTGTGCTTTAAGGACGTTGGGGTATACTACAACAACCAGCACGTCAACCAGAACTTGTCAAGATACGCAGAATCATGTATTCTTGCATTATTTTGCATAACATGATTTTAAAAGACAAAAAGTTTACACTACGTAAGTATGGCAAATGTGGGTGGATCCGTCACCACGTATGAGGCAAGAAAGGTGGATAGACAGATGTGATATCCATCGTCGCAAGGCAAAAGAAATACGCGACCGAGGAACGCATACTCAACTCCAACTAGACCTTATGGAGCATGTTTGGTAGAATTATCTTCAACGACAACAACAAGAAGAAGATTTCGAAGACGATGAATAAGTATTTGTAATTCGTATGTTTTTAAATTTTATATGGTTCGTATTTTTTTTTGTAGTTTTTTTATATTTCGTATTGTAATATGTTTTAAGAATTAATGTTATGTTTATTGACATTATCTCAGATCACCGTCCTCTTCTCGTGGTTAATAAATTTATGGATGTTGGACCGAGTCCTTTCAAACTTTATAATTCTTGGATGGGAGTTGAAGGCTTTGATGAGATTGTTACACGTAATTGGGAGGCTGATGATGTGTGTCAAATTAGAAACCCTTTTGTCAGAATGAAAGTGAAGCTAAAAAAGACAAAGGAGGCGATCAAGCTGTGGAAAAAAGCGAGAGATTCGCAAAGAAGTAAGTTGCAGATTACCAAGGAAATTGCTTCTATAGATAAGCAAATTGAGAATGGGGGCGGAAATGATCAGTTGTGTAGTAAAAGGCGTGAGCTCATGTTCGAGTTACATAAAGTTGAGAACGACCAAAGTGAAGACTTAAAACAAAAAGCGAAGGTTAAATGGAGCATAGACGGAGATGAGAATTCAAAATACTTTCATGCAATCATAAATGCGCGCAGAAGGAGTGCATGTTTAAATGGTATAAAACATAATGGGAATTGGATATCTGATGCGGCTAGCATAAAAAACTATTTTCGGGAATTTTTTGCTGCTAAGTTTCAAATTTTTACCGGCATTCCATTCATTGTAGATGCGTCTCGGTTCAAGACCCTTAGTCTGATGCAAGCAATTAATCTTGAGGCCCCTTTTACAATTGATGAGATCAAATCGGCGGTTTGGAGTTGTGGCAACGAGAAAGCGCCGGGACCAGATGGGTTTTCTTTTGCATTTGTGAAAAAGTATTGGGAGGTGTTAAAGGAGGATGTGTTTCAGATGTTGGACGATTTTTTTCAAAATGCTAGCATTCCTAGGGGTTGTAATTCTTCTTTTATTACGTTGTTACCTAAAGTCAGTAATCCCATAGCAATTAATGACTATCGCCCTATCAGTCTAATTGGAGTGCAGTACAAGATTATCGCGAAAGTTATTGCAAATCGTCTTGCAAAGGTGGTAGATTCTGTGGTAAGCATTGAGCAATCGGCATTTATAAAAGGTAGACAAATTCTGGACGGCCCTTTGTTACTTAACGAGGTGATTGGATGGTATAAAGCGAAGAAGAAAGGTTTGATGTTGTTTAAGATCGATTTTGCTAAGGCTTATGATTCTTTGGATTGGGAGTATTTATTTAGCATCCTTACGGCTATGGGTTTTGGCAATAAATGGGTGTCGTGGATCAAGGCCTGTCTTTCTTCTGCTTACTCTTCTGTTTTAATTAATGGAAGCCCGAGCGAGGAATTTCCTATTCAACGTGGTTTACGTCAAGGAGATCCGATGGCACCTTTTCTTTTTATCATCGCTATGGAGGGGTTGCATATGGCCATTGACAACATGGTTACTTCTGGGTTATTTAAATGTGCTAATATTAACCAGGTCTTCATTTCGCATCTGTTTTATGCAGATGATGTCATTCTTGTTGGTGAATGGTCCGAGAGGAATTTGATGAATGTCACAAAAGCTTTGAAGTTCTTTCATTGTATTTCGGGTCTAAAAATTAATCTGTATAAGTCTTCAATTTTGGGCGTTGGTATTAAAAAAGATGAGGTGGAGCGAACTGCTAAAAGACATGGGTGCAAACCAAAAACTCTTCCTTTTAAATATCTTGGTATCCCCATTGGTACGAGAGTGGGGAGTGTGTTTACTTGGGATCCGATTGTGGCAAAATTTCAGAAAAAATTGTCGACTTGGAAAGCAAATTTGTTATCCATTGGAGGTAGATCGACGTTGGTTTCTTCTGTTCTCGGTTCTTTAGGGGTGTATTTTCTTTCTCTTTTTCGTCTTCCTAAACAGGTGAATACGAAATTAGAAGCTTTCAGGTCCGCCTTCTTTTGGGGAAGTGCGGGTGGTCCGGGAAACAAACGCAAAATTGCTTGGGTCAAGTGGGCTGATGTCTTGGCTGCTAAAGAGGATGGGGGAGTGGGAATTGGGAGTCTTGAGGCGATGAATCTTGCGTTGTTATATAAATGGAGATGGAGAGCTTTATCTTCTCCGGACTCTCTTTGGACTCGGGTAATTAAGGCTATTCATGGCGTGGATTGTTTCATTAAGTGCTCAGCTACTATCAATGGGATGTGGAATAAGATTGCTACTGCTATTAGACATGTCCATGCTATTCCATCTATTAATGGTGAGTTGATTAAAAGAGATGTGGGAAACGGATTTACAACTCAGTTTTGGCTAGATGATTGGATTGGAGACAAACCACTTGCTTTGTTATTCCCACGCCTGTTTGTTCTTGAAAAGGAAAAGAATTGCATGATTAAAGATAGAATTGTAGACCATAATTATCATTGGGTGTGGCGCAGGCAAATACGTACCGGGAGTGAACTTCAACAATTAAATAACATGTGCAATATTCTTCCTAAAAGTCTACAAGATAGTAATGATAAGTGGAGATGGCGTCTCAACCATAATTCGGTTTTTATTGTTGCTCAGCTTCGAAGACTTATTGATCATAAATCGGACCAGCAGCAGCGGCATTCTAAGTCCCGATGGAATGTTCTTGTCCCGAAAAAAGTTAACGTGTTTGTGTGGAGATTGTTGCGTGATAGCATTCCGACTTTTGCTAATTTTTGGTCTCGAGGTATAGATGTTAACACTATCCGTTGTCTTCAATGTAAGGCCGGAATTGACATCTCTACGCATATCTTTCAAGATTGTCGGGTTGTCACTGCCACGCGCGCAAAGATAAGCAATTGGCTTGGTTTGGATATACCAAATAGTGAACCAAAAACCGTTCTTTCTTGGCTAGATGGAATGCGGCTACCTTTCAAATCGAGCAAGGTTATTGAAGGTATTTTATTTATTTGGTGGTGGTATATTTGGAAGGTCCGAAATAATTGTGTTCACAATAACATTATGTTAGACAGCGATGAAATTTTCAGTACCATTATGTCGACTGCTTTCTTATGGATTCAGAGTAGAGACAGGAAATCGGATATTGTTTGGGAAAGGTGGATAGTGAAGCCGTTCGGTACTTAATGTTGTCTGATGTGGAGTATCGACATCTCAGAACTTGTATGGGTCTAGCAATAAAAACATCGCGAAGTGAAAACCGGAGGTGCGGCCTTCGTGGATGGAGGTTTTTTCTCGTGTCTTGGGTAACCGTAATTGGCGCGAGTTTTTTTCTAACCTCTCTTGCTATCCTCGCAGTTAAAGTTCTGACTCGTTTCATTACGTGTATTAGCTATCGATGTTACTAGCTATCGTTTCTTTGTAGCGTTGTAGCTTTGCGTTTCGTTGTATTTCTCTTTTAGTCTTGTTGTTTTCGGTGATCTCTAGTTCCTTGCTAGCGGTTCCGTTTTCTTATATAATTTCTGCCGTTCAAAAAAAATAAACAAAGTATTTATTTTAGTTTAGGGGTTGAATTTGGAAATAATTGAGTTAAAGTTGAGTTAAAATTGAGTGACGATAAGAGGTATTTTTTTAGTTAAAATAAAAAGGTTAAAAATAATGTAACACTGACGCAGCAGTGGGTGAAAGTTTAACTTGTGGGCAAGACACCTTATAATATCAGCATTAGTGCACATGTGTATAGAAAATTAGTATTATTTAACATTTATTCGTTGACATAAATAGTTGGAATATTATTGAATAGTTTAGGTCAAAAGAAAGAAAGAAAGCCAAGAGTGGAAAGGTTGCATAAGAAAAGGAGGAGGAGCAGGGCCCGGGCAAAGAGTGCACCAACGCCGCCTAAAAGATCCCCACGCGCAACCCGCTCTGCACACATGTCCTCTCTTTAGGTGTACACTTTTTTATTCCCTTCCTTCTTTTATCCACCAGATTATATCCTCCTTCTGCCACTCTTTTTATTCTTGCCCAGTCAAAATCTTTTTTACCAAAAAGTATGTGTGAGTTTTTGTTCAAGGCGTGGTAATGAATAATTCGTATGGAACTAGCTGTAAACATTCAAGTTCGATGTTAGTCATGACCCATTGTGAAAAATGCAATTTAAAGTAGCTTCCTAGTCATGACCCATTGTTAGAATCTACATACCAAGAACCGAATTTGATCTAGTGGTCGATCGATGATGCGGAACAAGTAGGGGTAGTATGATATCAAAAAATACAAGAGGATCGAAGACAACCTAACTTAAAGGATGTCTGAATTTGCTTAATAGAAAATATCAGTAATTTCAAAGGGGCGTGCGATAAGCTACAAGAAGAATTGTAGCTTCACAAATAAAATTAGAAAATAAGTGCTCTAGTTACTCCGTTTTCAGCTTATTGTGGCATGAATCGCCTCTCTAAATAACTTAGGGGGTGTATTTTGTTAATGTTAATGGTTAGATAGTGGTAGGACGACACATATATTAATATTTTTTTATTTCTTAAATGGTCTATATAATCAAAAAATACAAAGGGTGCTTCGTGCTCCTACCTAATAAGTGAAAGCAACATAAAAGGGGTCACCCATTTAATTTAGAAAATAAAAGAAACGCCATGTTAGTCTTATATCTCATTAAGACTCATAGCTAATATGAACACCCCTTAAATAATAAGACTCGATGAATTCAAACACCAAAACCTCATATTGTTTTGATATAGTAGTAGTCCAAACAACGAATTGGATTCTTTGTAGAAGTTTGGGTGTGTTTTGTTGTCAGAAAATTAGAAGTTTCTCAGAAAAGTTTTCTAAAAAATACAGAAAAAACAAAAAACGTATTTAAAATCATTATTTTTGTAAAATTTTCTACTGAAAACAGAAAACCTGTTATCTGCTATTATAACATTATAACTATGATTTAGAGAAATTGAATTTAGAGTTCCTCAGTTTTCTAAATGTTCCACAGAGAAAAAAAGTTATACCATTCTCAAAAAAACCAGAGAAACAAAATTATTAAAAAAAAAAAAAACTTTTATGCAACTAAACGAACTCTTATAAACCATGTTTGCTTTTTATAGCCTCTAAGAAAAAAATATACTCATGTACGTGGACAATATCAATGTTCTTTTACACTCCTGAATTCTCAAAAATACTCATTTACACATGAATTCTCAAAAATACTCATGTACGTGGACAATGTCAATGTTCTTTTACACTCATGAATTCTCAAAAATACTCATGTACGTGGACAATATCAATGTTCTTTTACACATGAATTCTCAAAAATTCTCGTGTACGTGGACAATATCAATGTTCTTTTACACTCATGAATTCTCAATAGGAATCGATTCACTAAACCTAAATGGGCTAGATTTTTTGTTAAGTTATCCAGAGTTTCCTTGTATTACATTGCTTTGATTCTCTATCTCTTAGCATGTTACTTCTGTTTTAATAAAACGTCGTTCTGAAAAAAAAGAGTTATAAAATCTGTACTTCATCTCTACTTGTTAAGTATCATAACATCATAAGCACGTACTGTCGTTTGTTGTAATTATGAAGAAGTATCAGACAATGTTCGAACTTACTTTTTCATTGCGTGTAACTTGTTACGATTGTCGTTCTAAATCACTCGATCTTCGTTTATGGAAACACAGTAAAGTTAAAAAAGAAGAAGCTCTATTCATGTCAAACAATATAATACTCCGTACTAAATTGAACAGGAAAAAAATTGATCAGTAAATAAGATACAGTAGTAAATGAAGTCCAACATGCAGATACAGGCATTTGCTGCACGTATTATGGCATGCACAATAGTACATACATATAAAGATAAGCATCCGACAACAAGGACATAGGTCAGCCGCCTATACATACTCGTACACTGATACACACATATTTGTATCTACACTTTATACGTATTATTGTACGTACGTGCATGTATATATATACATATATGTCGATCGTGAGAAAAAGCAATGTAGCCACCAACCTTACACAGTCTAAACTATTTTGCCTCCTTGTTAACATACATTAAAACATTTCTTAATATTCTTATACTCTTATCCCTATAATTATGTTCTTTTGTCCCTCTCTTAGATACTTATGATGTAAAAGACCAACATACCCCTACTATTATTCCCTGTCTAACCATTTTCTTGTAAAATCAATTTCAATGTTGTTACTTTTTGTGGAATATTGTGGTACAAATGTTTTATGAAGTTCGCAAGTACATCAATCAATAGTATTGTCGTAGTATGTAGCTAAAGAATTTTAATGAAGATGTTTAAAAAACATCTGCAAATGTTAGTTTTGATATAAATGATCAAAAAGTTTAATAAATGTTTCAGAACCAAAATAAATTTGCCTACGTTATTCTTGATTAAAATTAAAATTATCAGTTTAGAACTTAGAAGTACATATAAACCATAGCTCTTAATTAGTAAGGGAGTATTTGCGTCAAGGTTACATTCAAATGAAATACATCGTTCCCTTGAAGGTTTTTGGAGGCCTGTGTGATTTCGTTGTGAGGATATGGATGGTGATTTCCAAATTCCGAACAAAACAAACGTTTAACGATATCAGAAAAATAAATACTAGCCGTTATTTGGTATTAGAACTCGTACAACTTAACTCTGAATACATGTAGATACACCAAAACAACTATCTAGTGTACATTATTCAAAGTTAATCCTTTAAAGACACGTTCAAGCATATATCCTTATAAGATGTTTCTGTTTATTATCTCTAAATTTATGACTCACTATATCTTCTTACGTTAGGTATTAATTGAAATGTAACTAACTTACATAGAGGGCTTTTGGGTTTGAAAAGCATATTTTTCATTCGCAAAATGGCAAGTTTATAAAAAGTGTTTTATCTGCCTTTTCGAAGGTGCTATAAGAAAAACAAACACAACAACAACAACATTACCTAATTTAATTAGAATAGGTTACGCGAAAGTTAGGATATATACAGATCATATCTCCACCTCAAGAAAACACAGGTATACGTGTGAAAATGAATATCCTCAATATATATGAACGTGTGAAATTACATATATGTTGGACAATGAAAACCGTAGGTATTACTTTATTATTAATCAATATTTATAAATTACAAATATAAACTCTAATGAACCTAAGCTCATAAATCAGATTTAAGCCGACTACCATAGTCTACCATCTAATACTATTAACCATACAAAGCATATAAAGCTAAAGACAAATAACATTATGGTCATCTTCTTCAAATAGATATGCACCATTTTATGCTTTGCATTTTTTATACAGATTTATAAAAGCATACTCCATACTTTTCAATACACAATTCCAAACTGATCCATCCTAAAATCCTAAGTCATTTGACTTTACTTTTGTAAAAAGCAGTCAATAGGACTTTTTAATTAATTTCCAATCCCAAACATCTCAAGAATATTTTTTAAGATACATTTATTGAAGTACGAGATTTTTGCCCCCCCATGGCCCTAGAGGTGGCCAAATGCCGGTTCCAAAAAAAACCGGACCGGTTCCAATCCGGACCGGTTCGGCAGTCAAAGTCAAAGGACCGGATCCGGTTCCAATCCGATCCGGTTCCTTTCGGATCCGGGGTCCAAAAACCGGGACCGGTCTACCCGGTTCCGGATCGGTTCCAATCCGGTTCGGTCCCAAGAACCGGTCGGACCGGTTCCAAAGAACCGGTGGTTGAAGATGTGAAATAAGTACAGAAACTGCCCCTAGTCCCACAACATCTTCATCCTCATCAGATTCAATAACATCAACAGCAGGTCCATACAAGTTTCGTATAAATTCTGTTAGTTAATGAAACTTGTATAGGACAGTTAGTTAATCTTTTCTTTTGACCACCAGAGATACCTCTCCTCATGGCATCTCCAAACATTGTATCAGCACATATATCAAGGCCAAGAATCTGCAGTACAATGATAATGTTCATTTTCTGCACCCCAAATGTGAAAAACGGTCATATGACCGTTGTGCTGCTGCTGCTATACCTACTATCTTCAAAACCCAGAAAAAAGAAATATTAACGTTGGAACAGGTTCGGAACCGGTTCCCAGGAACCGGATCGCGAACCGGTGATGGATTATCCGGTTCCGAACCGGATCTAGTATGAAAAATGTGGAACCGGACACGAATCGCCAGATATTATGGGAACCGGACCGGATCCTGCCGGAACCGGTGTTGACCGGATTCAGTTCCGGATAATTATCCGGTTACGGTTCCGGAACCGGATCTTATGGCCACCTCTACATGGCCCCATAACCCTGATCTCACTCTCTACCAACACACATAGTCAATCCCTATATAAACACCACCATCATCACTATCTTCATCACATCATTTCACACACTTACAACCTTCTTCACCTACAACAATCATATTATCATCATCCACTCATCATAACCACAACAACCTTAAAAAAAACACAACATGCAATATCAAGCAGCAACAACAACTGACTCATGGAGAACAACCTCCAACACTGGCCACTACTACCACTACAACGGCTACAATTACACCTACAACTACGTTCCAGCTAAACACTACCCAACACTCACAACCGACCCTTTAGAGCGAGTAGCAAAGCTAGCATCACAAAATGCTGTAGTCATCTTCAGTTTAAGCACATGTTGCATGTGCTATGCAGTTAAAAGCTTATTCTCTGGCATGGGAGTTAACCCTACTGTTTACGAGCTAGATGAGGACCCAGTGAGAGGTAAGGAGATTGAGAGAGCTTTGGTGAGGCTTATGGGAAGTGCTACGGCTGTCCCGGTGGTCTTTATTGGTGGGAAGCTAGTGGGTTCGATGGATAGAGTGATGGGTGCACATATTAATGGGACTTTGGTTCCACTTCTTAAGGAAGCTGGTGCACTTTGGCTTTGAGTTTATGTAGCACTAGTATTTGATTAGCTATGTTGATTACTATTTTTCATTATGTAATGCAAGTTTTATATGAAAAGTTAGGGTTGAAAATTGAGTTATATTTTAGCTGAAGGAATATGAACTTGATTCTACACTTTTGCTACTATAAAGTTAATTGATTGGTTTCCTAGTAATTCTTTTATGTTTTTTGAAGTGCTTGTAATATAAGTTCATCAAACAAGAACATCCTAGCTAACAAAACCGAAAGTGACAGTACTTCTATATATTTTTGAAACAATTAATTGAATTGATCGACACTGTAAAACCATACCATGCAAATTTGTGTTTTTGTGGTTACACTTGGTTTTAATGTTTAATATTGTTGCACTATCTTTTTAGATATTAGCCGAATGATTATTAGCCCATACATTATTTATTATTTAGAAACCATCAAAAGGTCTAATATGAATTGTAATGTAGTAGTGATTTACAAAGTTATATAGTAATTGATAGTATATGTTCTCGAGGGAGCTTGAATTACTTGCATTTTTTTTGGCACAAACTATTTGTATACTTGAGGGAGCTTAAACCGTCAATTTTTGTATATTTTACTATTCAATTTGATTAACTACAACCACAATTTTTAGTTTTTTTTAGTTATTTGTACTATAGGTGATTACCACCACATCAAAATATAAAATGTTCATGGATGACATATAGCGTATCACTACTTTTGCATTATATGTTTAGCTAAACCCTAAAGAACTATCATTTCTTATTTTCCAGTGACTTAAGTTGAGTGCTCGAGTTTGTAATGTATCATTTTTATCAATGGAAAATTTTCACATTCACACAACAATATTCGAGAAATACATTTTTTTTGCCTAGCTATTGTTTAATGTGGTGCAATAACTTGTTTATTGAACGTACTTTTTTTTAATCGTTTGCATTTAAATTTGTTTTGGATGAGCTATATATAATTACACTATGTTCTCAAGTTTTAATTTTGGGTGAAAGTGAAAGAAAGTTGTGGAAAACTAGAAGGGGTTGAATAGTTTACCGTTTAAAATCTTTTTAACTTGTTTAGTTAGCTTTGAAATTTTCCGTTTGATCAAAGATATATACACAAACACAATATATAACATGCAAGTAAATGAAAGAAACGATCAAACCACAACACGAGTATTTATCGTGGTTCGGCTACAAGGACTCTTTTTCCTTACCCTACGTCCACGCCCCGAGTATCCAACTCGAGAGTTTCTTTCACTAGTCAACAAGCTCCTTTCACCGGCGGAGAAAACCTTACACGTCGCTTATACTTTTACCGACACTAAGCTAGATGTCGAGTTCTTTACCAAGGGTACAACCACTCCCGTTAGTTCTTTTACAAGGGTACAACTACTCCCGATACACTTTGTATTTTGAGGACTAAAATACTAACCGATCACT
The DNA here is from genome assembly GCA_030686995.1 of Artemisia argyi. NCBI lineage: Eukaryota > Viridiplantae > Streptophyta > Magnoliopsida > Asterales > Asteraceae > Artemisia > Artemisia argyi. Next base: position 164,824,574 of record CM060697.1, read on the forward strand.
ACTGAAAATACACAATCAAATGAAGTGTAAACTACACAAGTCTACACAATGCTAAGCTAACAAGTCTTGCAACGTTGTGTTGAATACTTGTTACTTTTAATGAACTCGTGAATCTCTTTGCTACAAAAAGAAACTTCACATATGAAATGTTAAAGGGTTAGATGAAAAAATGAATGCATGTGTGTAAATATGATGTAGAGTGATAAGCCAAAAATCAACTTGTGGCTTGGTATTTATAGCAAAGCCTTCTGCAGGCCTGGCGGATACGGCGGAACCCTCAGATGGGTTCCGCCCGTGTACCCCCAGGGTTCCGCCGGGCTTGCAGTTGGTTTTGCAATAAATCTTGCAAACCAAACAAAGTCACATCTCATTACACCTTGCAAACCAAACAATATCACATCTCATTACATCTAGTTAAACACCAAACTTGCAAGCAACCACATAGTAAGTCAAACATATTTTCTTTCCATAAATGTATATTGACAAAACTTGCAATAAATGTGATGTGACAATTCTATTTTAAGAAATAAAAAATGTTGTGTTTTATTAAATGTAAAATGTAGCAAAAGTCTAGTTTATGCAAGTCTTTAAAACTAAGATTATGTTTTACTTAGAAACTAAAGTTTACATTTTGTCGTTAACAAAACTTAGCGAAGATTGTAAAATATAAATAACGTTTTTAGGCGATATTTGTATTAACAATCTCCCCCTTTTTGTTGATAACAAAACATAAACTTTGTTTTTAAGTAACTCACAAAATCTTGGTTTTTAAGACTTAAAAAAAATTATATTAAACTTGTTTTACTTAAGAGATGTAAATCATATTAAGTATTGAAGTTTCAATATATTTCTCCCCCTTTTTGTCGAAACAAAAAGTAGAGTAGCGAAGCGGAATAATGCACTTGCTCCCCCTTGCTTGTTACTCCCCCTAAAAGGAGTGCCAAGATGGGAAACATGGATTTTGATCCTACAAAAAAAATGGTTAGTTGGTGATATACATAGTCAAGCTTGTAGTAACCACACACATTGCAACCACAATGACAACAAAAAAAAAAATGATCAACCAACAATGCACAAAAGTAAGTAAAAAGAAATATCATTCCAAGTAAAATTTTGACTTTTAAAAGTCAAAAGACAAGAAATGTGAAATATTCTTCTACTTGTAAACAAAAACTAAAAAAAAAATAACCAAGAAAGAAAACTAAAATCCTACTTTCCTAAATGGGGCAAACGGCCTCCAAAGGTTATCTAGGATTTGTTTGGGTGGGAAAGAGCATCCAAACGTTCAATGACGTGTTGGAATGCAAAACGGGTTTCATCTTGGATTTGGTGAAGCAACGTTTTGATGCTTGCACCCATTTGCTCACAATTTGAGCAAACATGGGGATGAGTGAGTGGAAATGGGTTGGTTTTGGTTTCTTGGTTTGAAGGTTGGTTGGTTTTTGGTTCTTGGGTGGAGGATGGGTTTGGTATTGAGTCAAGCAAGGTGGTTTGAAGTTCCATTGCTTGATGGAGGTGGTTTTCAACCATGCTTTGGATTTCCTCATATGAAGGAAAGAAAGAATCAAAGGTTTGGGCTTGAGAATGTGGTGGAGTTGGGTGATCATGATTTTCAAAGTTTGGTTCTCCATAAAGAGGACCATGGATGTCATGGTAGATAGGGTGAAACAACAACGGTTTGGGTTGATGGTACACTTGTTGTGGTGGTTGTGTGTGGTTAAAATGCTCATTTTGGTCAAGAATTGACCTTGGTGAAAAAGGTGGTAGTTGTGAAGGTCTTGGTGGAAGATCATTTAGATCTTGGACAAAAGGGTGTGGTGATGTTGGTGGAGTTTTGGATGGTTATTTGGGTAATGGTGATGGTGATGGAGTTTTGGATGGTTGGGTTGGAGCACTTGGTGGAGTTGGGTCAATGGGTGATTTAGTAGGTGGTGGAGTGAGCTCATTGGGTTCATTGGGTGATGGTGATGGAGATGCAAGATTCAAAAAGTGTTCATTTTTGATAGGTGAGGTGAATTCATCCGAAGATGAGGAGCTTAGGTTGATTGATTGGTTAGACCATGGTAGTTTTACACTTATCCGGGCGGTTTTCCGGATGGGTCGTGATGGTTGAGAAGTGATTGTTGACTTGGTCATGGTTAAAAATGGTTTAGAAGTTAAGAAATTGTGATGAAGAAGGTGTGATTTGATAGTGTTTAGGATGGTTTAATTTATAGTGATGAAGGATTGTGGGAAGGAGTGTTTGGATTTGATGTTAGTCCATACAAAAATGGAGGTTCCTAATGATTTGGAAAACTAATTATGGGTTGTCATATCATGGAAGTCAATCCAATGAAAATGGTGAAGTGAGAAGACAAGTTTTGCACTAAATGCTTAGTGGTTTTGGTAGATTTGTTGAAGTATAAATCTCAGGGATTTCAAGGAACCTTTAGAAGGGTTCCTTCCTTTATGTGTGAAGGGTCCTTGGGGTGGTTATAGCTATTTTTGAAATTTGGCGGGAAATGGTTTTGGTTGAGTTATAAGGAATGAGAAGTACCCTATTGTGCTAAACAAATTGCAGGAAATGGGTTTCTATCTAAAAGGATTGTATTTTGGTGTTTGGATGTTGAAATGTTGAAAACAAAAAGAAAATTTCTGCAGGCAACTGGCGGAACCCTCATGATACACAGGCGGAACCCATTTGAGGGTACCGTCTGGTCCGTTGGGCCAATTCTGGGTTTCCCAGAAAATACACTGGCGGAACCCAATTTTGGGTGCCGCCAGATCCGCTAGGGCTGAAAAAAGTGGCAGTCAGCGTTTTTGACCCGCGAGACGATTTTCAAAATTTTCAAAAACTCCTAAAATAAAAAAGATAAGGCATTTCTAGTTAGGCAATGAAAAAAATAGACACGTAAACACACATATCATAGGACTTTGACCTTGAGGTCGAGAATTTCACTATACTTAGTGAAAATATCATAAACTTGAAAATTTGACAACTTGCCAAAAGTTGTCTACCTGCATCAAAGTTAGATACTACATGTTCCAAATTGTATCAAACATTGTACTAGCACACAAATACATCATAAACATTGTTTAAACAAGCAAATTTGTTCAAATAGCACCTAGTGCCAAACACTCCTACACACCCGCACTCATTGGCGGTCAATCTTGTTCTTGAGCTTTCCAAGATTCTTAAACATCCCCTTTGTTTGCTTGAACTCCGCTGACTCATTAGGAATATCCGGAAGTTGGGATAGGTATTCGAGAGGTGGGAGCCAAGAGTTTGGCAAATTGTCATCTTCACTCATTGAGGAAGATGATGATGAGGTAGGAGGATGAGGACGTTTTCCTTGGGCTTTGTAGACTCTCTTATCACTAAGTGGAACAAATGTGTGTGGAATGAGAGAGTAGTCAAGAAGAAGACCATTTGGAGTTGGTGGAATGGGTGAGATGAACCTAAAGAGACGGGTCAAGAGCATTCCATACGGCATAGCCGTTGTGCCATGCACGGGAATGTCGGCCATTCTCTTGGCCATGTAGTAGGCAAGATTGAAGGGTTGCCTAACGGACAAAGAGTAGAGCATGTAGCAAAGGCAAAGGTTGATATGATCTCGGTTTCCTATGGTGCTAATGACATTTGCTCTAAGGACTTCCTCCCATTTCTTGAATTGGAGCTTGAGTTCATTCATTTCCATTCCATATAGGTCCTTATCGACCTCATTTCCCGAACGGGTTCTCCTAGTGTTGGTGGTCCTAACAAAGAGGTGGTCACGAAGTACATCTTTTGATACAAGAGGTGTGTCATAAGGGTGGATGCGGTCTTGGAGGGTGTCAAGAGTTGAGAGGGAGTGCAAGTCAGAGTAGATGCAAGTACCATGGTTTGGGACACCTAGGATTTGAGCAAACTCCTCAAGAGTGAAGGAGTATTGATGACCACTAGTCCTAAAGTTGATAGACATGCGACCATAATCATCCGTGGAGAGGACGGCGGATGCATAGAACTCTAGAATGAATCTAGGACAAATAGGCTCGTTGATTTCTAAAAGACACTCAAAGTTGATTGTGGCAAATTCGGCGTAAAGGTTTGTGCCTTCTAGGAAAGACGGGTCAATGGTTCTACCCTCATGGACATAGTGTTTTTCTAAGGCTTTGAAAACATTGACTTGGTTTGGGGTAAGGCCTTTGGTTTTGTGGTGTTTTGGTAGGTACTTAATGGTGTCCTTGTGGTCGTAGTGGGTTAGAGGAGCCATGATGATTCCTAGAACAACAAAATTTCACATTTTAGTTTAAGTAAACTACTATTATAATGTGGATGTTCTAGTGTGTGCCTATATGAAAACAATGTGGAGGTGCGGTTATCTTGACTCTTTTTGATGCTTCAAAAACGTTTTATAATGCAAGTTTTGTTATAAAACAAAAGATAACCGAAACGCTCCTAGTTCAATGTAGCTTCGTTTGAATGTACCCGAAAATACATATTGGTTATGTATTCCCTTTAGCATTCAAGAGACATTATGCAAGTGATGTTTTAAACATAACGTTTTGATTTTGTATTCTCAATGTGAGACGAAAAAATATTTGTCCTACTTGCGAGAAATTTTTGGAAAAATTTGACATGGGGTGTTTTAGCAAACATGTTAACTTTTAGTAAGAATGCAATTCATAACTATGAGGAACATGATTAGTTTTGTTAAACACCTAATTTCATGCATGATTATCTCAAGTTAATGCATAACCCCAAGTTTTTGTTTTTGTGCAAAAATAGAATTCCTAGACTCAGATCAGGATTGTAATCAAGTTTAGAATACTTACAATAATGATTGATTTGCAATGTGAGTGAAAGGAAGACCATGAAATCGTAGGTATGGATGGATGGTAAAGTGAATAGTAACAGTTTTGGAAGTGGTGGTATGAGATAATGGGTGTTTGGTTTAATATAAGCAAAAATATTGATTCTGCAGGTCGGCGGATACGGCGGACCCCTGAAATGGGTTTCGTCCGTTTTGTCTGAGGGTTCCGCCGACCCTGCTGAGAAAAAGAGTTTTGGATTTGTTTTGATTTTTGTGATTTTTGTCCAATGTCCAGAACTACAATGTAGGTTCCATGAGTCCTAAGCCTAGCCTAAGAATGTTAAAAGGTTCACGTTTAAGGGGTTTTGTGAGAATGTCGGCTATGTTGTCTTCGGAAGAAACTTTCTCAATTGAGATATTTCCTTTTTGAACGTTGTCACGAAGGAAATGATGACGGATTTCAATATGTTTCGTACGAGCATGTTGAACCGGGTTTTTGCTAAGATCAATGGCACCTTTGTTGTCACAAAGAATTATGATGTCGTTAAGTTGAATTCCGTAGTCGACAAGAGCTTGCTTCATCCAAAGAGCTTGTTGACATGCCTTTCTGGCCGAAACGTACTCGGCTTCCGTTGTTGAGATAGCAAGAGCCGTTTGCTTCTTAGAGAACCATGAGGTGAGACAATGTCTAACAAAAGTACAAATACCACTTGTACTTTTTCTATCGACATAGTCACCGGCATGATCCGAGTCAGCATACACTATGGTGTCTATTCCCGTTCCTTTGGGATACCATAAACCTAAATGTGTAGTGCCCTTAATATACCTAAAAATCCTTTTAACGGCTTCGAGATGAGTAGTCTTAGGATCTTCTTGAAAACGAGCACATAGACAAACACTAAACATAATGTCGGGTCTACTAGCCGTTAGGTAAAGTAGACTACCAATCATACCTCTATATTTAGTGCTATCTACTGATTCACTTTCCTCATCCTTGGTGAGTTTAGTTTCCGTGGACATGGGTGTTTTGATTGGTTTTGATGAGTGTGTAAATACTCATCGTTTTTATCGTATCTGAACTGCCAAAACATCCAAAAACACTCAGAAATGCATCAAAATACAGAAATTATCCCATAACTGTGTTTTATATGTTTTAGATGCAAAATGTTTAAAAACAAATGAAAAACGAACAAAGTTTGCATAATTAGTAGTTTCAGTCCCTCAAGTTTCATAAATTGACAAAACTAGTCCCTGAAGGTTTAAAATGAAAGAAAAGTCAACCCAAGGCATTTAAATGTCAAAAGTTATCAAATTTGATCCTTGGGTAAAAAGTTTGAGAAATTACACATTTGGTCCCTGATGTTTCATAAATTGGCAGAAAAGGTCCCCGGGGTTTAAAATATTGGAAAATTACAAACTTTGGTCCTTATGTTAATGAAATATGGCAAGTCTAGTCCTTTGAATAACTTTGAAAAAATTACATTTCAGGCCCCTAAACTTTTCAATATTTACATATTTTGATCCTTGTTGTTTTTCTAAGCTTATAACAAATGGACCCTTTGGTTATTCATAAACCCAAAACCTAAATAACATAACCAAACCTTAATCCAACACCACCCCTGATCCACAAAACCATCCAGGCCCACCACCAAACCGGCCCACACCCAAAACATATAATACTCCCTCCCAGGTCAAACCCCGCTCAACCAAACCAAATACCACCACCCTTATCCCTCCCCCGTGACTCCATAGCCTGCCATATCCCAACACCATCATCACCTCTACCCTACCCCTCTGCCACACTCAACCCTTATCCCTCCAAACACTAAAAAACCAAAACCTTACACCCCCTGCCAAGAATCAGAGCCAAGTTGCTTGTTTACCATTTCCCGCCAAAAATATGTTAAACGGCCAAGATTAATCTTATTCATCCAAGGGCTACAATGATTGATGGGAAAGCTACAGGGAACTCTCAGAAACCCTAGTGGATGAGTATAAAAAGAAAAAGAAAGAAGCAGTCAGTGGTAGTAGATTTTTAGTAGTAGTTTTAGAATAATTGTAGCTTAGTTAGTACAATAGTTTTTATTTTGATTCCAGTTGTAATCCTTAGTTTTTAAAGGTTGTATCGAATTCTAAAGTTATTTCAATCAAAAGTTCAGTGTTCTTGTTTAATTGCATTTTATGCCCATTTTCATTAAATTCCTCTTGTTGGTACCATAGTGTTAAAATGTTGTTTTAAGGATCCATTAGGTTCATATAAGCAATTTATAAGCTTCTGTAAGCATGGAAACCGGTCAAGTTAAGTCTTAGCTAAAATTCTCAAAATACTCAAAGTAGTTGAAAAATAAAGAAGGAAAGAAGAAAGAGAAGGAAAGAAGAACCTGTGATGCAGTGGTTTAGAGCTTGGGTAAGCTTTAGGATAAATCTGAGTGGTGATTGAACCATATTTGAGCAGAGCACTTTTGTAAGTCCAACTTTGTTGCCAATCTTAGAGTAAACTGTGGTCTAATTTATTTCTGTGTAATTTAGCTTATCAAGTGACAACTTGTGTTCTTATATGTTTGTTTAGCTTATGAGTGTTGAATTGCTTCTGGTCTTCTGTATTCAATTAAAAGGTTCTCACATATGCTTAAGATTTCAAATTTGGTCATATGAATGCTTGAACTGTTGTATGCTTGTAATTTTGTTAGTCCCTGCATCACCTTGGCTTTTATAGATCCACACAACTTATCTCAGTTGATTGATTTAGTAATACAATATAGAAACCTCCATTACAGTTAAGATCTCATACACAGTTAGCTTGTTAAGGGGTGTTTGGCATTGCTGTTGTGTATGTGTTGTAGTAGGTTTGGGTTGGTGTTCTTAGTGTAGGTATGTTGCATTGAATCCAGTTAGAACATTCATAGCATACAAGTCAGTGTTTCATTGTACAAATAGTCAAAGTCTCTGTGTATGCTTAATTGTGATTCACTGTCAATGTTTTTAGATATCATAATCATTCAATTAAGTGCATTAGTTGTTGCATTAGATTAATTTGGTGTCACCTTAGCTTTAAACTTCATTTTCAGTGATTAAGGGTTAATCAAACTTAACAAAAGTCAAAATAGATGCAAAGTTTAAAAAGTCAAATTTACCATTAGCTGAAAATCTCAAAAATTCAAGGAATTCTTTTGATTTTTGTGTTTGCATTCTGGACTTATGCCTTTCACAAGTCATTACCCCCCACCTCAACTTTAGGAATCAACAAAAATATTAATTTTAGCATTTTTTTCTTTGGCTTGTGTGAGGCCTCAAAGTGGGCTGCAGGGCTTTCTGTTTGCCCTGTGCAGCAGACCCCCATCCACCACCACCACTTTGGTGGTTGCTACAGCCCTCCACAGTGGGACCCACACCCCCTCTTTGGTTCTTTGAACTCACCAGCTGGCCCCCAATCCCTTTCAATCAATTTTTGAGCTTTAAGCCTTGTGGATAGAGCTGGCATATCGTGTCTGACACGACACGATAAGACACGAACACGATAAGACACGAACACGAATGACCTAAACACGAACACGACACGATAACAATTCGTGTCACTTTTTTCGAACACGAACACGACACAAAAATTAACAGGTTACACGATAAGGAACCTGTTAAGGGACCTGTTAACTAATCACATCAGATACTTAGATAAACTATTTAAAACACACCCAAAGAACCTCTTTAGTTCTGCAGTTCGGAATAAAAAAGTAACAAAGATCAGGAATATTGATATAAAGAAATCACTTATCGAATTCATTGTCAAATTATACATGGAAGTATTGGACTGATGGTAGTAATTTCAAAGAACGAAATTACTTTTATTTCTCGTGACTTTATTACCACAACTATTACAACCATTTTTACTATTATTACTAATCTCTAATCATCTCATCGAGACCTTAATAACATCACATCGAGGTCAAATAAACTAATCCTAACACCCTCAAGAACATCACATCGAGGTCAAAATAATCAAGAAAAGTTAATCAAAACCCAACCAAAAGTATACAACTCGTGACCCTAGGTCACGGTCTCGCCAATACCGAGTCACAAACGAGCGTGACTCGGCCTTACCTTCAATCTTGACAAGAAAACAACGTAAGAACTCGAGCAACACACGAAAATGAGGCGCGTTTGGTTTATAACGAGGTCAAAAGAAAGAAATATTGGCGCGTGTAGTAGTGGATCGAGAAGAGGAGGTGATGGGGAATCTAATGGTGGTGGTCGTGTGTTGTGGTGATCGGCGGTGAGGTGATGGCGGCCGGAAAAAGGGTGCGCTGCTAGGGTTTTTGGTTGAGAGAAATAATGAAGATGTGTGGTTGTGTTTGTGTTGTGTACTTGTGTTTGTGACAGGTCCACACAAGGACCATATTACATATATCCTTCTTTATTAACATTGTAACAGTAATAGGTCTCTTAACGTGTCTTAACAGGTCCGGACCTGTTAAGACACGAAACCTGTTAATTTCATTCGTGTCTTAACAGGTCCGGACCTGTTAAGACACGAAACCTGTTAAGACCTGACACGAAACCTGTTAAGAACAGGTCGTGTCGTGTCGTGTTAACAGGTTTCGTGTCAAAATTGCCAGCTCTACTTGTGGACCCCACTCATTTTGGGCTTTCAAATATGTCTCATTTCCTGTCTCAGAACACTAAAGGATTTGCTTATTTGCTTATCAGTGGTTCTATCTTGTTAAATCTTGCTTATATCTGTCCACTCAACTAGTTTAAACTGTAATCCATCACTGTGGACCCCACTCTTGGTCATTCAAGCTATTTTCTAGCTTTGGTCAAAGAAAGTCAACTGTCTAAGGGTTTAGTGTCTAAACAGCTTATTTTTAAGCTCTGATTTTGTTGTCTTTTCAAAAGTTTGTTGTTTTAGGTATTTGAATAGTTTCCAAAAAGAAAAACCAGAAAAAACCAAATTTAATTTCTAGTGATAGCTTCTATTTAATATAATTTAGCTTTTTAATTTTTCTTTTCAAATTTTTGACAAGTACTTATCTGTTTTTATATTTTTCTTAAATTCCTAGTATATTAAATTATTTGTAGGAATAATTTCAGATTTTTCCCTTTTCATTTAGTATTTATTATAATTAATATTAGTTTTATTAGTAATTAATTAATATTAGATAATTAAATAGTATAAATCGTTTTTATTAAGTACTCCTATGTTTTTATATTTTTCCTAGGTTTTAAATGTCATAAAATATTTTTAGAAAAAGTTTTAGGATTTTTACTGTTCATTTGCTATTTTTCTTTAATTTAATTAGTTTAATTAGTATTTAAATCTTAATTAATTAATAATAAATAGAGAAAAAGTAGGAAAAATATATTTTTAGTTTTAAAATTACTTTTATATTATTTTAGAATTTTTAGAATTAAATTTTCATTTTTCTAGCTTTAATTCATAATTAGTGTATTTTAAATATTATTAATTAGTTATTAAATTGTAATTAATTAAATAGTGTAAAAATTACTTTTTCCTTTTCTAAAAATTTTCTTTTATCATTAGGATCATAAAAATGTAATTTTCATATCCGTAGGTATTTTATTTCACAAAACTCGCGTTTTATTTCGTACGTCTACGTAGAATTAAATCAAACGAACGCGTTTTTAGACTTAGTTCACGTTTTTAGTGTATCTGATCATCAGTAATTGTTTATATAGTGTTTCTAAGTTATTTTCATTCCTTATATCTTAGTGTAATTATACAAACCCCTTTCTCGTCCAAATTCACCCGATCACAAACCCGTTTTGATTACCATCACACCTCGTCGAGACATAACGACCCGGGGAAACCACTATTCTTCCACGGAGATTGACTCTAGGCAGTTTGACCTTGTTGACCATCCTTTGGTCAATTAGGTTGACCGTTTGAAGTCAATCAGGTTTCGAATCTTCTAATCCAAATTTCTTAAGCATGTCCTTAATATATTTAGATTGGTTAAAGAAGATATCATCTTCTAGTTGTTTAATTTGGAGTCCTAAGAAAAAGTTGAGTTCTCCCATCATACTCATTTCAAATTCGTCATGCATGATTTTTGAGAAATTCATACATAATTCTTGACAAGTTGATCCGAATATAATGTCATCAACATAGATTTGGACTATGATAATATGTGAATCTTTCTTCTTAGTGAAGAGAGTATTATCAACTAAGTCCATGGTATACTTATGGTCAACTAGGAAGGTTTTAAGTCGATCATACCATGCTTTTGGAGCTTGCTTAAGTCCGTAAAGAGCCTTTTTAAGTTTGTAAACATGATTTGGTTTTTCAAAATCGATGAAGCCCGGTGGTTGAGCAACATACACTTCTTCATTTATGACTCCGTTTAGAAATGCACTTTTGACGTCCATTTGAAAGAGTTTAAAATTATGTGCACATGCATATGCAAGTAAGATTCTAATTGACTCGAGCCTAGCAACCGGAGCAAAAGTTTCATCGTAGTCAATGCCTTCTTGTTGGTTGTATCCTTGTGCAACTAGCCTAGCTTTGTTTCTAGACACAATTCCATTTTCATCAATTTAATTACAAAAGACCCATTTTGTTCCAATTATAGTTTGACTCTTTGGTTGAGGAACTAATGTCCATACATCATTCCTAACAAATTGGTTAACTCTTCTTGCATTGCAATTACCCAAGACTCATCTTTAATGGCTTCATTAATATTTTTAGGTTCAATGGTTGACACGAAACAAAAGTAGTTGCTTTCATTTTGAACTTTTGACCTTAGTGTTCTTTCGTTAATGTTGCCAATGACACCATCTAATGGATGACTTTTAGATTCTTTGACATTGACAAGTTCTTTGTTTAATAGTTCATCTTCCTTGTCATCACTTAAAATTTCTTGACTTTCTATTGCTTGGCTTTCAACTAAGTCATCATCTACCAAAGGTGATGTCTTAGAGGGAGGTGGACTCTCGTCAAATGTTACGTTCAACGATTCCTCGACTCTTAAGGTTTCTTTGTTCAAAACAATGTAAGCTTTACTATTTTGTGAATATCCAAGAAATACACTTTCATAAGACTTTGGGTCAAATTTGGTGAGATAATCCTTGGTGTTAAGAATGAAACATTTACTCCCAAACACTCTAAAGTATCCTAATGTAGGCTTTTTACCTTTATATAGTTCATAAGGAGTTTTATTCAAAAATGGTCTAATTAAGACTCGATTTAAAATGTACGTTGATGTGTCAACGGCATTACACCAAAACTTTTGTGGAATGTTTTGTTCATTAAGCATTGTTCTACTCATCTCTTGCAATGTCCGGTTTTTACGTTCTACTACACCATTAGATTGAGGAGTACGTGGAGCCGAAAAGTTATGAGTAATACCATTAATATCACAAAAGTTTCCAAATTGAAATTCATTATCAAATTCACGACCGTGATCCGTTCTAATAGACACAATATTAGACCCTACTTGATTTTGAATTTTCTTACTTAGAATCTCAAATTTATCAAAAGCTTCATTTTTACTTTTCAAAAATTTTGTCCAAGTATATCTTGAATAATCATCAACTATGACCAAAGTGTAGAAGTTACCTCCATAACTTTGTATAGCGGATGGACCAAATAAATCCATATGCAAAAGTTCTAGACACCTAGATGTAGAAACCAAGTTTTTAGCCTTATGGCTACTATGGACTTGTTTACCGACTTTGCAAGCATCACAAAACTGTAGGTCATATTTCAACTTAGGTAGGTTTCGAACTAAGTCTTTGGAGGAGAGGTTTTGGATTAGTCTCATGTTAGTGTGTCCTAAACGTCTATGCCATAAAGTTGAAGATTCATCTAATGAGGTAAGACAAAGTTTGTCTCTAGATGTTGGATCCATCTTCATGATGTATACATTGTTCTTAAGGACACCTTTGGCTATGGTTATACCATCTTTAAGTATTTTACTTCCGTTTTCACTAAAAAGGACATTATACTTATTACGACAAAGTTGACTAATACTAAGGAGATTAAAACCTAAGTTATCAACATGAGCTAAATCATCTATAAAAAGGGAGTCATGAGAGATTGTACCTTTTCCGATGATTTTGCACTTAGCTTTACTACCAAACGTAACATTACCTCCGTCACATTTGTGATAAGTAGTGAAGAGGCTTTTGTTACCCGTCATGTGCCTTGAACAACCGCTATCTTTAATCCATTCATCCGGTTCCAAACAAACTTTGAGGCACACCTATTTTATGAAAAACACTCAAACATTTGGTCCCCAATTTCTCATGGGTCCATTTTGGTTAAGCATACCATTAACTTGTTCCAAATATGAAAATAGAGCATAAGGGTTCCATGACATGTAATTTGGAGTTTGGTAATGTCCAGGAGTGTTTTGGTTCCAAACATGTTGGTAATTTGGTCGAGCGTTGAAGTTGCTCTTTGGAAAGGGGCGTTTGGGAATTGGAGTCTTAGGTCTTGGTTGAGTAGTCTTAGCTCTAAATTCATTTTTACTAAGTCCTACTCCAGTTTTAAACACAGGTTTTGTTTCATTTTTATACGTAACTTTAACAAATTTTGAACGATCCGATGTGGATGGAGTTACTGCTGCAGCAGACCTGGCGGAACCTTCGGGTCCAACGGGCGAAACCCTGGATTGGGTTCCGTCTGATCCGCAGGTTGCTGTAGCAGTTTTGTTAGTTTCTTGTGCATTCTTTTCTTGTTTCGTTTGACCCTTTAAAGTTTCTATTTTCGTAAATCCTAGTCCTGTTTTATCAAAGGGTGACTTTTGAAGTTTCATAATTTCATCCGCACAAGAAATGCTCTTATCGAACTTCTTAAACTTTGTGGTTTGTTTTATTAGATCATTTTGAGTAATTTTAAGTTTCTCAACTTCTAGTTTAAGCTCTTCACATGATTTGCATGATGTGTCAATACCTTTACTCTTTTCTAATCTCTTGGCTTTTTCTTTCAACTCATAAACTTCATTTTTCTAAAAACTCCTTTTTAGTTTTCAAAAATTTATTTTTGTTTATGATTTTTAAGCTCAATTCACAAAGTTTGTTATATTCTTTTTGTAAGGTGTCATCATCAATAGAGGAGTAAGATGAGTCGGAGAGTGCCTCATTTGAGTTGTGAGCCATGAGAGCAATGTCATCATTCTTTGGTTCATCGTCATCTCCTTCATAGTCACTCCAAGCACCACCCACAAAAGCTTGTTGAGGTTTGCTCTTGGGTGGTTTTGGAAATTCTCCTACAAGATGACTTGTGTCTCCACACCTATAGCATTTTCTTTCAACCTTTCCTTTCCTATCATCACGATCTTTTCGGAAAGTTTTCTTGTCATCTTTAGGTTGCCTTACAAACTTTCCTCTTCTACGAAAGAACTTCTTGAAGTCTCTAACGGCCATAACATATTCCTCATCATCACTATCCGAAGTAGATTCTTCATCATCACTTGATTGGACTCTAGCTTTCAAGGCAACACACTTAACTTTTTCTTTCTTACCTCTAACTAGTTCCGAATCTTTTTCCATTACCATTTCATGAACTTTGAGGTTTCCAATTAGCTCGTCAAGTGACATGCTTGAAAGATCTTTGGATTCTTCAATTGCCGTCACTTTTGCTCTCCACTTCGGATGGAGTGCTCTAAGAAATTTCCTGACAAAGTTCTTACTACAAAAAGATTCATCAAGTGCTTTAAGTGAAGTAATAATAGTGTTAAACCTAGCAAAAGCATTATCAATAATCTCATCTTCGGAAATAACAAATTGTTCATATTGTTGAACAAGAAGATCAATTTTGTTATCTTTAACTTGTGAGTTTCCTTGATGAGTGACAATTAAAGATTGCCAAATATCTTTGGCGGTTTTACACAAAAAGACTCTTTCATATTCTTTCTTAGGCAAAGCATTGTAAAGCATCATTTTAGCTTCATTATTTTTACCAATCAATTTCTTTTGATCATCATCTTTAATGTTAGTAACTGCGTTATCACCATCAATGATTATATACCATAAATCTATATCTTTAGATTTCACGTAAGTTTCAAAACGGTTTTTCCAATATATAAAACCATTTGCTTCAAAGAGTGGTGGTCTTTGCATAGATTGCCCTTCTTTGTAATTTTCAAAATCCATGGATCGTTTCAAGTTTTAAAACACAATATATTTTAAAAGCTTGAGTAACGTAGCTCTGATACCAATTGTGGAAAACTAGAAGGGGGTTGAATAGTTTACCGTTTAAAATCTTTTTAACTTGTTTAGTTAGCTTTGAAACTTTCCGTTTGATCAAAGATATATACACAAACACAATATATAACATGCAAGTAAATGAAAGAAACGATCAAACGACAACACGAGTATTTATCGTGGTTCGGCTACAAGGACTCTTTTTCCTTGCCCTACGTCCATGCCCCGAGTATCCAACTCGAGAGTTTCTTTCACTAGTCAACAAGCTCCTTTCACCGGCGGAGAAAACCTTACACGTCGCTTATACTTTTACCGACACTAAGCTAGATGTCGAGTTCTTTACCAAGGGTACAACCACTCCCGTTAGTTCTTTTACAAGGGTACAACTACTCCCGATACACTTTGTATTTTGAGGACTAAAATATTAACCGATCACTACTGAAAATACACAATCAAATGAAGTGTAAACTACACAAGTCTACACAATGCTAAGCTAACAAGTCTTGCAACGTTGTGTTGAATACTTGTTACTTTTAATGAACTCGTGAATCTCTTTGCTACAAAAAGAAACTTCACATATGAAATGTTAAAGGGTTAGATGAAAGAATGAATGAATGTGTGTAAATATGATGTAGAGTGATAAGCCAAAAATCAACTTGTGGCTTGGTATTTATAGCAAAGCCTTCTGCAGGCCTGGCGGATACGGCGGAACCCTCAGATGGGTTCCGCCCGTGTACCCCCAGGGTTCCGCCGGGCTTGCAGTTGGTTTTGCAATAAATCTTGCAAACCAAACAAAGTCACATCTCATTACACCTTGCAAACCAAACAATGTCACATCTCATTACATCTAGTCAAACACCAAACTTGCAAGCAACCACATAGTAAGTCAAACACATTTTCTTTTCATAAATGTATATTGACAAAACTTGCCACAAATGTGATGTGACAATTCTATTTTAAGAAATAAAAAGTGTTGTGTTTTATGAAATGTAAAATGTAGCAAAAGTCTAGTTTATGCAAGTCTTTAAAACTAAGATTATGTTTTACTTAGAAACTAAAGTTTACATTTTGTCGTTAACAAAACTTAGCGAAGATCGTAAAACATAAATAACGTTTTTAGGCGATATTTGTATTAACAAAAGTGATGAAAACAAAAATAAAGGTGTGTTCTCAAGTTTTTTTGAGGAAGGAAAGTAAGAGCATTTGCAATGGTAACACAAGTAAAGATTTAACTCAGTGTCACGTTAGCGCCACATCAACTTTAACCTTTTCACTTTAACTAAAAAAAAAATAAATAAATAAAAAATAAATAAAAAACGACGATCATAACTCAACCTTAAGTCACCTTAACTCAACTTTAAATCAAATATTTTTAAATTCAACCCCTAAACTAAAACAAATACTTCAGTTATTAAAAATCATAACATTCATTCTTAAAATATATTACAAAACGGACTTAAAAAAAATGCTTCTTCACTCGACATGCCGAATTGGTTAGGGTTATTCCAATTCGGGTTTGAAGATGAACCCGCGTATGGGTTATTCCACCCACTGAGGAGGTTCGTGAACGAGTTGTTGTTGTTGTTGTTGCTTCCCGACATTTTTTTTTGGCTAATAGAAGTGTATTGTAGATAATATTGAGTAGTAGAAGTATGAAAAAAAATGTGTGTTAAATGGGTACTTATAGTGGTTGTAAAATGGTTTTGATTTTTTTTTAAGCATATACCCGTTAGTTTACGTTAGAGGGCTAAAGGTGTATTTTTTATTTTATTTTGAATATAACGGCTTGTATGACGTGTGAGGGGGCGAAATATATATATATATATATATATATATATATATATATATATATATATATATATATATATATATATATATATATATATATATATAGTGTAACTTTCTTACGAGAACCACTTTTTTACTCATAATAATGCACAATGTACATCATATAAATGCAAAATGGCAATTTCGAAAATATATGTAACTTAATTTTATGGAAAAAATTAAATTAGGGGCAAAGTGGGAATTTGATTATCCCTTGAAAATAGCATCAATATTATCAAAAACGGTTTCACCCAAAATCTGTGTTTTATTTTATTTTTTGATTTTTTCACAACTATCTCTCTCACTATCTCTCTTCCTCTCAAAAACCCTAGCCGCCGACCCCATCCCATATTTCTCAACCCAGATCGAGCATATGTAATCGAAAATGATGATGAAGAGGATCCATCACTCTCCGGAAAACAATACATCTATTAATTTGAATGGATTGATCATGCGTGGCTGCGTCAAAACGAAGAGAAAAAGGGTACAAAATGCATCTATTAATTGTGGAGACATGGTATTACTAGGTGCTATTTTATTTTTTATGACTAACTATTACTTTCACTTTTCCAACTCATGGATCAATATATTATTTTATTTACGACGCTTTTGATAACAGTTATTCATTTTTGTGATAAGATTTGATATATGATATTTTATATTGTTATGCAAGCAGCAAAACTAATTTTAACGTACTTGAGTTTTATTTGGTTATACATAAGATTAATATGTATTATATACTGAATAAAAAATGATGTTTGATAAATGTTTTGTATGAAAATGTAAATATAGCATTAATGAAAACAAACATTTTATTTGAACCAAATAAATTAGGGGATGAGTAACATGATAAATTTTGCTAAAAAAATAAAAATAAATAAATAATAATGATGAATGAGGTTGCTTCGAGATTAAGAACGTTTGGGGTCACGAAGCTTGACTCGTCATCTAGTACATGTATGCGTTTGTTTAGATACCTATGTTTTGAAATCATTTTTTAATTCTTGTTTCAATCATCAATTAATTCAAGTATCAGATTTATTTTTATTGTTTGAATTAAACTGAATATGAACATTATAGATGTTTGGTTAGGCAAGTTTGAGAATATATATGTTTGAATTAAACTGAATATAAATGGATACATACATGTTCAAAACATGCATGTTTTAAAAAATGATTGCTTATAAATGGAATCCTTAAAACATGTATGTTTTAAAACATATATGTTTTTTGTATTTAGTAAGTGTAACTATTATTTTTTTCAATGATTTCGTGTTTGCCAAACAAGTATGTTTTCTAAAACATACTTGTACACATGAACATGTATGCATACATGTCTAAAACATATATGTTCAAAACATGTATGTTTTAAAAAATAATTGCTTATAAATGAAATGCTTAAAACATGTATGTTTTAAAAACATATATGTTTTTTATATTTAGTAAGTGTAACTGTTATTTTTTTCAATGACTTCGTGTTTGCCAAACAAGTATGTTTTCTAAAATATACATGTACACATGAACATGTATAATTTTTAATAATATTATTGTTGCTAATTTTTGTACTTTTCTTTGTATCAGATGTAATTACAAGAATGTTCACGGCTACAAGTGTGCATATATGTCCCGTCTTTTGAAAAAATGTTGACGGCTACTCGTGCGCATATGTCCATTTGTGTTTAATATTATTACTGCTCACGTGTATACATCGATTAGATTCATGTATTTATGCTTTTATAAATTTGTATTTTAATTATATTTCAATCGATATCAAACTTTGTATATAGCATTTATGTTCTTGGTTTGTTATATAGTTTATTATATTAAAAAACCTATATGCACCTTGGCAAAAAGAACATATATGTACTTTGATTATTTGGAGAAAAAAAACATGAATGCACCTTGAGATTTTAAAAAATAATGATTAGGTACAAAAAACATGTATGCACCATAACTACTTCAAAACATGTTAGCCTAAAAAAAAAAAAAAAAAAAAAAAAAAAAAACGAATTTTAAGATTTATAAATAACATGATTTATAAAAAAAATAATATGAAAATGTCTTTTACTATTATACCCTTTTGAATTAAAAAAAAACAAAATGCTATGGAGCATTAAATGAGGTACATTGTGTATTATTAGTTGTAAAAATGTGGTTTTCGCAGTTCTTGCAGATAAAGTGGTTTTCGCAAGAAAGGGACCCTATATATATATATATATATATATATATATATATATATATATATATATATATATATATATATATATACACTAGAGTACTAGACTATATAACCGCGGGTTTCGCGGGTGGCAATAGAAGCGGTCGTTGACGCTGCAAGAAGATAACCCTAAAAACAAATGCCCGTCGGATAAAAAATAGACGATGCAA
Organism: Artemisia argyi; assembly: GCA_030686995.1. NCBI lineage: Eukaryota > Viridiplantae > Streptophyta > Magnoliopsida > Asterales > Asteraceae > Artemisia > Artemisia argyi. Next base: position 164,843,722 of record CM060697.1, read on the forward strand.
GATTATTTAACCACAGGACTAACGTGTAAGATTTTTTTAGAGCATAATGGTAATTTTGTTACTTGAATATGTATAATGAGTCTTTTTAGTAAGTACGCTAAGCATTTATAGCTTTTACCTTAAATTTAACCACACCGAAAGTATACGAACAAAACACTATATTAAAAACCATAAAGATACTTCAAAATTTCCATGTGTTCCATAGACGTGTAAAAATGATTATCTTTACTTTCTAACATTGAGACATTTAAGCGTGATGTTATGTTTTTCTTTTCTGTTTTGATCATGGATCCCAAAACCTGAAGGGCAAAGAAAACTACAAACATGGAGTATTAGTAAAAGACAATGAAATATGAATTACATTAAACACACTATATTGACGCATTAGTCGAAGTGGAAAAGATTGGAATAAAAAACTGGTGTTCAATGAATTACGATCCATCTTACATGTCACTTCCGCATAAGTAGACGCAAAATGTTGATGGTGTGAGTAACTACTCAAACTTTGAATGGGCTACGTCGAGCCATTTAATTTAATTTTATTAATTTATTTATTATTATTATTATTATTATTATTATTATTATTATTATTATTTTTTGTCAATAGCTACTTAGTGTGTTAAAATTTGATTATAAAATTATTATCTTGTTAATAATCTAAACATTATACCAACCATCTAACTAAGTTCCTTTTAAGCAATGTTTTAAAAGCACATAGAACACATCTTGCATCTATTTAGGGCTGTCATTCGGTTGACCCGGCCGGGTTCGGGTCAACTCGGGTCGGGTCAAGCCTCCAAATAACATACCAGAACCTGACCCTGTTTAGAACTCGGGTCGGGTCAATTCGGGTTCGGGTCAGCTCGGGTTTGGGGTCAACCCGAGTATTTTTACATTGTAAAGTATTAGTTTAGTCAGGTCAACTCGGGTTCGGGTCGGGTCAAGGCTAAAAAAATATACCCGAACCCGACCTTGTTTAGAACTCGAGTCAATTCGGGTTGACCCGATTGACCCGAATATGATTTTTGACCCGAGTTGACCTGAACCCGGTTTTATGACACCCCTACATCTATTAGATAATATGAAGTGCTTGATTAAATCAATAATAATGTCCCTTATATACAGGATACAAGGTAACTTGATAAATAAGCTAATATACGGGCTAATCTTCAAAACAATAATACCCATCAAAACAATGATACTTGGACCTATCGAATAATATATTCGGCAAATATTATCGACCCATTAAAAGTAATTGTTCGAAGTTTCCTACTACCAAGTCAGGTAATCTGTATACATAAGTCTGAGGTTTCATACAAAAAAAAAAAAAAAAAAAAAAAAAAAAAAAAAAGGTGTCAACTGGTCCCTTGTTATGTAAATTTGAGATCTCTTTAGTGGAAAATGTGTATTTCCCAAACTCATGCAATATTAACCATAAAACTAACTGTAGCCTGTAGGCACACAGAAGCTTGCATCAATGTTAATATATATTGATGAAAATGACATGATTTAATACAATTATAAATTGATAGGAGAGACTAATTTTGAAACAAAAGGAATGTCTTAAACCTCAAAGATAATTATTGCTTTTAGAGAATGTCATACAGGTGTAAAGAAATGATAAATGCATTTGGTTATTGCAACAATATAGAGTGATTTAGGTACGTTAAGTTGTATTTAGGTTGAGTACATGTAAGACCCGCCAATAGGTGTCTCAAGTTCAGTTCTTATGTGTGCAAAGTGCAAACAAAGTCGATGTTACCAATATTTAGTCAGAAAATAATGATGTGTTCGAACAAATCCAGTTAATGCATGTGTAATGTGATGACATGAATCACTTATAAAAAAATAAAAAAAATTTGTTACTTAGTTATTTATATATGATAATAAGCATTAGAAAAAGAAAATGTTTGCTTCATAATAGTGGCCTAGTATGTTACGTTAAGATGTTATCAGCAAAATTATTTTGAAAACGAAATCCAATATGTAAACTCTAATATCGAGTGATTAGAGACTAAAAAATATCCGCATGTTATAAATTTTATGTTGTATGTTAAGTTTTTATTAAAATTAGTTTAATAAGTATATCATATAGATATGAGACTATGAGCTTAAGAAAAATATGTATTACTCCGTAAAACTTGGTGCAATCTGTTAAAGATTGATTATTGAATTAGGTATATTTATGATGGGCAAATTACCTGAAAATGTATCTAACTTGTCACTTTTTACCATTGTATGTAGCAATCTTTTTTTTTTTTTTTCTAATTGTGTGACTAAACTTTCGAATTTGATACATTGTGTGTATTTTGTGACTTTTTAGCCTTGTAAAATGACCATTTTACCTTTCGAAATTTTGAAAATGTAAGGGTAAAATAGTCATAAAATACACACAATATACCAAATTCGAAAGTTTAGTCACACAATAGGAAAAAAAAATATAGCTACATACAATGGTTAAAAGTGGCAAGTTAAATATTGCCCATTTATAAAAGTGGATTAAAAACAAAAGGACCAATTATGTAAATTGAGATGGGAATCTAAATTGCTCGTGTTGTAGATACACATATGACGTAAGCAAAGGATGTCTTGCTTTATAGAGAAATGGACATGTAACATTATGACATCAGAAATATGACGTCAGAAATGAGAGAAGTGCCATTCAAAAGACTTTTTATTTATTATATATAAAGATATATAAGGAATGGATCAAGTAAGAAGAATAATTAAAATAAGAAGGGTAAAAAGTAATTCTAGCCATACATTTTAAATTAGGACGGAAATTTTGAAGGAAGATGCATCCACTTTTGTAGATGCATCTGAAATGTGTGGTTGTGGTTACTTCTTATCATTCATATTTTAATTATTGTTCTTATTTGATCCTATATATATATATATATATATATATATATATATATATATATATATATATATATATATATATATATATATATGAGACTTTATTTTCAGAACCCTCTTAAGTGCAGGAATTGCGAGAACTCCTCTAAATCAATGAGATTTTTTTTAATATTAAAAATTATTATTAATTCAAAAGGGTATTATAGTAAAATACAACTTTTATATTCTTTTTGATTTTTTTAATAAATCCCGTTTTTAAATATTGCTAAATTTTCGGACCTTCTTTTTTTCCCAGCATTGTTACAGAACATATGTGTTTTTATTATTATTATTATTATTATTATTATTATTATTATTGAAAAAGATGAGGTGCATGCATGTTTTTACTTAAAATAGGCTTTGCTTAAAAGCAATTACACATACGTATGTACTTCACATTCTATAAAGTTCTATAATAAAAACAAAATGTATAAAAAGTTATTGTCGTAACGTTTAGATTTATGATAAACTAAGAACATAATATAATACACACATTTTGATATCAAATGAAATACAATTTATATACAAATGTATTATTTTAAATATATATATATGCACTACTTCCAAGAACATTGTACACTAAACATAATGTATTTGAGGTTTCTCATCAGATTCTTTCGAACATATGTGCACGTCTTCCAAGAACATACATGCACGTCTTCCAAGAACATATGTGTTTTTCTAGTTTCTCATCAAATTCGTTAAAACATATGTGCACACCTTCCAGGAACATACATGCACGCCTTTAAAGAACATATGTGTTCTTCTAGTTTTTCATCAAATTCGTTAAAACATATGCGCACATCTTCAAAGAACATACGTGCACGCCTTCATTAATCGTGTTTCTTCCGACACCACATATTATTATCATGTGTCTATACACCTGAGAAAGAAAACCAAAGATATATGTCAACCAATTATATCCATGTCACATGTGCCTAACCAAATTTTGAATCAAATTTGATATTTATAACTATTTGATTTCTAATTATTTTATTGCAACATGAATTCAATAACATCATATTAGAAAGATAACTATTGCTTACGTGTATATATGTTTGCATACTATAGAACAATTGACATATGCACACCCGTTTACACTACAGTGGCATGCCTTTTCTTAACATGATATTTAAATAGTGATTTGTATTTTATTGGATTAGTATGAGGAAGAGTTCTATATGTTTTATAAAAGATCCCCTAAAATGTATCCATCATAAGTGTTTTTGCAAGTACACGAGCCATAATCAAATATAATATTTTTCAATTAATCGTTATTCTAACAATTTAACAATTGCTCAAAAACTATCTTCAATGGTCAAGGTCAACTATGCCCAACACTATATTCAGTTTAACTAGCATGTGATAAAAAAAACTAATTTAGTAACGTACCTTTCCGACAACCGTCATTCCTTTCGAGACATTCGTTGATTTCAAGATCTATAGCATATGTTTGTTGATCATTTTTTTTTTCGATCCACAACAAACCAAGAATCAAAAGTCAAAACAACCCCTACACACGGATCTGTAAACTTCCATTTCTTGTTTTTGATATCGAGTAACAAGAAACAACAAAAAGTGAGATCTAGTTCGGATTAGGAGGTGGCCGGCTCTCAGATCTGGAAACAAGATGATGGTGGCAATGATGACTAGGGTTTTCTTTTGAAGGAGAGAAATATGAAATATATTTTTAATTATCATGATTGAGAAGTTTTTCTGGTGATTGGGATTGGGATAGGACTAAAAGGGTGGCGGTTTCTAGGTTAGAGAGAGATATGTGATCCATATTCCATAATTTATGCTGGCATTTTTTAGTACGTGACTATAATACCCTTCAGCCATTTACGCCATTTACAAAAGTTTCCCTATTCTTTTCATTAATGACACAAATGGCACATATCATCTCATCCATTGATTAAAATATCCAACGGTCCAAAGAGAGTTCTCGCATTTAACAGGGTTCTGAAAATAAAGCTACACTATATATATATATATATATATATATATATATATATATATATATATATTGCCTTTTAACGCCGAGTTAAAGGCTTAACTTGATGCGTTAACGCGATGGTCACTTGGTTCTTCGGTATAGATAACGCAAGTTTAATGCAAAAAAAAAAAAAAAAAAAAAAAAAAACCTTACCGTAGGCATTGCGTTAGGGTTGCAAATGCTCTAAGTGGAAGTGTGGAAAAGGGGAGGGAAGTGATAGTTTTTTTGTGTCACAACTTTCCTCTCATTTTTAGGGTGAAAGTGAAGGAAATGAAAAATGATCCATTTGTATGAATATATTGCCTTTTTATTTATTTTAATTTAAGACTCAAAAAATATATGATAAGGATATAATTGTCAAATGACACTTTTCTTACCACTTTCCCTCCTCTTTCATTTATAATTTATGAACACTAATAATTTTTTAACAATCATTCTTTTTCTTTCCTCACCACTTTCTATATTTTACTTTACTTTCCTTTTCTTCTAAATAAAAACCAGAGAACACAGTGTCATCACAAATATGTACAGGATATTCAATAAGTGAATAATTCATAGCTACCGCAATTTGCTACATTCTCAAACGCAAACATACTAACCGTAGTACTTTGATAATAAAGTCTCGCTTAAGGCTTCGCTTTAGCCCGCCCCTGTCTATTTCTCGGCATGAGAAACCATCTTGCTCAAAGAAACAGAAGGCCCATTTAGATAAGATTGGTGTCTGTGTAGTCCTAGGGGTGATGGTGGTGTTTAATTCTTCTAACAACTAATGTCTCACAATATAAATTGGTCAAGTTTACTTTTAAGTGATGAAATAACTTGATCTACAATGTATAAAAAGAATGTTTTAATTCATTTAAGTGAAAATCATGTTCAAATATGGTAATTACAAGTTCATTTAATGTGTATTTATTGCATTTTTTGGTTAATTAAAAAAGTTTGTGTTCATTAATTACACCTTAACCTCTACCTAGTCGGCACTTGTTACCAAAATCCAAAAAAATAATCGGTTCTAGAAGTCTCTTCGCTGAATATTGAACTTTCATTCTCAATATCATCATCATATTTTCTATCTCTACAAATAGTTCATTTTTCTTTTAAAATTTTGTTTTACATTCTTTCTTTAGTAATTTCTTTGCCGGTTAAACTATCAATAAAAGGAAATTTTGATTGAAGAATTATACGCGAGGAGATGAAAGAAAGCCAGCGAATGTGGATGCAGAAAATTAAATGTGAATTCATTAATGCAAAAGGTTAAATGGTTATTGATAATAGTCTTTTAATCACATCTTAAATGAGCTTAATTTAATTTTTGTTTATTTTCTGTTTGAAAATGGGCTTTTGTATGCTTAATATATTTGAGCTTAAATTTCTACAACTATTAGGCATGAAAACTGAAAAGTAGAAACAAAATAAGCTCAAAATTTTCAATTACTTAATTGGGGTTTTAGATAATCGGATCTCTAAATATGATTTAAAAAAAAAAAGAAAAAAGAAAAAAAAAGAAAAAAAAAGAAAAAAAAAAAGAAAAAAACGTGACTGACTTTTAATAGCCCACCTAAAGGCTTCCAGAAATTAGGATATAGCCCACCCTGGATACAGCCAAAATCGCTGCCTTAGTCAAACTATTTTTTGTACCGGTCTTATCTAAATTAAAAGGGCTGATACATGAGATATGTTAGGCCCATTTAAGAACGACCAAATAGTATAGTACTTGCAATATAAATATTCCAAAACAATTTGTCTTAGAAACACAACAAAATTATACTTTATCGCACTGTATTTGTGAAACAGTCTTGGTAGAGTCATACACTTATAAGTGGCTAAAGTTACATGTAAAAAAATGTGTGACAAACAATAATATCTTTTTATATTTTTTAAGAATAGTTTATCGTTAAGGCCACAAAACTGTTATATTCAAAGCAACATCCATCTACCAACAATCCTTAAATAAGTCATCACATGCCTCCTTTTCTATGGACTTTTGTGACATGTTTCATTTTCATTCGAGTCCACAATGAATTTATAAAAGGCTAACGTACGATGTTTAAGATCGTGCTCAGAATCTAAAAAAATCATAAGAACACTAGTAGCAGCAGCGCGATATTAGAATGAAGATGTTGTATTTGGCTTATGACAGAGGTTAATAACATGTCTCTCTCTCTTTTCTTTCTTTTAGTATCATGTACATTTCTTCATGATTATTGTTTTTTACGACGTTCATAATTGTTTACGTGAACTTGAGTCAGTTTAAGACAGCAAAAGATTTATGTACAATGGATGTGGTTCGTGATCACAAAGGAAAGAAAGGACTTGTTTCCAAAACATGGGAACATTTCAAATCGTTTCGTGGTGTTGGAGCTAGTAAGAGTTCACACAATGTCGAACAAGGTTTCATAAGGAGAACCAAATCACTGCCTCCGTTAGACGAAAATATAAGAGAAACAATTAAAATTGCTCCAAAAGGTTGGTTCCCAGTCTATGTTGGACCTCAAAAACAAAGGTTTGTGATTAAAGCCGAGCATGCAAATCACTCGCTCTTCAAAGCCTTTCTCGATGAATCTGAAAGTGAGTATGGGTATAAAAATGAGGGTCCTCTCGTGCTTCCATGCGAGATCAATGACTTCACGAAGGTTATGTTAGAAATCGATAATTGTTACAAGATTACCAGTCCTCGGTGACGTATAGTTATTCGATTAATAAAAACGCATCACCTTATTTGTCATAACTATTTATTGTCTCTTATTGTAAAGAATCTTGTTTTTGTTGCATGCATGTGATTAAGAAATATAATGAAAGAGATTTGTTGTTCTCATATAACTTTTTTTAATACAAATTTAAATTTAAACAACGTGATACTATGATAGGATGTAGTGTGGGCTATATTTATGGCAGGTAGGGTTTTGTAATTAATTAAATAGGTATTAATTAGTGGGTTAATATAGTTATTCATTTGCATTTAGCACACTTAGAGAAACTCGTTGACCAAACTTTGATTACATAACTATTCAACGATCTACTACGTATATGCTATTGAGAACCATCGATCAACTATCATAAAGGATTACGTTGTCTTGTCGACAAAGCTTCTCCAACGTTCATTAAGTCCTATTCGTCTTAGCCATGTTTCGACATCCTCCTCAACAACTATGTTCAAAAGAAGAATTCAAGGTTAGTTTCTCTGGGGCTTCCAAATCTTCAATATAGACTCATTCATATGTTGCATTCAGTTATTATGTTTACATATATATCTTGTATTGTTTTCGTTTTTCAACTTCTTTGAAGCTTGGTTCAATTAAATATAGACTTACTATTTTGACCAAGATAAATACTATCACAAAGCAAAGTTGCAAGAAGGTTGAGCTAAACCCTTATGCTTGATTCAATAACGTGATAAGTATTGTTAATAATTATTGTAAGGCTGAGCTCGATTTGAAAGCTCAATTTTTTTTTTTTTTTTTTTTTTTTTTTTTTTTTTTTTTTTTTTTTGTGCGCAAAAGTGAAATATATTAATCATAAAAAACATAGGTACATTTTAAGTATATAGGAAAGGATTTGGACAAACCCCAAAATCCAATACAAGAAACAGAGACTATTCAACAAAAACATTCCTACCTATATCCGACAATACTAACAAGTATGTCTTACAATACTATTCTTAGTCTGCACATCAGATCAGTAACAAAACACTTATTCCTGCACTGAATAAGTATCTTTCAGCCTCAAATTGTTCACTTAGTCTGCACTGAAAGCTCAAATTGTTTAATGACGTTTACCAAAATCATGATATCAACTATTTCACAAGTCTGCAAAAGCATGCTTGATACAAGATCAAGTTTAAAGGACTTCTTTAAACTCAAAATCCAACTTGCTTTATACTTATGTGTTTGATGACTATAATTGCACTAAAGAGCAAATCTACTAGATTAGCTAAGCTACGAGCATGATAAATGTTTGTATTATTGATGCAAGAATTCGCGAAGTCTCAGCTTTAATCCTAGAAACTATTCAAATTACCTTTAGGATTGATTGTTGTACCAAAGGCGTGATAATTCTTGACACAACACGGTAATCGACATGAAACCGACACAAAGATAAACAAGTTTGGTTAAAAAACGTGTCAACCTTATAATCCGTTTAGTAAATGAATCATGTTCGGGTCTAATGAGAATTAAACAAGCTAAAACCTATATAAGTATACTAAGTATATAAACCTCTCCAAAAAAAGGGGGTTAAAGCCGCTAAATAGAAACGGAGTTACACAAATTTGTCGAGTTAGTTAACGAACTTTATAAATCACCAATCTAGTAAATGAAACCCACTAAGATATAACAAGATTGTAAACTTGACCGACTGATTATACAAGTCATTAAAAAAATTTCCATGCTGTAAACTAACTTTGACCGAGTACCCACTTCTTTACCTACCCTTTATTAGATGACCCGATTTGTCCCAAACCCGTTTGACTTATAAACCCAATTCATAAATCCTAATTTCGTCTAACCCCAAATCAACCATGTCTCATTCATCTAATGAAACATGCAATGTGATCTCCTTGTATCGGTCTTAATTTCATGGACACTATGGTTTGCCCTAATCATGCAATAATTATGTTCTTTTGTCCCACTTTTTGATACTTATGATGCAAAAGACCAACATACCCCTACTATTATTCCCTGACTAACCATTTTCTTGTAAAGTCAATTTCAATGTTTTTAATTTTTGTGGAATATAGTGGTACAAATGTTGTATGAAATTCGCAAGTACACCAGTCAATATTATTATAGTTAACATGAAGCTAAGAATTTTAATGAAAATGCTTAAAAAACAACTGCAAATGATAGTTTTGATATGGTCAAATTGCATGAAAAAGTATCACATTCAAAGCCAATTTTAATTTGAAGTACTCAATTTTATTTATTTAAATTTAAAGTATCTAAGTTATTTTTTTTACAAATTAAAGTTTTTTTTTAATTCTTTGAAAAATGTTATCGGTCATTATAATTGAGCATTTAAAAGTCATTTCGGCTAAAATTATGCCTGGTAATCGCTTTCAAAAAGTAAAAAAAAAACCTTGTAATTCTTTAAAAAAAAAATTTATTACCTAATATTCAAATTGACTTTAAGTGTGATATATTTTTGTGCGATTTACCCTTTTGATATTAATAATCAAAATTTTAAATAAATGTTTCAAAACCGAAATAAAATTGACTACGTTATTCTTGATTAACATTAAAATAATCAATTTAAAAGTACAATCAACTTAATCACATATAAACCCTAGCTCTTATGTCTTTTGGTAGTGGCGAAGTATTTTATGATCAAGATTACTTAAACGAAATACGTCGTTGATCCCATGAAGGTTTTTGGAGGTGCGAATTCGTTGTGAAGATCTGGATAGTGATTTCCAAATTCCGAACAAAACAATCGTTTAACAATGTCAGAAAAACAAATACTAGCCGTTATTTGGTTATTAGAACTCGTACAACTTAACTTGAAGAGTTGAAGTACATGTAGAAACATCAAAACAACTATGTAGTACATTCAAACTTAATCTTTTAAAGACACGTATAAGATGTTTTCTGTTTATTATTTCTAAATTCATAACTCATTATATCTTCTTACCTTAGATAATAATTGAAATGTAACTGCCTTTTGGGTTTGAAAAACATATATTTCATTCGCAAAATAGCAAGTTTATAAAAAGTGTTTTTATCAGCCTTTTCGAAAATGCTATAGAAAAACAAACACAATAATAACATTACCTAATTTAATGAGCGCGGGTTATGAGGAAGATCATATCTCCACCTCAAAAAAACCTAAAGATAAAGAGTTTGTTTTTTTTTTTTTTATATAAATAAAATAAAAAATTAAAAAAGAAAAATGACACTTCTGCAATTATACGCGTGAAAAAAATGCTCAATATACATGAACGTGTAAAATCTTTTATATAATAAAACAAAACTCCTATTGGAAATTTTCCATTTAAAAAAAAAATAAATTCATATCTTATTTAGTAATAATTGTATTTAAAAAAAGATTATTTAGGTAACATTTTATATTTATCCATAACACAAGTAGAAGATAAATACAAAAAATATAGATAAGATGCAATTAATAATAAGATTAAAATTTTTAAATAATTATCTTTAATAATAAAAAACTATAATTAAATATCATAAATCAAACAAAACAAATATTAAATTATTTGTTCTTTAATAAATAAAAATATATAATTCAAAAAATTAAAAAAAAAACTCGCGCGTGCGCGGATATTATAACAAGTTATATAAATAGAGAAACTTTCAACTATACAACCATAAAAGCATAGAAAGCTAGAGACAAATGACATTGTAGTCATCTTCGAATAATAGATTTGCACGATTTTGTGCTTTAAATTTCACATATAAATCCATCCTAAAATCCCAAGTCATTTGACTTCATTTTTGTAAAAAGCAATAGAACTTTTTAATTAAATTCCAATCCCAAACATCTTCAAGGATATCATGTTATACATTTATTGAAGTACGAGATTTAGGCCGGACACAGTAAGGGGGGATTGACCCTATTTTATCTGGCACGTCAGCTTTTTCTCTCCGGCGACCTACAAGCAATTGGTTGCCACAGTAAAGACGACATTCAATTTTTTTATTATTTTTTTCCCAAAAAAAACCATGTCTTTTTAATTTTTCAAAACAAACCTTATCTTTTTTCCCTATATATATTCACTACATTTTCATCCAAAAACCACATCTCACACACACAACTGCTCTAAGAAAACACATCTCACGCACACAATTTCTCTAAAAAAATGTCACAAGAAAACAGTTATGGAAATAATCCCTTCCCCCCCCCCCCCCCCCCCCCTTGAAGAAAACACTCCACCCTCAGATATAATTCCGTTTCTGCTTACTGAGGAACCATAAGACAATCCATTTCAGTAAGCTGGGGAAAGCAACGACTACTTCTTCAAGATGAAGAGGCATTGAGAGAAATGGAAGAAGAAGAAGCACGGGAGGAAGCAGCTCGTAGGGAGCATGAAGCAAGGAAAGAACAAGATCGTAAGGACAACTTGTTTGACATTTTGGAGCGAGCATGGGAAGAGAGCAAGTTTATGGAGGGGTATTCTTACGAGGAGGGTTATAACACAGATTAATCTATGTGTTTTATTTTCTGTATTGCAGTTTTATTTTCTTTTCAATGTTGTACTCTAATAAATAAAAGTTCGTATGTCTGGTCAAATTCATCAATAAAAGCTTAGTGCCCCAAAACTGTGTGAGAGAGAAAATGTTTTTTCAATCTGGAAAAACCGGTGAGGGACATTCGCGAGTGTTTGAGCGTGAGAGAGTTAGGCACATGGAAAATAGTGAACAATGCAATGGCAAGAAACTAGGGAACAACTATAACGGTGGGAAACGTAACTCCGCGGCATCGTTTATGTTTTTCAATTTTCCGGAGGATTGGGGGATGGGTAAACTATGGATGTTATTTAAAAAGTACGGTCAGTGTTCGACATGTTCATGGTTCAAAGGCGGCTACGCAATGGAAAAAGATACGGATTTGTGCGTTACAAATTTGTTAACAATGTGGAGGGTCTAATAAGTCAACTACAGAGGATTAAGATTGGTGACGATTACTTAAGGATATACATAGCATATCACAGAATTCATAATGACAATGGGAGGACGGGTGGTCAAGAGTCAAAACAAGAACCATTCAAGATGGCTGGTAACTGGGAAAGAAACACTGTGAATGAGGGAAGAGTTCATAAACATGATACTCGAACTTTCGTTGATGTGGTAAACACGAAGAATGTAGGAAGGAAATGGACGAATATGGGAAAGGACACAATGGGAATAGGCACGCAACATGGAACAGGTGGCAATGGAGCTCAATCATGATTCTCAAAACAAAAAGGATTACATGGACAGTGGCGGGGACCGAATAGACAACGAAGGATGTGGGAGAACCGTTATCATAGATGACAAAGAACTAAATAGTGAGTTAATAAATAGAAGTGTGGTGGGCGAGGTGAAGGCGTCTTGTTTCTTATACAAACTCCCGGCTCTTTGCGAGGAACAAGGATTGAATAGGGTCGAGGTGAAACTGTTAGGTGGGCTCGAGGTGATGGTGGTAATGGAAAACGCCGAAACGACTAATAATGTTTTAACAGACAAAGAACATGGACTGAGAAGGTGGCTTCACAAACTTAAGAAAGTTAGTAACATAAACCGCACTGCTGGAAGAATGACTTGGATTAATATTATGGGGATCCCGGTATCATGCTGGAACAAGAGGACATTCAAAAACATTGCGGCATTACATGGCACCATCTTGGGAACGAGCAACTGCAGATTAGAAGGAAATCAAAGTATCATCTATGGAAGAGTTTACATACACACTATTAACAAATGTCTCATAAAAGAAGAGCTAAACATCAAGGTGCAAGGGAAAATACACAAGGTGAGTGTCGTTGAGGAACTTCGCGACATACACAGGATAGAGTTCTAAGAGAGTTCGAAACTCAGGCAAGAGAGTAAGATGGAAGATGGGGAGGTGAATATGAAGGATGATAATAAACCACAACATGATGGGATGAACGAAGATGACGAAGGAGATTCGAATAGCGAGGGCGAGGATTCGAGTGATGAAGAGGATGTTGGTATGATGAAGGATATCCCACTGGAAAAAAGTCATGGTGGCCGGAATTACGAGGGTGATGAGGGTTCACGGTTTTCTAGTGAGTCAAAGGTAGGGGAAACTTTCGAGGGTGATTGCGGCACGTCCAAGAAAAGTGAAGGTGGTGATTACAAGTAGTCGCATGGGGAATGTAATAAAGAAAAGAGTGGCGGCTGGTGTCATGGCAGTGGACCCAAAAAAGTCGATTTTCAAACGCACGCTGATGAAGGAAGAATCGGGTTAAATATTGATAATAATATGGTGATTAATGAAGGTATCATGCTGGACGCTGGAGTGGGCCAAACTATTGGGCCAATCGATCAGCTGAACAACACCAAAGACAATAACAAAAGCCCAAAACCACCATCAAATAATACGTGTAAAGAGAAGAACCACAAACAGATAGATGATCTATCAAAAACTTTAAGTGACGGGAAGAACCACAAACAGGAAGATAATTCGAATAAGAATGAACAAGAGGAAACAACAAGGAGAGAAAAAAGGGAGATGTCTCCAACTAGCTCAATGGAGATCAATGAAATCAAATTAAAAAAGAAAAGAAAGGCAGTGGTATGTAACAATAACGAGAATGTAGAGGGTATTTTTGAAAAAATATTCAATCCAGGCAAGAATTCCGAAGAAGTTCAGAATAGTAAAGCGAAAGTGTGTAGGAGAAGTGTGAGGAAAGCTAAAGAATTGGCGAGAAAAACAGGCGTGGAGGGCTTAGGTGATGCCACAAAAGGTATGTCGGACGCTTATAAGGAATTTCACGAGGTTGATGAGGACAATGGCGAGGTATTCAAGTTCGGGAACAATCATGTGTGTGACGTGGACAAGGCGAAGTGTGATATTAGCTTAGAACAGGTCAAGGAGGTAGGTGAGCTGATTGGGGTGTCGTGGATTCAAGCCGAAAGTGAGAAGCTACAAGATGGATATCGTGCAGGAACACAAGGCGATGTTGGTGTTGCTGGGTTACACGCCCAGTAAGCCATCTGAGTACGTCTTACCAGCTAGTATTAGTTTATTAATTTATCATTATGAAGTTGATATCTTTGAATATTAGGGGTATGGGGGAGAGTGGGAAGAAAGGGTGGATTAAATCTATTATTAGTAATGAAAAACCATATGTAATCGGATTACAAGAAACAAAATGTGATGTGGTTGATGACGAGTGGATTGAAGGTATGTGTGGGGGAAAGGGTTATGGGTATGCTCAATTACCAGCAAACGGGAATTCAGGGGGGATATTACTTATTTGGGATAAGAGGATATTCACATGTAAGGAAGCAATTGGTGATGATAGATTTATTGCGGTGAGAGGCGCATGGAAAGGGAAAGACGGGGAGGTGTTCCTGGTATGTATTTACGGACCACATGTGACACGTCAAAAAGCATCCTTGTGGGATAGACTATCGGGTTTGATGAATAGAGGGCAAGGAGCATGGTGTATTTTTGGGGATCTAAACGTGGAAAGATGCGAAGATGACAGACTCAATTCTCAAGTGAATTTGAAAGAGGCAAGTGAATTTAACAATTTCATAAACAATACGAGGTTGGTAGAAATTCCAATGGGAGGAAGGAAGTTTACAAGGATAAGTGATGATGGGTTGAAATTTAGCAAACTTGATAGATTTCTCTTAAATGATGGTTTCAACAATTTATGGAGGAACTTATCAGTTGTGGCTCTAGATCGTAAGTTATCGGACCATTGTCCGATTGTACTAAAAGACGTGGATTTGGACTTTGGCCCAAAACCTTTTCGTATTTTTAATGTGTGGATGGAAGAAATGGATTTCAAAAATGTTGTTGAAGAGGCTTGAAAGCAAGATGTAAGAAGCTTTCGGCCGGATTGCAGATTTCGGGATAAATTGAAGAATGTGATGTCGACTCTTAGAATATGGAGTAAAGGAAGGTTTGGGGGTCAATTACAGAAAATAGATGAACTTAAGAACGAAGCTATGAGGTGGGAACTAGAAGCGGAGAAAAGACCGTTAAGTGAAAGCGAAAGAAGCGAATGGTTAGAAGCAAGGAAACAGTGGGAAGGTAAAGAAAGGGAATACGCGAGTATGCTTCGCCAAAAAACTAGGTTGAAATGGGATGTAGAGGGTGACGAAAATACTAAATTCTTTCATTCGTACGTTAAGCGAAGGAACAATAAATGTAATATAAGAGGGCTCATGGTGAATGGAGTATGGTGCGAAGATCCTAAGACAATTAAAGCTGAGATGGCTAGACACTACAAAAGCTTGTTTTCAGAAGGTTCGAGGACGAGGCCGAGCTTTTGCTGTAATAGAGTTGAAAAAATATCAATGGAGGATGCACAAAGACTTGAAAGAGAGTTTGATGAAAAAGAAATATGGGAGGCGGTCAATGGATGTGATGGGGACAAAGCTCCGGGCCCAGACGATTTTAATTTTAAATTCATCAAGAAAGTTTGGGACATCATCAAGGAGGATTTGATAGGGGCGATCACATGGTTCTGGAAGTTTATGGAAATATCAATGGGTTGTAACGCCTCGTTTATCTCCATAATCCCTAAAGTAAAAGACCCGGTCGGTTTGGGAGACTACCATCCCATTAGTCTTATAGGTTGCTACTATAAAATTATTACAAAGATTTTGGCTGAAAGGATAAAATGTGTGGTGGGGAACGTAGTATGTACAAAATGCATTTATAAAAGGTAGATATATTCTCGATGGGGTTATCATAGCAAATGAAACAATGGCTTTTCTAAAGCAAACGAAGGAGAAAAGTCTAATTTTTAAAGTGGATTTCGAGAAGGCTTACGATAGTATTAACTGGAGTTTCTTGATATCTATTATGAAAAAGATGGGATTCGGGGACAAATGGCGTAAGTGGGTGGAAACGTGTCTTAAATCATCCTCAATGTCCATACTCGTCAATGGTTCACCGTCGGAGGAATTCGGGATTGAAAGGGCGTAAGACAAGGAGATCCTCTTGCTCCTTTTCTTTTCATTTTGGCGGCGGAGGGTTTAAATGCTATCATGAACGAAGCAGTGGAAATGGGCATTTTTAGAGGTGTTAGGGTTGGATCGAATCATGTCACGGTTTCGCATCTACAATATGCGGATGACACCATTTTCTTCGGGGAATAGAGTAGTGAGAATGCTAGATCGCTTATGTGTATACTTAGATGTTTCGAAGAGGTATCGGGGCTACGGGTGAATTACAACAAAAGTAAATTATACGGTTTGGGGGTTACCAATGAGGATTTGGGGGCTATGGCTAATTGGATGGGTTGCGAGATTGGTGAATTTCCGTTCACATATTTGGGATTACCTATTGGTGAAAACATGAGTCGGGTACAAGCATGGAAGCCCGTGGTGGAAAAATTCAAAAATCGGTTGGCTGATTGGAAAGCGAAAACGATGTCGTTTGGGGGTCGTCTAATATTGGTTAAATCGGTTCTCGGTAGTTTGCCATTGTATTATTTTTCGATGTTCCGTGTGCCTACGAGTGTTCTAAAAAATCTTGAGAGCATTAGAAAAAACTTTTTTTGGGGTGGGGTTGGGGAGGGTAAAAAACTTTCTTGGGTAAAATGGAATTCGATTCTTGCTTCTTTTGGGGATGGGGTGGTTAAATGTAGGTTCTCTAAGGGCAAAAAACTTGGCGTTATTAGGTAAGTGGTGGTGGAGATTTAAGACGGAGGGTGGGGGGCTATGGGTTAAGGTGATTAAGAGTATACATGGGGCAAGTGGAGGTTTTGGTGGCTCTATTGGGGGAGCTGAGGCCGGGGGGGATCGAAGGGGGGGGGGGGGGGGAAGGGGGTTTGGAATGATATAGTGAAGAGTGGTTGGGAGATCGACGGGTTGGGGGTTGAATTTACTTCTTCGTGTTTGGGGGTGCTTGGTGACGGGGGGGGGGGGGGGGATATTAGTTTTTGGGGCGATAGATGGGTAGACAATAGGAGACTTTGTGATATATTTCCTAGATTGTATCACTTGGATAGAAGAAAAGAGGGTAGCGTAAGGGACAAGGGGTCTTGGGTAAACAATGGGTGGATTTGGGTGTGGGATTGGAGTAGAAAACATTAGTGGTAGGGTATGTAAGGAACTTGATGACTTAAACGGGGTATTGCGGAATGTCGTTGTTTCTAATTCTTGTAGGGATAGATGGAGGTGGGCACTTGAGGAAGGAGGTGGGTTCAAAGTCAAAACATTAACGGCTTTGATCGAGGAGAAGATTCTTTAAAGGGAAGGAGGTGTTCATGGCACGCTTTGGAACAAGTTATTGCCGAAGAAGGTCAATATTTTCATTTGGCGAACTCGCAAAGATAGACTTCCGGTACGTGTGGAACTCGATAGAAGAGGCATTGATTTGGATTCGGTACTTTGTGCTTCATGTAATGATAGTGTGAAAACATGTGCTCATTGTTTAGTCACTTGTGATTTAGCAATGAGTGTGTGGATCAAACTATTTAATTGGTGGAAGGTGGGTAATGTTAACGCTTTTACTATTGATGAAATGTTTGCTCATAGTGGAAACGTTAGTGTTCCTATCTCTCTATCATACGTGTGGCAAGCGGTAATATGGACTTCGGGTTACTTCATTTGGAAAGAGAGAAACGCTCGTGTGTTTGGCAACAAAGTAGCAAGTGTGAATAAGATTTTTCAAGACATTCAACTCAAGTGCTTTGAGTGGTTAGTGAGAAGATCAAAGAAATATAAAAAGATAGATTGGCAACAATGGTTACGAGATCCTCGGAACATTCACGTCAAATAACAACAGTAAGTACAAAATATGCAGTTGGTTCAGTGACAGCAGTGGAATGGTGTTAAATGGTTGTTCCAGTTTAAGGTTTATGTTTGGTTATGGGTTGCAGTGGGGTTATGGGTCTTTTTCATTTGGTTGTCCGTCCAAATGGAGTGAGTAGCAAAGCTAGCTTCACAAAATGATGTAGTCATCTTCAGTTTAAGTACACGTTGCATGTGCAGATCGATGTGCTATGCAGCTAAACACTACCCAACACTCACAACCGACCCTTTAGAGTGAGTAGCAAAGCTAGCTTCACAAAATGATGTAGTCATCTTCAGTTTAAGTACATGTTGCATGTGCAGATCGATGTGCTATGCAGCTAAAAGCTTGTTCTATGGCATGGGAGTTAACCCGACTGTTTACGAGCTTGTTGAGGACCCAGTGAGAGGTAAGGAGATTGAGAGAGCTTTGGTGAGGCTTATGGGAAGTGCTACAGCTGTCCCGGTGGTGTTTATTGGTGGGAAGCTAGTGGGTTCGATGGATAGAGTGATGGGGGCACGTACATATTAATGGGACTTTGGTTCCACTTCTTAAGGAAGCTGGTGCACTATGGCTTTGAGTTATAATGTACTCCGTAGTAGTATTTGATTAGCTATGTTGATTATTTTTCATTATGTAATGCAAGTTTTATGTGAAAAGTTAGGGTTGAAAATTGAGTTATATATTTTGGCTAAAGGAATATATATAAACTTGATTCTACACTTTTGCTACTATCCTGGTAATTCCTTTATGTTTTTTGAAGTGCTTCTGATATGAGTTCATCAAACAAGAACATCGTAACAAAACCAAAAGTGACACTTCTATGTTTGTAACAAAGTGAATCGACACTGTAAAAGCCTACCATGCAATTTTGTTTTTTTTGTGGTTACACTTGGTTTTAATATTTATTACCGTTACGTGCACTATATATCTTCTAGAAACAACAACTAGTGTTTATTGTAAACCATCAAAGGTGTTGCAGTTTCATATACCATATGGTATATTAATTGTATTGTAGTAGTGATTTGCAGAAGTTATATAATTGAGAGTATGTTCTTGAGGGAGCTTAAATTACTTATATATATATATATATATATATATATATATATATATATATATATATATATATATATATATATATATATATATATATATATATATATATATATACTAGCTTTCGAAACCCGCCCGATGGGCGGGTATGACTTGTAATTTTACATTTTAATTTAACCATGTACGGATAATAGTGATCTTTTATATTTATTTCTTATGTATTCACCCGACGTGTGGACATGAACCATGCACCGTCACGAACATATCACTATTTTTAAAAAGTACACATGCGAGAATTGTATCACCTATTTTGTCGAAGGCGTTTTGGACGTTTCATTCCTAGGCAAACATTACTCTTAGATTATGTTCCAACTTAGAAGTTAGAATTATTTTGATGTGATATAGCGATACAATAACGTTTAAACTCAATACATAAACTCTTGTGGCTCTATGTATAAGTTAACTTTAACATACGTACAGTAACAAAGTACGCATTTGGAATATTATGTACACTTAATTTAAAATATATCTAAAACATAATATGAGACATTTTAAAAATGTTACTCATATAAAGTAGCGTGTGTTTTCCCCCCACTATATGGATAAACAAAACGATGCACGTAATCAAATTTATTGATTTTTAAACACAAAACTATATTGTTTTTAAAAAATAATACTATATCGATTTTTTCTCACCTACTAAGCAGGGCAGCTCAAGCCTTATGGAGGCCTAAAGCGAAATTCAAATATGAGGCTTTCCTATAAGTGTTAATTTTTTTTCTTTCTTTCTGTATTTGCTTAATATTAGCTTTTCGATTCATTGGATTAATAAATATCAAATTATTAAACCAAAAACACTATGTAAATCAAAGAGTTTATTGAAAATGGAGAAAAATAATATAATAGAAAAAATCAAACTTTGTATTATGAGAATCTATAAGTAGCACTAAACAACCGAACCAACACGAAAGAGGCTTCTTCGGGTTTGTTAGTTTTGATTTAATATGAACACTTTAACAAACGGACATTGGTGTTCATATTTGTTCTTTGAAAAATAGGTTTTCTATTCGTTTATTAGGACACTATGCATGAAAGATTCTTGAAACATTTAATTTGTTTACAATATCAGCTAAGATGCATTAGAATTTGTAACATTAAATGAGCTCAATTCATCATTTTGATATAATAAAAAGAAGGACCTGATCGTGTTTTCTAAATTCAAAAGGATTTAGTGGTATGGATTTATAAAATGGGATAATTCCATATATACCCAAAATAAAATTTATAATTCCATATTTACCCAAATGACACGTTTTCAATGCATGAATACAATGCTTTTAAAGCATGTGTTTGGGAAATATAGAATTATGGTGTTTGTTTTTGGTATATATGGAATTGCCCTTTATAAAATGGATTTTTCTAATGTGTGCCCTGAGGGCACACGTTAAGAACATCAAAAGGACAATGGGACCCACGAAAAAGTACATCCGGACCCACAGAAAAGTACATCCGGACCCACAGAAAAGTACACTTTTCAGATAAAAGGTGTGGGTCCGGATGTACTTTTTCGTGTGCCACCAGGGCACACATTAGAAAAACCCTTATAAAATAAACAAAATATGAGCAAAAATCCATAATAATTTTAGTAGTTTTAGTAATTGAGGCCATTAGTATACCGTGACCTAAAGATGATGCCTAAAATAATCGAGGGCCTTAAATATTCATAAAAGGCATTAGAAAATTGGGGGCTTAAAATATATGGGGGCATAAAGCGATGGCTTTAGTGGCTTTACCTTTGAGCCACCACTGCTACTAAGTGCTCTTCTTTAATCTAAACAAAACGCATTCAAAAAAACCATTTATGTTTAAGCAAATGGGCAAACTTGCCAATTCTAATGGTCACTAATACTCTCTTGCACACATACCACTCACGATCAAGTATAAAATGTATTTATGTTTTTTTTCCAGTAAAATGTTGAGCTAGTGGGAGAGGGAAATGGACACAGTATTGAGATAAACAATTTTTTTTAGCAGCTCTAGAAACATGCCATTATAATAGACATGTACATATTATATATTTCTCAAGGACTATTGAAGTCAACAAATCAGTCTAAATAATATCTTCAGACTAAACAGGCATTGGCTAAAATAAAACTTATTCACTGTAAACAGATACAGTATATAATGTATCTGATTATGTAAACGGGCATTGGCTTTGGGGCCTGTTGGCGGGGGCGCCCGGGGACTCGGTTTACCCTTTATTTTTTTCTCTTCGGCTATTTCATGTTCCATACGTTGTATTTTTTCATTGAGTTTGAAGGGTCAATTTTGTGAGATTCCAAACATTTTTTTGACAGATTTGAAATTAGACAACAGCTGCTTCTTTACTGCTAACTGAAACGTGCAAGTAACAAACAACATTTGTCAGCCAAATGTTCAGTTTGACTTTTATAATTACAAAATAGAATAATCTAGCTGACTTTAATCGACTTACTAAGTTTAGGTAGGAATGTCATATTAAAATAGTTTACTAATTCATCTCATCTCTTTAAACCTCCTTATGTTATATACTAAAAGGTCAAAACACGAACATGCACAATCGACGAAGAACCGAAGCCCGACACGAATACCTGCTAATATGATTATATAAAAAAAAAGTAAATGATCATCAGTGCACTTTAAGTTATGAAGCACATAGGAGGTTCATGGGTTTTTACCAGAAGTTTCATATAGGAGGTTCAGTGCATAAGAAGCATGTGATATTACTGTGTTAGGCTCAAAACAGGCACCACCCACCCGATGGGCGGGCATGTCTTATAATTTTACTATCATGGATTCAGTTGACCTCTGGTACTGGTATCTTGAGGAGTGACTTGTTGCAACCAAAGATGATTTTCAGTTGACCTCTAGTAGCAAAGTGATATAGGGACACCGATAAACTTCATTTACGTACGTAATTCATCTACCATCATGGATTCGTTGGAACACAACATTATGTAGTCACAATCAGTTAGTAGCATCATATTATTCGCTACTGACACATTTTATTGCATTTTCTGCCGCCAACTTCTTGTTTTCTGGTACTGGTATCTTTCACATTCCTATTGCATTTTCTCCATTGTACCGAAGTTCACAACTGATTGTGTGGATACTCATGTAGTGCAGACCACACAGAATATGTGGATACTCATTGACAGCACAAAATATACTTGAACGCCAGAATGTGGCAGCAATCAAAGTATTTTGAGTCGCCGAGATGACACGCTATTTTGGTTAATTGTATTTTTTGGTGCGTTGTATTTCTATAGCTCGCTCCTTGTTTTATCAATAGGATTTTCTTTGCTTTTCTTAAAAAAAAGGGAATTCAAATTGTCAATTTTTAAGTGAGGTTAAATTTTGTTTTATTGTGATACCTCAACTCACACGAGCCCCCACCGATGCATTTTACTTGCACATTTTGAACACCAAACTACATAACCATTCCATTTCCATACATACAACTCTTTCACCACAGTCCTTCAACCATTGTCCAATTTTTGTCAAAACAATTTACACTTTTACATTGATCATAGAAAATCTATCAGAAACTTTTTTTATAAAAAAATCTTAACCAGGCAGTACCTATAAGTCAGTTGTTTTGGCCCAACTGATACTGTGAGTTTACAACTCACCGCTAATAAAAGTATCAAGAACAAAGTAAAAAAAAAGTCTATATATCCTGGCCTTTTAAAAGTTTATGAATTTTGTTTTGTGAAAGTGCAACTCAGCCACGAATTGCCTAACAGGAGAGGAAAAGAAATTGACAACAAAATAAACCAAATGACTTGCTATTAGAATTGCAGCGTATATCCGACATTGTGATGATACATCTCGTATTGACACAACATCAAAATGCTAAATTACAAAACTTTGGGAAAAACCTCGAGTATTGGTCCATCATCATGTCTCTCAAATGCTCCCAAACTTCGTGAACAATAGCCCTCTCGGATGAGACTGCATTTTTTTAACAAGTTAGAGTATTGAATATTATCAGATGTAGAAAATATAGTTAAATGTGTATGCATGTATACATCAAGAATTTAGAATGGCCACTTCTTACTTGTTCCTTGTGGTTGTCCATCTGAGTGTGTGAAGCAATGACAACGACATTCCCGGGTAGGCTCTCGAGATTACTTTTAAAGGAACTATAGGCCTGTGTATTTCCCAGCATAGATTTCTCTATATATTTCACAAACAAAAGCAAAGAACCGTCCTTGCTTTCTTTAACAACGACGTACATACACAAATAGGCTTTTTCAATTTATAAAGTAGACACCTATGCTTAAACTACTGAACCAACCTAACTGATAACGTACTATGTCCTCAGGTACCACCTAGAAAATTATATAACTTTGTTTGAATTATATTTTTATGATTCCATACCTCAAATTACATCCATTTTAATACAAAAGTAGCCAAAGAAAGCAAATGTAAATTTTAGATAAACAGCTCGTCTCACCTCAAAAGGTTCAATAATGGCAAGCTTCTTGATGTCATCAGCACTTGAAGACTTGATGCGGAACTATAACATCTAACAAATAAGGCCCGGGTGTATCCAACATTCTTTGAATTGCAGCTCTAAGATCTTCCTTTCTAGTTATCCGTACAACCGGAATCCCACATGCATCAGCAAACCCCAACATATTTGGAAATATCTCTGCTTCTTTACTCGGGTCACCTAAATAAGTATGTGCTCTATTCGCCTTATAAAACTGATCTTCCCACTGAACCACCATACCCAGATGTTGGTTGTTTAGTATAATAATCTTAACAGGAAGATTCTCAACACGAATTGTAGCTAATTCTTGAACATTTATCATAAAGCTTCCATAACCATCAATATCAACAACTGTTGCATCTGGTTTTGCAACAGCAGCACTGATAGAAGCAAGCAACCCGAATCCCATAGCGCCTAGCCCTCCGGAAGTCAGACATTTTCTAGGCCAATTATACTTGTAAAACTGGGCAGACCACATTTAATGTTGCCCGAAATTCTTGTTTTACACTCGGATTGTAAAGAAACCAAGGGGATATCCTTGTCACCACATCCCATTGAATGAGACACTTTCTTAAAAGAGTGAAATTGCTTTTCTGGGACATATCTCGTTGGTTCTCCTCAACAACAACCTAGATAAAGTTGTGGAAAATAATTTATCAGAAAAATTCTTTGTAAAAAAAAGTCCTTTAGGAGGTAGTATGCAATTTTATAAAGCTGTTGCAAGTTGGTGTATGGAATTTGCTAATAATTGTTAGTAATACTTATTGTGTTTAAAAAAACTACTTAGTAAGTGGCTCAAATAATCTAGGCCAAATACCCCCTCAGCGAACACCGTATACCATATCACTGTCAACATACCTTCCATGTACTCCCCGTTTACACCATTGTGGGACTTCTGTAGCAAGTCCAAAATCTGAATGTTTGACATTCAAGTTTTGATCAGACAACATGTTTAGAGACTTGGGAGTCATGAAATATCACCTCTAAAGATAGAGAAAAAATTATATGAGCATAGATGTATTCTCATTTTCCTAACTTGGAAATAAAATATGTGCAAACTATCCAAGAAAGCAGAAGATTTTACTGTTAAAATGGTATTACAACATATACAAACCAAGTGAAGTAAGCATTGGTGCCCGGGGTTTTTTTAACAGGTAAAAGAGATTAAAAAGTGGAGAGACAGTGTTGGTGGGTCAACCCAAACCATTATGACCCGCAGTTAAAATTGTCCCATTTCAAGCCAAAACTATTATTACCAATTACCCAACCGCCTACCCTGTCAGCAGTAACACAGAAGATAGTAATAAAGGGAGGAAGGACAGATGCAAAAGCATGTGTTGTTTGTGTCACTACGAAAAAAAATAAACTTGTTAGGCGACATAAAGTCCGCAATGTGCTTGTAAAAGGTACTTAGACATCTGCTGATACTACACCTCATTTTACTTTTTACGGATAAAAACATTTAGCCATTTGGATTTTCTTTTTCTTTCTTACTATATTCCCCTGCGTACTATATTAAAAATATAAATACTATTTAAAAGGCACAAAAGATTTAATGCTCAGGAGGAGTCGACGAACCTTGTCAGGCCACACGTTTGTGTTTCTTTACACATAGATCTAAGATCAGTTGTTGGTTCTATGAAAAATGGGCGAACAAAGTCTACTGCTTCTTGGTTGCTAACGACAGTGAGCAAAGTAAGCTCAATTGTTCCAATTCCACAACATACATCAAAATGCAAAGTATTATGTTCAAGGCCACCCAATCTCCAGCAAGCGAGTACAACTTCTTACTCACACTCAATCTTAATTCTGAGAGAATGGCCTATACAATACCCAACTGACCTGTTAGAGATAAAAAATAACACAAATTGACCCATTTATAAGGAATTGGGTCGACGTTGCTTCCTCTACTCTAGTGTGTATTCAATTGCACTGCTTTCTCTTTTCCCTTTTAAGTTCTCGCTCATCCTGTATCACCGATTTCCACCTAATAGCAGCTTCTCGAAGCCTGACTTGCCAAAGGGAATTGGTTGCCTAGAAAGTTAGAACTCATCTTAGCTAAAGCACCCTATAAATATCATCAAACACTTTTCAGATTTTATTTCACAATGTCTACGCATATATACCATTAATGTCTATGAAAAATATGTCATGTCATACCATGCAGCTCAAACTTGTATAATAGAGGATCTCGAGTCCATAAAGAGAGAATTGCTTACCGGAATTCTTTGCTGCTTAGCTTTATTAGCACCAGTTCCATTCTTGGACATTTTAATACTATCATATGTAACAGGAAACAGATACACAAATCTTATCTCAATACATTAACCTACCAAAAATATGTAAAACCATCTAAAGCGAAATTGTGTGTCTTTGTACCTAATGACATGTCCATTTTCTTCTCTGTCATTGCAATTGCAGCTTATGTAAGTGGTTTTGTTGCCATTTTTAAGGGCTCCATCGAACATGTAATCTTTAGTAAAATAAAATCCAAACGATATAGTACTTGATTACGATCTGACATACGTATTATTGAGCAACATTCTTCTATTATTTTTTTTTTGCCGATTCACATGTATGGAGCATTCATATGGTAATACCAGCAGTGTTTGGTTTGCAATTAAGTATGTACAGTTACAGGCGCAAGAGCAACCATGTATTGCTCAAGTGTTAGCACATCTGTAAACGATAAAAGGCATTAACAATTGGTCAAAATCAAAGCTGCAATAAGTAGACTTTTTAAAAACTTCATGTTTCAAATTAAGTGAAAAGTAATCACAGAAATCACCAGTATCAAACGATTCTTGTGGTAGATGCAAAAACCAAAAACGTTCACATTTGGAGCCTCCTTTAAAAACCATATCGCTGTTACCACTTCTTCCTGAATCAATCATTACATTCAACCATATTAGAACCAAGCTAATTTCAATTATAAAACGGATAAGTATGTATGAAACAAAAATTTGATTAGAATTATGTCATATGTATGCTTAGAGCATATGCTCCAAAAAAACATCCAATCAGCACTGATCAAGATTACCCAAAATTAGTTAGGAAAAAAAAGAACAAAAACTGAACTTTCACTATTCCATTATATGTTCCCTGAAAAAGAATTGTTATGGTAGTTCATACCGTACTAAAAAAAATACTATTTTAACTAATATAGTTATAAATAATTGAAAGAAAGTAATTTACCAATATCATTCCCACATTAGTCTGCAGAAAACTGGAATTAAGCCTTGCCAATCACAACATAGAAAGCAAAAACAATGTAATTAAGAACTAAATAACTTACAATTTTTCTTTGCGGTTTTAGGTTCTTCTTCCTCATCAGAACTCTCATCTTCTTTAGATGATTTTTCCTTTCCTGAGCTGCTATCTTTCTTGACATCAGCCCTTACAGCTTGTGGCTTAGCTGGCTCGTCATCAGAGATTTCTTCATCGGAGCTTTTATCCTCACTGCTCTCTTCTTTAGCAACAACAGGTATTTGTGCTTGGACTACAAACCTTGCGTTATTATGCTTCCTTCTTGCATTTTCACCACGAACAACTGCATGAAAACATTACACATTTAAAAATTTCTACTATGTTTTCACTATTAAACTAAATAACTTAATATGCAGATATCTTACATGACTGCAAAGTCACAACTCCAAAACATATACCTGCATGCGACTTGTTTCCTCTTGTGTTTAACTGAATATCAAATATTTGAAAATTTAGATTAGATGTATAAAAATCAAACCATTATCACAATAAAAACCAATTAGCTTTTAATCAAATTACACTTACAATATGAAACTATAATAACTTAAATTTTGCATACCTTTCTTCAGCCAATGGTATGAATTGAGCAAGCTCATCACCTTCCAATCCAATCAAATCCTGGTATGTAAAAAAATTGATACAGTGATATGTATAGAACTATAAGATTAATAATCAAAGCCATAAATTGTAGTTCACGTACAACATAAAAAAGTGAGACATTAAAATCTTCATCTAATTAAAGATTCTGACTTACAATAATTCTTGTGTGCTGTTTGGAAGCAGAACCTCATTGAGATCATAGATTTAGAGGGTTAGGGTAGGTTTTTTTAGGATTGTTTTGGGATAATATTGTGTGTTTAAAATCAATGGTGATTTCCGTATAAAATTTGAAAATCAAATACAGTAAAAAAATGACGATAAATATGGGACAGATTTGAATATAGATCTTCTGGCATTTTTTATATAGAATTGTGGAGTGATTAAGAAATATATATTTTGTTTTTGAGTTGTTTATCACAACTTGTGGCTTGCTCCATTGGTTGAAGCACTTGTTTGTGGACTAATCAGCCCATGTTCGAATCTTGTAAAGGCCAAATTTAGTTTCATGAATTTTTTGAAAAAAAAAATCCGAAATTTATGAATTAATCCGAATTTAATGAATGAAAAAAATGTGATGACATGGCAGAAAATGAATTACATGGCAATGACTGGGTAATGAGGTGGCAATACGCGTGTAACGCCTCCTGTTATATATGTGTTAGTCCAATGGTTATCATGCTTGTTCATGTTGCCAATACCCTATGTTCAATCCTTGCAAGTGGCAAACTTTTTAAAAATAAATCCGAATTTTTAAGTAAAAAAATTATTAAAACCGAATTTAATTATTAAAAAATTGCAAAAGAAATAAAATTATTAAAACCGAATTTAATTATTAAAAAATTGCAAAAGAAATAAATTTAATAAAAAATAGCTGACATGGCCTAAATGTGATGATATGGCTGATAATGAATTACTGGGCATTGACTGGGCAATGAGGAGGCATTAGTCCAATGGTTATCATGCTTGTTCATGTTGCCAATACCCTATGTTCAATCCTTGCAAGTGGCAAACTTTTTAAAAATAAATCCGAATTTTTAAGTAAAAAAATTATTAAAACCGAATTTAATTATTAAAAAATTGCAAAAGAAATAAAATTATTAAAACCGAATTTAATTATTAAAAAATTGCAAAAGAAATAAATTTAATAAAAAATAGCTGACATGGCCTAAATGTGATGATATGGCTGATAATGAATTACTGGGCATTGACTGGGCAATGAGGTGGCATTTTCTTCAAATGCCTCCTGTTATATATAATGTATAGATATATATATATATATATATATATATATATATATATATATATATATATATATATATATATTTTAACACAAATTACTTGTATAGTTGAGGGAGCTTAAACCATCACATTTTCTTTTGACTATTCATTTTGATTAACTACAACTAGTATTTTTAGTTTTTTTTTTTTTTTTTTTTTTTTTTTTTTTTTTTTTTTTTTTATTTGTAATATATGTGATAACCACCACGTCAAGCGTACTCTTTTCTTTTGAATTCTATATGAGAAGAACATTGACTTTACTAATCAAAATAAGATTCTATTTATCAAAGTCAACGTCACTATAATGTTTTTTTTTTTTTTTTTTTTTTTTTTTTTTTTTTTTTTTTTAACTTTCACTGTAATGTTTTTGAACTAAAACTTTTGCAGATATATACTTTCTCGCTCAAAAGTCAAAATTTATCTTATTAATTAGCCAAACCCTAAAGAACTCTCATTTCATTTTTTCCAGTAAGTTAAGTTGTTGAGTGCTCGAGTTTGTAATGCATCATTTTTTTTTCAATACAAAATTTTTACATTCACACAACAATATTCGAGAAACACATTTGCCTAGTTTAATGTGGTGCAATAACTTGTTTAATGGGCGTACCTTCTTTTCTTCGTTTGGATTTAAATTTGTTTTGTGCTGAGATATAAGGACTGACACAAATGCAGTGCATTCACTCACTACAACATACACCGCTTTTAGCGGGGACATTTCCTCGCTTTCAGCGGGGACATCTCCCCGCCCAACACTTTCGGCGGGGACATGTCCCCGCCGAAAGTGCCTCGGCTAAAGCCCTTCGCTGTAAACTTTCGGCGGCGATGTACCTCTCTTT
The DNA here is from genome assembly GCA_030686995.1 of Artemisia argyi. Lineage (NCBI taxonomy): Eukaryota > Viridiplantae > Streptophyta > Magnoliopsida > Asterales > Asteraceae > Artemisia > Artemisia argyi. Next base: position 164,873,621 of record CM060697.1, read on the forward strand.
TGGCGGTGACACGTGGGACCCACACTGCCAGCATGGACAATTTTGGTCAGGTCAAACTTGCCAGCGTGACAACACTTTTAGCGGGGACATATTTTATAAAGTAAATGGTGCTTATTTTTGGCGGGGACACTTCCCCGCTGAAAGTATTTTACAAGTAAATGGCGCAATCTTGTGGCGGGGACTCGTCCCCGCTGAAAGTATTTTACAAGTGAATGGTGTTTATTTTTGGCGGGGACATGTCCCCGTTGAAAGTTGTGCTCACTAATAATGCATCAACCTTTTGGCGGGGACATGTCCCCGCGAAAAGTGTCTGACCCATTTTGCAGCAAATTGCTGCAAAATGGGTAATTTCCAGATTTTTTCCGGAATTTTTCCGGAAAAAATCTACATTATCACTACAAATCCAGAACCTGTATATAACCTAATTACAACACCACAAGACACTCAAATCACAAATTCGCCAAACATAATATGATACATATCCAAATTTCTTAAAAATTAACATAATCATGTGTTTGTATCCAAATTCGCAAAATACGGTTCAAAAACCGTTATCACATGATCACTACATAAGCTAGCTATCCGCTATACGCTACAAAACTATACGTGGGAACAATGTAGCGGGAATCCTAACACATAAACTACATAAAGACATAATAATCCATGAAACTATCCAAACATTTGTCCATAACCCAAAACAAATATAAATCAACCCAAACAACCCATACGCTACTCCTGAGTCCCCCCACTAGCCCCACTCCCCTCCTCCGGGGTACCTGTAGACTCACCTGGTGATGGTGAAGCCTCCTGGGATACCGATGTCGTCGCCTGAGTCGCTAGCTCAGCGGGGAAACCCGACCGTGTCTTAGTCCACCCCACCAACATATCAATCAGTGTCCTTTGCTGGGACATCTCCTGGGTTTGCTTCTGGACTGTTTCGTGCAGGGAGGACGCGGAGGCTTGATGACGAGCTCGTGCGGCGCTGAGGGTCGTCTGACGACCACCGCCGGGTAAGACTGGACCTATGCCAGGAATATGACCTCGCTGCTTGCCACCGATCACATGGCGCATAATATCGAGGTCAGACATGGTCGTCCCCCCGGAGGTGCTCTCCGTCCGCATCTGTATCATCTGGTTCTGTTTTACAAAAAAATAAGCAAAGTAATATATAAGTCGTGATTTATTATATTTGCATTAATGTGGGTGAGTTTTATGGAAATAAATTATACTTACATATCTAGTCTCGGACAATGCAGACTCCCAAACGCCGTCTCTCGTATGGTTGTGTCTGTACATCGCGATCAAGTCTCTACCATCCACAGCGTCGGTGGGTTCTCTCAGCTGTTTATAAATAAACTCAATAACGACTCACCAAACACTATATATATAAATGAAATGATTAAAAAGCGTCTTACGAAGTTATCGCGTATAACAGCTAACGAATGCGACCCATGAAGGCTGGCAGTCGGATTGGCGAGCCGGTTCTGCCTGTTGGTCTCCCCTCTCTTCAAATTATTCGGGTTCGACCAGTGCTTAACCTGAGTATTATAAATAATAAAAAATGTTATATAAATGAATTATTATTATTATTATTATTATTATTATTATTATTATTATTATTATTATTATTATTATTATTATTATTATTATTATTTTAAACATCACTTTATTGAAAAACAAATAGGATTTTACAAGAAATTAGTGGGGAGCCGAGAAACTAACTGAGCTCCCACACCTCTAGCTACAGCAAAACCAATCCTACTAAATATATATGGAGCCGCACGTGCTCCAATGTCCTGGGTCATAGAAAATCGTCTGATGCGCTTTAATAAGTTCACTGCATCCTTTTCAAGTTCTCCAAAGGAAGAGAATGAAAAGGGGAGGAATCCATATCCGATATCCGCGCATTTAGCAGCATATTTGACACGTTTACGCTGTGCGGCTTCAATAACCGCCCGACCGGGCATAAAATCAACCATACACGAACGTGTCAAAGGTGACGATCCTGTAAGATCAATGCAAACATCACGACCACCATCCCAAGAATAAAGTAATATATCGGCCGGACGTAAGGTTTTGTCCCTCTCTCCACGAAGCCCAATATCTACCTCCTTACGAACTGAAACTCCAGTCCGAACACATATATCAACAAGAACATCACGCACAACATTGTGCCGATGTTTAATACCAACTAAGCCTGCGCACGATACAGCATGATCTCCAAAAATATCCCCAGGAAAAACCTTAGAACAAGCTGAACATGGCATCTGGACAGTAAAAAGGGGAACACCCAACCGGTAACACAAAACACATCGGTAAGTCCTGGCATTCATAGTCTGTCCCAATCCGGATATCGGTGCCACCCTAAGCCAATCTGACGTATAATCCTCTTTTAATGAGTTCCATAAAGCCATCTGTCTAGAAGATAAGTGGAAAGTGGATTCAACCGTTTGGGCAACACGCGCGAAATGTATATCTGCCAATTTCTTCATAAGTTTGGGGGCAGCGATTTCACCAGGGTTATTATTATTATTATTATTATTATTATTATTATTATTATTATTATTATTATTATTAACAATAAGAATAATAATAATAGAAATAATAATAATAATAATAATAATAATAATAATAATAATAATAATAATAATAATAAAGTGTGGATCCAGAAATTTACATATTCTTCCCAATCCGACTCCGACATGTTCTCCGGGCGTTTTGCCTTTATCTCCTCCAGCTTCTCCATCCCACCTTGCTCAGTAAAATTTATCTTTTTGTGCCGCCACTTGTTGTCGTCGTATCGCTTTTGGAGATAATATTCGATACTCTTGACAATATCCTCTCCATCAGCACTGGCAAGGTGCTCGCCGAGATCAAAATAATGCTGCAATAAAATATAATTAAAATAAATATTCAAATTTAAATAAACAATCAAATTTAAATAAATAGCAAAGTTAAAATAAACAAACACAATAATTAAAAAAATAAAAGATAAAAAAAAAAAAAAAAAAAAAAAAAAAAAAAAAAAACTTACGTGTAGCTGGTCGTCGATGTGGGCCTTCGCGGTAGCAGGAACAGCCGACCAGGATTTTTAATGCATAGGAATTGATTGCCGTAACAATTCCCCGACCAAGTTGGAGAACCACTTCGCGTGGTTGCCCACATGCTCCCACATCCCTTTGTCGTTCTTCCGGAATCTGATCGATACCGGACGACCAGTCTCTTTCCTCTCATTGCGGAGCCGCGTGTTCTTTGTGGGACCACGCACCGACTTCCCGCCTTTCCCAATTTTGGCATTGGGCTTGGGAGGTCTGGATTTAGATCCTACAAGTAACCAAATTCAAGTGATGATGATATAAAATAACAAGTTATCAATTTCAAATAATAATCAAGTTTAATTAAAATAATCTAGAAATTCTTACTCTGACAATCACTGCCTATCCTCGTCGGACCACGGGGTGGCTCATTGCCTCCATCGCCACCGTGGCTCCTAGCAACAATATCTGCCATCTGTAAACGTACTAGTACAAGAAAATATAATTAGTGAAGAAACACATATACACATATACGCATATACACACACATTGAAATAAATAACAATTTATACAAAAAAAAATAATAATAATAAATAATTAAATAAATAAATAAACACATTTAACCACTCGATAACAATTTCATTCAAATAAGCCTAACCAAACACCCCTGTTGATATAAGCCTAACCAAACACCCCTGCTGATATAAGCCTAAACAAACACCCCTGCTGATACAACATAAACCAAACACCCTAATATAACCCTAAACAAACACCCCTGCTGATATAAGCCGAAACTAAACACCCTAGCAGCATAAACCAAACACCCCTGCTGATACAGCATAAACCAAACGTACCTTTTATGGTCTTGGCAGTTGGCTAGCTGGTCTCGGCACTCGGCTCTCGGCTAGTCTTGGCTCTCGGCTGATCTAGACATGAAAAAAAAATCAAAATTATTAATAAAAATCAAAATTATCCAACTGTTTGCAGCTCATATATAACATGCTCGTATCAAAATTATCCAACTGTTTGCAGCCCATATATAACACAAAAATAGATTAAAGGTAATACATACTAGAAATCAAATGCACAATGTCAATTATACCTTTTATTTATTTATATTTCTGTTTTACAAAAATGATTCAGAATGAGAAAACTAAAATTTCACCACAAAGTTTCATTTATATTATTTAAATATATCAAACGCACCCGACGTGGATCTACTGTGAACAAACGCACCCTACGTGGGTCTGCTGTGAACAAACGCACCCTACGTGGGTTCACTTTTTTTTGCTTATAAGCTTATATAAGCAGAAAAACTTACAAAATAAGCCACAAACTGTGAGCTTATGAAACATAAGCCGAAAACCATAAAAGCCATAAGCCGGGGCTGTTTCGGCTTATATAGCGGGGATTATGGCTTATATGGTTTTTGAAGTCAAAAACCATATAAGCCATAAGCCCCGCTATATAAGCCGAAACAGCCCCGGCTTATGGCTTATATGGTTTTCGGCTTATGTTTCATAAGCTCACAGTTTGTGGCTTATGTTTCATAAGTCAAAAAGTTACAACATAAGCCACAAAAAAGTGAGCTAATGAAACATAAGCCGAAAACCATATAATCCATAAGCCCCGCTATATAAGCCGAAACAGCCCCGGCTTATGGCTTATATGGTTTTCGGCTTATGTTTCATAAGCTTACTTTTATGGCTTATTTTGAGATTTTCAGGCTTATATAAGCTTATCATGTCATGATAAGTTTATATAATCTCACAAGTTTAAAAAAAAAAAAAAAACCACAAAAAGGGAGCTTATGAAACATAGCAGAAAGCCAAATAAGTCATAAGCTGGTTATATAAGCAGCAAAAACAAACACCCTTTTGCAGCCATGGTTTTCACCCCTGTATATAGCAGCCATGGTTTTCACCCCTGTATATAAGCCACGCAAAAACAAACACCCTTAGCAAGTCCCCACGACACTACTTGTGTCGTGGTACACATCACGAGCACACCCCATGGTGTGTCGTGTTCCAAACCATAAGCCCGCTATATAAGCCTAAACAAACACCCCTGTATATAAGCCTAAACAAACACCCCGGCCTGTTGTGGACATCAGGACATCGTCTAAATTCCACTCTCCAAATAAACCATAAGCCCACTATATAAGCCTAAACAAACACCCCTGTTGTGGACAGTAATAACTTACTGTGGTCGCGGCTGGACTCGGCTGTCGCGGCTGTGGTCTCGGCTCTCAGATGCTCTCGGCTCTGCACCCAAAAAAATGCACAATTACAATTCCAAACACCCCTTAGTGTAAAAATGCAATCTCAAACTTTTGGCGGCGACATGTCCCCGGTAGAAACATAAACACACAAAAAAAAAAAAAAAAAAAAAAAAAAAAAAAAAAAAAAAAAAAAAAAATTAAACATAACATAATATATATAATAAACCTGTGGTCTCGGCTTCAGGACTTGGCTACGGGTCTCGGCTACATGTCTCGGCCTCGGGTCTCAGCAGCAACTTTACCAAAAAAATTAACAAAAAAAATAAAATAATTAATGAAAAACATAAAATCAGTAAAATTAACCAAAAAAATCATAAAACTTAACAAATTAAAAAATTAATTAACAAAATCATAAAAATTAACTTAACAAAATTAATTAAGAATGTAAGTGGTTCGGTTCTCACCTGGGTTTTGTAAATGAGGGTGTGAGGGAAGAAATAGATGAGAAAAAGAAAGAATTAAATGATGTGAGGGTTTGAGGAAAGAATTATAGAGGGTTTGAGGAATCGTGCACAGTGGTGCGAGTGTGGTGGGGATGGTGGTTCTTGTGGTGGGGATGGTGGTGTAGTGGTAGGGATGGTGGTGTAGTGGTGGTGAAGAACGAGGCAGCAGCAGTTGTGTGGTGTTTTTTTTTTTACAAGTGTTTGCACCAGATCTGCTAATAATTCAGGTAATAGTGGTATCTACTTTCAGCGGGGACTTGAAAGGTGGTCTTGTCTTTTTGCATACACTTTTAGCGGGGACATGTCCCCGCTAAAAGTTTTCGCACTTCGCCAAAAACTTTGGCGGGATAAAGTAAATGCTTAGAGGGAAAAACGAAATTATTGGTAACATCTTTTAGCGGGGACATGTCCCCGCCGAAAGTGTGCACAATTTTAATTAAACAATTTAAATTTAATTATTTATAATTAATTTAAATCATTTATGATTTATTTAAATCATTTAAAATTATATATAAATCATTAATAATTAATTATTTTTGTGATTTATTTATAATTATAATTAAACCATTTATAATTATAATTAAATCATTTAAAATTGTGTTAAATCATTTATAATTAATTTAAATCATTTAAAATTATTTTTAAATCCTTTTTAATTAAGTTAAATCATTTATAATTATAATTAAATCATTTAAAATTGTTTTTAATTCATTTTTACACGAGATGTTAAACGAACGAGTCGAGATGATGTGATATTACACGAGATGTTAAACGAACGAGTCGAGATGATGTGGTGATGATGTGGTATTACACGAGATGTTAAACGAACAAGTCGAGATGATGTGATATTACACGAGATGTTAAACGAACGAGTCGAGATGATGTGGTATTACACGAGATGTTAAACGAACGAGTAGAGATGATGTGATATTACACGAGATGTTAAACGAACGAGTCGAGATGATGTGGTATTACACGAGATGTTAAACGAACGAGTCGAGATGATGTGGTATTACACGAGATGTTAAACGAACGAGTCGAGATGATGTGATATTACACGAGATGTTAAACGAGCGAGTCGAGATGATGTGATATTACACGAGATGTTAAACGAACGAGTCGAGATGATGTGGTATTACACGAGATGTTAAACGAACGAGTCGAGATGATGTGGTATTACACGAGATGTTAAACGAACGAGTCGAGATGATGTGGTATTACACGAGATGTTAAACGAACAAGTCGAGATGATGTGGTATTACACGAGATGTTAAACGAACGAGTCGAGATGATGTGATATTACACGGGATGTTAAACGAACGAGTCGAGATGATGTGGTATTACACGAGATGTTAAACGAACAAGTCAAGATGATGTGATATTACACGAGATGTTAAACGAACAAGTCGCGATGCTATGGTTATACACGAGATATTTTCCCACCTAACAACTTTTATCAACTCACAATATAAACTCACACACACTCATCTAACCCATATCATCTCACACACACACACTCATCTCACTATATCTCTTTCTCTCTAGCAGTTTCCGTTTTCTGGCGACACCAGCAGTTTCCGGCCGCCGGAATCTTTTTCTGGCCACCACCTTTTATCAACTCAACTTGTAGATCGGGCCACCCCGATCACGATTCTACCACACACAACTACAAACACACACTGTCAACCAGAATGCAGCGATATAATCCTTTTATGTGTACTTGTGGAGTAGGAAATATAAAAAAAAGAACGTCACATCAAAAAGATACATTTGGATTGGAGTATTATGCATGTCCTCTTTCGAAGCCAAGAGAGAAAGGTCATGGACGTGGATATTTTATGTGGAAGACTGAATTTGATGAACAATTACAAGTAATATATTCTGCTTCAACATCTCACGGTTCTGGGTGCACAAACTGCCATGAAAAAGATCTTAGGATAAATATGCTGGAGGCATAAAAACAGGTGTTAGAGACAAAAGTCAGGTTGCTCGAGGCAAGACTTGCAACGGCAACGAATCCCGACAACAATGACCACGCATGTCAATCGGATGCAATACTCCGTGACCTGTTAGGTGACATGGAAAATCTTCGTATGTAATGCTGTTGTTGTTGATGTTGCTGTTGTTGTTGTTGTTGTTGTTTGTTGTTTCTTGTGTTATTCTTGTGTTATTCTTGTTGTTTGTTGTTTCTTGTGTTATTGTTGTTGTTGTTGCTTTACCACTAGAAATCGTAAACTTCTATCCAAACACTCAAGATTGTAATTATTAATCTAAAAAAACGTCCACAGTAAGAACCTAAGCAGTTTATAAAGGAATCCGAAACACCACACGCTTAGCTTCAAACACGAAGGCAAACATTTTATTCAAACCACACAAGAGTTGTAAACCGGATACATTTTCATACAGACTCAAACTAAACAACTCGACAAGCAAACGAACCAGATCAAACGAAACAACTCGACAACCAAACAAAACAACTCAAACTAAACAACACGACAACCAAATGAAACAACCCGTTTACTTTTTTTTGCGGCTAACTCCCGCTTTGCTTGAACTCGCACCACCTCTTCCTTTCATTGCTCTCATTTCCTTGAGATATGCAAACGTAGCTTCAAGACTTGTTATTCTATTTTCCAGATTATCAACAGCTGCAGCTTCATCAAACGTGCTTTCAGCTTCATCCTCACCTCCAACAGCAGCAGCTTGAGCTTCAGCAGCACGTTGAGCTTCAGCAGTATCCACCTCTTCCAAATACTCTCTATAGTATGACTTTTTCCTCAACCATACCAGAATCCGGTCTCTCTGCCACGGTGCACAGTTCGCGTACGAACCATATTCATCAAAAATTTCAACGCCCCAATGATTTATAATTTCATTATACAAGAGCTCGTGTGATAAAGCCTTTGCCCACTCCTGTTCCGGCGTTAAACCATCCATCGTTATGTGTGTTTTGTATTTTTTTGCCGAATTTATGATTTAATATGTATTAGGTGTATGTTATAATATATATTAAAAAGTTTTTGGGAAAAAGTTGCAGCTTGGAGGGAAATTTGGCGCCTAACCTTTTAGCGGGGACTTGTCCCCGCCAAAAGTTATGTATTTCCCCGCCAAAAGTAATGGCAGGAATAATACCCGGGACAACAAAAAGCGCAACTATTTTGGTCAAAGATTATGAAATACTTTCGGCGGGGACAGTCCCCGCTAAAAGGTGGAGTTGAAAATGTGACTTTTTTGGTCAAAGTTGTTATCTGCAAAAATACTTTCGGCGGGGACATGTCCCCGCTGAAAGTTTGCGTTGAAAATACAATGGGCGGTCAGCGAGAATTTGTGCCAGCTCAGCACATGTTTTGTCGTTTAGTGACTTTCGGCGGGGACAAGGGCGTCGCCGCCGAAAACCTCGTCGCCCGTCCTCCTGTTTGTTGTAGTGACTCTAGCGTTTTTGGGTAAGAGGTGTGCAAAACTTGTTATCTAAATGAGCAGTATACGAACAATAACTTGAGACACTAGCAGATAGAAGAATTAAACACCACCATCACCCCTAGGACTACACCGACACCGATCTTATCTACATGCGCCTTCTGTTTTCTTGAGCGAGATGGTTTCTCATGCCGAGACATAGGCAGGGGTGGCCCAAAGCGAAGCCGTAAAACGGGCCTTATTGTTAAAGCTATTTGTTGAAAAGTCAATTATATTACCATTTTCTAGCTTTTTCTGATATGAAATATTTGATCAGTTTTCTAAATCCATATGGTGTTGTATTTCAACTTCAATTGCTAAATGAACTTATAAATTTAATCTTTTTTTGACACTTTTGATCTTAAATATATATATTTTTTTAATTAAGTCTAGTTTTGAAAAACTTTTTAGCTTAAGCAACTGGCACCGAAACTTAACATTATTGTATACGCCATATAACCATTAGGAAAAAAGGTTAGAGTTCTAAAATAGTTAAGTATAACAATCAATGTAGCATTTTTTATAAGTAAAATTTATCTCAAAACTCTTAGTTACAAAACTAAATCAATGGCATTAATATCCAAACATTTGTTTGGCTTAAAGAACTTTCAAGTTTCATCTTGTTATCATCAAGTAACTTTAAATTTTCAATGCTAAATAATAAACTAAAGATATCTCATACAATAAAAATTGGTCAAGTTTACTTAGATGAAATAGCTTGATCTACAATGTATAAGAAATAATCGGTTCTAAAAGTCTCTTCGCTGATTTTTATAGTTTCATTCTCAATATTATCATAATATTTTCTATCAATTGTTCATTTTTCTTTCAAATATTTGTTCACATTCTTTCTTTAGCAATTTCTTTGGCGGAAATTAAAGCATCAAAAAACAACTTTTGATTGAAGAATGATACGCGAGGAGATAAAAGAAAGCCAACGACTGAAAGTATGTACGTGGATGCGGAATATTAAACAAGAATTTATTAATGCAAATGGTTAAATAGTTGTTGATAATAGTCTTTTAATCACATCGTAAATGAGCTTAATTTAATCTTTACTTATTTTTCATTAAAATGGGTTTTTATATACTTAATATATTTGGGCTTAAATTTTTGTAAATCTTAGGCTTTAAAACTGAAAAGAAGAAACAAAAGAAGCCCAAAATTTTTGATTACTTAATTGGGATATTACATAATGGGGATCTTTAAAGATGACGTGAGAAAAAAAAAAAAAAAAAAAAAAAAAAAAAAAAAAAAACGTGATTGACTTTGTAACAAAGTCTTAATTACTGTATTTTCTTAGAAAATAGAAACCGGCCTGGATACAGCCACCCTGGATATAGCCACAATCGCTACCTTTGTCAACTTGTCTTTGTACAAATCTTATCTAAATTAAAAGGTCCATTACTTTATGAACTTCTAATAAAGAGGCTAGCGAAGAATGGGCCGATTTAAAAACGACCAAATAGTACTTTATCCAAAACAATTACTCCGTATCTATCCAAAACAATTTGTCTTAGAAACACAACTAAATAATACTTTATCGCAGTGTATATGTGAAACTTGTCTTGGTAGAGTCTTACATAAGTGGCTAAAGTTACATGTAAAACAAAGTGTGTGACAAACAATAATATCTTTTTAGATATTTTTAAGAATAATTAACCCTTAAGGCCACAAAACTGTGGATTTATATATTGAAAGCAACATCCACATCTCTCTCCCAACAATCCTTTTCTATAGACTTTTGTGACATGTTTCATTTTCATTCGAGTCCACACTCCACAATGAATTTATAAAGGGCTAACGATGTTTAAGATCATGTTCAGAATCTAAAACAATCATAAGAACCCTAGTAGCAGCACGATATTAGAATGAAGATGTTGTTGTATTTGGCTTATGACAGAGGTTAATAGCATGTCTCTCTCTTTTTTCTTTCTTTTAGTTTCATGTACATTTCTTCATGATTATTGTTTTTTACGACGTTCATAATTGTTTATGTGAACTTGAGTCAGTTTGAGACACCAAAAGATTTATTTACAATGGATATGGTTAGTGATCACAAAGGAAAGAAAGGGCTTGTTTCCAAAACATGGGAACGTTACAAATCGTTTCGTGGTGTTGGAGCAACCAAGAGTTCACACGATGTCGAACAAGGTTTCATAAGGAGAACCAAATCATTGCCCCCGTTGGATGAATATACAGGAACAAGGCTTAAAATTGCTCCAAAAGGTTGTTTCTCGGTCTATGTTGGACCTCAAAAACAAAGGTTTGTGATTAAAGCCGAGCATGCAAATCACTCACTCTTCAAAGCTTTTCTTGATGAATCTGAAAGTGAGTATGGGTATAAAAATGGAGGTCCACTCGTGCTTCCATGTGAGGTCATCGATTTCATAAAGGTTTTGTTAGAAATTGATGATTGTTACAAGATTACCAGTCCTCAATGATGCATATTTGTCACCAAGCAGGAAGATCAACATGGATCCTATCGATCAAAATGTATTTGGCTTGGTGCTACGTAAGTGACCTATCAACCAAAAGGTTACAGGTTCAAATCTTAATTGAGACATTTGTATGAAATTATGAATGTTTATCTTTCTTCTTATTATCTTGAGTTATATTGAACTATTGCAAAATGCAAGTGAATAGTTATTCGATTAATAACCAAATGGCTTGTGTCCGATGGTACTTCATGTGTGAAAATGTTCTTCAAATAATAAAATAATTGTTGGTTCAAGTCCTGCTTAAAATATTATGAGTTTGTTTGTTTTGTAATATTTAGTTGCTTTAGAAAAAATAGTTATTCGATTAATAAAACGCAAATTGCTCCGTATTTGTCATAATTATATGTTGTTTTTTATTATAAAGAATCTTGTTTCGGTTTGCATGTGATTAATTAAGAAATACAATGAAATAGATTTGTTGTTCTCATATGACTTTTTTATACAAATTAAAGAAACATGATTGTAGTGTGGGCTATATTTTTGGTAGGTATTCATTAGTATACTTGTAGAAACTTGTTGGCCTAAATTTGATCACATAACTATTCAACAATCTACTCCGTATATGTATTGAAAACCATCAACTTTCACAAAGCAAAGTCCACCAGATACCCCTCAAAGGATTACGTTGTCTTGTCGACAAAGCTTCTCCAACGTTAATTAAGTCCTATTCGTCTTAGCCATGTTTCGACATCCTCCTCAACATTCAACAACTATGTTCAAAAGAAGAATTCAAGGTTTCTCTGTGGCTTCCAAATCTTCAATATAGACTCGTAAACTCGTTCATATGTTGCATTCAGTTATGTTTACATATCTTGTAATATTTTCAGTTTCCAACTTCTTTGAAGCTTGGTTCAATTAAACATAGACTAAATAGTTTGACCAAGATAAATACTATCACAAAGCAAAGTTGCAAGAAGGTTGAGCTAAACCCTTATGCTTGATTCAATAACGTGATAAGTATTGTTAATAGTTAATGCAAGGCTAAGGTCGATTTGAAAGCTCAAATTGCTTAAAGACATCCACCAAAATTATCATATCAACCATTTTACAAGTCTGCAAAAGCACGCTTGACAAGATCAAGTTTTTATGCTCCTATAAACTCAAATTCAACTCGGTGTATACTAATATATGTGTTAAAGAACCAATCTAGTTGATTAGCTAAGCTACGAGCACGATAAGTTTTTGTTCTGTTAGACAATTACGACAACAAACCCGAAGTTCGATCGCGGAACGCTAGATCGTTGGTTGTATCGTGTACAAGTAGCAAACATGAGAGACTACAAAAAACCGAAACCCACAAAGTACAACCGAATGATTATAATGTATTACCACAAAACCACGACCTTTTTATTTATTTATTTAAAGAAGAATGCATGTATATTAAACCTCACCTCTCATGTCCTTTTATAGAAGTAAGGGGTAAACCAAACCGACTAAGACTCAAAATGGGCCTCAGCCGACTCAAACAAACACCTTAACAAAGCTACACGTTTACTCTCCTTGCAAGGCAAGTAAACTTACAAAGAAAGCTAGCTTAATCGAAACCTACCATAACTAGACTTGTTACTAATAACTAACAATTTCCACCTTAGTAACAAGACTAGTTAATCCCGACACCAAGTATCGCCATGCAATACTTAACTTCGGACTTGGAAACACCTTTGTGAACGAGTCAACGACATTATCTTCCGTGCCTATCTTCGCCACTTCAATCTCTTTAGAATGGATGACGTAATGAGGATAGTGGGTAAATATGTTTAAAATTCTCAAGAAATTGTGGAGTTTGGAATCGCCTATTCGAAAGCTGTTGCAAAGCCAAGGCAATCTCCACACTCGTTTTTCGTCTCTTCGACAAGAAGTTGAGGAGGTGCAAATAGCTCTTGACAAAGATCATTCATCTAATTTATTACATGAAGAACAAGCTATGTACTTAAAAGCTTTTAATCAATCCGTTTTAGATGAAGAAGGTTTTTGAAACAAAAGGCGAAGGTTGAATGGTAAAGAGTGGGATACTCGAACTCGGATTACTTCCACAAGATGGTCAAGTCGAAGGTTAGTAGATGTCGTATAGAGGTCGTCACGGATATGAACAATGTAACCTATGAGAGGAACAATGTAGCAACTACCTTTGTTACTCACTACACATCCTTCATTGGTGTCGAACGGAGTACTACTGATCTAGAAACCACGAATCTATTCACCAAGAAAGTCGATTATGTGAAAGCCGTTGCTATGTGTCGTGAGGTGACTAACAAGGAATTAAAGGAAATAATATTCACTATCGGCAACGACAAAGCCCTTGATCTAGATGGTTATACTTCGTTAGTTTTCAAAAAGACATGGGATATTGGGGGCCGAGATATGTGATGTTGTTCTAGACTTTTTTATGAATGGGGAGTTACTTCAGAAGGTAAATCATACAATTCTAGCCCACATTTCAAAGGTAACAACACCTTCTCGCATTAATGATTACTGTTCCATTTCGTGTTTTAATGTGATTCACAAATTTATTAGTAAGATTCTTACTAATCGACTAAAAGAAGGTCTAAAATGATATAGTAAGTGATAACCAATTGGCTTTTGTTCCCGGTAGACATATTTCTGATAATATTCTACTTACACAAGAGCTTATGCATAACTACCACTTAAATAAATGTCTCCCAAGATGTGCGTTCAAAGTTGACATCCAAAAAGCCTACGACACTGATGATTGGAATTTTCTAATGGGAATTTCCTAAGGTTTTGGTTTTCAAATGAAATGGATAAACTAGATTATGGCTTGCGTTTCTTCTGCTTCTTATTCTTTGTGTATTAATGTAGACCTTCATGGTTATTTTCAACGGTAAGGGAGGCCTAAGGCAAGGGGACCCGATCTCCCCATACCTTTTCACGCTAGTCATGAAAGTATTGATGTTTATCCTTAAGCGTAAAGTTCACAGTGATGAGAATTTTCATTATCATAACTATTGTCACAAGCATAAGATTATTAACGTATGTTTTGCTAATGATTTACTCTTATTTGCTTGTGGCGATGTAGATTCAGCTCAAACTATTATGGAGGCACTGGAGGAATTTAAGTCTGTCTCGGGTTTGGTACCAAGTCTCCCGAAAAGCACCACCTTCTTTTGTAACGTGCCTAACCATATTAAGACGTCTATTCACCAAGTTATGCCTTTTTAAGCAGGAGTTCTCCCGATTAAGTACCTTGATGTTCCATTAATTTCTTCTCGGCTTCTTTATAAGGATTGCAAAATCCTTGTTAAACGAGTGCAAAATAACATTAGTGATTGGAAGAACAAAATTTTATCGTTTGCAGGTAGACTTCAACTTGTATTATTGGTTATCTCATATATGCACGGGTTATTGTGTCACACCCCGCCACGGCGGAAACGCGCCGGTGTAACTTCATGGATATCATCACAACACCTGGTGTCTATATAGAGAAAAACTACATGCACAAAAATAGAGCAAAGTATAGACACGAAGTGTCATAACAACACCCGAAAAGAAACATGAAAAACTCCATACACATAGATAAACCACTTCCAATGCAACTAAGGTCACGTCTAATCACTTCTTTCTATCATAGCCTTAGAATGCTCACCTGAAAATGATGCTTAAAATGTCAACATAACGTTGGTGAGATTCATAGGTTTAAGACTCAAACACACTAGGCAACCAAAATCACTGTGATTATAAAATATAGCTGGACAAATAATTACAGATATCATATAAGCTACATGTATTCACAACGCAACATCACACATAAGGCAACCATCGGGCGGAACGTGCCCACCGATCCAAATTCACAACATATCGGGCCGGAACGTGACCCCCGCTCCAAAAAAATGGGTAAATTAATACCCTCCGATCGGACCACGCAGAAAAAAAGTGAGTAGGGATGCTACTCTCCAATTAGGTCGTATGCACGAGCAACAGGGTAAGCACCCTCCTAATTGGACCACACAGACTAGTAACGAGTAGGAGTATTACTCTCCAATTGGATACTCCCCCCAATTGGACCACACAGCATTATCATCACATTATCCAATCCACATAATCTGGTACGAGTAGGAGTATTACTCTCCAATTGGATACTCCCCCCCCCCCCCCCAATTGGACCACACAATAACATCACATAACATATCATTCACATATAGCATACATACAATAACATTATAAGTCCAAGCTCTTTGACACACACACATAATCACAGTAATTCAAACCATTTAAGACAAGCATCATTCCCATCCCAAGTTTAAAACAAGGTAAAAATATGGGATTATGAACTCACCTTAAACTCCGCACCTTCCACAAAAACAATTCACAATCTATAGCACACAAAAATAATCCACATTACACAAGGTCAAGCTAAAATCTACAACCCATGTAATACACATATGATGGATGTCTAAGACTCATATGACCCACCATGGATCTCCTAGACACCATACTAACCATTACCATAACCTAACACTCACTAAATCCCTTGCACTCTTAAAATCAAAAAACGCAGAATTTTTGGGTACATTCGCCCACATGAAATCACGACAAATAAAGCTCAACAACTGACACCAAAAATTTACCATGGTCTCTCATAAGCATACAAGCTAATCCTAGAAGGCCATGGACCAATAACACACACAAGTACTCAAAAGAAAATCAAACTTGTCAACTACTCAAATTCGGATCTGAACGCACACCAAAAAGTTTTAATTAACATAAAATACTTCCACAAGTTTTTATCGCGAATCCTTTTCGTGGTAGTCTATTATAACCTAATACTTAACTATTCCAGAAGTCCTAGTCAAAATACCACTTTTACAACCACAAAACACCCTCAAACTTTTTCCCAAAATCTGTCCCGGTTTGACAGCTTTGACTAAGGGTGATCACGGTCTAAAAACCGGACCGGACCGACCAAGACCGGACCGGACCGAAGACCGGAAAAACCATAGACCGAGACCGGACCGAATGTGGTCGGTCCGGTCTCGGTCCGGTCCGGTCCGGTCCAATTAGGCAAGATTTGGCAAGTTTTTTCGGGTTTTTGGTCGGTCCAGACCGGACCGGACCGAGGACCGAATTAGCCGAAAAGCTTAGACCGAGGACCGAACCGAATGTGGTCGGTCCGGTCCGGTCGGTTTTGTCGGTCGGTTCGGTCCATCCGGTCCGTTTGCTCAGCCCTAGCTTTAACACCTTAACAAAGAAAAATCAAAAGACCAACTTCCCGACCTTGAAATCAATCGTGGCTGGACGTTTTGGAAAGCTCTTTCATTAAAATTCAATTTAGACGAAAAATTCGTGACTTAACTCCTCACCATCTGTTAATTACATTCACATCTTTACAGCACTACTTTTCTGTCCAAACCCTAACTCAATAACTAACATGTTTTACGCTCAATCCTCTTAACCAAACATCATACTATTACTAATTATTGATCCCAACATGTTTAATAACATTAATTTACAGAAGTTAACACAAACCCTAATCCATCATAACTTGTGTTACATGAATCTAATCAATAATTAAACAATTAAGGATTTACTAGGCATACGTTAGGCTTGTTTTCTTCACATAATTGAAACCCTAACTTTTCTCCTTCTTCTCCTCTCCCCCTTGTCGACTTTTCCAGAGAAAAAGAGGTTTTGGGTCGTTTGGTTTGGCTTATATTGGTAGGGGTTGGGCTTGTTTGGGTTAGATTAGGATTCCTTGGGCCTAAGAGTCATATTTTGACTCAAATTGGGTTTCCTTTTCCCTTGTTTTTCTCTATAGCCGATTTTCATATACATATATATATATATATATATATATATATATATATATATATATATATATATATATATATATATATATATATATATATATTTTTTTATATTTTTTTATTAAATTAATTTATTACACTCAAAACCTCATACTCTTGATAGTTTATAAATACCCGTAGCTAATCCTAACGTCTTACGCGATAAACCTCAGTTTTTACGACAAACCGGAAAATTATCATTTTCAAAACAAAGTTTCCAAAAATAGATTTTCACACTCTTTTATAAGCATAACACATAAAAACAAACTCCTCGTAACTTACTAACGCTCAAATACTTGAACGAAGACTCGTTACGCAAAAACACAAAAACACCAAAAACTACACAAGTCATTTCTACACCACAAAGGCTATCAAAATGAACTTATCCAAATATCAACATTACTCACTTACAAAAACAACACCACGCGAAGGGATTTAGTGCTAAAACTCACCTATATCACTTAAATCACCTAGAACACACCAAATAAACGTCAACCGAGTCAAGACTATCAGTCAAACTGACCTGCCAAAACCACGGTTGTTACATCATCCCCCACTTAGGAAAATCGCGTCCCGAGATTTCAACTACTCTAGTCACCACTCACAACAGCAAAAGAAAATTTATGGATATTTAAACGAAAAAAAATACCACACCATAAAATCACAGAGAAAGAATCGCAAAAATGTGAGCAGACTAAATACTCGAATTCACACGATAGAAAATATTCCGTCACTCCAACGACACACGCAAATAGATACACTCCCCGATCAATAACACCAATGATCAAAACGACTTCTCACAGGTAGGTACGACACCCTCGAATCAAACGAAAATTCCAAATGGTAACCGCAAGAAAACACCACATATAATGCTTAAGTGGGGTGTAACAAATTTTTCCTTTAAGTAAAATGCTTAAAGTTAGAAACGAAAAGATAGGCTCGGAGGGGTGTACTAGGGGTTTCGTGTACTAAAAATGAGTACAACGCTAAGGTGTGTGGGAAAAATTAGTTGACTTAACTAGTCAAGTAATATGACTTAAATGGTCAAGTAATTATAATACGGGTTTAACACAAGGGTGGTCCTAATGCCTCTTATCATGTAGTAAATCCTACCACACGAATGTAGTCTCACTAGCGGTCTCGGGATGCATCACTAACGCAAGTTCTAGAATCTAAATGCTACCGGTACACTCATAAGCACTAATAGTAAATGCTTTTCCTATCAAATCTAAAGGCGAACCTCACATATTTGGGTGAAAATTTTTTCTGAATATACGGTTATGTGTTAGTCATACAATCTCCTATCCATGAGACGCTTGCTATGGCTAAAGTTTCACTCCTAAATGTTGTAAAAAATTTTAAATTTGGCGCTAAAATTGCACTAACAAGTATTTCTCATAGTTTTATTACACATCTACCATTAAACAAAACAAATTCAAGCGAAAGTGCATATGTAAGGTATCATCTTTTTACCCTCCCCTTACACTTAAGATGAACATTGTCCCCAATGTTCAAGTAAAGAATGTAAAAGTGAAAAAATAAAAAGAATGAAATCAAATACTCCCCTGATTCGCTCGGTATGGATAATAAGGTGGCCAGGTTAAATCTTCCTCCAAGAAAATGAACAATCAAAGCTTCCCTTCCAGAATATAAATCATCTTCTTGTCATACATAACCTGTAAATCCTGAGAAAATAGACAAAACAACCTCGCGTAAAATCGGCGACATCCTATATAAGTTACTAAATCCTAGAAAACAAAATAAGATATAATGCTTGTGGAATGAAGTTTGCAGATTTCCTGGAGATTATAAAACTTAATAATTCACAAAAACCATAAGACTCCGTTAGAAAAACAAAACCGGTAAAATTTCTAGATTTTTACACTTGACGCCGTCAAGAGTTAACTCATGACGCCGTCAGGATTGACCTGCAGAAATTCTTATGTTAAGTTTCCGGAAAATTTCTGGAAAAACTTGGTCCTACTTCCTGGAAAATCCTGCAAAACTTCATTATGACTCAATACAAGCATTTGACTCTAACAAATACGAATATACATGTTCATTTAATATTGTGGAGAATCATGATCGGTTCGTTTCTTAAAAACATATTTGGGGTTTCCCCTTACACTTATCTTTTGCAAAAATACTTTTAGGTGGAGTTAAGACTAGGCCAGAATAACAAAGTAAAGTATTTCCACTATTTAGTTGAGAAACATGATCTACCAACAATAAAAACAAAGCATGCATACGGAAGCAAATAACAAACAAACAAAAATAAAATCACACAAAACATGGGTTGCCTCCTAATAAGCGCTTTTCTTTATTTACGAGTCTTGTAGCTAGACTCAAGGTCATGGGTTACTACGTGATATGGGTGAGTTCCTCGTTGAGGACATCCTTGGGATCAAACTTAGGTTTCAACTTCCTATCTGTTTCCTTAGTATGGTATGACCTTTCAAACTTTTCTCCATCTGGATCATACAAAGTCATTCTCATATGCCATGATCCGTCACCTTCATTAGGTGGCTTGTCCCACCTCCATTCACACTTGTCTCCCTCTCTTTTCCACTTATTTATCTCTATATTAATAGGCATTACGCTCAAGAACTCAATCATCTTCCTAAAGACTAAGGGGTCCTCAAAGGGATCTAGCTCTTCATCTCTAGCTATGAGTTGTTCTACCGAATGTGTCTTTTCAACGAAATCTTTTTCTAGATAAAATGGGCATTGAGGTCCTATAAAGTTCCTTTCTATCCAAGGTCCATATCTAGACGGTCTCCTATTCATCTCTACCCAATGCGGTGTCGGGTCATCATCACAATCATAACTATGCTTCTTTACATCGTACACCGACCAAGTATCGCCTTCACCTACCGCTACCTTAGACTCCTTACAATCTATCATGGCACTAGCGGTTGCTAAAAATCCTCTCCCTACCAATAATGGGTATGTAGTGTCACTAACCATGTCTAGGACGTGAAAATCCGCTAATATAGTTAACTTTCCTACGTGAACAACTACATCCTTAATCATTCCAACCGGGTGGGCAATACTCCCATCCGCTAGCCCTATCAATACCTCCGTTTCCTCTAGCTTTCCTAACTTAAGAGCGGTGAATAAGGGTAAGGGAATCAAGTTGAGGCTTGACCCTAAATCGGCTAGTGTGTCGAAAGCTTTGGATCTTCCTATCTTACAAGGCAAAACAAATATACCCGGATCATCAAGCTTTTTAGGCAACTTGTTTTGAATGAAGGCGGTCCCATTTTTACCTAGTTTAAACTTCTCATATTTTTCTAGGAGGGCACTATAGTAAGGAGCACGCGCTAAGACATCAATGACGGGGCGTTCAAGGTGAAGTTCTTTGAATTCATCGTCAAGGTCTTGCGTAGGAGGTGTTTCAACTATACTTTTGACCGGTTCTATATTGGGTGTTTTATTTGATTGGTCCTTTTGAGGAATTTGGTTTTGTTTGAAACACGTGCTCGTTGATTTAACCGAGTAGTATTGTGGACACGAAGTGGGTGACGAAACTGAAGATATGGAATTAACGTTTAGTTTCAGATTCTTGACCGTGTCGCTTGGGAGTGCTCCCATTTCTCGGTCATTGAGAACTTTCAACAATGCATCAATTCTAGTGGTCATCTCGCTTTGCTTTTGTTTGAAATCGGCTTCAAACTTAGATATGCGAGCTTCTTGAGATACCATGAACTTAGACATCAACCCTTCAAGATTGTTGGTACTACCATAGTTGTTAGAAGGATTGTTGTTGAAAGTACGGTTGGAGGGTGGACCGTTTGGTTGGTAACGATTAGGCGGATTGGAAGAATTGGGTTGATTTTGTTTCCACCTAAGGTTTGGGTGATTTTTCCAAGAAGGGTTGTATGAATCACCATAAGGGTTTGGCTCGGGCTTGAAAGTGTACCACTTATCTCCCGCTTCGTCGGTACGCGTGGATGCGTAGTCCGCAAAAGCTGTTCCGGGGAGTTCCACACAATCACGAGTGTCATGGGGACCACTACATAATTCACATGAAGAAGTGATTTTGTTCACTTGGCTTGAAGGCTTAGGAGCTTCGTAAGATTTCATGAGAAACTTGACTTGGTCCTCAAGTTCCATGATCCTACGGTCGGGAGTGCTAGAATTGTTCGAAGGCAAAGATATTGCCTTGACCGTTTTGTTCAAATCACGGGGATCATTCCAACTTTCGTTGTCATAGAGAGCAAGATCTTCTATGAGTTCCCATGATTGTTCCGCACTTAGATCACGTAGCTTACCACCGGCCGATTGGTCAATGGCTCGCCTCGTGGAGATATCGATATGGTCATAAAAAATTTGGACTTGGAGCCAAAGATCTGTGCCATGATGAGGGACTTTTTGGAGTAAGTCCTTGAAACGAGCCCATGCTTAGTAGAAAGTTTCACCCTGACGTTGTTCAAACATCAAAATGTCATTTCTAAGCATTGCAGTCTTCCCCGGTGGGAAGAATTGAGTAAGGAAGCGATTGGTGAGATTATCCCATGTAGTGATGGATCCCGCGGGTAAACGCTCAAGCCATTGACTAGCTTGATCCCGTAGAGAGAATTGGAATAGGCGTAAACAGGTTGTCTCTCAAGTTGCAACACCTAAGTCTATGGAATCTACGATTTTGAGGAAGTCCTTAAGATGTTGGTTTGGATCTTCGGAACGAAGTCCATGGAATGCACATCCGCTTTGCACCAACCGGATGGTGTCGGATCGCAAGGGGGTCACATTGGCTCCGGTGAGCTCAATGGTGTTTCGGTAGCCTTGGTGGCTAGGTCGGGAATACTCTCCTAAGGTTCGGGGCCTAAGGGGTTCTAGTGGTGGGTTTTGTTGTGGTGGGATGACGGGTTTAAAGATGTTCCCATCGTCCATGATGTCGGGTGGTGAAGAGTTACGAACAAAAACACAAAGAAATGAGATAGACTAACGAAAACCTAAAAATAAAAATAAAATCTCACTAGAAAGGAATCTAGCAAGTAGACCTAATAAAAAGAGATTCTAACCTAGACAATAACTATTCCCCAGGCTGCGGCGCCAAAAACTTGATGCGTGGGAATTGCACCAGGCTTTACCTCTCGAGGGATCTCGAGAAGCTTACAACCCCCACCAGGCAGTGTACCTGATCGTTGTAGTATAGTATAGTGACAAGTACCGGGGGATTGATCGTTCAGCTAGGAATAGTATCGCTAGGATTAGAAAACCTAAATACTAGTTCTAAAGGTGAGGGATGATTATTTTTGTATTTTTATGTTTTTTAGAAAGCAAGTAAATATCTCGGGTTTGAAGGATTTAGGGCGGAATTAGTTGCTAGTCAACTAACCCAATACTAAAATGCAATCAAAATAAAATACAAAAAATGAAATTAAACTAAATTATACTAAGGTTGTGAGCAATAAGTGGAGAAAATGTGTTTACTTAGATTTCACTACTCCCTAGACATCTTTTACACGATAATTACTTGTTATAGTTGTATGGATGACGGATTGTATTCCTTAATATCATTCATGGGGTGACGCACTTAACTCCCCAATTCTATGAGCTCTTATCTCCTCCTATACCATGCCCAGCACAACCATAGGGATTATAAACAGTGGCTCATGCATTAAATACAACCAATAAAGACCTAGTGCATATCGGTTCATGTTTCCTAAGACGTTCAAGCATGTTACCAATTGGAGATCTGCCAGTTTTCTTAAGCCTAACATATAAAATTCATTCATCCAAAACAAAATATAAACAAGTAATCAACATATAATTAACATCTAGGTTTCATTAGATCCAAGCAAACACAAGATAGATCTAGCCTCGCATGATGGAATTAAGACAAGAACAAGATATAGACAACCAACACATAGACATATTGATTGAATTAAAAGAACACTTATCTCAATTACACATGAAAGGTATCAATGGCTTGGAACCCTTAAAAAACCTGTAAAATTCGCACCAAAATCGTACTTAGGGTTTCTCCAAAACTTCTCTCTTTTTTTAATGAAAAAATTAGAAAACTATATATAGGAAATAGGGTCTGACGGCGTCAAGACCAAATAGGTGACGCTGATTGATGCTAAACCACCAACTTATATTGACCAAGGAATGGTCAACAAAGTCAAATAGCCTAGATCAATGCTCCGGGTAATATAAGGTATCACCGGGTCGTTAAATCCCGTTGAGGTGTGAATTGTAACTTTAGCGTACTTGTGATCGGGTGATTATTCACATAAAAGGGTTGTGATAAGAATTATTTGGAAATTATTGACAAATATAGCTTAGGAAAGCTACGTGATTGATTACGGGAATTTAGATTACAAAGATTTGAGCTAAAACCTAAAAACGTACGTTTTAATTAAAAACGTACACAGACGAAAGAAACGAAAAGTACAACTAATGGACGAAAAGGGTTACAAGTGTAAAATTAATATTTTTACAATCCTAACAATTAAAGAAAATTTTAAGGAAAATAAAAACTATTTTTACACTATTTAATTATTTATTATTAATTAATTACTAATTATCTATTTATTACTAATTAAACTAATTAGAATTATTAAAAATACTAAAAAGGCTTAGAAAATTAAGAAAAATTTTACAAATCTAATTAACCATCATGGGAATCCTAAAAAATTATAAAAAGTTTATTTTATGTATTTTTAAACTAATTAACTATTTATTAATCTAATTACTTATTAATCTCTAATTAAACTAATTATATTATAAAAAAATAGAAAATGAGTAATATAAATTCTAGAAAAATTTGTAAAAATGTTTTAACTTAAATAAAAGCTAGAAAAATTATAAAAACTAGGTTATACTTTGTAAATTATAATTATGCTATTTAATTACTTAATATTAATTAAAACTTAATTAAACTAAAATTAATTATAAAAACCACTAAAAGACAAAATAAAAATCTGGAAAAATTTCTAAAATTACTTTAACCTAAAATAGAATTTATAAAATTATAAAAATGATATATTGCTTATAAATAAGCTAAAAAGAAAATTAAAATGATAAATCCTATTAAATAGAAGCTATCACTATAATTAAAATTGATTTTTTTTGTTTTTTTCTTTTTCCAAACTGATTATACACTAAAAACAAAAACTTTTAATAAAAACACTTTTAATGTAACCAAGAAATAAGCACTTAGAGTGCTTATTGATCCCCACAGTTGACTTTTGTTGACTGTGGAAGGATTTTAGCTCAAATGGAGTAATGTGGGGTCCACTATGATGAAAATTGGTTCCTCTGAGTTATATGAACTAGAATAAGCAAGATTTTACCAAGTGAATGGCTTGAATAAGCCACAAAGCACCAATAAGCAGTTGGCTTATTGAGATTTTAAGTCAGATTAGGGACAGACTTTGGGACTAAATGCAGGTGGGGTCCACAGGTCTAGAGGTCAAAATCTTGGTCAATCTACACTCCCTGGTAGGAGGGGGTTGGGAGAACCTAACTATGGGGTGTGGGACCCACTGAGTCAACCACAAAACACCACCAAAGGTGGTGGGTGAGCAGAGGTCTGCTGAGACAGGGCAGTTACTTTGCCCTGCAGCCTACTTCAAAGGGCAATATGGTCCAATGAAAAAAATCACAAAAATGTACAAAGTATGAAATTCACAAGTTCAGCTGGTAGGGTTTACACACAACAAATTTCAAGTTCCAACTCACAACACACAAATCATGAAAAATCACCCAAGTTTTGCAAAAATCTGAGGCTTCACTTTTGACTTTTTAAGGAAAACCTTGCACTTTGACTTTCTTGAACTTTGGTTGGATCTAGACTACTGAATACATGTTTATAAGTAAAAGTAAGACTAAAACAAGTTAAAACAACAACTTATGTAATGAGACTATGGTTTATGGGGATCAAATACCACCACAGTTAACTGTGGTGGTGGGATTTTTGTTGATTTGACGTTTGGTTGTTTTAGGGCTGAGTTTTATGGTTTACACAGCTTAGTTATAACCTAAGAAACTTTTGTGTGCAAAGAAATCAATGAAACTACCACAAACACTCAGCAAAGGTGCTGATCCAAACACCCCTTAAGTATACTACAAATGATCTTTTCAAAGTTTCAAAGTGATTTAAACCATATTACTAACATAGAATTGTATAATATGACTAATTAAACCTATTTGAGCACAAGTATGACACTAACAACAACAATAACTCAGAATTCACCAAATTACCAATTTTGACAGTTAGAGTGATAAATTGAGCAGCAAAAGATTTAAATACACAAGAACTACTGATTAAGCAATACTTTATCTTCTAAACATATAATAAGCTTAAACACACAAGTAAGAATAAAAATAAGCAGTTGAATCAGTAAAATGGAAAACTTGATCAATAAGGCTTACAATGAGCTTCCAAGCAGTGAATATGAACCAAAAGCCACTAAGAACATCCTACACTCCCCATGGAGTTCTATTTACCCAAGCAATCCAAAATCACCATCCTGCTTTGTTTCCTTCTTCTTTCTTTTTCTTTTTCTGATTTATTTTTATTTTTACTGATTTTTCTTATTTTCTTGAAAATTGAACTTGAAACAAGATTGGTGCTCAAAATAGCTTATGGAAACTTACTAACATTAAAATGTGAGCCTATGGAACATAGAAACAAGTTTCAACACTTCTTAAAATAAAATACGATTTTTGCTAAAATATAAGAAGATTGGATTAAAACATAAATATTGGATTTCATTAACTAAAAACTTGAGAATTACACTGACAACATTTAAGTTACAACTGAAAAGATAAATTAAAACTTGGAAATTAAATTGTACAATAATAATTAGAAAATTACAATAAGCTAAAAAAACTACTCCTTGTCCACTGCTGCTTCTCTTTCTATATATATGGGATCACTAGGGTTTTGGAACCCTAAGGAGTGAATCCCAACTGCTTCCTGAGCCATTGGATTACCAATCAACAATCTTGACCTTTAAAATCTTTTGGCGCCATTTTTTTCTTCTGATTGCCAGTTGGAGGTGGAGTGTGGGCAAGAGCAATCAATTAAAGCTTTTGGAGTCTTATTTGATAGTCAAAGGGGAGGGATGGGAGCTGAGGTGGAGCAGGTTTACAAGTTGGAGGGGGGTTGTTTGACTTTGGTTGACTGGGAAGGGAAAAGGGACGGGGTAGTAATATTATTGAAGTGGGAGGTGGACTGGGTGAGTGTTGGGCTGGGGATATAAGGTGGGCTTGGAGTGGGCTGGATTGGGAGGGTAGTTTGGTTTGTTTGTTGGGTTATAAAAACTATTAAGGGTCCGGTTGTAATAGGGTGTAAACACAAGGACCGTTTTTGTAATTTAACAAAACCCAAGGGCTGGAATTGTACATTCTGCCAAAGTATCACAAGGGATCAATATTGCCAAATTTGATATTCCAAAATCAATTTTTGCAATTTTTTAATTTTCAAAATTACCAAGGACTGAATTTGCAAATTTCCAAACTCCAGGGACCAAACATGTAACTTTTCCAAATTTATCACCCAAAGTCCGCTTTTGATAACTTTTGATTTTTTAGGGATTTGGGTTGACTTTTATTTCAAAATAAATGCATAGGGACTATTTCTGACAAATTTTGAAACTTGGGGGACTGAAACTGCCAATATTGCAAACTTTGATCGATTTTCGTTTTTTTTGCTCGTTTTGCATTTAAAACACATAAAACACAATCCCTGGGATAATTTAAGTATTTTGATTACTTTTCGATTGTTTTTGTATGTTTTGGCAGTTTAAACATGATAAAAATGATGAGTGTTTGCGCACTCATCAATCCCCCACACTAAACTATTGCTAGTCCCTAGCAATATTTTTGGAAAACTTGATTGATTTTAAACTCTTTACCAAAAGCCATCACTTCTGGAGTAGCCAGGTGTAAGAACTGTGGCACACCTGATAACCGTGTGATTTTGAGCAAACCACCAGCTGTCAACGGATTTGATTTGTCTTTACCAGGAGCCGTTTGCTCCTGGACTAGCCAGCTCTTGATGGAATAGTCAATATCTTGGTGAGCTGATTACCAATTATGGTTTTTCCACGGCCTTTACCACAAGCCATAATCTTGCGGGCTAGCCAACTCATTAGCTTTTGAGGATGATGGGGAGTTGAGGAACCATACAATTTTGGGCAAATTGCAAGCCGTAAACGGATTTGAGTTATCTTTACCATGAGCCGTTTGCTCCTGGATTAGCCAATCCCTTTGTCGGTTAGACATGGCGGACTGATTACCACAAATTTTTTTGAAATAAAGTGAAAAATTTTTGAAAATTTTGGCAAAAAATGGGGGTATTTGAAAGTATTTTGCGACAAAATTCGCTAGAATTTCCCCCCCCCCCCCCCCCCCACACTTAGAAATGAATATTGTCCTCAATATTCAAAGTCCCGGCTATTATGCCGAATCTATGAACGTAAAAAGATAATATTCGAATCTAACTGTGGAAATACCATATTTATTTCTATATATACACACATTTTTTTTTTGAACTTATATACATATATACATTTTCAAATTAGCGGGTGGTTGGCCATTCCCCCACACTGGGTGGTAGAAAGTAGAAGGAAATCAGAGATACGGGTGAAAACCCGTATTGTGCTATTGTTTTTGTTCATCGAGTCACTAGCTTGACTCGATCCCCGAATTCAATTGTCCTTGGGGAAAGTTTGGAGATCCGGGACAACCATGGATGGTATGTCCTCTCCAAAGTAGTGCTTTAAACGATGTCCATTCACTTTGAAATTAGGACCGTCATTTTGAGATAAGTCGACGGTGCCATAAGGATAAACTTTTGCGATAGTGAATGGACCAGTCCATCGGGTTTTAAGCTTTCCCGAGAAGATCTTGTGTCTAGAGTTGAAAAGAAGGACTCGATCACCAACGTTGAAAACGCGGTTTTTGATTTTTGAGTCATGAATCTTCTTTGTCTTTTCTTTATAGATCAAAGAGTTCTCGTAAGCTTGATCACGAAGTTCATTTAATTCATTCAGTTGAACTTTTCTATGATCACCCGCAGTTTTGAGGTCAAAATTGGCATGCTTGAGAGCCCAATAGGCTTTATGCTCAAGCTCGATCGGAAGATGGCACGCTTTCCCGTACACAAGTTTGTAAGGCGTACACCCAATGGGTGTTTTGTACGCCGTACGGAAAGCCCAAAGTGCATCATCTAATTTGTCCGACCATGATGCACGATTTTCACCTACAGTTCTTTCTAAAATCCTTTTAATGCCCCGATTGGAAACCTCGACTTGTCCACTTGTTTGAGGGTGGTACGCAGTAGAAAGACGGTGAGTCACACCGTACTTTTGCATGACTTTGTTGAATTTGTCATTACAGAAGTGCGTACCACGATCACTAATAATAGCACGTGGAGTTCCGAATCGGGCAAAAAGAGCTTTTAAAAATTTCACAACTACTCGGGCATCATTTGTGGGTAAAGCTTTCGCTTCAACCCATTTTGACAAGTAGTCAACTGCCACGAGTATGTATTTGTTGCCGTGAGAGGATGGAAATGGCCCCATAAAGTCGATGCCCCAGATATCAAAAATTTCACAAACTTGAATTGCATTCTGAGGCATTTCATTCTTTTGTGAATATTCCCCTGACGCTGACAAGCGTCACAGGACTTGACCAATTCTTGGGAATCCTTGTAAATCGAGGGCCAATTAAAGCCGGAATCAAACACCTTTTTGGCGGTGTAGTTGGGATTATGGTGGCCCCCCGTAGGCAATGTTTTAAAAATCGCGCCTAAGGCGCGCCTACTCCCTAAATCCCATGAGGCTCTAGCATTTGGGATTTTTTTAGATCGAGGCTCACAACATGCATGAATCCCGTAAAAATCGCGGCGCCTTGGGGATTTTTGCGCTTTAGTGCCTTGGGGATTTGTGCGCCTAGAAGATGTGAAAGGGTTTTGGCCTTTTTTTTCTTAATAGTAAGATACATTTTGGGCTTACAAGTTATATACATTTGACCCTTTAATTATAAAGTATCTAATAACCCTAATATTTTAGAAAATAACTAAAACACATAATCAACAAAGAACTATGTTTTTTTTTGTAATATAATGTCTATGAATAGTAGCTTACTAACAGATACAAATGTTATTTCTTTAGTGTTAAGTGTTACCAAACAACTATAGATTTTTTTGTTGTTGATAGTTGATAGTTTGATACATGATAATTTGTTAAATTTTATAAGTCATAAACTCATATATTGTAATGTATATTCAAGAATTTGGGGTAGTTCATGGATTCTGATATGTTGATTGCTTAATATTTTGGGTTTGAATGCAACCTTTGTTAGATGTAATAAATATTAAGTGGCATTATGCATTGAATATTGATATTTTTGTGTTATTTAAGATGCATAAGTTGTCACATATGTTATAAAAAAAACCTAAATGTATAGTGCGCCTCATATTTATGAATCTCGCGCCTTGGTTTGCGCCTCGACTCGAGGCTCTTTGACCCCCTTTGCGCCTTAGTGCGCCTTGAGCCTTTCAGAACATTGCCCGTAGGACCAGCATGACAAGCCTTTAAGATTTCAGTGGCTTCCTGACCATACACACACCGCCGGATGACTTGATCCGCGCATATTTTGAACAAGTAGGGGTCGTCCCAAAAGTAATGTTTTACATATTTGAAAATTTTATTTTTTTGTTGGGACGACATCCCTTTCACAATGAAGTTACCCGCAAGATAGTTTGCAAAGTCGGCAAACCATGGGGTAATCGAGTCTCCACGAAATGAAACCGCATTGAGGGTTTCGAGAGGAAATGTTTCATTTATTTCCTTTTTCTCGAAAGCATCTTGGTGGGGGTTTTCAAGACGGGAGAGATGATCAGCAGCTAGGTTCTCAGCTCCTTTTTTATCAAGAATAATGATATCAAATTCCTGAAGGAGGAGAACCCAACGAAGAAGTCTCGGCTTTGCATCTTGTTTTGCAAAAAGGTACTTCAAAGCCGAGTGATCCGTATACACTATGCTTTTAGTCAGTATTAAGTATGGCCGGAATTTTTCAAAAGCATACACCACAGCTAATAATTCTTTTTCGGTGGTGGTGTAATGGCTTTGAGCCTCGGTCATAGTTTTGCTGGCATAGTGTATAGGCTGAAAATGTTTTGTTTTTCGTTGCCCCAAGACTGCCCCTATAGCATAATCACTAGCATCACACATGAGCTCGAAGGGCAAGTCCCAATCGGGGGCAACAAGAATCGGTGCCTCGGTAAGCTTTTTCTTAAGTGTTTCAAAAGCTTCGATGCACTCTGGGGAGAAGATAAAAGGAGCATCCTTTTCGAGGAGATGGGTCATAGGCCGGGCGATTTTAGAAAAATCTTGAATAAACCTACGATAGAAACCGGCGTGACCCAAAATGCTCCTAACACCTTTCACAGTCGTGGGATGAGGCAATTTTGCAATGACGTCCACTTTGGCTCTGTCAACCTCAATCCCGTTTTTTGAAATTTTATGGCCGAGGACAATGCCTTCTTTGACCATAAAGTGACTCTTCTCCCAATTTAGACATAACTTTGTGTCTTCACAACGTTTTAGCATATCGTCTAAATGGGAGAGACATGATTGGAACGAATCCCCAATGACCGAAAAATCGTCCATAAAGACCTCCATAGTTTTTCCGATCATGTCGGAAAAAATGGCCATCATACATCTTTGAAACGTGCCCGGAGCATTACATAAGCCAAATGGCATACGTTTATATGCGAAAGTTCCATAGGGGCACGTAAAAGTGGTCTTTTCTTGGTCTTACGGGTCAATGGGAATCTGAAAGTAGCCCGAGAAACCATCGAGGAAGCAATAGTACTCATTCCCCGCTAATCTCTCGAGCATCTGATCCATAAAGGGCAGAGGAAAATGATCCTTACGGGTGGTGTCATTCAATTTACGATAATCAATGCAGACGCGCCAACCCGTAACCAAACGAGTTGGAATCAACTCATTCTCCTCGTTTGTGACAACAGTAATGCCACCCTTTTTTGGAACACAATGAATTGGGCTGACCCAAGGACTGTCCGAGATAGGGTAAATCAATCCGGCATCAAGAAGTTTTAAAACCTCTTATTTGATAACCTCGTGAATTTTTGGATTCACCCTTCTTTGTTGTTGGACTGCAGGTTTGAAGTCGTCCTCCATTAAAATCTTGTTTGTACAAAATTCAGGGTCAATGCCCTTGATGTCGGAGAGTCGCCAAGCAATTGCTTGTTTATGAGACTTCAAAACCTTGATAAGAGCAGCCTTTTCCTCATCACTTAAGTCTTTGGCAATTATGACGGGTAATTTATCATCACCCTCCAGAAATGCATATTCAAGATGAGGCGGCAAGTCCTTAAGTTCAACCTCAGGGAAGTCATCAGTTTTCTCAACATTTTTGACCTCCTCTTTATGAAGTTGTTGTGGTAGAACAGGAAGATGAGAGGGATCTTCGTTTAACAATTTTTCAAGCAGGAGAATATCCCTCTCGAGGTCGATCTCTTGGTTATCGACTCCATCGGGAATCGAGTCACTTTTCTGAAACGCCTCCATTTCTTCTAAGATGAAGTCACTTCCCTCAAACGGAGTGAGGGAAGGAGAAGAATTGGCAATGATGGGGTGAGAAGACTGAGTGAGGTTGTTGGGAATTCTGTTAAGTAAGAATTCTGCTGCTGTTTCTGCTGATGGTTCCTGCTGAAGAGTTGGTTTCTGCTGAAGCAGTATATCTGCTGAAGACTAGTTTCAGCATTATTAGTTTCTGCGGATTTAGTATTTCCGTATTTTATGTATTATAGTTTGGATATGCATGAGTTTATTTAGGAAGTGATAATGCATATCTTTTAGAAGTTTTAGAATATATGTTTCTTGAGAAACGGTTTAGGGTTCCTTGTGTATAAAAGGAACACACGATTATGTATTGATTAACTTTTAGTGAATACTCTTATTATAATTAAAAAGATCCATAGAGGATCAAGAGTTCTTAGTATCAAGCTTGTGTTTTGTTTCCGCTTTATAAATACAAGTTGCAGAGATTGTCTATTAGTGTGTTATTGATTACAGTGACATTACTAACGATTCTAGAGTGCTCAAGAAGATCTATCAAGGTCTAATAGTTTCAACAAGTGGTATCAGAGCCTCGAGAGAGTCTCTTCAACAACCATGCCTGGATCTGATGATGATACTGATACAACCCAAAACATTAACACCACTTCTCTTCAACAACTCACCCTCTCTAACAGTAATGCTAAGTTTCCATACTTGAAGAATGCTGAAGAATATCATCTGTGGTCCATGAAGATGCAGAACTGGATTACAAACATAGATTGGAATCTGTGGGAGATTGTTAAGAAGGGGGATAGCCTAAAGAAGCATGTTACAGATGATGATGGAGTTGTTACAATTGTAGCTCCCAGAACTGCTGAAGAAATTCTGGCTGTGCAAAGGGAGAGCAAGGTAAGAACAATTCTGCTCCAAGCTATACCTGATGACCATATGGGTGTCTTCCACTTTATGGAGGATGCCAAGGACATTTGGATGGCTATAAAAGCTAGATTTGGTGGGAATGATGAGTCAAGAAGGTTGCAGAAGTCTATGCTAAAGCAGAAATTCCAAGAATTTCAGATATCTGAAGAAGAGGGAATTCATAAAGGCTATGACAGGTTTCATCGGATCTTAAGTCAACTTAATCAGTTGAAGGCCAGACCTGACAATGAGGACTGCAATGCTAAGTTTCTGAGATCTTTGCGACCATCCTGGTTGCAAGTCAGTATTGCTCTCTAAACAAAGGGTGGCTTGGACTTAATCTCTTTTGATGACCTCTACAACAAGCTCAAATCACTTGAGCCTGATGTTAGAAGTCCTATTCGTCCATCTACTCATTCTGCATTTGTTGGTGCTTCTACAAAACCTGTGCATCAAGCCTCAAGTTCATATTCATCAGGAGCATCTTCTCAAACTCATAATCAATCTGCTCCTAAACCAAAATCCAGTAGTGTGATGGAGGATATTATTCATTCATTTGTGGCTGAATATGAACATCAGCAGTTTCTTGCTTATGAGGATTTTGAACAGGTGGATCCATTGGAGATGGAGGAGATGCACTTGAAATGGGAGCTTGCAATGATATCCATGAACATTAAGAGGTTTGAAGCCAAGTCTGGAAGGAAGTTTGGTTTTAATGGAAAAGAGGCAGCAAGGTTTGATAGAAGGAAGGTTAAATGTTACACTTGTGGACAAGTGGGACATTTTTCAAGAGAATGCAAGGAGAGAAAGCCTGGAGATGAAGTTAGATATGGTTCTTATCCAGTGGAAGCAGGGACAACTAAGGCTGCACCTTCAAAGGCTATGGTGACTCTGGATCACCAAATTGATTGGGCTGAACATGAACCTGCTGGAGAGGATGCTTCTACTTCCTCACAAGTGAATCTGCTGGCATACTCATCTTCAGATGACAAGAAGGAGCAAGTCTCCTTGATGGGAATCTCTCAGGTACACAATTGTGTGTTTGGATGTAGTGTAAGATACAATGAACTTAAAAAGGAATTTGATGAATTGAAACCAAAGTACAATGAGTGTTATATAGAGGTAGAGTCTTATAAATTGGCTTTAAAAACTCTAGAGAAACAAAAAGTATGGTTTCAAAAGAATCAAGTTAAATATGATGAAAAAATAAGAGTTCTAGAAAGTGACTTAGAAATTGCTAAGATAGACTTAAAACGTACAGAAAAAGAGAAGTCTGATCTAGAAAAAGAAAAACAAGAATTACATGTTAAGTTAGACAAAGAGATAGCTAGAGGTAAACAATGGCAAATGTCAGGTGAGAATCTAGCTTGTGAACTCTATGGTAGTCAGGCTGTGAACTCTAAAATTGGTTTAGGATTTAAAAAATATGCTGGTTTAGAAGCTAGGAATGACCTAGGTAAAACCACATCGGCAGGATTAGCTCACTTTGTCAAAGAAGGTAACTTACATGCTGTCCCTGGACCTATAAGAGGGGAACATATGCCTATTGACCTATCCAAACCTAGTGACTTTAATGGATCACACCATCTCTATGGCAAAAAGTCAACTGACTTGCCAGACCCTAGTGTTAAATCTACTGACTTTGTCTCTTGTTGTGACAGTGACAAGTCTTCTGATGAAGGGTCTACCTCATTTGCCAGTTTTGATTCAAGTGAGAAGTCTGACCTGCCCAAGACCACTCCCAAGACCATACCAAATACATCACCCAAGACTCCCCACAAGCCTTCTAGAGTTGCTGCTGATAACAAGACAGTTTCTACTGAAGACTTGTTTTTAAATTCTTTGCAAAATAATTCTTTTGGTTATGTTACAAACAATTCTGTTTATCATGGTGGTTTGAATACTTTTTCATGTTATGGAACTTCTTTTGGTTTAAATAAATCTTCTAAAAGGAAGAAGTGTTTTGTGTGTGGGAGTAAATATCACTTGATTAAGGATTGTACATTTCATGAGCAAAGAATGGGTGAATGTGTTAATCAAAGGAAACCTAGGCAAATGTGGAAGAATGTTAGTGAAATACCATCTTTTGTTCCACATCAGCAGAAACCCAATTCTGTTGAACCATATTCTTCATGGAGAAGAACCAGTACTAGACCTTATGTTCGACCCACTAGTTCTTTCTTTTCTAATGGTTATTGGCCTAATCACTTTGACTCTATGTATAATGGTGGTGGGTGTTGGGATACTGCTGTGAAGCCCTCAGCAGGTTGTTCTTGGACAAAGAGGGGACCTAATATGCAATACAGGCCCAAGAACAATGGTGGATCTCAAAC
The DNA here is from genome assembly GCA_030686995.1 of Artemisia argyi. Taxonomy (NCBI): domain Eukaryota; kingdom Viridiplantae; phylum Streptophyta; class Magnoliopsida; order Asterales; family Asteraceae; genus Artemisia; species Artemisia argyi. The sequence continues at coordinate 164,908,938 of CM060697.1, forward strand.
ATCTACATGGCCTATCACTAATGATCCACAAGGCAGGCTCAAGTCAGCAATGACTTGAGTCTCCAAAGTGTACTAACTCTTTGTATAATTTTTGTTGTTGTTGTAGGAACATCCTTTGAAAAGTACAGAAGTAGGTATTGTTGATAGTGGTTGTTCTAGAAGTATGTCAGGGAACAAGGACAAGATGCATGACTTTGAGCCCATAGAAGGAGGAGGCACTGTCACCTTTGGTGGTGGAGATGGAAAAATTACAGGGAAAGGAACTATTAAGACACCCTTGTTAGACTTTGAAAATGTTTATTATGTGAAGGAACTGGAGCATTTTAATCTATTCTCAGTATCACAAATTTGTGACACTAAGAATAAGGTTTTCTTCTCTGAAGATGAGTGTCTTGTACTTTCCAAGGACTTCAAACTTCCAGAAGACACCACTGTATTGTTGAGAGTTCCAAGGACCTTCAACTTATACACATTCAATCTGAATGATGTCAAGCCAGAAGGTGATCTAACATGTTTGGTGGCCAAAACTTCCCTGGATGAATCTACCAAATGGCATAGGAGAATGGCTCATGTGAATTACAAGACTATCAACAAGTTGTCCAAACTTGGTCTTGTTAAGGGCCTTCCTTCTAAACTCTTCACCAATGAACACAATTGTCTTGCTTGCAACAAGGGAAAGCAACACAGAGCCTCTTACAAAGCAGTCAAAGCTGTGAGCACCATTTCAGAACCTCTTCAGTTGCTGCACATGGATCTCTTTGGTCCAACTCCTATTAGAAGTATTGATCACAAGTACTTCTGCCTGGTTATCACAGATGATTATAGCAAGTTTTGCTGGGTTTTATTTCTAAAAACTAAAGATGAAACAACTCCAATATTGAAAGAATTCATTATCTTAGTTGAGAACCAGCTGAATAAAAAGGTTAAAGGAATTAGGTGTGACAATGGTACAGAATTCAAAAATGTGGTATTCATAGAATTCTGTAAGTCTAAGGGGATTAGAAGGGACTATAGTACTCCAAGAACCCCGCAACAAAATGGGGTTGCTGAAAGGAAAAATAGAACCCTCATTGAGGCAGCAAGATCAATGCTTGCAGACTCTAAACTACCCACAATGTTTTGGACTGAAGCAGTAAGTACTGCTTGTCATGTCTTGAACAGGGTGTCCATCACTAGACTTCATGTCAAAACACCTTATGAACTTCTCACTGGGAAAGTTCCAGCCATACATTACCTTAAGCCTTTTGGATGCAAAGTGACCATTTTGAATACTGCTGATATACTGGGGAAGTTTGATGGGAAAGCTGATGAGGGATATATAGTTGGTTATTCAGCTCATAGCAAGGCCTATAGGGTTTATAATCTGAATGCCAAAAGAATAGAAGAGACCCTAAATCTTAGATTTCTTGAAGATCAGCCTAATATTCAGGGACAAGGCCATTCTTGGTATTTTGACCTAGACTATTTGACTGACTATTTGGGTTATACTAGGCATGCTTCTAATCCTGATGCAGGTTCCAAAGATCCAAACACTAATCCTGCAGGTTCCATAGATGATGACTCTGAATGTGAGTCTGAGCCAGAAGAAAATACTTTTGTTGTACCATCTTTTTCACCTAACCATTTTGTAGGTAATCATTCTGCTGCTGAACAAGATGATGAGTCACATTATGCAGAGGATCTTGCAAGACTGAAGAAGCAAGAACATGCTGCTACACAGGAAGCTCAGAAACTCAATGAAAAGGTTACACAAGAGACTGAAGCTATCCTACATCAGTCAGCACAAGCAGTCAGTGGAAACAAGGATACTGCTGAAGGCACACCTATTCCCATTGATAAGGTCCCTGATGCTGATTCTGCTGATGCTCACTCTCCCATATCTACTGAAGTCTCTGCAGATTTTGATAAGCCCTTTACAAGATTTCCAAGTCCTTCTGATCTTGGGAATTATCAGCCAAAGCCTGGTTTGTTCCACTCAGCTTCTTATGATACTGAGTTTGGGCCTACAGTCAACAACCTTGATGCCACAATTGATGTTCCACCTACAGCTACCAAAAGGATTCATAATGCTCATCCCCTATCAAAGATTATTGGAGATCCTAAAGACCCTGTTAGAACAAGAAGTACTGTAAAGAATACAAAATATGGAGAAGTTGCTTTCATCTCTTATGTCTACAATCACAAGAGGAACAATCACACAGATTTCAAACATTGTCTGTTTGCATGCTTTCTTTCTCAGATAGAACCAACTAGTGTTCCTCAAGCACTGGCTGATTCAAGTTGGCTTGAGGTAATGCAAGAAGAGATGCTACAATTTAAGAATCAGCAGGTTTGGATTTTGGTTCCTCTTCCTGATGGTACATATGCCATTGGAACCAAATGGATTCTGAAGAATAAAAGAGATGCCAGGGGTATTATGGTGAAGAACAAAGTAAGACTAGTGGCTCCAGGGTTTAGACAAGAGGAAGGCATTGACTATGATGAGGTCTTTGCACCAGTGGCCAGAGTTGAAGCAATTCGGATATTTTTGGCCTATGCCTCTTATATGGGCTTTATGGTTTATCAGATGGATGTTAAAGGTGCTTTCTTGTATGGTGAGATTGAAGAGGAGGTTTATGTGACTCAACCCAAGGGATTTGAAGACCCTAATCATCCTGAGTATGTGTACAAAGTTGTCAAAGCTCTCTATGGACTTCATCAAGCTCCCAGAGCTTGGTATGCTAGACTTTCCACATTTCTGCTGAAGCATGGCTACAGAAGAGGTGCCATTGACAAGACTCTATTCCTCAAGAAAGATTCAAGGGATATTATTCTTGTTCAGGTGTATGTGGATGATATTATCTTTGGTTCAACCAAAGAAGCATGGTGTAGAGAGTTTGAGGATTTGATGAAGGGAGAATTTCAAATGAGTGCCATGGGAGAACTCACTTTCTTTTTGGGATTACAAGTTCAGCAGAAACCTGATGGTATTTTCATACATCAGGAGAAATATGTAAAAGATATGTTGTCCAAGTTTGCTATGGAGAATGTCAGGACTGCCACTACTCCTTATGAGGCTCCCAAACCAAAGAACAATCTTGCTCCTGATCTCCCTGTGAATGTTCATTTATACAGGTCCATGATTGGTTCTTTGATGTATTTAACTGCCTCAAGACCTGATATTACATTTGCTGTGAGTGCATGTTCAAGACACCAAGTCACTCCACTTACTTCTCATATGAATGCTGTCAAGAAGATTTTTAAGTATCTTAAAGGCCAACCACACTTAGGTCTTTGGTATCCCAAAGAGTCTCCATTTCAGCTAGCAGCTTATAGTGACAGTGACTATGCTGGTGCCAATTTAGATAGAAGATCCACAACTGGAGGTTGCCAATTCCTTGGAAGAAGACTGATTTCTTGGCAATGCAAGAAACAGACCATTGTTGCTACCTCTACTACTGAAGCAGAGTATGTTGCTGCTGCAAATTGTTGTGGACAGGTTCTATGGATTCAGAATCAATTACTAGATTATGGGTATAACTTTATGAATACTACCATTTTCATTGATAATCAAAGTACAATTTGTATTGTTAAAAATCCAGTTTTTCATAATAGAACCAAACATATTGAAATCAGGCAGCATTTTATCAGTGATGCTTATGAGAAACATTTGGTTAAAGTGGTAAAAATTCACACAGATGAAAATGTGGCAGATTTGTTAACCAAAGCATTTGATGGACCAAGGTTTCAATATTTGGTGGTCCATATTGGAATGCTTAACCCTTAACTGCAAAGTTTAAGGGGAGGCATAAGCCTCAGGGGAGGCATATGCCTTAGGGGAGAATGATGACTGTAAACTTTGTATAATTTGTATAAGTTGTATATAATTTTTGAGTTTTTAACACTAACCCTCTAACAGTTTGTGCAAGTTGTTTGGTGTATTTGCTTGTTTGATGATTGTTTTGCAGATGTTCTGAGAATGTTAGTTTCATGTTAATGTCACCAAGAGCAGAAGTCAAAGGAATGTGGTCAAAGTGCTGAACATGGTTTCTACTGATAACTTGATAATGCTGAAGGTCTTACACATTGGATAAATTTAAATAAGATCTTTTCATTCATTCATAGAAACAAGTTACAGCTTACATTCAAAGTTTCAACTGAATTACAATGATCATTTCTAAACATTTGGCTAATTAAGTACTACTAGCTTCTATCAATTATTACAAAATACTTGAGGCTATGACAAGTACAATGATGAAGCTGAAGATGAAAATGTAAAAAGAAGAGAAGGAAGATTGTGAAGATGCTCATGAATTAAAGTCAAGAGAATACTCAAGAACTTTGTTCCATGGCAACATTCCTCAATCATCTACTTCAGCTTCTTCTTTCCCTTACGTATGATCTCAGCCTTCTTGCTCTGTTCAATATGTGCTTGATGTGGAAGACCAGGTTCTGGAGCAGGAAGATCCAACATCAAATTTTGTGATGTTGGAGGAGATGGATCCCTCTTACTTGATCTTGGTTGGGATCTCTCTGGTGTGGAAGGAGGAAGAAAGGTTGGATCTTCATTTTCCTCCTCTGAGGAGTCTTCATCAGAGGTATAGATGAAGGGAGAGACAAGTTCTCTCTCAGCAGGAATGGGTACAAGGCTTGGTTCACCCTTCCCATGAGCATTCCATTGCCTTTCTTGTGCATTCCATCTTTTCTCCAGTTCTCTTTCAAAGTCAGGACCATCAAGCCCCCATGGATATGGTGGTAAATCTTCTTCTGATGATGGAGAAGAGGAATTTGGATCGGAGGTTTCTGGGTTTGAGGACATGATTTGGTGAAGAATTGGGTGTTAATTGGAAAATTGGGGTTTGAAAGATGATTTAGGGTAAATTGGTGACTGAGATGTGATTTGGGGTTGATTAAATAAGTAAAGTTTAGGAGTTACGATATTTAATGCGAGTTGGGTGGCACAGTAAAACCAAGATACTGACTGAAGATATTTTTACTTTTGGTTGATTCTGCTGATGTTGACCATTCTTCAGCAGATTTGACTTTCATTTATGTTGAAGGGTAAATTCAAAATTGGAAGTTTTTGAACTGTATGTCAGACTTGGTCAATAAGTTGTTCCGATAATTTTGACCACGATTGGGGAACTTCCAAATTTAACCCACTTTGCATATCTTTTACGAATCAAAATTATTCGCTTATCACTCCAAATAAACCCATTATTCTCTGGAGTAATTCATAATCATCTCAAACAATTTCATTCCAATGGCACAACTCGAATTGAAAGGCGACCATAACAAGTTTGTTATTCTGAAAAAGGCAAAGGGACATGAAGAGTTCGATTTAATGGTGGAATTTCTACAAAGGTCAAAGATTCATTATGCTTTGACACATAGTCCCAATCTGGTTTGTGAATCCTTGGTGAAGCAATTTTGGGCATCTGCTGCTAAAAGATCTGCTACAGAGATTGTTGCAGAAGTTGATGGTGTAGAGTATGTGGTGATAGAAGGATTGATTAGGACAAAGCTTTAGTTGGATGATGAAAATGGTGTGTATCATTCCAACACTGCAGAGATTCTTGCTGGGCTAAGAGATGCTGGATATCAAAGTACTGACACATCCAAGTGGCACAAGAATCAATTTTGTCCTAAGTGGAGGTATTTGGTGCATCTGCTGCTCCAATGTATAAGCAACAAGTGTGGTGGATGGAACCAATTCTCTGAACAATTGGGTTGTGGTATTGTTTGTCTTTCTAAGGGTCTAACTTATAACTTTTCTAAGTTTATTTTTAATAATATGCTAGAAAATATAGATAAACAACAGCATAAGTTTTTGATGTATCCTAGATTCTTACAAATAATTTTAGATATAACCACTGAAGATAGAACCCATGTGCCTATTAAAAGTCTTGGTTCTAAGTTGTTTGCCTCAATGAAAACTAATTATACTGGGGAACATCACCCTATGTTAGAGGATATGTTGCCACCTGGCAATGATAATATAGTTGAGGGTGATAATGCTGGTAATATGCCTGCTCCTAATGCTGCTGATGATGGCAATCCATCATCTTCTGGTGTTGCTGCTGATGGTAATCCTTCAGTGGTAATGGAGGAAGGGCCAGCTACAACTGCTGAACAAGTACCTATTTCTACTGACTTACCATCACCTACCAATGTACATATGTCACCTAGTCCTACCATTCCACCAGCTCAGGATGCTCCAGTTGAGCAATTTCATGAGTTTGTAGATAATTTTCAACCTCTTGAACCTGAGCTAACCAGACTACCTTCGTCCAGCCTTATGAGTGAGCCAATTAATGAAGGTTTTCCTAATGTTGTAAATGAGTCTGTTTCTCCTACTGGGTTCAATGAAGCTCCTCTTACCAATGAGCAATCAGCTGGTAGAGCAGAGGACCCAATTACTCTGACTTTTGTATATGATTCTCTTACCAGGTACATGAAAATGACTGAGGATCTCCAAAAGGAACTTGCTGATACCAAGACTACTCTTGGTAAAGAAATTGACAGTTTGAAGAGTAAGGTTCAAGATTTGGAGACACAGCTGAATCAGCAGAAGCAAAGTAAGGATGGATTGGATACTGCTGAAGTTGCTCAGGAGACAAATTTGGATTCTCTTGAAATTCTAGCTGAAGTTGCTAGACAGTCTAAGGTTGTACCTTCTAAAGCTGCTGAAGTACCCAAATCTAAACCAATAATTCTAGTCAGCACAAGAAGTACAAGACAATATTTGGCTAGGAAAGCTGCTGAATCTTCTAAAGTGTCTAGTGGAGATAATGATGTACTCATGACTGAAGCTGCTGATATACTTCAGAAGAAACAATCATTAAGTGGTGTTGCTGCTGAAGCATCTGCTGATCAAGTTAAAACATCAGGAGAAGTATTCTTTGTAGCAGGGAAAGAGTATTTGAATTCCCCTGTTCATCACTCATCTGAGAATCAACAAGTTTCTCCTGATAAAGAGGTTCAAGAAGTACATGATGAACCTATGGAAGATGTGAATGTTCCTCATGATGATATTGTAGAAGGAACAGATGATGAGTTGGATGAGCTTGTTACAGCTGAAGAAAGAGCTGGACAAGAAGAATTATTCCAAGAATGGGAAGATTATAAGAAGAATACTGATATGACTGAGGAACAGTAAGCAAAGTTTGATGCAACATATGAGTCAGTCAATCAAAGATATGTTTCTACTTTGCCTATTGCCAGACAAAGAGAATTATATGCAGCTGTTCAAGACTTTGATGAGTCTGATTGGCAACAGATTGGACAACAAATGCTTAATAATCCTAATGTAGCTGCAGAAATTATTGGCAAAAAGGTAGAAAAGCAAGACTGGCCTTCTGAAATTGTGAAATTGCTGAAGTTGAGAAAGAAGGTAGCAGATGAGTTGAAAGCTAAAGCTAAAAGAGATAAACCTATGACTCAAGTACAGCAGAGAGATTATATGAGAATATATGTGAAAAATCAAAGCAGTTCTTTGTTTAATAGTGCTTGGTCGAAGCAAAAGGTGTGGGGACTTCCATTTAACAAATTGGTTGAGATTTATAACAGAATCAAGGCTAGGAATGATAAAGATGGAATGGGTGCTTCCAAGAATATTCCTCTCCTCAATCCTGATGCTGATGCTGCTGAGAAAGTATCTTTACCTGATACTTCTGCTGATGTATCTCGTGTTGCTGCTTCATCTCATGTAGATAAAGGGAAAGCAAAAGTGATGACAGCAGATCCTCCAACAAGAAAGGGAACTAGGAAACAGTTGGAACAGGAAAGATTGGGTGAAGAAGCTGCTAGGAAGTTAGATGAGTTACAAAAAGAGGAACAAAAAGCTGAGCTTGCCAGATTTCATGAACTGAAGACAAGAGAAGTTGAAATTCAAGCTGCTAGAAACAAACAAATAAGGAAGGCTATGGATGAACAATATGCCTCTGCTGCACTTGAATCTTCTCAAGATTCTACTGATGAACAACTGGGTAATCCTTCAATGGAAACTGATGTTGCAGAAGGTGAATCTGCTGAAACAGAAGTTCCTGCTGCTATTTATATTCCTGGAAGAAGAGGCAAGAGAATGGCTAAAGTCAGATCTTCACATTCAAAACAAAGTCTAATCAATGTGAATGCTTCTGATGGTTCATTTATAAGAGAAGGATCCCCTGATGATTGGCCTGAGGGAACTAGAGATGTTTTGGTTCACTGGGAGTTAAGCAAAAATGGTCAAGTTAATACCATTTACAGATTGGATAAAACTTTCATATCCTTTACATTTCTTCAACAGATTCTACATCTTGTAGATCATCAGGATTTGGTCACTCTATATGAGTTGGTTCTTAAGTACTATGCCACTCATACTCCTGAAGGGTCTGGATTGTATTTGTTGGGTGATCTTCAAGTGTTGTTTGAGTCTTCTACTCCTACTGATGCAAGCTATGACATCTGGAAGAACAATCAAAGATGGAAAGTTCAGAGTTGGAAGTTCTATCCTATGCCTTATGTTCATGTGTTGGAAACTACAACAGGTCTAAGGCTTATTATGGATCTCACCAAAAGATATCCTATGAAAGTGTCCCTGATGGAGAAAATGTTACAACAAAAGTTGGAGATTCCTCCTGATCCAGTAGGGAATACAAGGTTGTTTGCTGAAAGTTTGGTGAAGGTTTTCAAACAAAGGATTAAGACTTCTAGAGCTGAATCTGCTTAGGGATATCATGTTGTATATTTGTTTTTATTTATTAGTAAAAAAAAATAATAATAATAAAAAAAAAAAAAAAAAAAAAAAAAAAAAAAAAACTAACTTGTTGTTGTATAGTTTTGTATGCAGGTTTGGTTATCAACTTACCTGATGTTGACTATTCCATTATAAAGTTGGCTAGTCCAAAGGGTACAGCTTTGGTAAAGACACATCAAATCTGTTGATAGCTGTAATGGTTTGCTCAAAACCATAGGGTTTTCAACTCACCCATGCTTTGTTGCTGAGTAGTTGAAATGGTTGTCAATTGACCATGGATTTTTCCATATGGATTCCAAATAATTGGCTAGCCCACATGTATATGGCTTGTGGTAAAGGCAGTGGAAAACCATATTTGGTAATCAGTTAACCAAGATGATTTTCATCAAAATAATTGGCTAGTCCTGAGCAAATGGCTACAGGTAAAGACATCTCAAATCCGTTTATAGCTGATGATTTGCTAAAAATCATGTGGTTATCAGTGTACCTTTGAACACTTGGCTACTCCAGTAGTGATGGCTATTGGTAAAGAGACATCAAATCCATTATTTTCAATGATTCACCTCTCACAGGAGTTAACACACCTGGAAGTGATGAGAATAGTATGAAACTAATTTGTTTTGATGTACATTAAGTCATTTGTTGCTGCAAAGAATGGAGCTTTCATGTCTTATTTGCTGATCATAGAGATTCTGCTGACGATGATTCTTTGTTGGTGCTATGTTATTACAATCCTCTTGGTATGTTATCTTGAAGATCTATCAAGAATCTTGAACTTAACCAGGTCAAATTCAAGATTAGGGGAGGATTGTTGGGAATTCTGTTAAGTAAGAATTCTGCTGCTGTTTCTGCTGATGGTTCCTGCTGAAGAGTTGGTTTCTGCTGAAGCAGTATATCTGCTGAAGACTAGTTTCAGCATTATTAGTTTCTGCGGATTTAGTATTTCCGTATTTTATGTATTATAGTTTGGATATGCATGAGTTTATTTAGGAAGTGATAATGCATATCTTTTAGAAGTTTTAGAATATACGTTTCTTGAGAAACGGTTTAGGGTTCCTTGTGTATAAAAGGAACACACGATTATGTATTGATTATTAGTGAATACTCTTATTATAATTAAAAAGATCCATAGAGGATCAAGAGTTCTTAGTATCAAGCTTGTGTTTTGTTTCCGCTTTATAAATACAAGTTGCAGAGATTGTCTATTAGTGTGTTATTGATTATAGTGACATTACTAACGATTCTAGAGTGCTCAAGAAGATCTATCAAGGTCTAATAGTTTCAACAGAGGTTTTCACTCGAAGAATCATCAATGAAACCTAAAATCTCTTGAGCATACTCCTCAGCAGCAACATCGATGACATCAATTTGATTCACCGATTCACAGTCATAATTGGAGGAATATCTCGAAGTTTGATTTAGGTTGAAGGTTATGGCTTCTGTTCCAACACGTAATGTGATCTCATGCTCAAATACATCGATAAGAGCTCGCCCAGTTCTAAGGAATCCCCGTCCAAGAATGAGAGGGACCCTTGAATCGGCATCAAAGTCAACAATCACAAAATCTGCCGGAAAATGGAACTTCCCCACTTTAACGAATATGTCCTCGGCAATGCCAATGGGACGAGAAATCGAACGATCGGCAAGCTCTAAAGTCATGCACATGGGGTAAGTTCGGGAAGAGAGAGTTTCTTCCACACAGAATATGGCATCAGGTTAATGCTAGCACCTAGATCGGCCAAGGCGAAGCATTCAACCATACCCGGGAAAGTACAAGGAATGAGGAATTTCCCGGGGTCTCCAAGCTTTTCAGGAAGCTTTTTCAAAAGAACCGCTGAGCAGTTCTCATTCAGAGGAGTTCTTGCCATCTCAAATAATTTTTCTTTATTACTCAACAGATTTTTTATTGTCGATGCGAACTTGGGCATCAAGAGAATAGCGTCCGCGAAGCTAATATCAAAGTGCAAATCTTGGAAGATTTAGAAAAACTTATCCATTTGGTGATTAGCTTTTTCGCGGAGCTTTTGTTCATTCAAGCGTGATGGATAGGGAATAGAAGTTTTGGATTTAGGGTTGTCCACTGGAGTTTCTGGTGGATCAAAGACAACTTCAGGCTTACATCTGGTTTCAGGAATAACCTGAGGTTGGACGTGTGCTGTACTTCGTGGGCTAGGAATTTGCACCTTATCCTTTGTCACCTCAGGCTCACGATCCACTACCTTTGGAGGAGAGGAAGAAGAGGTAGTAGGAATCGTGGGTTCATCATATGAAGCACCACTTCGTGTTGTGATCGCCTTAGCATCGCCCCTCGGGTTAGCGATCGTGTTGCTCGGTAAAGTAGTACCTGAGCCCGAGGGTCGATCATTTAAAGACTTATTGATGTCAGAAATCTGGCTGACCAGCAACTTGTTCAACTCTTCTTGGGACTTCATGAATTGTTTCAACAACTCGTCAGATGAAGGCCCGGTTGGAACAATGGCTTGATTCGGATGAGGAATATTTGGAGCTCGATTGTTCGGATTGAGACCTTGATTTTGAAAATTACCCTGATTAGGGTTGTTGTTCCCATGAAAATATCCTGGATTGAAATTACCCTGACCTTGGTTCCGATTAAAGTTTCCTTGATTTTGATGTTGGAAACCTTGATTTTGGAACCCTTGGTTTTGATTGTGAAAACCGTGACCCTGATTGAAGTTACCTTGGTTTTGATAACCTTGGTTCGCTCTATTTTGGTTTTGGCCACGGTTTTGGAGATTTTGGTTTTGATTAAAACCAGGAGGTCCAGGATAATGATGATGAGGACGATAGCTAGGGTCCATAGGAGGGCGATATTGATTGCCTCCTTGATTTTGGGACCCAGCTACAGCATGAGCTTCATTTGGAGTATCATCAGTAGCTGTGCAATTGTAGTAGGCATGCGGCCCACCACAAGTTACACAGACTTCCACTTTTTTAACCTCAGCAGGGGGAGGATGTTGTGGAAATGAAACTTTCTTTGTTTGGGCGAGAACCAAAGCTTGGATCGCTTCAGTGAGCTTGTCAATCTTAGCATCCGTGCTAGATTGACCCACAGAAGATGAAGTAGAAGGTCCCGCATTGATTTGAGAAACAATCGGTTTGCTTCGTGTAGAGCGGACCTTGGACTTGTTTCCTATGATTTGCAAAGCTTCTTTTGTGGTTCTACTCAAAAAATTACCTCCCGCGGAGGCATTGAGAGAATCCTGATCAGCTTGGCTCACGCCATTGTAAAAAGTATCGAGTTGCATCAACTCAGAGAAACCATGATGTGGACACTTGCGAAGTAATTCTTTGAAACGATCCCATGCTTCACCAAAAGATTCATCGTATTTTTGAGTGAACTTGGTGATTTCATTCTTAAGACTCGTGGTCTTGGAAGGTGGGAAGAATTCATTCACAAACTTTTTGACAAGATCTTCCCAAGTCTCAATAGATCGTGGAGGTTGTTTTTCAAGCCAAATCCGGGCTTGTCCCTCCAAGGAGAATGGGAAGAGAAGAAGTTTTATTGCTTCACACGGGACATTTTTGTACTTGATGGTCGATGTGATTTTATTGAACCATCGAATATGAGCATGAGGATCGTCCCTCTCAAAACCGTAGAATTGGCTTGAGGTTACTAGATTGAGTAACCCGGTTTTGAGCTCAAAACTATCAGCCACGATGGCTGGAACAACAATGGCATCTCCGTAACCCTCAATGGGTGCTTGGAGAAGCTCACACATGGGGCGGTCTTCCGCCATGGTGACAGTGGGTGTGGCAACAGTACGGATCTCAGATCCGACTGTTGGTGCTGAACGTCAACGAGGTCTTCTAGGTTTTTGTACAAGCTCACGTAATGGGCTAGTAGACCTAGAAGAACGAGTGCGCATGCACTAGGAACAAAAACCAATCAAAACAAAATCGAGGCAAATCAACAGTGAACTTAAACCAATAATCGCAAGTAAGTGGCTTCTTTAAGAAAGGTACACCACCTACAGGGATACAAAGGCAAGTTTTTATCTTTCGTTTGGGAACTTATTATGTTCACACCCCTAGTTGGTAGGTGTTCTGTCTTGGTTTGCGACGGTTGGTTTTTATGTAATTATTATTATTCACAAGAAAAGACGGATGTTTTTGTGTTTTGTGTAAGGGTTTAAAAACTTTTGGAAAATATTTTTGGTATCGTTTCGTTTACCAAAATCGTTTCTCTTTAAGAATCACCTTAAAAGAAAACCGATTCAGAAAACGTTACTATCTGTTTTGTTGTTTTTTAATTTTTTTGGTGTTTTAACACTTTAGGAAAAGTGTTAATGACTTTTTTGTATTTTGATTTAAAATTTACAAAAGTGGTGGTATTTGTACAGTGAATGAGGTGAGATAACACTAATCTCAAATAACGCTATAGAAACGCGCACACCTCCCCGGCAGCGACGCCAAAATTTGATTGATGCTAAACCACCAACTTATATTGACCAAGGAATGGTCAACAAAGTCAAATAGCCTAGATCAATGCTCCGGGTAATATAAGGTATCACCGGGTCGTTAAATCCCGTTGAGGTGTGAATTGTAACTTTAGCGTACTTGTGATCGGGTGATTATTCACAGAAAAGGGTTGTGATAAGAATTATTTGGAAATTATTGAAAAATATAGCTTAGGAAAGCTACGTGATTGATTACAGGAATTTAGATTACAAAGATTTGAGCTAAAACCTAAAAACGTACGTTTTAATTAAAAACGTACACAGACGAAAGAAACGAAAAGTACAACTGATGGACGAAAAGGGTTACAAGTGTAAAATTAATATTTTTACAATCCTAACAATTAAAGAAAATTTTAAGGAAAATAAAAACTATTTTTACACTATTTAATTATTTATTATTAATTAATTACTAATTATCTATTTATTACTAATTAAACTAATTAGAATTATTAAAAATACTAAAAAGGCTTAGAAAATTAAGAAATTTTTTACAAATCTAATTAAACATCATGGGAATCCTAAAAAATTATAAAAAGTTTATTTTATGTATTTTTAAACTAATTAACTATTTATTAATCTAATTACTTATTAATCTCTAATTAAACTAATTATATTATAAACAATAGAAAATGAGTAATATAAATTCTAGAAAAATTTGTAAAAATGTTTTAACTTAAATAAAAGCTAGAAAAATTATAAAAACTAGGTTATACTTTGTAAATTATAATTATGCTATTTAATTACTTAATATTAATTAAAACTTAATTAAACTAAAATTAATTATAAAAACCACTAAAAGACAAAATAAAAATCTGGAAAATTTTCTAAAATTACTTTAACCTAAAATAGAATTTCTAAAAATATAAAAATGATATGTTGCTTATAAATAAGCTAAAAAGAAAATTAAAATGATAAATTCTATTAAATAAAAGCTATCACTATAATTAAAATTGATTTTTTTGGTTTTTTTCTTTTTCCAAACTGATTATACACTAAAAACAAAAACTTTTAATAAAAACACTTTTAATGTAACCAAGAAATAAGCACTTAGAGTGCTTATTGATCCCCACAGTTGACTTTTGTTGACTGTGGAAGGATTTTAGCTCAAATGGAGTAATGTGGGGTCCACTATGATGAAAATTGGTTCCTCTGAGTTATATGAACTGGAATAAGCAAGATTTTACCAAGTGAATGGCTTGAATAAGCCACAAAGCACCAATAAGCAGTTGGCTTATTGAGATTTTAAGTCAGATTAGGGACAGACTTTGGGACTAAATGCAGGTGGGGTCCACAGGTCTAGAGGTCAAAATCTTGGTCAATCTACACTCCCTGGTAGGAGGGGGTTGGGAGAACCTAACTATGGGGTGTGGGACCCACTGAGTCAACCACAAAACACCACCAAAGGTGGTGGGTGAGCAGAGGTCTGCTGAGACAGGGCAGTTACTTTGCCCTGCAGCCTACTTCAAAGGGCAATATGGTCCAATGAAAAAAATCACAAAAATGTACAAAGTATGAAATTCACAAGTTCAGCTGGTAGGGTTTACACACAACAAATTTCAAGTTCCAACTCACAACACATAAATCATGAAAAATCACCCAAGTTTTGCAAAAATCTGAGGCTTCACTTTTGACTTTTTAAGGAAAACCTTGCACTTTGACTTTCTTGAACTTTGGTTGGATCTAGACTACTGAATACATGTTTATAAGTAAAAGTAAGACTAAAACAAGTTAAAACAACAACTTATGTAATGAGACTATGGTTTATGGGGATCAAATACCACCACAGTTAACTATGGTGGTGGGATTTTTGTTGATTTGACGTTTGGTTGTTTGAGGGCTGAGTTTTATGGTTTACACAGCTTAGTTATAACCTAAGAAACTTTTGTATGCAAAGAAATCAATGAAACTACCACAAACACTCAGCAAAGGTGCTGATCCAAACACCCCTTAAGTATACTACAAATGATCTTTTCAAAGTTTCAAAGTGATTTAAACCATATTACTAACATAGAATTGTATAATATGACTAATTAAACCTATTTGAGCACAAGTATGACACTAACAACAACAATAACTCAGAATTCACCAAATTACCAATTTTGACAGTTAGAGTGATAAATTGAGCAGCAAAAGATTTAAATACACAAGAACTACTGATTAAGCAATACTTTATCTTCTAAACATATAATAAGCTTAAACACACAAGTAAGAATAAAGATAAGCAGTTGAATCAGTAAAATGGAAAAATTGATCAATGAGGCTTACAATGAGCTTCCAAGCAGTGAATATGAACCAAAAGCCACTAAGAACATCCTACACTCCCCTTGGAGTTCTATTTACCCAAGCAATCCAAAATCACCATCCTGCTTTGTTTCCTTCTTCTTTCTTTTTCTTTTTCTGATTTATTTTTATTTTTACTAATTTTTCTTATTTTCTTGAAAATTGAACTTGAAACAAGATTGGTGCTCAAAATAGCTTATGGAAACTTACTAACATTAAAATGTGAGCCTATGGAACATAGAAACAAGTTTCAACACTTCTTAAAATAAAATACGATTTTTGCTAAAATATAAGAAGATTGGATTAAAACATAAATATTGGATTTCATTAACTAAAAACTTGAGAATTACACTGACAACATTTAAGTTACAACTGAAAAGATAAATTAAAACTTGGAAATTAAATTGTACAATAATAATTAGAAAATTACAATAAGCTAAAAAAACTACTCCTTGTCCACTGCTGCTTCTCTTTCTATATATATGGGATCACTAAGGTTTTGGAACCCTAAGGAGTGAATCCCAACTGCTTCCTGAGCCATTGGATTACCAATCAACAATCTTGACCTTTAAAATCTTTTGGCGCCATTTTTTTCTTCTGATTGCCAGTTGGAGGTGGAGTGTGGGCAAGAGCAATCAATTAAAGCTTTTGGAGTCTTATTTGATAGTCAAAGGGGAGGGATGGGAGCTGAGGTGGAGCAGGTTTACAAGTTGGAGGGGGGGTTGTTTGACTTTGGTTGACTGGGAAGGGAAAAGGGACGGGGTAGTAATATTATTGAAGTGGGAGGTGGACTGGGTGAGTGTTGGGCTGGGGATATAAGGTGGGCTTGGAGTGGGCTGGATTGGGAGGGTAGTTTGGTTTGTTTGTTGGGTTATAAAAACTATTAAGGGTCCGGTTGTAATAGGGTGTAAACACAAGGACCATTTTTGTAATTTAACAAAACCTAAGGGCTGGAATTGTACATTCTGCCAAAGTATCACAAGGGATCAATATTGCCAAATTTGATATTCCAAAATCAATTTTTGCAATTTTTTAATTTTCAAAATTCCCAGGGACTGAATTTGCAAATTTCCAAACTCTAGGGACCAAACATGTAACTTTTCCAAATTTATCACCCAAAGTCCGCTTTTGATAACTTTTGATTTTTTAGGGACTTGGGTTGACTTTTATTTCAAAATAAATGCATAGGGACTATTTCTGACAAATTTTGAAACTTGGGGGACTGAAATTGCCAATATTGCAAACTTTGATCGATTTTCGTTTGTTTTTGCTCGTTTTGCATTTAAAACACATAAAACACAGTCCCTGGGATAATTTAAGTATTTTGATTACTTTTCGATTGTTTTTGTATGTTTTGGCAGTTTAAACATGATAAAAATGATGAGTGTTTGCGCACTCATCAGACGCCGTCACCTCGCCGCCAAAATAATTCTCGGACTGCCTTGATCTACTTCTGACGCCGTCATGTGTTATGCATTTCCAGGCCGTCATGACTTTTACTCTTGACGCCCTTCCTTGTGACGCCGTCAAATCTGTACTGGATCGTCATGGAAATTGCTCTTGACGCCATCAGGATGTTACTCTTGACGCCGTCACCTACTGTTCCCAGCAAGGAAAATTAAGACTTTGGCGTTTTCTTCACTTTTATGCTCCAAAAACGTCCGAATTGCTTCCTTTTCCAGATTTCTCTCCCAAAGTACCTAAAATCACAAAAGGAATGATTTAGGGCAATATTTGATCAAATAAATTCGAATTCCGGCTTAAATGACCCCCTAAAAGTGGTTCATTTTTCGCCTCATCATATTGGGTTAGTTGACTAGCAACTAATTCTGCCAAAATCCTTCAAACCCGAGATTTTTACTTGCTTTCATAAAAATATAAAAAAAAAAACAAAAAGAATCATCCCTCATCTCTAGACCTAGTCTTTAGGTTTTCTAATCCTAGCGACACTATTCCTAGCTGAACGATCAATCCCCCGGTACTTGTCATTATACTATACTACATCGATCAGGTACACTGCCTGGTGGGGGTTGTAAGCTTCTCGAGATCCCTCGAGAGGTAAAGCCTGGTGCAATCCCTACGTACCAAGGCTGTCAGTATCATCCTCTTAAGTCCAAGCTGAATTATCACAATCATTGCTCACAAACTTCCAAGTTTCACTCGTTCACTCCCGCTCAGCGCTCTTACCACGATGTCCTCCCTTCCTTGACAATGGCGAATCAGACAATCGCAGTCACCGAGAAATTCCACACCCAACTTCCTTTCAACATATATTAGCCTCTTGTCAAATATATGCTAAAGATTCTTATGATCTGTGTAGATAACACTTTCTGCCCCATACAAATATCATCTCCAAGTTCTACTCCCCAACTCTAAGTCACGTATCACATAGTTCCTCATATGGTTCGTCTACCTCCACGATGCCTGAAGAACGTACATCTTGAAGCTGAACTTCTCACTTGGACACTTGGCAACATCCTCTTCTTCTTAAATGAACAAATTGATAATCAAAACGACAATCTATCCTAAGTAAACGACACGAACCATGAAACCGGTCGAACTAAAACGTATATTAACGAACTCAAAAGGGGTACGAATTACCGACTAACGAAGTAACGAACATCAAAATCAAAGCTAGAAAAACGTAATGAGAAAATTTTCCCCATAAAAGTAGACACGGATAAAATGTTCATGAAAACCCATACAAAGAAAATATAAAATACACATACCCGTAAAACATCCACAAGCGTACCTCAACAAAAGAAACACTCAATCAACTAAATACATAACAAGTTTGGTAATTGAGAACCATAGACAGTTCTTATTCCCGTACTCAACCTTCCCAAAAACAAATGAACACCGTTTTTTATACAAGACATATCTTAAACTTATACATTTTTATAAAATATATACAAACCATTTTTTTTTCTCCACACTTCATTTTCACCATAAAAATAATGGTTTCTAACAAATGACCTTGAAATACCCAAAACGAGTTTTAAAATACCATAAGGACTCCAACACAACCCCTTTACTGGATACGAAAAAACACAGAAGAATCACATAATCAAAATAATCATCAAACGAATCTCATACCAGTGAACACTCACGCAAATGCATTGCAAACCAAACGATGAACTTACAGACTCATTCGTACAACGATCAAACCAAAATCATAGAAAAACACCGATACTAACAGGTCACAAAACATGTCACGAAATTCAATTGGTGTGTGTAAATGAGGGATTAAATATCCACACCAACTCATCACGAATCAACAATACTTGAAGAATAGTATAACATTCATTCGCGGAATGAATGCAAGGAATAACCAAAGAAACGAACCAGTATCCAACAAAACGAATTCGATTACCCAACACCTATCACGACGTCAAATAGAAAGAATATGGCATCTTCAACATCATGGTACGAATAGGAATGCCAACCAAAGAATTAGATATACAAACGGAGCGTCTAGCAAACGAATCAACTTAAATAGTACAATATAAGTACCCACCGATAACTAAGGTATCAATATATGATAGGTAGGATGGAATCTTACCACCTACGCACCCCAACGTATAATGACTGCCCAAACGGTTAAGAGAATACTTCTCTAACCATACAACCATCAACAACATGATATCACATACCATCTTCCACAACATATAACAACAAACATCAATCAATGCAATAATGATCACAAGTCCACGTGTGTGATACCCTTATAATTATGTTTGTGACCATAGTTATAAGCCTATTCCACACGCATACTTACTTCCAAAACTACACATCTCAATGATAACGCACATATACCACATAACACCTAATACACCATGCAATCCATGCTATCATACTTGCAAGTTCACTTGTGTCGTGAAGCATGTATAATTATGTTGGCCACCATAATTATCTATGCCCCCTTTCATTAGTGTACTCCCTCCTATGACAACACATCATGCAAACAAAAACAAAAGACGTCGCAAACAATCATCTCGCATAGAACAATTCCAACGATCACGTAAACTCTATAATCAAAATTACTTGGATATGGTCGATCCAATATCCAAGAGTAATCACGCTCCAACATGGCTCCAGACGGCAAAATACAATATACAAATTCCAAAACATAACACAAAACAAAAGACGTCGCATAATGGCTCAACTCCACTCTCGCACTTGCCTCCCCACTCAAATCGGTTAAACTTACTACTCGCTGTGGACTCCAAATCCAAATCCACATTATTCCATCCTAACTCCCTTTCATCTTTACTCAACCACCCATTCATGTTTCCTACATGTTGAGGTAGTCGACAACATGTAAAACCATCTCTATTCCTTTCTTCCAATTCTGTATGATTCACAAGTGCATTCAAATCACGAGGTTTAGACTAAACCACCTCTCCTTCCTATGTGAAGTGAGGACACTACCAAGGGTATTTGGTAATGGCTCCATCTCCAGAAGTCACCGTGGTTCCAAACCTCTCCACTTCTTCTCCGCCAACGTTTCCCATAAACGTCCTCTCCTTGTACGAACATGGATACATGCTATCGGGAATTCGGATTCTGCAATTAATCCGTTTCATCCGACCACTTCTCTCGCATCCGATAGCGACAACGGTAGTCCAACAAAGTATCTTACCCCCTAATTTGTAATGTGGCAGCGGAATAGTAATTAGGGTGTTACGGTGAGGATCGAAGTCATAATGATAGAAAACGGCTCGGAAGAGACGTTTTAAAACATAAGTTTATTAATAATAATTCAAATACAAGAGGTCACAATCAGAGTATTATAATAAAAGTCTTGATGTTTTAAACTAAATCAAACATCTTTTATTTTACACCATTATTTAGATAAAGTAGACAAGTTTTGAAGTTTTCCGCCCGTTCCATGCTTACTTCCTTTGCTAAATACCTGAGATAACATGTTTAAAAGGCAACAAAAATGTTGAGTGATATCATAGAGTTTGAATTTAGAAATCATTTTGATACACAAGTAAGATTGTATTGGAAATACAATCAGTTAAAAATTGATATTGCAGTATATATATTGCTCTAAGCCTCATGACACGCAAAACGTTAACAAATACCGTAAATACGGAGGTGTTATCAAATCAATGATAATATTGCCCTCATGTAATAGGTGATTTGCCAATTCCTATTTTTACTCAAATATAATATATCACGACTAATACGACTAACCACATGCATAATGGCATTCCGTCAAATATTAATGGGATAGGCTGTCAAACCTTAAATAGATCTATTCATTATATTCGCGTTCACATAACAGTGATTAATGGCTCATGATCAAGGGTCTTTTGGCAATAGGTAACTTAGGCATATATCAAGTCAGGTAGCATACAGAAAATTACTTGTGATCTGTTTATAACATGTATCCCCCTCACGGAGTTTGAAAATAAGTAAATGTGAGGCCATGACTCACCTTGATTGATACTGAAATGAAGAAAATAAAGTCGGACGAATTTATGATAACGGCTTCGAAATACAACCTGATAAATAGATTTATCTGAGAATTTGACCAAATACTATTTGGTAAATACGAACGAATAACGAATAATAATTATTCGTTATGACGAATAGATGATGTGCAGTGAACTTTTTATGCTATGCATGATATGACAAAATACGTTACTTAAATTATTCATCGAAGTTTTACCTTTTTAATCATAAGTAATAATATTAATTTTTGAAATATCGTTATATATATTATTAACGTTACGTTAAATAATATATATAAATAAAATGAAAATTTTAAATGCATATGAAATAAATTTAGAAAATAAGTAAGAATGTTAAATAGAATAGGTGTAGTCCTTGTCCTTTTCTAATTTTTACCATTTTTACCCTAACGATGTTTGCGTCACACCGTTAGTCCTTTTTATATATAAATTACAATTATAGTCCTCTAATTGTCCAATAGTCAAACCTAGGCTTAGAATATTAGCTATTATCAATTTTTACCCTTATGGTTCTGTTTTTACAGTTTTAGTCCTTCTAGGTATCGTCGCGTTACATTTTTAGTCCAAAGTTACAAAAATGATTAGAAAAATTATATATAATTTTTCGTGGCTTATTTAATAAATAATAAGCTTATTTTAACTGCTTATTTGGTTAAAAACTTATTTTTCAGCTTATGGGCCTTTAACGAGTTGAAATCAAGGCCCGTTAACGTTTTAAAATCCGTACTTCGTGAGATAAGTTGGGCTCATAAAAAATATCATTTTTCTTGTTCTATTTTCATATCAAAAAGTTTAGATAAGCTAGCTTATCAGGAAAGCTTATTTTTAGCTTACTGGGCTTTAAGGCCCAATCGTTAAAAATCATATGTTTTAAAGGATATCGATAGCGATTTACTTTGGTGAAAATTATGTGTCGAGATCAACTTATTTTTACAAGTTATATATACGAAATCGTTTGCTAGCTAGGTGGTCTATTAAGTCGTGTAATAATATGATACGCTTACTATGTGATATTTAAAGTTATACGAGCGTTTATTGGCATGTTTGAGACGTTTATTTATATGTGAAAAGACTTAGAAATATTTCTAAGTGTTTATATAGTTTTTCATCCGATTGAGCATGGTTCAAAAATAGGTTCATTTGATGCATGTAGAGTGAAACTAACGTGAAATATGTGTGTGTCGTGACTCCTAGGCCTTCCAAGATAGAGGCTAGTCACATATCGTGTACTATATGTAAGTATGTACGTAAAATGATATATAAAACTAATATACGATCGATATGACATTTATATGGTGCATGAAACATTTTGAACGTGTAACTTGAATGGAAATGAGTTTGAAACAACTTACTACACCTCTTAGGTGGTAGAGAGTCGAGAGTGGAAGAAGGAAACACAAGGAACAATCAAATTCGACTATAACCCAAAATCACAAACGTATATATTAAACCCGATATCCTTTCTTGCTTCCAAACGATATTGTAACAACTTCTGGCCTTCAAGAGATAGTTTTTAGGAAGAAAGGAAGTTTGTGAGAGTATAATGAATGATAGAAACGGATGCATGCACAAGGAGTATATATATAACTTATTTTGTAACACGTAAGTGTAACTATTTTTCAAGGAAACAAATTACACTATGCAATGTCAGTAAAATAGGTTATAGGCCGAGTTTTTATCATATAATATGAATTGTGAGAGCTTGAAATAAGGTGCATGCTTGGGTGATTCACTAGTATGTCGACCAACCTATATATTCCATACACGATTTGATTAATCGTGTAACACTTGGATATAGCTGATCATGAATGACATTTAAACATGAAATCATGCTAGGAATGTGATTAGGAACACTTAGGAACAAACGGGAAACAAAACGGTTAAGTATTGAGTTTAATATGAATCGATTGAATTGAATTTTTGTCAATCACTTCGCCTCTTAAAAATGTATCAAACGTCGACCTATGAACTTGAGATTTGACACACTAATAGTTGGCTAGGTGGTGAATGAGGTGGTACAAAAATATAGATATGTCGTGTGTAAGAATCGAGCTTACAAGAGGCGTTTTGTAGGCATGAAGCTAGTCGAATAAATGAAATATTAAGATTTGGAGTTGGGCTTTGGCCTTGGGCCTGATGAATAGTGCACGAGGTGTTGGGCTGGAAAAGATTAAGGGCCCATTTGATATTAATTAAGGATTAGTCAAATTTAATTAGGATTAAATGAAATGTTTATATTTCGAGTAACGTGTAGAGAATTGGTTCCGTCATTTCGTGAATTATATTATTTTGTGATAACGACAAAATAATATAATAAGAAAAATTTCAAATTTTTCTGAAATAATGGGAATCAGTAACGGTAACGAAAGATTATTTATTTAATAATGATACAATTACAAGAAATTTTTACAAGGTTCTACAAGTAACAAGTAGGAGTATTACTCTCCAATTGGATACCCCCCCCCCCCCCCCCCCCCCCCCCAATTGGACCACACAACATTATCATCACATTATCCAATCCACATAATCTGGTACGAGTAGGAGTATTACTCTCCAATTGGATACTCCCCCCCCCCCCCCCCCAATTGGACCATACAATAACATCACATAACATATCATTCACATATAGCATACATACAATAACATTATAAGTCCAAGCTCTTTGACACACACACACACACATAATCACAGTAATTCAAACCATTTAAAACAAGCATCATTCCCATCCCAAGTTTAAAACAAGGTAAAAATATGTGACTATGAACTTACCTTAAACTCCGCAGCTTCCACAAAAACAATTCACAATCTATAGCACACAAAAATAATCCACATTACATAAGGTCAAGCTAAAAGCTACAACCCATGTAATACACATATGATGGATGTCTAAGACTCATATGACCCACCATGGATCTCCTAGACACCATACTAACCATTACCATAACCTAACACTCACTAAATCCCTTGCCCTCTTAAAATCAGAAAACGCATAATTTTTGGGTACATTCGCCCACATGAAATCACGACAAATAAAGCTAAAAAACTGACACCAAAAATTTACCATGGTCTCTCATAAGCATACAAGCTAATCCTAGAAGGCCATGGACCAATAACACACACAAGTACTCAAAAGAAAATCAAACTTGTCAACTACTCAAATTCGGATCTGAACGCACACCAAAAAGTTTTAATTAACATAAAATACTTCCACAAGTTTTTATCACGAATCCTTTTCGTGGTAGTCTATTATAACATAATACTTAACTATTCCAGAAGGCCTAGTCAAAATACCACTTTTACAACCACAAAACACCCTCAAACTTTTACCCAAAATCTGTCCCGGTTTGACAGCTTTGACACCTTAACAAAGAAAAATCAAAAGACCAACTTCCCGACCTTGAAATCAATCGTGGCTGGACTTTTTGGAAAGCTCTTTCATTAAACTTCAATTTAGACCAAAAATTCGTGACTTAACTCCTCACCATCTGTTAATTACACTCACATCTTTACAACACTACTTTTCTGTCCAAACCCTAACTCAATAACTAACATATTTTACGCTCAATCCTCTTAACCAAACATCATACTATTACTAATTATTGATCCCAGCATGTTTAATAACATTAATTTACAGAAGTTAACACAAACCCTAATCCATCATAACTTGTATTACATGAATCTAATCAATAATTAAACAATTAAGGATTTACTAGGCATACCTTAGGCTTGTTTTCTTCACATAATTGAAACTCTAACTTTTCTCCTTCTCCTCCTCTCCCCCTTGTCTACTTTTCCAGAGAAAAAGAGGTTTTGGGTCGTTTGGTTTGGCTTATATGGGTAGGGGTTGGGCTTGTTTGGGTTAGATTAGGATTCTTTGGGCCTAAGAGTCATATTTGGACTCAAATTGGGTTTCCTTTTCCTTTGTTTTTCTCTATAGCTGATTTTTACACACACACACACACATACACACACACACACACACACACACACACACACACACACACACACATATATATATATATATATATATATATATATATATATATATATATATATATATATATATATATATATATATATCTTTTTATATTTTTTTTATTAAATTAATTTATTACACTCAAAACCTCATACTCTTGATAGTTTATAAATACCCGTAGCTAATCCTAACGTCTTACGCGATAAACCTCAGTTTTTACGACAAACCGGAAAATTATCATTTTCAAAACAAAGTTTCCAAAAATAGATTTTCACACTCTTTTATAAGCATAACACATAAAAACAAACTCCTCGTAACTTGCTAACGCTCAAATACTTGAACGAAGACTCGTTACGCAAAAACACAAAAACACCAAAAACTACACAAGTCATGTCTACACCACAAAGGCTATCAAAATGAACTTATCCAAATATCAACATTACTCACTCACAAAAACAACACCACGCAAAGGGATTTAGTGCTAAAACTCACCTATATCACTTAAATCACCTAGAACACACCAAATAAACGTCAACCGAGTTAAGACTATCAGTCAAACTGACCTGCCAAAACCACGGTTGTTACATATTGGGCTTCGGTTTTCATTTTACCTATTCGTATTATCCAAGACATTGAGCAGTTAATGCGAGGTTTCCTATGGTGTTATGGTGATATGAAACTAGATAATGCTAAGGTTGCTTGGGATATTTTGTTTCTTCCTAAATATGAAGGTGGTTTAGGTATCTGAAATTTGGAAAAAATCAATATTGCTCTAATGACTAAACATATTTGGAACATTTTATCAGATAAAGAGTCTATGTAGGTTCGACGGATTCACACATACAAGTTAAAGGGTAGAAGTTTTTTGGATGTACCTGCTATGTTTAATGTTAGTTGTGGATGGAGGAAAATTACTTAAATTTGTGATATTGTCCACCCTTTCTGTTGCATCATTTAGGTGATGGTTCGAAGACGTCTTTCTGGTTTGATTCTTGGAATGAGAATTGCCCTTTGAGAAGCCATCTTACGGTCTGAAATATCACTCGTAAAGCTTTCAACCTTCGTGAATCAATGGCTGACTTGTGATCGAATGAGACGTGGAATTTGCCTGCGTCTTGGTTCAATTTGTATCCTGTCCTCAATCAAGGTAGCCCCCCGATTTTAATAGCTAATAAAGAAGTGCAGGTTGTTTGGAAACTCAATGATGGTCGAATTCTATACTTTCGTTGTATGGGATTCAATTCGTCCACACGGGCATAAGTGGTTTCATATGGTTTGGTTTTCATCTTGTATTCCTAGGCATGCTTTCAATTTATGGTTTATTGTAAATTGAAAACGCAAAACCTATTGAGGCAATGGGATGCCAGTGACTCTGTTGACTAAAACCTGCTTCAATGTCCTTTGTGTAAGCTTGTACAAGATCGCAAGGACATTTGTTCTTTGAGTGCCCCTAATCTTCGAAAGTTTGGAAGCTGGTGTTTCAAAGCACTGATCTTCATAATGTTCCTTCGCAACTTGAAGATGTTACTTAGAGATGGCAATTTGTGTCCAAAATCACAAAAATGGGCTATTATGGGCAAATTTGTAAAAGATTTGGGCACATTTAGCCCATTCTTTTTTTTTTTTTTGAAATGGGCATGTATGCCATTTAAAAGTTAAATTGGCATTAATGGACACACGTTTTTCTCTCAATTGCAAAACATTAATTTGTTTTTAATAAAAAACTTATGGATATAATATGTTTAGTTATTTAAATATAAATGAGATTTTACGTTTGAGATTTTTTTTTTCGTTTTTTTCTAAAGCGATTCGTATAACATAAGCCTGTTTGTACCAGTTTAAACCCGTGCCCGCCTGACCCACCCGTTTTTCCACCTCAACATTACTACATGGTTACTTCCTATGTCCTATAAGAGATCCATCCTTAGTGTTGTTGTTTCTTAGCTTGTTTATGCTGTGTCAACCTGTTATATTTAGCAAGAGAGAAACAACCACTTGTATGCCAAAGACAAAAGGAAGGAAGAGCAGGTTTGTGATGTTGTCACTAAGACTGAAGCTTCTCTCGTTATGTTTCAAACGAACGACGAATGTGTTGAAGACTTTGCATGTTTGGAAGATACCAGCAGAGGCCACATAGTTGTTTCATGCTTAGTTTCGCTTGGTTGTGTTGTCATTTTCATTTTATTGTTTGTTCAAACATCTCTAGGTTATCTTATTGTTAGTTCTTATTTGTTTGTTTCGAGCATTTTCGAAACTTGAGATTGCGATTGCAAGGGCCTAGAGCGGTGCATCATCACTCTATCACATAACTAAAATTATTCCATTTACTCTCTCCACCGGGTATTAAAACCCTTTACCAGAAAAGAAAATATGACACTAAGTTAACGGTGATAATCCTAACGACCATTACAACCAGGCCGCGCGCGTATCATACCAACTCATATGTATATTTCTTAAAAACCAAAGGATCTAATTAGCAAACATAATAAAGCTCAACAACTTTTAGGTAAAAATGAAGAGGCGAATATTCCAATAATCCAGAGACTCGTCATATCCGTCACCCAATCTTTTCATAAACCCTTTCTTTCTTTCTTTCTTTCTTTCATTATCCATTTCACCAACACAATTAATCAATCAATCATGGCTCTCTCCTTCACTTCCCTGGTAAACAAACAAACAAACACATTCATTCACACTTTAATTCAATCAAATACTTATTAAGTACTAATTATTTTAATTTTGTTGGTT